>JAXCHB010000067.1:6214111-7456934 GCA_036926305.1 Uropetala carovei | reverse complement strand
TCTTTTCTTTCTACCTTTTCCCTCCTTTATCTCCCTTATTTTCTTCCCATCATTCACCTCCTTCGTTTTCTCGTTTTCCTTTCGACCCCTCATTACTCAATTCCCTTTTCCGCTCGCTCCTCTTTGCGTGGCACCTACTCTCTTCTTCCATGCGTGCCGCAAAAAAGCTCTTTCCTTTTCCGTGCACCGACCTCCTTTCTTTTCATCCTATAAAATTCCCCAACAAACCATTCCGCCAAATTTTTCTGCTGCCTGCGCCCATTCTCTATAACGAGGAACACCTGCAAAAGGTCCATTACCGAATTTGTTAATGGCGAAACAAGCACTTTAGGTAAAATTTCGGATAAACGGAAAATCAAACCTCCGTCCATAAGGTGATTTCACTAAGAGAGAATTTTTTTTTAGTTTCAAAGATACGATGCCGAAAAATCACGAGAACGCGTATTTATAGATCAGTTTGATTTACTTATCCCGTAATCATTTATTAATCCGAGCATGGCTTTTTATCTTATACCTAACGCCATTTTATGAGTAGATTATTGTAGCACTTCCCATAAGTATCGGATAAAATAAATTGATTTCTACGTTTTAAAAAATTTTCTTCCGCTCTTTAAATCATGGTTTAAAAAATACTTAACCTTGTAGTAAGCATGTGTACTTAATCATCGGGAAGCATTTTCAAAGACTCCTGTGCTAAATGTTTATTGATGGCGATAGAAGCGGATTTAGGCCTTCCGGGGCCCGTGATGCTAAAATATTCGGGGCCCTCAATGTTATTGGTACTCATATAACCTACAGACATTTAACCTATTGCTACAAACCCTCATATTCATTTTTGATTTTTCTATGGAAATACAGATTTTCTCTTTAAGAAGGAAGAAGGATTTATAAAAAACCATATTTTGCAAAATTTATTACATTACTTTAATAGAAATACTACATACAAATGAAAAAAAATCCACTTCATTTCATGTAGAAAATAACATTTTTCCAAAAGAAGTATTAAATTTCTTAAAATATTATCCAAAATTTTCATTGCTCAACTGATAAAAATAAAGCATATAATTGCAACAGGTATAATTAATATATGAAAGGTACTAGCGATTCATAAATTTCTTTTCCTGAATTTATCTTTTGCAAAAATATCTACATATTATTACGCTCGGGTCTATATTATTTAAAAAATCATTCTCAATGCAAAGTAAAGCTAAACAATTCAGACGATTGTCACTCATTGTGTTACTCTGATACTTTTTCACACGCTTTTGGGCCAAAAATGATCTTTCTCCCGAAGCATTTTAAATTGGCATTGTTAATAAAATTCTTAAAATAATTTCTACATTAGGAAAAGTTGATTTCATAATGGAAGCCAATGAATTCATACCAGTAATGCTCTATGATTTGTCTTCTTCTTTCGCAAATAATAAAAAGTGACCTAATTCACCTTTAAAATGTATGGAATGTAGTAGTCGCTGAATCGAAAAATACTACAGATATTTTTTCCAAGACTCTATAAGACAGGCCAACAGAGGCATTAGTTCATTTGGTGCTGTGACATCCCCTGCCAAACGATTCTGGCAGCTTCAAGGGTATTCATGTAAATGTAATATTAGAACTGAAATTACACAAATTTTTGTGGGTCCCCTACTTCACTGGGCTCCTTGCTTCACGGGGCCCCTGGCGCGCTCCATGTGCGCCCCCTCTCCCCCATAAATCCGCCGCTGGATGGTGAAGGGATTTAAATTGTGTCCTTTTAAAGCATCTTTTTATTTTCAATCGATACTATGAAAAAGATTGAAGATTAGAAAAGCGTTCAAGTGAATAACTATAAAGTGTAGCATGACTTTTATCGCATTATGACGCGAACTTGTGTCAAAAATCTCAATATGAAATAATATCGTTTGTACTTCCGCTTAAAGCGGATTTCATAGCATTTTCCAGGGAAATTCCGCTACATCTGGCAGTCATAAATATGAAGATGATCCTTGGGAAACCAGATTGAAATGTCAGAAAGTGCGGCCTTAACCGTATTGGCAAGCCATAGCGAATGCCACACAGATCCATCCGATACATCAAACTTGGGCCATTAAGGAACACGAGGGAAATTTGTTGACACAAACTGTCTCAAAAGTAGTTTCATGTTATTTTTCGAATAAAGACTGTCACCTGCGTGATCGGAAAGCTATACGTCTAATAGTATTCGATAGTCACTTGCGCTGTGTCACTGTTAATTCATCAGAATAAACAGTTTCTTCATTAAATTAAAACGTGGCATGTTCCTTACAGACAATAAAATAGAAAATTATTGTATTATGGCTGAAATTTTAAAGGAAAAACAGATGCGCATTTCGGCTACAAAGCAGCCGTCTTCGGTGGTAATTTAGCGAATTCTAATTTAGACGGCAATATTGTAACTGTTTGTCTTTTTCAAAATATTCTCAAACTCTTTATCACACTATTTTTGAGACGCTGTTACAAATCATCTCGTTCTTCATAATATCTTCTTTACATAGGCGTTGTTATCATATAGGGATGCGTTCATTAGTCCACATAGGCAGCTATACTCATAACCTGATTAACAATGGTTGGGCACGTGTTTCTAGCCATTGCGAAGAGAGGTTTACATTTCCGCAGGTCTGTCAGCTTTCTAAAGATTCTCACGCTATCTTTTCCGTATATAGGGTATTTCATTAATGTTTTTGACCGCTGTGCCTTCCTCAGAATTTATTTACCTTAGAATGAGGTTTAAATTGCCTTGTGACGAGTTTTTAAAGGGATTTTTGCTATCGTGTCGATCCACGTACAAGATTTTAGCATGCATTTTCCAAAAGAAATTGTTTTATCAGATCTGCAAGATCATCATCATATTGATCCACTCGGCATACCATATTGTTCCTGTTTTTTATCCATATTAATTCCCGAGGATTAAATTGTATATCTTCTTCCTATTAACTATAACACGTCATTCATTCAATGTTTTCAATCATGTTCTTGGTTATTTCCCACACATTTTTGCTGCGGAATCATTTATAGAGAAGTCCTCAAATTGTAGTTTCATTGTTACTGCATGGATGAAGTTGTTCTGGTCATTTTGAGTTTGCTGAGTGTTTTAATGCATGTTTTTTTACTTATGTAGTCAGTTTGATTTTGATATCGGTCAGCAGTCGATTCTAAATTATAGTAACGTCTATTATGCTGTTGGGTTGTAGTACTCACAATCATTAGGTTGATACCGATACAAAATTGGATCAGTTTTTCTCATTTGACATTACGTTTACCGATGACATATTTACCGACTACATTACACACATGCTCATCGCCATCTGTGTCGTACACTTCAACACTAAAATCGTTCACTGTGATGGCAATTTCTTTCGTCGGTATTTACTGAATTGTCGTTTCCAGCGTGGCATGATTGATATTTATGTAATCATCATCAGCGTCAGTAGCAAGCGAGTTATAATTGTACAAGACAAGACGTCCAGATCTATATATCTGATCATTGCAATTCGGCCGTTGACGCCATTGTTACCTGGAGTGTTTTAGTTTACATCTTTTGCAACTTTAAAAGCTACACTGCCTGAGTCCGCCCAATAGACAGCATTCCGGGGCATAGATATATGGTGTTTTACTACCTTGCTAATGCTTTTAGCTTATGCTTGCAAAAGGTGGAATCGTACGAAGCAATCCGTGAACTTTACACGTGTTTAATTACTATATACATTACTCACTTTTAAGAAATTTATTTAAAGCCGACATTTATTTCGTCCTCCACCTTTTTCACTGAACATCACGCATTCACAGGCACTCGAACATTCTCGAAAACTGGCGCTTTTCAAAGTGCAGTTTTTCATTGGAAATGCGTATTTCGCGTGAAATTTTGAATTCGGATAGATTTCCTGAAAGCTCCCGCGAGTAGCGGCCGATAGTACCTATAGGTTAAAAAAAAGTCTGATTGAGAGATAGGAAGATAGTGTGCGTGAGAGAGAGAGAGAGAGAGAGAGGGAGGGAGGGAGGGAGAGAGGGAGAGAGAGAGAGAAGAGGTTTATTCAAGCGTCATCAATTCGTTATGAGCCTCTCCGACCCTTTCAATATTGCAACTCCTACCACTCCGAGATACCTCAACGAGCTGCCTCTTTTATGCATTCTATTTTATTAATTGAATTTTTTCCTCTTTTTTTTGCCTCCTCTCCCGCTTTCTCTCTCTCTCTCTCGCCCCCTCTCCCTTCCTACTCTCACTCCCTTTCTCCTCCTTCCCTCTTCTCACCCTTCCACTTATCTCACTTTCTCCTCTCTCTCTCTCCCTTTCCCCTCCCTTCCTTCTTTCTCCATTCCTTTTATTCCTCTTTTTCATCCCTCCTTTTTCTGGCCCTCTTCCCTCATTCAATATCTCTCTCACTCCTATTTCTATTAGTTCTATTTCTTCCATATCCCCTTATTTCCTTACTTACATTCTCTCCCTTTATCCCTCTCCCTTCCTCCTTCCCTTCTAAGTCTACCCTCTTCTTCCCACGTCCACCATTTCTCTTTTCCGGATTAGATGATATAGGAGACCACATACTATCAATCTTGCCCTAATATAGACAGCTGACTATCGATTCTGTCCGTTCCTCCATCTCTCTTCTCCCACCTCTCCTTCTCCAACCGCTGCCTCTTTATCCTATTTTTTCCTCTCTTCCGAACCATTCGACGCTTCCTCTTTCACTCGCGTCTATGAAACTTTCATTTTTGTTTTTCGTTGGTTGCAGTTTTGCTATGCATCTCTACAAAGCTAGGAACTGGTAGAGGAGGCATCTGTTTCGCGTGTCATACCTGTAAACTGTTTCCTTGCATATAGTTTTTTTATTTTTTCTTCTTTCTTTAAGAAGAATTACCATTCTAAAACTCGGTTTTTGCCCTCCTCCCCCGCCTCGAAATTTAATATTGTCTATTTCGTCTATCCATCGATGGAGAGAAGATCGCTAAAGTGATTCAAATGGACTTCCTTTTCGGAGGTCGTTTCAAAGTGAGAGTGGAAGTCGAGGAGCCTGAAAAGAGGATGTGTTTCGTGTATTTTTACAGGGGGTCGCAATCGTCGCGTCTGTGGGCCTCGAGTTTGGCGAATGAAATGGGATAAAGAATGAGAAGAGGATAGAGAGAGAGAGAGAGAGAGAGAGAGAGAGAGAGAGAGAGAGAGAGAGAGAGAAGGCGAGAGGGGGAAATTGGGAGAGGTGGATCGGTTGAATTCTCTTCCAAATTCCCCTTTCTCTCTTTCCCATCTCTGCCTCCCGTTCGATAACTTCTCTTCTCCCCTTCCCTACCCCCCACCCCCCACCCCCTTCTCCTTCGCTTCCCTCTTCAACCCCTTCTCTCGCTCTTGGAATCGAGTTTTCCCGACTTAAGCAAATAGGCTTTGCACCCTCCGCATCCTCCTCCTCCCTCCACCACCTCTTCTTCTTTACCCTTCTCTTCTACCTTCCCCTCACTTCCCCCCCTTTCTCTCTCCCTTTCCCTCTCTCTCTCTCTTCACCCCTTTCAATCCCTCCGCTCTCACCTCAGCCTCTCCCACTCTAATCCCCTTTCCCTTCGTGGCTTCGAAATACGACACTCTCTCCCTCTTTATCCACCTAGATCGAATGTTTCCTATTTATTGGGAGGAAATACGATTCGGTTCGAAGGTCTTTTTGGTTTGAGATGGCGTCGCGATCATAATTATTACCACAGTTTTCGTTAGAAGCATCGATCTAGCCAATTTTCATCTCGTAGTGTCTTCGTGTTTAAAATTAGGTCCAGCGTTCTCTATGCCTGTTCTAGTTTTAGCTTAGCTTGGAGCTTAATGGCTTCGTGTTGTAAATGCAAAGTGAACAACGCTTTTTTTCGCGGCCTAAATGGGAAACGATCCGGTGATTTAGTGGCTCAGAGGCAAATGTTTTAACGGGTTCTCTACAACGAGCCCACGTAAATTCCGCGCGTGCGTGAAATCAGTATTATAGAAACGGCCGGTACCGAATCCATTTGTTTTATGACTTGCATGGGGTTTTCTCACAGCTCTGCTTGTAAGTATAATTTTGTCGAGCTTTTGGCATTAATTCTGGCATCTATTAACAATTTTTTACTAATCGACCAATGGAAATTATTTCTTTTGGAATTGAAAACGCCTGTATTACCGTCCACGTTCACTCCACTCAAAAACACAAATAGTGATTTTCTTATAATGGTAATAAACAAATTTGTAGTTGTATCACATTTTTAAATAATAGAATAAAGTAATTATCAACTGTCACTAATGTAATTTTCTCTTAAAATGCGTTCTAAATACGTGGTAATGTAATAGTTTTTGGCTAATAACAGCCTTATTCTAAAAATTAAAATTTTTCAAAAGCATTGGCAGAGCAAATTAAAGAAAAGCAAAAAAAATCGATTATTTTTGGATTCCTTGAAACATTTGCTCCCTTCATTTGAATTTTACCTTAATTATTTTCCCTGAGGAGCCAGTGAATGACTAAATAAATATTCTAAGGCCGTCATCAAAGTTAGCCTTTTCTGAATCCAAAATGGCGTCGCGGAGACGATAAAACTGCGGCAGACTCGTTTCCAACGGTAAATATGCGTTGCCACAGGCTTACGATTCGGCGCATAAAACTCATTCTGTTTGTGATTAATGATTATGGGGAAGGAAGAGGAGTTGGGAAAGGTAGACGGAGAAGCGCGTGGTAGAAATAAGATTAAATGAAAAGTTTTGGTAATGCGTTGTGCCCCGTTCAAATGAAGCGATAAAGACGGAAGAAAGTACATGCCGATGAATTCTGCTGCCACATCTTCTGCTTAATTAAACAGAAAGGCGAAACGGTTGAGTAAGCATGACGCCATTTACATTTCTTGGCAACCGAAATTTTAATTTACGGTCATCGCACACTCGTTATTCCCTAGAAAGTTCAATTTCGAAGCAGAGATCCCCTTTTTTCTCCAACCACTCCAGCGCTAGATAATTTGCGCAGTGTCTTATTTTGTTGCATCGATTTCACGCCCTCGTTGTTACCGTGTGAAGCGCAGGTACCCTTCAGCTTCTCTCAAAAAGCGTTTCTAGGCAATTTGGGCACGAAAAGGAGACGGCGAAACTGTATTGCCATCCTCAATCGCTTCTGATTCGCTCTTAATAATCGATCAACGATGCCCTGAGTGAAACTGTCAAAACCTATCAAGTTTAAAGTATTATGAAACACCGTGGAATCGATCCAAAAAGTTTTTTTTTAGAGAAAACCGCATTTATAGAACTTTTGGCTAATGTTTTCTTCAAACAAAAAAAGTCCCACTGCGAAAATTCTCTTGATTAAAGTAAAGAGATAGACATTCTTGTTGGAGTCGCTTTAAGAAGAATGGTTGCGCCGTAAAAAGATGACTCGACGTCAGAATGAATCTTTTTCAAGAACGGCTTGAAAAGGAAAGTTGAAAGGCGTGAATAAGAGGTGTTTTGCGGCGCTGTTGTTGATGGGAGTTGGAAGGTGACAGAAACAGGAGGAATAAAGGAAATTTTAAGGCACCTTTTGTCGTAGGCGGAAAGGGGAAGTTTTCTGGGAGGAAAACGCGTAAAAAGAGAAGACACTACAGCGTCAACCGAATGAGCGGAGGCGGAATCACGAATGCGCCAAATCCAATTTCAAATAAAGGCGAATAAAGATGCTAATCTAAGTTAGGGATTGAGATTAAATGTCCGTGGGGCATGACGTTGCTGGTAGATTGAAATTCGATGAAATATTTTTCCATGTTTATGAATAATTTGGAGATGAAATTACAAGAGCCTTTGTGAAGAAAATTACGCACGGATACAATGAGCCTGTGGAATTTGCTTTAATTTATTCAGAAGGGTGAAAATAATATATATTTGCGAACATATATTGAAAATTGTCTATGTAAATCGTATTCGTATTAGACCACAATGCATAAATATTCTTTCTTGCATCAACCGATGAACAATGCCCGCATTTCACCTATGCAAGAAGGAAACCATTCGTAAAATAGGAGAAATAAAAAGGAACTCTATTGGAAATAAGATTAAGTGTACAAGGCAGTAATTATTCTCTGGACAGGCAAAAATATAAATCATTAGACTCTATTAAAACGTGGAAAAAATTAACCACGTTTTCTTTCATACGAAATCATCCCTCAGGATTTATACCCGTAGCATATTCTTCCCCCTTTCAAATCCTTCCGCTTTCTTAGCGATAATAAACTCCACCATCCTTCCTGCCCCTTCCCTTCATCCGACCTCTCTAACCCACCCACCCACCCACCCTCCTCTCCTCATATCTCTCACTTTCCATGCCGTTCTTCGAGCTCTCTTGACTCCTATTTTCTCATCCTCCATTCTTTTCTTTCCCTCCTCTTCCACCACTTCTTCTATTCTCTCTTTTCAACCTGATCCCTCTCGCACTCGACGCCAAGTTCCTCGTCTCCTACGCCTCTAAATCCTCTCCTTGCATCCCACAATCACTCTCCTCCTCCTCCTCCTCTTCTGCCCGCCACCACTCTGAGTCTCTCTCTCTCTCTTCCATTCTCTCATTTCTCTTCGTTCCTTCCACCGACGCCGCCTAGTCTATCTCTCCCTTCTCTCTCTCTCTCTCATCTCACCATCCTCTCTCTCTCTCTCTTCTCACTTCTCCTCTTCCACTTCATTCCCTGCCCCTCAAAAACCCTTCGCCACTCGCCCCTTCCACTCTTCCCCACTCCTCCCTTCTGCCCTTTCCTACTCCGGCACCTCTTCAGCCACAGACGGGCTTCAACCTCTTTTGTCATCCTCTGCCTCATTCCACTTCCATTCCCCTTTTATTTGCCTTCTCCTTTTATGCCCTCACCCGACGTCGACAATTTTCCCGAATCTGCAACCTTACGCTCTCTTTCTCTATCTCTCTCTCTCCTCTCCCCTCCCCCCTCCCCCCTCCCCCCCCCTCTCCTTCGATGCCCGCATAGCTTCCTTATTCCGCTCCGCTCACTCTTTTCTCTGCATTTTTCAACGTCTCCTCTCCACTCCTGGTCACAATTTATATATATAATTTCCTCCAAATGCTAATTCACGGTTCTTCTTCTCCATATTATTGTACAGCGATCTTCAAAAGTCATCAGCTGCCCAATGTTAATTGACGCTGAACTGCAATGCGGTGATATATACGACAGCTAAGTTATTTGAACGCCTGCACTGGTTTTCAACTCGTACGCCTATCTTTTAGTTCTTCGAGAAATGAACGAAACTGCAAGAAGCCGAGGGGCGTGACGTCATACGATTGAATCACTATTCTACCTAGTTCAATCCGCTGGCAAACGTGTACATATATTGCTGTGCCAGTTGCGGCTGGTCATTCTTAAAATGGAAATTGACGCTATTCTGTACTCATCGCAAAGTCAGTAGTGATATTTTAAAAAAGTTAACATTTTTTCCAATACTTGCCCGTGTGTCTTCAACTGCCATTTCTGATACTGACACGGATGACGCGATTTTTCGCCCTCAGTGAATTCCACTGTTTACTTTGCAGAACTCACGACAAAGGGAGTGATGTGTGTCCTTTTGTTTACTTACGGATAATTTGTCCCATATAAATTTGGTTTCAAAGAGATTTCCAAGAAACCCAACTTATAATGGCGTTGATAAACATGTTTCGCTATCGCGAATTACACATGGCTTTCAGTTGCAGAATGTGGCAGTGTGTAAAAGACTGGGCAAGGGTACTTACGTAAGGGCAGCGTTTGATATGTACAATATAGTTACTCTTATTTTTTTATATTAAAAATCAGAAAGAATTTTCTCAAGTTTTAGATTATTAGTAAAAGTAAACAAGTTATAAAAGTGTACAGCGTATCACAAATGGGCGCGTTTCGTGCAATGGAGTATAAGAAAGAGGTGATATACCTGTACTTAAGGGAAATAGGGTATTACAGTTCTTTTCTTTATCATAAATAATCCATTTTCTTCCTATTTAAAAATATTGCATGCACACGAAAGGAAATTAAACGTTTATGAGATTATGTTAGCAACAATGAAGAAGTAACCATGCAAGAAATGTTGTTCAACTCGAATTAAGACATTCCTGTTTGATTTTCTCAAGGCTACTACTACGATATAAATGTATAGGAAAAAAATACTTTTCTTTACTAGTTCTACAACTTTTATTTGAAAGATATTTTGATATGAGAAATATTTTACGAGATATGACGGAAATTTAATTTTTTGTTGCCAGTAAAGTGGTACCCCTGATTGACGTACTTGACTCATTTTTCCGATTTGCTTAATACCTTTGATAGTTAAGTCCTTAATGTCAAATTTCATGAAAATCTGTTCGGTTGAAGCAGAGAATGAACATGCGGACGGACGGACAGACAACAGACAGACGGGTGGACAGACTGACGACAACAGGCGCTCGCCCTGGAAACGAAATGCGCCTAAAAAGGATGTACACTTGTAAGAAGGAAAGAAGGAAAAAGTTTAGTAGGCTAGTGCTATCTTCCATGATGTTATTAGTAAGTGTTACCAGCGATATGTTAACGGAACAAGCTAATTTTTGCCCTGAGAACTTGGCCTTACGCATGTTTGTGATTGCTCTTAAGGTTGGCTTTAGAAATCGAGCATCAGGCATGGTAATAGCCTATATACTGTATGTGAGAAGAAAACTTATGCTGGTAAAGGAACCGCCGAAAAGTGTTGCAGAGGAAAATTGATCACCAGAGCAAGTTTACAACGTCGTTGAAACTGCTGTCAACTGGCTGTGTATGCCAAAGAGAACTTTCGTAACGCAGAATGAAGTGACACCTGTAGGAATGAAAGTTCAAGGAGAGTTTGTTCGAAAGGAGCAGGAACACACATGTAAAATTATTGTACTAGACGAAACCATGTATCCAAGATCATTCAAGGGCCCCAATGTCTTCCAAGCCGTCTACTTCTTAAATCAACAACGATGAACCACCACTCAACTCATCCTGAACTGGTTTAAAAATCATTTTGTCACCTATGGCTGGAATCTAACCGAAAAATCTTATTAATTTTGTACAATTATGCTGCGTACCCTATAGTAGAACTTACAAAGAAATAACGTAGATGTAGTTTTTTGCCCAATTGTTATCTAATTCAACCTTTTCAGCAAGGTATCTCCCTGCCTCTTAAGTGCAAATACATATAAGAATTCATGCGACGATTGCTAATATCAGTTATTTATGGGGCATCAATGGAGGTATTTCATAAGGAATTCAACTTAAGGGATGTTATGTGGGCTTTTTCTTGTGTTTGGAGCAATGTGACTGCGTCTACTCTTAAGACTGGATGGCATAACCTATAACCTGCGTTGGTTTTCAAGTTTCGCAAATAGAGCACATTATCAGTAAATTTAAGTATTTTTCCAATGGCATGTCCAACAATGCAGTAAAATAAATGACTCCGAGACTACTGGGAATAGAAATACACACACACACACATATTAATAAAAGCTTCCTTCACGAAAAATAAGTTTACTTTTATTTTTCTACACTAAAATAATCGCATCGTGCAATAAAATCGCAATAAAAATGCCTTTACATCTTCCTTCTCCTTTCTTGATTTCGCTGTATAAAATGTGATATTCTTATTTTTCTCTCTGTTTATCTCCTTCCGTCTCTCTTCTCCTTTATTTCTCATTTAAAAGCGTCACGCCATTTAAAAGCGGTGGTATCGTTTCCACGATGTCGGAATTTCTCGTTTTTTGAAATCTTGAAAAATCTCGTTTCTTCTGACACTTAATGGAACGGATTTCACCAATTTACCACGGATTCGGACTATCTTCAAGAAAAATGTACTTTGTTCTGTCGACTCTACGATCCATGTCTCAAGTTTGTATCATAATTCTAACTACTGGACGTAAATGGCGATGAACTAAATTTCTCATGAGAAATTTTTTATCCTAATCATTCAAGGATTTCAAATTTTTCCTGATTATTTCACGTTTATAGTTAAATACCTGCCGAATATCAGATTCTCGCCTATTCCGAATCTGTCACTTCCATACCGATGTGACGCACGAACACGCGCACGCAGGTACACTGGAAAGAAAATTAATATACAGGACAATCACGGGCCAATCCGCGAATGGGCTACCTTATCATGACGATGGAGATATCCACACGCAGACGCACGCACCATCTATATTTCACTCATCCAAAAGCAGCACCATTTTATAATGTGTCCTTTTTGGTGCGGATGTGATACTTTCACGTCCGACTCAGCAATCTCGGACGCCATATATTCCCGTTCGACCCTATCGTATTACGCTGTGCTTTTATTTCTCCTACACAGGACACGCAGTGCCACCTAGGATACCGCATCCCGTCGTATTTCACGACCTACCATGCTACCATATTTTGCACTGCGCCTTACGTTTTCTCTCCCTTGTGTATATGGCCACCTTTTCTTCCCCTCCCCTCTCTCCTTATTTCCTCCACCTCCCGCTTCCATTCATGGCGCCACACATACGGCTCCCCGCAGTATTCGCCTTCCTCAGCGCCGCTGGAGTTTTCAATTTCCGGAACGACCCCTTTCCCTCCCTCTCCCGCACCAATAGTCCTCCTCCACCCACTTACCCTTTTCCGCTTCCTATCTTATTCGTCGCATACCACGTGCCTTCTCTTCCCCACCTCTCCTGCTACCATCCTCGAGGAGATATTCCCTCTCTCTTTTTCTATCCTATTCTGTAAAACTTCGTTTCATTTTGATCGGTTGGATTATTATTCGTCTTTTTCATAAACAGCTAACCTAACCCGTAACGAACATATCATTTTCTCTATCTATAAAATTCTTTGACGCTCGATAAAACAATAATACAACATTTCCTCTTCATTTTCGATATTTTTTCCTTGCTGAAAATTACTTATTCTTCGTAGCTCTTGTCACAGTATTTCTATTTAAAAACTAACACAATTACTTATGCCACGTTTTGCTCTGGATACATTTAGAGGCCATGGTTCTTTGATATCAAAACAGTTCATCTTTCGGAATTAAAACTAATCTTGTATTTACATGGCTAATTTGTTATGTTTCTACTTGTGGAAACATAGCCATCCTGTAGCAATATTCTATGAGGAATGTTTTCTCGTACGAAGTGCACTTTTATAATATGCCCTATTTTTTCTTTTATAGGTATATTGTTTTCTTATCTCCTCAATATGTAACTCATTAGATTGTGATAAAAATTGACCCATAAAAGTATATTTTTATTTGCTAAGGCATTGGATATCCTTGTTTTATTTCAGAATACCCCAGTCGAAGTTAATTGGGCGAAATAATATCTTCAATTTACGTATTTTAGAGAATAACCCTGAACAGAATATGAATCATCCCAAGTAACTTATTAAAATGGACCATCCTAGTTTTATTGTGGAATAATCCATTCATAGTTAAAATTAGCTAAATAAAATCTTTATTACACGTTTTCTAAAAAATAATCTTCAAATGAACATGAATATGCCTACGTTACTGCTTGATTAAAATTAGAACCTTATTTAATTTAAAGCTTAGTTTCTACATACATTTGGCTATATGGAGTTAATATATTCGCTGTTGTTTTTTTATGGAAAACACAAAATGACAAAGAAAATTGAGATTCGTAATCTTATAAATTTAAGGCAACTAACAAAATACTACCGCTAGAGTCAGCTTTTACTTTTTGACTGACGCAAAAGGGAAAACGATATTCATATAAGAATCTCATCCACTCGAGTGCAATGTCCTGTCTAGCGAGTTTTTAACCGATTATATTCCAAGGCTATCAAAAGCAAAAAAGAATGTGAGTCGGAACTTTCCAAGAAATAATATAAATGCTTTTCGAAAATTCGATAAAGAGCCATATATATTGTTTTCACTCTTTGATAGTTGTGCGACTAGTACTTGACAATCTCTTTTACGACTGAAACGCGATCGAGTGCTTAGCGCAATGAACTCGAAGTAAAAACCGCACTTCTAAGGCATAAAAGCTGAATAAACTCCGCGTGAAGCTATGCATCGTATTTCTCACAACTTGAAAAAATATTTAATCCAACAAAAAATGAAATTTCTCAGTCGGGTTCTTCTTTTTCATGTGAATCAAAATAAAAAATCTGATGTGGCCAAAACATGACTTTCTCCATATTTGGGGTATAGTTATTTAAATTATTATGAGTAGCATTATAAGGCAAAATTATTATTTCCTATCGTAAAAGAATACAGTCTTCCTTATTGCCGTAAATTAGGTATATTTTGAATATGTTTACAGAATTCACCGCTAAATGGTGGTGGCGCTGTATACTAGAAAAAGCAAAATATCTCCGAAATGGATGGTTCTACAAAAATTTGTTTCAAACAAAACTTGGAAGAAATATTATTCTCTACAACTTTGGTCCTTGCGAAGATGACCAACTACGTTGTTTTAAAGGAGATATTTGACGAAAACCGAAAAAACCGATTATTTTTATGAATAATTCCTAAACAATAGCTGCTATGGAAGATTGTTTCAAATGAAAGTTGTAGGAAATTACGTTCTCTATAACCTTTGTATAGAATTGTATATTCAATAATGATGTTTTAACGGATAAATATTGCAAAAACCGAATCGGGTTTCGAATAAACCTCGACTTCCGTTTAACCGTTATTGTCCAAAAACTAATCAGTTCTTTATGCTCATGCTAAAGTGTTATATATGAAATTTGGTAACGATATGGCAAGTACCTTTTGAGTTAGAGCGCCCACAATCACATACGCACACATCCACACACGCACACACACACGCACACATCCACACACGCGCACACACATCCACACACGCACACACATACATCCACACACACAGAGACATCATTCCGAAAATAGTCTAAACGTGTTCTAGGGACCTCAAAACGTGTATTTCCGTTGAAATCTCGAAGTCGATTTTTTTCTTGAACACAATACTACGTATGGAGAAAGTAAAAATAAATGTAAAAGTATTTGTCCATTATTTCTTTCGCCCTAAAAAAATTCTTTTAAAAGTGGATCGATGCATTAGAATGCTCAGATATACTGTTCATTGCCTTGCGCCTACGGTCGAAGTTGGCGTGAATATGAGATTATTTTAACCGAAAAGAAATGAATTTCAGCCGTTGTAGCGCGATGCATTTGGGTTAACTTCCGGGATATCTCAATTGTTCAATTGACTTAATCCATTTTACGATCTGTTTCCGGCTTAAAAATAAAAACCTACAAATCAAAGAAAATTAATTTTAATACGGACTCTTTTGGAAAGTCTTCGCTCGGAATTAAAAGGTTCGTGATAGCTGAACAAAAAATTATGGAAGTTGTATTTGGACATGAAAAAGTACACGATGTTTACGCTGAAATGACTTTGAGGGGGAAAAACTATAGCAGTACTTTAATTTCTTTTATCTATTTTAACAGAGGAAATAAATGCGACGAATTAAAATTATCGAATAAACGAGAAATACTTTTATATTTAAAAGATAATCGATATATACTAGAATGCTAAAAATAGGCCTTAGTTGAGAGTATTTGCTGATATTATTAATGATATAAAATAATGAGGAATACACAATTACTGGAGATTAGATAGTATAAACGGAAAATCATATACCGGAGTATAGATGTGTATAGCCAACCGAAAGAACTCTGTATTTTAGTAAGGATCCTTAACATGAAATATTGAGAAAATACAAAAATATCTTCGATACAGATTCTAATAGAGGGCTGTCTCCTCAGTTTGGTTACATTTAGTTATGGCGAGTTCATGAATGGAAATATATGTGTGATTAGGAATGAGACGAGCAACAAACGTAGCTGAAAACATATGTTTTGAATAAACAGAGAGACATGATAAATGGAATTTTACTCATATTTTCACCAAAAATTTTTCAAATCCGTATCTTTGCCGTTAACAAATTTTCATGAGATTCTATATATTTGGAATTCGCTATGAAGATTTCCAATATTTTGAATTTAAATAGGAATATTATGTAAATTAATAGTGCGAATAGTTTTAGAATGTCGACTCTCATAAAAAGTGGAAACATTCGCTGAGAGCCCCTGACGAGCATTTTTAAGGACATTTATGGAGTTTAAAACTCTCATATTTACTATTTATTTTCTGGTTGTAAATTCATCGTTTACTTTCATAAAAGGTACTTACGTGTAAATTTAGTTTTATGGAATTAAAGTCATTAAAATCGAGAATAGAATGTTTTGAGGTGTTAAAAAACAAACAATTTTTGTTTTTTATTTAGGAAGATAATCGAGCTGGAAAAGAGTCGTTATTTTTCTCATTTCATCCGCAATTTCGTCTGAGAAAATGACTATTTAATGCTTGACATAATAAAATGTCCTCTCTATCTCTCTCTCTCTCTCTCTGGCTCCCAATCAAAACTCTGGCGATAAATTCCGACATCAATCTCCACCCATTCATCCCTCGAAAATGCTCTTTCCTGAAAAGCATTCCTCCTCAGCCATACCCTCAAGCTGTTCCTTAACTTCGTTTCATTACGCTCCTCTTCCCGCGTCCCATTCTGCCTCGAACCTTGATCTCCTTCTTCCTCCTCCTCCTCCCTCATTGTTTCCCTTCCTCCATTTCCTTCTTCCCCTCCTTATCATCTCCTTTCTCTATCCCTCCTTTTTTATTTTCTTTTGCTTCCTTTTCAATCGCCGTCTCTCCCGCTCCATGTAATTTCCTTGTCGTGATCTTGCAAAAAAATGACCCTTGCACTTTAGCTTTGTAACCTTTTTTTATGCTGTACTTCGTCGCCTTCATCTTCCCATAATCCTCCTCTCTCTCTCTCTCTGTCTGCCTTTCTTCTTCTCACCTCTCCCTTTTACCACGCATTCCTCTTATCCGACTCAAAACTCTCCACCTTCTACATTGATTTGCTGATGCGCCCGCATTCTCCTTCCTGCCTCATTTTTTTCGTCGTCCTTGTCATTGACTAAACCCTGACAAAATCCTAATCTCTACAAATTCCTATTCAGTGCGATCCCAATTGAGTATATTTCCTCCGTCTCATTCAAGGCAATCCTGATTCGCACTCGTTTTGCCTCCCTTTCTCTCTCTCTCTGTTCTGAGAATGGCTTTCTCCTTTCTGCCGCTTCCAGTCTCTGTCTACACTTTCGCAGTCTCTCTCCCTTTCTCCATCGCGTTGCTTACCATACGCCGCTACAACTGCCGCCGTCTAAATTCTCTTCCTCCTCTTCCTCTGCACCCTTTAAACCCAGAACCTTCATTTACATATCCGGAGAAGCTAATCCCAACCCAACCACTGTCTATCCTCTCCTTCTCAACCCGACCCTGCTTTCTCTCTCTCTCTCTCTCTCTCTCTCTCTCTCTCTCTCTCTCTCTCTCTCTCTCTCTCTCTCTCTCTCTCTCTCTCTCTCTCTCTCTCTCTCTCTCTCTCTCTCTCTCTCTCTCTCTCTCTCTCTCTCTCTCTCTCTCTCTCTCTCTCTCTCTCTCTCTCTCACACACACCCCAACTCTCATCTTTATCGTTAGCTACCCCCATCTCTCTCTCTCTCTCTCTCTCTCTCTCTCTCTCTCTCTCTCTCTCTCTCTCTCTCTTCTCCCTCTCTCGCGCTAATTTCTGACTGTTTCCTTTTATCCTCACTTTCTCTCCCCCTATCTCCCCCACTACAGCGCTTTCTAGCGCCGCTGTCTCCTATTTCCCCAGCCATGTGGGTTTTCCTTTTTTTTTGTCCATCGCCTTGCGTTTAACCACCGTCTAATCCCGCTCTCTCGCCCTTTTTCTAAACTCCGCTTTAGCATCATTTGATCCCTTTTAGACTTTCACCTTTAATCAACCTCTTCTGTCTCTCTCTCTCTTCCACTCTCATTTTCGGATGTTTACCTTCTCCTCGTGATTTGTTTGCTGCTCTTTATTTTCCTCAATTCATTTTTTCCAAATATCCGATTCTAATTCTCTTTGAAACCTGTTTTGTCTCTAAATTATCCTTAAAGCTTTTCCTTATTCGTGGAAGATTAATATTTTTTCCACGCTGCTACTTAATCTAAAAACTTGCCTCTTTTTTATGGTGTCGGTGAGTTTAATTAATGAGCATAATGATTTTCTCGGAACTCCCTTAAAAAAATCATAGGATCTCGCATATCCTTTCCCATTCCTCATCCCTTAACAAATAAGTTATCCTTAGTTTCGATCTGTTTTTTCTTTAATATATTCTGCTATAAATTCATAATGCCTCTTGCTTGTTCTGATATCGCGGAAATTTTATTCCTTCCCCTCCCTTTCTTTTATTTTGATTTCGCTCCTTTTTATCCCTGTTTTGCATCAATTTTAGTTTTCCTTTTTTATAATGCGCATTTTTCCATTTCCTGGAAAAATAATAGACTCCTTTTTATGTTTTTTTGTAATCCTTTCCGTATTCGGTTTTAAGCGTCCTCTATTTTTTTAATCTTCTTATATATGCGTCTGCTTTCCTTATTTCTTTTATGTCGTTCTCCTCGAATTATTTTCACAAACCATTCTTCTTTGTTTTCTCCTTTTCCAATTTCCCTATTCTTTAACAAAGTTACAAAGATTCGTTTAGTTCCACCTTTTCTCCCTTTTTATCTCTCGTTCTAATTGTATTTCCTTTTCGCATTCGCTGCCTCCATTTTCATTTTCTATTCATCTCATCATACCTGTTTTCAGAATATTAAAGAATAATCATTTTCGTATAAAAATCGAGAAAATAAGTTTTTATCATAGGTATCTCCAGTAGCAACGGCGATGTAATGTATTAGTATTTCATTTTCAGTGAATCGCTCCAGAAGACGGCTGCATTGTACCCGAAATGCGCATGTGGTTTTCACAGCCTCGAATTGATTATTGGAGAACCCTGAGACTTGTCTTCTCAATGTTTTGCACTTTAATTCGTTTTCAGCTCATTAAGACGAGTTTCACAATTTTCCAAGTTAATTAAGGTATCGCGTATTGATTATTCAAAACAGTGGACTCGTAGAAGGGTAGAGGGGCAATTAGTTGCAATCAAAACTTTGCAGACGTCCTCTAACCGCCCTAGCTCTCCTTATGACACCTTAAATCCGTAATATCCGCCTGCATGCGGCGACCTGACTCTCTTTGGTCAGTGATGCATTGCTACCGCGCTCGCTTCATATGAACATAACACTCTCTTGTTCTCCTTTGTGCGCAGTGACCGCTTCATTAGGAGCTAAATTTTTTGAGCTTGGCCTTTAGAATAAAATAATTAAATAATGGAATCAAAATTGCTTATACTTCATAAAAAGGATTAGCCTACATATTGGTGACTTCAAATTTTTACCTTCGATGTTAAAATTACACTATTTTCCATCTATTCTGTATTTGGAATCATTTGCGGGTGTTTTTGTGTCGACAATCATATGGCGTCACGATATCTATTGTGATTTCGATTACAGGATAGTTTTATCTCGCACTTTCATCAAGAAATTTTTTAATCACACATTGATTTAACAGTCTGTTTGCATGTTGGAGGTGGAAAAAACAGATGATTTTTTTGTTTTTATAACACAATTATTTTACCGTCAAAGAAAATATTTTCCCGATTACTTATTTCGCTATTTGAAGGACCTGCATAAAATCAAAACAATTTCTCTCAAACAGGTTACAAATCTTTCTCACCGAAAAATTCATCTAATTTTACGGACTTGCCAGTTGTCACTCACCGAATAAAGTTTCGCTTCCAAATAATGAAAAAACCGTTCTGTTTCATTGGCATGACTTATTTTAAGAAACCATCTACTGTAATAACCCTAATTCGCGAACAATAAATGGGCAAGGAATAATCAAAAGGCCTTAATACTAGTTATAAAATTCACTACTGTTTTCAGTCAACGTATATATCACTTAGGTCGCTTCTAGGGGTGCATCTCCTTATATTTCTCATTATCTGCACCTCTCACAATTAGAACTCATCTTTTTCCTGTCTCTTCCTCTATCTTCCCGCTATATTTTTGCTCCTTCTTCTCCCCTTGAGCAGATTGCAGCGAGTATTCCGGCCATCCCGACCCTCTCCCTGCAAAAGAGAGGGAGAGAGAGAGAGAGAGATAATAACAGGCAAATTTGTATTCCAGTTAGAGGATGGTGGGCAGGCGCATGGTGAGGGCTTGAGAAACGTTGGGAACCTTAAGTTTCCTTTAAGTCGGCGATGAAATAGGAGCAGAATCAAGGTGAAAGCTCCTCCCTTGGGCTTAAAGTAATACGTAGGATGGGTTGCGGTGCCGTGGAGTGGGGCACGGAATGGGAGAGAGTGGGAAGGTTGTGTGGGAGTTTGGTCGGAGTCTGGTTCAGTGCCCGGGGATATCTTAATTTCCATAGTGCCTCTCTTGCCTTTGCTTTTAACGCTACATATTGTGACGTGATGCTTTCCCCGAGAGAAATTGTGTATCAAGTGTGGGAGGCTGGTTTGTGAGGGAGGCGGTGGGCTTTGGGATGTGGAGATGGAAGGAGGAGGAGAAGAAAGTAGAGAGAGTGAGAGAGAGGGAAAGAGAGCGGTGTTGTCTGATTAATTATTGAGGGTTGACTTATAAATTCAGCGATGACTTCGTCTCATTCGGAATTCTCTCGCACATAACTTTTGTAAAGTTTCTCGGTTTTAAACCAATTCAACTAGTCGACGTGGCATAAGGAGAGGGAAAAGGAAGTGGTTGGAGTTGTACTGGGAAGATTAATTACGTGGGTGGTTGGTTCCTCTCTCTCTGGCTATCTTTTCTTCTCTCCTCAAAGCCTTTATCCCACTGCGGCCGCAATGAAATTCCGATTGTTGGACTCCACTCCGGCTTTATGATCCTGTAATTGTTTTTGAGGTGTTCACCCTGGAGATAACGCGATCATCCTAATCTCCTCCGTCTCCTATCATACTTCGAGTTTCCCTGGATTCAAAGATTAAAGAAAAAATTCTCCGCATCTTAATTTTTCGGAGGAATATTTTAAAAAGCATTTTTATCGGGAGAAACGGCTACTCCTATTACGCCCTATGCATAAATTACACATTTTTACCGCTCTTCTTCGGATATTATAGTCGTGAAACGTTTTCATACCATTATGATGCTCCGTTGCGTTGGAATTAAATTTATCGCCCCTAATGATTCCACTTTCTTTTTAAAAAACATTTTAATTATTAAAATCGGCGATGAAGTTAAAAATATAGAGCTTATATTTTTTTGACGAAAATACCCGAGTTAAACATCTGTATCCAATTATGTTACAATTTTGTTGGAATAATGGTTCATATATACACACACACACACATATATATATATCATCATCATCAGCCTTTTTCAGTCCACTGACGGATGAAGGCCTCCCCCAGACTCTTCCAGTTTTCCATGTCAACTGATCCCTCCTCCAAATTTGCCCCAAGAACTTAACAAGCTCTCTGTCCCACCTGTCTTTCGGTCTTCTTTTCGGTCTCTTGATGTTTCTTGGGATCCATTCGATGACACTGGACGTCCAACGCTGGTCATTTCTTCTAGCAATGTGGCCCGCCCACTGCCATTTTAACACCTTCACTCTTCTAATCACGTCACAGACTCCCGTCTTTTTTCTTACCCAGTCGTTCCTCTTGCGGTCTCTTCGGGTGATCCCTAACATGCATCTCTCCATGCCCCTCTGTGTTGTTTGCAGGCGCTGTATCATTCTGGCATTCATGGTCCATGTTTCACAACCATATGTCAGAACAGGCAGAACACATTGGTCATACCGTCTCCTTTTTAGGAAGACTGGAATATTTGATTTAAAGATGTTCGCATTCTTGCCAAAAGCAGTCCATGCCATCTTCACTCTCCGGTTGATTTCTCCAAGAAGCGAACCATCAGTAGTGATGAGTTGACCTAAGTAAACATAGCTGGTTACTTCTCCGAGATCTGCTCCGTTGATATGTATCTTCTCAGAATTTGTGAAGGAGTTGTACATAACCTTTGTTTTATTAAGATTCATCTTAAGTTCAGCTTCTCGGCTTGTTTGCTCAAGCTCTTCAGTTCTTCTACGGAGCTCTTCTGGGCTCCCTGCGAACAGTATGATATCATTTGCAAAGCGCAGGTGACTCAGATATTCTCCATTTAACTTTATGCCTTTTTCCTTCCAGTCTAGCGTTTTGAATACTTCCTCTAGAGCTGCTGTAAATAACTTAGAGGACATAGTATCTCCTTGTCTCACCCCCTTTTCGGCCTTAAAGGCACTCGTCTCTTCATGCTGCTGGACAGTTGTTGTCGCATTTTCGTAGATATTCTTGATCAAGGTTATGTATGTTTCTTCTACTCCTTGTTTCTTTAATGCACGTAGCACCGACGAAGTTCGAACAGAGTCGAATGCTTTCTCGTAGTCGATAAAACACATACATAGAGGTAATTCATACTCGTTAGTCCGACTGATTACCTCTCTCACGACTTGGATGTGGTCCATCGTGCTATACTCACTGCGAAATCCAGCTTGCTCTCTGGGTTGGGCAGAATCAAGATGGTTTTGAAGGCGCATAGTGAGTATTTTGGTGAATATTTTGTAGACTGTTGGGAGTAGGCTGATCGGTCTGTAGTTATTCAAGTCTTCTTTGGAACCTTTCTTGTGCAGAAGGATAATACATGCGTGGTTCCATGTTTCTGGTATCTTTTTCTTCCTCAGACAGGAAAAGATACCAGAAACATATATATATATATATATAAACTATATAAAGCTATATTCACACAATTTAGAGTCTGAAGTTTCATTTTAAAATTCACCTAGATATACACCTTTACCATTTCTTTTAGTTTTACCTAAACCAGAAATCTTTTATTATTTCCGAAATATCTTCATACCTATATGCAGTTCAGCAAGGTTTTTCTGCAAGATACATCGAATTATACCATATTGACTAAGTGATTTTTCCGAAAAAATAATTAAAATACCATAATATCGTAAATATATTCATATGGTTGTTTTGTGAGATAAGTTATTGCGAGGAATGTTTTTAAAGGATTCATTTTTTACGCCCCTTAACCCTTGTGTAGGAAATCTGGAAAATTACTCTAAAATTTTCTTTTCCAGGAATCGTCATTACGGAAGGAAAACGCAATTCGGTCAACGATTATACGTTATATCCGAATGCGTGCGTCGTCATATCGCGGGTCGAAATAAAACAAGTGCGACTTCCAGTTGCCTCGTTATATTGGGGGTAACGAACTCTCGCAGCCTCCTGCACCATTTGAGAGAATGAACTTCGACCTTATTTAGAGAGAACGGTGCGCGGAAATAGAAGACCTCATATCGTGTTTGCCCTCTGACCAGAGTAGGTATATTTCTCGCGCAAGCGTGGAAGGCATATTACTAAAGGGCAAACCAAGTTTAGTGATGCTAAGGAGAGGAAGCGATTAGAGACGCGGCTTCAAACTAAAAAACGGAGCAGCAGTTTATTGGCTTTATTTAGAAAGTTTCTGAATGCCAATAATTTCTCAGGAGAAACAGAAAACAAAGTAAATCATTGCTTATTAATCTTTTTACTTTTGTACGAACTTGGAGTTATTTAATACAATATTGAGGACGTATAGGTCTACCTATGGAACATATCATATTAATTCTGCAAAATTGATTACTTCTAGGTCGTAAAATGTTTTACTTTCAATATACTAATTACTATTGAAAAGTAACTATATCTTAATAAAATATTTGTTTATTGACGGTGTTTGCATCGCTTTATGATATTTTCAGATTTATTTTGATGCATTCCATAATTTAACAAAACGAAAGCATTTATTTTGTTTATTTGTTTATTTAGTCTTTGAAGAAAATTTCCACGAATCTTTGCTGTTTTAGTAATTTTTGATGACATTCAGTTATTTTGATACATGAGCTCATATTTTATAGAGATACAATTTAAAACATCCTATTTTATTGTGTTTCATCAACTCAATTTTTAAAAAATCCTTTTACTTAGCATGAAGATATTTGAAATAATATTACGCCTATAAACTGAGAGCGAGTCATTTTTTTAACAATGATGTTTATCGAAACTTATATTACCAAAGAAATCAATGTCGTAGAGCATTAATTGGACATCATCGGAATGAAGTAAAAAATAATCATCCGCCATTTCCAGCGAAAAGTTTGCAACATTAAGTCCGATGATATGTGTCTCAAGTTTCAGTATTTATGCGCGGAACATGGAAAAGCCCTTTAACTCGGAACCCTTCCCCCCCTTACCCAGTCTCCTACTGATGACAGAAGAGCAATCAAAAAGCAAACAAAAACAGGATAATCTCACCCGACGATATGGAGGCCATTTAAGAGAGAGATAGAGGACCGTGAGAAGATTTAAAGGAGCGGGTTATCTGTCAAGATGAGAGGAAGGGGGGAGGTTTGGCGGGTGCAGAGGGCGCAAGGTCAGGAGATGGGAGAGTAAGAAGGGTGGAGAATATGGTGTGAGAATGAGATAGAGATGGAAAACGGAGGGTAGGAGAGGGTTGGTGGGCATGCGAGTGCCGCTAGAGGGCCGATAGTTACGACTCCGTAACGCCGTTCCTTCTGGCCAACCTCCTCCACCTCCATTGCCTCGTAAGCTACCAACCTATCCCTTGCACACATCCTGCGAAGCGTAAGTGCCCTGCGGTGCTCCTAATAATATCTTGCGAAACCTGTTTCACAACTCATGCTCTCTCTCTCTCTCTCTCACCGTAGGTACTCCCTTTTCTCCCACTCCACGCTGTCCTTATTTCCCTGACTCTCCTCCCATAGAAATCTTACTCTCTCTCTCACTCCCTCTCTCTATTCTCCCGTCTCTTCCAAGATCTTACATCTTTTCTCCCTCTAATTTCGTCGGGAATTTCCTTGGGGCATCTCTACCCCTACTCACCCCAGTTCTTTGAATTCTCGAGACATCCCGCGGGATATAGTGACACTCAGAAGGGAGTCATACATTGTAAATAAACTCCAACAAAACAATGCACACCATCCAATCTGTTCTATAAGTTGTTTTTTTCCTCGCCGATTGATGAATTAGTGGCTACAGAAAGAGATATTCATGACGACTCCATAATTGTAAAATACAAGCGTATCTTAAAATCGCTACACCCTATTTTTATATCAAAGATGTCTTATAGTAAAAAGTTGAATTTTATAAGTGCTAGAGATAGAAATAAAATTAGTGGTGGCACGTGAGGAAGGTAACAAATTTTGAACTTTGGAACTCGATATAAAAGTGTTGCCGACACCTGCTATAGAATCTTCACTTTAAAAAAATTAATTATGAGACTAAATAATCATCATGCCGAGTAGTTTGATACTGGAATAGGATGGCTAAACATTAAAAAAGGTTTAAATTTTTATGTTTATATGTAATTTATTTTAAAGTCGTCTTTATTGATCTTAAATAAAATCTAATGCTGTAATTCCTTTTTTAGAAAGTCATGGGCTAAAATCTAATTTATTTCGAAATATTAAATGAATGCTCATGTTTATTTTCACTATATCTAGCTCGTTGCCAGTCATTGTAATAGGTATAAGAAGTTTGTTAAACCGCAAAATCTGTATGAAGAACATATTTGTTTATCACAGAATTAATGTTTGTAATATTAAAATGAAAATTATTTTCGTCGCAGTCACGTTGTTAGTAAAAGAAATTTCAAATCAAAATTACACTAATTTTCATAATTGAATGCAAAATTATTCCAATTTTATGATATACGATAAGGAAGCAAATGGAATTTTATAATGCGATGACGATCGAAATTCTCCTTTTTAAAAAATATTTATTTAATGTTTCAATTATTTATATTTCTTTATCGAGAATCGTTCTAAAAAAGTGAAAGCGATTCTCATTCCCGAAGTCGCTCTAGTAGGCTAATAATTTTAGAAAGGATTCCAAACAATGCATTCCTAGAAAATGTCTTTTGAGAGAGTCGAGGCACCCGGAGTTGTTTGGAAAGGACGCCCAAGGATTATGGTCATCGTTTGCGGCTATCGGATACGCAGAAAAGCGAAGTTTTCATTAAATTGAATGATATAAAACGCATGAATATGGCCCAGGGTTCTTTCCGCGCCAATTACTCCGAAGAGATTGTCTGAGAGGGCGGAGGCGATATTTTATGTAGGAAAGGTTGGCAATGGCGTGTGTGTGTGTGTGTGGAGAGGATGGATATGTGTAGGAGGATAGGTCGAGCGGATAAGGTGGGGTAAAGAGGGGAGGGGAATAGAGAGTAATTGAAGGGGTGAGATGGGGTGGGGGATAAGGGGAGAAAGGGGTGTGGGGGTATTGGGGAGAGAGAGGGAGAAGAGGAAATAGGAGGGTGGCGGTGGTGTAGGCGGTGCACTGTGTCATCCTTTCGTCCGGTAATTACGCGTGTGTAGGTCTGGGCGATGGGGCGCGTGTGTATTTTACGGAAAGTTGGTGCAGAAATTCCCGCAAATTCTCTCGGGTTGAATAAACGTTCCAGTAAATTCCTTCTCAGAACAAGGCGTTTGTGTCTCCCTTTTTCGGGGCCCGCGTAACCCAGAGGGATCGCTAATATTCATCCTCCGGGCGCCGGGGAGGAGCGGGGTGGTGGGGGGGGGGGGAGGGAGGAGGGGAGAAGGCGCGAATATAGGAGAGGATATAGGACGCCCCTCTCTCTCTCCGCTATTTTTATCTCGAGTAATGGAGGTGAAGCGATGGGCGTCGGTTGGTGGAAAGGGATATTTGTCGTAATTACGGACGATTTTGGTCCGTTTCATCCGGTTGTGCGTGCGCGAGGTATTTCGACTCCCATTTTACGGAGATCGGAATTTTTCATATATATATATATATATATACACGGGTGATTGTTTTTAAAAGGAAAGAGAAACGGTGGCTCATAATAGCATTCTTCCTATTTTAATGCGTGACAATCCGTTCCTCCAGCAACCGTCTATGCCGTTTTTAATGTTTTGACATGGAGAAATACGTTGTTTTTCTCTGATCTTATCCTCCGCTCCGTGTTCATTTAATACTTGATTTCGCCATAATTTAACAAGAAATAACTTCTTAAAGAATAATCTTTTTGATATTTGTTAAATGGTGAAATAAACCATTAAAATTCTTTGCAGTATTGGAGTAATTTGGAAAGTTATTTGAGGGCTGATGGCATTTACCTCAAGGTGACATGGAGAAATACGTTGTTTTTCTCTGACCTTATCCTCCGCTCCGTGTTCATTTAATACTTGATTTCGCCATAATTTAACAAGAAATAACTTCTTAAAGAATAATCTTTTTGATATTTGTTAAATGGTGAAATAAACCATTAAAATTCTTTGCAGTATTGGAGTAATTTGGAAAGTTATTTGAGGGCTGATGGCATTTACCTCAAGGTCCATTGCTGGAGATCCATCAACTAATCCTTTGTTTATTGGTGCATTGATGTGAGATTTCCTCGTATTGTGCCAGTCCTTTAAAGCCTGAAGCCGAATCGTGGATACCCTGCCTCTCTCAGTGCTCTTTTCATTTTGATATTCTGCTCTATTTTAATTCGCTGTCTTTTGCAATTACTCCTCCATTGGCCCTAAATAATTTTACGCTGTTATTAATTAAGATGATCATTAGCTTTAGTCTCTCTGTATTCGTTTGAAGTTTAAATTCTATTATTAAAATTTATTGCCATGTTTCTTCTGTAATCATTGAAGACGTTTTAAAAACTATTAGGATAACTTTGAACTAAATATGTGAATTCCGGCTTCTATTAATTAAAAAAGACAATAGCTACGAATCGCTTTTGGGAAAATTGATAGTCATATTCTATAAAATGTTTTGAAGGAAACTGAATATCGCTTTGATATGTGCAGAGTAACAAACGGAGCACAAAATGAACTTCAATAGGGCATCAAAAAACGTTTTGAGTTGCTCTTTCCATTGGTGCAAGTTTCATTTCTGTATAACTTTTAGTTTTTTGCAAATACGTTATTGAAACTTCTAACATCATTTTTAATCACCCTGTATATAGCTTATAGTCAGCTCCTTAATTGTTTACATATGAACTGATCTACCGCAGTCAAAATAAGAAATAAATTCAATTTTTCATTAATAAGTACACGTACGTCCTGAATATAACAAATGTGATTCTCCTGTCTATTTAAATAATAAAATAAATATTGCCTAGTCGCATAAAAATCTGAAAACTCATCGACCGCTTCAACTAATGAAAATAGTTAGCCAAAGCTTAGCTAGATTCGATTATTCCGTCCAAGTGTTAATGATATCCATTATAAATTCATATCTCCAACTTTTCTTAATCCTATCCAATTTTTTCAATAACAGAATAAATATCTAAGCATAGCAGCAATTACATCCCTAGTCATCACTTTCAACATTAAAAACATAAAATGGAAGATCTTAATTGCATTGGACATAGGCTGAGTAGCGTGCTAATTAACGAAATTACCTGTAATAACTAAAACATATTAAACGAATCACCGCAGAAAACGGTTAATATACTCATCTATTAGAAAATGACCGCTACAAAATACAATTAACTCTCACTCACTCGAAACAAAAATCGTGGAATAAAACAAAAATACGCAAATTTGCTTTGTTTTATACCATTCACTAACGAGCTAGATAAAACCGTTAACAACAACGGCCTTTCAATCTTTTATGTATGCAACAACAATGTCAAAACATCATGGGGCATTCGAAAGTTAAATTTAAATTGTTGATAACTTTGGGATTCACAAAACAAATTGCACACAATGCTATAAATGCTAATTGGACAAACAAAAGGACAACTCCAAACTCGCTTCGCAGGACACATTGCACATTTCAAGCACGATAAAAATTTAGCGTTGCTAATCACATCCAAGAAATGGACTATATAATTGTTACTGACAAGATAACACCTGCCAGCCTACTATAGGACCCGCACATTTTCAAAAATTTAATTAATTCCATGAATATAGGCATCGGTCCGATCCCACGCTCACCACGGAATTCCGTACTAGAACACGGCAAAGCGATTTATCAAAGTAAACTTCGGAAATAATTCTAATCACTCTCCCCTTTCGATAAACCTTCAGTTTCGAGTTCCCTTTCAGAATCCGCAAATCGCCAACCCTCGCGCGATTTTTTAACATACAGCCACCCGGTACCGCATATGTATAAAAAACAACGAAACTAATTTTGGAATATACGAGGCGAAACACCTCCGAATATGACTGCATAGTAGCCGAAAGCCGGATCTAATTCTTTATAGCTCCCTATAGTTATTGGTGATATCTAATACAAGTACTTATTATTTTGTTTTTATAACTTGACCGCATATGTGTAAGTGTATTTGAGTGTGTGTACGTGCGTGTGTAGGCGGTCTACCAATCACATATTAAGACGCTCTTTTTGAGAAATTATTGAGCATACCCAATTCTGTAACATCAGACCGTTCGATATTCCAGTGGTGGAATATTCGCTCGTCAGCTTGAAGACACGAGTTCGATTCTCGGTCAAGATGGATTTTTTCCCTGCTTTTTCGGAATGTCTTTGTGTCCATCATATGCATGTTTTGTTTACATAGAATTTCCATCAATATTTTCATTTATATTATTTGCCCATCTCGCCTATGGGATATGTTTTCTTTTTGTCGTTCTTCATGGGGGATTTTGATACAGAGTTTACTATCTTGACCTTAGCGCGCGACAAATTCTGAATCGGGAATGTTAGTCTGTTTCTGTAGTTTAGTAGTAGAATATCCGTGCGTCAAGATGAAGACAGGTTCAATTTCCGGTCAAGGTAGAATTTTTCTGCTGCTTTTTCAGTATGTCTTCATGTCCAACATATGACTCTCTATGGGCTAATTTTAAATTGCCTTTTATATATACTTGTTTAGTACGTAGGTGCTTATTTTTTAGTCAAGATCTCTAGTAATAACTCATAATGCAACTCTTAGAGGGTGGGAGCTTTTCTCCTATGATTTACGTGTTAATATATAGGGGAAAATTATGATAAAATTACAGCACGTCACAAAATCGCATTGACTTTTCTTTCGCGGATATCTATTTAGGTAGATATATAAATAATATTATTCGAATTCAAAGCAAGGTTGCCTCTTATACATTCATCCCTGAACCTCCTGATTGACAGTGAATCCATCCAGCGGCATTATAAGAGTCGACTTTAATTCAATCGTTCAAATCGCCTATCGTTTCGAGAAAAATGTAAAAATGTTGTACAACTATGAGATCTTTGACATGGGACGAATTTCTTTCACCATTCATTGAATTTCCAAGAACTGGTTTCAACAAGTCATGTGTTCCAAGATAAATAGTTTCATTCGTTCCCGCTTGGCTGCGCTCACTTCGAAATCTCTCTTTCTTGCACAAGACACTTTATTTCTCTTTTTCTTCGATTCCTCCTCTTCCTCCTTTCTCACCCCCTCCCACTCATCCCTTTCCCCTCATCTTCCTCCCCCCCCTCTTCCTTTTGTTTGTCCTAAAGCTCTCACACCGCTCCGCCTTCCCCAGCCGTTTTCGATATGTCGTCCTATTTCCGCTTCGAATGCCAACAAGAGTCCTTTTGTATGTCCGCCATCTTGTGTAGAAGGACGGAGAGTTTTCGGTAAGCTTCGCCCCATTTGTTCTGTGCGCTAATAAACTCCCGAACTTCCGAGAGTTTGCAGTAGAGTGACCTTGCCACGATTCACACGCCGCATTTCACACGGAAGTTGAGAGAGGGCAAGTGCACACGCAATCGATTCGATGGAAAAAAAGCAGAGTTAGTCGGTCCCATAGCCCCTTCCCCCTCATTCTCCCAAAATACACCCCAGGGCCCAACCGCCAAAAATTTAACGGAAAATAAATTCTCCCGTTTCCTCGTACGGTGGAGCATAGATGAAGTTTTGCCCCAAAATGACTCCATTGATTGCTTTTGCCGTGACAAGCGTGCCAGTGAAATTTTAGAATTGTAAAATGTCTATTTTATGTAATAGTTAACTACACGGTGTTAAAAAATACTCTGTGAACTTGGCTCATGTGTAGTTCATGTAATTTTTATGAACAATTTAATAACCAATTCGACAGTGAATGTACATTGACATAAGCATGATTATTTAAAAAGTTTATAGCATATTTCATCGTGTTGCGGATATAGTGCGCCTTTCCTGCGAGGCAATACTGTTAGTGTACCACGTGTCAGTATACTGTTCTTTACAATGTTTTCTACAGCTTATATACAATGATACTGCGTGTTTGAATTTTGAGGGGAGGTGAGTAGGTAGTGGGAACTAACAATGGTATTGAAGCAGATGTGACTTACAGCAAAACATTGTATTTGTAACCCCTACTCTTTGAAAAAAGATGCCACAGATAGAAAAGACTTTATTGTGTGAAGAAACCTCGTTTTTCTTTGTTTCTTTCTTCTTCACGTTTAAGGGTCCGAATATAAGGCGACACCCCCTTTTCTGAAGAATTATTATGGAAAAAACCCTGCCTTATATTCGGGAATATATGGTATATATGTATCAGTTCTCCAAAGCCGTAGGAGTTCAGTTGAAGGGGTAAAAACTTATGCAGTTAAGATTTCTATCCATAAAATTGACGAGTAAATCACGTGAGCTAAGTTAATGTGATTCCGTATTTATTGGCAGTTCAATTCCTTCGTAAGAATTGAAGCAAAAAACGCACGAGCTTATATTATGATTGAGATGAAATCAATTAATGTTTTTGTAAACTGAATTTATAACGAAAATATACTTTTGCGCAATTGATACATACTAACCGTTCCAGTAAAGTGTGTTTTGATGTGTAAATTGCAAGAATTTGGCCCAATACCCCAATTACTGAATTCGCGTGCCTGTCCTGTATCTCAAAGTAACGCTATTAGCTTATGCTGACTTTTGGCCAGAATTTTACCGTTATTGCTCTCCGTCATTCGAGACCAAACCAGCGCGATAGCAGCGACGCTCTAGTCCCTGGTGTGGGCCGTCTTTATAGCTGGTGTTTTACTCGCCTTTACTATGGCAATTTGCTCCTTTACTCCCTTTTAATGCCCGGCGGAGGTCGACGGAAAGATCTTTAATACTCACCCCGGCGCCGAGCCTGACCCAGAGGAGCACGCTCTTTTTTTTTGCGCCGGGACTCTAACGGAAAGTTCCTCTAAAACATCTTATTTTCCTATTAATTGTCTTTAGGAACACATCGACCTTGATAACTCCGGCCATTTTCAATTTAATTATGAACAAGGTTGTTTTTTGCCGCAGCCGCTTTTGCGAGCGCACGGATGGAGGAAGTATTTATGCCTTTGAACACAAAAGAGATTTCCACAATTTTGGGAAAGTTTTCAGGTGCGGAGCTTTCTTCATATTATAAAATCTCATTTCCATCCCTCGCCGCCACTCTCGGGCACTTTGATAGGCTAGTTGGTGGAAACGCATACAACAAAAGACGAACTTCCTTTCTTCGAAATAATCAACAGAAGCCTGCTTTCTGGACGCGTATTCTAGTGAAGCGAAACCCTTTTGTGATGAAAATCTGGTGCAGAAGTGTTTTCCGGCGCTGCATTATATGATGCAGATCATCGCCGTTCTATGAAGCCGCTCGTGCTCTTCGCGGTGCCATAAAAAACGTATCTCGGGATATTTATTGCGCAGTTGAAAAATTTCCGGAATTATTCATTTAAAAATAAATCGTTTTTACTTTTCTATCCTGCGGTTTAAAACGTGTGCGGATAAATCTCCAATTGTATGGGGATGTATGTCCAATCAATTTAATAATGAGAAAGACATTTTAAGTCTAGCTCATGACTTTCTCCATTCAGAGCGATGAATATGATTGCTCTCGACATCACCTATTTAACATTAATTTAGAAGAAAATCCAAATACATATCTCTTAAACTAACGGTTTTATGAAAAAGTTTCAAGCAAAATTTGTTAAAAATTACCATTTCTACAACTTTTATAAAAATAAATATTTACGTAAATAGAGTTTTAAAGATTTGTTTTGTGCTGATCTGAATACACATAATATTTTGATTTTGAGCGCCACAAAATTCTTGTCACATACACAGACATCATCGCAAAAATAGTCAAAACGTACTTAGCGGATCAAAAAACGTGTTTTCCGTTGAAATCTAGGATTCGATTTTTTCATGAATAGATACAATACTTTCTCCTATGTAACACATTCGATGCACTTTCCATCTATAAAGCGACCGACATCATTTGAGATTCGCCGATCATCGATTCCAAAGCGACGTAAGATTTTAATGATTCGTTTATTACCCCATCGATATAGGCAAATGCTCGCCGGAAAAGTAAAACAGGTTGTATAATTTCCAGGATGTTTTTTTTTAAATGTGGCTTTGTATCGTGGTAATTACATTATAATTGTTAAATAGGTTGTTAACGCGAAAATGGTAGCGCCTATTAGGCAGTTAAGTATAGCGGGCGAAACCCAAATTTTCCTTCGAATATCTTTTGATTTATAACTTTTTTCGTCAAGGCCGGCCTTGGTAGAAGGGTGGTTAGAGGATCTGCCGCCGAATACTAAGGTCGCGGGTTCGAATCCCGCCGAGGGCATGGATGTTTGTGTTCGTCGTAATGGGTTGTATATAAGGGTGGACTATATAGTCTAAATATCGCCCTTGAAAATAAAGTCGAATTATTATTATTATTATAATCTGGTCCTGTTATTATCATACTAACTAACGAAAAAACTTGATTTATTTTCAAAAAAATAATAAAATTATTTTAAGAAGGAACGTAAAACAATGCTTTAAATATCGGATTTATAAAAAAGCTATTTTTTATTTCAAATTTCACCATAGAATTTATATTTTATACTTGTATTATACACAAATTACACACAAGTACGACTGTTGTTTACAAAGCTTGCGTTATACACTCAGCTCATATAAGTTTACTATGATTACCCCATATTTGTTTTTAACAGATTAGGCAGGAATGGTGGTGTATTATTTATTAGTACAAAATTCATTCTTTTCTTTTGTGTAATTGTCTCGATTGTTTTCGGAACCGTCTAAGAACCGTTTCAGAAAATTTTGCACGAAGCGGTCGGGGAAAATATTTGTTCTTCAGTTAACCTATGATTATATCCCTGGCAAGTTTTTCTAGTGCAAACTTTTTGTGGCAGTTAGCTACCAAAATAATTTGTAAATTCATAATATTAATATTCAAAAGATTGAAAAAGATAACAATAAAACAACTGAATAAGATCAGCTGATCTTATCTACAATATCCGTTTTACCCTTCGTGTAATTATAAGATTTCACTTTATCTCTGAAAATTTTTGTAATGATGCATTTTCATGTGAAAAGGGTTAAAAGTAAATATTAGTAAAACACAGTTGAAAAATTGACATCGAAAATTGTCGCATTGGGTCAGCATATTAATCTGACAACGAAAAATAGGAAATTGAGAGAAGAAATAATCATTCAGAAAGGTTCATGTTATTAGGAAGGGACTCAGGAGTAGTGGTGTCATGAAATTACCAGTTTACTAAGTAATATACAACCCATCTAGTCCTGATGATCCAGCGCGAGCATTCTAAGTTTATAAATAAAAATATTTCAATTTGTTTAAATAAAAACTATTACTGAAAATAACCATGTAATAATACACTGAAAAGACGTTAGAATGTTTTTATTGTCAGATCATAGCTGTGTGATTGTGATTTCGGTCGGTATGGTCATCGTTCCAGGGGGCATATTAGACCGAAAACCTAATTAAGCGTAGTTAATTTTGAGATTACTCTGTAATAGCCCTGTGGTTGAGATTGCAACGATACCCATAGGTCAAGCCTACAAATATCTGATTACTAGGCATTGCTAAACGTCTTTATGACCAAGTGAACAAATTGACAAACTGCGGCAATTTTGCTCCGTGAGATCTGGCGATATTTCAGAAATTACCCCGGTTTGTACCTATAAATTTATTTGTTAATAATTTTAAAATCTATGTCAATGTATGAGAGGCAAAATATAATATATAATTAGGATTTATTATTTGATATTACCATTACAATTTAACGAAGAAATATTTCTGTTTTGCGACTTTATCGTCGTATAAGTAACAAATGAAAAAACTCGTAGTATGTCCAATCTCTGATATTAATATTTACAGAAATATCATTTTTCCAGGTCCCTAGCTGCCACCATAGGAGTCTTTTTCAGTGCTTAAATTACTTCAAATTTCCTTCTCTCTTCCTTAGCTCCACAATTCCACCGAGAGCATAGTGGTCCTCTCCTCAGTCAACCTATCGAGCACTGGACGCTACCGGTGCGAGGTGTCCGCTGAGGCACCATCATTCCAAACGGTTTCCGATCATGGTGACATGGTCGTCGTCGGTGAGTACAACATATTTCACGTATCATTCCTATGTGATTGTATCCTTAGCATATTTAGACAAAACGTATCTCAACGGTTTCGAAACCGATGCCCGAGAAAATTTTGTTTCAGTTCTGCTATGAAGAGGAATTTCTTTGATAAAAAACGAATTGTGGAAATGGGAAATGAAACCGCTTGATATCTTCATTATATTTTTTTCCATTCTACCGTCAAACACGCTAGAAATATCTTTCGGATCCCGTTTTTTAAAAAACCACCTCTCCAAAAACTGGTACACTATATTTTCCATAGGAAATTCGGAGGATATTTATTCCAAGTGGAGGAAAATATTAGAGCCTCGCCCTTATAACCGTAGCAATCGTCTTATCGAGGGACACGCTAGCTTGAAGGCAATAAATGACTTCTCTCGGTTGTAGTTTCCAGCTTTTTTCGGGACCTTCCGTGTCGTTGGACAACATCGCGGGTGATGCCAGAACTAAAGATTAAATAAATAGCGGATAAGGCAAGATTTAATCAATCTACTGTATGTATTTTGAATTGTGTGTTTGTTCATGGAACTCCTAAACGGTAGAAGCTAGAATAACCAAATTTGGTACGATTATTCCTTACATCCTAACTTTGTGAATGGTCAAGGTTTGGTCAACCGGGATTAATCAGTGCTGCCAATATAGGGGATTAACATTTTTCCATAAGATAATACGTATGAATCCATTTCTTGACTTGCAAGGTATTCTTCCTTCAAGCATTAAAATATGTAAATATGGACCGATGTTTTTCGTTTTTGCTTTATTCGACGAATAAAACTCTATACTATCTTATTCCTCCAAAGTTTACATGTTACACGGTCCACGTTTTCAGAAATACGCTATTTGTTTCGAAATTTTATGGATTTTTCGTAGTCTTTCCGGGCGTTGCCAAGGCGGCCGTCATTTTTACCTCCGATTCAATTAGCCTCAATGAAGCTTACAAGTAGACGAAAGTTTAGCGTTATTCGATTCGCACTTTTGTTTAAGCAACGAAACTATCGATGTTTATTGATAGCAACGTAAATAGATACTGAATATTATTCAGGAAGCGTTTATAACGGTTGATGAAAGTAATTGAACCTTCTTTCGTGTATTGAATACTGGAATCTTACATTTTTTGTAAGTAAAATCATTATATTCTACATTATAATGTTTATTAACGTATATGGTGTACATTTACCAGTCAATGTTCAATCATGGACAACTGTACGTTACTTTTTCGCGGATTTCTTGGCATAATTACACAAGAAATGAAGCTGGTTTTGGCGAAAGTAATATGATAGGAAATAAAATTATCGTTATATTTGAATGCAATAGGCTCGGAAACAGATTGATACACGCAAATATGATTAATTGTTAAGGAAAGCTAATTTTAATTTAAAAAGTGTCTACTATATAGGTTTTTTAAGAGTTTGTATGTTGTGCTGTAGTAGCTTCACTAAATCCGTTGAAATTCAACGGGAAATTCTGCTAGTAGAAAATAATTGAGGGATAATTTTGGAAGAGGTAGAGAATGAGTAGTTATGAGAATCTTAACCACTTGAGGAATGTTCCTTATAATCCTCTTGAAACTGATGCGATTTTCCAGATTCAAGGTGAAATCCCAACTTTAGAACATCATAAAGGAATTACAATTTATTTGGAATTTTAGTATCGATTTTGTATTAAGTCAGTATCGATAACCAGTTGAAGCGGAATATTTTTAATTGTTTCATGGAAGCAACAAGCTAACGTAAAGAATATATTTTGTGGGTTTCATAACAAATAAAAAAATGCTTTTGAAGAGTACTCCACTCATTTTACATCGATGAAGTTTTGCTATAAGAAATTAATACGACACGACTAAATAAAATTGCTAATTCAACATTTAGAATTTGAATGTAGGCGAATTTGGAATGATTCAGAAATAAATTAAGGCAAACTATAATAAAATAAAATGCTGGGCGTAAATATGCCATTGAAAGCGATTTTCATTTATTGTGAATTGATTGATATTTCGATAGTATGTTATGATAACTGAAAAAGTTTTAAACTAATTATTCATCTTTAATGTTTTATATTTATGATAAATAGTTCTCTTGAAGGAATGATGATTATTAGAGAAAATGTCTTCCCTTATACAGAGCAAATATGTTCATCCCGTTGAAAAAGCACTTGTGCGACTAACCTCATTTTTAAAGTAACAAGGAGTGAACCTTTGCGGCCATTTTAAGGAATTCGTGCAGTTTTAAATATTTTTGAAGAAAATGAGTTCTTTTAATTTTGAATTCATCAAGGGTAGGTCATTTTAAAAATGAAAATCCTATAATTTCATTTAGAATGAAAATGTAAAAAATTATTTTAAACATTTATTATGGCATGCTATAGATAGTGCTTCATTTGCCGTAGAGTTATCTCTCGGAAATAAAGTTTTGAATTTAGAAATTTTCGACTGTGTATTATAGGCGAATTCGATATTAAAATTTCGGTATAACATTTAGGTTCAGAGGAAGTTCTTTGTAACTATAATTAACTATAGATTGTATTAATTTTCAAGTACCAATAATATCGCGTCGATACTGTAACCTCCTTTCCTTTAGAATGTGTCGAGGAAAGCCATAAAAATAGCATCATCGCTGACTCAGCTCTCTTCCAGACGAGCGCCTTCGCCACAAACTCCTCTTCAATTTTCCTCGCATGCATACTGAATATCCAGCGAGATTTTTCACCCTGTATTTTTTACGTCTATCTCAACCTCCTCCCCCACCCCCTCTCCCCCCTTCCACTCTCTATCTCTCTCTTTGCTCCGTCCTTTCCATTTTAATATCCACTTTTTCCATATCTTACACCCATCCCAACACACATTTCGCAAACACCCTCGACCTTGCGAATAAAAAAAAAACACTCCAACCTTATTCTTTTCATCCAATCCCTTGCGTCCTTCGTTCCCCCCCTACCGCCCCCTCTCTCTCTCTCTCTGCTAGTTCGCTCTCCTTTTTTTCCTTATTTTCCACGCGTTTACTTTTGGTTTTTAACATTCTAACTTCCTGGAACTTCTTTTATAACTCATTTTCTTCAACCCTATCCCCGCCTCTTCCCCTCTCTTCATCCCGAAATCTGCATTCTCTTCTCATTGTATCCTCTTCTACTCCTTCATCCAATGACTCCCGAACTGATTTAATATTTTTTTATCTTCAACTTTATTTGGGAACGATGAAAAATATATAGAATATGATAAATATATCTCCTCTATGCCTTAATCTTTCCGTCTGTGAATCTATGTAAAAATTCGAAGATGTTCTATTTTAAATAAGATTAAATGTTAACTTTATACATTTAGGACGTAATCAAATACAATTTACGTAGGAGCGTTTGTAAATATATTTCTTGTCTCCGAATTGTGTTGAAAAACAACTGAATATGCCTTAAGCCGTTTTATAATTTTTAAGGAGTTGTCACGAATATACGTTACTATACTTTTCAATTAAAATCGTAAAAACAGCTCAGAATTTAAACGTTTTTTCACTCGCTTAAATCCACATAGTCCTACTGAATGCATCTTCTTTTCAGCGCGGTTCAAGTTTATTACAAAAGATGGCACAGTCTATGTTAAGAGCACAGAAGCCACAGTATCCATTTTCATTCTCGTGCTTTCGAGATATATTTGCGTGAAATTATGTGTCTATGCATATAAAAAACCCTATGTTTTCAGCGTATGAATTGTACAAACGCACACTCGACCATTCTTCTCACCCGTTCACGTTCCCTCGCTGCATTCCCTTCAAGATGCTTTCATTCTCTGTCGCTCGTATTTCGCAAATTCTTACCTCACCATTTTCATTTTCTTAATTTACTCCTTCCACGAGAGCGTCGGAGTGGTTCATATCTCCCCGTGTCCACTTCATTCTTTGCCTGCTTTTTTTTCCTCGCTGCTTCACTTCGTCACTGGAGCCACATCGTCCTAAAGTTTCCATTCCCTTGTGTGTTTATCCCTGCTATCTCTCACTGTCTCCAGAAACTCACTTTGCTCATTTTCTCAAATCTCGATGTTCTCGTACATCCTTAACCACTCTCATTTTTTTCAATTTAATATTTTCCCGTGCAATCTGAAGGCGACTGCTCTCCCTCTCTCTCTCCCCCTCTCTCCCCCCTCTCTCCCCCCCTCTCTCCCCCCCTCTCTCCCCCCTCTCTCTCTCTCTTCCCCCTCTCTCTCTCTTCCCCCCTCGCTATGAATATTTCGTATACGCTGTATATTTTCTTTCTTCTCAATCTCAGTCCATATTGCCCTGTTCCTCAACGTCAAATATTTTGTTTATTTTCCTTTCGGGTGTCCATTGATCCTTCTGGCCTTGTTTCGCGTCGTAAATTGAATAATAAAACAGAATTATACTTTTGGAGGCAATGATATAGTTAAAACTTATGTTGCAGATGCGTCTATCACCCTGTAAACGAACAGCCTCAAACTATTTACCCAACATATACGAGTGAGACGTAGTCTGGGCACAGGTTAATTATGAAAATTGAAACGAGTATATTAACCTCACCAAATGGCATTCATTACTTTTCCTATAACAAACAAGCTAGTTTTAATCAATTAGTATTTTTCGTTTCTTCCCAACTACGCCATTTGACATTCCTAGTCGAGTAATTTAGCCAACAAATAACATGTTATGCTAAACCTCGTTTTTAATGAGATATTCTAAAAAAATCAGATAATGTTAAATCTATGAATGTTTTCGAAACAAATCTCAATTATTCAAATGAGAATACATAGAAAAAGTTTTTACTAGTCTTAATGGTGATAAAAATTATGCCATTCTTCACCTCTCGGACAACGATTTTTTTCAAAAAAGATACTTCGGAATTTCGATTCAATAGCCTGATTAATCGTGGGCGCTTGACCAACTCTTATTATTTTCATCATTCGCATATCTTGCCTACTTTAACTCTGGTGGACACCTTTATAAATTAGTAATAAGGTAATAAATAGCATTTTCCTGTAGTCAGAGTAGTGCTAAACTTTACTATTATCGGAACTGACTTTGGTGTGCGTTTTCAAGGGCCCCAGCATTCTAAGACGGAAATACACCAGAATAATATTCCACGTAGACGTTTTACTTATGTTAGTGTTTGCTGAAGAAAAGAAAAGTTCATGTGTAAAAACCGGGCAAAGGCGTGTGGTTTTCAGAGCGAGTGTGAAATTAAATGAAAAGAGAGAGAGAAAGCAGTTTAGGATCTCTCCTTAGAAGGGACACTTGAGCGTAAATGAGTGTGCAAGCAACCACGAAAGAAGTAGTCTTATTATGAAAGCGGATTTGTATTTTATTTACGTCCAGCGTTCTCTCACATCACTCATAATGACAAAATGCAAATTTTATTAAAGATGCGATCGACTCTTTCTCGCTAATTAAAACTGAGATTCGCATATTAAAGGGAATGTCGAAAACCTTTTTATATCTAAGGGTTCAATGATTCAATATGATCAAATTAAATTGTCTCTCAATCTTTTTTCATAAAATAACTCGTCCAATCCAAGTATTTAAAATGTTCGATGCGTAATCTTTTAGTTGTCTTACATAATGAGAATGGTTTGCATCGGACAATATTAACCTCATTTATTTGTTATTATTAAATAAATATCGTTTTTACGTTTATTTTGCGCCATTCATGAGCTAATTTAAACTTAAATAATATTTTCTAAGGTCCACTAAGGCCGTAGTGGATCGTTATTTTTTAGAATGACAGTTTGATACAGTTCAAATATATATATATATATATATATATATATATATATATATATATATACACACATATATATATATACATATATATATATATAATTTAGGTGCGGAAAATGCCTACCAATGTGCTGAATAAATTTCTTCCTTCTAATTCGTGATGTTTGAGAGTACGCTTCCAAGGAAATCTTGATACGGTGAATTCATTTTCCTTCTAATGCCTCATAAAGTTTAATGAGAGAGCAAGATTATCGACGATGCATCTGCACATTATTTCAATCTGCATTATTTCCACAGTTTTCCAACACGTAACTGATAAAACTGTTTATATTCCATGCTTCAAAGTTTTATAAAATGAAACTTTAGTCGTATTCATTTTATTTCCTCACAAAGAGGTTTATCATTAAAGAATACTTTAAGGAAACTTGTATTAAATGAAGCCAAAGTAGAAAGGACATAGAAAAACCAGCGGTAAAACAATGAAAGTAGATGATGTAAAATGATTAGCTAGAGGATCTTCGTTGCTGATGCAAGTCATGGAGTAAAGATATATTTTAAAATGGGAAAACTGAAAAAATCTTTCGAAGGCGTGTCTTATTGTTAGAGGCGTAAATTGCTTATGTATAAGAGCTTAGACCAGCGGTTCTCAAACTGTATGCACCTGCGTCCCACTTTCTTATTAAATATAATTATACAATTAAAATAAAATACTGAATCTTTTGTTACTGTTCCGTCTTATCGACCCAGACTTTGAGAACAGCTGGTTTAGACGATTTGGAAACGCACAAATCTGATTAGCCGATAACAAAATGTTCAAAAACATAACTATCCAAGAAATACGTCCATTATGTATAGATTCAAATTCAATTAGATTAATTTAATCAGCAGATCTTATATTGCATAGGAATATCTTTTAATGCTTCCAAAAGTTAAATTGACCCTAATTTTTAATAAAAATTTTCGGTCAAAGATATGAACAGAAATAAAAAAACGCGATCACTCGATCACAAATGTGGCTAAGCTCGTTAATTCACCAAAACCTTCGCCCTCTCCTAATATGAAGGCATCCATTCCATACCTTCTTATCCTAATCCTTCACGGGAGCTTCCTAAACAAGTTCTCAACTTAAACATCCTAATCTCCCCTGCCAAACTGGTGCACGTATTTCGCCTTCCTTATCCTTTACCCCTTCTTCCCCTTCTAATCATTCCCACCCCCTGGAAAATCCCGGTGCCCCGGAGACTCCATTCAAGCTCCCAATGGGCGCCATTACCAACTACACGCTCGAATACTTAATCCAAATAAGGCGAGGATATCGAGATATTCCTGCGACAGCAAGAGGAGCAAACACAGACGACTGCGATGCAGAAGGTTGCGGAGCGTAAAGAAGAGAGAGAGATAATAAGGGAGTATAAATGGAGAGATAGGGGTAGAGAGAAAGAGGGAGAGACGCGAGATGGCTTTATCACTCCGAGCTCATCAAGCAAAAAGGGAAACCGTGTCTACGAGACAGCCCGCTCCTCTATTCGCTATTCTCCCTTTCCCATTCCCACCCTCCTCTCTCTCTCTCTAAACCTTTTCCCCCGCTAACTTCAAATCCGGACGCCCTCTTTCTAACCTTCCCTACCTATTTACTGCGCACCCACATCGGACCCATCTCCTCTCTGACCTCTCTCCACCATAGGGAAAACACTCAACTCGGCTCATCGTGTCCCTTCCTTCCTTCTCACCAAGTCACCCTCCTTTCAGTGGTGTCTCGTCTTCCCAAAGCAACTCATCACCATTTCTGGTCCCATTCTACCTTTATATTTCGCGGGGCCCATTCAACCGTCTCTCCTTTAGTCCATTCTCGGACCTCTTCCTCTGCCTCCCTCCCCCGCCCCTACTTCACCCCTTGCGCAGATAAGTATCCCCAAGTCCGTCCACCACTTCTACTACTCCTCTCTCTTTATCGTCCTCTTCCTCTATTACTTTCTCATCTCCTTCCTTTCTCTCTCCTTCATCCCTCTTTCTCTCCCACTATCTCCCATCATCTCACTCTTCCCTTGCAACCCGAAGCTCCTATCTCATGCGAGATACAAGGGAGAGAAAAGGATACAATGGGTGCTCCTCATTCTTGCTAGTCCACTTCAAAGCCTGGTATGGCGGTTTTCATCTTTTTTTCTATTCCCTCTCTTTCCTATCCACCTTAAACCAAGGACCGTCGTTCAGATTAACCCTTAATCTGGAGTTAAGTGGTCGTAATGGAACTCTCAAAAATAGGAATTCTTACGAAAGTCCGCCTTTCTATTTTTTTTGAGATTTTTCACTCTCGCCTAAATTGTCTACTCAGTTCTCCATTCCTCCGCCGTGGCGGCGCGCCGTTCGAAGAATGGAATTGGGTTAGAAATCGCACCCTGAGCTTGAATAAAAAGCAGATGCTTTGCCTACGCATTTACTCCATGTATGTTCGCATTGAAATGGCTTACTCCCGTTATTCGTTACTTAACATCTCGCCTTTTTCTTTTAATTTTGCTTATATTTCGGTTTCATAAATTTTCAAATTGGAGATACATTTCGGAGCCACTGCTCCATTGAAGTTTTTAAAATTAAGACACTAACTTGACAAGGACATTTGTGAAGCCGAAAAAGTTAACTATGTTTTTTTCGTAGAGAGGCCGTCCGAACCCTTACTGAATCAGCTTGGAAAGATTCGTTTTATTACATAAAAAACTGGAAATTTTCTATATTTTAGACATCAAAACTTATGATATCATATAAGCGAGTCCGATGCTCTTAAATGAGTTATAGTAGGGAAGCGAGATAGATTTTATACAGTGAAATTAGCAAAGGAGAAGAATGTTGGAATGCTATTTTATTGCGATTTCATAACATGATTCGATTGTTTCAAAATACTCTTTTGGTTTTATATCTTAAATAGCTAATGTTACCCGTAAAAAGTATGCTTTTACTCTTTTTTATTCTCTTCTTTTGCCATCACATCCGGATTGCAAACAACGCTAAAACGGGCAGCCTACTATCCATTATTATTCAAGCCTACGAACGAGGAAAAATATCCAATTACATGAATTCAAACAATGAAGAAATGTTATTTGAAAGCAACAAATAAAGATTTTTCTACGTCATCTTTCACGAGATTACTGGGTGTTAGAGCACGCGTTGCACCAAACTGTCCCTAGCAATTCTCGCTTGATCACTTGAATGTTCCGTTGAGATTTCTGTTAATACTGTTGAAAAACGAACGTCAGTATCGTTCTTTCCAATAAATGATCTCTTGCGTTTACTTATTCGGATATAAATACGTATTGCCATTGTATGTCCTAAAGTTACATCAATTTGCCCTTATCCTTTCATTTTTCTCGTGACAAAGAATATAAGCATTCTAATACTGACGCGACCCTTTCATTTCGTGTTATTGGCTCTGTTTACGAATCTATGTAACTTCTGTCGTTGAAGTTTTCCTAATATGGATACAATTTTCTTCACGCATATTCCATCTCCTTCAACGTCAGAGAAGAGCGACGTGTTTTACAGGCTTTCTTAGCAATGTTCTTTAACAACAATTGCTTCATTAGCCTCCATCTATACCATAATATTTTTTATATCCATTCTTCCACTACATTTTTCTGTGGTTTCGTATTCAGTTTGCGAAGGCATTCGTAATATTTATATTAATTTTTTCTTCTAGTTATCCATCTTTAAAAGCCCATTCTTTTCCATATTCACGTTGAATTCCTTCGCATAATTACTCTGTAATATTAAAAAAAACATTTTCACAAAATCTTGAAAGACTATATATATATTTTAGGGGCGTTTTGGCCACCTCTATTGGAACGCCTCCGTCTTCATCTCTCGACACTTCTTAATCTCGCCCTGGTTCTTCGTCCTTATTTCTGCGTCCCCTTCCACGCCCTCATTCCAGCATGTCATCAGTCCCTCCTTTCCATTTGGCCCCCAGCACTCATCTTAACCGTCCCCGTATTCAAAGGCCTCATCTGTTCCCTTTTTCCCATTCTTATCTTCCTATTTCGATCACCCTCTAGCCCTATCTCTTACCTCTTCACATTTTAACTCATTTGACGATACTTTCCCTTGTCTTATCTCACTTCAAGGGTCTCTTTATATACCCCTCCTGTACTAATCCAGCACAGGACCTTTTTTCTCTTCAGCTATTGAGTTTCCTCTCTCTGTCTCTCTCTATCTCTCTCCCTATTTCTCTCCTTTTCTCCCCACCCCCGCACTCTCTCACTTTCTATCTCTCTCTAGTTCCATTTTCCCTTCTGTATCTTTTCCCTTATCTCCCAACTTTATACATTAAGTGTGATGATTTCTCTACCCCTTTTCCACTCCCTTCTCAGGCGGATAAACCTCTTCCATCTCATCCTCTCTCTCTCTCCACCTCCCTATCTGGTGTCTTCCTCTCCTATCGTCTCCCTCCAGTGGAAATCCTCCGGGCCACTCCTCTCCTTTCAACTTGTTTTAACCTTTCTTTTTTCATGGAAGCCATTGCACCATTCCATATGAGCCTTTCCTCTTTAAATAACCATTCCGTTGAATCTGAAGAGTTTATAAAATGTTTTTACAGGTTGAGTTAATTTTTCCAACTCGGTGATTGAAGAAGTAAACTTTTACTTGTTTCATTTTAAATATAATTCCCACAACTGATCGAACACATATGCTCGCTTGGGGTAAAATATACATATTGGCAACTAACGCAAATTTGGCCTTTTCTAGGTCCGATATCTCACTTTATGAATTTTAATTTAAAATATATTTCATAGTTAAAACAACTCTTGAGTCAATATGAATGTCATTCACAGGAAAATTATTTGTTTTAAAGAAATGGTTCAGCTTTAAAAATTGAAATATAGTAGTACACAATGAAGCGATATCTTCTTCTTATTAGTAATGGATGAGTTAAAGCGCACGTTATATGATGAAAATAATATTTACCTTTTCATATACTCGTGGGAAATTGCATAAAATTAATTAATATTCCAACTGAATGTGCAATGCCGAAATACCTTAATTTATGGAAATTTTCAATCATCAGAAAAAATGGCATTATAATTTCCATTTGGATTCCAGTTATGCTGAAACCAGTCTCTTTATTCAATTACTCAGTTACGACAGTAATCGATTTTGCGGGTAAGTTCAACCAATCAAACTAACATAAGATGTCCTAAAATGCAAAATATTGTCCTTTGTAGGTTTACCGAGATAAAATTTTTCAAGGAATTCATTTAAGAGGTTTAACGAGAATTTAAAAGCGAAGGACTTCTCCTAGATATAGGAGCAGTATATTTTATTATATGGCGTACTTAATATGCTCAATAGCATTCATTCGTACTTTATTTTGTCTTTGTATCCTTCCAATTTCTCAGAACATTCGAAATCAAACATTTTCTATTTTAGCTTCAATTTTTTAATTTATGTCGACCAGAATCCTTCTAAAAATAATATCATGAACTTAGAATACAAATAAATAATCATTCAGTTTTAGGTATTGATTCCTTTTTATGTAAAATAATTTTAATTGTAATTTTCAAGGGTAATTTCTCTGCATTCATATTTTTTTAGAAAAATAATGTTTTCTGCAGTTAATTGTATTATAAGAACTCGGATTGATAAGTCATTTTAATATTATGTTTTCTTAGAAATTGGCGCACTGATATTTTTATTTCTTTCATCCTAGAAATAGGATTAGTTACATAGTGTTAAGGTTAAAATTGAAACTGCATTCGTTTAAATAAAAAATGTTGAACTTCTTTAAATTTCTCTTTAAATAATATTAGATAATTGTTTAATTATATGTAAAAATGAATGATTTTAGGTACCCAGACTCTGTTGTCATAACCATTTGCGTCTATACCGTATATAAAGTTAAATTGTGCAAATATAAGTTATATTTTTATTGGAAAAATATACATTTCAATTCTCAAGGGTGGAAAGTAAAAATTATCAGTTTCAAGATGTATTCAAACCAGTTGCATTCGAGAAAATTATAGCATCGAATAAAAAATCAATAAATTGACCTTTCCGTTTGCGATGGGAATGACGCATTTCGACGATCAATGATTTTTAGCAGTTCTACAATTTCTGACCAGAATTTTTGCGAATGCAGGTGAGGGAGTTTCCAGTGAGCATGTATTACGCGATAAAGTAATAATAACGCGTAATGCGATCACCTCCGGCTGAATGATAATCGGTCGTATTGCTCCTTACCTCATCTATCTCTCAACCCAATTTCACTTCCCTCCCACATTCACCTCTCCCTTCCCATCACAAGCATCCCTCATCACTCCTACCACACCCCCAATTTTCTTCTCTATTTCTACCTCTCCTGAAAAATAACATCTCCTCCCACAACCTCCGGAGCGCAAGCAATCGCCCCGGAATTCTCTCAAGTCCTTCCGCAGTGCTCCAAAAACCCATACCTCTCCCGTCCCTCCTCCCTCTCCCCTAATTCCTCCACGATCGTTCTAACCCCCCACTCCATCTTTCTCCTCCTCTTTCGAGGCCCATTCGAGTGATTACTAATTTGGGAGGGAGGGTGAAAAGCGTTGGGGAGGAGGAGAGAGTGGGTGGGAGTGAGGTAGCGACGCAAGGGGAATTGTGTCGATGAGGAGGAAGGGAGAGAGTGAGCGAACTCGAGGAAATTCCAGATATCTTGTTAACTAAACCCGTTCTTCTCCCGCCCGCCATTTTCACCTCTCCCTCCCTTCCGGATAATGGTGGATTGGAGGAGTGTTCTTGAACGAGAGTAGGGAGAGTTGGACGTGGTATGGGAAAGAGTGAAGAGAATCGGTTGAGTTGAAGAGGGGGGGGGGGGCGTGTTGAAGAAGTTGGATTGGACAAATAAAATAGCGGGTTGAGAGAAGAGATGACTATTTGGAGCGGCAAGAATGGAGGAGTGGATCGGTAAACGGGCAAGGAAGTGTTAGAAGAAGAAGAGGGGATATTGAGGTTAACTTAAATATAGAGACATGACGGCGGTGAGAGGAATCAATCATAGAGGAGACTCGTATGAGAAGCGACCGATGTTGTCATATATTGGGAGGCTCCGAATGGGAGTTGAAAGTTTTTCCGCTTCGTATCGTAGGTTAGCTATTTCAAAGTGGGAGTATGGATTTCAAAAAGTTAATTTTTCTGTAAAGGAGGTCTGGATTCGATGTAAAAGGTTTAAATCGTACGGAGAGAGAAAAGAAAAGAATAGTAAAGGAGACATCGGCCACATGGACCTGTGGTCAATTTTCTTCTAATAGGTGCATGAAATACCTCTCCTTGCATTCGTGTGTCGACGAAAGGTGTATCTCAAAATCCCCTCCAAGGGTCATGAAATAAATATACGGAAAACTATAGCAGCACACTATGCCTGAAAAGTGAAATGGGCGTAGCATTTTTTAGATTACTATAATGGTATCGTTAACCATTTCGCGGATCTGTCTTTCACAGGAAGCTACAGTTTCGCCATTGTATACAATGATTATTTTGAAAAATGAAAAATTGAATACGACGTTTTACTCGGATTACACTGTGTATTTTATTTGCAATTCCGCGATAAAATATTTATCAAACTTTTCATATTATGACAACATGGCAGGGAAAATTGATTTTACATCCTAAAAGAAATCAACTTCGCTAAACTAAATTGCCAGTGAGAAGACGAAATATTCTCACCATAGGAGGGGAATCGATTTTCCGGGTAATTGTTCTGCCACTGAGCATTCATAGAAAGCTCATTTTCTGTAAAATTTAAAATCATATCTCGATATTTAGTGATACAACATCCTCTCAACAATTGGAACGCCCAAATTTCTTTTGCGAGAAACGTGTTTTATACATATTTTTTCTATACGTGATTGTCTATTATAGGCAATGTTTTCATCTGAAATTCTATTAATGCAGGCAAATAATGTAATATGAGTGTTTACAGAAAGTAGGAAAATGGTTCTCACTTGACCAGGAATTAGCAGGACAATCATTTAATCGAAATTACACAGCAGTACTTAGTGGAGATCCAATATATTTATATTTCTTATAAAAATGTATTTGCATACCAATAAATGTTTATGGTATTATTTAATGCAGCTTATCTCTGCATGCATATACGCAATTTAAGACCAATGGTTATCGTTTTGAGCAATTGCTGATTTAGGAAACCTTGTGCACCGCATCTGACCAACCCTTCTACAGATAAGTTTTCTGACGAATAATTTTTCAAATATTAAATACAAATTATGAATAAGTATTTAAAAGTAAAGTGCGTTCATCTTGTCTTCCTTATGCAAATGGCGTCGTTTCCTTCTCTTTATTTTTTACATCTCTGTCGGAATGGCACATTCCTTATTCACATCCAGTCTTTTCCTGCTTGCCACGGCCTCCTTCCTTCACTTGATTTTCTCACCGATTGACTCCTGATGCTTTTTCGTCTATCTTTCCGTCTCTTCCCTTCTCTCTCTTTCCCCCCCTCTCTCTTTTTCTCTCTCTCTCCTCTTTCCCTTTATTCCCCTCCGTTACTCACTCTTCTAAACCTCCTTTACTCACCCGCTCTCCTCTCTCCCATCCTCTCCAACCGGGTCACACCTCAGCTGTCTCATCTCTTAGACTCCGTGAGTGTATTCGCTCCTCCCCCTCTCCCCCTCCTCTTCCCGGCACCCAACCTTCTCTCCGCCACTTCCTCCCTCCCCCTCCATCCCTCATCGTCGCCTCAATTCTCCCGTCTTCTTTTCTTCTATCCACTTTCTTCCTTTTGCATGATTTCATTCTCTTTTTCTCTATTCTGGGCGTAAATCCTTCCAACCTTTCAAATATCATGCTTTTACACGCACCGAAATTTCGGAAGAGAACGCCCTTGCATAATTTTGAAATAAAGAGTTTTTATTTCGTAACACAAGTCCCGATAGTGCTTTTGATTTGTTTTCTCCTAAAAACGGGAATGTGTGTGAAAACAAGGTTATACCAGATTAAAGTTTAAAACTATGGGAAATATTAGTGAAATAATTTCAGAGCAAGCGCGGTAGATATTTAGCAAGAATTGTATCATTATCTTTGATGTATTATAAATTAATACTCAGTGTTTCCATGGACCCCTCTTGAGTTTTAGTTTATATAAAACTAACAAAATTAAAAAAATTGAGACTAATAGAAATAAAATTTAAATTATAGGAAGAATCATCATATATGCATTCAGGATACACCGAAGAAAGTAACTGAGTGCTCACGACAATTGAGACTTGAGTTTTTAAGACTATAGATTTTTACCACGATAATGAATTCATATGATAGTATATTAGGCATACTATCTCCGAGTCTGATCCGTACATACACTTCAGTAATTTACCGAAAAAGTATGCATTAAAATGCATATTTGCGGTGGGATCACGGTGCGTCGCACGCTTGCTCTCGAGAAAATAAACTGCTTCCTTTCCGGAATAGATTTCATTGCGGTAATTTCATTTTTAGAGACGCGAGCGAAAAGTACGTTAAGTTACCGTAGCTGGAAAGATGAATATAGGCAAATTGCATATCCCCTCCTCCCAATTTTTCTCTTTTCTTCCACTCTCTCTCTTTTCTCTCCGCCTCTTCCTCCCTCTCTCCCTCCCCGCCTCCGATCCATCAAACGCCTTGAATTAAACTGGCCTCTTTTTATCTATTCCTGGTGCGCGACTTCCTCTGTCGCGCCGTAATACATAGCGAAAGAGAAGTACCAACCATCCAATCTCTCTCTCCCCCCTCTTTCCCTCTCTACTTCGCCTATTTTTCTTCTTCCGCTGGAAAATCTTCTTCGCCATATTACTTCCACGAGAAAGGAGGAAGAAGAGGAGGAAAAAATGAATTCGCGCTGGCACATCTTTCAATTTCATCCCTAATACCGCCGCTATACTGCTCCTTATGCGGAATTCCTTGTGTATGCTCTTCTATACCCTCTCTTAAGTCTAACTCCGTTCGAGTCAATTCCTTCAAAATTCACTCCCCAGGAAGTGGCGAGGGTGGGAGAGGGAGAGAGGGAAAGGAGTGAGAAGGAAAAAAACTTTCTCCCAATTTTCCATACCAACCCCTCACCTGGCAACGCACACAAAGAGGCATGCCCTATGTACCACCCCCTCCCCTTCCTTACCTCCCCTCCTCGCCCCCTCCCTAAAACCGTCCCTCCTTTGCGTTTCCAATCTGCTTTCCCACCCTTTCTCTCTCTCTTCTCTCCCACTCCCTATACTCTCCCGCTCTATCCTCAAAATTTCATCCGCCCGGGGGCCACTCTTCCCTGCATCATTCGGATTCTCTCTAGACATCACACCCTTTCCATCTCTCTCTTGCATCCACAATCATCTTCCTTCTTTTTTATTCTATTTCTCCACACACGCCTTCAGTTCTTCTTCCGGACGCTTCATTTTTTTTTCGTTTTTTTTCTGAAGGAGATGGAGAATGAGTGGTAGGATCTCCGATTTCTCTTCCTCCCTCCCTATCTTTCTCTCTCTCTCTCTCTCAATTTCGCTCTCTCCCCTTCTTTTTCTCTCTCCCTCCCCCTCATCTTTCCCAAGCACTAAGCCTGTTCTTTCCAATCCTGACGCCTATCTTCTCCCTCTTACCCTCGCCCTTTCTCTCAGGCACACACTCTCGCATCGCACACATACTCATCGGAAAACTTTTCCATCCTTCTTTTCCTTCCACTGTATTCCACCCTGCCCCCTCCCCCTCCCCCCCTCTCTCTCTTACTTTCTCTCTTCCCATCGTCCTTCCCAATGTACGTTCGACGAATAAGAAAAAGGTCTCATTCTTCAGACTACTATCTGCTCTGGCTTAAGTTTCAATCCCTCTTTCTTGCGGATGAATTCTTTCCACGAGTACTTAGGCGCCTATCGATATTAACTGATTTTTTTCGGTCCAGATCACATCCCGTTTGCCCAAGGCATTTATTATTAATAATTCGTTAAATGAAGCATTACCGCTGTCTATAACAAATATTAACGCAGATGTCAGCATGAATAATTTATGTCATCATTATTCCATTAAAATCCTTTTTCATATGAAATTGTCTAAAGTTTTATCTTGCAAGTCTTAAAATTCGTATCGCTCGCAGTTCAAATTTTCTGTTGAGCTTTATGTTTCTCTCTCTCTTATTTTCCGATTGTTATATTTTATTATTATTTCAGCAAACTGAGCATCTTAAACAGTTTTTTTCGTTGTATAATAAGACATATTACGCCTCATATGGTATCATAAACCCTTCTCATTATTTCAAAACAATCTCCTTTTCCGTCCTTCTGTATTTTATCCTAACTGTCTCCCCGATCTCATTCCTCCATGCATCGTCTCAATTCTCCTCAATCATCGCTTTTCCTTTCAATCCCAAACTCTTCTTCCCCTTCCTCTCTTCCCCCCACTCAAAAAAACCTCTCACTTCCCCTCTTTTCTTCATCTTCAGCCAACGCCACCTCCTTTCCAATTATCTCCCTTCAATCCTTCCTTCTTTCCTCTCTCTCTCTCCTTTCCCCCATCTTCTTCCCCTTTTCTCTTACGCCGCGATCCCCAGTTCGTCGTACGGCTTCCCTTCCTCTCCCTCTTCGCTCCATGACCTCTCTGAAACCACATCCTCCGCTCCCCCACTATACGGACCCCAAAAGGACCTATCCCCTTCGCAGTGGCGACCGCACTCTCCCTCTCTCTCTCTCTCTGCCTCCCGCTGCAGACCCTTTTCCCCAAACGATGAAGAGTCCTTGCGAGAGGGGTAAGGGGTTGGGAAGGCGAAATAAAGGGTTAGTTTTAGATGGGAGGTTGGAGAGAGGGAGAAGGTGGGCAGTCATCGACCGTCGCCACCACCTCCTCCTCTCCCCTCCTGATCCCACCCTCCCTCCACCTCTCCCTCCCCCCCACCTCTCCCTCCCCCCCCCCCCCCTCAACTCTTCGTCAGAAACCTTTTGTCTTTCCATCAGCATCCTACAGTCATTCTGTTCGGGTGACTTCGCGATGAGACTTTACGGAAAACGGCGGTTCGCCACCGGCGTCATCTCCTCCTATGTTCTTCCTCCCTCTCCTTCCCTCTCTCTCTCTCAATCTTCCTTTCTTCTCCCTCTCTCCTCCCACCTTCTCTCCATCTCCCCCTCTATATTCCTGCCTCACTCTCTATCCCTTCCTCGAATAAGCGATCGGCATTGAGTGACCCCCGAGCGGCCAATTTCACGAAATCGAATTCAGTAAGAAAAGTAGTTAGCGTAAGGGTGGGAGTAAGAATTGTCCTTAGGTATAGGTTGGGAAAGAACATGTCGTTCGGGTTGGGAGGGAGGGAAGGAGAATGGAAGGGGTGGGTTTAGGGGCGGGTGTGAGAGAGTGTGTGTGTGTGTATGAGTGCGTGTGTGCGGGAGGTTTGGTAGGTACGGCGCGGGGGGAAGTGAAGGAGGAGCTGAAGGGTTTTAGGATTTGAGTGAAAGGAAGGTCGCGTGGTGCATGTGATGGCGTGCATGGGAATGGCGCTAATGAAAAACGGATTGAATGGGTGGGAATGTCTTGATAGGTTTTCGGAATGGAAATAAGAGAAATATGACCTTTCGGAGAGGGGAAGGATAATGGAAAGCTTGAAAGGACGAAGTTATAAGGATGCGGGAGGAAGCATATTGGATGGGGTCGTTGGCGTCGTGGCTCAAGTTCACTTTTCCGATGTAGTCGGAAAAAATGAGACAATGAAAGTATATGGCTTTCTATTCAATCTCTGGAATTGTAGGCTGAATATTCTGCATTTAATACCTTTTCCAAGGAAATTTTCTCTGATTATAGTGGGGTGACTAGATTACTTGCCTTCCACGCTGTGGGCCCAGGTTCAAACCCTAAGGAGGTCGGTTTTATCTCGTCCTACCCACTCCTAACTTGTGCGCCTTGAGAACACTCGAGCAAAGCGCTCCGGCCTTCGGATGGGATGTTAAGCTCTTGCCCCCTTGGTGTCTGTCGTTAAGAGCACCACCGGGTTTCCAGTATAGATGTAGAAATAAATTTTACCTGATGATCCCTCGTACTGTTAATCCAACAACTGTCCCTTAATGCAGTGCTCTCCAACTGGTGTGCTGCGGCACATTCGTGTGCCGTGAGGAAAGCACTAGTGTGCCGCACAGTCTGAAGATATTTAATTTTCACAAAAGCGTTTGGAACGAACAAATTCGCATAAATATTATCATCCAAGGAATTTATCCTGGAACTACGAGAGGAATTGATAGACCTTAGCAACGGCCATACAACTTAAAATTGGTATTCTGTCTTTAGATGTAGTATTTTGGTTAAAAGCTAAAGATCAATATCCTTCGATATCTGAATATGCCATCGATTTGACATTCCAAATTCAATAACGTATTTATGAGAATTTAATTGTTCGTCAACGGCTCATATTAAAAAAAAATTAAAAGTCATGTTTAAAAAACCTAGATTAAGAAGTTCTTGTAGCTCTTTCTATTATTGAGCCTTTGTACCAAAAAGGAAAGACTACATTTTTCCGTCGAAGAGCATAACGTTTTTACACGTTTAATTGTGCATGTACTTACTTTACAATAAAATTATACAATTATTTGAATATTAATTTACCAATCATAACAATCTAAAATAAATGCGACTTTTACTTGTTTTGTGCAAGTTTTTTCTTTTAAAATGTGTATTTACGCAATGAAATTAATTAGGGGTGGTTTGGTGTGCCGCGATATTTTTAATCATGCATGATGTGCCGTGGAGCAAAAAAAGGTTGAGAAGCACTGCCTTGTATGTACTGTTTTAAGGGAGCCCTTTGTAATTATGCGTAATTCTAAATACTTTGAAGTGGAAATCTCATTATTATATCGATAGAACAGGTTTCTTCAAGGTTTTTTGTTTGACGTACCCCTTTGAGCATTTTATAATCCCCTATACATTTTATACCCCTATTACGTCTTATTGTTTGAGTGGTAATTTAAAAAAACTAGTTTTAAATGGATTACTCTTCTTTATAGATGCAAATAATTGAAAACTAATCAGATAATAATATTTGTAGTATACTTTTCAAAACGGCCAAAACGACCGCTCGCGATCTTTTTCTTAAAAATGACATTCCGATCTCTCAACCATTTATTTACAGATAAGGAACATCTATTAAAAGAACAGGCAAAAATGACTGAAATAATTTTTTCTATACCAATTCTCCTTTCTCAGGATAAAAAAAGGTCCTACAACTTTTTAAAGTAGTATATTTCAATTTTTTTTGCATAATTTCCTGTTTTTTACGATGTTATTCGTAGTCGCAATATCACAATTTCTTATTCGAATTCATGAATAACGGTGGAATAAGGACAAAATTATTATCTTAAATACTTTTAGGTGCCCATTTAAAAACCTAGACGTAACCATAGGAGTACACATATACCCTTATTATTTAGCGTTTTTTGGCAGATTTTTTAGGAACATTATAGTTGAAAATTTCCATTTGCTTGATTCATTGTCGCGCATGTATAAAAGAATTATCTGATAATAACCTGGGAGTTTTAATTATAAATGAAAATTTACGAAAGTTGTTATTAGGTAGTTTATATTAAATATTTTTCATTGCTAGTTTAAATATATGAAGATCTCTGATATAGTATTTAATCCTCTAGCTAATCTGAAAGCATAGAAATGAGAACATATTTATAATATAATGAGTATGTACTTTTCCGAGAACAATTTAGAATGTGCGGTTAAATATCTTAAAAGTGGATTCAAGGGTAGAAGAATTAAGCAAACTATTACTTTTCTGTTTCCTCTCACAGCACAGATATAGTGCGACCAGTCAGACCCAGTTTATTACTAATGAGATTATACAGTATATGAGAGATTAAATCAAAACCTGTTACTCAAATTATTTTCTCATAACAAGTGAGAGGCGCAATGCTGTTTGTTAAATGAGGGCACCAAAAGGAGGGCCTTAATTAAGGAATAGGCCAATGTCAAACAATGTATATGTTTATGCTGACATAAAAAGAGAGAAATGTGTAAATGTAAAACAATAATTAACATCTAAAAAAAAAGAAATCTCGTGGGTTGGGCGTATTGCGTGCACTTGAATATGAAATGATGAGCAGTAAGTTAACAGAGCAAAGGAGAAGGTATAGAGGGGGAAAAACATGTTCGGGAATGGAAAAACAAAGAGAAAGATCATCATTACGACAGAATATGAAAAGGAAAAAAACGAATATAATAAGAGCGCGGAATAAACTAAGTGGAAAGAGATTGGAGCGGCGATAAGGAGAATAGAAGAGAGAATAAGGGGAGGAGGTAAGTAGGAGGGTTTACAATAAGAGGGGAGGAAGAGAGAGGGAGGGGGAGGAAAGAAAAGGGGAGAGGGCAAGTAGGTAGATGGGTAAAGAAGATTGGCGAAGTTTTGGAGCAAGTGCGGAATAAAGTAAGGGAACGCACGCTGTAAACAAAACAAGAGCGGTATACTACGCGGTACCGCAGAGAGATAAGAGGATAATAAGAACGGCAGGTTTCCATGGAGACTCGGGCATAAAAAAAGGACAAGGAGGGACTCACTCTCTCCCTCCTCCCAAGAAAGAGGGGTGATTCAAAAAAGGGATGTCGGGGGGAGGAAGGGAGGGAGGGTGTGGGGTGACAGCTGAGAAAATTACTAAATTTATAATTCGCTGGAATTAAAGTTGAGAGTAGCATAAATATTGACGGAATATTTGCCAAGTAATTCGTCATTGGCTTACGCACCTTAGCCTTTTAATTTCTTTCCTGCCGTTGAGTTAAACCTAGTGAAATTTTCTGTATGGACAGGATATAGGAAAGCCTAATTAAATTTAAACGAAATCCGGTTTAAGTTCCTCTACTCACAGTTTGTTTACATAAGCATAGAGATTATCTTTAGCAGTAATATTATTTTCAATCTTCGAATTTCTTATTACACAATCTTGCGATCAATAAATAATAAATTTCATCGAATATTTTCAAATTTCGATTAAAACAATCAGTTGCTTACGTTTATATGATTATTACGTAACATCGATGTACCTGATAAAAATTTTCGAACACCGAGGATCAAATCTTTTCAAATTACAGCGTTTTAAAGCCGAGTTCTTGCCCTTTTCAGTGAATTTAGAATTGCAAATAAAGGAGTGAATATATTTTTCCCCCGCCTTTAGAAGCACGGGAGAAATTTTATTAGAGCGCGGGGTTCGATTTAAGTCCTTGTTAGCAAGATTTTCAAGCGTTTTCATCAACCCCTAGAGATGGGGCCGCGATATATCAAAATTCAATCTCTGCGCCAGGGAGATCCACACAAGACGCCCGAAAGCCCCGGAATAATTTTAATCGAATCGTGAAAAAAACAAGATGAGATATGGGGTATAAATAAATGATTATAGGAATAAGATCCGGAAAATCTTCAGGGAGAGAGAGAGACGAAGGGGAGAGGTGGAGGTATGATGGGAGAGGAAAGAGAGAGAGAGAGAGAGAGAAAAGAGGGTTGAGAGGATGGTATTAAAATGGGCAAGGTAAAAAAGAATGGGTGGATGTCTTTATGGATAAAAGCGTGAAAGTAGATCCGGAAGTGGGATGATGGAGGAGGGGAGAAGAGAGGGGATAGAGGGAGAGAGAGAGTGAGATGGGATAAAAAGAAGGAAAATGGTTTCTCGTGAGGAGAGGTAGGAGAGAGGTAAGAGGAGAGGGGGGTGGGGTGGGAGAGGAGGAGAATGAGATAGAGAGAGAGAGAGGGGTGAGAAGGGTTTTTCGTCTGTTTGGATGGCGACCTTCCTTTTTTCCTTTCTCTTCTCATCTCTCTCTCTTTCATTCTTTCACTGTCTCATTCTTTCTTTCTATCTCTCTCCTAACCGATTCTTCCCTCTAACCGAGTGAATTCGACCGCCTACATACAATGGAGGCAGAAAATAGGTTCTGGAGTCTCTGCGGAATAAATTTGAAAATCGAGAGCCAAACTTCTCGGAAAAAATGGCAGAAAAAGCATTCTTTAGGCTTCCATTTTAATGCATTTATCGCGCTTCAAATTTCTTTTGTAATTGGAAAATTATTAAGGGTTCCTATACAACTCTCTCTCAGTCCATCTTTCTCTATTTCCTGAAAACATTCGGATTGCTTGTTTTTTTCTGTCCATACACTTTGAGTAGTTTTATAAGCAAGAGAAGTTTGTCTATACATTTGATAGCGAATATGCCAACATTGATTTTATCTCTATTTCACTCGAATGCATGTACATATTTATTATTGAGTTTTAAAATTTTAAAGTCATAAATGCATATTTCTAAGATTTTCAGGATTTAATAAAAGAAATATGTGACGCTCTTTTCCGAAAATTTTTCTTTCGTCTCCATTCCATATTCAAACATGTTAACGTTAGGTTTTGAATGAAATATCGCAACTCAGTTAATAAAAGAAAACTACCTCAAATTACGGGATAATTCATATCTTATAAACGTGGCTTAATGAGTAGCATTTTCTATGAGTTTCAGGGAAAGTGTTATTTAACGAATTGAGTCAGGAGTGACTTCGTGGAAGTATGAAATATTATTCATATTAAATGAAACGCTTTGTATGTACTTTTCCACAAACTTTTTAATCTTGAGATAGGTTTATCACGTGATACTGTATCATCTGGCAAAGAGGAGTAGTGCACAGGGATTTACGCAGCGATCGCCATATTAAAAAGTTCGTGGAAAAGTAATGTGATTCATTTCATATTAATAAAATTATTTAACGATTCACGTGACCAATGGGGCACTCAATAAAAGTGCTGCAAACCATTTAAAATTTAGGAGTAGTTCGGTTCGCAATTTTTTATGATGGTTCGGTTCAGAGATGACTTTAGATGATGGTTCGGTTCGGGGTTCGATACAACGACATAAATAATTTGAAATATTATTTTTCTTATCTATTAATCATATTACATATTTAGTATCCATTTTTAAGTGTAACAAATATTTCAATCTTAAATCATTACAATACAAAAAATATTACATATATAATCGTCTTTCTTGTGTTGTTACAAATATATTTTAATATTAAATAACACATTCACCACCAAAAAAGGAGAATCGTGATCTCCATTAGTGAATTAAAACTTACTTTTCTAAAATTGGCAAATGGAAATAACTTGAAGACAAAAATAAAAAATAACAAAAAGGGATTTAAGGACTGATATCCCACGCATACCAGATCAATACTATGCTTTCATAAGTAAGTAAGTTTAGATAGTTTCGAATATAAATCTTTCTTTAATTTTGATTTCTTTTCGGATACTTCGTTGTAATCTACTTCATGATTTCGTTTCAAATGTCGTAGCAAATTTTCCTAATGTTTTCCTTTCGTCTCTATATTACAAATCCTTCTGTCCTTATCCGTATTAAACTGGAATTTATCATTAACTGGATGTTTTCCTGCACTCATGACGGTCTGTAAAAAATTTAAAAAATATAATTTTAATTTAATTAACAAAAACGATAGGTAATAAAAGAGTTTCTATTGCTTGTAAATTCATGTATAAATAACTCAATAAACAACAAAATCATACTAAATAACATAGCCCATTTCCACAGTACACAAGTATAAAAATCATCAGTCGTGTCATATTGCCTTATAAACTGTGCTGATATAAAAATTACATGATTGGGTGAAGTTTTGTCCAAAAATTTTAAAAAATGTTTGTTTGTTTGTGCGATGTGTATTTCACAGAATTTTGTAATATGAAACAACGGGTTTAAAACCTAATTACTTCGGCTGACAAAGATTTATCACGCTACGAATTAAAATCCCATCCATGCGCGACTATGCTTTCCTTATGCAGCGACAGTCTTGCTTTGAGTCTGCTGATAAATTTCTTATATTCTCAATGTTCATGGCGGATTACTGCACGCCAAGCACAAGAGCTGGCACAATATATGTTTCCACTCCTTTGATTTCGCTTTTATAGGCCAATCGAAAAAATTATATATATATATATATATATATATATATATATATATATATTTAGGGCAACTAGGTGTTGTCTTTCTCTTGTGATGGCGAAGGGATCATCCCGAAAGCTCTAACCTCTACAAATGTGTCTCTCCAACACCCAGCGGCTCTACTTCCGGTAAGTGTTCACTGGGTTTCCTTCAACACCTAGTTGCCCTAAATATCCTTACTTACCTTTCCTCTTCCGTAGTGTGTGTGTATATATATATGATATATATATATATATATGCGCTTATGGACTGTATTAATTAGAAATGATCTAATAAAAGCTTATGCATAAAAACAGGATAAGTAAGAAAAAATCGTAGATTTTTTAACCTAAAACTAAAAAAATTGTGTATAATAAACTCAGATTATCCATAAAATAAAATTGCAATAATATACAAAATCTAAAATGGAAACACAAGACATATTAATTGCTTAATTACTGCTTAGTTTCATTAACATCAAAAGATGGTCTGCTGCGTCTAAATTAAGGTGTTACTGATTCCTATTAAAATGTTTCTTTAAACTTTGAAAATAGCGATAAAAATAACTCAGATAACACAATAGTTCCTATTAATTACTAAAATAATAACTCGGTTTGTTTTAAATTGGTTATTTAAAAGGAAATTGGGAGAGAAAAATTTTAATACATAGTTCATTTCTGAATTGCGCCTTTGCCAGTCACACGCGACGAATATGCGAAACGATGTATAACGAGGAAATGTGTAGATGGGAATTGATGTAGTATATAAATATTTTTAAAAATCCAAATGAACAGTCTGAATTCAAAGGAACTGTTAAAGTTCCGCTATGTTTAGATATGTGTTTAACATGTGGCTAACAAAAATTATATGGATACAAATAGACCGTCATAGATCTGTATGAATTACGTGTGTAAAACTATCCATATATGTCATTGAACTTTTATCATAAAGGTTGACAGATTTTCAAATTTATTTCTTGAACCGAACAAAGGCATTTCTGAAAAAAATTTCTGGTTCGGTTCGCGGTTCAGTAAATCAAAGGATTAAGGTTTCGGTCGGTTCGCGGTTCAGCAGAACGGCTACGGTTCGGTTCGGTTTGCTGCACTGCTAAAAACAAACCGTTAAGCGCTTATTGCTGTTTTTTTCTACGTTTTAAATAGTAAAAATTCTCAATCGGCGTCACTGGCTGAGAACGTCTTATTATAAGCCGAGCAAAAGGCTCTCGTGACGATCAGGTGACGTAAACATCCCGACCTCTGTATTGATTTTTATTAGGTTTAGCAATCCGTTCCTAATTTGCCGTCTTTCTTTATTTTACAAACCTATGGACCGATTAACTTACCGATGGTTTCCCTTTGATGAATACGTTGCTAGTTCATTTGCTCGGTTCAGTGTCGAACTGACTCGGCTTCACTGTCAAAACGTCGTTCCTTCCCTTCGATGTGACTAATGATCCCATTCCTCTGCCCATCTCACTCCTGCAGCAGCGCTTCGCCTTCCTATTCCCTTACACCTAAGAATCTCCTGATTTGGAGTATAATGGACTTGAGTTTTTCATTGGCACATTTCTCTGAGGCCACAGTCGCTTCGACCTTCTATAATAACAAAATCCATTTTTTATTAATTTATTTGAATCTCATGGAATATAATGCTTCAAGTCATATTTTAAGAAGAACTTCCCTTTTTAATGGTTGGATAAAAAACGAATTATAACGTCCCTATTTTTCAGTATACACTTCGAAAGAACCAATTTTGTGCGCGCATGACGGAACAAAGTTAAGCCTAGGTCGAACGGGAATTTGGTAACCTCTTTCCACATTTTTTGTTGCATGTCCTTATCTCCTCCGCCCGTTACTACTTCCATGAAAAGAAGAGATCCCCATTTTCCGTTCCTCGTACATACCTTCCCCCACCTCCGTTTAAGTCGAGGACAGTGACGTCATTGGTCAGTTGGCAGGATTTTTCGTAAATTACCGCAGTTTTAGCTAAGACGTCGTGTCGGTAGTGCTTCGCTCTGCGATCTTCATCCTGTGCGATACACCGCTTCGTTTAGGCGTTCTTCTGAACGAGGATCTTCTTATTTGCAGGAGAGGATCAATTTTCGACGCTTATTCTTTCGGCAAAAGGTAGGAAAACATCTATTCACACATTTGATTGAAGTGATCCCTTGTTTAATAAAAACGAGAGAGGAAGGACGCGAGCATGGGTGCAGAGGCGTTCTTTACGAATTATATACTCTTGCAAAACAAACAATCATTATTGGCTTACAATTAGTATAATGTCTTAACACTGAAAAACGATATACTAGAAGTGAAACCAAAGAAATATTAAATCCATTTATTTTCAAATCGGCACTAATAAGTAAAACAATAAAAAACTGATTAAAACGACATTGTTTGAGTTAATTAAGTTCATTCTTTCATCGTGAATAACCAGTTTCATTTCATATACTGAATTCTCTGTGCGAACAAAGGAAATAAAATGCCTTTGCGTACACATTGCTACGAGTAGTTAGTAATAGTAGTTACTTCAGTTGATAGATTTTTTTCGTTGACAGTAATTAAAAGAATCATGCAAGGAATATTTTTAGTTCAAAGTTAATTACAATTTTATTGTTTGATTTTCACGAAAACGGATTGTCGTTCGATAAAAATTTATATATTTGACAAGTTCTACCAATTTTAGTTGAAGAGTTGTTTTGCTTGACTAATTTTTTGATAGGTAAGTTCGTTTTTCGTTTCTAGTAAAGCGGTTTGGGTTATGTGAACCATTTATATCATTTTATTATTTTTTGCCCAAAAATCCTTAGAACGAAATTTCATGAATAACCGCCCAGTAGTTTCGAATATGAATCATACGAACATGACCTGACCATAATGAATACATTTACGTATATTGAGAAAGTTTTGTAATCTCGAAAAAATTCGTCCTCGAGATTTTGACGGAAATATACGTTTTCGTTGTAGATGAGTACGAAAAAGTGGTTTGCACAATGCCGTCTGTCTGTGGGTCTGTCTGTTATTGGCTATAGAGCTTAAACGGTAGAGCGAAAATGAATGAAATCTCGTACTTAGGCATTTTATCATACAGAGTAGAAGCTATGAATAAATGGTTGACATTGCTTAATAATTAAGAGTAGTTTATTCTACGCATTTTTAACAACAATTTGATTTTATCAAAAACGGATCGAACGACTTTGATAAAATTTCGTACCGATACTTGAACATACTGAAATAATACTACATACTTAATAATAATAATAATTGTTTATTGATACAACAAAACATCCACACAACAACAGAATACAAAGTCCGTTTGCAGATCGGTATCTCGTCAAAAGTACAAAAAAAACTAAAAAAATACAAAAACACACCCGATATTAATTACATATTCATACATACGTTTACATTTCATATACATTACATCAGATATATGCACATTTCATCACTTATATATTAACATTTTCCTCCTCTATGAACTCATTTACAGAATAGTAACATTTATTTACCAGTAAAGTTTTAAAGTCTTTCATGAAAACATTACTGCTGTGAGACAATTTGTCTCTCATTTCTATGGACAATTTATTATATAATTTTAACCCCATGGACAATTATCAAATAACTTTTAAATTGTGCTTTGGGTATTGAAACATATTTTTACCTCGTTTCACATTGGTGATCTGGTTGCAAATTTTTTTGAAAATTTCCAAATTTGCATTAACATACCAAAGCAGTTCATATATGTAAATGGAAGGAAAAGTGAGTATGCCATTTTTTTAAAAAGTGGCTTACATGACTCTTTTTCCCAAATTATTCATAATGCGGATCATTTTTTTCTGAATTTTTAATACCATCTCCCATCCAGGTGCATTTCCCCAAATAATGATACCATATTGTAATATAACATAAAAATAACCATATTACACTGTTAGCCTTGTTAACATACTGGTGACTGGTGCAATACATGACATACTAAAGCATGCCTTATTCAGTTTTATTGAAACACTATTTATTTGTTCTTTCCATTTTACATTTTCATCCACATTCACCCCTAATAATTTTGTGGACTGCTCCATTTTGATGCCTACATTTTTGGATAGTAAACCTAGTTCATTTCTTTTATTTCTGGTCGATTTAAAATTGATTAAGGTAGTTTTTTCCATGTTTAGTTTCATTCCATTAGGAGTAAACCATTCTTTTAATTGACCTTTGCTTGTGTTAGGTTTAGATCAAGCCTCTCCATACTGTTTTCTTTTATCAGTGTCGTAGTATCATCTGCATATAAGATAACGTTGTATTGTATATTGTAGAAAAGATCATTTACATATAAAATATATAATAATGACCTAAGAACAGATCCCTGAGGTATTCCTATTATACCTAACTGATCCTTTACTACTGTCCAAGTAGCCAAGCTCTTATTATTTGAATTTTGGATATACTCATCATTAGCCATTTGCTTTGCTTTTCTGATAACTTTATTTAGTATATTCCTGTATATTTTATAGTAATTAATTATTGAGGTATTTTTGTTTGCTTTGCTTCCTCTTTTGTTTGCTAGATATAATTATACCTTTGGTGATCCAATTTATTCGCGAACACCACTTAGCTCCTCTTTTACCTGGGACCAAAGGAAATACATGATGAAATATATCCAAGGACTTTGTGATAAGCAAGTTATAATGGTCATCTACACTTTTATTAGAGTCTACTGGCCATGATTCGTGTCTAACCCAGTTTACAAACCTATTTCTATTTTCTAGGCTTATATTGCGATGCAAATTGTTATTCCTCTTTTTATCCTTTCTTGGCAATGCAGATGTACTTGGAAGTAATAAGAAAAGTTCTGTGTGGTCAGACAGTCCCGGATCCATAAGAAAACATTCTTTATTACCATATGACATATTTGTTAAAATATTATGAATGCATGTTTTTGTTGTGGCAGTTATTCTAGTAGGTTCATTAAAATTAATGATATATCCCTGAGATTCAATTAAGTGAATAAAATTCTTTGATGTATTATTTACTACTTTACAGTTTTCAAGTAATTTTCCATCAGAGTTGGAATTTGAACTGATAGTTTCATTTACTACATCTATATTACAATCAGTATCTATAATTATTTTCTTTTGTTTGCTCTCTTTTCTTAATTTACTAAATAGCAACTCGAGCTTTGATAAAAATGTCAACATTTTGATGGTAAGGGGTTCTATAAACAGAGGTTATCACAGTCTTTAAAATTACAATTTCTACAAAAGATCCTTCAAAAACATTATCCTGGTTTAGAACCTCTAAATCTCTTATTTTAACATCTAGTGACTCACTTTCTTTAATTAATATACAAGAGCCACCACGAGTAGAATTTTTCTAACATATTAATCACCCACAGTATAATTCTTTACTCTGTCTAGTGTATTTATTTGGTCTAACATAAGCCAGTGCTCATTTAGACATATAACTGTAGTAATTACATTTTGAATGTCATCCAAAAAACTTCTAACTCATCTAGTTTGCTTCTTAGCCCTTGTATGTTAAGGTGCATAACCCATTTATTATTGTAAAATATTTTATCATCCCTCCCATTACTGCACACAAATTCACTTTCTTTCCTTTTATTTGTTAAATCGTTAATTATTGGTTTTTGTGACATTTCTTCTCCTTAACACCTTCTTCAACTCCAATAAGTTTCCCTGCTTATTTAACAAATGCACCACATTTTCAATACCTTTACCCAAAATATAAGTGCCTTTCCGATTTAGATGTAAACCATCTTTCCCTAAACATGTGTCATTCAAATATTTATTTACATAAAAAAATAATAACCCTTAAGGTTTCACAAGCCCATCTTATATTACTATTTACATATTTTATGAAATTATTATTACAGTCTCTTCTTTTTACAATACTATTTACCACTATACCTGCATTTGGAAATTTCTCTTTTGTTGTCCTTATAGGCAGTATATATCTCCCATCACTTCCTCTGGACAGCTATGTAGCTTTCCTCAAGTTGTTCGTTCTTACATATAGTACAATGGTTCCTGGATTCTTCGTAGCTGGCTCATTACTGTCTTCTATCTTCTTTCTTAGCAGTTCAGCATTTATTCCTGGATAAACCTTTTTTACTGCACCTCTCATTTCCACATGTTTAATAATAGAGTCTCTAATTACTACCACTTGGTGTTTTACTTTCTCCATACATAGGGGAAAGTTTTGTGATCACAAAAAAATCGACTTCGAGATTTCAACGGAAATACATGTTTTGAGGTCCCTAGAACACGTTTAGACTATTTTTGGAACGATGTATGTGTGTGTGTGTGGGGATGGATGGATGTATGTGTTTGTGGGCTCTCTAACTCAAAAAGTACTTGTCATATTAATACCAAATTTCATATATAACACTTTAGCATGAGCACAAAGAACTTTTTGGACAATACCGGTTGACCGGAAGTCGAGGTTTATTCAAAACCCAATTCGGTTTCTGCGATATTTCTCTGTTAAAATATCATTATTGTATATTCTATTCTATACAAAGCTTATAGAGAACCTACAACTTTGATTTGAAACAATTTTCCATAGCAGCTATTGTTTAGGAATTATTTATAAAAAATAATCGGTTTTTTCTGTTTCTGTCAAATATCTCCTTAAAAATGTCGTTATTGGTAATCTTTGTGAGGACCAAAGTTGTAGAGAATAATATTTCTTCCAAGTTTTGTTTGAAACAAATTTTCGTAGAACCATCCATTTCGGAGATATTTTGCTTATTCGTAAATTTCCAGTATACAGCGCCACCATCATGTAGCGGTGATTTCTGTAAACATATTGAAAATATACGTAATTTACGGCAATAAGGACTACTGTATTCTTTTACGATACAAAATAATTATTTTGCCTTACAATGCTATTCATAATAATTTAAAAAGCGTTTTAAAGTTCTTTTCTTCATCATAAATAATCCATTTTCTTCCTATTTAAAAATATTGCATGCACACGTAAGGAAATTAAACGTTTGTTTGTGAGATTGTTTATGTTAGCAACAATAAAGAAGTAACCATTCAAGAAATTTTCTAAGTTCAACTCGATTTAAGACGTTTTTGTTTGATTTTTTCGATAACGGCTACTTATATGATAAAAATATATAGGAAAGGAAATACTCTACCAGTTCTACAACTTTTATTTGAAAAATATTTCGATATGAGCAATACTTTACGAGATATGACGGAAATTTAATTTTTTGTCACCAGTAAAGTGGTACCCCTGATTGGCGTACGAGATTCATTTCGATTTTCTTCTTATATTTGATTGTAAGTCCTCAATATCAAATTTCATGAAAATCCGTTCCGTAGAAGCCGAGAACGAACATGCGGACGGACGGACGGACGGACGGACGGACAGACGGACCGACCGACGATAATAGGCGAAACGCGCCTAAAAAACGGCTCATACGATTTTTATCCAAATTCATAGTTATTTGGGTTTGTTTATAACGATTCTACATAGCTCATTTTTTCTAAAGATAACTAAACGACGCATCAAGTTTGTACAATGTATGTTGTACCGATTTTTAGGCGCGTTTCGCTTCCAGCATGAGCGCCTATTATCGTCGGTCTGTCCGTCCGTCCGTCCGCATGTTCGTTCTTGGCTTCTACCTAACGGATTTTTATGAAATTTGATATTGAGAACTTACTATCAAATATAATAAGAAAATCGCAAAAACAAATCACGTAGGCCAATCAGGGCTACCACTTTACTGGTGACAAAAAATTAAATTTTCGTCATATCTCGTAAAGTATTGCTCATATCAAAATATATTTCAAATAAAAGTTGTAGAACTGGTAAAGGAGAGTATTTCCTTATCTATATATTTTTATCCCAGGAGTAGCCGTTGTCGATAAAATCGAACAAGAATGTCTTAAATCGCGTTTAACTTAGAAATGTTCTTGCATGGTTACTTCTTCATGTTGCTAACATAAACAATCTCACAAACAATCGTTTAATTTCCTTACCTGTGCATCTAATATTATTAAATAGGAAGAATGCGGTTTATTTATGATGAAGAAAAGAACTTCCTACTTCCTTTACGTACAGGTACTATATAATTTCTTTCTAATACTCCATTGCACGAAACGCGCCCATTTGTGATAAGTTGTACACTTTCCTAACTTGTTTACTTTCGTAAAGAACACCTAAACATTACAAATTCGGCGTTCGTACATAAAAATAAATATGCTATAATAGTGAAACATTGAAGAATCGTTTTCTCCACTTTGGATTTACGAGTAACTTTGAATACGTTAACGTCAGTGGCCAGACATTTGTTCTTTTACTGTAATTTTAACCCCCACGAAAAATGTTTAAAGAAGAACTATGTATTATTTTGAAGAGTTAAATATAGGAAAGTTTCATTTTATCATTTTATATCAATGCATCTTCAGAATGTCTATAGGAGTATTAGATTATTTAGGTGCGATGTTGTGTAGATCGACTTAAAAAAGTTGACCGCCGTGTGACACATTTTTTCCTTAGATAATATCGTTTAATACTTTAAACTCCGATTCACAAGGATGGTTTTCCAGCAGGCCTTCCCGGAGACTTATTTTGATGTCTAGCAGCGTTATTAAACTCGTAAAGATTTTATACGGCCCAAACAGAACTAAAAAACTGTTTCCATTTTGCAGCCTTGCATAAGTCTCGGCCTCCGCTCCAGAGTGTGGTAACTGCAAGTTAGCGGCAGCTTGCGTGGAAGTCAAGCGACATGCCCCCTTCCCCCTCTCCCGCCCCACTCCTCCGAAGATCTTAGCGTGATACATGGTCATTTTACCCCCTCTTTCCCTTATCCTTCCTTTCTCTATTGAATAGAATTCCGGCAGAATCTTCCGACGTAAAGCGATGGCGAAGAAAAAGTTTTTGAGGAAGAAAGAGATGAAAAAGGTCTTTTTTCCCAATCGAATATCTCCCCCGGAGGGTTTTCCCATTCCAATACTCCAGCATCCTCATCCTTTTTTTTTCCTCCGTCCTTAATAAATGTCGATGAATACGGACCTTTCCGTCCGAAATTAATCCCAAGTTATACGACGAAAGAGAGACGAAAAAGGAGAAAGTAATTATTTTTCTACCATGCTTGATCTTACGTGCACATATAAATATATATGTATCTCTACGTGAATCATTGAGGAATTGAGGAATGAAATATGTGGCAGGAAGATTAAGGGATCTGTAGAGTTTAAAAGATTAAAACTTCGCTGGCTTGATTATGATCTTTCTTTCCTAAACTTATCTACGCATCGCGCAATGTTTAGTAGCACGAATTTGCTAGGACACGGTTTTTAATTGGAGATAAACAGTTTTGATATCTTTCGAGTTGTTAACGACTGGCTTTACAGGGGATTGAGTGTGATTAAAGAGGACATCCTGGATAGAGGGAGAGCGTGTGTAAAGGCATTTACGCGGGAGCCACCTGCAGCATCTGCTTGATTAGCGGCCGCTTCCCATGACTTGGCAAAAAATTAATGATCGTTTGCCAATAATTCCCCAACGGTCAGAGCGCTCGATAAAGCGGGTATCCGGGTGGAATGTATCAAATGTCACACGCGTGCCAGGTCATGGACGCACACACTCCAACCTACAAATACCACTGGATATCCACAGGGTTGGTTTCCTGTCCTATATGCACCCATTGATTTGATTTGAGTAAATGTTTAAAATATTCTCGTTGACGTAAACCGTATAAGAAAAAACTGTTATTGCTGAAATTTTTCCTAAAGGAAAACACGTCTCCCAGGGTTTTAAGACTCATAACACTTTTTGGTCTGTCTACATCTTAAATCAACGGGGTCCGTTTCTCGAGCAAGCTTTAAAAAAAAAATTTCTTCCCTTCTATATTTTTATGGCTGGATATTTTTTCTTCAAACTCCTCTCTCCCATCTCCGACACCTCCTGCTCTCTTATCCGAGGGAAGGAGGAGGGAGATATCCAACATGCAAAAAAATACCTCCTTCCCCTTTGCTATCCATCCCGTTTTCTACTCGTAACACGATTTTTTCTATCCGCTCTCATCTTTTTTCTTCGAGAGACACACATTTGCATCCACAACCGGATATTTTATTATAACGTCGAACCGTTTAACATTCGCTTTTTTTTTGTTAATATCGCCCGTTCACAAATCATCCCATCATTCGCATCCTTTTACAACTTGAAACCATTCCCTGCTCCTTTCTACTTCCTTTTTATTCTCTCCGTTTTTAATATCCAACTCCGCTCCTCATCCTTATGTTAGCTTTTGCCATCAGTTTTTTTCCTTTAACTTCTTTCCTCATCTCGCTTCGTTTTCCTTTCTTTTCTTATATTCCCCTTCACATCTCCCTTTTTATCTCTATCCCTAAATTCTTCACCGTCTTCTTCTTCACCTACTTACATATTCTCTCAGTTGCTTATCTCTTCCGAATTTTCCTTTCCTCTTACCAAATATCTTCTCTAATATTTTCCCTTTACTTTTTATCTGCATTCTCTTTCTCTTATATATTCCATCATAGTTTTAATGTTTATTGCTGAGTGAGAAAATAGCATGAGCTCTATATACTATATATATATAAACTTAAAGAAAAGGAAAGGTAATAATAAAGGTGGAAACAAGGTGTTGGAGGAAACCCAGTGGACACTTACCTAGATTGGAGAGCCGCTGGGGGTGCTGAGGCAACCTTTAATAACTGCTTTAATGTTAGGATTATCCGCGCCCTACCGGACGACACCCCCGCCCCCCTACTTTGACGATGGGTTAGCCTACATCTTTCTCCTTGACTATTCCCTCCCCCCCCGGTCTCAACCTCCAATAACCCTATTGGCCGTCCCCCCTCCCCGCCTCCTCCTATCCCCGAACTCCTCTCATTACCCTTTCCCCCCCCCCCATTTCCTCCCCAGTGTGTCACTTCAAACAGTACATGTCTCTCCATCACTGAAGAAGGGCGTCAGCCCGAAAGCTCCATATATATATATATATATATATATATATATATATATGTGTGTGTGTGTGTGTGCGGAATAGAAAAGGTAAATAAGGATATTTAGAGCAACTGGGTGTTGAAGGAAACCCAGTGAGCACTTACCGGAAGGAGAGCCGCTGGAGTGTCGGAGAGACACATTTGTAGACGTTGTTGGAGCTTTCGGGATGATCCCTTCGTCTCACAAGAGTTGTCTCTCTCTTGTGTTGACGAAGGGATCATCCGGAAAGCTCCAACAACGTCTACAAATAAATAAATTAAAAATATATATTTATATACACGCGCACACACAAACACACAAACACACACATATATATACACAGGGTGAGTCAAAATTATGTATAAACACTTTAAATAGCCATAGTTTGTTGACATTATGACCAATTTTAATAAAATGATGTACATTTTAAAGATAAAATAAACAATTAGATTTTCAGTTATTGTTTATTTTAATAAATTAACAAAATAACAATAGCTTAACAATATCTTGAAGATTAATTGGTCACCCATTGATATGGAGTGTATATACATAATTTTGACTCACCCTGTGTGTGTAAATATATATATATATATATATATATATATATATATATATATATGAACTCCCTGTTTATTAACCTTCCCCTTTATTGTCTCATCTCTGTAAATTCCTGACCTTCTCATCCTTTTTACTCTTTCTCCTCCCTGCCCCCTCCCCCATTCACCCTCTCTGCACATTCGCTCGATGCTGCTGGATGTAGGCATCCGATATTTTTTTATCCGGGAAGATTCTTATGTCTCATTTCATCGCTCTCTCTCTCTTCTCCTCGTCCTTATCTGCCTCTTACTTCCTTCCGTGCTTCCTTCCGAACCCTAAAAAAGAAAACATTTCCGAAATTCTTCCTCGCCATATCTTTCTTCCTCTTAAGACACTCGAGTTTTTCTCCTCCAGATGTATTTTATGCGTGATTTCTAATCCTGTACTTTTAAGTCGATTGCCTCTTGGTATGCGGTTACAAACTTGAGAGAAGATAGTATTTTATGGAATTAGCGATTCAAAGCTGGTGGTATTCGATGGAATTTATTAATAAATATTTCCTGGAACCAAACTTGTGTGAATTCTGCGTATCTTCTTAAGCAGGACCCAGCGGTTATTTAATTATTCGACGCACGAGCTGATTTATCGGGCGGAATTGCGGAATAAAACGGGTAAATATTTTGAATTCATTATGGGAACCGCGCTTGAGTTTGAAGTTAATAATAAAATTTCGGGAATCGTTATGGTTTCATTTTAATATCGTTTCATAATTTTCACGACGATGTGCTTAGAATTCGGTCCCATCTCATATCGTGCCACTTCATTTATTTTGGATGCTTGTTCGAAAGTGGTGTTTTTTTCTTAAACTAGCTAATATGAAATGGTGAGCACGCGTCTATTGTTTTACTATACGCGTATAAAAATGCAGATTATATTTTATATTCTTTGGTTTAACTTTTATACACACACGTAAACACATCAGTCCGCATAGACAATTCTTTTGCTAAAAAACTTTACTGGCACAAAAATATCTTATGATTCGTAATAGCGAAGCAAGTGTAGTCAAGATACGTATCAGTCTGTCAAAACTCTTCCACGCGAAATTTGGAAAGTAATCCTGCTGCTAAACTTCAACGTTCATTATATAAGATTTTCAGCCTCTCGACACTTACGTATTTGCTGACACACGAAACAGGAAAGTTACCGTTTGGTTAAATCAATCCGCAATATGGATTCCCTAGGTCATCCATTTCGATAACCTCTGTAATTCTTGAGCTTTATCCTCATTCCTTTATCCATTTGCCTCTTCTCCTTTTTATTCATCCTGAAAAACCCGTCTTGTCTCTCCAAACATTCCGTTTTCTTTCTTCATTTCCCCCATCCCACCAAATCGCGCAAATATTTCACCTCGCACATTGGAAGACGATCGAACTTACTATTGGCCGTATATTTCAGAAACCCCATAAGACGTACTGAAGAACGTTTCCGAAGGAGTGCGGACGAGGATTTTCTATTAAGAAAATTATTTTTTTTCCTATCTCAAAGTGTTTGGATTGATTTTTTTCACAATTTCTTCTCGATCTCTTCCTCTGCTACTCTGAAGGGGGAAAAAGTTTTCATTTTGCTTCGCCATCCGCCTTAAGACCTTAATCTTCTGCCCAAGGGAAGAACGAGCGGAATCGTTCTTTTTTATCGATCTCATTAAGTCCTTGTGCGTATTCGAGGGAAATTTTCATTTCTTTTGTATGTTTTGATTTGTTATTATTCGAGCAAAGGAAGTTAAATTCTTGTAACACATTCCTTATATATTCATTCTAGTTATTAATTTAGGCAAACAATTGAGTGAATATCAGCAATCTAATTTTAATGATATTTATTCTATATGCCCATGCATTGATGTGTCCCAGTTACTCCAAATTCGTGTTTTGATCTCCGTTAAAATCTTCCTTAAACTAAGGTTTTTCTAATAACCCATTTCTGTTTACGGTTTAACTTATTAATAAAAATATATTACAAAACAGCAGATTCAGATTTGAATTAGCAAATATTATTTGACTTTATAATTTGACTAGATGATGTTGAATGATGAAAACAGAAAATTGCATAATATTACTATTATTGAACAATCTTACAGTTTGGCTATAATATTATACTCGACATAATATATTATATAAATTGATATAAAAATACCACAGCTTATATACATGTATATACACACTTGCCTAAATATCATGCAAATCATTATTAAAATGCATTTATGCGTTAAAAACATATAGCGTTAACCAAATAAGCATAATTTTTCTTTCATGTTTTAAAAAACCTAGGTTTAATTTAAAAACATGTTAAATCATTATAAATCGTTATGATGTTACTATAAGTGTTATTATAATATGTCGCTCAAATTTCTATAGAAAACAGTTGATAAAGTAATTTTTGCATTAAAGGTACGCAAACATTTCTAAATCGAAGAGCTGACTACTAATTCTGTGCAACCTATTTTACATTATCGGATGCTTATATATGCTATCAATCTCCAGAAAAACACATTCTTTAATTCCAATACAAAATCACGCATCATGCATCAATAGCGATCATTACACTTAAAGTTAACATGTCACGCGTGGCGTTCGCCGTTGAGAGGGACGTCCAGGAAGCCATTAGAGTGATAGAGGGGGAAGAAAAGGGTAGTCCTAAAATGAGGGATCGTACTGGAGAATACAGGGATGCGTTCCTGAAAACGTGGTCGAATCTAGATCCGTCGAATGCCGAATTAGCACAAATTCAAACAATTAGAGCAGAAACAACAATGTCTATACTGAAACTAAACCCCTCGTGGTCTGGCGGGCCAAAAATTACTTCGCGTAAACTAGTTTCTAATTCGACCGATCGATCGGCTGGGTCGATTCGACCGGTCGAATTCGCGAGTTGGTCGAATCTCGAGCGGTCGACTCTCGCGAGTCGCCTGTATATTGTAAACTGCAGGATTCAGATAGTATAGGTAAGGTGACCAGACGTACTGATTTAATCAGTACAGTACTGATTTTAGAGATTGTGTACTGATTTCAAATATGTACTGAATTTTGTACTGAATTATAAAGTTGTACTGATTGTAAAAGAAGAAAAAATCTATAATTATTTAGTTCATTTACTGTGGGATTGACGGTTGAGGTGGCTCGGGTGCGATGTTGCCAGAATGTGTAAGGAGGACTTGCGGCAACGCTGTGTAGTTCTCCCTAGCAAACATTACCTCCCCTCAACCTATGATTGGCTGTGAGGGAGTTTTTCAGTCTTTCCTTTCAAACCCCCACCCCTTCTCTACAACTATAAGTCTCAATTCCAAAGTAATGTCGTCCAGACAATAATAGTTATGGTTGTTTATGTCATGTGAGTAGTATAATATTTTAATGCTGTTTAGTAAAGTAACATTATTCTCAGAATATATTAATAATATTATTATTTAATTATATTTAAAGACCCTGCCATAAATAGAAGAAAAAACAAATTTTCTGATCAACTTCAGCAAGAGTATCCAATATATATAACAATAATGTTACATACCTCTGTATACTGTATAAAATTTCAATATATATGAAGTATTATATTGAAGTGTAGTTTTCTTTCATGAATATAAGAAATATTAAAAAATGTACTGATTTTACATCTAGAAAATCTGGTAGTTTTCTTTCATGAATATAAAAAATAAACAGTGTACTGATTTGACATCTTGAAAATCTGGTCACTTTAAGTATGGGGCAACGAGGAAGAGGGTCGGTGCTGGGAACTATACCTCGAGTGCGCATCGGACTGTTTACCTACACTTCCCCCTCTCCCTCTCTCCCTTCCTCTCTTGCTCCCTCTCTTTCCCGACCCTCGAGCCATCGCTCATCCATAATTGCTTGAAAAGCCCACGCGGCCCGCCACAGATAATGAAACGGCGAAGACTAGGGTTACGGCGAGAGTAGTCCCACATGCCCGCCAAGGTGTGTGGGTTTTCTTAACCGAGTGAAGCACACTCCTCTCTCTCCCTCAATTCTACCCACTCCCTCTCTCTCTTTCTTTCTCTTTCCCTCACGCAAACTCGCAAACCTGGACTTTCGCAAGTGCGGGAATTCATAATCTTCTCGGGCCGTTGTTTTCATCGCAGCGCTATCTCCCATTTGAATATTCAGGTCCTACGCAAAATGAAAAAAGAATGGAACTGACGGTATATCGGTGGAATCCGAATGCAATCGAAACTTTTATTTTTTCTGCGAGTCGTTAATCATAGAGTCAGAGAAAGGGGTAAAAGGTTGTATGGGTTATTTTGCTTAGGCTTTTCATCCTGATATGCATATTTTCCATAAAACCTTATCAGTTTTTTCCGGCAAGGAACATAGATAGTGACCGTGTTTGAGATGCAGTACACGTCTCAAGATATGAAATGAAACTGGAGTTAAATAAAATATTTTCTTCGGAAATATTCTTTAGATATTATTATCTCTTGTCTTGTACAATGGATGGTAAAAATTAAATTTAAAAAGTTTTTTAAAATGCAGTAACAACGTCGTTTCCGTTTTGGATCACTCCGAATTTGATTAATAAATTTTAGAGGCGTCAAGTTGTTCCAATTGCATAGAGATAATTCTCCACTTAACTTTCCTTTGCATGTGCATATTACTTTATTTCAGGTTAACAATTCGTTTTACCTAGTTTTTTATTTAAAGTAACGTGAAATACGCAGTAATTCCGATGTCAAAGTACTATTGAAAAAATTCTTCTTTCACCATGTTGGATCGCTCTTAATTCCTGAAACTCTGCTGTACTGAATAAACGTGGGTGAAAGACTTCGGAAAAGTTAGCATTTCCGGCACAGCGGTCCGCTGCGTCTTGCATTCTAAGTTGCCAGGGGGTCTACTTCTGGAAGCATTTAATTCAAATAATTGAGGTTCATTACCATCTTCAGTTTCATAGGAAATAGTAATGTTTGTAATTCATCAATGGCAAGCTTCTTACCCTAACGTTTCCTTTTTAAAATATCAGTTCCACAAGGTACCGGTTAAAATCGCGAATTTTTCTTTCGAATTAATACCACGCCTCTTTGCTTGTTTCTCACTGCTTTAATTCAATTGCCTCATAAAACATTATTTCCATTAATAGAGGAAAAGTTACCTTGGAAAGAGTTAAAAAACACTACGTGCGCAATGTAGTATTCGCTTTATTTTAACCGCTCTCCGTAATAGTCGACAGGCAATCAGTATATGTGGTGCATTGAACATGTCGCGCTGCGGCGTGTTGAGTCTACTGCGGTGTGGTACACGTTCGCGCTCTGCACATTAATTGAAAATCTGTTACCGATTACCTAGAAGCTCTGTCACGCCAAATGATCCTTTAAACCTTGAATTGAAATGAAAACTTTAAAAGAAATAAAGCTAAAAACGTTAAAATATGTGTGCGAAATTATCTATCAGTGTTCTAAGCGGGATGGCTGCGATATATTTCGTATTGTAAGATTAGGTGCCAAGCATAAAATAAAATTCCAAGTTAGATGTGATTTTCAACACGTCATGACGCGTCAAACGAGGGGTATCCCAAAAGTGATGGACAATAATTTTTATTTCCGCCGCTAGGTGTGCTGGTGTAACACTTTATACCTGTTGAAACTTGCAACCTTCCTCTACAAACCAGTGCTGATTCAGCGTTACGTCTCGATCGGTGTTTGTTTATCGCGTCGTTAAGTATGGCTGCTCCTCGTACACAAAAGTGGAACTGCGCGCCGTGATTCGTTTTTTACATGCAAAACACCTTACCCCTCCCGAAATTAATAGGGAAATCAAGTTTATGGTGAAAATGCAATGTCACGGAAACAAGTGTCTGTGTGGTGTTCTCAATTTGAAAATGGGCGCACTGATCTGGAAGATCATGAACGGAGTGGAAGGCCAAGCACTGCAGTCACTGATGAGTCGATTCAACGTGTGGAAACTATTGCTTTCTGATCAGACATTAAAAGTAAGGGAAATCGCAGACAAACTGGATATTCCGAAGGCAACGGTCCACAGAATTGTCCACGAAGTTCCTGATTATCGAAAATTGTGTGCCCGATGGGTTCCCAAATTATTGACCGAAAATCATAAAGCCTCCCAAATGGGAATCAGTTTGGACAATTTGATTCGTTTCCGAAATGAGGAAAATTTTTTGGACAGACGACGAAACTTGGGTCCACCACCCAACTCCCGAGACTTAAGGAGACTCGATGACGTGGCGCGCACAATTCATCCCCATCGATCAAAACGTTCAAGCAAGTTTTGTCAGTGAGGCAAGTGTTTTTTGGGATTGCAAAGACATTTTGCTTGTGGATTTTTTAAAGAGAGGTGACACAATCAACGCAGCTCGATATTGTGAAACGTATAATGTTATTTCCTACCAGTATTACAGTTACCTTCGAAGTTATTCAATTTTGGTTGTAAATGGGCTCATTATGAATTCACTCTTTTATAAATATTATCACTGTAGATAGTTTAATTTTTAATACTCTTTGAATGACCGTATTTATTCAAATCGCTGGTAATTGTCGACAGTGATTATAAATTGATTGCAAACGTAATATTTAAAATATGAAAGTGACTTCACTAAGGCGTCGTTGCTAATAAAACATAGAGAAAATGAAATGTTAGTCCAAATGAATTTTTAAATGTATTGTTTAATTCAAAATCTTATAAAAATTCTAGTTACTTTTGCAGTAACTTAAACAGGAAGATACCTACTTATTTCTAATAAATTGGTATTCCGCTATATTCCTATTTTACACCATTGTAGTTACATAATTTAAATTGTGAAAATTACTCGTTTCAAATGTAATGTTTAAATGTACATTGAATACAGGCGTTACTGAACCACAGATATATCACTTCTTGAAAAAAAACGTATGCAGAAACAATTATTAATGGTAAATCATTTGTGCTAAAATGTTTCGTGATAAAAATGAACGGCTTTAATGTCTCTTTTAACTTCTTGACTGCGATGATGTATTACTCCAAGGTTATTCTTATACCGCAAATTACTTTTTTATCTTTTGTTCACCGCATATTGCATCTAATTTTTTCTCCCTGCAAGTGTCTTCTGCTGCATGATATATCGAGTTTAAATCACTAGACATATTTTTGCTTTCATAAATCAAAATCTCCTGCATGTGAAGTGAGAACAGAAAAAAAACAAAGGCGCTCACCAATTTTGGATACCAAAAATGAACATTGTTCGGAAAGAATTTTCGGTTCTTTTATCTTCAAGGTGGTATTCGGTCGCATATTGATGACGTGCGGTGTCAAGAGCAACTCTTGGTATAAATGAATTTTCTCGATTCATTAAATTTCTTCCACAAATTAGCTTTAAATTTTCTTTCAACTATAGATTTCTATTTAAAGTATTTTCTCTTAGTTCCTGGTGTAATTAAAGGTCTCGTTACTTCCTATTTATTGAAATGTTAATAATAACATTACACTGTTGCCATTTATTCACGATTTTTATAAATATTTATAAGTAATTTTATTCACTACCGTGTCAAGTTATCACATTATGAATAAAAATTGAAATATATTTGAGACTAACTTATCTATTTTTAAAACGAACTATTTTTAATTCATCATTTTAATCTTGGTGTCCCAATTATTTTCCGGAATGAATTCTAATATTTATTTCGAAAAATGTTGAATGTTATATCATCGTTAACATTCCTTAATATTATAAAGTATGCAAATATAACTTTGTTGCCTTTTGAATACTGAAGTTAACATTTTCAGAATTATTTTAATCCTTGGCTGCGATGATGTATTACTCCAAGGTACGTCTTGGTGTGCCATCAATGTATTCTCCATGGCATATAGTATATGCAGTGCTTGATGAAGGACACGTTATCACCATTTCTCCAAAATGACCCTACAGTTCAGTCTTTCTTACCTGTCTTTCGGTATACTTTTCCCTATTAGGATCCATTCGATTGTTTTAGATATTTCCAAATAATGTTTTTAAAAATTTGAATATATACTAACGCAGGAGCTTTGAACCTTGTGCAAATAAATTAATTATATTCACATTAGCACTATCGCGGGTTTTGACAAATGAACTGTTCATGAAGAATATACAATTATAATTTTTGGATTGAGTTTACTGCAAATTCGATACTGAGCTACCAATTTAATAACATAATGTTTAATTTATGCGAAAACATTACTTGGAGATATGTACCTTTGCCATGGTATTGCTGTCTTTTCATTCTTTATTTTTTTTAAATTTTCCATTCAAGATTTATCACGCTAAAGCTCTTGGATGGTTTGCATCTTTTTAAATTTTATATTCTCCTTAAAAATGTATTTTTATGATGGGTTTACATCTAACATAGTAAAACAGCATTAATCGAATTAAATATTAAAGCGAACTTTATTTCCAGATTAGACACTTCTTAAATTAGAAAACTACACTTGTATACAACCTTTCATGTTAAACATAGTAGCTATGATTCTCATATATTGTGAGTTTAAGACAAAAATTAATTTTACACTTGTTATTGATGATTCGTAAGCGTGAAATCTTCTGCAGTTTCTCTTATAAAATTAATATATATTTATCTATTTGTTTATCACTCTATAAGATATGTTTTTTAAAACTATATGCTAATTAAAACCTATAGTAAAACAAAGAATATTATATAGTTAGATTATAGTTATAGAGTTAGGTAAAATATACAACACATAAACGTGAAAATAGAAACTTCAAAGAATTTAAATAAAAAAATCACGTTCATGACCCAATCTTATCATTTACCGCAGTAGACGATGAAGCTATACACTCATTAGCTTTCCAATGGAAGGAATAGATTCAAAGCTTGGTAATTTAGCCTGCGCATTCAAAGATAATAAAAAACAAGATTGTACACCCTTTGTATGTGTGTATATATATATACACTTCTGCCTTTCATTGAATTAGCTTGATAGTGGTCCACCCTTAACTTGATAGATGTACATAAGGATAAAAGAAGATACGAAGCTTTTCCGCTTTTCCGCGCTCTCTTGTTTTTTTCTGGGAAATTTCGAGCTCGCTCTCCAGGATTCGCGTTGAAAGAGAAGAATGTACGCATAAATTTTCCTCCTCTCTTCCTATCACTCCTTTCTCTTGCCCTCTTTCTAAACCCACCCCCCTCCCATGCGATCCGCCCCTTTCTTCCGCTTCGTTTTTATTTTTCTTCCGTGTTTTCATCCCTCCTCCTCCTAGGAAGAGATGCCCTTCTCAATTTAGATGCAGATTTGCTCATTTGCATAACCTTCGGGCGCCCTGAGGAAAAGTGTGGGAGAGTTGGGAGAGAAGGATGGCGTGTAGTGTGTGTGTGTGTGATGGAGAGAGAGAGAGAGAGAAGGCGCGGAACAAAAAATAAATACATCAAGCCCTGAGGTCGTGCCCCTTCAGCCGTCTCTTTTTATTCTTGAGTAGATTCGCGGCTCCATTATGGGATAGGGTTTTCCCCGCATCCTTCCTGAAACTCTACTACCCTCCATATACTCCTGGATCCATCCTCTCTCTCTCTCCCTCTCCCTCTCCCAAACTCTCTCGTTGCCGCACTAGCCCTTTAATTTCGTACTTCCCATCCGCCGTCTGACCCGACTTTTCTCTTCGCCACTTCTTTTCCCTTATTCTCTGAGGAGAGTGGCTGCGGTTGTTGAACTGAAACAAAAAAGCTCACGCCCTATGATACGCTTAACGGGTGGTTTTTGTTCGTTCGGCTGATCTGTTATAGCTCACATGCAGTGGACTCGGGACAAATGGCGCGTGCCATCGTCAGTTTATGCAATGAAAGCGTAAGCGGATTTTATTTTAGCATGGCAAATTAATATGGCAATCAAATGATTGTAGCTTCATCTTCTGTATTTCAGTTGTTATTTATCGCATTGATAAATAAGTAACAATGCCTGGTGATATTGTGTAATATGGTTGAATCAACTACAGAGTAAGATATGTAACTTCTGTTGTTTTAGGCGTGGCTTTGTGGAATATATCAGAAATAAACTTAACGCTTTGTAATTTTTCACTATTTTATTATAAACTTACGACCATGGTTTCGACGTGATACGCCATCTTCAGATGAGCATCACGTCGAAATCATGATTGTAAAGTTACAATAAAATACTGGAAAATTACAGTGTTAAATTTATTTATGACTATAAGATTTGTAATGATAACGAAACATAACATCATCGGAAATGGCGGAATCAGAAGAAATTTGGTGAACGATATTTTAGGAAACTATGTAGATGGCTAAAGTTTATCTAGAAAATCAATTGCTCCATGTAGTAATCTCGTTTCATGATATCCGTCGAGATTCATGAATATTTAAAAAGAATTAGCCCTCTCCAAGACTATATTAAATTTTAGCAGTTCATTTCCGTAAGACGCATAAATATTAGCTTATATCTACGTTACCACCTCGCTGTCATAAACAGGCAAGGTCTTGTTTTTATAAGTGCACAGCGGACGTAATTACATTTTTGTGCAGCAGGGGGAATTTGATTTCCCAGTTGGCTTTCTGGAAAAATTTCTACGAACGGTTAAAATTAAAATGGTTTTTTTCTTTTGCTTGAGGCGAAATTAAAACAAAATGTTGCACTCGAGCAATGTTTACGGTATCAACTCCAAAGATATCTTTTTAAAATGTATATCATAACGATCAAAACTTCATCCGACGTTTGAATTGACGAATATGATCGAAATATATTGGGGGGTCATTTGTTACAGTATAGATACTTTTATGATTATTAACGCCACTCAAGTAAAATATTTTGGTTACCACTCAGTTCAAATCGTTAAATATATATAGATATATTTAATATTATCTTAGAGCGGAATGCGTAATTTTGTTTAATTAAATTGCAATAAAATGTTTCAATATTTATTAAATTCAATAAAATAATTAATTTTATCGATATTTTTAAAATTCATTTCATTTAAATTCATATGATGTATAGCATATTTATTTATACCATACAATATTCCTCCGAAGACGAATTGTAGAACAGGTATCTTAAAGGGGCATCAAAAGAAATCAAACACTACTTTGATTTCATCTAGGAATCCTAACCTCAGTTCAAGTGCATTTCATAACGGACCTCAGACTAAAGACATTTTTTGTTGCAATATCCCCTTAGAATCTTGTGAGTGGTAAAAGTGCAAAAGCAATATACTTTACCACACTCTTTAGCAGTCAAAAAATACATAAATATTACATATTAATAAAGCGATAATGTGACTTTAGATTGCAATATTTGCTCAACCACCTTGTAACCCCAACTAGGGATCTCTTTGCACTTACAAATAGTCAGGATCACTATGGAACAAGGCGCTATTTGCAAATCTTGCACAAAATTCGGCGAATATTATCAAAATGAATAAATATTCTGTTTATATCATATTTATTTGTTTAGATATTTAAAATTAATTCATCGTTTTCATACGCTATGGTACTTTTTGCGTTATTGATATGTTTGTGATATAGTTAAAATGTCATTACATTGAATAGATTATTTTCATTGTATTTAAAAATTATTTTATTGATAATTTGGTCCAACATAGAATTGCTGTTTTAGAAGGAAAACCACGGGAAAAATATATTGTAAAGTTTGGCCCTCGAGTTTCACATCTCTTGAAATGAAAAATAATAAATTGCTATATTGTAAGCAGAACAGGGAAAATGTTCCTTTGGCCGTAGGCAAGTTTTGAAAATTGCGCCCCCTTCTAATGAAAGTATACAGTACACAATTTTACCCTTCAAAAGAGTAGTTTATTTACAACATATCAGCGAAATAAAATATATTTCATGATATAAAACTTTACACATAAAAGTTAAAAATGTCATTTGTAGCGCTCCTAAGCTTTCTGCGCCCTAGGCCTGTGCCTTACTTGCCTAGCTTCTGTGTGGATTCTGATTGTCATGTTTATTTATATATTATCCGAACATATTTTCGTTTGCCATAGTGAATATTAACCCTACAGCAAAGTATAAATCGTGTTTTAAAAAGATAAAACCTTGGCAATTTTTTCCACGAAAGACTTAATTCGACCTTTTTTTAGAAATACTTCATAAATTGTACTTAACTCGAAGCACAAAAATATTTAACGTGCCTGGAGAAATATACAGGCAGAAAAACCCTCTTTTCTCCTCATACCACCGCATATATACCAAATATAATACGTCGGAAGAAATTACGTAACCCGTGCAATTTGCATAACCTTCCCTCTTTTCCTCTGAGGTAGCTACCTGCCCCTGCTAGCCATTTGAGCCCGTAAAAAAAAGCAAGAATTTTCTCGGGACGTTTGAGCTCACTTCTCTGAAACAGGCTCCCAAATTTCTCACCGAAACCTCCCATTTCCAGTATTATTTTATCACGTGCTCTATGCCTGTGTCTCTTTACACAGCTCCATCTTTATTCACACCCCCCCCCCCCAATTCTCCTTCCTATCCCTGCGTCCGTTTCCCCATACAACGCAATGTAACAGATCTCTCTCCCTTTCTCTCTCTCTCACTCTGTCATCGTTGACTAATTTGAATTCCTCACTTAAGACCAAAACTACCGCCTTCCTCTTGCCACCACCATCTCCATCGTTCTCTTGCTTTCTGTACGTCTGTCTGTCTCCCTAGCTCCTCCAACACCTCTCCTTTGCTCTTTGATGTCTCTGCTACAGCTGTGATGACTCAAAAAAAATACCCGCTAGCTCTCATTGACGCGGAGTAATGATCTTTCTCCATCCAAACACCTTTTTAAAAAACGAACCTTCTGACCTCGCTCGCTCTCGTTTCTTCGGTGCAAAATTATAACCAAACAAGAGTCCTCCTTTGGATACACCATCTTTGTGCTCTCTATCTCTATTTAAAACGATTTCTGTATCCCTCTCTCTCTCTCTATCGCTCCTACTTTCTTTAAATGCGAACCAAAGAGCAAAAATATTTGATGTGGCCAACACATGACTTTCTCCATATTTGAGGTATAGATGTTTAAATTATTATGAATAACATTATGAGGCAAAGTTATTATTTCGTATCGTAAAAGAATACAGTCGTCCTTATTGCCGTAAATTACGTATATTTTGAATGTTTACGGAATTCACCGCTACATGGTGGTGGCGCTGTATACTAGAAATAGGAAAATATCTCCGAAATGGATGGTTTTACGAAAATTTGTTTCAAACAAAACTTGGAAGAAATATTATTCTCTACAACTTTGATCCTCACAAAGATTACAAATAACGATGTTTTTAAGGAGATATTTGACGGAAAAACCGGTCATTTATAAATAATTCTTAAACAATAACTGCTATAGAAAATTGTTTCAAATGAAAATTGTAGGAAATTACATTCTATATAACATTTGTATAGAATTGTATATACAATAATGATGTTTTAACGGAGAAATATCGCAAAAACCGAATCGGGTTTCGAATAAACCTCGACTTCCGGTTAACCGTTATTGTCCAAAAACTAATCAGTTCTTTGTACTCATGCTAAAGTGTTATATATGAAGTTTGGTAATGATATGGCAAGTACTTTTTGAGTTTGTGCGCCCACAAACACATACACACACGCGCACACAGGCACACATCATTCCGAAAATAGTCTAAACGTGTTCTAGGGACCTCAAAACGTGTATTTCCGTTGAAATCTCGAAGTCGATTTTTTTCATGAACACGATACTTTCCCATTACTACGTATGGAGAAAGTAAAAACTTCCTTCGCTCCTCGGCTAAGATTTTTTTCATGAAAAGTTTGGTTTGGTTAGCTGCGACTGTTTTTTACGAGGTATTCTCCGAATGGTAGACGCGTTGTGTGTGTGTGCGCGCGCGCAGTTACGAAGAGGATTGAAGTGGTTTGGGGTGAGTAGAGTGGTAGAGATGGAGAGGTAAAGGGTTATAGTACTCCTGGGAATATGATGTTGAAGGGCAAGATGAAAGTGGTGGTTATAGTTGCTACGGAGGTGAGATACGGAGTCGTGTTTTGTCTCCCTTCCTTATCGGTATATAAAGCTTGGTTGGGCTGGGTCGGAGGGCTGCTGCGATCTTGGGCGTAATTTTAACTTTTCCATTAATTTAACAAAAGTGTATTTCTCTTTCTTCGAAATTATATACTGAAATGCATGTCCTGCGAAAATGTTTCTGAAATGTCTTCCGTAGCTATTTACTTTCTCCATACGTAGTATAGGGAAAGTATTGAGATCACGAAAAAAATCGACTTCGAGATTTCAACGGAAATCCACGTTTTGAGGTCCCTACAACACGTTTAGACTATTTTCGGAATGATGTGTGTGTGTGTGTGTGGATGGATGGATGTGATTGTGGGCGCTCTAACTCAAAAAGTACTTGTCGTATTAACACCAAATTTAGTATGAGCACAAAGAACTGGCTAGTTTTTGGACAATAACTGTTAACCGCAAGTCGAGGTTTATTCGAATAATTTTAACATTTTTCTTGGATTTATACCATTTTACTTTCTCATATACGAAGTATATTGAGAATGTAATGTAATCACGGAAAAATTCGACCTCGAGATATTGACGGAAAGATACGTTTTAGGTGACGCTGAGTCCGAAAAAGTGGTTTTCGCAATGCCGTCTGTCTGACTGTTACTGGCTCTAGAGCCTAAACGGTAGAGCGAAAATGAGTGAAATCTCGTACTTAGGCATTTCATCATACTGAACAGAGTTTATGTAGAAATGGTTGAAATTGCACAATAAAGAAGTTGGTTCATTCTAGACAATTTTAACAACAATTTGATTTTCTCAAAAACGGCTCTTACGATTTTGATCAAATTTCGTACCGTTACTTCAGTTAACGTCTTCAATGTTACTACATATTTCATATTTCTCAAAAAATGAATATAAGGTTAGTTTATTCTAGGGCAACTTTAACAATAATTGAATTTCCTAAAAAACGGCTAATACGATTTTGATCAAATAACGTACCCTTACTTGAGTTTGCGTCTTCAATATTGCTACATATTTTATATTTCTCAAAAAATGAATATAAGGCTAGTTCATTATTGGGCAACTTTAACAAAAATTGGATTTTCTAAAAAACGGCTCATACAATTTTGATCAAATATCGTACCGTTACTTGAGTATACGTCTGTAATAATACTGCATATTTCATTTTAATCGATGATTGAATATAAGGCTAGTTTTTTCTTGGGTAACTTGAACAAAATTTGGATAATCTAAAAACCGGCTGATACGATTTTCATTTTCTAAGGATAACTAAACGACGCATTAATATATGAGAAAGTTTGTACAATGTGTGTTGTACCGATTTTTTATTTATACAGATAAGGAAATCCACTATAAAATTAAGAATGAGTACATATCATAGTTATATCCAATCACCTTGTTATGTTTATTGAAGACTCTTTAAATAAGCACTTACCTTTCAATTTTTTATATTTATATGTTTATTCTTGAAGTATTTTATATTATTCAAATAAATTAGAGAAATATATGCAATAAACACGCAATGTTTCGCATATTCACTTGAAGTTTCAAACCATTAATAAACACAACTATTTATTTATAAGTTTTCTCGGTATGAACAAGTATCCTGTTTGGTATACAAATATTAATAGCGATAATTGCTGCTTATTTACTTTGCTCGCAATCCTTTCGGAGATTGTAGCACAAGATTAAAGATTCATTTTAAGATGAAATTCGAGAGCAAATGGTAAAACACTACGAGGATTTGATATTTCGTCTGGAACTGCTAACTCCGCATTAAAGGATGTGTTTAATGTCTGTCCCACCCATTATTTTCCGACAGGAGGGCGCAGAACTCCCGTGAAAAAAGTGAAAGTGGTTACGCGAGCCGAGTTTGGACTACTGGGTTCATCCGTCTATTGCGATTTTGTAAATGGGTGTTTAATATGAACGCGTTCGTGGATACATTTGCAGTTTCATTTAAAAATTAAAGGTTTTTCAACATTTCTGAATAAATCTGGACGATGTGGTCTTTTTCTGAATTATTTCGGTAAAAATACAGTCACGTCAAACTTAGAAATGTATTTTTTTACGAGCATATTCGAAATTTATTGAGAATTGGAAAGATTTCTTAAAAATTACTTTGTAAAAACTGGCGAAAAAAGGAAACGATGAACCTTATTACAATAAAATAAAATTGTTCTTTTCGTTTGTCTCATTGCTTGTGAAATCTTTTTAAATATATATTTTTTTTGGAATAGCGGTATTAGAACATTTCGATGAAATAAAATGAATTCGTAACTGCCTGCAACTCAGGTTAGCGCATTGAATGGAAAAAGACATTTCACAAGCCATTCATATAGGTATATATTTTGATACCGAATTATAAGTTAACAAAGTATTTAAAAAATATTGCAGCTAATTACTGGAAAGCGATTTATTTTAGTTAAGCCAAATATAAACTTGTTTGGAATGAAAGATACAGTTTAAAATTAGTGCCAGCTTCCGGTACCTCTTCCTGTTTTATTCTCGCTTATGAATGATTTTAGAGGCGATGCGATTTTTCTTTTTCATTCCTTTTTAACAGAATAACAAAACTCAGCGTACCCATCTCTTTTCTCAAACATATAATTTATGAGTAATATAAATTTTAATATCATTAAAAACAATTGGGAATTTGTTTCCCGATTTCCATGAGTGGAAGAATTATAGTTCTAGCTAATTAATTTGAATGTATTTCAAAGTGCAATAAATCTGAATATTGTTTTTTTAAGCTATTAAATAGTAACAGTTTAAGCCACCTGGGAGCAGCATTTAATTATTATTAATTAATAAATATTTTGTCTGTTATAACTGCGATTTTTCAATTCCAGTCGCCCCCAGATAGGTGGATTTGATGTTTCACTGGGAGTTGGCAATTAAGGTCAGAGATGCGCCATTTGAATAATTTGTATACGAGCCTCGCGGCAAATGTTTGGTTCTGTAATCCACAAAACGCTACACAAATTGAAATATAGAGCGATGGAAACACTTAACGCAGCGCTAAAACAGAGCTTTGTTTCCTCCATCAACGCTTCAGTCTTAAAAAAAAAAGAAACAGTTCCCTTTGTCATCCTAGTCTACTCAATAGGTGCACCCATTCCCATTTTCTTCGCCTCTTTATTTACGCACGAATGAGCTAAATTTAACTTATAAACTCTCAGAGCCGCTATTTTTTGACGTTTCTTGATGTGAAGGAAAGAGGGCATCTAGCGTTTATACACTCCTCACTTCAAAAGAATTAGTAACGGCATGAGATGTCAGAGTAGGAGATATATAAAGAGAGAGAGAGAAACAGTTAAGACATGGGGTGGAGAGAGAGAGGGAGGGAGGGAAGAGTAAAGGAAGAAAGGGAACAACCGGTCGTAATGCGGGATTACAATCCTCTCCTTTGAATTCCAAATATGCTTGCTTTTTCTTTGCAATACCTCGACCCCTCTCTCATTCGACTCATCCAACCTCGCTTTTCCCAGAAGGCCTTGCCTCGCCTGCCTCTAATGGCCGACCTCTAAAGCCGCGTACAGAACTGTCGGTTTGAGGTGGGAATAAGACGCGTGCGTAGCTTCGGTGCTGTGGTGTTGCGGGGTATTTTATTTTATTACCGAGTAGGTTAGGTTAGAAAAGAATCGGTGTGGTAAATGGAAGGTAAAGTTTCAAGTGAGGGAGCCAGCCATATGAAACGTGAAAGAGCTAGAAGAGAACTATGGGCCCGACTCATATGGAACATCGAGTGCCACAATTTTTACTTTCTTATATACGAAGTATATTGAGAAAGTATTGTTATCGCGAAAAAATTCGACCTCGAGATTTTGACGGAAATATATGTTTTAGGTGTCGCTGAGTCCGAAAAAGTGGTTTTCGCAATGCCGCCTGTCTGTCTGTCTGTTACTGGCTCTAGAGCAGGGGTGGGCAAACCGGGGCCCGCGGGCCATATGTGGCCCTCGAGAGCATTTAACGTGGACCGCGAAGTAATTTGAGTTTATGTCTTCAATAATACTGTATAGATCATTTTTCTCAAAAAATGAATATAAGGCTAGTTTTTTCTAGGCAACTTTAACAACAATTCGATTTTCTCAAAAACGGCTATAACGATTTTGATCAAATTGCGTACAGTTAATTGAGTATACATCTACCATAATACTTCGTATTTCATTTTTCCCAATGAATGAATATAAGGCTAGTTTATTCTTGGGCAACTTTAACAAAAATTGGATTTTCTAAAAACAGGCTCATACGATTTTCATTTTCTAAAGATATTAACTAAACGACGCAATGGTACGTATATGAGAAAGTTTGTACAATGTATGTTGTACCGATTTTTACCTAACGCGAACGGATAATATTAAAACAAGGGTACGAAATTTAAATTTCTTCGTTATCTTAGTAAATTAATATTGCAACTTGAACAACGTTTCAAATGTAAACGGTATTATATATCTATTTTTGTTTATCTTTTTTAGGTTGTGTGTGTTGCTTTACGCGAAATTTTCATTTCTACTTTCGAGGCATTTTATAATTTGTATAGGACATTTAAATATTTCTTATTAGATTTAAAAAATAACTTTAGGTACAGTCAATTCTCTTTGTGATGAAGTGAAATTCATAACATACAGGTTTTTAACTTAGAAAATGTAGGAAAATAGTATACTAATATTACAACTTTAACAGTATATTGAGAAAAGAATACAAATTGTTTACCTTGCTTACGTTATCTGTTTACATAACGCGAACTGATAATCCTTTATATTATTAGACAAGGTGAGTGATGCTTTTTACCAGGTGGAGTTCGTTCTCTAGGCTTCCGGTAGAAAGCGTGCCTGTAGAGTACAGGTAGTTCCCCCTAACGTAGCGATTGAAAATTACTAGAGCTACCTTACTCCTCGGGGATCGGAGGTGATATGTAGTGTGGAGGGTAGCAAATTCCGTAAGATAAGATAGGCATTGAAGGGCGCGCGCATCCTAGAAGGGAGTATAGAGAACAAAGTAGAAATACGCCGCTAGTAAGAAATAAACTCGTGTACAATCTGGTGACAGGATGAATTTGAAGAAAGTGTCTTTGCTGTCCTTTTTGTTTGCCATCCATTTTAGATATAAGACAAGGCTATATAATATTACTACGGAGTTGAAGTTAAAAATTTGTCTCATTCGATTACATATACCTACATTAAATCAGTCTAGAATGCTGAGAACAAATAATATGCTTGATAGGGTGATGAAAACTGAGATTGTTTTGGATTTACTTCCAACCCTTTTCGTATTTGATTCGGAGAACTATTGATAAATTAAAACCCAAGAAAAATTGACTTAAAACCTGTTCTTTTTAACGCGAGAGGCTTCACTCTAAAAAATTCCTCGACTTTCTCTCCTCCCTTGGAAATCTATTAAGCGTAGGAATCGACGCAAGTGCGAAAAGGCTGAAAAGAAAGTACCTCCCCCACGCACTTGCGTCTCGAAGAACGGAAAAGGGAAACCGACCAATGCGGAACCGCTTATCGACGGATCAACACGTTTTTGCCCCTGGAGGCATACAGAGATAGGGGGAGAGAGGAGAAGGTAAGGAAAAGGGAGTGAGGGAGCTGCGATAAAGCGGAAAATTGAGCGTTGGGAATGGACAAGTTGAGAGAGAGAGAGAGGATGCTGAGAAGTAGTGAAGATGTCACTGATGTGATTTTGTGTGCTTTAGTCGTGATTTATGGGAGTAAAAAGTGTTCTTGTTCGCAACAGAGGAATGATAAAAGGATGAGAGAGAGAGAGAGGGTATACTATATCAAGAGAGAGGTTGGCGATATATTTGTTAGTATTAAAATTTTAGAGGAAATTAAGTGCTTGAGGGCGAATGAAAGGATGGCGGATTCATCAATAGAAATGGAATAATGCAAAACAAATTATAATAGAATTAGTTAGAGAAGAACTTGTGCGGAGGAGGAGTCAGAACATTTACTGCGTCGCAATGTGGAATCACGTGCACGGCAACAAATTAGAAGACCCGTTCCGTTAAGAATGTGATACAATTAAATATCGAAGCGCAGAAAAATGCGTCATGGTATTTTTCCTATACGTTAAGGAGCAAGTTCGCTTCATGGTAGGAAACGTCTTAATTTAGAATGACATTTAATTTGAAATTATTCGAAGCATTTTTTTTTAATGTCATCCTTTTATTAGTCTCGTCTTTGATGCGTTATGTCATCCAAAGGCTTCGATGAAAAAGTAAAATGATCGACAAGAAGGACTCAAAATTTTCGCTAGGCTAATTTTGGATCGAGGAAGACGAAAATCGTAGTCGTTCAGTGCACAAATGCGTGCGTCATTTTCCAAAGAGAGAGAGAGAGAGCCTTTCAGCTCATTATTAGCTACGCATCAATGCCTGATTTAGCAAGTATTTTTTCTGCTAGCTCTGCCAACATACGTAAATGGTTATGCAACGTCGTTCCAAAAAAATTAATTTCTTCCATAGTTCGTCGTTTAACATTAATGACATTATAATGTAGCCCTCTGATTCCATTTAAAAGCTTATCCATAAACAAGTTAGGAAAGAGTGCGACGTATCACAAATCGGCGCGTTACGTGCAATGGAGTATTAGAAAGAAATTATATACTTGTACGTAAGGGAAGTTGCGTTTTAAAGTTCTTTACTTCATCGTAAATAATCCATTTTCTTCCTATTTAATAATATTGCATGCACACGTAAGGAAATTAAACGTTTGTTTGTGAGATTGTTTATGTTAGCAACATGAACAAGTAACCATGCAAGAAAATTTCATAGTTCAAATCGAATTAAGACATTCTTGTTTGATTTTCTCGATAACGGCTACTCCTGGGATAAAAATATATAGGGAAGGAAATACTCTTTAACAGCTCTACAACTTTTATTTGAAAAATATTTTGATATGAGCAATACTTTACGAGATATGACGATAATTTAATTTTTTGTCACCAGTAAAGTGGTACCCCTGATTGGCGTACGAGATTCATTTTTGCGATTTTCTTCTTATATTTGATTGTGTCCTTAATATCAAATTTCATGAAAATCCGTTCGGTAAAAGCCGAGAACGAACATGCGGACGGACGGACAGACCGACGATAATAGGCGCTCACGCTGGAAGCGAAACGCGCATAAAAAGCATTGAGCCCGTTGCCATGGCAGTCGATTGTCGAGAGACAGAAAAACTTCCACTTTTTTCGTTAAAAACTAAAAATGTACGCTAAATCTATATAGATATGAATTCCGTTTTCAAAAATAAGAAACTAAAATTTCTAAACTTTCCAACAGTTCAAGTTCTTAGTTCGAATCTTGAGAGGAAATAGTTTTAAAAAAAAGCATCACCGATTTACGTGCTTTTCTCATGGGGCACCCTCTGGAAGTTGGCGCTCGCATTTGCCCCCTGAATGACTACGAATTTCGCGTTATTTAGCCCAAAATTAGCCAAGGAAACATTTTCCACGAATATCGGTCGAGGGTGATTCGGGTCCTTCCCGTGTCAGAATTATTCCTCCACTGACTAGAAAATTCTTATGGGAAAATTTTATGTTATTCACTTGCTGACAGACAAAATTTTGATCGTATTACTATTAAGTACTTGCAATTTCTAATTATATGTTTTGATAAAAAATACTTTTGTTTGCAAGTGACTTATAAAGTCTTTACCGTTTTTTCTTGGCATCACTGGCTATTAACATTCCGGAAAAGTGAAAGTAAGGCCGTAGTTATTATTGCCTTTACGGCATTGGAATTTTGCTGCAATGTAGAAGAAAATGAAACAACGGCAGGCATAAACTCCGTAAGGGAAATATGGGAAGGAAATAGCCTCGGGGTGGGTAGAGGATGACTTGACGGAAGGAAAAGGAGAAATAGAGGATGAAGGAAAATCACAGATATGAAAGTTTTCCGTAAAATACGAATTGGGCCTTCAGGGAGATAAAGTCTATTCATATGGACGCCTATAAAAATATATACAATTATATATATGTGTATATATATATTATACTTGCTGAAGAGGAAAGGTAAATAAGGATATTTAGGGCAACTAGGTGTTGAAGGAAACCCAGTGAGCACTTACCGGAAGGAGAGCCGTTGGAGTGTCGGAGAGACACATTTGTAGACGTCGTTGGAGCTTTCGGGATGATCCCTTTGTTAGCACAAGTGATACACAAGAAGTATACACACACACAGACAGACAGCGTGCTCAAAATTAACGTCCAGCCTTTTCTTTCGCGATTGTCATTTAGCGCTGTGACTTTTTCTACTTCATAAAGAACACAGCAATTAATTTTATGAGTTCTCTTTGAGCTAAGCAACAATATTCTGAAAAAAGTGCCTGTATTTTAGTTTAAAAAATATTTATAAATTGAACTCTTAATGGGAAATATATCATGAAGCATTATGTACTAATTTTATATCTTGCAAACAAAAAGTTTGGAAATGATGAAGACCGCAAGCGATATCCTCGTTAAAAGAGGTTTGAGGCTTTGAAATATTTGCAGAAAATCATTGAAATTTTTTTTATGGCGGACGAGAAAAGGAATATGTAATTGGATGAGGATGGATAAGCGGAGGATCGTAAAAAGGAGAAGAAAAATTTTGCATGTGTAGAGAATGAGCTAGAGTTGGATGGAACAAGAGTGATACATTTTTATTTTTGAGATATCAGTTCATCGCTTCGTTTAGAAATAAACGTGTAAAAATATCGTTTGTAGTTTTCTTAGAGAAATATCTATGAGAGGAATAGGATTTATAACGCAAGAAGCAACTCCATAGGTTTCATTAACGAACCTTCCATGTTAATCGTCCCTGACGCTGTTTTTGCTAGTCGCCATCTTCTGTTCAGGCTACTTAATTGTAACTGTGAAAATTTTCCAAAAAATATATGATCGAAAAGTATTTATTTTCCAAGCAATAACGCTTTTTCATGTGATCCTATGCATATCGGTAATTTTTTATTGCATTAATATTACTTTAAACTTGTAAACGGAAGAAGTTGTTGGGCTGCCATCATTTACATTATGTACTGCAAATTTTATCTAATATTTATAACTATAAATATAATCTACTACAATATATTTTGAAGCGTGTGTTTGTGTGTTTGTTCATGGAACTACTCCTGAACGATTAAAGCTAGAATAACCAAATGTGGTACGATTATTCCTTACATCCTAACTTAGTGAATGGTCATGGTTTGGTCAACCGGGATTAATCAGTGTTGCCAGTATAGGGGATTAACATTTTTCCATAAGATAACACGTATGAATCCATTTCTTGACTTGCAAGGTATTCTTCCTTCAAGCATAAAAGTACGTAAATATGGACCGATTTTTTTAATTTTTGCTTTATTCGACGAATAAAACTATACTCTCTTATTCCTCCGAAGTTTACATGTTACACTGTCGAAGTGTTCAAAAATACGTTATTTGTTTCGAAATTTTATGGATTTTTCGTATTCTTTCCGGGCGTTGCCAAGGCGGCCGTCATTGTTACCTCCGATTCAATTAGCTTCAATGAAGCTTACAAATAGACGAAAGTTTAGCGTTATTCGCTTCGCACTTTTGTTTAAGCAACGAAACGATCGATGTTTATGGATAGCAACGTAAATAGATACTGATTATTTTTCAGGAAGCGTTTATAACGATTGATGAAAGTAATTGAACCTTCTTTCGTCTATTGAATACTAGAATCTTACATTTTTTAAGTAAAATAATTATATTCTACATTATAATGTTTATTAACGTAAATAAGCTCACGTTTCTGGTGTACATTTACCGGAGTCAGTGTTCAATCATGGACAACTGTACGTTTTTCACGGGTTTCCTGCTTACAAGAAATAAATGTAAACATTTCATAGGCATAATTACACAAGAAATGAAGCTGGATTTGGCGAAAGTGATATATATGATAGGAAATACAATTATCGTTATATTTGAATGCAATACGTTCGGAAACGTATTGTTACAAGCAAATGTGATTAATTGTAAGAAAACCTAATTGTAATTTTAAAAGTATCTACTATATATTTTAAAGAGTTTTTATGTTGTGCTGTAGTAGCTTCACTAAATCCGTGGAAATTCAACGGGAAATTCTGCTAGTGTAACATAAAATATCGTAGCTAATATCACGATAATAAAATCATTACCGCTCTCAGACATTCAAAGGGCAATAAGACATTTTCTTCGCGTCAAAATAATATACCAAATTTTGATTCCGATTCCAAAAATTTTAAACTTCAACATAAAATTACGGAATGACCACCAGATACCTCTTTCGCCGTCCGATATCGCGTCAAATTGGTTACAGAGCTAGCACGCCCGCATATCATTCGCAGCGCCGCCCTATTCTAAATTGCAGCCGATCTCTTTTGAAAACCAATCAAACTGAAGGGATGGAAAATCGAACCTCGCCGCCGAGGAAAAAAACCTTTCCCTCTCCAGAATGGCTTATGCCTCTCCCGCATTGACTTCCAAGGGGAAAGCTCTTGAGTTAAAGCCCCCGGTTCCACAGATTCTCACCCCCACCCACACCTCCAGCCAATCCAACCCTAACTCTCCCCCCCCCCCCCCCCCCCAAAATAAGCAGCATTCCCTTCCATACTGTTCAAAAAGACTTACAGGGAGGCAGGCGGAGGGTGGCGAAGGGAGGAAGAGGGAGAAATAAATCCAATTGCCTATAAAAGTCCAGGTGGAGGCGATTTAATGCCTTGCTCACCCTGACTGGCTATGTATCCCACGGGGGAGGGGGAGGGAGGTGGGGGGCGAAGGATGGCAGGAAAAGGGGGCGGAATGGGGAAGGGGTGTTTGGCGTCCCCCTCACGCGCACGCCCCCTTCTCTTCTACGAAATCCAAAGGCACGTGAGTTGTAGAAAAGGGGTTGCTCTTGGGAGAGTGGGACCGTAATTTGTTTTCTTGTTTACCACCCATCCACACAAACTACCTCCTGCTCTCTCCATCCGATTCCCCCCTCTCTCTCTCTCTCTCTCGACTCTTGCTCTGTCTCTCTCCTTTCACCTATTCGTTCTCTTTCTCTCTCCCTCCTGGCGACGCATTTCGAATGTCCACGTTTTCATCTATGAGCTGTGTTTCACCCCGCCCCTTCTTTCCCCCGCCTCCTCCGCCACCGGCACACTCCCCCTTCCCGCCTTCCTACCTGCGCGCACACATCCGTTTTCCCGACATACATTTCCTCTGAGATCTCTTTTCCTTCGTCTCTCTCTCTTTCTTTATTCTTCTTCCCCTTCCATTTCCTCCTCTCTTTATTGTCTTTGGCCTTAAGCCCCTTTTTCTATGGCTATTTCGTTTTTATTTTTTTTATTAATTTCGCGTTTTGCTTCCATGCTCTTTCTGCTACTTTCTCTCTCCCTCTCGGCATCTAACTCTCTTCCCGTTTTTCTTTTTCCACCCTTTCCTCTTTCTCTGCATCCTTCCTCATCCTCGCTAATTCCGGCGAATTATAGCTTAATCTCTCGACGGGTTCCCTCTCTCATATGTTATGAGATTCTCCCTTTGTCTGCCTACTCACTTTACTTCCCGATATTTTTCGTTCGTCTTTTTTCCAGTAGTCCTCCAGGCTATTTCTCTACTGCCATCCGGTCGTTATAAAAGGAGCGTAAATTTATCTGAAATGAAGGAAATGTGTAACAGTTTAGGAAAGTTTGGATAGCAACTTAACTTAATACACAAGAATAATGTTCATCAGATAGAATGTTTTAAATGATTATTTCAGCCGTGGAAACCGTATTTATCTCTGTAGCATACAGTTTTAAATTAATACGGTAAGTTTAAAGTTATATCTAACATATCTTTAATATTAGATTGTTTTCTATCCGTTTCATAATTTGTGCAATGTTTATATTTCTGTAAGTGGCATTCGCCTATTTAGTGATCTGGTGGTCGTTCATGCCAAAAAAAATTCATTGAAGTTTATGTTAGAGCAGCCTCGTCCCTGGGTGGTACCAAAATAAACACGAACACTATTCGCTCACGTGTTGCATTCCCTTAAAGCGTCGAAGTTTCTGACTCAAAAGAAAGAGAACTAGAAAATAAGATGCGCTTACTCTACCGAATAAAATTCGGGTTTCCAGCTGAACTCATAAATTTCAAGCACCGCACATAGTCCCCTCCTCCCCCTATAACTACTACACGAGTTCATCTTTAGCGGAAAGCAATTTGGAATCGCAGAGAACATTCCGAAATAATGGGTTATGTGCAGGAAACAAAATGGTGTTTCCCATGAGATAGAAAAGAGCGGAAATCGCGTGACTCGAGGTTTTTAAGGCAAGAAATTTCGAATGAAGCAAATGGTCTCTCGAAGACTCCCGACGGCAGACTCTTTGACGCCTTCTCGTGTCGTTTCTTAACCCATGAAATCCAGGAGGCGATGAAAAGCGGAAAGTCTTATCTGTGGTCGAATCTTCCTTTTTCTTCTACAGATGCCCCGCTTATCTTGATATCAGAATAATACTTGAAATTATATTGATTGCAGCTTCGTGTTAGATCAAATGCTGCAAACTGGAATATTAGTCATAAAAATCTTAGTTAAGGGTCATTACAGGTGTGCGATATTAGGCACTCGTAGTAAGCTGGACATGTCAATTCGAGTCGTCTCTTTGTAAGAACGGTTTTGGGTGAATATTATTTGTTATCAAATTAAAACATTGAATACTAGCTTTCCAACAACATCTTAAAATAATTTTAGTGGAACTGGATTGGTATTCTTGCGTTATTTAATAACTTTGATGGAATTTTATATCCTCGGTAGGCTCATTGACGCAATTTTATTTTTACTTGCACGCTATATATATATATAACTATCCATCGTAGTTATGAAACTTCATTTTTCTCCTAATTTCTTCGAAAATTGCTTCTTATAGGGTAAAAGAGCGTCTCTTCGAAGTGCGAATCACATCGAGCATAGTTTATCCTTCTGACTGAAACATTCCGAGCCCTTTGAAGCTTCCGTCCCACGGATCAATGCGCTTGATATTCATCGAAATTACATCACGCTTTCTGCGGTCGAGGCGAATGAATGGATCGAAAAAAAGAACCGAAACACTCGCGCAAATCGAATGAGCGCGTGGATCTATATAAACCCTCCCTCTTGCGCTGAAACTGACAAGGTAATCGAGTGTGTCAACTCAAGTTTTAGTCGGATTTCCGAAAAACAAAATCCTCTTAGGGGAAAAGTTAATAAAAATAACATCCGTGGAACTGGAATAACCCGGGAAGAGGCGAAGCGAATTTTTTTCGCTTTCCAACTTTCGAGTTTGACGCAAAAGTCCTTCCATCTGCAGATGGACACGTACGACGCTCAAGAGTCACACTACATTAATAAACTTTGCGTGCCGGTTCTCAAACGCGCAGCCTTTGCTTCAAATCGTGATGCACGTTGATTGTTAAAGTGATGGAGGAAAGTGTTATAGCGTATTTAAGAGCGCGACCCTCTTCTCTCTTTCCCTTGCTCCTCCTCCTCTCTGCACTGATCGGATTATACTTTCAATCTTTCAATGCTTACTACACACGCACATGAAATGAACGTCGACCTTAAAAGAATCCAACAAAAAATTAGAACACGCTGTAAAAACGACCGTTTGATTCACGCTGCAGTAGTTGGTGTAACGCTTGTGATGTTTTCATACATGTTACTTTTTATGTTCTTCTTTTGTCCGTCCTCTCTGTTATCTGAAAATTATTTTTTTTTGTGTTTTTTCTTTCTTGTTCGTAATTCAGAATGGGTTAGGAGGAAAGAAGGGGCTACCTACTCTCAATCTCGGTCTAATTAAGATATCTATATATCTACTCCATCCCCCCCCTCCCCTAAAAGTTGCCCTCTCCCCCACAACTTTCCCTATTTTCCTCACAATCTCTAGTTTTCCGCAGTATCCTCCTCTGCCGTATCCTTTATGGAAGCACGCCTAGGAAAAGTTAACAAAAGGGGTGGGGGCAACCTTGGCGGTTGGGATACCTATATATAGGAAAGGAGAGAGAGAGAGAGAGATTGGGAGTAGGAGTGGTGGTAGAGTATTACATCCCTAAGGGCATGTGGGCGTCTGTACTAGTGTGTTTGTTCGCGCGCGTGTGTGAGAGTGGGAGGGAATAGTCCGGGTCGACAGGTGTCCGAGTTCTCCCACGTGGGCGGATGGGCGAGGCGTAGGGTGGCGATGGGAGGGGGAAATTGGAAAGGAGTGGTGGAGCAACGGGAGAAAGAGAGAGAGAAAGAGAGAGGCGGAAGAGGGCTGGAGGGAGAGAAGAGGTAAAGTTGGGGACGAGAAGGGAGAAAAGTGGAGGAAAACAGAGGGCGTGGGGGAGTCTATGGGAATAAGGATGAGATGGGAGAATGTCGAGAGGTGACGTGTGCCACAGGTAAAGCAACGTGTTGAAACTGGAAATAAAGAGCGAGAGAGGCGGAAGGAGCGCCAAAGCGAGCTATAAAAAAGGAAATGTCTGGCGAAAAATGTCGCTTATATAATACGGAAAGGAATTGACGATATCGTTACGGGCAGTGGGCTCTAAGCAAATAAAATGTAAGGAAAGAGTAGGAGATAAAATAAGTTCATAGTCGTGTAAAATAAGCATGGTATTATTGCACTTCCATGTAATGTAAGTTTGATTATAAGAATGCTTGAAATTTTTAATGGTCCTTTAGGAAAAATTATCGGGTCTAATTACCTTGCTTCTAAATGATAATTAAAACCTAAGAAATTTATTCGAAATAAAATTTAAGTAAAATTAATGCATTAATATATGGTGATGGAGATATTTTTGTTTAGGAAATCGTAGAATAAAACAAATAAAAGTTATTTGTAATGAGCAACAGAATATAGGGAATAGGCTGAGGAATGAAGAGAAGAAAGAGGTAATTAAATAGAGAGATAAAAGGAAAAACAGAGGAAAGTCGGTGTGAAGGTGAGAGAAAGTGAAAGTTAATTAGAAGAGTAGATGAAGGTTAGGGGAGAGCGAGCAGAGATGAACGCAGGAGAGTCAAGGAGATGCAAAGGAAAGAAGAGGAAAGGAGTAGCCGAGGGAGTTAATAAGGTGGGCGTAGGAGGAAGGAAAATAAAAAAAAGGGAGAGGTGGTGGCTGCAGGGCGCACAAGAGAGTCTGGCTGGGGGTGGTTGGTTGGTTGGGTTGGGAAAAAAAGGGGCGGTGAGGGACTTCTCCTGGGAATCTACTATAAGCGTTTGCTAGCTCAAAATCTGAGCCACTAAAAGAGAGCGGGCAGATCTCTACCTCACTCTTAACACCCCCCTCTCCCTCTCTCTCTCTCTCTCTCTCTCACGTCTCCTCCACTCTCTCCGGCCCTCTGTCTCCCTACTCTCTTTATTTCTCTCTCTCCTCTATTTCTCTTTCTCTATTTCTCTTTCTCTATTTCTCTCTCTCCTCTATCTCTCTCTCTCCATCCCTACTTTCTCCCTCTTTCTATACCTCCCTCACTGTTTTCCTATCTCTATTCCATTCCCTCTCTCTTCTCTATTTTTCGCTCCATATCTCAACTTTTCCTTGAGTTACCTTTACTCTCAGTCAACTCATTTCTCCCCCTCCCCCCCTCCCTATCTCCCTCTATTTCTCTATCGTATTTTCTTCTCTCTACTCACTTTCTGCCATCATCTCTCTCCCTCATCATTTTCCCTCATCCTTCTCCCTCTCTCTCTCTCCTTCATTACCATTTTCTCACCCTCCTTATTTATCTCCCTCCTCTCTCTCTCTCTGTACACACATCTCTCCTTTATTTTCTCTCTTTCCTCCCTCTGCCTCTCTTCCTCTCTCTCTCTCTCTGCCTCTCACTCCGCCCTCCGCACCGCAGTCCTTCCCGCCACCTGCCGCCCAAAGCAAGAAAGCCCCTTCGGACAATTATTCTAGGGCGGCAAAATATCTTACTTTCGCTAGGGTTATTTTCGCTACATTATGCGAAAGCTTGTTCCTTTTACTTTTTATGCCACTTGCTTTTTTCCACTCTCGCATTTTTCCCTGCGTCAGGCCAAATTAAATTCGCGCTTTTGTTTCTTAAATGTTTGTTCAGGAAGGCGTCGCGAAAAAATCTCGCTTTGCGGTGTTTGTCTTGCATTATGCGAGAGGGAATGAAATGCTTTTGTTTTTTTCCGGAAGGGAGCCACGTGTTCTCGGTTTCGTATAGGTGCTAATTTAGGGATTATTTCGTCGTGCTCGGAAATGGAATTGTTGTTAATTTTTGTCCTTTTCGAATCATTTTGTGAATCAGAGAAAGCTGAAAATGTTTTCCTTTCAACGCCGAGACGTGAAAGAATTGTTTTACGGATTTTTTGTAATCCTTGTTTTCATTCGATTTTTACATCGGTTTTTGTGCCAGACAGGCAATTAACGACCTAAGACCCTCCATCCATCGATTGAGGATCTTTAATTAGTGTTTAAAGCAGCGCAAACTGGAAAACAAACTTCACACTGAACTTTGACCTAATGGAATATTTGAGAGTAAAACCGATAGTTTAAGTTGAGTCATGAAGATTCTTATAGTATGTACATCAATAAGGCGTAAATGGTTATAAAAACCATGAAAAGTAATACATAGGAAGGAGACGTTGTGTGGCGAACATTGAATGTATAGGTAGGATTTTTAGAGACAAAGTGATGGAAGAAGAGAGAAAAGCAATCTCCAGCCAGAATGACAATTTTCTTTTGCATTACTAGCAGCGCGCAAAGGAAAGAAATGGGGTCAACGGTGCACCTTAAAATCTCACGAGTAATCTGTCCAAGTGAAAGCAGTAATGAGAAGAGTGAATACAAATACAGGGAAAGGACATTTATCATGAAAGTTAAAAGTTTAGATCGATGAAGTATTCCGGTTCAATGATTTCTCCAGCTAGTATGTTAGATGATACAAAATATTAGCTTAAGCAGAGAACGATTGGTATGATTATCAATGTACGCATATCCGTAGATCGAAAACCAAAAAAGAAAACCGCAACCATCGATGTTATCGCGGAAAAATTCGACCTCGAGATTTTGATGAAAATATACGTTTTAGGTGTAGCTGAGTCCGCAAGGTTTTCGCAATGCCATCTGTCTGTGGCTCTGTCTGTTCGCGGCTCTAGAGCCTAAACGCTAGAGAGAAAATGAATGAAACATCGTACTTAGGCATTTTATCAAGCAGAATAGAATCTATGAAGAAATGGTTGACATTGCTACATAATTAAGAGAAGTTTATTCTATGCATTTAACAACAATTTAATTTTCTCAAAAACGGCTCTAACGATTTTGATCAAATTTCGTACTGTTACTTGAGTTTACGTCTTCAATAATATCAAATAGTTCATATTTCTCAAAAAATGAATATAAGGCTAGTTTATTCTACGCAACTTTAACAATAATTAGATTTTCTCAAAAACGGGTCATGCGATTTTCAGCAAATTTCTTATAGTTGATGTTTATAACGATTCTACATAGTTCATATTTTTCAAAAGATAACTAAACGACGATTTAGTATATGAGAAAAGTTTGTACAATGTATGTTGTTCCGATTATTTCATTTTATAAGTACTAGGATATCGAAATCATTTATGCATAAAATATTAGCCATTTATGTGGAAATATCATAAACTGTCTCGTCTGCATCTTGAACGCATCAATTAATAATTTACTATGATCGTCGCTTCGTGGGACCCAATTTCATAAAATATTCCCCCTCTTTATGTTGCGTTTCTTATTTCATTAAGAGAATTTTCAGATTACTGGAGTTCCTCAACCTTCTAGGGGAATAATTTTAGGCGATGCACGAATAATAGCCCGGAAATGAACGTACCCTCGAGACTTACGTCGAGAAGATTCTATTTTGGCTCATTTTTGCACCATTTCGAAAATAAATCATCTATCAAACGAGTTTATAGAAGGCAATGAACTCTACTCATAAAACTTTTTCCTTCGGTTTTTTTTATTTCTCCGGCAAAAGGAATGAAAATAACGCTTTCGCGGATTTCAACTCGAAGCGAAGAAAAATATATCCACCGAAACTGCGACTGATTTTACTTATTTTTAGGAAAAAAGGAGATGTAACGGACGCGATCCGATAAAAGATAACAAGGATAAGAGGCGCCGTGTGAGACGGGAGCGAGGCTGAGATTTTTAACAGTCGAAGAGAGAAACAGAGACCGATTATTATTTTTTTAATGAGGGGGAAGTCGGAAGAAGTCAAATTCGCGAGAGAGAGAGAGAGAGGGAGAGGAAAGAAAATGCACATAAAAAGGGGAGCCTTTTAGTCTGATGAGATCACTGCCTGAAGAAGCAGCAAAGAGTGACGTGCCTCGAAGTTTCTTTAAGGAGCCCAATCATCCGTGAAATGGCCAGGCTGACTTCGGGAGGGGATATGGAGAAAAAAAGGGAAGGCTTGCCCTGTGACGTCATCGCTGTGCCGGAACTGAACTTTTCTTACATTAGAGGGAGGGGGGAAGGGGGAAGGATGGAAATTGACTTGGATCTTTATTAGCCGGAGCGAGGAAGATGCCGTATTATGCATGGCCAAGTAGCTTCGGTAAGTGATTGATTCAGTATGGAAACTTTTAATTAGGATTTCATTGGCTCAGCGGGTTAATGATCGTAGTAACTTAAAAAGTTTTGTGGCTTTCGGTGTAACCTTCTCATGACATTGCAGTATCGGGTTCGATTATTATGAACGATGGGCTATTTTTGCCTCTCCTTCGATATTTTTCTCCAATTATCTTGCAAAATAAGTGTATGGCAGATTTTCTAATTTTAGCATCTAAATTTAATGGTTTAGGAAAATGATTCGGATTCTTCAGAAGGGAAAGCCTTTTCCCAATTTTTTGTCTCTGACATTATTTCAGTGTATAGTTAAATTTCAAAATAAACAATTATCCTCAAAAACTCCTAGGCGACTAAGATATTGTCAAAGTTTAGTTCATCAATTTTCTGGTAATTTTCATTTATTAACGAAGCTATTTATAAAATTTTATTAAATATTTGAGAATATATAGGTGAATTTCATTGGTAATAAATTGTAACATTCACATTCAATTTTATGATTTTACTTTCTCATATACGAAGTATATTGACAAAGTACATATTGTAATCGCGAAAAAATTAGATCTCGAGATTCTGATGGAAATATACGTTTTAGGTGTACCTGAGTCCAAAAAAGTGGTTTACGCCATGCCGTCTGTCTGTCTGTCCGTCTGTCGGTGTGTTCGCTGCTCTAGAGCCTACGCGGTGGAGCGAAAATGAATGAAATCTCGTAATTAGGCATTTTATTATACAACAGAAGCATGAAACAAGTTAGAAAAGTGTACAACGTATCACAAATGGGCGCGTTTCGTGCGGTGAAGTATTAGAAAGAAATTATATACTTGCACATAAGGAAAATAGCGTTTTAAAGTTCTTTTCTTCATCATAAATAATCCATTTTCTTCCTATTTAATAATATTACTTGCACACGTAAGGAAATTAAACGTTTGTTTGTGAGATTGTTTATGTTAACAACAATGAAGAAGTAACCAAGCAAGAAAATTTCTAGGTTCAACTCGATATAAGACACTAGCATAAGTGCCCGTTGAATTTCAACGGGTTTAATGAATCAAAATTTTCGTCAATGCAACATGTAAAAATCGCACTAAAATTGTGCACTGTTTTAACCTTCGAATATTTCTATATTATAAGTCTGTTTTAATTAATGAACTAAAATCTCACAAAAATTCCTTGTGAATAAAATAGTACCTTTCTTTCTACTAAAATAGCCATTGTTATTAGTTTTTAATTAATTATAGCATTAGGATTTCAATTTCATTAAATAAGCAGAATTCCGGTTCCAAAAAATTGGTTCAATCTTCAATTGCCTCTGATAATAATTTAAGTAGATTTGGGAATATAATGTACCTCAATATCGTTTATCGTCTGCTCAGCACTCTTGCCTTCTCATTTTCCGAAACAACCACTTTCACCAGTTTTAAATGGATTTCAAACTTAGTTAGAAGAGAACTTGATTCAATTCAGTTAAAATAACCACATAACAAAATTCTTATTCCAAAGAAAATCCTTTTATAATATGCAATGTTAACCTAGAATTCATTCATTCTGAAAAGTGAATAAAAGTACCATGTACATATATTTCTTTCAACTAAAATAGACTCTTAACAGATTTTAGTGGATTAATACATTAGCATATCAATTTCATGAAATAAGCAGAATCCCGGTAACAAAAAAATTTGTTCAACCTTCAATTGCCTTAATATCAAATTTCATGAAAATCCGTTCAGTAAAAGCCGAGAACGAACATGCGGACGGACGATAATAGGCGCTCACGCTGTAAGCGAAACGCGCCTAAAAATGGTGGAAATTGTTCAATAATTAAGGGAAGTTTATTCTACGCATTTTAACAATAATTTGATTTTCTCAAAACCTGCTCTAACGATTTTGATAAAATTTCGTACAGTTACTTAAGTTTACGTCTTCAATAATACTACATAGATTATATTTCTCAAATACTGAATACAAGACTAGTTTATTCTTGGGCAACTTTAATAACAATTGGATTTTCTAAAAAAACGGTTTATACGATTTTCATCAAATTTCGTATAGTTATTTAAATGGATGTTGCAATGATTGTACAGAGTTTACATATTTTAAAAGATAAATATACGACGCATTAGTGTATGAGAAATTTTGTACAAGGTATGTTGTATCGATTTTTTAAAGAAATAATTACGATAATATGTGATACCTAGTTGTTTAAAGAAATCAGTTTTCTAAACCTTTAAAAGAGAAGTTACCTTCAGATTCTGAGGTCTCATATTAGTGAAAACCAAGTATAAATAATTTACTAGCGTTAAAAGTTAATCGGAAAAGTTTTTGAAATCACAATTTTACTGAAAACATGAAATTCTCATATTAAATTTTACCGACCACTTTTTCATCAGAGCTTCGCGGGGCGAATAAAGCGCTCTCGGGATCCGCATGTGGCCCGCGGGCCGTAGTTCGCCGACCACTAGCTTTTTATCTCTAAAAACTCAATACTAAATTTGAGAGTGAATTCAAATTTTTAATTAGACTTAAAATCAAGATTTAATCTCGTATCTGATGTCAACTAAAAAAGGGAAACTGAGATCATTTTAATACACGAAATCCTATTCATTCAGGAACATAGCGATTAATTCATTGGAGAATTATAAAGCTCGTTTTATGGCTGGAAACAATTCAAGAATAAGCACTTCATTATTAAAAAATTGAAAAAATACTTATCTCCGGTATAATCAGTCGCTATAACAAGGTTATGAAAAATTTCACAGCCTTGTTATTGCGGTTGGAGATATATGAGATGTTCTTTTTTCAATTTTTGACGTTGGAGCGCTCATTCTTGAATTTCTATTTAATAACATTTAATTATAGACTATTTTGTTCGTTATTGATTAGCCTGGAGTTAAATCGTTAGTAACATGCGATGGTAAAGAAATTCTGAGCGTATATTTATTATTTAAACATGTGTATATTCTTTGAGCAGCGAATGAAGACATTAGTGAGGTTTTCTATGAATCATAGAAAATTCCACGCCAAGAAAAAATCCATATGCAAAACGCTATTTTATTTTGCATGGAAGCACCTCACTTTGTCAGTAGAGGATTAAACGAATGATTTAAAGTAATTTAAAAATAATTCCTTTTAAATTTTCGAATTATTCATTTTTAAACGTAATATTGGCATTTTCTTGTTCAAGATTACTTGGAGTTTTGCTGAATTATGTTTGTAGATGCATAATGATTCTTTATTCATTCTTTTGTTTCTTTATTTAATGCTTCAAATACTACTTTTGACGCTTTTAAACTCCATTGTGTCTTTCTTTGTGTAATTTTTTGCGAAATACGCGCATATATTTTCTTCAGAAAGATATGCCGTAGTTACTACGTACTTCTGAAGGTACTGCTAAAATAAACACTCGTCTATTAAACAAACTACTTGGGAGCTTTTTATTCTTTATTTTCTATCGCTGATAGCTATCTCCGCCTAGCGTGTTTTTTTCTGACTGGCAATTATCCGCTTACGAAATACTTGAATATCACAATTGGCTGAAAATATTTTTCTGTGACTCGTTGTTTTTGTTTGAGTTCCTTTGTGGCGAGCTCAAAGGAAGAGAAGGTATTAGTGAACGCGCGAAATATTCCGTAAAATTAGAAAAGGGAAATGAATATTTTTCCCTCTCTTGAGAACTCTTTTGCATGCAAATTTGTGAGGCTCGGATATTCGGAGTGTTACGCTCTTCTGCGATTTCTCTGCTTCGCCAGTAATTATTCAGAGATCCTTTGTTGTATGTTTTGAAATTATCTCCAGTGATTAGTAGGGGTATAGTCAGTATTTATTGCCATCTTTGTCAGTTCACAAAATAAGCTTTCTTGTTTTTAATGACAACCGATCCGATCGTAACATCGTCTTCCTATTTGTTTAAACGTAATATTGTTCTGCGTATTTTTTGTATCCAGAAATCTACCGTGATGCAATAATAATTCGTTTTTGTTGATGACATTGGTTGGAATTATGATTATTCTGTGCTTGTAATTACAGTTTTATGAATGACGCATTAAATATTATATCTGAAAAGTGTTTTAAAACACTTAAGTTATTCCTCTCTAACTTTACAAATATTACTAATACTACTTTTTATTGGATGATTATTTTTGAAAATCTATTATGTAATAGTAGTTTATTAATTTAAATATTTTGGCATAGGTAAAGTTTTTCGTGAAACGAAGACTCGAAATTCATTGCCGCTTACACAATTCAGCGTTGCATCCATAGATTGACAGTATCTATGACTTTCATAATGCTCTTTGGAGATGATCACCGAAAAAAGTAGTTAATGGTTCAACAATAGTTCATCGGATCCATTAAAATAATTTCAAATATAAAATTATAAATTCGTCCATTGGAGTCAATGCCTTGTATGGATGCGTTTGTACCAGAAAATTTCTGACGTGTTTAGTAGGATAATTTGCGAATGGAAAAATCATTGACAGCAATTTTTCATAGATGTAAGCTTCGCATTTTCATGACAAATTTGGGTATATGTTTACAACCAGAGCAGTGATACATGTATTGGCAGAATTTTCATTCACGGTAGGGGGGTTTTACAGTATTACATAAATTTGCTATTGTCACAACATTGGTTTTTTAATAAAAATGTATTTAAAATGCAATACTAATATATATTCATGCTGAAGAATGATATCCAAATAAAATGAATGGCCTGTAAATAGTGTTTTGGATTTTCACTTATTAAAATTCTTTGCTGTATTTTAAAAGCATTTTTCAATATTCGTTTTTGTTTATTATCTGGATTTTTGTTCGCTTTTCTTAATTCCCTTTCTATCCCTATTTTGTCTCAAAATATTCGTTCCTCTCCTCATTTTTGGTCATTTTTCCATTAAAAACCCGTCTTTTGACTTCGTTCCCTCCGCATTCCTGCGTTGCCCAGATTCCTCTCTTTCTTTCGAAAGCAACCTTGCCATTTCTCTCGGGGCGATCCTCCATGTCTCTCCTCCCTTCATGTTTCTCCTCCCTTCGTGTCTCTCGTCCGTCAAACAAATTCCTCCTTTAATTCCTTGCAACGTTTTTTCAGTAGCAATTTTTTTTTCTTTTGTACGTTATGATTTGCATTTTGGTTTGTCCGGGGATAATACAATCATTTCACTTCTAAACCTCTCCAGCTTGTTATATGTTGCTTCTTTCGTTTAGCGTTCGCTGGATATCTTCCTCTTTTTTATCGGAAATTCCTTTTCTGCTAAACTTCAATTTCTTCCATTCTATAATATCTTCCTCGAGAGTATGAGTGGCGGTCATCTCTTCGTTTCCTTTCACCTTTTTGACCGTGCCTTCGTCCTGCATTCCTTTGCCTTTCCCTGGAACGGCCCTCCCACTTTACTTCCTTAGCCGACGTCAAAGCCTTCTGTCCCGCTTTCAACTCTAATTCGACCTTTTTCCCTCGAGATCAAAAAGGAAGAAAAAGATTCGATAATATGTGTGCGCTCGTGTGTGTATGCGCGCGCTAGCGTTTGCGTGGGGGCGCCTTTGTTTCTTAAACTTTTTTTATCTCGCAATCTGGACAGACTACCCTTCTCTCGGAATCGAATACCCGTCTCATTAGAAGTCTAATTCTTGGGTCAGCCTTAATTAAGTTTGGCTTTTCATTGTGCTTACTTCCATTCTTACTTCTTCCTCCTCTCTCTTCACCCCTTTCTCCGCACATCTTCCGCTGCTTCTCTCGATATTTTGTTTTTTCAGTTGCCTGAACGATCGACGTGAGAAGAATTTATTTTTGTAAAGGGATTAATTGGGCGTCCGTTCTTAACGCCTTTTTTTATCCCTCACGCGTTTTTTATTAGTGTGATTGGTCCAGTTGAGACATAGTTCCGTTGAGGTGTGTCGAGGGTTTATCTTTTTTAATCACCACACGTGTGAATTAAGCGACTTTTTATAAAATCTTTTATATGCGTTCGTCCGATATTTATTTATTTTGGGGTAGACCATTTTTTGTTCCTTCGAATCTCTAGAACGAATGATCGGATCGTAAAGAATGTTACATTGTTTGAAATTTTATGGCGTGCAGATAGTTTTTAGCCCATTAACAGTTTCGCATCTCATCTAGATGTTAAACTGCGAATGTTCAAATTTACAAAAGGCCCCTTGGTTGCGGTGACTCAGTTGGTGTCTGGGGGCGTTTTAGTAGCAAGAAATTGAAATACTCCATATTCACAGCATTCTGTACCCCAACGTTAGAAATAATAGCGGGAAATACGGACTTCAACGTGAGTTGTCATTTTGACCAATATATGGCGAGAGAAGTTATAACGCTTATTTGTATGAAAATTTTTAGCTTATTTCTATTATGCCGTTTTATACCTCAGTAATGTTCACTATTGGTTTAAAAATTTTGAACTTTTTCACAAAACAATTAACAACTCGTAATCAGTAAATGGTTCCTTTGGGAATGTATTTTTATTCCTCACGCTGCGGTAGATGGCTTCTGGCTAAAAAAGTATCTTCGAAATTTCAAAACTTGCAAAATGGGGTGCCGTAGTGTAGTGGCCTGCTACGCTGAGCATACCCGTTGAAAACCTGCGAAAGTTGGATTTTTTCAATAGAACTTGCGACCCCCTATTTAGTTGTTCAGAGGAGAGCACGCTAATCAACGCTAGATCCTTCGGAAGGGACATAAAGCCGTTGGTTCTCCTTGGTACTTTTTGAAAGGAGTAGGATAATGCCGGTACCGGGTTTCTCTTCTTATTAGCTTTCTGGTTAAACTGAAGAGCCTACAAGCGCTAGAGTCGTTTGAAGTCACAGAGTTCCACAAATCACAAACATTGACATCAATCACTGTAAGAAAGCGATTGAGGTAAATTATTTATGTCCGTTAATTTTCATTGAATGTTAATCATTTTCGCTCTTAATAAATGAAAACAAGTAAGAATAAAAAAATTCAAAAATAAAATCTTTTTGCTTTACAAAATAGACGGCCTTAAAAGGATAAAACAAGAATTATAGATTATTTGTTCGTTATAAATGATTTTGGTGTCATGTACTTACCATTACAATAACTTTACATATCATTTACATAATAATCTCATTCTATAAGTTGGAGTAAATGGATTTTGGATATAAAGTTAAAAGCAAAGGATATTTTTTTAATGAAGCTGAACCTTGAAAACCTCCTATCATAGCGAAATGATTACGTAGATGATAAGTCAACAGTAATGAAAAGAATATGACACCAAAATCTTTTATAACCAACAAATAATCTGAAAATTTTCTTGTTTTATCCTTTCAAGGCCGCTTATGTTATAAAGGAAAAAGATTTTATTTTTGAATTTTTTAAAAATTCTTACTAGTTAAAAGAGTGAAATGCAACGGGCGACACTAGTAAGATTTTTAGTAAAATTGTGTTTTTAATTAAGCTATTCACATTTCTCTTTCCATTAAGTTGAACTTCTAAGTTTCAGGAATGTTTTGTTTTTGCTATTATAATTTCCTTCTATACGTTTTCAACAAATCACTTCTGCTTGAAATAGAAAAAGCCGACTGCAAAGGCAGTAATGTACAAAGAGGATACGGACATTAACATGGTACCATCCCAAGATCTAAAACGCCTTTTTAAGAGCACCCTGCTTGAGAAATGGCAAAGGTCCTAGGAGGCAGTTACAAGCAATAAACTGAGAGCGATCAAAGAAAGCGTTTCTGCATGGCCAACCTCGGTACGTAATAACCGCAGGGAAGAAGCCGCCGTCACCCGACTTATTGTTAGAATTGGCCACTGCGCTTTGACGCACTCATTCTTATTTACGCGGGAAAAGGAACCACCCACATGCCACGCTTGCAACTTCCCCGTAACTATAAGTCACCTATTGACGGAATGTGTTAAATATAGAGGTACTCCTCAAATTTTAAATATGAGAGACAATCTCTCTGAAATTTTAGCTGACGATCCTCAGAAAATTGACACTATTTTAACATTCCTAAGAGCAACGAAACTTTTAAGTGCTCTATGAATATTTCCATTTTTACGTGAGTGTTTGTATTACTTTTACCATTTTTACTTAACTTATGCACTTATTTATTGTAATCTATTTATTTCAATTTAGCTATTTATTTTAACTTATTCATTTTAACTCGAACAGACTTCGACGGTGAAAAATGACAGCTGTCGACGCACCTAATTAAACTTAATTACTACTACTCTTCCGTTTGAGGAGTAGAAATTTAATAAAATAAATTATTTGAGGAATATGGCGAATAATTTTTTTTTAGGTACCTCCAACCTATTTTTCTTTTTTACATGGAAATTTAGAGAACAACATGATATTTGCAGATTTAGTATAATTAAAAAACCTGATAGCAAACGAATTACTTTTAATTAATTGGCGGGTTTATCTAACCAACTGCATGCAAACTTAGTCTACTAGATAGTAAACGTGATCATACTTGTCGTTGTTGAACACTTCGATGTATAATAGAGCTTTCTTTCATTCATCGCAAAGGGATAATCTTTTTACATGGGCCAGTATTGAATTTTCCCACTGTCTTTCTATAGTCTTTTTATCAAGCTAAAAAAAACGAGGTGCGCGGCCGAAATAGTCTCACGATAGCACAGGTTATCAGATTTTGCAATTCTAATTGGTGCCACCGTATGTTTTCAGAAGTGACTAGAAATACTAATCCTACGTGTCTGAAAGTTATTCAAATAAAATACCCGACTTAAAGAAATGACGAATGATTAATTTATATAATAATTCAAACCTGTTCTGTAGAATCGCCCCATTTTATAACTATATTTAAAGTATTTCGGATGTAAAATATATCAAATGATAACGCAAATTGCTAAGTGAATTGCGCACCACGTACAGTGTGTAATTGTTAAAAGTATTGCTTTCAGAAATCCACAGCGTTCGAGTGTCCGTTCGAACGAAAAGTATATTTCAAATGTTTTGCTTGAAGAGTCAAAAAATCTATTCAAAAAAGGTCTGTTTGGTTCGAGAAACAGGTTGTTAATAAAATAGCTATTTCTTATCATCTTCATCACCACAATAAATATTTTTGCGATGATATATCGGAATGAAAGAATTCTTATATTTCCCTCTGAATATGGTAATTGCTACCACTTTCTTCATGATTAAATGTCACCTTTTCTCAATACTGCCGATTTCCATTAAGTGGAGAAAACTACGAAAGATTATCTCTTTATAGCCGTATCGTTTATGTAGAGCTATAGTCAAGTTATTATTTCGGGGATTGAATGTTTATTCAATCCTTTTAACCGAGTTCTTCGGTGTTTTTTTACTTATTTGGACGTAGGAAATAGTATTCATCAGTGAAAAACAAGAATTCTCTCAGCGCCTGCCGGAGTATCTACAGATGTACACGGAATTATTAAAGTTCTGAAAATCACCCCTTGTCTGTATATTGCGACCAGACTTTTGCGAGCCATAAGGATAAAGCCGGTAAAGAGTATCATGTAAGATTCGCATTCCAGCTTTTAAAAGATTGGCTGACATTCACTTTGCCATATATAAAGCATTCAATTCAATTTTTTCCGAATACACAATGAAAAACATTTTAAAACAATTCAATAAAAATACTTTTTTGTCTACTATAACAAATTTTTCGCCACCGAATAAACTCTCGTTTAAACTAATGTCATGGTATGGCCGAAAAATTAAAATTCCTCAGCGACGTCGAACGAAACAAAAAAGGGATTGTCGTATTTATAAGAGAGACAAAAATCGAGCGGAATAAGGGGATAGAGGAAGAAGAAGGGGAAGGAAGGAGAGGAGGGGAAGTACGGAGGCAGAAGAGGAAAAAAACTGGCGTGGAACAAGAGAAAATAAAGGGGGAAAGGAGAGAGGCACGTGGACATAGAAAGATGTAAAACTATCACGAGGGCGCGCGTTATAAACAAATGTTAAAATAGGACGCGAGGGAAAGAAAATCGCGGATGAAAAGAAAGAAATGGCGAAGGGGAGGGGAGTGGGAGAGAGGGAGAAGAAGGAAGAGGAGGAAAAAAGGAACGGCGATAGCAGCTGGACACAAAAAAGTGATAATATCGTAAAAGCAGAGAGAAAGAGAGAAATAGGCAGAAGCGTGATTTGAAAAAAGAGCATGAACGGCGGGTTTTGGGAAAAATTTGAGGGGCAATCCTTCCCGAAAAAGAGGGAGACTTTAAAGGGAAAGGGAGAGAACGGCGAGTGAAAGAGAGAAACAGAAAATGGGTAAAAGGGTAGAATATACGGCCCCAGCCCTTCACGGGCTGGGCTTTATCTACGTCACTTTTTTTTCCTATCGCTCACACCCATTTCCTACTCCCCTCCCCTCCCCCCTCCCCTCACTTCAAACCCTCCTCCCTCCCTTCCTCACTTCCCCTCGCCTCCCTCTCTTTCCTCCCATAAACCTACCCCAAAACTCCCCTCGCCTCAACTTTTTCTACCGCTCTCTTCTCCCATGGAACGCAGAATTTTTCCACCCCACGTCCGCTTTGCCTCCGCCTAAAGGAATATAACGTCCTACCAGCTCGCTCACCTCTCTCTTGATAGCTGCTCTCTTTCCTCTACCCTCCTACTCTTCTATCTTCCTTCCTCTCTTCTCTCCTTCTACCGTATCCCCCTCCATAACATCCACTTCATGTCTCTTTCTCCCTCATTTCTTCCCTCTCTATTCCTTCTCCGTCTCTCACTCTCTCCCTCCCTCCCTTTTTCGCCGTCTCTCTCTCCCTCCTACCCTCTTTCTCCGTCTCTCTTTCCCTCCCTCTCCCTCTACCCTCCCCCTCCCTCCTCCCCCTCTGTCCCTCTTTCTCCGTCTCTCTTTCCCTCCCTCTCCTTCTACCCTCCCCCTCCCTCCTCCCCCTCTGTCTCTCTTTATCCTCCCTATTCTCTCTCTATCTCCGTCCCCCTCTCTTTCTTTCCCTCTTTCTAACTCTCTCCACCTCCCTCCCTCTTTTCCTCTCTCATATCTCTCCCGTAAAAAGCTCCCCCCTCACTCCCAAACTTTATTTTTTCGACGGTCCTCTGGGAAACTGGTCTGCCGGGCAAAAGGCTGTCTCTCTCTCTCTTTCTCTATCTCTCTCTCTCTCTCCTGTGCACAGAGAGAGGGAGAGGGATAGGAGAAGGATGAGAAAGAGAGGAAGGGTATGATGGGAGAGAGAGAGAGAGAGAGATAGACGAGAACGAAAGGTGTGAGTAGGGCGGCGCGGTGGTGGTGGCGCCCTCTGCGCTTTTGTGTCCATATCCGGAAAACGAAAGGTTGGAAGGTGAAAAAAGAGGATAAAAAAGAGGACACCGAAGACGTGAACAAAAACGTCGCTTTGCGTTTCCGTGTGTCTTCTTGCTCACAAACGCGCGGTTACTCTTTCTCTCGTTCACGTCTCACTCGTCAGAGAGAGAGCAGGGCGTGGTAGGAAAAAAATTCGAATAAAAATGAAAGGAATTTCTAAAAAAAATATTTTTACAACTCGATAATCATTGAACGTGAAATTCCTGCGAACCAGTCATCGAATATGAGAAAGCGGTCGTTTTTCTCACTTTCCCTTATTTCTTCTCTCCTTTTCGTCACGCTCTCTCTCTCTCTCTCTCCCTTTGGCTGTCGCCTTCTTTTAACACTCTTTGGCGTCCTCATAGGATGACTTTTTTCGCACGTATTTCCTCGTTGCTCCAGTACGCCTAATCGTTTGATGTTCTCTCCGCGAGAATTTTAATAGGAAGAACGGAAAACAGAAATAGTCGTGTATTTTCAGGTTTAATTGTATTTAATTTTGGTATTTTTGGAAATTTTGCCTTTTTAAACTTATTTTAATTTAACTTTGTTTAGAATTATTTCTTAGTAATTACATTCACTTATGTTGTTCATACAGCACTATATGGGACTATAGTATTTTAGAAAATTTTCGTCCGTGTATTTATGACAGATTTCCTCCTAGTTTTATTATATTATAATACTTAGGAAATGATGGAGACCTTACAAGTATTTCATAATAGCAATATTTTTCACTGAATGTTATGGATAATAGCTTTTTAGGATTGTAAATATTATAATCATAGTTCCGGCACACCTACTAAAATTATGTGAACCAAATTTGCAAGCTACCCCATTCATACAGACAATATTATCAAAAAATGAAGTTCGTTTCCATGTAACTTTGAAGTAAAATAGCTTTAAACGTTGAGATTCGTGATATATATTGTTCTTAACTTCTAGGCAAGGTGTTTCACACCTTTTAAACATGTTTCATTAAAAGTGAGTTTTGAAAATAATTAGCTAAAACTACCTAAAAAAAACTTCAAAGAACCTCAGATTTTTCAAATAAAATTTGTACAGTATTAATACTACTCAAAGATCCCTCGGACGAGATAGATGAAAACTCTAGTAAAGACTGTTAGAAATGATAGGCTGTTTCAAGAGGTGAAGGTGAAAGTCAATTTCTCGGAACGAGCTTCAATAACGCCTTAGAAAAAATTAAGTGATTGAAGGGAGTTTTATATAGTGCGTATACATCCATGTATGTGCGGGTATGTGTTGAAGAAATAATACATAAACCAGCGCACTCACACAAACATTTGCATGGTGAACAGCTGTATCACCATTATTTGATAATGCGAGTATAATCGCATGCGTACATAAATATATGGAGGAATAATTATCAAAGTAAGTGTTATTTTTCAGGACCTCTTCCGTTTCTCGTGTGAATGATTGCCGTTGCAGAGTTAATAATTTCTGTGAAAACAGACATAGAAAGGAACAATATTTTTAACATCGTGTCCTCATAGTGTGCTTCACTATAAGAATGGGCATCGTTTACATACCAATCAAGTAATTTTTGTTAAATATTTGAAGCACATTCCCATCGCAACAGATGTAGGAAAATTTATTAAGAATTAAATATGAAATATATTCTTGAAAATATAAACTCAAACAGATCCAGGTTTTCATTCCTATTTTTGAAACCATCGAAACATCTCGCGAATTAATTTTCTAAACCGTTAGCTGGAGGCAGAGGGATTGATTAGGGCGCAATTGTTTTACGATATACATCAAAGCGAACGTTCTGTTTTGTTTAGGGAAAAAAGCCACAATATATGAATAATGAAAAAAATAAGGCGATGTGAAAAATGGATAATTGTTTTTTTTCATTCCTGTACGGAAATAAGCATTTTTAAATCTCTTCTAATTTGAATTCTTTTGACTGCAAAATCAGCATTTCCCCTCACTTTTTGAAAGGTCTTGTATTCATTTCCCATTCAAAAGAATTCGATATTTCCCCCTCGGCCTTCCTTTCCCATAGGGCCGCCCTTTCCACTAAACTCACTCTGCCTTTTAATGAAAGTAAACTCGTATTACGTTTTTCCATCTACGATGCCTTCTTTCATTTTCTCCGCTAAACTTTATTGCTTGGCATATTTCCCATCTGCAGGAGACATTTATTGTTATAATTATAGCAGATTATTTTCCAATTATATTTCAAGTCCCTTAAACAGATTTAACCGTCAATTTCATATACTTTTATCAGGAAGATTTTTTTTGTCTAACTAATTTTGCTCTCTAATTTAAATAATGTAGTTCTGATGAATTTGGTCATCATATTCACAAGCATATTTCAAATAATGCTTTTGTCTTCGATCTTCATGTAATAATTCTCCGAAGTCTTTCCTTTCGTCCACAACTCTCTCCGGAATTTGATTGGCTGCCGAGAAAATTACCTTCCCTATTGAATATTTTCAAAAGTCATTACCTTGCAACGTAACACTTTAACAATTCACAATATGAAAAGAATATATAAATACTTACGGAAAACAATGTCGTGTAACCACAGTTATTCATAATTAATCACGGCATTTATTTTCCCTCGAATATCTCAAGTAAATAAGCATTAATGCTGTCTTGGAAATGCTAATAATTGAACATCGGTAAAACAAAATTTTCGTATTTTTAACAATAAATAAAAAATAAGTAAAATAATTGGTAATTATTTAATGCGTTTTAAATAAATTTCTGCTAAAGCTGTCTAATATCGTTTGCAGTTGAAAAGAAAATAATCTATAAACCCATAAATGCATTGAAGGGATTTGTGGGGACAATATCAAATTGTTATCTCGGAAACTATAAGTTTCAGATGAATTCGGTTGCGGATATTTGTAGAAAATGTTGTCCTCTACTGAATAAATTTTTTAACCGTTACGTTTCGGATCATATTAGTGCTACGGAAAGCAAAATACGATTTTTATAGTGTTGATTTCCAAGTCAATTTATGGTAATGGCCGGCATCATTTTCGTAGCAACAATTTCAAACAATTTTGATATTATAAGATACTATTAAATATAATATAGTTTGACTACTAAAAGATATTTACCATATAAGTATTTGATTTGTGAATTATATATCAGCTCAATTACATTGTGCTTATCATATTGAACTGAATTAAAACAACCAACTATACATTTTTAAAAAAGGCTTTGTTTGTTAGCAATTGTGTTTTTTATAACATATTTACATTATAATGTTATGAATATGATAACGTAGAGTATATGTAGTTTCAGGTCTGTGGGCATTTTCAAACCTGTGTTAAAATGTGTGAGAACAGATTATTTAGCCTTGTGCAAATGCCAAGGCTAGGAAACTTTATTTGTGTAGCATTTTTGCAGAGGAACAACAAGTTTGATGATAGCCTCTTTAGGCAAGACACAGTACAGTACGTTTGATCGATTTGCACATTTTATAGGGATGGAAGAACGTGGTAGGAATATGCAGTCCATGTGAAATATAGTGGAATTTGTTAACTCACGCATACCCGTCATAATTGACAATTTGGCAAAACTTTTTTGGGTTAAAGTTTTTAAAAATCACTTTCCGATTAATTATTTCTACAGTTAATCGGAATATATTTTGTCTATTAACGACTTTCACTGTGTGCGCACAAATAAACTTTAGGAAGATGACAGATAAATTAGATATAGCGCCCACTATGTGTTGTTGGAAGGCTAGTGGACACCATTTGTAGAGCCTCTTGGGGCAACAGTTGTCTTCACTCCGCAGTTGAATAAGGGTAATATCCAAAATATGTTTTTCTGTGTCTCTCTCTCAGACACCTCCAGTGGCTTTCCAAACGGCGTCCACCGGGTTTCCCGCAATACCTAGTTGTCACCCACACACACACTCGCATAGTATATTGCTGATCATTTTCGGATATCGTTGTTTCATAGCTTGTTTCGCAGCAAAAGTTTTTTTACGCACTTAAGAATTATATTGTAAAATATTAATTATTTCGTTTTCTTACAATTACATTTATTTACTGCAACATTTGCATAGAAAAGGTTATTATGGGAATATTTAAAAAATAACTTTGAAATATATCACTTAAAATAAGTATTAACAATTAATAAGCAAAATTTTAAATTTTGTTGTACCAAAAATGTTTATATAAGATAGATTTCAATTTATTTTTAAAATTGATTTTTCGTCCTATGTTTCAAGGGTTTAGTGCGTAACTACATTACAACGCAGCTTTAAAAAAGCCACCGAAATAAAGTAGTATATCGAAAGTTGACAATATTGAACTTGTTTGCCAGAGCAGCTGTGATGTGCCAATGCTAAGTCTTGTATTATTGCCTTGTCTGTTGGTGTAATTTGAGTCTTATTGTTAAGAAAAATGTTTATCTAACACCTAAGGCGGTCACAGACAATGATCACAAAACCCAGGATTTCAGATCAACCAAGAAAAGCAAAGTTTCCATCTCTCAAGAGTTGTACATCATAGGTAAGATTTATCCATTCATTAAACATGTTTTTAGATAATATTTTACGTGAACCAGACACGAAACAGCAGGTGATATATTGTAGCGAGATTTTGTAATTAACTACAAGAATGAGAATCATTTAGGAAAATTTTTGTTTTCAAGTAAGTTTCAGGTTGCATTATTACGAGAAAGTCCACAGATATCTTAATAAAGGAGAATATAAAACTCATGCTTCCTACATTTTAACGCTACACTTTAAATGTCATGTATGATCTGACATTTCACATGAAAAATGTCACTTATATAACGTAGTTTTTGTACGTAGTTATGAATCACTGTTTTGAATCGTGTAGTTAACAAATCTTAAGACTTATTGTTAGGTATAATTTATTTTGGCCACCCCATACATGCTGTAAAATGTGATCCACTCATCCATAAAAAATGAAATCTATTTCTGTATATTTTATGACGATTCCCAGTTCGAAACGAGCCGCGATGTTTGAAAAATCACTCACGTTTTAGATAGTAACTTCAAGCATACGTGCCCGCTTCAATTCCTGTCTTGTTCAACATTTCTACATTTAATTATTTATATTTTAATAAATCCTACATTTATATTTTATTCATTTGGTTCCTCGTTTCTTCCTCCCCCCCTAACCTCTCTTTCTCTCCACCTCCCCCCTCCCCTCCCCTCTCCTCATCCTCACCCCTCCTCCCTCCCCCTCTCATACTCACTAACCCCTTTCTCCATCCCACTTTCTCCCCGCGGAAGTCCCTTTCATTAGCAAACCCGTCGCATAACTCCGGCCACCTTCATAAGAACTTTTCCCATCGCACGCTCCAGAATAACTAAACGGGTCCCCAAACAAAAGAGAAATGAGAAAACGGCTCCAAAACACACACACACACAATCAAGGAGATTCGGAGAAGCGATTGAATAAGTTTAAAAATATGGAGGAAAGCCGAAGGAAAAGGATGAAGGAGGCGAAAAGATAAAGAATACACACCGGCGGGGGTTATACTCTTTTTCTCTCTCTCTCGTTCCAATCTCCTACCCTATTCTACAACCTGGAAAAGCGAAGGAGTAGGTTTGTAGTGAGCTTTAAGGGGTCTTTTGGGATGGAATAATCGTTAGTAGGGTCTCGGGAGGGTAGAGCGGTCTTTATGAATAGATTCAAAGACAAAGGTATTGTGTGTTGGGTTGGTGTGAAAGAGAATGAGGAGTAGAGAGGGGATTCTGGCGGGAAAGTGAAAGATGGAGAGAGAGAGAGAGAGAGAAAGAGAGAGAGAGATAAGGGGAAGAGGAAGGTAGATCAAGGTTATGCGTAGGCTTTGGAGAAGATAGAGGTAGGTAGTCGGGAGGTAGCGTGGGAGGAGAAAAAGGTTTTGAAAAGCTGTATTGACAAAAGATTTGAGAGAATGGATTACACTTTGGCATTTACGATGGATGAGGAGCTATAAGGGAGGAAAATTGTTTTTTTTTGGAGCTTCTCTGATAAGGCTTCGGCAATAAAGCAGAAAATTAAATCAAGTCAAAGGCTTGTGTAGCTGCAAACGCTTCCGATAGGAAAGATAAAATTAATGGCGCGAATGAAGATTTATCAAATGCTCGGTCTAATGCCGGAATTTCAATAATGAACCATTTTTCATGGTTCTTTTATTAATGCCTTTCTTTTTTGGGGATGCCATTCATGTTTTGGAAGTACGACTTTGTAATAAAAACCTTATGATAAATTAAGACGTTAGCAAAGCCTCTTTAAATTTCAGGCGATGAAATGGAAAGTCCACTGCTGTCATTTCACCAAGCAGTGACGAAATAATACCTTATTGTTTTATCGGTGAAATGGGATAATTAAAATGACATTTTTCAAATAAAAGTTAAAGACAAATTACAAAACTTAGATCTTTTGAGCAGATATATGTTTAATTTTTCAATTGAAACATATGCAATAAGTCGAGTGATTCTTCTGGTGAGACGCAATGGGTTGTTATAGGCTTTCAGATGGCCGCGAAGGCAAAATTCTTTCGTTTTGTTTTATTTATTGATATAGTATTTAGAATAAATATAAATGTTGCGCAAATAAAATATTTGTATTATAATTTGAAATTAATATGGCATTTCATTTTCATTGGGTAATGGATGGGACTAAGGGGTCGTATACCTTAACATAAGGTCGATTGCCTTAGGAGTGATCACAAATTCATAATGCTTGGGAACCGTTGCATTAATTCGTATTAACAACATGTGCTATTGCGAAAGTCTTGATAAGGAACTAAATTAAGCTTGATTTCTGTTCTAATATTTTCTTTTCTTTATACGCATGTTTTAATTATTGTTTAACTACCATGTGAAAGAAAGTAATCTATAAATTGCTTAGCCATATAATTTCCTTTTTAAATATTAGGTTGAGATTTTCATATATCCTGTACATCCTTATAAATTAGTGCGGAATGTAATGTACTTTGGTAGAATATTTTATTTTCATGAACTTTCATCCGCACTCATATTTATTCCTCTATATAAAATTTCGTACAAAAAATTAGCATTATACAATAATTATATTGAGGTGATAGCTTCCAATTGAAACGATCTACAGCATCTATTAAGTTTAATAATCACAGTAATGTAATATATTCTCCGCTATATTAGAAGGTTCCTCTACTTTGATGCGTAGCCCACCGTATGAGGGACAGTTTAATAATCATTAAAGTTGAAATGTTTTTCACTTAAGCGTGAAGAGCGCTTCTCTTTTTTGCTCAACACACTTCAGGGCTACACCCCATTAGACAGAACAACTTGCCTCTCAAGTTAAGCGAAACTAATGGAAAATTCAACGAACTCGAGTCACAATTTCTTGTGGAGATCATTCCCCTTACCACTCGGAAAAACGAAAGTTTCCCAAAAACAACCCTCTATCATTCCATGAGCTTCTCTCTCTCGTCATTTCCTTTCAAGACCACCTCAAGCTTACGCGGCATTTTTATTTTTCTTACCCATCCACTTTTCCCTTTCATTTCTCTCCTTACTGTGGAGTAAGAAAAACTTTTCCGCCTCCGTCGAAGGAGGTGGAATCATCCGTTTACTGCACACATCCTCTCTCTCTCTCTCACTCTCCCCTCCTCTTCCTCCCCATTCGACGCCGCTACCCACAGGAAGAAGCATCGGAGGGCCCCCATTCCATCTCCGAACTGGGGTAGTAGTCATCGGTCGTATCCATTCAGACCCCAAACGCCGCCCCCGATGCTCCTGTTTTCCACCGAGAGGATTCCACATTTCCTGCATCCTGAGAATTCCCGCTAACCAGCCCTGTACACGTTTCCTCTCTCTCTCTCTCCTCTTCTCTTCCCCTCTCTATCTCTATTACTCTTCCCTCCCTTTCCTCTCTCTCTCTCTATCTCTACTCATCTCTCTCTCTCACTCACTCCATCTCTCCTCTCCTCTTCCCTCACTCTCTGTCGCTCTTCCCCTCCCTTCCTCGATCTCCTCCCATCTCTCCTCTCTCTCTCTCTCAGCTCCCGCTCTTTCGCTTTCCATCTTCTTCTCTCTCTCTTGACATCCCTCACTTCCGCGATACAACAATCCACCGCACCCTCGAACTCGCACTTCCCCCAACCCCTACCTCTCCCCCTCTCCCCTTAACCCATCCTCTCCCCAACCCCTACCTCTCCCCCTCTCCCCTTAACCCATCCTCTCCCCCAACCCCTACCTCTCCCCTTAACCCATCCTCTCCCCCAACCCCTACCTCTCCCCCTCCCCTTAACTCATCCTCTCTCCCTCCCCTGCCTCATCTCCTATCCCATCACTTTGCCGAACAGCGCCCTCTCTTCTCTCTCGCGCCTCGCACAACCAATTCGGCTGCGGAAACCATCTCAATTGGAATGGATTCTTCCGTTCCAACGGACGATTGGTGGCAAGAGTTGAGTGGGTCCTTGTTTTCTCTCGTTTTTTCGATATCCTCATCCTCCCGCCAACTTCCTCCTATTCTTCGCCCTATCTCTCTCTCTCTCTCTCCATTTATCACACTCTCTCTGCCTTCTCCCCGATACGTTTCTGTCCTCAATAGGAACGAAGTGAGATTACATTCTGGATCGCAATTCATCCAGTGAGTCGTTTTCAGCGTACTTTCGCCTGATCGCCGCTGTATTTTTCTTCTCTTCCTATACTATCTTATTCCGTCAATCCTTTAAATCGTACCATTATAAAAAAAAGACTCCAGCTTTAAAAAATGCAATTACCATTTAAATTCTTAAAACTTTGCGTAAATTGAAGATACGCTTTAGCTGTCTATTAAATGAGGGTTGTATTACAATGGTTTATTTACTTAAATGCTTAATTGATGCAGATTTCTGTGATCGACAATGCATACTTCCGAGGACACCTGATCGTGCATTCCGTCAAATGGAAACAAGTAAACTTTTGCCAATGTATTTTAACCGAGGAGTTAACAAACTCTGTTGCATTAAAACCGTTATTCTTTCGTGCCGCGTAGCTTTATCTACTTAGGCTTTCCACAATATCCAGCCGGGTTATCATCTACGTGAGAAATATGGATGAGGGAAATATATAGTACTTCATCTGATGTGTTTCTTGATAACTTCGCTAGTATTTGATTTTGTGTTCATCGGCACCGTATATTCCAGTTTCAGTAGAGGCGAAAACTTTGAGAACATTAACGTGCATCGTTAGCCTTTCGTCCAATTTCCTAACTATGATACGATTTAGATAACAAACAATTTTAATATATTACGGAACATAGCCTCGAATGATATTATTGGAATTTACATTCAACAACTTCTCTCTCTCTCTCTAAAATGATTTCGGGACCTAGTTAGAGATCCAACTATTAATTCCGCTCGATTGTAACTGTAGTTTATGCAACGCGATTGCACAGGATCTTTCTGAATTGCCTACCCTTTAGGATACTTAAATCCAATCATTGCTTCGGCACAATTTAAGCGCTGAAGTTTTTTGAAGGCAAATATCAAAAAATGGAAGTGAAAAATAATCTTTAATCCTTCGTCAATATACATATGGCTTCTTAAAATCCATATAAGCATTTTTTATATGCATCTTCATTTAAATCAAAAGGAGAAAAGATACTTTTAGATTAAACAGCCGTACTGCTAAATCTGATTGAGATCCAACTTGTTTCTAATTGTCACGGTTATATTTAAACATTTTAACGCCTTCTTTGCAGATTGATTTTATATTGATGTTCAAAGAGTAGCACAAACGTTTTTACTTCGATTTCAATGTAATTTTTTGGCTAACGTTAAATTCAGACCGATCAGCAGCACCTAAATGATTGGAAAGTCTGCGAATAGACACAACAATGCCTCGTTCAAGTTGACCATACATTTGTGAAGTGGTCATGTCAGCAAGTTTTCATTGCTAAGTCCATTAAATTTTCCCGTTTTTTCGTATTTAAAATAATTTAACGATATTTCAGAACTTATTCAAGCTTCTTTCCTGGAAAAATAATTTTTTTAAACGTCAACACGTCGAAGCTCTGAGTTCATATTCCGATTTTAATTATTCTAAAAATATAAACAAAAATAATCCTACACTCATTCACATGTTAATCAGTTATAGAACGTAAACTTCTTTAATCGATTTCCATGCCGTTATCATTCAAGGTCCGTAAGAGGACGAGCCAATTACTTTGCGAAAGATGACGAAATCTAGCAGAGCCATCTTGAGTTATTCGCATTACTTCTTAATATCTTGCTTGTAGAATGACAGGACGAGATTGGCTTTTATTATAATAGGGTAGGATTACTAATCCCTCTCGGAATGCAGAAGTAATAGAGTACTCCTGAATTTGCAAGTAAAGTGTATTCTATTTCAGTTAACCTTTATGCCATGGGTCGGCAACCTACTGCCCGCGGGCCTCATGCGGCCCCTTAGAGCATTTTATTCGGTACGCGAAGTCATGATGAAAAATTTAAGTCAGTTCCATAATTTTACAATAAAAATTATGGTCTCAAAACCTTTTATGATGGAATTTTAATGCTAGTAAACTAATTAGAATTGATTTTACTAGTATGGGACCACAAAATCTCTAGGTTACTTCTGATTTAAACGCCCATCCGGCCCTACGAAGCTCTCGTAATTTCCAATACGGCCCTCCGAAGCATTCAAAACAACGAATGTGGCCCGACCCCTGGTTTATACAGTCTAAATGAGCTTTATAGCAATTTGTCATTTGGAAGGGAGTTTTACTTTCATCGATTAACCTTTCATGAATTAACCTTTCATGAATTAATTCTTTATAGACCTTTAAAAGCTTAAAAATTCCTTTTATTTGACCCTCGATTCACTCTGACAACCGGTTGCCTCGCAACCCATTTTTATATATCTTTTCCAACTAAAGCTCTGTCTCTAACAGTGTTTATGAGTTGACGCATTTACTTGTAAGGCGCAGTATCTCTATCTGATAGTCTCTACGAGTTTCCATGGCAAGTCGTAGCATAAATATTCCTATACTCCTCTAAAGCATTCCTATTGAACTTTTTCCTCTTTAAAAATCCCGATCGCGTATTTCATTAACGCATCCTCTCTTCACCTTCATGACACCATTTTTGCTTTGGGCAAAGACAAATGATATCCACAGTTTCCAGTCCTCTTAAAAAGTCGAATTTTACTTCTTCTTTTCCTTTCGTCACTTCGAGATAAAACTTTCCCCTTTACCTCCATATTCGGCATTTTTTCGGGATCGTGTGACCTTCTGTGGTGTAATTTCCCCCTGCCTCCATTTTTCTTCTCAAATAAAAATAAAACCCGTCCATTTTTTTTGTAGCGAAGGAAAATTTCGAAGAAATTTTACAAAACTTTTTAGAGATATCACCCTCATTCTTTCTTTTGCTCTCCGCATTTATTTTGAAAGCCGGAAATCTGATATGGAACATAATACCAACTCGTTTACGGAATGATGGATTGGGGATCGTGTTGAAACAAATGAAAACGGCGAAAATACGACACACAGCGTTCTGTCGCATTCAAACACACACACACGCGCGAAAAGGATATCTCGCGTTTATTTTTTACGGCTCTCTAGCCGGCGTTTTATTGCGCTTTTCGTGCTTACCTTAAATAAGGAGGAGTTGACAATGGTGGAAATGCCCCCCCCTATTTTTTATCCTTCTTGTTCCTTCATCTCTCTCACTCCTTTCTCCACTTTCTTTCAAACTCCAGTGACACTATCTCCTATGTGACGCGTGGGATGGTTCCCTACAATTGAAGAAACCTATGGTATTGAACCTGCTGCTATAGAAACCCTTTTTAATGGAATGAAACTTAATACATGTTAGACGGAGACGGAACTAAAGCTAAGTACTATATAGAAGAGACTTGCATCGGGTGGATTTTTCGATGGAAGGAAAGATTTTTAGGCGCGTAGAACTCACGTCACTTAATAAAATATAAAAACGGACGGGAAGTTTGAAAACATTATTTCATCAATGCCACTGTGAATTGAAATTTAATTGAAAGTTTATCAAAGCCAAAAGAACGTTATGTCGAGAAAAATTCGCCTTTTTTAAAATCTTCTTTAATCAACCCTGCATTTTGATAGTGTCGCCACTACATGCATATTTTCATATTCCTTTTTCAAGTAATATGTATACCTACATATACACACAAATCGCAAGTTGACATCAACTAGATGGAAATCTAAAATCATTTTAAAAAACGTATGCATATGGTTGTTGCTTGAATCTTATAGATAGATTCATAATCTATTCCGTCGTTTTAAAAATAAATATACTCCTTTTCGCGTATCCCAATTGCCTGTGAGACAGACCTTACTTGAATTTTTCTAGAGTAGCTATTCCTGACTTGAGTGCTACAGCTGATTGTTCGGGTTGCCTAGAATTAACCGTATCTTTGAAAATTTAGATAGGTCATAAGGACAATAATCTTTCCTCAAGTTGATAAATACTTATTACCAACAAATGAATGCTCTTATACCCGTATGTATACAACGTTGTTTGAAAATGATGTTGCCGCGAAATTCTGTTTATCTTTGAAAGGATGTCGCTCCTATAATATGTTGAGACACACCACCCTACAGTGCGTGTTTTTAATCAGCTACTTCGCTTCAGAATCTGGATTGTATTATGATTAATTACGAATACATTGCCTATATCGTTTTACGTGTACTCCTGCATTAGCAAATATTTCACCTTAAATAATTATTTTTCCCTTTTAGTTGGTGATTCAGCATTGTTATCTGAATTTTGCATATATATTCTATATTTACGTTTAAGAGGCTTTCAAGCGAATTGTGCGGATTAATCTGTTGGAAATATTTTCGCTTGATTCAAAAGGAAATGTCTTTTTGCCGCTTACATCATCTCCTAGCGTATGCAAATAGGAAAAAAATACGTGAATGAGTCAGTCTTCCTCCATTAACATATCAGATCCTCTCTCTGTCTCTCTCTCTCTACCACTAGTACTGCGACATAATAATCCATCAAAATTCGCAGCGCAAAAATACTCAATTTTTAACGCCGATTTTTTTCGCATTCCTTAACACACAAAGGCGTAACACTCCTTGCTTTTCTCCGTGCACTTCCCACTGAAGAGCAATTTCTCCATTCTCCTCTAAAAAAAACTACCACCTCCTTTACTTTCTTCCTCGCCACTCGCCTCCTCCCACCGAACCAACCGCCTTCCAAAAGGAACAAGCCATTACAACCACTCAAGCCTCTTTCTCGATCCTTCCCACTCACTTCCTCCCCCTTCCAACCAAACAAACCTTATCTTTTCCACCTAGCCTTTCACTCCCTCAACTCACCCCTTGATTCCGATCCATCCCCCATTGTCATGACCCACTCCACCCTTTCACCCCCCTCATAACACGCTCACGCCCCCGTCTTTTAATTCCTCTCTCTCTCTCTCCCGCTTGAACGCCATCCACACTACGCTATATCTTCTCTCGTTCTTAACGGTTGGGAGAGGGGAACTTAAGGTGCGGGAAATGGAAGGTAGGGGAGCGGGAAAGGACGTGGAAGCAGACATAGACGCGCGGGGTCGATGCTTTACGCCCCATCGGCTAAAAAAAAAGGAACTGCTCGTCTGTCGTGGTGTTGGGCGCACCCTTATCCCTTCACCTTTCTAGCACCCTCATCCACAAATTCCGTCCCCCGTCGCCCTTTCGAATAGCCTCCTCCTCCCTCCCATCCACTCTGTCCCCCTTCTCTCTCTCTCTCTCTCTCTCTCACACACATACGGGTTTACCGCACGCAGGTCTTTTTATCCCCCGGGCGGTGGTCCTTAATGCGAATTGTCACGTGAGTTTTATGTTCGTGGCACTTTATTATTTTTTTTTTCGAGTTTCGGTGAAGGAGAGTGTGTGTGTGAGAGTGTTTGTGAGAGAGAGAGAGAGAGAGGGTTGGAGTGAAAGAGTACGTTTTGTCATGCATGTCGGTACTCGTCCCCATGTTAAAAAAGAGAGAGAGGCGAATTGAAATATTTCGTACACAGTTCGCAAATGTTACGCTACCATTTGTAAAATTCTCTCTCTCTCTCTCCCCCTGTCTTGTTCTCTATCATTATCTCGAGGTATCGTTGTTAACGTCTCGATAAGTATCTCTCTCTCTCTCTCTTTCTCTCTCTCACTCTCAGGAACAACTTGTGCGATGTTTCCCGATAGTATTTCATCCGTTACCACGAGGTTCTCGTCATTCGGTCAGGAAATGCGACGCGAAGTTGGGTTGGGTTGTGTGATATATATATATATATTTCGTTTCGGAGCGAACGCAATCTTCGTGAGAAACAAGATCTTGTTTCGTTTCGTGTTTTTTCCTATGCCTCGAGTTCCGTGACTCGGTTTCTAATATGAGAGAAAATTGTTTTCGATCGTTATAAATTGTGAAATGGTTTGGTAGAAATATGACCTCAAGTTGCTACTTTTGACGACGGAGAGGAATCATTGTTTTTGCCACGATTAAACGTTTCTTAAATTCATTCTTTTGGAAACATTTGCTATTTATGAAGATCACAGCAAATTTCTATTGAAAAATAAGCTTAGTAATAATTAATCAACGCTTTGCTACAGTAAGTGAAGATTGGTTCCTAAGTGAACAAATAGTCGAATGAAATGTATTTTAATAGAGAGAGATGACACATTTAATGACAATTATTCTCATCGTGAAGTCGTTTTAAATGTTTAAAATATTAGTGATATCAACAACAAATACGAGAATTTATATTGCGCCGATACGATGACTTATAGTAACACTGAGTTATTTTAAACAATATCCTTTTCCAGTCGATTACTTTGGGTCGTTTCGTATGAGTCGTTTCGGCATAAACTCGTAGGAGGATATGTGGAGGCGATCATTATTACATAGGAGCCCTATCGCTCTTCGTGGCGGAGCTGGGCTGTTGAGTTTAGAGTTGCACTATCGTTTCCGGGGCAACGGCCCATCAACCGGCTACGTAAGAGGCTTCTGGCAAGGAAGCCCTTGGAAGCATTCGAGGCACGTGTAGTCTGCGAGACGAGGGGAGCAGAGAGAGAAGGGGAGGGAGTGTGGGTTGAGGGAGGGGCGAGGGGAGGGGGGGGAAGCGCAGTGGTGGACTATGTGCGTTTTCGGCTGAGGAAAAAAGTCTGAGATCTGCATTATTGGGAACAGGCTTTTCCCGGAAAAATGACTTTTTTTGAGATCGGATGTGTTTTTTTTTAGAAGTAAAAGAGATGGGAAGTTTTGATGTGTTAACATCTGATTTAGTGTAGTGAAAATACTTCGAGTGAAGAGCTTTCTCAAGCATATAGAACAAATATTACTGATCTTCTTAAATAGGAGTTTGCCATCGTTTTTGTGATGTAGTAAAGTAACGTGTTATTGAATGATAATGAATCATATTGTTGTTGTATTATCATGTAATTCAAATTCAGAGTAAATAGACGGCCATGAAATGTCGGTTGCGGTTAAATGATATTAGATTCAAAGGAAATCTCTAAAAACACAAAATTGCGAGAGTAACTTAGATATAAACTATGCTCAGCAGAATATTTGCGTTCATTATCTTATTTTTTTATATAATTCAGCGTTTTATTTATCAAAAAATATGCCAAAATACCTCACCTTTAACATAGCCCTGAAAAGTTATCCGTAATTTAGATTGAGATAAAATTTTTCTATTATTAAATTTAATTTAAGAGTTTGATGGCAAGTGCTCTCTTAGGTGATACTTCTGAAACGTAATCCATCTTCCATTAAGAACCTCGCCGCATACAGTAGGGTTTCCCTACACTTTTCAGTCTGACGAGAAGGAAGTTAAAAATACACTGTAGGGATCTCCCAAATTTTTCAAATGTGTTATTGGGTGAAGAGGTTTATATGGGTTTTAACTGCCACTTAACGAAATCTTTTATAACTATATTTTGGTAAGCTTTGTGTTCGTGGGATCTAATTTCACTGTGCACACTTCTTCAGTACAATGTTGGAAGTAATTACCATGCAAATAAAGAAGAGAGAAGTGCATAGAATACAGAAGGGGTCGGGAGTGGTAGAATGCGCGCGCTTGACAACCTGTCGCAAGTAAACAAAGTAAGCAAGCTCGTGCAAAATATAGACATACAGCTAGATGTTTCAGTTGAAATATATATATGAATATAATACAGTACAGAAATCATGGTTTTAAAAAATTGAAACATTTGATGACCTTATTGAGATAAAATTTCCAGAGGAACGTGTGAGGCCAAGACTGTTCCTGGATGAATCATCATATGAGCTCATACTTGACCCGAAAGACAAATTTCGCATTGAATTCTTTAATGTTATGGTGGACGAAACAGTTGCTTAGCTTAATGACATATTTAAACAAATTGTGCAGTTTTAGGACAAGTATGGATTCATATTTTATCTTAAATCTTTGGCTAAAATGGATGATGATTACCTTGAAAAGGGATGCAAAGATAAATCTTTATACCAGTTATTCCCAAACTTTTTGACATGACGCCTCCCTTTTGTTTTTCACCAGGCCATCGTGCCCCACCAGGTTTTTGATTGAAATAAATGTAACTCTTTGCACTCATATTTACATCATTATTCATCACGAACTAACTCGTAATTATTTTACCCATGTATCTGGTATATATAGGAAAGATTGAAAAATACGTTTAAATTATTTCAGCTAAATTTGACGTTAAAATTTTTTTTTCTCCTGGCCTTTCCTCCCCCCCCCCCCCCCCACCTCCTCCCTCCCCCCAGTTTGGGAACGACTGCTTTACACATTGAGGGAGACGTAGATTCTACGGAGTTGCTGACTGAAATCAAGAGTGTTTTTTAGGTTATATAAGCAACATAAAAAAAACGTGCAGCTTGAGCAGTTCTTCTATTTATTCATAAGTCTAACATTCAAGATATATACCCAAATTTGTATAGTACTTCGCATTATTCTCACTGCACCTATAACTGATGCTTCTGATCAGAGGTAATTTTCAAAGTTGAAATTGATAAAAAATTATCTATGCTCTTATATGTGACAAGAGCGTCTATTCTGTTTAACATTGATTTCAGTTGAGCATAAAATTGGCAGATTTAGATTATAGCGATCTGATTGAGGAATTTACTTCATTTAAGGCTTGAAAAGTTACATTCCAATTAATATACCATTGAGTTCAGTTAATCAATTTACTGGCTATTAGTATATATCCTATTATGATATCTTCATATAATGCTCCTTTTGATCTTGATGAGAACATTATGTTAGCAGGTAAAAATTTTACTTTTTGTCGTTTATGACTTGTATAACTTTTGGAAAATAGTGTTGATGTAATGATACATGTAATATGTGGATTGTAATATGGTACTTTAATTTCTGCCTCAACTACATTGTAAAGGGAAATTTAAATAAGAAATTCCCGGCTTTGCTAAATTGCTTACAGTTCGTCGGATTAAAACTTATAGGGGGCTCCAATGACTCTCATGCCCGGGGGCCCAAGAACACTAAGCCACCCCTGTAGTGGTGTTATGTTATATATATGTATGTATGTTATGTTATGTTATAAAAACTAAACAAATACCACTTAAGTTTTTAGCTGCAAAGTATTCATAAATGAAAAGAAACTGTTTGTTATTATTTAGGCGCTCCATTAAATCCACGAATAAAATAATAAATCCAATTCTTGCTGCTCGTGAAGACGATTTTGTTTACCGTAGAAATGCACCGTCAGACTTTAAAAGAGCTCAGCGTTGTCCGCGAACACCAGGTCAAGTTACTACTGTCATACAAGATATCGACGCTTACCTAAAAATACAAATATATTAGATGTACATACATAAATATTTTTGAGAAGTAAAGCAAAAACCTTTTTTTTCTAAATTCCTAGTTAGGACGTAGTGGGAGGAGATTGTTCGCACAAAATCCGAAAATCAGGAGGCATTACGGTAAATTGCTGTCCAATGATTGATAGTGTAACACACCCTTTTGCCCTTTACCCAAGGCGGCAATTTGTCGGCTCCGCCGGGTAATTAACCCGTCGCGTAGCGTAGCGCCACCAAAAGCGCCCATCTCCCAAATAATATCGAGATATGGTTCTACGGTCTATATGAGGCTCGGATACAAACGAGGGTAAAATAAGGGGAAAATTGGATTTAGCGTTCATACGGTCGGCTTGGAAACCGCGCTCCAAGAAAATCTTTTTTTTTTAAGGTGAAGTAAGTGGATTCCGAGCTGAGGAAAAAGGCTAGCGAGTAAGACGCATTGTCATTTTCCCCGCCTTAGCCATTACCGCTGCATACTTTTTTTAGGTTTCGAGGAATGCCTGGTTTACTTCACGGAATGGTGGTGCCTTAGGCCCTGAACACCATATGAGAATGAGTGAAAAATTCTTGTCGAAATGTTTTCCGATTCGCAATCGTAACTTTATTGGATCGATTTTCTAATAAATAAATAAACAAATAACTAAATAAATATATTGTAAGTCATAGAATAAGATTTTACTCAACTCATGGCTTGATAAGTTTTGGATACACGTAAGAACAACACAGTTTTCATATAACAAAGAAAGAGAAAGGTAGCCTTAAAATAGGAAATAAACAACAGGTCTTATTACCCATTATAATATATTTTTAGAATTCATGAAACAGGCCAATTTTTGATGGAATATCATAAGAGGCGAATGGGATATTTTTAACCAAATATTACAAAAAATTGCACAACTCTGTTGTAAGCTTTGTACTATCTCAACATATATAAGATTTACAACCGGTTTCGACGAATGATCGTCCTCATCATATCAGAAATTAAACCTATTCACCATATATATCATATATATTTTCATGCCAAACATGACTATACTGTCTTTTAGACACAAAAAAGAGATTCCGTCAAAAACTTTTACTCATCTTTGACTTATTTATTTTGTATTACCATAATTTGAAAACATATTTAGAAATAGTTAGCTTTAATAAACAAATTGATTTTCTCTCCGTTTTTTAATCCTAGAATATTACAGTGTGCTGTGAGATACACGAATACTACACAGTCGTAAAAAATACGACTGAAATGAAATATCTTCATATGGTTATATATTTATAGTTATTTATTACAAAAGTGAGGTAACAAATCAAATAAAGGATAAAAATAATGACAAATTGGTTAATTTTTAGTTAATTATCATCACAATACAACATTTGGCTAGGTGTTCTGGGCAGATTGCAGGCGAACAGTGTCGACAATACATCAGTGTCATTCTTCTTTTTCAAATATTATAAGTAGTTGTCACAGATTCATCGGGAATGAATTTTTAAAAAAACGTTTTAATAGTTGTGAATTTCCTTTAATTTTGCTTAGAGCTGATGGCGAAAAATGAGCTACTATTCCATTTTCTAAACAGGACAGATATTGCTGCACTCGGTTACAAATGGCAAAGAATGGCCATTCGAAAGAAGAGGTATGCGGTGGACAGTTGAAAGGGGGAATGGCTACCATTCTCTCTCCCTCCCTCCTCTCTCTCTCTCTCACTCCCTACAATCCCTTCCCTCCCTCCCTCCACAATGCTCTGCGGTAGAACTGTAAGGAAAGGGAAAACGGATATGTGCGGAGCGAATTGGCGAAAAGAGAAAGAGAGAGGGAGAGGTGGATGTCGAGATAGCTTGGGAAGGGACCAGAGGAAGGATGGGATCAGGTGAAAGTCGCAGGTGGGATATCGAGTTTAAAAGAAAAAAGAGGAAAATGGAACGGAAAAGAGAAGAAAGTGGGAGTAAATAAGTATGGAAACAATCCTGGAAAGAATAGAGTGAAGAGAAAGAGAGAGATGGGATAGAGGTAAAATGAGGGTTTCTACTGAAAAAAACTGAAAGAATGAGGTGCTACTTTATGCATAATGTTTGCTCGTGTAATTTCCCTTATCGCGTATTTTCCCCTCTTACAGTTTTGTGAAAGAGATCCTTCAGGCGTAATTTTATTATCTTTTTTAACACGAAGTACTCTTGAATCGCGTGCTAAGAAATAAATAAATCTTATATTTCGCATTAAATTATTAAGAAATAGTTTTTCTCGTGCTCGGAAACCTATTCTGGAGCCGACAGCGACGTCATCACGCTTGACTAAGGAAATGTTGGGAGAAAAAGAATGCAGACACGTTCGATAGATAATAATGCGGCAGTTCTAGAAAGAACGGCGGGAAAGGCATAGAGATGGGGAGAAGGGGAGAAGGGTGGAGGAAACCTTGGAGAGATGACGAGTATGGAAGGGATCCTTTTGAGGTCTTCCAAAGGGAACCGAGTTTCTTAAAGACGTGCTCAGAGGCGTACCTTTGCGATATGGCGCCTATGGCAAAATTTAAGGAAACGCCTCGGTTATGTAGGATATAATTTTTTATTCGTTTTAATAAAGAATAATAGCGTTTTTTATAAACAAGTCAACGTATGAGTGTTGAAATAACATTTATGGGAAAATTAATTTTTCGCAATTTTTTCGGGATTGTGCAGTCTGAGACGGTATGAGGAGATGTGGTAATTTTTATTATTTTATAGTCTGGATTATTTTATTTGCCGATGATTTGACACACTCATCATTAAATTTGTTAGTTTTAGGTTTCAAGTCCTTGTATGTACACAATTAGATTTATTTAACCATTCAGATCGTGGGGATTACATTATATAGATTTTAACACTTTCCTATCGTTTATATATTGCAATGATACTAAATTTAGTCACAGAATTTTGGCAAGTTGTCAGCGTTTATTTTACTTCCATTTGTGCTGGAATTTATATATGCTCGAAACCGTTCCATCGCATTGTTTTAGTAAAATTAGTTATGTGTCGTTCATTGCCTTCTCAAAAGACTAAGAAGACCGAACGCAAATCTTCAAATATGATACCTAAACATAAACTTTGCGCTCGTTGATTATATTTATTGCCAGAATGCGCAGGCTTCCTAGTGAGTGTCTATTCCTAGAAAAAGAAGTTGAACCACGTGACTATTGGAAATCCTGCGGATTTAATGTATTGTAAAAAAATGTTATCGTCTGTCAATTAATTTCTTTTCTCATGTCGATGTATGACGCATTTGAGCTTGCATCGCGTTTCTCTCTCTCACTTTCGGCAGGGTGTAATTGGAGCTGCGAGTATAAATCCTAATTCGCCCATATTCCAAAGCGTAATATAGACAGATCCTGTCAAGATTGACGCGGAAAGCTTTCAATAAAAATATCACTGCCAACAGAAACGAGTGGTTGGCGTGATAGAGGTATTCCCGCGAACTTGCGTGCTCTAACGATATAAAACAAACAATAAAGGGGCGTAATGAATCGGTATTTCGGACGCAAAAAAATATGTATGTCAAAGCGCCAGATTCCAAATTTATTAGCCTCAAATTATTTATAATATTTTTCCTCGTAGCATTATCTGCGTGATGATTTCCTATATTTCGGTGGAACTGAGAGAAAAATATTTCAAACGAACGCAACCTTTCCTTGGGCAGGCTATGCTGTGATTTATTTAGTGCAGTTTGATCTTTTGTGGAACACGCATGGTAGGATTCATCATTGGGAAAGGCTCATTTGATTTAATTTATTTTCTAAATGTTTTCCAAGAGTCGTTTTACGTCATTGTTTTGAAAAAAAATACTTTTTCCATTCAGACGATTTAGATTGGGCAAAATATTGTCGTTAAACGTGAAAACAATAATTTATGTCTGTAAATGTCTCTCCGAAACCACAGAATCTCTCCTATTTGCGAGTGTTCACTGGGCTTCATTCACTCAGAACCTTATCGAATGTTTTGTTTGCTTCTCCACTAAACTAAACTTTTGTTCTCGAGCTCGGAAATAGTTACTAAAGCTTTCCTTTTTAGAGAGGACGGTCCGCTTAACAGCACTTTGTCTTGCATTTCACGGATAACTTGGTTATCCTGTGCTTTACGGGAAAATAAAGAGTGAAGCGGCATATTGGAGGAGGATTTTTAAAAAAATATATAATTTCGCCTCGAAACTCCCTTTTTAAAAGGTTGATTCTTGAGTTGATTTGCTAAGTGACAGACTCGATTCAAGAGAAAAGTAAGGACGAACTATTAAATTCTGAAGATCGTCAAAGGGAGCGAGAGAGAGAAAGGTAGAAATAGAGACGGCGAGATCAGCAGAGGTAGTAAAAGGGGAGAAAGAGAGAGAGAGAGAGAGAGAGGGAGTGAGAGAGAAGGAAAGCGATGGAGAGTGCTGACCTCTCCGTTACCCTCGTCTCAGTTTCCTCACCAAATGGCATTAGGAAAGAAAAGAAAGAGATAGTTTCGTAGGAAAGCGACGAGGAAGGGTAGGAAGAAGACTGAAAGGGTAAAAAGGACATCTTAAGTGGGCAGAGAGGAAGAAGATTGAGAGGCACGCGGAAGGTCTAAGCGAGGTGGAGAGCGTGAACGGCGGGTAGGAGTGAGACGGCGGTAAGTCTTCGAAAGAGAGAGAGAGGAAAGTACCTAAAGAAAAGGGGTTTTCCTTAGGCTCGTGAAAGGATATATTGTTAACTTGATTTCTTATAGGTTGAGGACCAAGAGGAAGGTCCCGCAGGGTCACAAAAGGAGACATCAGTGTTCCTTTTTGTGGTCTGCAATTGGGTTAGAGGATGGATGGATATATATATATATATATATATATATATATATATATATATATATATATATATATATATATATATATATATATATATAGAGGAAGGGAAGGAGGTGGAATGGGAAGTTCGTGGAAACAGTCAGAAGGAAAAAGAGAGGAGAAAAATTGGCGGTTGTCTCGATTTTTTTTCTGAGTTAACCCGTTGGTTTGTTTGTCGGGTAGGACTTAAGGTGCGCAAGTGGGTAAGTAGGCGGACGATCGTAAATTCGGAAGGGGCAAATCGAATTCTCAAAAGAGAAGGAAAAGTCAATCACTCTTGTCTCGCTCCTTCTCTACATTTACTCCTTCCGTTCGATGGAGGTAAGTGGATGAGGATTTCCCGGGAAGCGGAGCTCCCCTAGCATTTCGTTTTATTTTTGTTCTCGTGATGGTGTTGGGAGATCGGAGAAAAGAATCCCTCGCCTCAAGTAGCAATTTGTGGGGAAATGAGTATGTATGGTGAAAGTTTTGGGGATTGAGAAAATATGCATCGGAGAGAAGGGCGGCAGAACTAGAAAGAGATTGAGGGGATAAATCTATAATGTTTCTAGTTTGGAAAATTCAGAGCTCCATTCCTTAGATAATGGTATTCATTCTTTTCATAGTGAGTCCTTGTGCAATGCTGAAGTTTTATGTGAATTGCAATGTCACATGAATAAATTACTCTCATTGGATGAACATTGGCTAACTGCAATATTCTTTGAGATGTACACAATGTCGATTATAAAATGTAGCGAATATATAATATTTGACCAAATACATAAACTATACTACAACTGAAGATATAAATAGTATAGTTTTCTAAGGTAATATTATTTTGTCCTTAAACACTTCATCTGAATTGTACTTTTTCTAAAATGCCAAAATCAGAGTAGCAATGATCAAGTGTCTCTCTGTTTATCATTCCATTTCCTTTTATTAAGATGTGCATGTGTATTTGTTGAATGCAAAGGCTAATTTTATCTGTAGATTCTACATGTATGCAGTCAGGCTCTCCCTTCCCCCCCCCCCCCCCCCCCCCCCTTTACGACGATCCGCTTTTTCGTCGGTTTTCCCATAGAACCAATAATCCAGTTTTAAGTCGCCGAACCCGTTTTACGTCGGCCGTGCATGCGTGCAGCTTAGAGGAAACATTGCTTACGACGTGACGCCACCCAGAAGCCACTTTCGTATGTCATAGTGCGCCATTTAGATAGATCTTTACATTATTTCTATTATGTCCACAGTCTCCAAAAATAATGTGTTCCGCTTTAAGTCGGAATCCGCTTTACGACGGTGGACTGAAATCTAACATGTAGTAAAACCGGGGGCTGTGTCTCTATTGGGAATGGATAGTTTCTCTCTCTCTATCTCTCGGTACAAATCATCCTAAATCCAGTTAAATTTTTAGAATAAATCAAGAAATTATTTGTTACAAAATATTGCTCTCTTCGCTTAGTCGTCCGGAGTAATTCCTTACTCGCCCAACCTCGCTCAATGTTTATATTATTTTAATTCAATTTATACATCCTTTTCATTTTATATTTTCGAAATATCAATAATGTACGTCATATCGGAAAGTAAACTTTAAAACATTTCAATACAAATGAGAGAGTATCCAAAAATATCTTAAATGCCCTCGCAGTAAAAAGATCCATAGGGTATCCAGGACTGAATTTACTTTAACGATATTTTATGAAAATATTATATAGTTTCGATCGCTCGGATACTTCACACACACACACACACAAAAATGAAACTTGATATTTTCGGAGAATTCTCGATCCACCAATTTCGATGTTACTTTTTACAAATTTTATTTATTCGTGGTACCCCAGAAGCTGTAAAGCACTACTGCAACTGGACCAGTTTCCCGCATACGAAGAAACAAAGATTACTCGAAACTTTCATTCAGGTCGTAGAGCTGCAGGTGTCAAAGAAAACGGAGGTTTGGAAATGTGGAGAAAAAGTAGAAAGATTATTATGAAGACAACGGGTAGACTCGGACCGAGAAGGAATGGCAGATAGATGAAAGGGAAGGAGAGAAAGCCGAGAGGAAATGAGAGAGACGCCAGAGAGTTAGGATTTTCCTCGAGGCAGCAGGTGGGAGCCGGGCAGAAAATGATGAGAAGGATATCAAGGGAAAGGCCCCAGAAGTGGAAATACGGAATGGAACTGACGGAGAGAGAGGATCACGAATGTGGCTTACGGGAAAGGGAGAAAGGGGGAGGAGGGCAAAAAGGACTATATAGAGCGGATATAGTCATAAGGATCAATTCATGTGGAATACGCTCGAAAAGGATGATTTCGCTAAGAAAACACCTCTGAAACTCCCAGAAACATCGCTCGTATACTCGAAAATCCTGTCCTTTTAACGCATTAAATACATAATCCGGCCTATTAAACAGAGTGGCAATGGATTGAACGGAATCTTCAAACTTCAACAAAACAAATTTTAAGGCATAATTCAATTTACATTCAATTATACTTAATCGGAAAGCGCATTATGGCCAAAAGGTTTAATTTTTGTGCAGGTTCTTGCTAAATTAAATAAGTTGAATAAGTGTTTGCCATAGTTAAGCCTATTTCCGAAGATAACTTGATTACGGATTCCTAAGTGTTACTCGGATGATTTTAAAAAATGCGAACGATAAAGTTTTGAGTATCACGAGCGTTTTTAGCTCGAGAACACTTTATTCTGTGGCAAAATCATTTATATAGGCTTCATATTCTTCCTTTGGGGATTTTTGAAGGAGAACCGATTAGCGAGCGTTTCCAATACCCACTTTTGCATCCGCTAATTATAATTTTAAATAAGCTCCTTAAACGATGGGTGAAAGGCGTATTGGGCAGATCTTTACAAAAGGAACCAACTTGGCCGGAGGGTGTGGAGGATAAAAGGTGAATAGTTGAAAGTTGAAGCAGGAGTATGTTTGATCCGAGTTGTTACCGGAGTTCTTTCATCTTTTGTTCGGTGGTTACTGATGAATAATTAATAAAATACATTGAATGATTACTAACAACTCACTTCCTATTTTATATAGTACAGCTGAAATGTAAAAAAAAATCAAAAATATTTTTTTTAAAAGGCAGAATCTTTTAAATTGGTCTACTTCGAATTTTTATTATAATTGCGCATAATAAGCCATTTAAAAAATAAAACATTCAAAAACTCCGACATATTTAGGCTTATCTTATATATTTTATAAATCATTATCCTCCCACACTTCTTTAACAAGGTAACTCGATTCTCATGCCCGTACTTTTAGACAGAAACCACCTTTCTCCAAAGTTGACCATCTCTCATCCTCTCTTCCTTAATCTACGCGCGTGACCACGCCACCATGTCGTAACGGGAAACTCTGCACGCATCTGGGCGTAAGAGCAGAGAAGAAAGAGAAGGAGGCAGGATAGACGCACTTGGAGAGAAACAGAGGAGGGGTGGGTGGGGAGGGTGTGGGAGGCAGGATGGAAAGTGACTGAAAGGGGAGTCGGGGGCGGAGTGGCGGGTCGGGAGGGGTGTAGTGATGCTGTGAAGGGATGCGTGTTGGGCGCCAAGGCCCGGGTGTGTTTCGTATGTTTAGGTGGAGACTTTGTGGTTGAGGAAGAGGTTGAGAAAGGGGTTTTCGGGAACTTCCACGAAGGGCGAGCTGTGACGAGAAGGTGGAGGGGAGTGAGGAGGAAGTTGGAGAGGTGGCTGAAAGGAGAGAGAATATCCGAAGGGGGAGAAGGAGTTAGTTGATATGGTGGGGGTGAGGGAGAGAGAGAGAGAGAGGCAGCCTGATGACAGAGAGAGAGAATGAAAGAGGCACGGTTTCCGTGGAAGGGGTTAGAGAAAGAAAATTGGCTAGGAATGGAGAGACTTAAGTATTCAAGGATCATGGCCGGGCTGCAAGAACTTAAAAGATAATTTTATCGCAACTCGTGATTTAAAGCCGCATCACGCCGGCGGTATTTTATTCTCATTATCAACACTTTTGTTACATGGTTTTCGTTTTACGTATATAGATATAATTATTTCATAAGCGCTTTTTTATTATTAGGTGTATTTTCTTCCCATAGAATTTTGTAATATTTAGTATCCTATTGGAACTACAATTTTTTTGAGCTATTATGTACATTTTGGCTGGTCAAAGTATGTTGGAATACTGCAAGTACCTTGAAAGTATAGATTAGAAAATCTCAAAGGAAATGGTTGAGTATAAGGAAAGTATCACGGACCCCATTTTTAAATTGGCGGTCTATCTTACTTCTTAACTGCAGTAAATAATATATTGGAGTATTACGAAGAATACAAATAAAGCGAGGTTTATCTCGTACTCTTCAAATTTTAGACCTCAGTTTCTGAAATACCGCAAAGCATGATACCACTTGTGAAACAGAGCGGAGGAAAAAAATAAACTTTCAAGTCACACATTGTTAACTTTATTAATAATATTTTTATTCTCTGAGTGAAATTTCAGACCTTCGAGTGGATTCTTTGCATTCAAAACTTGAATTATTGTAGCTCTTGCGCTAAAATGTTAATTTCCCTATTTAATTATACAATAATGAATAATTATACAATAGTGAATTATTTAAATTTTATTATTACTAACGCTTAAATATGTCGGTATTTCCCAACTTCTTATTGCCTAAATAGTCTTGTAAAATGCATATAATTGCCTAGACTTTTATGATCCTTGCTGCAATTTTAATATGCAGTATGCAAGGAATCACGGTACTTACCCTATAGATTTTATTTAACAGTTGAGCAAGATAGCTTCATTGGATAAAATGACAACTGATATACTCATCTGCTTTATCGAAAAAAATCAGTCATATCGACCATATCTTTAACGCACTCATAATTTATGAATCTAACGCAAACCATTTATCTATTGATCAATAAGTAACTAACGCTATACAATACTCTATTAGATACGGATTTCACCATAATCACGGAATACTAAACAATTAAATAAACGCCAACATAATGATATATTTTGCTAAAGATTCGACGCGTAGCTCCGCACCCCTAGAATATTATTTTAAGTAACAAATAAGATTTCAACGGATTTCATTTGAATTAGTTCCAAGGAAAAATAGGAAATCTGCATCTAACACGTGTTTAGCGGGAAAATTTCGCATAAATAATAATTTTTATTTAAAAAATTCTCCGCTTCAGGCATTAGTAAAAAAAGTAACATAATTTCAAATTAGTTATACTTTGTTTTCTATAAATAATACTAACTAAATAAAAGACCGTTCAGGGTGATTTTGCACGTATTTAATCAATTGCATACACGAGTCTACATTCTTATTTCGATTAATTATTTTGGTATGTCATTTGAAAGTTCTGTTTTGTAATTTCCTTCGGTTTAGTCGAATAATTGTTAACTTCTCTTATTGTTAGTTAAATTAAAAACTTCAACATTTTCTGTGCTTCATGAAATGGCGTTAGCCATTGCAATTATTGCCACGAATTCCTTTTACCAAAGACTATTAATAATTTATTTTGTTTGTATGTATACAATGATGTTTAAATCATTAAAGAATGTTTGTGTTGTTATAACATATGAAGTTTGAAAGTAACTCAACACTTTCACAAATTCTGTGATTTACTGCGCATTTCTTATCCGTAAAATACAATTCATATGCCATAGTACATAAATAAATGTCATTCTATAACCAGATATGAAAGTGTCCAATAGCGTTAAAAATTGAAAATTAATTGAAGCGCATTTTCATGAGAATAAACCATAAAACTACATCGAATTTTCCACTTTTGCAGCAAATTAAAAACTCTTTCCATGTAATTATATTATTAAGAATTAGAACGGGAATAGAAAGGGATTGCCACCTCTTTGGGTGATAAATTTACTCAACGCTACGTTTCGCATTTTCAATCATTTTTCCGTCGAATCAACATTGCAAATCCAATTGGAGCCATAGATAACATACAATTCATTGAAATATGTTTTTCGCGCTGACATCCGTAGCGTTTCTATCCTACAAAAGTTGTCATTCTAAATGTTCTCCTATGATATTTGTCACACGCAAACCAATTTACAGCGAGAGAATAGGATAAGGAATATGAGACCTGTAACAAGTGGCCAGCATTTTTTAAAACACCATTTTCCTTCACATCCTCCTCGCTCTCGTAAAATACAAACCCTTCTTTAGTGCAAATTTTTTCACTCCGTGCCTTTGCACTTTTTCACACGCCCCATGTCCTCCAAAAAAAACCCTCTCTAGTTGAGTGTGTGTCGCATATATCGTACAACCCTTTCTCCGCCCTTGCAGTCAATATTTTGACCGACCATCACAGAACCCTCGGCATGCACCAATCGCGCACACAACAATGCGGCAGTAGCCAGCGGTGACGAGCTATTCTCCCCCTATCTTTCCCCATTCCACTTCAACCTCCCACAGCAACGCAAGCGGTGTAAAAAAAAACACGAGCAAGGCGTGCGGAAGATGACGGCGGTAAATTTTCACCCCACACACGCTGACTGCTTCTTAAAATATTCAGGAAAAAGTTGTTCCTTCCCCCCCTCCCCCCTTTTTTATTCTCTATCTCTCTCTCTATCTCTCTCTCTCTCTCTCTCTCTCTCTCTCTTTTCCTCTCCTCTTTCCCTTTTCCTCTCTTTGTCTCTCCTTTTCCACCACCATCCCTCCCTCTCCACTTTTTCGCAACCAAAATCTTCCACGCTGCTCGTCACTCTTGTCACATCTGGATTCCATTCATATACTTCTCATTTCCACTCCTTCCTGCTTCTCTCTCTCTCTTCTTTAGAAAGATCTTTCTCTTTTGTGTACAAAAATCCCTCTGCCGCCCCAGAATCCAACGCTTCCACCAACGAACTCTTCTGCTTCCTCTCACCACTGGACTCTAGCATTCTAAGGCCCCCCCTCTCTCTCTCTCCGTCTCTTTCCCTCTCTTTCTCGCTCTCCTTCGCGTTCACAAAGTCAGTGGAAGAAGCAGTCCCCGGAACTGTATGTATACAACATGCGGATTATATTATGCATGAGGTCACCGAGACTTGGGAAAAAGTGTGCCCACCTCCTCTCTCTCTCTCTCTTTGAAAAAGGTATCTAGGAAACCCTTTCTTCTCATTCTTTTTTAGTTCCGTTCTATAACACTTACTCGCATCCAACTCCTCTTCACTTTCGCTTAACCCTTCTTCTTTCGAGACTTAAACCCGTCGCCATCTCTTACCCTCTAAACCTTCGGGTTCCTAGCCCACCTTTCCGTAGCAGCGTTTCTACGCGCCCAAAAAGGTTAACTAGGACATCAATTATTATTCCTTTCGACTTATCTTTCCCTATAAATATTTTAATCATTCTGGCTAGGAATGCTTCTTTTTCTTACCTTCCAATTTTATTGCCGCTTTATAATTATAAGATTTGAGTCGTAAATTAATTTTCATTCGCGAATTCAGACATGTAATATATACAACTTACTGAGAGGGCGGGGACGTGACTGTTGTTAGTGATGGATATAGTTTAAAACGGAAAGTCTTACGGCTTCTCCAGGCGAAATAATTCCTCTCCTACAATCTAATTCACTCCCTTTTCTCCTTTCCCTCCAACTCCTCTCTCTCTCTCTTCACTTCAATTTCCTTCTCAATTTTTCTCCTTCTATCCCCCTTACACAGTCTTTCCTTTACTCCTCGCATTCACCCTTAATCTCATCTAACCTGTTCCTTCTCTCTCTCTCTTATTCCCTCAACATAATCATCATTTTTTCCTCTCTTTCTCTTTCTCCTCCCTTTCCCGCCATCCGCTCCCTTCTTCATTTGATTTATTTCCTCCCCCTTTTCATCTATTCCCTAATTCATCTCGCCATTCTCTCTCTCCTCCTCTAGAAACTTCGTATCTCTCCGCTTTTATGCTTCTCCATCGTTCTTTTATCTGTTTCTTATATTTAATTCCCGCTTCTAGTTTTTTCCCCATTTTTACCTAACCGCTGTTTTTCTTTCCTTTATCCTGTTCCATTTAATTTCTCTTCGTTGCTTTATACTTCCTCCTTTTCCCTTCGCTACCTCTTCCGTAATTTTATTAATTCTTCATGTATTTTTCCCTGCATTTCTCCCTTTCTCTCACGATTGCCTTCTCCATTTTCCTTTTTTTTTTCTTTGGAGAACTTATTTTTTTTACTTTCTATTCGCCTTTAATTCATTTCGCCTATCGTGGATTGTTCGGCACCGCAGGAAACAGGTGTGAGGAAAAGCAGATATTCCTGCGACTGCGCACAGGTGATCTTCCGACCAACATCTCCCTCTTTCACTCCCCTCCCTTTCTCTTGTATGCCTCCTTAAGCATCCTAATGTTACGACATTGAACGGTTTTTACCACTTTTTTGTTTTTATTTTTTCGAAACAGTTAATAATTGTGTTAGTAACCTCGAATAAATAAGGTTTCGCCGGGAACGTTTCTTTCCGAGTGGACTTTTTTCTTTCCTTTTTTTTAATGGAGTGTGTGTGTAGACCTGGATATCTCTCTTTAAAAGCTTAAGAGGATTGTTTCGTTTCAAGAAGATTTGTCTTACGTGTTCAACAGGGTGTTGTTTGTCATGCGCATGCTTCATCTTAGTTGCAACTTTGATTTCCATCTTTACATCAGTGAAAAAGTTTGCTTGTGAAAAATGATTCACCATTAAACTAATGAGTTCCTTTTAGATAGTAAAATTTGCATTTTCATTTCATTCCGATCGACTTCTATTATTGCTGATGCTACAGAAAATATTTTGTCATTTCAGAAAGAAATCGTTAAATAAGTTGTATTTATGTCATAAATACTGGACTTTTAGGGTTTCGGCTTAACAAATGCTGTATAAAATATAACTAAAAATTGTATTTTCCCTACTATCTCAATTTTATTCCTCGGAAACTGTAAATATTCTCTCCTGGTCGAGATATCCTTATTCCATTTTCCGTATCCGGCAAACTTGAGCATAAATTTCGAACGCGATACATCTGACACCCCTGAAATATAGCGCCTTTTCGGCCGTATTTCATCGGAAGCCATATGAAAAACAAAAAACGTTCACAATAAATTACGATTACATTTTCAAAGTCAAGGAAGCTATCCCGAAAAATGAGTCCTGCGGCTTAGATGAAAAAAACTCCACTCTCGGTGTTATCCTATGGCTCATTCGAATCAGCCGAGATAGGAAATTCCCCCGTTGGGTTCCTCAGACGAGGCGGAGGCGCCTTCGATGTTTTAAAAGGCTCACTAGAAAAAGGGTAAGGAGGCGGTGTCTAATGGATACGGAGAAGTGTTTTGTCCTATGGATTTCGATCCAGGGTGCTCCCTCCGGGGCTACGCAAAGATGCAGTTCAGAGGCTCCGGTCGTCGCTGTCACCACGTTGTTACTCTAAACCGGTAAGAATCAGCATTTCACTACGTGCTTTTAGAAGAAAAAACACTCGGAAATGTGTCTTTGATCTTATCCTTCGCGATATACAAGAGTTTTCTACATTTAAAGGTTTTATTCATTCGATCATTCTATTTCGGTTCAATTCTTTTGAATTTCCGGTACAGCTTCACTCAAACTTGCATTCACAAGAGGAAACAAATTAGGAAAATGTACAGCGTATCACAAATGGGCGCGTTTCGTGTAATGGAGTATTAGAAAGAAATGACATACCTGTACATAAGGGAAATAGCGTTTTAAAGTTCTTTTCTTCATCATAAATAATCCATTTTCTTCCTATTTAAAAATAGTGCATGCACACATAAGGAAATTAAACGCTTGTTTGTGAGATTGTTTATGTTAGCAACAAGGAAGAGATAGCCATGCCAGAAATTTTCAATTCAACTCGATTTAAGACTCTCTTGTTCGATTTTCTTGATAACGGCTACTCCTACGATAAAAATATTTAGGGAAATAAATACTCTAATTTAATAGTTCTACAAGTTTTATTTGAAAAATATTTTGATATGAGCAATACTTTACGAGATATGACGGAAAGTTCATTTTTATCACCAGTAAAGTGGCACCCCTGATTGGCTTACGTGATTCATTTTTGCGATTTTCTTATAATCTTTGATTGTGAGTCCTTAATATCATGAAAATCCGTAGGTAGAAGCCGAGAACGAACATGCGGACGGACGGAAGCGAAACGTGCCTAAAAATATTCTTACTCATTGTCAGCAAAGATCCCTCATTGTCTTAAATGCGAAGCATATTACAATAATCTACCCATTAATAAAATATTACTTAATTTTCTTCGGTTATTTGCACGATGATATCAGGACATTTTTTCATTGCAGTCCAAGAAAATAGCGTGATTTTATCAGGGAATTAACAAAAGGACGCACTTAACACAATTAGTTTTATTTTCTGAAAAGTATGGTTTCGTGTTTCACCATTTAATCGTATATTCTATTAGCTCTTATTGTAACATTGCAGATGATCTTTAATTGTATTCTGCTTCCCCTTGTAATAAATATTTCCATTTTATTCCAATTACGGTATTTTTTCATATAGGGTTACCGACCTTGTATTGGTTCGAGGAATATACCAGGTTCAAAACAATAAATTGGACAATCATTGCATAAAACCTCTGAATGCTATCATAACAGAAATGGATCGACCTTTTTTGTTAATCGAACGGTTTTTTTTTGCGGCGTACCTCTCCTTTTATGACAAACTCATGGAAACACTACTGCCAAGGTTCTCTAGAATTTTCTTTTGAAATAGAGAGTTTCCGGAACCAGTTAAATTAGTTTTTGAGAAATACCGCCAAATGAAACCTTAGTGACATCGTAATCGCGGTAGTGACAGACATTCTAATCGCAGGCGACGTAAGAATGCAAAAAAATGTTTGCACTACAACATTTATCACTCACACTATAGCTCAGTCCTCGCCGTACGTTTTTCTCGCTAATTCCCACCGGAAAAACAAACTAAGCATCGGTCTGCTAATTTCCCCGTCGGCAAACAGTTTAATCATTCCAAACGTCCCAATCAGGATTGCAACACAACTCGCCGCTTCAACTCCTCGAGTGTTTTCAAAAACATCGCCACATCTCCCTTTTGCTCTCGCTCGCGCGCTCAGCACTCGTCGGATGCTTCAATCCCGGCAGTCCTTTGCCTGAAACCACCCGCGCTCCACGTTATCCATTTCGAAGCGAGCAACTCCGGAAGAAAAGTCTGAAATACCTCGGCGTAATCAAAGTCTGCTAAGCATTGCTCTGAACTATGGTAGTGAGAAAAGGCATCCGCGCCTCCCTTCTCTATTTTAAAGATTGGAGTGTTGAGAGAGAGAGAGAGAGGGAGGGAGAGAGAGAGGGAGGGAGAGAGAGAACTTCTTGAAGAGGCGGCCTTAACCCTCCCTAACTCCTCTCGCTCCTTCCATCTATGTTCATACCCTTCCACCTCTTTATATGTGCAGGGGATCTCTCCAAAACCCGATACCTTCTCCCAGCCGAAGTTCCTCACCCGCCACCCTCTTATCCCCTTCCTTCATTCCCCTCCCGTAATTGAAATACTTCGTGAAAACACACAAACACACATGCACGCTAAGAAACTCCTCCGAGTAGAAGGGTTCTCCCGCGCCCTTGTAGAATGGGGTATAAGAAGGGAGAAAAACGGAGTTTAAATAGAAGAGCCGAGCGCGATAGCATAGCGCAGTGAGTTTGGTTGCTCGGAGATGGGAGGGTTTAGAGTTTTAGTCTCCGCACACACTCGCATACTTCGTTTTCGGAGATGGGTGGTGGAAGTCTTCGAAAAGAGGATTGGTGGAAGACTTATATAGACTAAAGAGAGTTTCTTTTGAAGGGAATGGGAGGTGAAGAGAAGATGGGATATGGGCCAGAGTCTCTCATGGATGTAGTTTCTCAGCATCCATTCTTCTTCCAATAAAGGGTGTTTATTCCTTATGCTCCTTCTCACACACCCCCTTCCCCCAACACCCTTCCGCCCCACTTCCATCTCGCAGTCCGTAGAGGCGTGGTGGCCTTTCTTCGTCTCTTTTTCGCTCGCTCTCGACGCTATTCCTTTTTTTTTGTGAGCTCACAGTTTCTTTCTCTTTCTCTCTCGCAGCACAGAGCGAGGTCGTTCACAAGTTGGCGCTTGCCGCTCGTGACGTCATCTTTGTTTCGCCTCTATGAATTTTTTCGAGCTTGCTTACTCTTTTAAAGGGCGCTGATAGAGAGGGTGGAAAGGCAGCGTGAAAACTTTTGTCATTCGAGGTCTGTCTCTTCGACTCTTTATCGGGCGAGTTCTAATGACGCCGGTAATGTGTGCTTATGTAGTCATATGCAAGAAGCGAGTCAACGTAAATTTTTATAATGATTTTAATGACTGAGTATTATAGGGTGAACACTGAATAAAGCAACCACTTTACAAGTAAAACCTAAATGTAATCAAAGTATGAGCAAGAAGGAAAAAGTTTATAAATTTATTTTTTTGAATCTTTTCAGATTTTATGAATAACGTACAGTCTAAGGGACTGCCAGTGGTGCGGAATCAATTATAAACGCTCAAATCATCATAATCACCTAAGTATAAAAATTTGAAAAATGAAGCATCTTTCTCAGGTGTCTCCGGTAGCCATTTAAATCTGCAACAATTAACAATCTTAGGAAGTAGAATATTGTATCTTGGTATCGTCCATATTGGACGGAATTTATCGAATAAAATGCTTTTTCACTGGTTACTGTTGAAAAATTCGGCAAAAATATTCGTCCTATAGACCTCAAATAGCGTCTTTGCAGGTGTTTATTTTTTCCTTCTGCATCTGTCTTTTTTTGCATCCTAGGTAAAATACAGACCAGAATATACCGAGTTACCGAGGCTTAGGAAAATAGAATGAAGTTTTGTTTTTGATGGTCATGCATCTTTTACGAGCCCGAATTTGAAAATTCAGTGTGGCCGGTGTCGTCTCTCGGAAGTCGTGCTGACATACTAGGGCATGATGGTTTGCATAAAATCTGACCATATACTCGTATATCTCATTTATGCATGGAGTCATTCATAAAAGGACGGTGCTGAGATGAGCCACAGGAGCCACGTCACATAAATATGAAAGATGCTTAGCCGTGGTTCATTTCCAAATAATGTCGATTACCTCATAAAGAGCTCAAAATATTATATTTAACCCAGTTATACATTTTAATGAGATAAACAACACATTATGGCCCATTCGTCATCATAAAATATTACAAGGATCGCAGAGACACTAATACATCAAATGTTTGAAGGAGTCACATTTCTTGCTACCAATCTCCACTCTAGCTTATACATAGACTGTTGTCGAGAGTCAAATTAAGAGGAATATTTTTTGTAGTAACCAGTTTCAATCATGCGAATTTCGAATTTGAAAAAACTGCTGTACTATCCGCGACATTCAAATTTAGTGTGTATCGGTGGAAGGGTATCCTATCTAGAACAAAAGGGATTCTGTTTGCTGTATTAAATAAAACCGTAATAGGTAATATAAGTAAATTTCTTAAAAGCGTTATTTTTTGTAAACAAAGATGTCTAAAGAGGTTTCCGTAAATAATGTCCGTTCTTCATGCATAACTGACTGATATCAACTCTCAATAAGGTTCGATACTATTAAAAGATAAACAGTCGCCATTAAAATGAAAACAACGTAGCAAAAGTTAACCTGTGTTTGGCGTAACCTGTCGTCCCAAGATGTCTATAAAGACATGTTAGGTAGGAGCAATGCAAGAGTAGGCTAGCATTGCAGACATGGCGACAGAGGTTATAATATAGTGGATAAGTCCCATTCATTTATTTGGAAGAAATATTACAGAAGAGAAAAACATGCGTTACGCTCAATAACCCATAAAAATACTCGCTTATTTCTGTATCCTGAAAGATAGGCCACTCAAATAAGGCACTGTGGCATACTTAATCGTTATTTTCTCCGTCCGTCAATGTCAAATCCAAGTCCATGCATGATTTCCTTAACACATCGCTATCGATTTGAGGTATTTTATTAATGTCATACAAAAAATTAAATTTGTCACTATGCTCTTTGATTAATTGAAACTTACTATCGATTGATTGTATGGCATTGTCCAGAATCTTGTTATAAAAATTAACTTTGAAGTATTGAGCCCCGTTTTTAGGCGCGTTTCGCCTCCAGCGTCAGCGCCTCTTGTCGTCGGTCTGTCCGTACGTCCGTATGTTCGTTCTCGGCTTCTATGGAACGGATTTTCATGAAATTTGATATTAAGGACTTCCAATCAAAGATAATAAGAAAATCGCAAAAATGAATCGCGTAATACAATCAGGGGTACCACTTTACTGGTGATAAAAATGAACTTTCCATCATATCTCGTAAGATATTGCTCATATCAAAATATTTTTCAAATAAAAATTGTAGAACTAATAAATTAGAGTATTTCTTTTCCTATACATTTTTATCGTAGGAGTATTTGTTATCAAGAAAATCGAACAAGAAAGTCTTAAATCGAGTTGAACGTAGAAAATTTCTTGCGTGGTTACTTCTTCATTGCTGCTAACATAAACAATCTCACAAACAAGCGTTTAATTTCCTTACGTGTGCATGCAATATTTTTTAATAGGAAGAAAATGGATTATTAAACTAATAAACTATAAACTATTTATGAAGATGAAAAAATTTTAAAATATTATTTCCCTTACCTACAGGTAGGTATATAATTTCTTTCTAATACTCCATTGCACGAAACGCGCCCATTTGTGATACGCTGTACGCTTTCCTAACTTGTTCTCACTACAACGTGCGGGAACGAGAGGGAGGAGTATCGGTGTTTACGCTCGCTACCTGATGAATCTTCTCACTAAAAATAGATTTAAAGGTATCGCGAAGGAAAGATGTAGTATTTACTCTCTCTTTTAAGAGAAAAAGTGAATAAATATATTATACCTACTATATAAAAGTATCATGGCATCAAAAATTTTGCTCTTTATGGCGCCCTAGGCAGTTGCCTGTGTTGCTACCCCGTTCCGCCGGCCTTGCTAACGTGCAGGCATTCCGAGCAGTTGACCACGACTAAAACCCTCCCTGGCTTGTCAAAAAAATACATAGATATCATCAAATACAACAGTTCTTCATTACGTCAGTGTTACTCCAGGTTACTATGAGTGTACTTTTTTAATTTATACCGAGGATTTTCATTTCTGAAATAACACATTAAACTCAGAATTTTATTCGTGGTTCCTAATAAACTGTGCGGAAACAGAAACCGTAAAACAATGAACGCATATTTGCATCAGCAATCTGAAACGGGAGAATTAGCCTGCCGCGAAAGTTCAATGGTATATAATCCGCACGGCAAATGGGTTCGATTCCCGGCCATGCAGATTTTTCTCCTTTGAAGGTATTTGCGAGGGTCGTTAAAAAAAATAACCGGACTGAGCTCATTACGCAAGAGCCAAAACTTGCTCGGTGACGCAGCCTTGGGACTAGGGAGGGGGAACCGTAGTGCAAGTGCGGACAAGGTTCCGCGGCCGCCCGACAGCTGGACTCCAGTTTAGAGCGCTCAGTGTAACATGCTGTTGCGCATGCCCGTCATGGGCGACAAAATCGAGCAACGTGCCGCGATTAAGTTTTGCGTGCGGTTAGATAAATCTGCATCGGACACGTACGACATGATCAAAGCTGCTTACAAGGATGCTACTTTATCCCGTACAGAGGTTTTTGAGTGGCATAAGAAGTTTAGGGGAAGAGAGGGAATCCTTGAAGACCCTCCTCGTCCCGGATGACCCTCCACATCAAAAAATGACGTGAATGTGAATATCATCGACACAATCATAAGAGAAGATCGACGGCTATCAGTCCGAAAGATTGCTTACATGATAAACATATCAGTAGGGTCCGTGGACGATATCATACGCAACGTTTTGGGGTACCGGAAGGTCGCAGCAAAATGGGTCCCCAATTTGCTGACACCCGACCACAAGTGAAATCGTGTCGTGATGTGCATGCAATGGAAGTCTTGAGTTAGGCGTGAACCTGACTTCTTGGAGCGTGTTGTCACTTGCGATGAATCGTGGTTTCATCATTACGACCCTGAAACGAAACAAGAGAGCGTCCACTGGAAGCACACCGAGAGTCCGAGACCGAAGAAAGCGAAAGTGCAGTCAGGTGCTGGAAAAGTGAAGCGCATGGTATTTTTCGATAAAAGGGGGATCTTATACGATCACACAGTGCTTAAAGGGACACCCAGTGACAGGGCAATACTATTCAGATGTGCTGAAGGGCCCTCTGAAGCGGAAAATAGCCCAGAAACGCCCTGAATACGCCAAGGGTGGGGAGATTCTTCACAATACTCCCTCCCACCGGGCATTCGTTACACAAACAACAATCGAAGAGTTGAGCATCGAAATCATGAACCGCCACCTTACCAGATCTGGCTCCATGTGACTTGTTCTTGTTCCCTGAAATCAAGAAAGAGTTCCGTGGCCGTTGTTTTCAGCCAAATTCTGAGTTTAACAACACTGTGATGGGTATCCTAAACAGTATGTCAAAGAAAGGCTTCGAAGACAACCTTTTGAAGTAGACACAGCGCTGGGATCGTCGTATTCAGTCGGAGGGAGAGTACTTTGAAGGTTCATAACGGTAAGTCAATGCTACATCACAGAGTTTTTACGCACTGAGCTCAGTCCGGTTATTTTTTGTACGCCCCTCGTATAGATCAAATTGTTTTAAAATTTTAATTCCGAGATTCGAACATGTTCAATATATTTTCAGCGTGCTGTAAGTTTTGTAGCAGTGAATATTTCTTCGTCTTCTCTGCTTCATATGTAACTTTAGACATAGCAGGAGAATCTATTACCAAAGAGGAAGTGGAGATCGGGTGAATCATACCAATTTAAATAGTTTTCGCTCTATGAACACGCTTTCATCATGGAAAAGAATAGTTAATATTTAAATGCATGATGATTCATATATTTTTATTTTATAATAAAATTTGAAATAAACTGATTTTATTTATTTTGAATTAGGTTTTTAACGATACATACATATACCAAAAAGTAGAAAATGAGGCTTCCTTACCGTGCTGTTCCATTTGACACTGTTTCAGCAAAGGGCATGCCAAGCATGTAAATTCGTATATCATGAAGAAACCATCTCAAAGATTTTGGAAAAGTACTGATTGTGGCATTTACGCAATATCTGCTCCATTCATATCTTAGCGCTTTGTTCCTGAGGATATGAGACTCGCCCGATGAATGCGACTCTAATGACGCTGGATTGGAAAGTATTTAGCCGTTTCCATGACTACGTCTCCAACTATTGAGTAGCGGAGAACCAATTTTAGATGGTCGGTATTCTGATGCGAAACCTGTACCACAACTATTTTAGCCCTTACGTTTGTATTTCTTATGACGCTAATTAGGGAACATCAGACGCAATCCCTGCGTGAGAGAATAATATCCTCATTCCCTCAAGTAAACGTACAGATCCAGCTACAAATATATGCATACATAAACTTTTTTGCTTATATATATATACACATGTATATACACACACACATTATGCATTTTTTCAGCGCTCCCTTGTCACTCTGGCAAAGCAAACGATACTGAGGATATTGATATTGCTTTGAAATTGGACCGTTTCGTAGGGCACATAACCCCTTGGTCGTAAAGTGCCGTAAGGGAGCGGCGGTGTAGATATAATTGCCGCGGCGGAATGGTGGGAGTGGAGATTGAGGGGGGAAGGAGAGAGAGAGGGGGAGGGGAGAAAAGAAGGGGAGAGAGGGGAGGTGGGAGGGAATGTGTGTGTGGGTGGCCGTCCGACTTTTGATGGCTGGATGTTATTGGGTTTGATGTTGTGCTCTTGGGATGTCAGGGTTAATGGTTGGGTGGATTTAGGTGGTGGGAGATGGGGAAAAAAAGAGAGCGTGACACACATAATCCCCCTTTTGTAGGCGCTGCACACAGAATGGCCAGCGCCGCACTTGTCCAGAGGTGCATTGGCCGATTCATTCGTGTAATAGCTCGCGTTATCCGATGTACCTGCTACCACGGGGTTCTTCTTTTTTTATCGCGTGTATGCTTCGGTGTATGATTGGACTTTCATGGTGGAGGGAGGGAAAGCGGGAGAGAGAGAGAGTTATGCGGAGAGAAGGCGACAATCCACGAGAACGACGTAGTGAGAGGTGCAAGAGGTAAACAATTTTTCAATATAATGAAGAGGTATACTTATTTTTTTTTAAACGGTGACTTATTTATCCTAAGGTATATTAGCGCTTTCATCTCCCTGCAGTAAAAAACATGAATTATTAAAAGGTGGTACGGCTGCACGCGGTCTTCTTTTACGTTTTCTCTCTCTCTCTCTGGAGTTGGTCGATGGAACGAAAAAAATAACACACGTATACCGTTCTTTCGCTCTTAAATTTTTATGCGGGTCTGAAATATTTTTTTCCGAATCGAATTATTTCCGGTCTCCCGTTAGTGCACGATTTTACGCTTTAGTACACGCGTCTGGCTGGCTGCTCTGTCACCCGAAAACCTTTTTTTCGGTAGAGTCTCTAGCTGCACGTGGAGTTAAGTTGCAAAAATAAAAGTGGCAGTCAGTCTCATTTTTGCTTAATGTTTCTCTTTAAAAAAGTTATAGAAAAACTTCTCTCCGATAAGTAATGTTTCAATGTTTTTTTGCCTGTTTTGATGCAGCATTTTCCCGCTGATTGACTGTGGCTCTGAGGTTTGGAGTAGGGTGGAGGGGCTAAACCGAAGGCTATGGTCTTTCTGTAGGGGCATGGGGATGGATTTCGTTGACCGTCCGATTCTCGGATCATGTGGGGCACCCCTAAATGGATCGGGGGTTCATTACACGCCGGAGGCATCCCAGGGTGTAGCGCATAGGATCCTTGAGCATAGTAGGGCTTTTTCAGGCTAGAGAGCAGGGTAGAGTGTAGGCGTCTTAGGGGAATGGGTGTAATTGAGAGGGTAACAGTGAACAATATTACGAGAAATCCGGCCAATACCGCAAATAAATTAGAGTTACCGAGTGATGAAGGCGCTGACATCCGTGATATCAATAGCGTTCACGTTTGGGATTTCGATAAAAATGGTGAAATAAAACGCGATCAGAAAGAAAATGCTATATCAACCAATTGGCGGGATAATCGTATGAAGAACGCATGTATTCCTAAAACGATTACGAATGGTAAGGCTGAGGTTTATCTGAGAAGCGATAGTGAGAAAATAAATGTCGTCGTATTGAACTGCCGCAGCATCCGTAGGAAAATTGCCGATTTTGAGCATATTATTCGCAGTCTAGAAGCCGATGTCGTGATCGGTACAGAGAGTTGGCTCACTGACGAGATTGCAAGTCAGGAGGTATTCCCTCAAGACTATCGAATTTTTAGAAAGGATCGTAGCATCCGGACGGGAGGTGGAGTATTTATAGCAGTCAGCAAGGTATACGAATGTTTTCCACTATCGATTGATGACGTCGAAATAGAAAGTGTTTGGTGTGGAGTTAGAGGAAGCGATTATACAATAACAAATATATGCGCATTTTATATGCAAGTTTAGAAATTATTCATAATTTCGAGAAACAAGTAGCAACGCTAATATCGAAAAATAAAGAGGGCCATTATAATAGGAGGAGACTTCAACTTACCTTCAATAGACTGGAATCATAATTGCTTTGATCCCGGTGGTAGAGAGCGTGAATCATGCTAAGCACTGATAGAAACCTTCGTTAAACACTCGTTGTGTCAGCTACTAAGATGCCCCACGAGATCGAACAGTATATTAGATTTACTAGTAACGAACTACCCTGAGCGTATAAACAAGCTTTCCATAGAGGAAGGAATAAGCGATCATAATGCCGTGTACGTAGAATTTAAGCTAAAAGTGGAGAAACAGGTTAAGGCTAGAAGACGGGTATATATGTATGTACGCAAAAGTCGATTTCTCGAAATTTAGGTCTTTTTTACAGACACAATTCCCTAATTTCTGCGAGGCATCTATCGACGTTAGTACAGAGGAAGTATGGTGCATGTTCAGGGATATGATGCGAGAGGATACGGATAAATTCATTCAACATAAACTTAAACGTGATGGTGCGGAACCAAACTTCACGCTCGCTTATAAAATAAATATCAATTCTTTAAAAGTCACAGAGGAACAGAGGTCATTGATACGGCATCAATATAGAGAGGCGCGGTTAAGAGCTAGAGTAACAATGCGAGAAGCATTACAAAAAGAAAGTTTTGCATAATAATTTGAAAGAAAATCCGAAAGCATTTTGGTCGTACGTTAGGGAGGTTCATGGTAGAGGCCCCACCATAGCGTCACTGAAAACGGAGGCAGGTGATGTAGTACACGATAGCGCGGAAAAAGCGAATTTGTTAAATGAACACTTTCAGAAAGCGTTTACTTGGAGAGCAACGAATTTGAGGAACCAGCTTTGAATGATGAGAGAAATTTGATGGAAGATTTGAAATTCTCTGAAACAGGTATCGCGCACCAACTTGAGTCGATTAAGCAAAATAAGTCTCCCGGGCCGGAGGGCATACCCGCGCGTGTTTTAAAAGAGTAATCACACCTTACCTGAAAATAATATTCGGAAAATCCGTTGCACATGGTACCGTTCCAAAAGACTGGAAACTAGCATACGTAACGCCCATCCACAAAGGCGGTGATAAAGAGAACCCCGAAAATTATAGACAGATCTCTTTGACGTCATTATCGTGTAAGATTCTAGAACATATAATCGTTAGCTCTGTTCTACGTTATTTAGATGGTCGTTCTTCGCTAAGTAAAAACCAACACGGGTTTCGGAAAGGTAGGTCATGCGAAACGCAGCTCGCCCTGTTCGTAAACGATTTGTTGCAATGCGGAGAGAAAAACACTCAGGTTGATGCCATTTTCACTGATTTTAAAAAAGCGTTTGATAAAGTACCCCATAATAAATTAATAGGAAAACTAGAAAAGTACGGCATAAACCCAAATATCGTGAGTTGGGTAAAAGATTTCCTCTCCAACAGAACACAGATAGTAGTTATTGATGGGAAATCTTCATACCCGGTAAGAGTCGCATCAGATGTTCCACAGGGAAGTGTCATAGGCCCACTGCTATTCCTGATATATATATATAAACGATATCTGCTCGGTAGTTCGCTGCAAAATAAGACTTTTCGCAGATGACACCGTTTTATATAAGGAGATAATGAGCCAGGATGACCAAAAATCGCTCCAGGAAGATTTAAACGCCCTTTCAGCATGGTTTCAAGATTGGAAAGTCGAAATTAATCACAGCAAATGTTCCCTGTTGAGTTTCTGGAAGAGTAAGAACAATGAATTAGACTCGGAGTACAGAATTGATAGATTGAATATCCGATCTGTGGAGTACGTTAAATATTTAGGAGTCACCATTTGTCGTGATCTATTGTGAAATATGCATATTCGAAGGATCGAAGACGCAGCTAATAAGAAATTGGGCTTCGTAGGCAGAATAGTAAGAAGTAGTACAGAACAGGTACGAGAAACGTGTTATTTATCATTGGTCAGATCTCAGGTCGAATACGCTTCCAGCATATGGGATCCGTACGAAAAGGGACAGATACTTAAGTTAGAAAGAATCCAACGCAGAGCAGCCAGATTCGTTAAGCTAAAATATGAGCAAAAATTAAGCGTCACATCACTCTTGAAGGAGTTGAATTGGATATCGCTAGAGGATCGCAGAATTAGCGCTAGGTTAAGGCTTCTGGAAAAATTTAGGTCGGAAGTTCTCTTAGAGGAGGTCTCAGGAATATTAGAGGCACCTACGTACATGAGCAGGCACGATCACGAGGATAAAATACGAGAGATCGACTGTAGGACCGAGCGATATCAGGGCTCGTTTTTCCCAAGGACCATACGGGGTCATAATAGGAGAGTGATTCCTACGAGAGACGTTATTAGGTAGGTTTTGGTGTACTGCACCCCCTGCCACCCACCAGTCTGGTGATTTGCAGGGTATCATGTAGATGAAGCTCATTGGTACCAAGAAACGTCAGAGAAACTTTTAGAAATGTATTTCAATTTTTTATTTTATAAACAATTACGACTAATGTGAAAGCCGCAAAGTGATTGAATACATTGTGTAATATCAAAAAAAGTTTCGAATATGCACGCCTCAGTTTTACATAAAAAATAAAAAGTTTAGGATTTAGAACAATAGTTTTTGAGAACGTCTTTTTTCATAGATGCGATACCAATTCTTCTTAAAATAGGCTGTTTTCGAGCTTTTGAAACTTAACAAAACTTAATAAAAACAAACTTTTCAGCTCTGTGGCTGTATCATTGCATGTGGTGTGGTATTTTTTACCAAGAAATTTTCGTCGACGGCATATAAAGCACATTTTTGCCTGGTATATCCGATTTTTTCCGCACATCGAGCACGAAACCTTAAAATATCTTTAAAAGAAGGAAAGAAGGATTTTCATGATTAAAGGACCATATTTTATTCCTCGATCCTCGCCGTAAAGCCAGCATGATATTAATGCGCATTAGCGAGTAAAAAAAGAGAAAGCCTTGCCCTACCTACCCATCCCATTTCGCTAGAATGACCTCCAACTATGCGGGCTTTAACCCAATCGAAATGGAGAGCGTAGGATGGCTCTTTCCTCGCTCTCTTTGCTCCTTCATCCTCTTGCCCCTTGCCTTTCTACATGCCGTCCAAACCGCTTCCGCCCCATTCACCCCTGGAAGGGGGAAACTCCGAGATCGTCAGTGTCCTGTTATATTTACGATCAAACCCCAGTACACGGCGTTACGTTTTTCATTTTTTCCCTCTTCGATTTTGTTTTTCCTTTCGGTTTTTTTGTCTACTCCAACCCCCCCCCCCTCTCTCTCTTTCTCTCTCTCTTTCTCTCTCTCTCTTTTTCAAGTAATTTTATATTTGACGATCCGATGGCTTTTGAGAGGGATCAGAGCACAGTGTTGGTTCTTCTCTGTCGTTTTTACTCCCTTGAGCGTGCGAGTGTGCGGGCCAATGTATGTCTGTGTGCGCGCGTGTGGGAGTGGATTTTATGCCTCCGGAGCAGTAGGTTCCGTAGGGAAAGGCGGGGGGGAAGAGAGAGAGAGAAAAGAAAAATAAAGGCGAGAGGGTAGAAGACGGAGAATTACGAAAATAAAAGCTAAAAAGGGTCACAGAGGGATGAGGGGGGTGGGGTGGTGGTAGAGGGTAATGGAGGGAGTGAGGGGGGGAGGGTTTTATGATTCGAATGGCTTTGTTGAATGGGGTGCAATGGGGGCTGGTGTGATGAGGTGAGGATTTTTGGAGTGGTATAGCGTAGGTTTCAGGAGACCGCGGGTTCGGCGCCACGGATGCACTTGACAACCGGGCGTTTTACCATGGGACATGGAATCATTTCAGTCGCTCCCGTGCTTACGCCGTGTGCGTACGATTGGCCCGATAGACAATGCAGGTTTTCGGGATGGAGATTTTTTGCGGCAGTAAACTTTTTGCCCGTGTTCCGTGCGGACACGGTTTACCTATCCCTAAGGACAAGAATTGAAGTTTACTCTTTGTAAAAGCTATACAGATTCTATCTCACATCGCAGGATAAAAACGGCAATCCAATAGTTTTAAAAAAGTCATAATGTCATCTATTACTAATTTTTTCCGACAAAAGGGCGCCTCTGCTGCTTTTCCCGCAAGATATGGATCTAAAATCTATCCGACGCGTTTAAACTAAACCTTTTTATTTCTTAAAATATACTTGATATTCTTTTCGAAATTTAGAATGTTTAGAACATGTTGGTGTACATAAATAATATCAATGTATATGACGCAAACATCTATAATTAGAACTTTCGATAGAAAAGAGAAATTTGCTATTGTAGTAATACTTTTGTTATGATTTTTGTAACTCCAATTCGTAGTATGTCTCGCATGATTTTTGTCTTCATTCAATTTGAAGTAATAGAGACTTGATTTTATGTTTGTACGTATGACTGTGAATTATGGATTTATTGAATGTAAATATAGAAAAAAATCAACCCACTTTTGATATTGAACGACTTTTCAATTCATCGCAGAAAAATCGAGCGCATTTCACTTCGATGGTCTTGCGGATTGTCTCAAAGGCCTTTTTATTCCCGGGAATTAAAATTAAGTAACACAAACAAAACACATACTATACTTTTGTTATATTTATGAACTATTAATCGTCTGAATTATCGGTAATAATCATTAACATCATTACGGATGTCTCTTAAATCACTTTACCTCTTGGCGTTGCGAGCTGACAATGCGATTTGGTGTTTTTTTTAATCCTTGATTTTTCATTGTGAAGATGTATGACTAACAATAAGAGTACGTTAACTATGGGAAAACACAATACTATAGTCTGTTCACTATCTAAAGTCTCTTGGCCTTCATATAGCAAGTAGCCAATCACGAACGTTTCTCCTTCAGTCGCCCCTCACAACTTTCGCGCGGGAGGTCAGATACCCAATCACGAACAGCAACAAGGAAACGGCGCGCCGCGGCGGTGGAAATGGCAACGCAGACCGATGTGAACGCTTCGAAATCAAGAGTAATACTGAGTTCCCCCCACTACCTTTTCAAACGAATCGTCTCTTATTGGCTGCTGCTAAGGCCAAGAGACTTTAGATAGTGAACAGACTATAGCAGATGTTCCCGTTGAATTCAAAACTTCGACTGTGTAACATATAAACATCGCAATAATAAGATAGTAAAGCAAAAATGAAGAAAACCGCTCCTCATTTACCTATTTAGATGAATGAAAGAAGAAAATCTTGTATTGTGAAAAATCGAAAATTACATTTAAACTTATGGGAAAATAATTATTGAATTAAGCTCTTCGGCTTAGATTTGATATAGGTCACCCACGACCGCAGCACCACCGGATTCTGGAAAGAGGAACTATCGAAGTATACGTACGAGCAACGAAAATAAATAAAACCCATCAACAATGGCTTCATTGAGTTAATTTAAAGCTTGGTAACCCATGACTGATCGGATTGTCGCGACATTTACAAACTCAATCACCGGACAACAGGGAGGGATAGTTTGGTTCCAGCGAGGCGAAGTAGCGCCCGGAGACGACAACTAAAATAAAAACAAAGCGAGCCGAAGGCTCGCCAATATCCTCTCCATTTATTGCTGCTAATATTTATTTGGGTAAATATCAATAAGTTTCTAAGGGCATCATTTACTCGTAGTACGCATACTTCGATGATTCATTTTTCCGGAATCAGGTGGAGCTGCGGTCGTGGGTGACCTATATCAAATCTGTGCCAGCTCTCCCTCCCCCCAAATTTTTTATCTCAATATAGCCGCAGAGTTAAGTTATAAACCTTTAGGTACGAAGTTTCGTGACGATATCTTCAAAAAGGAAAACTGTAAGTAAAACCAGCAAGAACACACTAATCTACAGAAAATTAATTAATTTAACGAAAGACATGAAAGTAAATAGAGAACGTTTAAGAAGCACATAGAGTGAATATTATCCTCCGATTATAAACTCATTTCTCTCATCCTTGAGTTCTGTTACGAGAAAATTGTTTATTTCAACAATACTTTGGAAACAATGGAACGATTTATCCAATCACAATTTGTAGAAAATCTAGCTCTAATTATTTAAGTAATTTGCGGATTTTTAAAAACAGATTGCTTTGGAGAACTCTAGGCCAAACGAAAATATAATTAAAACTATTTATTAGTAATCAAACAAAATCGCACTCAAATTGAAAAACGATTTTACTTTAAATATTTTCCCATATAAATGCATAGGACTCTCAACTTCGGCGACAATGGAAGTTGTTATGATAGTTTATAATTGTTATTGTCATAAAACTGATAAAATCACGTATTTTTCTGATTCTAAACGCATTTTTACGCCAATTCGATCAGGATTCGGATTCCATCTTCAATAAAAATAAGCTCTGTTCTTTCCTTCATAGAACTATCCAAGTCTCAAGTTCGTGCCATGTTTCTAAGCAATATTAAAAAGCAAATGAAAAATAAGCTGCACTCATACCTATGTTATTCAAATGGAGAAAATGAAAAAAGAAAATAATTTTTTAAATTAGAAAGGTCAATCATACACACACACACACACACACACACACACACACACACCTGACTACACCACTTAACTCTTTCTTCCAGTTAAAATTATACCTTCCTATTTTTTCTACGTGCTGTAGTTGCTGAGCTATAAAAAAAAACATACTTTTCTTTATAGATATCTATAGATATATATAGATAGATTTACAGTTGGGTCAGCATATCTATGATGAATGATGCGGCATAAATCTTGGCGAAGCATCGTAAAAATAAATAAGATAACTCACGATAACAATGGAACTATACTTTTGTACATCATTATTAAAAACAATCGTGGAAAATAAAATATATAAATTACAATAAATATAAATAAAGGAAGAACTCTAAACACAGTGAAAGCAATGAACAGAATAAGAAAAATTAAAAAAAAAAACATTTGACATTGCTGAAGATGACAGCGTAGCTGTCGAAACGCGCGTCCTCTAAGTGGTCTTGCGAGTCTTGACACGTAAGTACCGCCTTTACGGTGAATTGGAGTTTTTTTTAATTTTTCTTATTCTACAATAAATATGACAAATATTAAAATACAATTTGTTTCATTTTGTCTACTCCTACTTTTGGTACGCAACAGACTTCAAAACGTTATATCGCATACACATAGCATTACAGCTATGTTCATGCTTAAGTTTCGATTTTATTTTCTTTTTAGGAATAATGGTGAAACATGAAAATGTAGAGTTTGGCGGGATGCGCTGTCGTACTGCGCGAATAAAAAATAGCAACAGAAATCAACTTTTTACTTTCTGCATACGTAGTAATGGGAAAGTATTGTGATCACGAAAAAAATCGACTTCGAGATTTCAACGGAAATACACGTTTTGATGTCCCTAGAACACGTTTAGACTATTTCCGGAATGGTCTGTGTATGTGATTGTGGGCGCTCTAACTCAAAAAGTACTTGCCATATCGTTACCAAACTTCGTACATAACACTTCAGCATGAGCACAAAGAACTGATTAGTTTTTAGACAATATCGGTTAACCGGAAGTCGAGGTTTATTCGAAACCTGATTCGATTTTTGCGATATTTCTCCGTTAAAACATCATTATTGTATATACAAAGGTTATAGATAATGTAATTTCCTATAACTTTCAATTGGAACAATTTTCCAAAGCAGTTATTGTTTAGGAATTATTTATAAATAATCGGTTTTTCGGTTTCCGTCAAATATCTCCTTAAAGACATCGTTATTAGTAATCTTCTTGAGGGCCAAAGTTGTAGAGAATAATATTTCTTCCAAGTTTTGTTTGAAACAAATTTTCGTAGAAACATCCATTTCGGAGATATATTGATTTTTCTAGTATACAGCGCCACCACCATTTAGCGGTGAATTCTGTAAACATATTCAAAATATACGTAATTTACGGCAATAAGGACGACTGAATTCTTTTAGGATAGGAAATAATAATTTTGCCTTATAATGCCATTCATAATAATTTAAATATCTATACCCCAAATATTGAGAAAGTCCTGTGTTGGCCACATCAGATTTTTTTAGTTTGGAAAAGAAAGGGATAGAGAGAGGAAGAGATGGCGCCACTTCCTACCACCCGAGGTCTCTCTTTCCCTCTCACGATGCTGTTTAGGATTTAGGGTCGACGAGGGAGCGAGATGAAGGGGAGGAGAGCAGAGGATCCTTTCGACCTCGATGTGAAAGTCGGACTGAAAGCAGAACGGGCGCGAATAAGGGGGCGTAAGCCGCGGCGGCCACGGGGAGCCGCAAGCTCAACGATTCCACAGGAACACCAATAGAAACAAAAAGACGACTCTAGAGAGGGAGGATAGAGGGAAGAAAACCCCTGGCGGAGGGAAGTGGAAATAAAGTGACAAAAGAATGGGAACCGAGAGAATGACAAAAAAATAATCGTCTCTCCGCCAGACCTCCGCTCGGAAGATAAAAAGGCAGCTAACACAAACAGAGAAAAAAACAAAACGATGGAAGGCACGCAGTGTGGTTTAGTTAGCCGGTTCGGAACACTGTTCAAATATTAGCCGATATGGAGTCGAATCTGTCCCGCGCACCTCGATCGCATATTCGTACACCTGTTTTTTTTTAGCACTCGAGGGGGGACCATTGAATGTTTTCCCTCTTTGCATTCATTGCATATTGATACAAGTTATGCATAGGTCCTACGTTATCCGTATTTTCGTTTCTCGATCGCTGTGTGTTGGTCAATAATTTTCATTTTTATAGGCATTTTTCTGACTTTAGTTAGCAAGTCTTCGAATATTGTTTTCCGAACCAAAATTATACTTTAGTTCGTCCATTATTTCCGAACATAATGGCAGCATTTTTATGATTGTCGTTTTGTATTTAATCTAAAAGTTATTTATTCAAATTTAATATAAAGCATAAAAATGTGAATAAGGTAATATGTGTACAATATATACTTATACGAATCTACTTTCGTGTAGAGCACCCTTCTTATGATTTTCGTAGAAGAACTCGTCGTTCGAAGTTCCATGATAGCCTAATTCTCAGCAGAGCGATCATTGCTTTGCGTTGTGTTTGCACAGAGTTGTCTCATGACAAAAGAACCACACGAGCGACTTTTTTAAATCATTCGACGTGTAAATATACAGAAGGTTTTGAAAGGAATTGAGAATGGTGATCCGATATACGAAATCCTGCGGACGCACGCGAAGGTAAAACGGAATTTCTGAAATGGTGCTTCTGCTTTCATTCATATTTTCCCCGACTATATAAGGCTCCAATTTTTTGTACCTGAAATATGTTTACGCACGTGTATTAAAGTCCCTGTTTTATTTATCCTCCCACTTGAATCGGAAACCTCGGTCAGCTCTCCTCCCTTTCACCGAAAGAGGGCCCGCGTTCACCTGAGGCTTTGTGACCCACATAACGAACAAGAATGGCCGATGCTAAAAATGGCGCTCGGATACGAAGCGAAAGTATCATCATCAATTTATCCGAAAGGCGTAAAAATGGCATGGGAGAGTAGGGTCGGCGGACAAAAAAAAACCGAAATGTGTAAAGGGATGACACTTTTTATAGGCTGTATAGGAGCACGGGAGGAGGAAAAAACATCAAATAGATGAATTATTTCTAGCGTAAAAGTTTTATGAGATATTACGCCGAGGATAGGGGTGATTAATTAACTTACGTCGCTATGAAGGGCGACATTTTTCTGAAATTTACGAGGTAAGTCATGGAAGCACAGGGCGTGAGTTTTGTGATCTTTGGGTGAAAATTTTGCGTAAAATATCAGGGTATTATTCTCCAAGGTGAAGATTGATTATAACTGGTATTCCCACCGTGGTTGTCAGAACCTACGATTGACTTCCAACCAAACATTAAGGAATTAGTCCGAAAACCTGTTAGTTTTTCATCTTACAGCACATACTTAGAGTTATGAGAACCTGTGTTTTGCAACCAAACGATCCATGTGCCGCATAATTCGCCAATGATTTCAAGGCGATTAATTTACTAGAGAACTATCGAAATCTTACGGCTGAAAAAATTCAAGAACAAGACCTTTAAAAATGTTGTGGCTATTGTACATACCTGAAGTAAGAACTTTTTAAAGTACTTGTTCTTGAATTGCATGGTGACGGTTAAAAAATTCAAAAGTTACCAGCGTTAATCTCATGGTTTTGTTCTACAGAATATGTCCCGTCCAGGTTTTTTCACCTGAAAACCTGGTTATCCTAATTCAGAGAGGCTTTTAGCTGATCATCAGCTTATTTTTGGCCAATTTATTACGCGGACACCACGAAGTACTAATGAAAAACCGACTAAAACTTTTGGAATCATACAATTCAACGAAATCCTTTTGATCGAGCAAGTCTATTTCCGTAATTACGTTATCTTCCTCTTGCCTTTCTATCCACGTACGAGGTTTCTTAACCGAGAGAGACGTGTCTGACCCAGTTATATTTAATGCTCTCAGAACTCCCTCTTCCCCACCTTACTTACGTCCATCTGTCCTCCCACGAGACCATATCATCTCCTCCTTGGGTTTGCTAACTTCTTTCCGTCACTTTGTTTTATCAAGATCACATGGCCTACTTCTATTTGCCATCTACAATTTTAATTGTTACTTTCTCCGTACGTAGTAATAGGAAAGTATTGTGATCACGAAAAAAATCGACTTCGAGATTTCAACGGAAATACACGTTTTGATGTCCCTAGAACACGTTTAGACTATTTTCGGAATGATGTGTGTGTATGTGATTGTGGGCGCTCTTAACTCAAAAGGTACTTACCATATCGTTACCAAACTTCAAATATAACACTTTAGCATTAGCACAAAGAACTGATTAGTTTTTGGACAATAACGGATAACCGGAAGTCAAGGTTTATTCGAAACCCGATTCGGTTTTTGCGATATTTCTCCGTTAAAACATCATCATTGTATAAACAATTCTATACAAAGGTTATAGAGAATGTAATTTCCCACGACTTTCATTTGAAAGAATTTTCCATAGCAGTTATTGTTTAGGAATTATTTATAAAAAATCGGTTTTTCGGTTTCCGTCAAATATCTCCTTTAAAACATCGTTATTGGTAATCTTCTTGAGGGCCAAAGTTGTAGAGAATAATATTTCTTCCAAGTTTTGTTTGAAACAAATTTTTGTAGAACCATCCATTTCGGAGATATTTTGCTTTTTCTTAATACAAGTATACAGCGCCACAACCATGTAGCGGTGAATTCTGTAAACATATTCGAAATATACGTAATTTACGGCAGTAAGGACGACTGTATTCATTTACGATACGAAATGATAATTTTTCCTTATAATGCTATTCATGATAATTTAAATATATCCCAAATATGGAGAAAATCGTGTTGGCCACATCAGATTTTTTCTGATAGGGAACATGAATTATAGTCTGAATTATGAAAAATAGCATCACTCTATTCAAGTTTCGCATAGGATCCGTGAGTTCTGCTCTGCCTCCTTTGCTGTTGTTATATGGAATTCTTTCTTGTTCGACTTGATAATACATATACATACATATTATCACTCCTGTGGAAGTTCGCAATATTTATTTTGTTCTCCTCTCTCTCTCGTCTGCGTGAAATTCACTCATATCTAGGGTTACCAGACCTCCGGCAAAAGGAGGACATGTCCTCCATTTTGCCTCTCCATCCTCCCGGCATTTAAAATTTTAGGATTTTGTCCGGCTTTTTTCTAGGAAATGTGAGTTTAAGGCTCCATTGACCAGTAGACCATTCAACTCCGATGTTTGGTGGAAAGGCTCTGTTCATAAACCCTCCTGCATGTGTTGTCGAAAGAGACAAGGGTGAGAATGGCACTTTTATGACTCCCTTTCCCTCTTAAAATTTCTATGCAAGGGTCACCGCTCTGTGAGGATCAAGCACTCAATAATTTGTCACTAATTTTCTTCAAACAACTCTTTTGCTGGTGTCATGAGGTGCAGTGGCAAAGTGACGTTACGGAATGACCAGATATACATGGTCAAATTATAAGAAAAGAAACTGAAGACTTTCATGGGTTCATCTCAGTTATCCGTTGCAGTGAATAGACCAGTTTCTTTTTCGCTCCGATTCTTAGTAGAAAAGAGTAAAGGCAGATCTTCAACCTTAATTATTTTGGTATGTGTACAATGTTCTTATTATGCAGATAACCGAAGCTTCGATTAGGTACTATATATATATATATATTAATAAAACTAATGATTTATTTTATTTGTGGCTAGTGGTTGCTATAGAATACTCAAGGAACTCCATCCCATTAAAATGGCATCACCTAAAAGGAAGTGCAAATTCTCCAGTAATCTGAAGGCGAAGTATCTCTGTTTCGACATCGGGAGGAATGAATATGAGACGAAGTGTAACATTTGTGATTGTTACATATCAGTTGCAAATAAGGGATCTTATGATTTAGAGAGTCATATAAAGTGAAAAACAGAAAATTGGTGCGAATTTCGTCTTCATGCGAAAAATTAACATCTCTTTGTCTCCAAAACAACTTGTGTGATAAAAAAGCACGCGCTGCTGAAGACATTTCCGAGGCATTAATAGTAATAAGGGTAATAATGTGCTCTCTCAATTAAGGGAGACTCTAAATAGAGAAATTGTAGGTATTGGGTGTCCAGCTCACATTCTCCGCAACTGCATGCAGCATGGAGCAGACGTATTAAGTGTTGATGTGGAGTCCCTTATTTTGAAGATCTTCAATTATTTTTCAATATATACTGTTCGAACGGAGGTTCTGAAAGACATTTGCGAGTGCATAGAAATTGAATATTACAACTTGTTATGTTCAACTAAGACCAGATGGCTATGTTTAGCACCAGCTGTAGAAAGACTTTTGAAGTTGTTCCCTGCTTTAAAGCAATATTTTCTATCCCTTACTCACTCACCAACACTGATAAAAATTTTTTTTGAAAGTGAAATGTCCGAATTATACCTGTGGTTCTTACTCTCGCTGACATGTATTTTCAAGAACAAAATTGAGGCAGTTGAAAGAGAAAAGAATTCTGTTTTAGAAATTGTGAACTTCCTTAAAACTGTGGTAAATTTATAGAAAATTTTATCTCATTATCAGTTAGACAGCTCATGGAAAAACTACAAGCAAAGGGGAAGGGTAAATAATGCCAGAGTTTTCTTGAGGAGACGCAGCTTGTGTATCAAGAATGTACTGATTATTTAGAGAAATGGATAGATTTTCTTTTAATAAATATATATGGAAGCTATCTTAAGGAGCAAATAACCAAAAGAATATCCAAAAACATATATAAATAATTATACACACTCATTATTCCAAAAAAAGCCCGTTAACTATTCCATAATATTGTTTGTCCGACTTTTTCCTTTTGTGTCCTTTTTTGGCCTTTATTGTCCTCCCTTCTACCCTTCAGTGTCTGGTAGCCCTACTCATATCTGTATCCGTACGGCGTTCGATTTGCAGTTTCGTCTTTTATTTTTCTCTTAAATCCCTCCGGTCGTTATGAAATTTTTACTGGCCTTGAGATTTTTTGCGCATTAAGTAAAATCGCGAATTTAACTTTTGTTTCCTGGTATTTATGACTTTTCTGCTTTTCCAATTTGAGTTGCGAGCGCCATTCGATAATCCCAAGGAATTAAAAGATTCCGGAATTTTTCTTCGCATTATTTCATTGAATTTTCACAGTTAACTGCAATGTATATATAGCAGAATGGATAAAATGGGACTCGTAAAAAAAAGACGATCCAAATGTCAAAGCTTACATTTCTTTTTTTCTTATACTCTTTTACTACATCGCTCAACATTCACCATAAATCTCTACCAGTTTCTCTAGGAAGAAACTTTGTTCCAGTGTGTTCATGGGAGGAATTACGCATTCATCACACGCAAAATCATTTCCATCTAAAGAGAGGGATATTATCATCTGCATAATTCAGGCTCAAATTGCTCTCTCATAGCAAAACTGTTTGCCGGATTTCCCCGGAGAATAGCCGAGATTCGTTTATTTTTCTCTCTTCTCCCTCTTCCTTTCTCCTCTCCACTCATTCTCTCCTTTACACACACACACTCTCTCTCTTTCTCTCTCTCTCTCTCTCAAAGTTGTTTACTCGTATAGTTGAATTAATCGAGACTTTGAGAGGATGTATTATTTTACTTGCGCTACAAGTACAGATACATCCACCTGTGCTGGCCCTCAAGCAAATGGGCAATCTACGTCGTTTACGAAATAGGGTCAGAAGCGCAAACTCCCTCATCGGTTGGATGCCCTCTTGTGGCAGATGTATTTTTTATCTGCTGCTTCATATAGGAATATATTTTCTTTGGATTCGACACAACGAACCATGGATTATTATTATAGTCCAACGTGTATCCGTTTCAATTCAAAAGATAATATGTATCTCTATTTGGCTGTAATATCTCGAATGCCTTTTGCTTAGCAACGTATTTCACAAATTCGTTTTCTGTCGTAATACAAGCTTTAGTGAACCGTATATTACGTTTCTGTGCTACTTTTTTAAAATTAAATATTCGTGTTAACGGATCTCGGATGCTAGAAAACCTTTTTGACAGACAACCGTTATACCACATAATCTACATCCCGGTGAATATATTCGAGTAAGACCTAATATTAAATTAACTACTGGCACGGATTTAAGCTTTACGGTATTTACATCAACCGATATTATGAAAAAAAAATGATTTTTTTTACTTGAAACGGTTCGCTTCATATCCTCTCTACCGATCACTTCGAAGCAATGGTTTTCTTAGAAACTAATTTTAGTGAAATTTTTAGAGTTTCGCGTTATCATAAATTAAATATCTGAGTTCGTATTCACATCGCGCACAAGTTGGCCGTCTCTATGCTATCAGATACGAGTCCTCTCATGGCGCTATGCAAACCTTTCGAGCGAATCTAAGCTCGCCTTCAAACGAAACGGCTCTGTCGTGCACTCCGGTCTTTCGTACGAACGGAATCCGGCCGCAGAATCGCGAACTCAACGGACATAAGTTTTGCTCATTCGAGGGCCGCATAATGAGGACGTCGCAGGACATCGCCCCTCCTCGGAAACGGAGACATTCTATCCTCGCATATAGTGAGGATAGTCTTTGCTACACATTTTGCTGAACAAATGCAATCTTAACAAGTATAACGAGGCTCATATAACTTTTTGAGGGAGTTGTTTTTAATTATGGGGAAAAAAGGAAACCAATCATAATTCAAGCCATGTTTTTTTATAGAAATAATCCGTGAATCTACAAGTTTTCTTGAGACTTCTCGTGTTTTTACTATCAGATAGTAAAAAAAACCTGATACGTTTAATCCCAAGGCCAGAAATTATATATTTTTTCCTTAAGATATGTTAATACAGGTTTTATTAGTACATACCTACGTAACTTGGCTATTACATTATAGTTAAGCAGCAATAAATAGAGGCGAATAGTGAAATATCGCTCTTAAAACTTCCGCATGTATGCCTTATAATTATAGAAAACAAGAGGACCTTACTTGTCCTGTATGGGAAATGTATCTTATGTCCTTGTTTCCGTCCCAAGAAAGGCGACATTCCACAATACAATTTCATCGACTTCTTTCATAACATTTATCTGTTTTTCCTATTATTGTCAAAGTTTTTTTTCTGAAGACGATTAAACAATTTCGAATTTTATTTATCCAGCTCGTGCATTCATCTCTTTTTATGCTGCTTCCTAGGTATTAATACCAATACCATTCGACTAGTTTCTTTCGCGTGTAAACTCGTGAATGAGACGAGAAAAATAGAGCTTATTGTTAGCCTATCCCTTCCGATCGATGTTCCGCAGCCGCTGTTTTCTCGCCGGTCAGCATCGAATGCGTCTGACGATCCGTGTGAATGCGGCGAGAGGTGCGAGGCAAGTGGTCATCGGGAGAGAATGGGAGTTGCCAATGGTGGGTTGCCTGCGTTGAGACGCCCTTTGTCCGTTGAGGAATGACGGACGGCGTCATCGTGATGGATACGTATTGCGCGAAGACACAGGCCGCACCAGAGGGGCACCTGGAAGAGGAGCAGCGAAATAAATGGAAGAAGGCCACTGAGAACGTCCTGAGGCAAATGGGTCGCGAGATACGTCCACTTGATGACATGCCTCTCTCCCCCTGGCTATATCCTTCTTCTTTCGCGTTTTCCACGAAATCGTTCGTATCCAAAAGAATAACTTCGTATTTTTTTCTCAGCCGCCTCGCGGGCAAGGGATATCGATCAAACAGCCCCAGTTCAAGGGCGAGTATGTTTGTAATTTTCTACGCGTTCTTTATTTTCAGCCCTTTAGAAATTCTTTTTTTTTTGCCTCTCTCTGTAATAATGAAAACATTGTTTTTCTCATCCATCCCCTCCCGCTACCTTAACTCACGGGAAAATTGATACGATTCGTATATTTTTCCCCGCAACGCGCCAACTCACGGATGTGTTGTTTCTATTTCTTTTTATGTGACATTTTGAATGTTCTTTTATTTTCAATTTTCGCTCTTCCGCCGGCTTTTGATGCTGGCTAGCTTTGGTCGCGGGATTACTGGATGAAGGTACGGCGTACTTAAACCTTTCCGCTCCATTGAATGCGTTCCGAATGGCGTTTCTATGAGAATTTTTTTTCAGAAACACGCAATTGTTTGCAGATTCGTTTTTCGCTTATATTTCTGTTTGGGCTAGGCGAAACCTCTCGCGTCACTTTCTATCTTTGTATAATATAGACTTCAGTATATTTATTTAATTTTTGCCGTTTTCGGAATGTGTGTCGTATCACATGAAAATCGGATATTACTTCATTTTGTACTGCTTCACTTAAAAGTGCGGCGCGAATCAATATATTTCTATTTTATTACTATCAGAAATCAATCGAGGATTTTTTTATTTTATAAATATTCTTTTTCCCTCGGATATTGGATACAAACCTTTGAATGATAAAAGTTACCTTTTTGTAATAATTTGCTGTAATATTGCATTCTTCCTATATCATATTATTGTTAGGTTATCCTCAGTAAAATGTCATAATGTGCAGCTATTTCACTTTATTTCGTCGTTTTGAAAACAAGGTTAAACTAGTGACTAATTTAGGCCCACAAAATCAACAATAATTCTAGGAAGACTACAGATCTTAAAAATATATCAAGAACAAGGTTAAATATCAAATTAAAGTTTACATTACCATCTGTATAACCAATGCAAGATGAAGGGAAACGCATCTGTAACGATCTACGATTAATTTAACAGGATGTTGTTAATTAACTGGTAACATCTCCTTGGAGGGCAAAGATTTGGGATGGTTTAATTTTATATTCAAGCGACATTTTCCTCATCATTTTCAACCAAAGTAACCAAACGGAGATGGTTATTATACCGCAGGACCTTATTTTGGGTATCAATCATATTTATCGACAAATTCGGCGATATCTAACGCGCGAATTTCGGTGGCTCGCAACCTCGGCGTAACTTCCTAATTAGACCACCTTTTTTCCACTCGCAGCCCCCTAGAGCGGAGTAAGTAGTCCAATATTAATTCGGCAAGGGAAGCAGCTACTTTCTTCCCCCATCCCCAAGCACGCATCCAATGGCAGCCACCGTACTAATGCGGGGACCGCTCACTCCGCTGGGGAAGGATACGATGACATGTGGAGCTCCCCCTGGGTAATATGAGGTGAATGTAAATATTTGCATGGACAGGAGGAGGTAAGGAGTGGATGGAGAGGAAGAAATAGAGGTGGAGAGGGAAAGAGAAAAAAAGGAGGGAGGTGGGGATAGGGAGGGGGGGGGGAACGAGAGATAGCTGAGCAACGTAGAAATGGGAGTTTTTTTAAAGGGACGAGTGAGCGAGGAAGATGCGAGAAACGGTAAGGAGTCGTAGGAGCTAAGCCCTAAAATATAGACGGAGAGCACAAAAGGAGCGCCCGGGTGTGTGTGTGTGTGTTTTCCACTCAACATACGAAGTGAATCACGAGTCGGCGTTTCTGATAAGTAGCATCCTCCACCCAAACCCAGCTGTCATATCCCCTCTGCGGGCGACGAGGAGAAATGGCGGATAAAAAAATAGTAGTAGGTGGCTGTTGATTAGAGAAACAAGAATATTATATATATATATATATGTGTGTGTGTGTGTGTGTGTATATATATATGTATATATATACAGGTGAGCCCCGCTTAACGCGGGGGATGCGTTCCTGAGGTCTCCGCGTTAAGCGAAAATCCGTGTTCGCCGTGGCACCATAACCTTTAGGTGTCCAGAGGGAAATAACTTCCCAAATGGTATTTTTGGACCCACATTCAGTATAAACCATATTTCTACCGGACTTTTAGAACAATTTATTAAACAAACTATAAAATTATCTAGTAAACAGTAAGACAAAAAAGCTTTTTAGCGGTAAACGTACATAATTTCAAAATTTTTCTCAGAACGCCTACGAAGTTTTATTTAAAAAAGAGTCCAGGGTCGATTGCTTAGCTTTTTTTAGCTTATGACGTAAAACTTGTCGGTAGCATTCAAATAGTCCTTCGCAGCTCCGCTTCACGGCACTCACTCCTGTGAAGTCATGCTCCTCCAACAAAGTCATGCACTGATCGACGATGCTCGTGAAGCTCCGCTTATAGATCAAACCCATAATAGTGCGTGTTGGGTTTTCTGCAATTTATATATCATTATATACAGTGATGAGCTGAATCCGGCTCCCGCCGGCTCGCTCGAGCCTGTTGTTAATTTTTCTCAGAATTTGCGAGCCGGTTGTTAAATTTTTAGAAAATATGAAAATTTATTAATTTTGTCCTTTAAAGTACATTTTTCCCTATCTAATAGTCTATTACCGACAGTGTATGAAATGGAATATAATGCGAACCGAACATTTGTTAAGCTAGCGGAACGGTATTACTAAACTAGAGCGATATGGTGCCTCTGGCATATAGGCCTCCTTCCACCTTTATCCAAATTTCCTAACCCCCCTTTTTTTAGAGAGCCGGTTCTTAATTTTTTCCAGTTCATCACTGATTATATATTATTATACATTACATGCATTCAAACATAAAGATCCCTCCGCGCGTACCACATGTTTTTTCTTATGTAGATCAAAATTATGTTTTGTGTAGCGTTTTTGTTTTATTATTATTTATAATGACATGTTAATACGGTAAATTAACATTGTGAGAAAGTAATTGTCGAAAATTATGGATTTTAAAAATACAAATCATCAAAAACATTCTTTACGATCCAATGATGCAAAGAACATGAAGCATGAATCATATTTCTATTTCCGTTTTTCAAATGTTTACCGCCTTAGGAGATATATTTTTTGTTACACCCGTGAAATTTACAGGGTAAAGAGTGAAATTGGCCACGAGACGATGCAATATTATGCAACACTGCTGAAATATCACAATATTTAGGATACTTGATGAAATTCGATTAGTGCAAAATTTAAAAAATCATAAGATATTAGACTGCGGTCGCACTGTGCATAAGATATCTATATTTAAAACATGTTTAATTTGAAATAAAATCCGCGTTATACCGAATCCGCGTTGGCCGGGACCGCGTTAAGCGGGGCTCACACCACACACACACAAATATATATATATATATATATATATATATATATATAAATACTTAAGGAAAAGGAAAGGTAATAATAAGGGTAGCAACAAGGTGTTGGAGGAAGCCCAGTGGACACTTACCTAGAATGAAGAGCCGCTGGGGGTGCTGAGGACACACGAAAAACACAAAAGAACAAAAACTACACAAAAATGGAGCTTTCGGGCTGATGCCCTTCTTCAGCGACGGAGAAACATATACTGTTTGAAGTGACACACTGGGGGGATATGGGGAGGGGGGGAGGGGTAATGAGAGAAGTTCGGGGATAGGAGGAGACGGGTAGGAGGGACGGCCAATAGGGTTATCGGAGGTTAAGACCAGGTGGGGAGAAAGAGTTAAGGAGAAAGATGTAGGCCAACTCCCACTGTCGAAGTAGGGGAGCGGAGGTATCATCCGGTAGGGCACGGATAATCCTTACAGTGAAGCAATTATTGAAGGTGGCCTGGTGAGAATTGGCGTGAGAAGCCACCGGAAGGGGACGGTTAGTGTTTACGCTGTTCCGGTGGCCATTGATTCTAATGTTGAGGGGGTTGCTGGTGAGGCCAACATAAAAAGCAGGACAAAGTGTGCAGGTGAGGAGGTAAATGACGTTCCTAGTCGTGCAATTACTTCTGGAGGGGATGGGGTAGGTGATGTTGGAGGAGGGGCTGGTAAATGAAAATGAGGGTGGGTGGATGGGGCATGTGAGACAACGGGGTTTGCCGCAGGGTTGAGATCCTGCAGCGGATGGAGGGTTGGGAGTGGGGGGTTCTTTCTTCCACAGGATGTTTCCCAAATTAGGAGGCCGGCGGAAGGAGAGAATGAGGGAATTAGTAAAGGGGGGTTGGTGGGAGGTGGAAGTAAGAATTGGGTGGGCAGCGTGAAGGATTTCCTTGAGGACCTCGTGAATCCCGGGGTGGAAGAGGGTGGTAAGGGTAAGAGAAGGGGTAAGATCGGGAATAGGAGGAGTGTGAGGGTGGTGTTTGGTGGTTACCGGTGTGATTACCCTCCGGATCTGGTCACGGATCAGGCCCGGTGGGTAACCGCGTTTGAGGAGGGCATCTTCGAGGATGGAGTAATATATTGAGAGAGACCTCCTGTCTGAGCAAATCCTCCATCCTCGGCGGGCTAGGGCATATGGGATCGAGGTTTTGGTGTGTAGGGGATGGTAGCTTCGAAGTGGAGGTATTGAAGGCTATTGGTGGGTTTGATGTGGACGCCGGTGCGGATTTTTCCGTCTTGGATGGAAAGGTCGACGTCCAGAAAGGTGATGTTAGTGGTGGAGGTATGGTAGGTGAAGGAAAGCGTGGGGTGAGAGGAGAGGCGTAACAAAAAGGATTGGAGGGAGTCAGGTCCATTGGTCCAGATGAAAAAGATGTCGTCAATGAATCTCAGTGGTTTGAGAGGTGTGTTGAGGAAATGAGTCTCCCATTCCCCTAGGTAGCAATTGGCATAAGAGGGCGCCATTCGAGTGCCCATTGCTGTACCCTTAATTTGGAGATAATGGTGCCCTCCGAAAGAGAAGTTGTTCTTTTTCAGCACCATTTCTGCCAAGTGCAATAGGAAATGGGAGGAGGGTCTTTTGTCAGGTCTTGTGTCAAGTAATTTTCTGAGGGCAGAAAGTCCGTCATCATGGGGAATATTGGTGTAGAGGGAGCAAACGTCAATGGTAGCCAAAATGGTGTTGGGTGGGAGGGGAGAAGGGAGGTGCTTAAGGCTTTGGAGGAAGTGGTTGGTGTCTTGGATAAAGGATGGCAGTAGTCGGACGAGAGGCTGTAGGTGAAAGTCCACGAATGCGGATATGCGCTCCGTGGGGGAGTTGAAACTGGCAACAATGGGACGGCCAGGGGTGTTAGGTTTATGAATTTTAGGAAGAAGGTAGAAGGTGGGGGTACGGGGATTCTTGGGGATCATCAGGGCGATGGCAGAGTCGGTGAGGCCTTCCTGTTTTCCTGCGGAATGAAGATGGGAGGAAATTTGGGAGGAGTGGAGGCTTGTGGGGTTGGAGGTGAGGGGGAGATAGAAGGTTTCGTCGGAGAGCTGGCGCTTGGCTTCTTCATTGTATTGGGCGCGATCCAACACAACCGTGGTGGTGCCCTTGTCCGCGGGGAGAATAATAATATTTCTGTTGTGTTTAAGTGTTGAGATGGCATGTCTTTCACGTCTGGTAAGATTGTCTTTGTGGTCAAGAAGGTCCGGAAAGTTGGGCTGGGAGATTCTGCGAAGAATATAATTAAGATAGTGTTCTACCGGGTGTTGGGAGGGAAGGGCGGGTGGGATATATTGGGAAGGGGGTTTGAAAATGGAAAAGGTCTGTGGGAGGCCGGGGGGGAGGTTTGGGTGAGCAGAAGGAGAAGGGTCCCCTTTAGGAGGGTTGGTTTTTAGGCGGAGCGTGCGAGCAAAGGCCTGGAAGTCGGCGAGGAGACGGAAATGATCGAATTTGGTGGTGGGACAGAACGAGAGGCCGCGGGAAAGGAGTGCTGTCTCAGCAGGAGTGAGTTCGTGGGAGGAAAGGTTTACAATGTCGTCTGGTTTGGAAGAGGTGGGGGTGGTGGGGGGAACAGAAAGGGAATCGGAGCGCTTCATATGTTTAAAATTTGAGACAGAGGGGACCCTTTGTGGAGTACGGAGTGGAGGTGGGGTGGGAAAACCCAAGAGGTCCGCAAGGCAGGGCTTTTGGCCTATAAGTGGAGGGGGAGGGTTGATGACCTCACCAGGTGGTAAAAATGGTAGGGGTAAACCAAGTTGGAGGTGCCGAACGCACATAAGGGAAAGCTTGCGGAGTAGTCTGCTTTGGTTCGATGTGAGATCTTTCGTCGCTTGAAGGAGAGCGGCGTTGAGGTCGGATACGGAGTTTGGGGATTTGCAAAGATGGAGGACAAGAGTTTTGCATTTTGCAAAATGGACATTGGAGAGTGTGATGTATTGAAGTATGGTGGATCGAATAATGTTGAGCGAAGTGAGGTGATAGGTGAGGGCAAGGGGTGCGCGGATTGGGGGTGGGAGGCCTGAGAGAGGAATTCTAATAGTGAGAGATTTGGGAGAGAGGCCTAGCTGAAGACAGGAATTCGATCTGACAATTGAGGGAAATGTGCCTACGGAGGTGATAACGGAGATGGGTTATATCCATGGTGGAAGGGAAGAATGAAAGAAAAAGGCGACAGGAGAGAATTCTTGAGTAAAGGTGAGACAACAATTAGAAAAAACAACTGTGAAGAACAATTGAGAAGAAGATACGATGTATAAATACTTAAGGAAAAGGAAAGGTAATAATAAGGGTAGTAACAAGGTGTTGGAGGAAGCCCAGTGGACACTTACCTAGAATGAAGAGCCGCTGGGGGTGCTGAGGACACACGAAAAACACAAAAGAACAAAAACTACACAAAAAAAAAATATATATATATATATATATATATATATATATATGCCGTAAGATAGAGGATTAGATTACCTTGTTTGTGGGGTGAATGAAAGGGAAATGGATGAGATACAGAGGGGGTTAAATTGGATGGATGCGCGTATGGAACGAGCGAATGAGCAAGAGCACGAAGAGGGAAAACAAGGAAATCGAATATCGAATAGGCATACTCACACAATTTAACCAAGTTGAATTCGAAAAGAACGCGTTAGCGCCGAAAGTTCATTTTCTCAAAATAAATTAATTACCATCGTATTCAATGTTTTAATCCTTTCTCTGTTTTATTGGAGCTATTACTTGATGTTCGTTTTCGCCTTTTCTTTTCTCACCTATTTCATGTAAGAAAATGAAATACATGGGAAAATTCGGACAGCTTATTTAAAAATGTAAACGAAATATATTTTATGGGATGAATTTGGGGTTTTAAACATTTTTCCTTCAAAAGATGTGCTCTTTTCGATGGAAGAAGCGTTTCGCGACGACACGAGTCATTTTTTCACGTGATAATTGAAACATTGACGCCCCGGAGAAAAACATTGCGCGAATTCCCGAACGCTATCCTCTGAAGGCTCTCAGGAATTCATCACAACAGTCCTCTTTCTCGCCTTTGGAACATTTTTTGTTGACCCAGGCAACCGAAGGGAGAAAAAATCCTACTTTCGGAAGATTAAAATGAAGCGTTCTTTTCTCTCTTGTTCCTCTCATGCATTTTTCCCACAGTAAGGTCATCAAGGAACACGGAAACTGTCCCGGATCTTTCGTAGGTTAAAAAAAATGAAATTCAGCAAAAACGCCGGATAAAAAACTCTTCTCGGAGTTGTATGCAGAAATGCCAAGATTATCGCAGTTCTTTCAAAAGCGGGTTACAGCCAGAAATGAATTACTTAAAAAAAAGGTTTTAAAAAAATAACATTATGCACTAAAAAGGAAAAAAGATAAATTTTTGTTTATTTATTGATCGTGAGTTCGGCTGGTAAGGACGAACAAAATTTACAACAATTTCAGTGGAATAAATTCCTTCTTGCTCAACAATGTTGATTTACTAAACTTTATTAAGAACTTTTGTCAAAGTTATATGGCGCCTTACAGGTTTTATTATCTTGCGCCATATGACTTTTACAAAAGTTCTAAAATTTACCAGCCAAACTCACGATCAATAAATAAGTAAAAATTTGTTTTTTCCGTGTAGTGCATAATATAAAAGTTATTTTTAAAACTTTTTTTAAGTAATTTATTTTTTCATTTTAGTCTCAAGCAATGAAATTTGACATTCTTCCATGGATTATATAAGGGTGAAGTAAAAATAAAAGTTATTGATAACAACACATTGGAAATAACAACAAACCGAAAGAAACAAGACATATTGATCATAAATCCATAAAGTGTAATATTCAATCTGTGAAAGAATATTTTGTAAACAATGTTTTAAGTTATATTTTTTGAAAAATCTACCTAATTACAATTTGATGTGAAATGTGGCAATTTTCTTAGTCGTTGCAAGTTCTTTTAAGGCTATTAAATTACAAATTTTATCTCTAAATATTTACTGATGTAACTAAAAATGTTAGCATTCACCATGCAAGCCCTCTAAACCAGTATGATGTAGCAGAATTAAAAGTATAAGTAATTTAAAAGCTCTATAACAAACCGAAACAAACGAATGGAGACAACCAAGTAACTACATTTACGAGTGTCGGTATACTTGATTATACATAAGAAATCGTTTCTCTATCCCTTACTGGTTCTCAGTCATTAATTATATTAGAAAAAATTTCAAACTACGAAATAGTTTACTTTGTAGAAATATACGATGTAATAAACAAACGTTTCTTCAGTTTTTCGTTGTTCAAATTTTTGTGTGTTCGCGTCGCCATCTATCATCCATCCGAGCAAGCTCTTATTTTTCGATTATCTGCTAATGTCAGGTAAAGAGGGTCATAGAGGAAACGCTAAAGTTTGCCTATAACTGGCATTTTAATGGAATATATTAGTGATTTTGCGTTATTAAAATATAAACCCTATTAATCCCTATCTCATTAGTTGCGTCGGTGGCGTCACCGGATGTATTTGCACCGGTCCCGTGGGCTGCTACCAATCTTGCTCAGGTGATATAAGCTTCCATGAAGGTGATAAAAAACCTCCATATATACCCTCTATATATAATAGATATATCGAGTGAGGTTAATATAAAAGTTATTTTTAAAACGCGAGGATAAATTTGGCGCATTTTATTTTGTCCCCGTTTCCTGTTCCCGAGGAATTTTTGCTTTTTTGGGACAAAAGAGGTGATATATACGAGGCGATTGAGCCGATCGCCGAACCCCAGGCCCAAGCGTGAAGGCAAGGCCCGGGTTGAACTGACGAAACCGCGTGGACATGACTCCTGTTAGCGCGGTCGGAGCAGTCACTCTCTGTCGCGTAGCAGAGTAAACGACGGGCAGATAGCGGTCAACAATGGCATATCAGAGAGCGCAGGGAAGGGGAGGGGGCGGGAGGAGGATTGCCGATATCAGAGACAGTGCTGATAACGAGGAAGGGCGTGTGGCGAAGGAGGGAGACAGTGGACAGTGAGAGGGGTTAGGTGAAAGGTGGAACATGCGACTATAGAAGAGAAAATTTTTAAGTGTGGTTTCAAACGAGTTGTTGCATCTAAAGCTTTATAAATAGGAGTGACTAGATTTCTGCATTTAAAACGTGCTTCAATCGACTAGAATCTCAATACATAATATGTTTCATGAAAATAAATTTGAAAATAATATAAATTTGAAAATAATTGGTTCCCTCTTTTAAATTCACAAATAGCGTTGTAGTCAATAATAGACGAATGCTATGCTATTTGTTTTATGTCATAGGTGTTACAGAATATTATTCCAAATGCTGCAATATTTCTTCATATGCGTGTTAATGATAAAAGCCACTTGTGTTGATTCATGATATCTATTCGAGATAGAAAAAATCGTCAACCCCATATATAAACTTTAAAAATGATTTTACTAGTGGTTCTTGTAAAGTTTTTTATAAAAACCATTAAGTTATAATATTGTATTTCAATCACTACTCGTTCAAAATAATACATTTCTTTAAGTAATTAAGTAATTAATAAAGGAGCCAAATTTTTCCATAATTATTTTGATTTTTTTTTTTGTGATTCGCTAATGTATCTTTATGAGATTACATTTTCACTGAATTATGTCATTAAAACTCCAAGAAAATATGTTGAATCTGAAAACTGAAGATAATCTTTTGCTCGCATACGTTGGCGGATCCAATGGAGGCTAATAGAGAGGTACATCTCCATTGCCCTCCACCGAATAAATTCTTAAAAGTCATTCTGAACAAAATTCGTTCATTCTGTACTACATATAAGGTGTCTAGGGAAAAACAATGGAAGGTTATCATGGTGGCAGGTATTTTCAGATTCAAGGGTGTTCGTCAGTGGAAGATTCAGGATAGACGATCATTTTTCCATCAAGATTAATGTTTTTCACAAAAAAGGGCATTATATTAATGAAGCCAAACTCGGTGATATTTAAAACATGTTTTCATTCTTAGTGACAACGCTTGACTTACTATACGAGTTATATTCTCGTGAGACAAAGAGAAACTTTAAAGTCCACTTTAAAATTCCCATTTAAATAAAAATATATTTCCGTTCCAGTCAACGGTACACAAAAGAGAGCTACTCGGTTTTCATGTTCGCACGATACACGATTTTTTTAAATGACCCCATTGTCAGCCATTCGTCCGTCAACGAACTGCATTGATTAGAATCGAATTCAATGGTGAAAAAACACCGCCTCTTCGTAGAAACACACTTTTCTCAACCGAATACTTGACGCAAAAATACGTTTCATTGTGTATTGGGTTTGAAATTTTTCCTCCATTTTACTCCCGATACGCTTTGTGGTTCATAAAATATGAGTTTAGCTACGAAACATTTTGCGAAAATAATCTGCTCTGAATTTCATTCGTCTGTGTCATTTCATTTGGAGGCTAATTTTCAATAAATATTTCTGACGAACGAACCATAGGCTGAAAACAATAGCTTTCATATTTGCTTTCATAAAACGGCCATGTAGAACCCAAAACTGACAAAATATTGCTTTTGTATTCTTTTTTTATTAAACTGTGATAAAAAAGGGCGTTTATGACCTTGACTGCTGTATTATTCGAGTCATGACATGGATTTAAAACGTGCACGGAATCATTTATTTCTACGTGAATAAGTGATCGAAGCCATTCGTGCTCGTTCGGTTTTTTTTTCGATTGACCCAAAAACTATGCGTATGATATTTTTAATGAGTTGAAAACATGAATTGCTCCTATGTTATTGACAATCATCTCGTTTCTTTCTCCTTTCTTTCACAATGTGCCATTATAGATGAATGCGTAATGAGATTGATGAGAGGAATAGCATTTGTGGCATTCGTATTTTCACTTCTATGAAACAATATCCCTCTTATTAATTCAATCTTTAATTACTGGAGTGAAACTACGAACACGTTTTAAATGAGGTTCGTTCTCCCCGAACACTATTGATTATTGTTATTGTTTATCCACTTGATATACTTGAAATTTTATTATTTTCTTAAATAATGAGGGTTAATAGGAAATTAAAAGAAAAATATTGACATTCACTTTGTTTCTCTGTACATTTTAAACGAGTGAGAAATTAAGTAATGGAGTATTTTGACGCTATAAATTAAGTAGTTGACATATTTATTACCAAGCTCCTTTTTGCCTTTAAAGACTGATATATCTAAATGGTGGTTTATCTTTTTCGTTTGTTTTTTATAAGATGGTTTACCTTTTATTTATGGTATTTTTACTTAGCGCTTAAAGTTTTCGTTTGAGTTAAATCATAAGAATGAATCAACGGAATTTTTTCTATCTATATTGGAACATGTCGCATAGAGTGCGCGATAATTTTTACTGCTGGCAATGAAATACGCTGAATGAGGTAAAGCCTCGTCAAGTTTGAACTCTTTTTGAGTTAAATCTTCAGAATCAATCAACGGAATTTTTTCTATCTAGATTGGAGCGTGTCGCACACAGTGCGCGATAATTTTTACTGTTGGCAATGAAATACGCTGTATGAGGTAAATCCTCGTCAAGTTTGAACTTTTTTCTTTTTGAGCAAACGGTGGAAACGTTTCAAACTGCTCAAGAATTTGACCTGTTATAAGGATTTTCTTTCGGCTGTTTAAGGCTGTATGTTCGAAGCGATGTGGGCAACAGCCACCTTAACGAAACAAAGCGCACGTGGAATAACTCATCCCACTCAGTTCTAATTTCTGTTAAGCTGCAGTGGGGAACCTTACCCGTCTCTATTAAGCCGCGCAGTCCGCTTACGGAATTCCGAATGATATGAGCTATAAATAAAAATACAACGGTCCAAATTAGACCTACGCGCCTTTCCATGCGGAAAAACAGATCCCTCATCAATTCTTCCCCTGCAATATTGCCGTCCTCATCTATGCCCACTGAGACGTTGCCAGATCCATCCGCGAGACCAGTAGTTAATCTATCGTGAGAGCGTAAAAAATGAAGGTAAACTGGGCGATATTGCGTCGGTGTGTAGGCAGGGCCGTACGTCCATTCGATAGGGGATCCATCCTTCACAATTATCTTACGGGAACGGTTAAAGGCGTTTCTCCCCCTCCCCCACTCCCTAATGGCGCCTCCCTCTCTCATCCCTTTCTCTCTGTTCGAACGAACCGGAGCGACCTCCTCCAATCTTTCCTGTTTACGCGATTATCTCTTCCTATTCCCTCTCGTTTGTTTTTACTTCTCGCTCCGCCGTTTCCTGCGCCACGATTTTAAATCTCACTCTGCCTCAATTCGAACGCACTTTATTTCAATTTTGCGTCATACCTTCTTCTGTTCGCGTTTGCCCTTTCGTTCAGCTCTTCCTTTGTTATAGTCTTCTATCTTCTACGTTTTATTTCTTTTTCGGTTTTATCCTCTCTCTTTGTCTCTGGAGGATTTGTTAGACGAGGGAATGGTATATCCGAGCGGCAATACCATGAACACCTTAAGAACGACTTGAAAAAATAAAAAAGTGGCGAGGCTTCCAAAAAAACGTGAGAGAGAGAGAGAGAAAAGAGTGCTTGAATTTGCTAGATTAATGTTTTTTCGTGGAATTATGTTTTTCCCCGTCTCTGTCTTACCTGGAACGGAGTGACAATCTCAGTTGAATTGAATCTTTTTCTTTTCTTCTATTCTCGACGCGAGAGCTCCATACTCTCGTGTTTTCCTATTTTTTGCGAACGCTCTATTTGTGAAGATGGGATATTATCGGTTGGTCTGCAAGGCTAACGTGGCCTATATTTTTGATCCGATGAATGATATAAATATATATATAGCATATTATTCGACGCTCAAAATTTTTTGGTCAGTTTTCATCATAAATGCCACATTTTCAGAGGTATTCGGTTTCCAATAATAAGTTTGAAAATTTTGAATAATCAAGTAAAATTTAACCCTCGAAGGTAATGCCTTAGTTTTTTTTTAACCTAATTTACGGTATATCTGTTAATTGGTAACAGATAAAAGTATTCCTAGCGAGAAAACACGCGTAAAAATTTTAATTACGGAAAGCGTTAAAAAAATTAAATGAAGAAGCAAATAAAATTAGTTTTGCATTATTATAGGATTATGTCTTTTAATATCGTTCATTAAAATGTATTTATGTATTTTTCTTTTTATTTCGTTTAATAAATATCCACGAATAAACTCTGAACATTATTTTTAAGGATGGTGCTACATCACGTTTTTTGCATCGACATTAATTACTCATTTCATCCATTTTCGTTCTTTCAGTTTCGATCAGTAACTTAAAGCACACATTTAGAGATTGAAATTTACTTACCGAAGTCCAGATGGGCATACATCACCGCAGCTTCTCCACCTCCAAATGTCAGCAAATCTCTGAGTCGTTCGGTCTCATAATGTAATTACTGGTCCATAAGAAGGAAAATAGAACACCAAATGGACTACGAAGGACATATTCTTATTTGATTAATCCTCGAATTATTTTGACTCCATACCACACTACGAAGAAAACTTCCATTGCAAAAGGACATTTTTATTTGATTAATCCTCCAATTCTTTTGACTCCATACCATGCTTTATTCCATCATAATAGCCCGCATTGAACGTCGTGCTCATTTCAATCTATCTCCATCTCCATCCAATTCTCAATGCTTCTTTCCAGCCACTGCCATACGGAACATTGCTTTCTGAAAATGTGCATTGACAGGTAAGAGAGTGCTGTTTAAAACGGACTCTGGTTTTTTTCATGCCCTGTGTGCCTCTTCCCCTGCCTATGTCTCTCTCCCTCTCCTCCCCTTACCGACCCTTCTCCCACCCACCCCCTAACCCTTCTCCCTCCGTCGTCGTTGGCCCTAAGATCTCGTTTTCCCATCCGTAACGCGCATCGCTCTCTCCTTTTCAGTCTCGGGATTCATTCTAACAATCCCTCTCTTTCCTTCTGAACCAGTTACAAAGTCTACTCGAATCTAATTTTCCCAGTTTCCTCCGATTGCCCTTTTTCCCCTCTGCTTCTCTCCGCTTGGCATTCATCTTATTTTACTCTTTCTACGGTAATCTTCGTATTCTCCCTTATGTATGTGTATATATATATATATATATATATATATATATATATATATATATATATATATATATATATATATATATATATATATATATATATATATATATATATATATATATATATATAATGGGATAGCTTTTACTTACATCTCTCTTTCTGTTTCTCGTCTCGCCGTTGGAGTTCGAGTTATCTCTCCTCCACGCCGCTTATTCCTTTAACATCTTCCACGTTTCTCTGCCGCCATATTTTTAGTTACCCGTTTAACCGGGTACTCCTCTTCTCCTTATAACATTCCGACTGAGTTTTCCGTCAAACCTCAGTCATAGGTTTATAATTAACATTAGGCAGGGTTAAGACTGGTAGGTAGTGTGCCTGCTTTCTAACCAACAGGCTTCGGGCATGGATGTTGTGATTCGTCTTGGGGTTTTTCCCCTACCTGCAGACAAGCATTTGGCTTTGCCGGTGAAGGTATCATTTTCAAAAATTAACTAATTTTTGTGCAAGATGACATAATACCAAACGGACGAAAGTTTTGAATGTTTTATAAACGATTAAGTAATTCAAATAACGCTATTACTTCATTATTTTAGATACATCATTTTTAAAGTGAAATAAACGTAAATTTATTATAATTGTATTGTGGCGCAATATTATACACTATGTCCATATTCAGTTACTTTTTTTATTTCTTTTCCCCTTTTTCTTTACCCTGAATTTAAAAAATAATTCAATTTAGCTTCAACTGTTGTATTTTACGCTAATTTTGAGCCTTAATGGATATGTAAAAATATTGAATGAAGTGGTATTTGTAGCGTGGAAATGTTGCATTCTTATTTCTTCTCTGTTGAAACTTCTACTCAGCTTCACCTCTTTTTTCCATTACTTTCCTTCTTACCTCTTTTGCCCTTCACTCCTCCATTTTTACTCTCGCTCTGTTTCTTCGCTCCGTTTCCTGTCTTTCTCTCGCCCGCTATCCCCATTCACGTAACCAATTCTCTTCCTTTATCTCTTTCCGTCTACATCCCTAATTAAATCCTCCTCATTTACGTTTCTCTCCAATTTTACGCTCTTCTTTCTCTTTCATTTCCTTCTTTCTGAGGCCATTCCCAGTTTGCTTAATCTCCCTCTACCTCTTCTCTTTTCATTTCATTCCTCTCTCTCTCTCTTTTCCGACTTCTCTTTCCTCTCTCTCCCAGAAAACAGCATCCGCCCTCTTCGTCCAAATGATCGTCCTTTTTTCTCCGCTTCCTTTATTTCGCCCCTTCTCCCACTCTCGTCCAGTTTTCTTTCTCACTCCCTCTCACATACTCCTTTCTCTTCCTTGCACGCCTTCTCAACAACTCCTCCCATTTCTACCTCCTCAACCCTTGAGTGGATTTCTCTCTCCCTCTCTCTCTCTCTCTCTCTCTCTATATATATATATATATATATATATATATATATATATATATATATCTTTCTCTCTCTCACCGTGAAACGAACGTCACATCCAGGAGTCATTCAGGGAATGAGCAGAGAAGGGGATTTCCTTCCTTTAGTGCCGCGGCGGCGATGAGAGAGAGAGAGAGGTAGGGGAGGTGTGGTTCAGCCTTCAAGAGAGAGAGAGAGAGAGAGAGGGAGGGAGCGAGGGTAGGGGAAGGCGTGGAAAGTTTTATGCGGTTGATTTGAGGAATGGCGAGATTCGATTGGATTAGGAAGATGTTTAATGGGAACCAACTTAACGAACTAATGGCTCCACTTAATAAACCACGATCGGTTCGTCTTCTTGACTCCGCAAACACGTCCGGCTGTATAGAAAAATCGTTGGTATTTTTTTGTCAAGGGCCTGTTTATTTATATTTTTATGCATGAGTGGAATTCATTACGAAAATGTCTAATGATACGGTTCGGTTCATATTCATATATGTAAATTCCAATCTATTGATATATCAGAAAGGATAAAATTATTAAAATCGTTATAATGTCGAAATATAAAAAAAAATACGGAAGATAATCATTTTCAATTTTTAACCAACTGTGGATCATAATATATCAACTTGTAGTTGTTTCCTTAAAACGTCTCATTACTGACTTAATTTTAAATACTTCAATTCTACATCCTCTGCAACCCGCGGCATTCATTTTCCATTATCTACTAATTTATAGATAAGACGATTTCCTAATTTACGATCTAACAGAGAAATAATTCTCATGTAGATCAACAAGCAATTTCGTCCCAAACGCCCTCAATTAAGGCTCGCCGAATGAAACGATCAATCTTTAGTATCGCCAAATAAAGGTGGAGAACCGTTTCCTTCGACTCTCTCTCTCTCTCCTTTCCCACCTCTCTGCCTCCGCGACTCCTTCCTTCATCTCCAACTCTCTCTCTCTCTTATTTCTTCTAAATGGGCATTTACCCTAGTCGTTACTCTTCGGATTTTGACATTCACTGCATCCCCGGATATTAAGAGAAGTCCCTTTCCCCTTAACCCTACCTCTCCTCCTCCAATTCCCCTTGCCGCACCTATCTCCTCACTCCATCAGGAAATTTCATGGAACAAATATTTTTCGGGCGCGTGTTGGTGGTGCCTACTCTTTAAGGGGGCCATCTGTGAGATTCTGCGGGAGCCATTCGTTTTGATTGTTTGCGCTGGAGATCCAAAGCGAGGCCGAATTTGGATATAAGGAATGATAGAAATTTCCCACTCCACGATGTTTATGCATTTATTTTATCGTGGCTGATGTTCAAAATTAAACTTGCCTCGTCCATAGGTTAGGATTGAGTTTTATTTTGTTTCGAGATTTTCAATATTTTATCACCTCAAGATGGCCATTTTAGGGAAAATGATTTACAAAAACAAATGGTTCTTTTCGTATTTTTTAAAATATTCTCCGAAACATTGCTCTACGAAGTTTTAGTATATATACTTATGTAATTTTTATAAAAATTAACTATTATTTTCCGACTGCCTTAGTATTCGAAAATGATAAGGGTTATTCGGTTTACAACGATACTACGTGTATACTATGTGATCATGAGACCAGTGAATAAAAGTTTTGTGAAAAGGAAGCAGCATCAAAGCAATCAACGCTAAGATGGTAATAGATTTCTTAAGATATAGTACCAAAATATTTTGTTAATTTTGCCGTATTTCACTGACTCAGTTATTCGAACTAAATCTATTAAAACGTTTTTAATTAATTCACTGTGTTCTTCTTCAGTTCATAAGTATTTACATGTTATAAATGTGCAGAAATTGTAATTTGATATTCCGTTATGTAGTCGTTACAATTTCGCTATTATAAAATAGTTTCTATAAAGAGAAACAACTAATCAGAGATGTGTTGTGAAGTAAGATATGTATGATTTTATTATTTAATCGCGTATTAGTCAAGAAAAATTGAAGCACCAAATGCGTTTTCGTCATGTATTTATGTCTCTTAGGTTTTTCAAGTACTATCTCTTTGCGGTACTTAATATCTCATACAAAGAACGTTTCGCAAAGACTTCGCAGCTAGGCTTTTAAAATTCTGAAATTGTCCTCTTCAAGAGTTTGAAAAGTTTGTTTCCTTTTACAAATAAAGTTTATGGAGCACTAAAATGAAGCCGTTAATGAGAGTTCTTGGTTTTCTTAGGCATACAACTTTTGAAGTAAGAAGTACTTTAACAAGAAGAATCTATATTTTCCTCATTAACTAATTTATTTATTAGCGTTTATTCAATAACAATATTATATTTAACTAAATAATATTTTTTAAACGAACATTTTTGCTGTACTTCTTATTTTTAATGATAAATTTCAACATTGTGTTTTGAAATAAATTAACTAATCTTCATTTTGCTATGTTTATTCTATTTATTTTCTGCGTCTCGCCTGTTTATTTTCCCGTATAAATTCCAGAAACGCAAACTTGTTAAGCGTCATTTTCCTCCTCTTAATTCCTATTTATGTACGTACGGTACTACGTAGGGTCGTAGTGAAAACCCCGACACTGCTGGGAGGGGACCTCTCTGGCCAAAGGCTCCGACATTCCTCTGATTCGTATTCTACCTGAGAGACACTCTTGAATGTTTAAGAGCTCTCTCCGACTGGAGCTCCAATGAAAAAAATGCTGTTATTTTAATAAGAAATGTTCATCTTAAGTGAGTTTCGGGGTATGAAGTAAAGTCGAAAATATAATACGTCAGCCTTTTCAACTAAGTAACTACTCTCTATCCTTTCTCTTAATCTTCGCACAAGTTTTCGAGTACCGCTGAAATGTACGCAAAAGGATAAAATGTAAATTTGCATACTAAAAGTGTTGCTCTTAAAAATTACAATGTTATATCAGCTAAAGACTGCTTAAAGCAGGGGTGCACAACTCAGAAGTTGACGCGGGCCAAAATCAACCTTGGTTGGACCTAAGCGGGCCACACTTTGAAAATGTTGTCCATAATAAAAACTTAACTACACTAGTGTCTATTTATTAATTACCATAACAAATTTTACATGCAATTTTTATATGACAAAAAATGAAATGGCAAACAAATATAATTTACTTACAAAGTTTATTTGTATTTTTTAAATAAAAGAAATTAACCAGCTGAGTTACACCCCGCTTCAATCGGGTCAAACAAAAGGTGCCGGCGTGCCACATTTGGCCCGCGGGCCGTATGTTGTGCACCCCTGGCTTAAAACCTTTTGCTGCAAGTTAATACTTTAAAATTTTTATATAAAAATATCATTGAACGAGAAAGGTGTTAGAAAATGTTCAGCTTAAAGGCTAACGAGAACTTAGTGAGAAGTTAGCTTTTTCGGAGAGGGTGCAACACAAAAAAGAAGGAAGTCCTGTTTTATACGACGGCACGAATAAATCCTGATACAAGCGACCAATCACGGTGCATTTTAATGGGCCAGTTGAACGTGTGTGTGTTTGAGAGAGAGAGAGATAAAGGGAACGACAGTTCACAGGCTGTGATCATAAGGGAGCATCTCCTTTAAAGTATTATTTAGGCGGTTTAAGTGACATATTTCATCACAGGCCGTTCCCGACTTACGACTCGAATGCGTTCCTGAAAATCGCATTCTAAGTCGAATATCAATTTGCCATAGACCTAAATGTTATAAATTGAGATACGTTCCAGGACCTTGGAAAAAAATATGTACCAAGCCGTATTTAGGCTATAAATTAATAGTTTACGAGCAAATTAGTGATATATATTGTATAATAAACATTTATAAGACTTAAAACAATCAATAACTTAACACCTACAATTCGAACGAGTCGTATAGTCAAACTGAATATCGGCCGAAATTACGCGCAAGAAAGTAGTCTCGAATAGCGCATCGGATGTCGAATATGGTATATATGTGGGGTACGATATCGGATGTCGATTTCGTAGTATCAATGTATTAATGTCGTAAATCCGGGTTTATCGTATTTCTGATCATGAAATGTTAATTGATATAAACGCTCACGTAATCCCGTATTATTGTTACCACTTAGAGACACAGATTATGGGTCAAATGCGAAGCTTTTTCACGTGAAATAATTTCATTAAATAACAAAACTTTAACTATTAAAGTGGAAACTGAAAATGTTTATATTACACAACCATAAAATTACATACATATTTAAGATCGTTTTAACAGGTTACTTTCACGGGTCTTATAATTAGACGAAGCAGAAGTGGATACCGAAGTGAGAGGTGAAATTTCGTTTTATTTCCTAACAATTAACCTAACGAATTTTGTAATCACACAATTACATTTTACAACCTTTTATGTCCATTAGCAGAGTTAGTCGGAAGTGTTCAACAATATACATCCACGAATCCCTATTACTTAACTCGAGTCTATCTACACCTGTGGAGGTTGCACCATTCTCGTTTTTTATGCTCTCTTCCCCACGGCATTAAAGAAACGACGTTGGCCCACACCCTTAAACCCAGCACAATCACGCGCATTCACCCGGAATAAAATAATAAACTCCCTGTCTGGAATCATCCACTTCTTGACGTGTAACATCAATGGTTCATAAGCGTTAACGCTCCTGGATGTCACAGTTTTTCGTCGTAACGCGCAATTAAGACCAGGGGGCAATTGAAGGTCCTCTACGGTCGGGATTTAACTGTATGACTTGGCGCGAGCCAAGCTTTCCATCGCCTCATATGCATTCATCTGTTGGACTTAATAAGTAAAATGTTGAAATAAATTCATTATTTTCCCTTCTTCGCATTAAGACTTATATTATGTTTATTTTAGGTTTAAAAGTTTTACTAACACACTAACACTCGGTACGCTAAATTTTATTGCTTTTTGTTGAAATGTTTTACCCGTACGATAAACATAATATCATTATTCATCTTATAACATGTGAATAATATATTAGTTGTCTACAAATTCTTTTTTTTAAATATGTATAGCCTATTTTTTTATTCTTAAATGAGTCTATTTGCTTTTATCCTTTAACTAGCAGAAATTCCTGGCGTTGCCCGGGGAAATTTTGTTCAAATCCGATCGGAATTCTAGATGATACATGGTATTTAAGAATTCACTCGGCCGCCGTTTTGAATAAAACGGGCAGAGAGAAACAAAAACCACGTTTGAATTATTTCTGGGAGCCCTCCACAATCGTACCAAATTTGATTCAAATCAATAGTAGGACTTGTGAAAGTACGCGTAGTTCAGTGTTTAAATCGATCGCCATTTTGAATGAAGCGGACATACAAACACTAAAACCCCGCATCGACCTTCCCCTTAGTACTATCCTGCCAAATTTGGTTGGAATCGGTTGATTGTGGGCGTGCATAAAGGAGCCGACAGAAAATGGGCTGCCATTAGCATAAGCATACAAAGTTATTTTGCTTTATGTACAATTAATATAAAACATTTGGGTTTAAAAAGTAGCCTACAGCCTTTCTATTTTGAAGAAAGTATCTGTTGAAAGTTTGATTACTATAACTTTAACGGTGTGGAAATGTATAGATGCACAAATAAACAAACAAACTTTTATAAATATATAGGAGATAGGTATTAAATCCAGAAATGCTAAATGTAAATGATGCCTTGAAGCAGTATTGCATAATTTTCAGGATAGCTCAACAATTACAATAATTGAGGGGTGTGAGACAAAAACATGGTAACCCGCAGACATCTATTTGTAGTTAGGTTGCGTATAGAAAAGAAAAAAACTTCAATTGTGATTTTGGAAATTTGTTTATCATTTGTTGTAGTTCATATTTTGTAACTTGCGTTTATTTATGATTTCTCTTACGGGTGCCCCCCTCCCCTTGGTCTGATTTTGCTCATCTACAAAGTTGATCTTATACTAGTATTGAAAGTGACAAATATCAAATTTGAACTTCCTAAGTTAATTTATTCGAGAGTTATCGTCGAAAAACCAAATCGATGCCCCCCAAACCCCCACTTAAATTTTTTTTGAGATTCACCACATAGCCTATATTTTAAGCTGGACCAGTCTAAAGATACGCTGCAAGTTTCATAAAAGTTCAACCAGCCGTTTTTGCTTGATGCGGTGACAAACAGGCAGACAGGCAGACGACAATTCTGCAAACCGGTTTAAACGTCCTCTAGAGCAGTGATTCTCAACCGAAAATCTGTCTCGAACCGGTAAATGTAATGAACATTCCGCCAAGGACCGGTAAAATTGAGCAAACTACTATCAATTAATAAATTTAAAAAATTATTTTCTTCATTAAAATTTCATTACAACCTTAAAAAACTTAAGAATTGAAGACTTTAGTTACAGTTAAATTTCGGAAAAATCGTATTTCTTTCAGGTAATCAGACGCGAATTAAGTCTCATATTAATGCGTTTTTAGTCAAGTTTAATTCGATGGGATTCATCGTCGTGTCAGCCTTGTATGCGATATTAAGTGTGCTTAAATATTCCAACCTCAACATTATAAAATATGGTCAATAAAGAAAGGAAAGCTATCATCTCTTTAAAAATTTGGAGTAAACAATATCGTTCTGTAGAACTGACCGTAGGACGACGCTCAGAATGTTTGGGGTCCCATGACGGCATTTCCCCGAGGGAAGAAAAATTACAGTAGTAGGGAGAAGTTTCAAGGTGCTAAGGGGTGATAGAAAAGCAGTGGGTAGAACTGGGAAAACCCAAATCGAGATCTGAGAAAAGGAAATGGGAAAGGGAGAAAACACCAACCGTTGGTACCGGTTGCCGGTCTGCCTTGCACCCGCGTTTTGCGATAGGAAAACCTTAAGTCCGATCCTAATACCGGGCCCCTCAAAGAGTCCCGGGCCTCAGGGTTTTTTCTCCGGTATCCTCGCCCCCTCGGTGGCCCTGGGGATTTCCGTCTTTCGTTCTTCCGTTTCGCCGATGGGTCTCGAGTAAGCCTCACAGCGAGCGCTAGTTTTGCTTTCTCCTACGCAAAAGATTACAGGGAACCCATATAGCTATAAAAGTGTCGTGATAATTACATCCAACCATCCGTGGTCCTCATCTCTCTTAGAAACCGCATTCGGAAATACCATTTGAGCATTCAGAGTATGCACGGTTATTGCACTCTAACAATTTATCTGCAGCCACAATTTAACAGATTTTCGCCTTGTAGCAAGTAGAATCTGTTTTAGAGACCACGGGACCTAAGATTCATATCGATATAAAACATTTTCAAATTTTCTCCAACTTTTCACCAAAGTTTCGCAGACCGGCAAATAATCGGTCGCGGACCGGTACTGGTCCGTGGACCGGCGTTGCTCTAGAGAGAAATTGGAAATTCCTCGCCACGACATTGAAAGTGCTGCCTCTACCGGTATTAAAACCTTTCTTTTTATCCCACGTTTTTATTCTTCATCATAAGGGAGTCGACTTTTTTCTTCCCCTTTAGCAATAACATGGGAGATAATGGTTTCGTGGTGAAATAGAAGCTTGCCGCAAGGTGGTGCTAAGTTACCTATTCCTTATACCAAAAAAAGAGTTTCGATTTTTCAAGATATATTCCACTCTCATGACATAATCCTCGAGAAAAAATGTTCCAGCAAACGGGTGGTCAAGGATTTTAAATGGAGTGGAATGTGTTTTCGCCTCTCTGGCAAGTGAAACTGCTTAACGGATACTTATTTCCTTTTATATCAAAAGCCGTAGCTAAAAAAATATTAGAAAAAGCGTAGGTCACCGTATGCCTTTAGCTCATTACACTTTTTCAACCCCTAATTTTTTCTCTAGTTTATGAGTATTTGTCAATCTCACTTTTTGTCACCGGAAATTAAGAAAAGCGGATTGTGAGAATGAAAATGACGATAAGGGAAAAAGACGGAATGAAAACAAAATATTTCTCTCGCCCTGGCCGGCTCTGTGGGTCTTCTGTAGAAGGCTTTACGGGAGAGTCAAGTGCCGATGGCGTATCCAAAAAAAAATCGGTACAACATACATTTTACAAACTTTATCATATAAAAATGTGTCGTTTAGTTATCTTTAGAAAATGAAAATCGTATGAGCATGTTTTTAGAAATCCAGTTTTTGTTAAAGTTGCCCAAGAATAAACTAGCCTTATATTCATTCATTGAGAAAAATGAAATATGTAGTATTATTTCAGACGTATACTCAAGTAGTAACTATGCGAAATTTGGTCAAAATCCTTACAGCCGTTTTTGAGAAAATCAAATTAATGTTAAAGTTGCCTAGAATAAACTAGCCTTATATTCATTTTTTGAGAAATATGAGCTATTTGTTGTTATTGAAGATGTAAACTCAAGTAACTTTAGGAAATTTGATCAAAATCGTTAGAGCCGTTTTTTGAGAAAATCAAATTCTTGCTAAAAATGCGTAGAATAAACTTTCCTTAATTATTGATCAATGTCAACCATTTCTTCATAGACTGTTCAGTATGACAAAATGCCTTGTACGAGATTTCCTTCATTTTCCCCCTACCGTTTAGGCCCTAGAGCCAGTAACAGACAAACAGACAGACGGCATTGCAACCACTTTTCCGGACTCGGGTACACCTTAAACGTATATTTTCATCAAAATCTCGAGGTCGAATTTTTTCGTGATAGCAATACTTTCTCAATATACTTCGTATATGAGAAAGTAAAAATAGAATTTTACGAGTAGTTTTCGTAACTAGGGATTTAGTCACCTCTTACCTAACAGCATCGCCTAACATTTTCCATGCAACGTTATTTTCCCTCCGACTTTGGGACATTTTTCTATCACCTTCGACCTCGTGAATTGTCAAAAATAATCCATTCTCTTGCTTTTTAGCTGAAAATAAATCGAAACGTGCTAAAAACTTTTGTCAAAAAATTTGAATATTTGAAAATATTATTTAGGCTTCTTACGACATCAGTTTGTTTTAACTTTTAAGCGTCCATCCTATAGGGTAATTCGTTTTGAGGTGTATACAATTTGTTATTCATATTTTGCTTCAAGTTTCACCTGTTTCAGCTTACTTCATTCTTATTTACATGTAAGAATTAAAAAATTCTGTGGTATTTGCAACTTTTATTTTTGCACTATAAAGTGCATACCAATGTTAAATTTAATAACTATGACGAATTATTTTAATGAATTTGTTTGTAAAATAATTAAAGACTGCTGGAACTCATTAAGTTTTTCCTTGTATCTTAGTTCATTCTAATACCGCAAATATTTATTCACTTCCTCAGAATTCTTAAAAATCACATAATTTATAAAGTAAAGCATTTCAGCGTCTTCTTTATTCTTCCATGAGGCGTAGACATTTTTGAAGTATCGTTGACTCAATCATGATTGTTTTACTTGAAAAATGAATGATAATTTTGCCCCTAAAGTTGTCATTATTTTAAAAATCGAGTTGTTACGAGATATTCTGATGAATTCGTGCTAGTAAAATGCGGGTGCAAAGTTCGGTTGCTACCCATTCTTGAGATCGCCGCTTCGTACCCCGATGCAATCATGAGCCAATCCTGCTACCTATGCTGCAACATCATTATAATTTATCTCAGAAAACTTGAATTATATGTCCTTCGTTCACTAACCTGCTTTTTACTTTCTCATATACGAAATATATTGAGGAAGTATTGTAATCGCGAAAAAATTCTACCTCGAGATTTTGATGGAAATATACGTTTTAGGTGTACCTGATTCCGAAAAAGTGGTTTTCGCAATGCCGGCTCTGTTACTGGCTTTGAAACCTAAACGGTAGAGCGAAAATGAATGAAATATCGTACTTAGGCAATTTATCATACAAAGGCTATGAAGAAATGGTTGACATTGCTCAGTAATTGAGGGAAGTTTATGCTACGTATTTTTAGCAACTATTTGTTTTTCTCAAAAAACAGCTCTAACGATTTTGATCAAATTTCTTAAAGTTACTTGAGTTTACGTCTTCAGTAACGCTACATAGTTCATATTTCTCAAAAAATGAATATAAGGCTAGTGTATTCTAGGCATCTTTAACATGAATGTGATTTTCTTAAAAACGCCTACAACGATTTTGATAAAATTTCCTACAGTTACTTGAGTATACGTCTGCAATATCACTACATATTTCATTTTTATCAACGAATGAATATAAGGCTAGTTTATACTTGGTCAAATTTAACAAAAATGGGATTTTCTAAAAACCGGCTGATACGATTTTCATTTTCTAAAGATAACTAAAGGACGCATTAGTATATGAGAAAGTTTTTACAATGTATATTGCACCGATTTTTTTCATGTAATGACGAAAGCGACGGTATAGTTTACCACACCTCATCATCGTGAAAACTACCTTAATCCTCTTACGTTCGCACGGAAATACTTTTTTCCGGAGAAGAAACCTTTCGCTTTCATTAAGCTTCGTTTTATTTTTTTTCGGGTTTTCCGTGTCGTTTGGAGAGAATGGGCAATCGTGATATAACTCGTCGTTTTCCCTATTTCCAGCTCTGCCAGGAGAAGGACCTCGCATTACCGGCGGTCGCCCTCGCTACCAGGTTGGCGATACTGTCCGCGTCAACTGCACTTCGGGACGCTCTAAGCCGGCCGCGCAGCTCATCTGGTTTATCAACGGAGAGCAGGTGAGCGGGAATTTCCTGGGATTCCGGGGTTTTACTGCCGCGGAAGGGAAAATGCAGGAGAGATTTCCCGACGCTGATTCCCCTCACGGTCGACTGAAAACTCCTTTTTTCGTGCAAGAAAAAAATAGCTTAGAAATCCTCCACAAATTTTCCTGCTCCGAAATGAATATTTCACGGTATTATAACTCCTGTGGGATTTTTTCCGTGAAGTATGAAAATAATTTCCTTTTTTTTTCGACTTATCACGAGCAAAAGTTTACTTTGAAAACGGTATAAAAAGACACGAAGTTCATACTTCTGAGTGTTATTGTTTTAAAAATGTGATTTTCCTGCCGGGAGTTTCCTGATCTTACTCTAATATTAAATATTTGAATTAAGTTAAAGTTTTATTATCATAAAATAAAGTCATTATAGTTCAGTGAAAGTTTATTTTCATTATGCATAACTTTACTCACTGTCAATCACTTTTTATCCTATTACTGTAGTGTAGGTGTAACTGTATAGTAATATTTTAGCATATTCAAAAAAGGATATTAAAAAAATTATTTCAAACTGTAGTTTTCAAGCTACTTAGGAAATATTTCAAACTACGTACATATTTAATTTTGGTTCGTCTTTCACAAACCTCTTCAGTAAAATGGAGGATTTTCATGATTATTCTCCTACTTGTGTATATACATATGTACGTATATACTAATACATTTTATTTTTGTGCGCCAGATATGGTATACATTGCAAAAGATCAATTTGCCATACAATTGGATGCATAGAAGACGAAAGAGGTTTCCAGCTCATTAACTAACTTTGATTGCGTAAGCAAAACACAGATGGCGGAGCTCACGCAACCTAAAACGTATGTATATGCAAGAGCTCCATCACGAATTCCCTATCGCATGACCCAGTTCTGAAACATCGGAGCTTTCCATTCAAGGGGAATCGTAATGAGAAAAGTCTGGTTTCGCGTCAACAAATCCTTTTTGCCATGCTTGTAAAAATGAAAGGGGGTCAAAAATGAACGATGTGTCCTCACTCGCGTTCCGGTTACGCCTAAGGGCGGTATCTAATCATAAAAGGCCGTGCAAAGCTGCGAGAAAATGTTTGTCTCGTCGCATGCAAATCACGTCCGCAGTCAATTGTACTGTTGTTCCGGAGCAGATAATGCACCCAATTTTTAATAATATAGCCAAATTCGACGACATATTTATTCTCGGGGACGATTCTTTTCTGTTCTGCTTAATTTTGCATCCGCTGTCCGCTTTATAAAAAAAGTTTAATTCGGATGCTTTTTCGGCACACCGTCATAACAAAATGAGCTCGTTCCGATGAAATTAGCACCGCCGAGTAAATAATTAACGAGACAACGTGCAATAATGTTTATTTTTACTTCTCAAATACGAAGTATATTTTACTTTCTCATATACGAAGTGCTTTTCGCAATGTCGTCTGTCTGTCTATTATTGGATCTAGAGCCTAAACGGTAGAGCGAAAATGAATGAAATCTCGTACTTAGGCATTTTATCATGCGAGTACATTTTATCATAGAGAAATAGTTGACATTGCTCAATAATTAATGGAAGTTTATTCAACGCATTTTTAACAACAATTTAATTTTCTTAAAAACGGCTACAACGATTTTGATAAAATTTTGTACAGTTACTTGAGGTTACTTCTTAAATAATACATATTTAATTTTTCTGAAAGAATGAACATAAGGCTATTTTATACTTGGGCAACTTTAATAATAATTGGATTTTCGAAAAACGGCTAATACGATTTTCATTAAATTTCGTATAGTTATTTAAGTTGATGTTTATAACTATTCTACGTAGTTCTTATTTTTCAAAAGATATTAGTATATGAGAAATTTTGTACAATGTATGTTGTACCGATTTTTTTAGAACTGACGTTGGCAGGACCGATCAAAGCAAGGGATTGGTGGGAGAGGAAAAAAACATATGACTAACAACGGGCGGGCGACATGTCCCGTTCGAACATTTTAGCGGGCGAGTTTTTTTCCGGCAATCGCCGGAACTTTCGAATCCCAGCGCTTATTAAATCACCGTCCCCGGGAAAGTCGATCTTTTTCCAATTGGATCCGTTTTCAGCCGACGCTTTAATTATTTAATTTTGGCGGTAATAACCCTTTCACCGTGGCCGTAATCACGTCATTACGTTAGCAATGGAGATTTTAAATAGTTAATGATGAAGCGCTCGAGTATCAGTTTCGTAATTGAGGCCGGAAATTATAGTCTCGCACGAACGAGTTAATTCAGTATTTAAAAAGTGGCTCCATTTCGAGCTAAGTTATTTCATTAACCTATTTTACGCCGAAAAAGTTAAAACGACTTTTAATATTCTGTCATTTATTGAGCAGGATTTTATTTTTGGTACATTCCCCAACAGGTGAACCTTTACTGGATCATATAAATTAAAAACTGAAACGTCCTATATATTTTCGATTTTTAATGGACTAAATAAGAAAAACGTGTTGTCCGCTGATGCTGTTTCAGACATTCTCCGGATTTTTCCTCAACTCAACTGAAAATTGTACCGATAAATATTCATACTAAGAGTTTTTTCTTTCAATATAAAAGTTATTATTACTTTGGTTCATATTCTAGTTTTGCGCTTGTACGAATATTTACTACGCTCCACATTCCCTGAGAAATGCAATTTAAAAGTAATAACGAAATATTTTAATGTCTATCTTGCACGGTAACCATATGACAAATTATTTTTAAAGCATCAAACGCGTATCAATTATGCCCATCGTGTGTCAAATTTTCTTCTCCCTGATCGTTCCGCATTGGTTTTGCAGGCGGATTCGTCCTTCTTGCGCGGTCCGATAAGCGAGAGCAACAGGGAAGGTCTCGAGACATCGACCCTCGGACTGGAGTTCAAAGTTCGACCTAAGCACTTCCGGAAAGGAGGAGATATGAAGCTTAAGTGCTTGGCGACCATCGCCACCGTGTACTGGCGTTCTAACGAAGAGAGCGTTGAGGGGGACCGCCCCCAAAAGGCCCCGGCCTTGGAAATCCGCAAGGGGCAAGGGGACGCGGCGGCGGCAGCTGCGGCCTCCGCATCGGCCTCGGGGGACTTCTCAGCCGACAGGAATGGAGGTAAGGATTTGGGGATCGTTCCCTACATAACAGATCATAGTCATCGGCAACCTGTTCACAAAATGGCCCGTGATTACGTGTTAAACCCGATTCTCCAAATTCTGCCATTCTCAGCAAGCTTCTTTTCATCGGGACTCTCTTCTCCCTTTCAAGTCATCTGAAAGTTTTCTTTCAGTTACATCGGTGATAATGGCGCCTCTTCTCTGAAATTTTCCGATCTACTTCGCCGGCTTAAAATTCCACAAATGAACGGAGAATTTACTAAAACTGAATAAGACTGAATCCGTTATACCAGTCGATTACTTACAAACCAATGTTACATTGTGGTATAATTCGGTGTTAAGAAAATATTGTATCGTTCCGCAATTAAACCAGTGTGTGCCCAAATTTGGTTTTCTGAGACATGCGTGAAAACTGGACGTAATAATAAATCCCAAAATACCGGGTCTTGTCGCCATCTAACGTAGACGACTCCTTTTATTTAATTTTCGCATTTTATTGTTTATTTGTTTTGATTCGTCTTATCCAACTTGTTTTATTTTAAATTGGGAACTGGTATAAAGGACAATCTCTGTAAAAAAGCGAATATTTTTAAAACTATGAAAAGCGAATTTCTGTAACAGGATATTTTACGCTCTCCACATTTTTCGTTAACCTCATTCATTGCCTTCTTTCTAGTATCTCTCGATCTTTGTCGGTTTATTAACGCCCTTACTTACCCCTTTTCTTTCTCCATCTCTTTATCCTCAAATTTCCTTTTCCAGAAAAACCTTTTCTGAACAAGCTCTCTCCACCGCGTTTCACACTCCAAGTCCTCACTCCATTATGCGAAGGACGCCCCCCCTTCCCCCGTAATCCACCGAAAATTTGAACGCGCACAAATACATAGTAAAATGAGAGAAAAGGAAAACAAAGTGCGCCATTGAATTTTTTTCTGCTGCCTTCCCTTTCTTCCTGAGCGAGCGAAAAGGAGAGAGAGAGAGAGGGTCATTGTTTTTCTGGAGACTGTTTCATTGACTCGATATGTTTCGAGGAGCACCTCTCTGCTGCTGATGCTGTAAATGGAACACGGAGGGAGGCAGAAAAGGCAGTTTCGGCCTCATTCCACCGGGGGCCGGTGCGGAAGAATTTCGAAGGTTCCATTTATTACATTAAAGCCTGGTTTTGCCAATGAATACCAGTTCCGTTCCTATAGTTGGTGTCCGTTGTTTAATTATATGGCAATGGTGGCGGGGCAGACATCAATTAAGGAAATTAACCCTAGTTCCTCACACCTATCCTGCCGCGACATGATCCTCACACCGGGGTAATTATTACCACATGAATTTGCATTGTTTTATGAACTTGTCAATTGCTTTACAAATTAATCTGCACGGTATTATTGTGTTCTTTAGACCAAAATTAAATTATCCATACTAGTTGAAAGTGAAAAAATATTGTACAGAAATTGTTATAACTAATAAAATGAAAAACCAAAATATCGCCATTTTTTAAATTTAAAAGAAATTTAAAAAGAATTTAGGACGTCATATGGGACATATAAGAGAATGTAAAAGAAATTTTTCAAGTGCTTCCCTTCCAAAAAGTGTATTTATTTGAACATATGAATTTGGATGTATGGCATGGTTGGATAGTACCCGGTAAATCATACAGAAAAAGATTTTATACAAAAGTAATTCTCTTTATTTTTAAGGAAATACAAAAATAGGTAACTGTGATAAAAAATAATGATTCTAAGCTATATTTATGCATATAAAACTAAAAATTAATTCCATTTTTTGTAACAATCTAAACAAATATTTGCTTTGTGATCAGGGCACGTTGGAGTCTTACAATGGATACAATAATATCTTTTTTTCTTGGACATTTTCCACATCTTCGCATTTTTTGGAGTATCCCCGTGTTCATTCCATCACCATCGAATTCAATATTCAATATTTTTTCTGTTTAGTTTTAGGTCGCGCCGCAATGATGGTGTCTGACAGCGCATTGTTAAATAAGGTGCAATAAGATCGTGACTCAAAGATTTTAGAAATTTTATTCTTGCTAAAAGATCATTTTGAGAGTTGAAAGAGTACAATATATAAGCATTTATACCCCCTTGATCCAGCATAGCAAATAGAATGCGCAGTGGCCACCGAAGAGTTCGACGTACGACCGTATACTCGTGGCACATCTGGTCGAATGTATCGGTCCCACCTTTTTTACTATTGTACATCATGACAATGGGAATTGCGCTTCTAAGTTCATACCTCGAAGCCATGCTAAAAACACCAATTTTTAAATACAAAAACAAATTCAAAATATATCATTTATAACTTTAAAAAATACTTTTTACAAATACTTTCATTTAAAAATATTTTCATATAAAAAACTTAAATTTTATCTTGAACTAAAATGTGTGAAAAAAATATTATTGAAAAAAAGAAAACGATTTTCACTCACTTTGAATAGTTTGATCCATCCACGCACGATATTTGCGGTACAAAGCAGATGGTATGTATCCCCGTCCACAATAGGTGATGAAGGTCGCAGACTAAACACATAAAATATTCCATTACATTCCACACAGAATCACGAGAAAACCGAATAATTAAAAAAATCTTTTTTCACTTACATTGAAAAAAAATGCGCCGTCCTCACACTGGGGTAACCCGTACCCCAAATCTAAATTTCTCAGAGTCCTGCTCTATGGCTAAGCGGTAACTGACTGCGGAAATTGGTCGACAGTGAAGAGGGGAGTTCGAACAAAATTACCACGTACCAAACTTAGCGATATCTCAACATGTTTAGTGGGAATATTTGAATTTATAAAGGTCATGGGGTAATATATACCCCCTGTGAGGAACTAGGGTTAAAAGACTTTTTCGGTCAAATCGCATATGTATATTTCTCACATCGAAGCTGTGAAGTATATAATGACTATCTGAACTATATAGGTCTCGTTTAATATAAATAGTAGGTTCGGAATCATCAATTAGTGCGTAAAGCATATTCTTAATATAGGATAAGCTACGGCATCATAAATATTAAGAATTGTGATTGTCTGTAAGTTTATAAAACCATTTAGCTATGTACTTTGTGATTTCCATTACATTGTTTCGGGTATTTCAAACCTCTTGATCCTTTTGAAATGTCTTCTTTATTACTGCCTCTGCATGTCTCTACTCTGCGTGAATCTCATGTGGTGACTTCTTTTAGTTCCATTGGCTCCTTTTCCCTCTATCGCCTCCCTTTAACCAAGATTAAAACATTCAAAGTAAATTTCTGTGTAGAAACCTCACGTTCCGTCAATAAATTGCTCTACGAACCCTCCCATTTATCATTTCTTTTTTTTTTAGAAATTATTATACAAATAATTATTTACCACCAAAATAATTTGCCATATACCGTATGATGGACGTTTATTTCAAGCCAGCACGAGATTTTCGTTTGGTATTGAAGAATTTTGTGCACTTCCGATTCGTCCTCTATTCAGGGGTAATTTATTGTCCTCATCAATTTTCACTATTGCATTCACTCTCACGTTCGCTTTCCTTCTGCCATAACTTGTCTTTCTGTATACGTCTCCCTTCTCTATGATCTCTTTTTCCTTCTGCTACATCCTACTCTCACCCGTCATTCTCTTTTGCTTTCTCTCCGTGTTTCACTCCTTATCCTTCCCATTCTTTCCTCTCGCCCCCACACGTCTGCCCCACTTTTCAACCTTTATTTTCACTCTAATAGTATATCCATCTCGGTTTATCTCCAATTTCATCTGAATCCCCCCCTCTCTCTCTCTTCCTCTCCCTCCCCCCTCTCTCTCTCTTCCTCTCCCTCTCCCTCCCCCCTCTCTCTCTCTCCCTCTCCCTCCCCCCTCTCTCTCTCTCCCTCTCCCTCCTCCCCCCCCTCTCTCTCCCTCTCCCTCCTCCCCTCTCTCTCTCTCCCTCTCCCTCCTCCCCTCTCTCTCCCTCTCTTGGCTCTCCTCGACTGCTCCCTTTTCTTATCTTACTCCCCCTTAACTTTTCATTTTCCACTCCTTCCCTTCTTCCAATTTATCCTTGGTTCTTGGCTCAGTTTGACATTCCTTTGACCTGTGCATTCCGGAAATATTTCTCGGAATTGTTTCCCTTTGTCGTGAGACCTCTCATTTTCTACATCGAAGATATCTCTCAGTATTTAAAACGCATCCTCAAATCTCTCGAAGCGAAAAAATACGTATTCTTTATACTTGATACTTTTCCGATTGCATTCGGCTAAATCTATTCGTACTTGTGAATTTATTTGTCATATTTTGTAGAATTTGACTCAAACGTCGAGAATGTTTTTCGTTGCTCCAGCTAAAATAATGATAAACAAGTAAAGCTCCTTTTAGATAATAAATTCGAAGGGTATTTGGTTAAACATTTTATAACGTTATTACAGATTAAAGATAAAAATTTATAATCGCTGAATGATACGACTGATTTTTTAGCCATACGCAAACATTTTGCCATATTTAAAAAAAAATATCTTGGAAAACTATACAAAGTGACGAATTAATCTTGAGTTTATATTCGAATGAATTATAATTCCATACATTTATTTGAGATACGTCTTAATTGAGGCTGTTGCTCATTATTTAAAATGATCAGCATATTTTTATTGGCTAAAAATAAAATGTTTTTTGCATTAAACAATAATATTTTTTATAGAAAGTTGCTGCAATTTTGTGAGAATTCGTCTCGTATCATTTAGTATTAATTAATTTTATTGGATTTTGGTTTCTATTTACGCATTTATAATTTCAGCGATAATTCTAGTCGTAGTCACTGCTTGGTCAAAATGCCACGAAATTTGTCAAAAATGTAAATATGTTACATTCGGTCTCGTAAGTGTAGAAAAAATTATACGATAGCTTGGGAAAAACAAACTTTCCTGCCATCCCTCTAAAAAAGAACAAGTTAGAAATATATCCGACAAATTGTTTAGCATTCTAAAGCAGCGTTCGAACGCAAAGCCGGAAGTACGTTTCGCGAGATTCCCTTTATACGACGGCGAATTTCCGATGAGCTCGCCATTCCGCGCCGTTCCCCCCTGTTCCTTCACGCCATTTTGATTCCACTAGCGTGCAATATTCCCATAGCGAACGACCTAATTACCCCAAGCGCTTCCTACGCTTCCTCTCCACATAATTCCTTCCAAATCTGTTCATCCATTTTCGCGGCACGCGCACGCGTCTCGTCCTTCCTTCTCGTTATCTCTTAGCAACACTTAACTCAAATGCCGCTCTCGATTTTGTTGCCTTTTTGAAACTCATTTTCGTTTGATATTTATCCCTTTTTAGTCCTAAACTGACGCATTTTTGTATTTTTATATTCCTAGTTCGTTACGAAGTCAAATAATATTGCTTATGTATGATTTTTTCACAACCATACAGCAGAATTTCTCCATATTTTTTTACGATCTTTAGAACAAACACATCTTTTAATGGAATTTAATATATTACAAAGTATACCTCAGCTATATTTCACAAAAATAACCATAAAACATAATGGATCTTTTTTTCCACTGGTAAGAGCATCTTAGAAATGTGACTGAAAAAAACCCTGCCATTCCTTCGAATATTGTGTTTCCATTTCTTTTTGTCGCCGGAAGACATTTCAATGCCGTGTGAAATCCAAGTCCTGTCAATTCTGTAGCACACGATAATGATTTGTGTTCATTTTTAACAGTATATCATGTCATGAAAAAGAAGTTTTTTTCCTGTTCCCTCGCAGTATTGCTCCTATTTAATCTCTCTCGTTTATTAAATTCAACGTACACGTGGACTGAAGGGGCGTAAATGGAGAGTGGGAGGGGGGAAGACGCGGGTCTTGTTACTTTAACGCTTCCCCCTCCTCTCCTAAATCCCGCCAAACGTCTCGGAAAAAAATGCCACCTCCGTTCAGACTTGAAAATTTAGTGTAGATTTGTCGATTTGAAACGAATGGGGAGATTTTTTTTTACTTCGGAGGGGGTGAGGGGGGGAGGAGGGGGGGGGCTTTTGCCGCGCGTGTTCTCGAGCCTTTTTAAGATGCAAGAGACGATGTGAGAACGGCGATGGAAGATAAGGAGGAGAGATTGAGGGCAATACAGCGGTAAGGATATGGAGGCAGGTGGAGAAGATAAAGTTGAGATAGGTCGAACGAAAGAGGGAAGAGAAATAGAAAAGAGATGGCGACGGATATCGGAATAAAGATGGAAAAGAAATTTGAGTAAAATAAGAGAGAGAAAGGGAATTCAAAATGAAGACGTAGGAAAGGAAAAAAATGTATATGGAGAAATATAAATTTCTAAAGATAGATGGAGACACCTGAACTACATCAGGTAGCACAAGAACATAGTTGCCAAAATAAAATTGAAAATGTCGCTACATCCAACCTAAAAAGTAGCTAAAAAGTCGCTAATCTCAAAGAAAATGTCGCTAAAAAGTCGTTAAAAATAAGAGTGCATAAATACTTTAAATAATTCTTATTAATCCAATTAGGAAAAAAGGCAATGTCATAAAGATTGCAGCCTCTTCGGCGATATAAATCTGTATCCAATATTTATTCACTTGCAAGTAATGCATAGATAGATGGTCGAAATAGCGCCCCCAGCATTTTGGCGCCCCGGGCAGCGGCTCGGTTCGCCGGTGCCTCGGGCCGGACCTGCCAGCGCATGGCAAGCATTCGTTCCTAGAATTTGGCATCAGTCACTTATCATTTAACGGCGAAAATGTTGCATTACCTTGTCAACATCATTGCGATATGATAAATTAATCCATAAAAATTTACATTCGTCCTCATTTTTAGTAAGGGGACAAACTTTTGGATTTTCGGAACAAGTAAACTTCATTTAAGAGGCGGACGTCCAATAATCTTCAAAATCCCCATCGAATTATTATTTAAGGTGTTCATAAAAATCGATGTCTAAATTCTACATCGAGAAGAATACCTTCTTTAATTTTTAATAATCATTTTTTTTGTAATTAACTGCATTTTTTTATGTATTCTTCTTTATAAACTATAATGAGATCTTTCAATATTAGTTTAAAATGTCTTTCAACTATCACAACTGGGGAAGTAACTATACAGATACTTTAAGGTTTATTAAAAGTGGTATAGGTATTAATAAAGCTATCATAAAATTAATTTGTTTGGTTTTTGTTGTACATTGCATGTATTTCTGCCTACATAAAGCAATATTTGTATTTGTTGCTAGATTAGTAGAAAATCGCAAAGTTGGAGAAATGTCGCTAAACATTAAAAAATGTCGCTATAGGAAGTAAAAAGTCGCTAAATTGGCAACTATGCACAAGAATAGTGTCGAAATAGATGCCGGAGCATAATTGAGGCGAGTGGAAATACGAGGATTGAAAAGTCAAAATGGGAGGTTAAGTAAGACGACGAGAAGAATAAAGAAATGGCGCGACAAAGGGCGGAAGTAGTTTAGCATAAAAACCGAGTCTATTAGTGTGTCGCTTACTAATTGCAGCGGAAGGATTTTTAAAGAAAGCTTGGATGAGAGAAGATCAAAAGAACGTCAAAATGACAAGCGTAATGGGTGTAAGATGTAGAGCGACTATATATAGTAGATGAAGATATTCTGGAATAGTAAATGGAAAGTGATCAGAAAGAAACAGAGAAAGTGGAGGGAAAAGAGAAAAATAGTGATAACAAGAAAAAAGTAAATGAAAAATACAAAAATGGTGAGCGATCAGGGCCGCTTTAAGGCAATGGTGGGCCATCTTCTTGCCCCCCTCCCCCTTCCTTTACTAAAAAAAAGGAACTATTTCCTTGTTTAATTTGATAAAACGATTTTAAGCAGAGGGTACGAAACTTCTACACACACGTGTCGCACGCCATACATCTAATGTATTTTGCGTAATTCATATTCATTTATGTTGGTTTATGTTACCCACGTCACATCTTTATCTTAATTGTTTCTTTATTGAAACTTGAATACTTGAAGAGTATAAACAAGTAAAAATTGGATCAAATTTTATCAAAAAATCTGATGTGGCCAACACGGCTTTCTCCATATTTGGGGTATAGATATTTAAATTATTATGAATAGAATTATAAGACAAAATTATTATTTCGTATCGAAAAAGAATGCAGTCGTCCTTATTGCCGTAAATTGTATTTTGAATATGTTTACAGAATTCACCGCTACATGGTGAAGCTGTATACTGACAATTTAGGAATAAATTAATTATCTACTAAATGGAAGGTTCTACAAAAATTTGTTTAAAACAAAACTTGGAAGAAATATTATTCTCTACAACTTTGGTCCTTACGACGATTACCAATGACATTTTAAAAGAGATCTTTCACGGAAACTGAAAAAACCGATTTTTTATAAATAATTCCTAAACAATAAGTGCTATGGAAAATTGTTTCAAATGAAAGTTGTAGGAAATTACATTCTCTATAACCTTTTTATAGAATTGTATATAAAATAATGATGTTTTAACGGAGATATTTCGCCAAAACCGAATCGGGTTTCGAATAAACCTCGACTTTCGGTTAACCGGTATTGTTCAAAAACTAATCAGCTCTTCATGCTCATACTAAAGTGTTATATTTGATATTTGGTAGTGATATGGCAAGTATTTTTCGATTTAGAGCACCCACAATCACATACACACAGACGAAAATAGTCTAAACGTGATCTAGGGACCTCAAAACATGTATTTCCGTTGAAATCACGAAGTCACACACACATACGCATACATCATTCCGAAAATAGTCTAAACGTGCTCTAGGGTCCTCAAAACATGTATTTCCGTTGAAATCTCGAAGTCGATTTTTTTCATGAAAATAATACTTTCTCTATACTACATATGTGGAGAAAGTAAAAAGCAATTTGAAACGTAATTTGTTTAGTGAGTGGTATAAAAATCTTTGTTTCGCGGCCTAAGGGCACATGGTACCGACGCTCACGCGGCGTGAGCCTTTAACATCAGGGAGCCCTGGGCAGTCGCCCACTTTCCCCATTAGATAAAGCGGCCCTGTGAGCGGTTAAGTCGATAAGAATGTCTCGCAAAAGAAAACACTGGTTTGCAGTTAACACGTGTTACCGTGGTGAGGTACTGTAATAAGCAGTGAGTTTGGAGACGCTGCTGCAAAAAATAAAAACGTGATAAAAGAAATAATCATTAAAAAGGAAGTCGTTGACAGAAAATGATGGACAAGGAAATGCAGAAGCGGACAGTGACGCGAAATGGGTGAGGGTGAGGGGGGGAGAAGGGAAATAGGGTAGAGCAGTGGTCCTCAACCGGTGTGCCGCGGCACATTAGTGTGCCGCACACTCCGAAGATATTTAATTTTATATTTATGTATGTATTTAATGTACAAAAAATTATACAATTATTGCAGTACAATACAATTATCGTAACAATCTAATATAACTGCTACTTTTACTTGTTACGCTAGTTTTTAGCATTAAAAATGATTATTTACGCAGTGAAATTAATTAGGGGTGGTTTGGTGTGCCGCGATGTTCTTAAGCATGCATGAAGGTGTGCCGTGGAACAAAAAAGGTTCTTGGGGAGCACTGGGGTAGAGAGTGAGATGAATGAGATGCATAGGGAGATTGAGTGCCAGCAGATGGCGTGGCGAACAAAGGTTTGACGGCCGGCGGTTGAAGATTTTTATAATAATACGAGTAAAAGAGAACTTGACGCCTGGAAATAGAACTCGAGAGACAAAAGGTGCAAAGGGAGGAATGGAGAGAGAAAATCGGAAATGTGTGTAAAAAGAGCGAATGAAAAAGGAAGTAGCGACGACGGAAAGGAAAACTGATTTGAATATGCAAAGCGAGTTTCTTTCGAAAGAGGAAATAAAACGGGAAAACGTATTTGGTTTATTTTAAGGTTAGTAGTTGATTTAGGAAAATGAGGGTTCTCTTTAAGGTAAGTAAAGACGTGCGGAATGCGGGAGGTGTGGAATGGAAGGAGATTTGGAAGAGTGAGAATGGGAGTGAGATTGAAAGGGGAGAGAGGGGGTTCAGTAAGGGCGTGACGGAGAGAGAGAGAGAGAGAGATTGCTTAAACTATGAATCGAGGGATAAAGAGGATGATGATTAATTCGAAAGGTTAAGTACTTCATTTAAATGCAGGCTTGTTATCAGAAAGTTAAAAGGCAGACTGCGCGAACTGAAATTTCGCAAGTGTTTTAAACCAGTCAGTGGTGCGTAACCTTTTTTAACCGCGGGCCACTCAAGACACGGGTGATTTGGCCACGTGCCACGAAAAAAATCTTAAAACATAATATTAAGATATAGACAAATCGAATTGCTTTTATTTTATTAATATTTGTGTTCATACATTCTTACGACTTTTCTCTGAAGTTGTTCACTCTAATAATTTTGACTTCAAACGTAAAATTTTAATTTTGGCGCTGTTTGTCAGCAGCTAAGATGTTGACGTCCGGAATCAAGGTAGTTGTTGCAAGGAGAATAAGATTCTGAAGATTACTATCCTTTAATCGTGACCTCTGCTTGTTTTTGATCACTTTCATCGCCGAAAACGCTTGTTCGCAGATATACGTACTAGCAAACCGACAGATATATTTCTACGAAAAATTTCTCAAGTTTGGAAAACTTTCTCGACGCAGGATTCGCCAAAATTCAATCATTTATTTTCCATTTGGTACTGCAGAAATTTGATCAAATTTGCTTTTCAGTGCCGAATTGAATTTTAAGTCCTAATTTCTGTTTGAATATTAGAATCCATTTCATTAATCCTTTCATCTGACAATAGGAACGGATTCGTAAAAAGTGCAATGTTGCTTTCCTCTCCTGCGAATTCGCAGAAACGAGAGCCTTCTTAAGTTCATCAATTTTTTCAATATATTTATCATAACTAAATTTAAATACGTCACTCTGCGTTTTTAGGTGTTCGAAGTGATCTAGTCTTTTCTGTCGTAGATGCGATTCCAGCATGTTAAGTTTCATCTTAAAAGACATAATATCATTAAAAAGATGGGAAAATAATTTATCTTTCCCTTGCAGTTTTACATTTAAAAGTATTAAGATGAGCAGTAATATCTGCTAAAAAATGCTAGGTCACTTAGCCACTCGTTATCTTTCATATTTCTTATTTCCTTGTAGAGTTGGTCATTTTCTTCCAAAAATTGTAGAGTGGCATCTTTCAGAAGCCAAAAGCGATGCAATACCTTCCCTCTGGAAAGCCAACGCTCCTCAGCATGCAGAATTACATCGCCGTACTCCTCTTCTTCCAACATTTCGCAGTATACTTTGAATTGGCGGTGATACAGTCATTTTGCTCAAATTTTATTGACATATTTAACCATAGTAACCATAACGACATTCATTTTTAAACTTTTTCCACAAAAGGCTCCTTGATGTATAATACAGTGATATGATAACAAAGGTCGAGTCAAAAAATTTTCAAGTAAAGCCGTGCACCCATTCCTTTTCCCTATCATGGCTCGTGCGCCATCAGTACAAAAACTTTCCGGCTTATTGTAATCAAGGTTCTTTCTTTCTAAGCATGATTTTAATTTTTCAAACAAATCGGTATATTTTCTTGTCCCATGGAGTGATTCGAGACTAAGAAGCTCCTCGATAACATGGAAATCTTCGCTTACTACCATTATAAAAATGCAAAGCTGTGCGGTGTCGCTAATGTCCATAGATTCGTCCATTGCGATTGAACAGTATTTGCACTCCAAAGTAAGATTTGTAATTTGGTTAACAACATCGTTCGCGATTTCTTCAACTCGCCGCGTTATGGTCTCTCATGATAGCGAGATATCCCTTTTTTCTTTCTCAAACGAAGTATCGAGAAAGTATTGTTATCGCGAAAAAATTCGACCTCGAGATTTTTACGGAAATGTACGTTTTAGGTGTCGCTGAATCCGAAAAAGTGGTTTTTGCAATGCCGTCTGTCTGTCTGTTACTGGCTCTGGAGGCTAAACGGTATAACGAAAATGAATGAAATCTCGTACTTAGGCATTTTATGATACTGAGCAGAGTATATGTAAAAACGGTTGACATTGCTCAATAATTAAGAGTAGCTTATTCTACGCATTTTTAACAATTCGTTTTTCTCAAAAACGGCTCCTAACGATTTTGATAAAATTTCGTACAGAGTCTTGAGTTTACGTCTTCAATAATACTACATAGTTCATATTTCTCAAAAAATGAATATAAGGCTAGTTTATTCTAGGCAACTTTAACAATTATTTGTTTTCTCAGAAACGGCTCAAACGATTTTGATCAATTTTTGTAGTTACTTGAGTATACTTCTGCAATAATAGTGCATATTTCATTTTTCTCAATGAATGAATATAAGGCTAGTTTATTCTTGGGCAACTTTAACAAAAATTGGATTTTCTAAAAACCAGCTCATACGATTTTGTTTTTCTAAAGATAACTAAACGACGCATTAGTATATGAGAAAGTTTGTACAATGTATGTTGTACTACCGATTTTTTCAGTTGTCGCATCATCAAGTCATGCAGCGACAATTTCAACACTGGGTTTTATTAGCTCTTCACCAGCTGAAAATGGCTTCTTTTTTTTAGCAAGCATAAAAGTAATTTCGTACTACGCCTCAAGCATAGATACGCATACATCACTGCACTTTTTAAAAGGAGATTGCTGTTTTTTAATACACGAAATCTTATTGCGTTTATATTCACTGTGTAATTTCGTACCACATTTTATAATTTGTCCTTCAATCTCATATTTGTTTAGTATCATAATGCCTCTTCACATCATCTTTTTTAAGATTCCTAATTGTACTACAACACACCTGGCGCACAGGTTTACCATCCAATCCCAAAGTAAAAAGAAATTATTTTTCCCATTCGCTATTAAATTAGCGGTTTGGAACACACTCATCTTTCCTTTTAAGCGATTTGCTCAAACTCATTTTGAGGGTTAAACACACTATGTTCAGGAAGTTAATGACGAAATTGATTTAATTAAAAGTAATATCAGAATTTAAATTATAACCTATAACGTTACAAAAAATATCAACATTCCAGTTTTAAAAAATCACAAATAAAATGCACACTAATGCAGCACTCAGGTTTTTTACTGAACACGAGAACAGATTCAAGCAAACTGATTTGTGGATATATAGGAAAATTCCGGTGAGAGTGAGGTAGTACTGCGCTCGAACCGGGATAATTGACTTTACTGTCGGTCGGTCAGTCTTCAACTGTTTTGAAGTACCCAAGTCATTTATTATAAATTTCTATTTGTCCTTTCTTTATTTTCATGCCAAATATTCCGTGAAACTGTTTGTGTGAATTCAATCTCACTCATAAATATTTCCTTCGTACTTGTTGTAACCGTTCGGATATAGTAAGTATATTTCCGAAACCGGCACTCTTACCATTGAGCTCTATAAGCATAAAAAATGACGCTTGTCGTGAACACGTTTATTTTCGCATATTTCCATCCCAAAGGCAATCGCATTCGCGAGGATTCCAAAAGAATGCGTTTTTTTCATTTCGACGCGCCGCCGGTTTAATTCCGAGCCACACAAGCGACTCACACGCTCTGCATTTTCACCGACATTTCTCATTGCTCAAAATTCCAACAACGATCTATCAATGACGTAAGAAGGATATTCGTTAGAACAATAAATCTTCGTTCGTAGAGGAGGATCGTGGAAGGGGGGGGGGGGGGGGGGAGGAGGGAGAGGGTCATTTTTGCTTGAAAAAACATATCCCCTTTATTCGACCCGACATGAAAATTTCGCAAAAAAAAAGTTCGCTGGGTGAAAACCTTATAAACAGAATTCTTTCGCATGGCTCTCTTCCCTCCCCCAACCCCTCTTCTTCCCCCCGTTCCCCCTCGACACCCACCGTCTCTTCATATCTCTCGGAACTCGCTTAGAGCTGCCATTCAAATGATGAAAAATAGAAACAAAAGGGAGCAGAGGAATGCAGGCCCACCCACTGTGTATCGCGCGGCGCCCCCGCTCGTGTATGCTTCCACGGACTGAAATAAAAATGAAGGAAAAAATGGAAATAAAAGGAAAAAATGAAGATAGCGAAGAGAGGGACAGTGAGAGAGAATGGCATGGGTTACCGAAAGATATACCCGTGAGGATAGAGAAGTGGAAATGGATGGAAAGAGGGAGAAAGAGATGGGAGAAAGAGAGAGAGAGAGAGCGAAAGGAGAAAGACGGAATGAAAGATGGGATGGAAGGATGGGGATTAATGGAAGAAGATATATTTCCAGGTTAGGGATATAGAAAGTGATAGGAAAAGAGAAACGAGAGAGAGAGAATGAGGGATGGACAGAGAATGCGAAGGAGAGGGACGGATAAATGGAATAGGAAGTAAGAGGGGAAATTGACAGGATGAGCTACAAATCCGAGGAGAAAAAGACAAGTTTAAAGTCAACTCCTCGTAGTGTGAAATTTAAGTATGATTTTTTTAAGAGAGAAATTTGGCCGAAAGAGTTTTTCCAACCCAAGAGGAATTTTTCTATTCTTTACGAGAAGGCGGAAAGGAATATTTGCATATTTATGTTTCTTGTCTGCAGATCATCTTTCGCGCACAGAAAAACGTTTTCTTCGCAGCACGCTCGTGGAATATCCATGTGTCATTCTTTGTGATGCAAAATGACTTGAGCTGATTATCAAATGTTTCCCTCGGCGCGCTTTTTCTGAGATTTTTTCGCACGTCATATTCGCACGACACTGCCTCCATATGTCACCTAAGATACGAATAAGCTCGCATTTATGTCTTAAAGCTGCGTAGAAATTGAACTATTGTAATGCCAGTGATAAAATACTTTAAAGTTGAGCATTTAAGGAAATTGAACGGTAAAATTATTCTTTCTTTCATCTTGGCATTTACGGATTCTTTGTATTCTGTCCTTTATTATTAATAAATAAGAAGGCTGTTCGGGTATTACGAGAAATATTTTAGCGAAAGGAAGAAAATCGGATACCATAGATCCTTAGCTAGTCCTATTTTCCCTTTTTATCAACTTATACATCTTCTAAATCCACTTAACACAAGTTTTGAAACTCAGAACCGTGAACATTGGACTCGTTTCCATGGGTGATTGATGAGAAACTTGATAAATCCCTAGAGAAAGAGAGAGTCAGAGAGAGCAGAGAGAGAAAAGAATCGAACCGACGACTACGGGAAAACATATGTACTTTCTTTTATTGCGTTTTCATCCACTTAAAGATGTGGGAGAAAGCGAGAGAAGAATTAGTGGCTGGAGACGAAAAGAGAGACTGGTAAATGAAACTTGTCCGGACAGGTGTAAAAAAATGGGACGATAGAGGGAGGTACAAGTCATGATAAAGAGCGTGGAATTAGAGAGATGGACAAAGAGAGAGATAGAGAGAGATGTAGATGGAGTGAGGTCAAATGGATAGGGAGGAGATGAGAATAGGTAGTAGCGGCGGTCTGTAGTGGATATCTCCCAGAGGATTCGCCTATAAATCCTTCAACGTCAATTCTGCTATCTTCCAGCCCATCCTACCCGCCTTCTTCCCTCAAACCCCGGGACGTGCTCACTCTCTCTCTATCCTCCCCCTCTGTTCCCCTTCCCCCTCTCATCTCACCCGTCCACGGGACCCCCCTCCCCAGATCCCTTTCTCTTGACAGTATGCTCCACAGCACGCCCCCTTTTGCTCTGCCCCCAAACTCTCTCTCTCCGCCCGCTTCATTCTCCTCCACGACCTTCGTCCCCTTATTCCCGTTCATCCGTGTGTATCCCTAACGTGCGTTAGGGATCAAATAAAAGGACGAACTATTATTCTTTATAAACATTCGTAAAAACATTTTAAGCAACTCATGAGCCTGGGGAATAGTTCAGTTTTCTCCGCAATTAAATGTGTATGCCGTTAATGTAATTTATTCGGTGCCGACTTAGAACGACTGTCACATTTATTTGTCACCATCAGCCGTTTGCTAGACGAATGACTCCCATTGTCTTTTCCGTCTCTCCAAGGCAGCCCAACGCAATTCACCAGTACCTTGCCCCATATGTATTTCAGTCTCTTAAAGTGCTTGTAACTTATTTCAAAACGTTTATATGCTCAACAGTGGTGACATTTTTCTGGTGTTCCTACCTGCCTATTGACATTTTAATGCCTTCAAACTTTCGACAAATATCCCCGTTTTTGTACTCAGTGATTTCATTTTTTTGCCTCCTATAATTCCTATCATGCATGTCTCCAGACTCCTCAAAGTTGTTTTTAATCGCCGGATGGTTTCAAATCGATTTTTCCAATTCTCGAGGCTTAACGGAAGGAATGCACTGGTCATAAGTGCGTGTGCGCGCGCGCGTGTGTATAAACGGCACACACAGCACATATACACGCACACACTTTAGTATTTAATTTAACACAAGTGAATAAATTGAATATTAGTTTACTGAAACCGGAATTATAATAAATGCCCATCTATTTGATCAAATAAAAGATTAATACCGAGGTACTGAAATCCTAAAATGCGCGCTAAAAGACAAAAAAAACTCTTTTCATTGTTTCCATCATGTTATCGGCCATAAAGAAGGTAAGCCTAACCGTAATAAACGACAGACCGTAATTCTTTCTTCCTTTTCTCTGTTAGCGGTACCCATTTTATCCCCCACCCGCAACCGTTCTCCACTTATCCTCTGACCTCAGCAGTTACCTTTCTGCTCCCTTTCTATTAAATATCCTCCTCTGCTCCCTTTTGAACTCGCCTCATCCTCTTTCCTCCCTTATTCTGGTTCTCTCTAATCCAAACCCTATTTTTACGATCCCTTAAGGTCAATTTCATAATTTTACTTTTCCCCAAATTGAAGACTTAAGAATTTCCGTTTTCCTCATCTCCAATTTCCACCCCTCTCTACTTTCTCCATTCCCTCTCTCCTTCCGTTTCTTCTTCCGCTAACTTTCTCCTATCTCAGACGCAGTTCTTTCGTTTCCCCCGCTAAGCTAACCTTCGATTTCAAGCCCTTTCCAGTAGTTCAGCCCCAAACCCTACCGGTCCCAGAACGGTGCCTAGCGGCGATAACCGAACGCTCGCTTTAATAGAGGTTCGTGAGCCCTCTGACTGTAAGTTGATGTAGAGGGAGAGAGTTAGAGGAGAACAAGAGAGTTTTCGAGATAAAAGCGCACTGGAAGGGTTTGGTAGAATAAGGATTAGGGAGGGGAAAGATTGAGGGTATAAGTTGTGCATGACATTGAATGTGACTTACATAGGTGTCAGTATTGGTGTGGTGTATATGCTGGAATTAAGGTAATGCTCTCGGAAGGGGTGGTGTTTAGAGGAGAGGATAAATGCTGGTTTCAGTTGGTTGGAGAGTAGATAGGAGTTTTTGGTGTTGTGAGCAGAAAAGAGATGTTGTCATTTTACCCCTCATTATAATAGAAGTCGGGTTCAGAAAATATTAAGGAACCAATAGAAAATGAAATAATTTGGGGGAACAGACTTAAGTATAAGACATACGAATAGAATCAGATATTTCCTATCCACCTGCCTTTTATTCCTTTTTTCTACATTTGCTTTGAACTGTAACATCAAATTAAATTTTTATCGCAGAAGTTAATCCGTTAATAATACATATACGTCTCTAATTCCAGGCCATGTATTAATTTCTGAATCCATGATCCCTAAATATTTTTTAATTGAAATCCGTAATCTCGTGCTACTAAATTAATTTTTTAACTAGTTAAAATTTCATTTCACTGCGTAACTATCGTAAAAATTTGAAGAAATTCTCAATCTGTCTGGAATTTTATTTTCTTGATATATTATTTTTTGATAAAATAAAAGGAAACTGGTCAAGTCTATTTCTAAGTTTTTTACTGTTAAAATCGTCTTGCTATAAAATGTCGTCCGAGAATGATTTGTTTGTGGCTGCAGATTTCATTATAATTGATTCTTTTTTACGCATAACAAACGAATGTGGATCATATTTATAACGTAACAAATAAATTAACTAGCGAATTATTTCAGTTTCCCACATTTACGGTTCATTTAGAATTTCGTAAATTTTTCGTCGCTTAACCGCGGTGGTCTTATCGTTATTTAATATAGAATTATTGTATTTCGTTCAGTTGCTCCGTCGATCAACCTGTTCATCGAACGATAAATATGATACAGATATTAAAAAGACAAGCAAACTTCAGTATCGCGACATTTATCGACTATAATTTATTTATAATGGACGATTGAATATTTGTCGCCGTTCAGGACGGCAGCAAAATGCGAAATCGGATAGAAAACAGGTGGCGGACGCGCATTCCAGAATGTTTTTTTTTTGTCGTGTGACTGTGGCAGAGGCAGTTCGTGGTGGCGACGAAGAGGTTCGATAATGACCACGTGAGAGGCGCACACTGCCATTGCCGCTTCATCTTTCCGTCCGACCGGTTATGAATGCAGTTGGCCAAAGCATCCGTTTATGGCAGCTGTGGTCTAATCTGAACTAAGAGCTCTGTAATGTTATTTATAAATAACCGATGACGCTAAACGCTGCGGTGGGAAACCTCAATTGGGGAAAGGGTGGAATTAATCGGGCATCAAAGGTTTCGACAGAGCGAGAATAGCAAAATCCACTGCCCCAATCTACTAATCCTCGGAGTTGAGAGCAGTCGGTTGTTTTTTTTTTAAAGCAAACGTTAAGTTGCTTAGCTCGCCAGTCACCATGGAATGAAATATTCTCCGAATTTAAAGATATCAATTACGACACAAAGCACGCGAAATTTTTGTAAAAATCTTATAAATATTTTAGAGAGTATGTGTGTATGTATGTTCTTTATGCGTTTTTACACCGTTGAAGCTATCGAATTCAAAAGTTGCATGGGTCATCCTATGGGCCAAAGGAAGAACTTGCCTTGGTTTGCAGACCGTGGGGTCTCTTATACTCCATGGGGTCAACAAAATACTATTTCCATAAGAATGCATGGGAAATGGTGTGGGGAAACCCCAAAATGCCATGCAACCATTCACTGATGTGGATATAAATATACCTAAATATTAACTTAGGATCACGAGAAATGGCATATTTTACGCAAGAAAGACTGAATATTTTAATTCAGTTCATGTTTTGTCGTATTACATGCTAAATCGCTCGAAATTTTCCATTAACCGCAAAATCTATCGGTTTAGATGAACATTTTCCAGGCGGCAACAAAGCTAAATTTCTTAATTGTTGTCCTCTTCAAAGGGAGATAGCCACGTAAAGATTAACCCTAGTTCCTCACAGGGGGTATATATTACCCCATGACCTATACAAATTCAAATATTCCCATTAAACGTGTTAAGATATCGCTAAGTTTGGTACGTGGTAATTTTGTTCGAACTCCCCTCTTCACTATCGACCACTTTCCGCAGTCAGTTACCGCTTAGCCATAGAGCAGGACCCCGAGAAATTTGGATTTGGGGTACGGGTTACCCCAGTGTGAGGACGGCGCAATTTTTTTTCAATGTAAGTGAAAAAAGATTTTTTTAATTATTCGGTTTTCTCGTGATTCTGTGTGGAATGTAATGGAATATTTTATGTGTTTAGTCTGCGACCTTCATCACCTATTGTGAACGGGGATACATACCATCTGCTTTGTACCGCAAATATCGTGTGTGGATGGATCGAACTATTCAAAGTGAGTGAAAATCGTTTTCTTTTTTTCAATAATATTTTTTTCACACATTTTAGTTCAAGATAAAATTTAAGTTTTTTATATGAAAATATTTTTAAATGAAAGTATTTGTAAAAAGTATTTTAAAAAGTTATAAATGATATATTTTGAATTTGTTTTTGTATTTACAAATTGGTGTTTTTAGCATGGCTTCGAGGTACGAACTTAGAATCGCAATTCCCATTGTCATAATGTACAATAGTACAAAAGGTGGGACCGATACATTCGAACAGATGTGTCACGAGTATACGGTCGTACGTCGAACTCTTCGGTGGCCACTGCGCATTCTATTTGCTATGCTGGATCAAGGGGGTATATATGCTTATATATTGTACTCTTTCAACTCTCAAAATTATCTTTTAACAAGAATAGAATTTCTAAAATCTTTGAGTCACGATCTTATTGCACCTTATTTAGCAATGCGCTGTCAGACACCATCATTGCGGCGCGACCTAAAACTAAACAGAAAAAATATTGAATATTGAATTCGACGGTGAACAAGGGGATACTCCAAAAAATGCGAAGATGTGGAAAATGTCCAAGAAAAAAAGATATTATTGTATCGATTGTAAGACTCCAACGTGCCCTGATCACAAAGCAAATATTTGTGTAGATTGTTACAAAAAATAGAATTAATTTTTCGTTTTATATGCATAAATATAGCTTAGAATCATTATTTTTTATCACAGTTACCTATTTTTGTATTTCCTTAAAAATAAACAGAATTACTTTTGTATAAAATCTTTTTGTGTATGATTTACCGGGTACTATCCAACCATGCCATACATCCAAATTCATATGTTCAAATAAATACACTTTTTGGAAGGGAAGCACTTGAAAAATTTCTTTTACATTCTCTTATATGTCCCATATAACGTCCTAAATTCTTTTTAAATTTCTTTTAAATTAAAAAAAAATGGCGATTTTTTGTTTTTTCCTCATTTTATTAGTTATAACAATTTCTGTACAATATTTTTTCACTTTCAACTAGTATGGATAATTTAATTTAAGTCTGAAGAACACAATAATACCGTGCAGATTAATTTGTATAGCAATTGACAAGTTCATAAAACAATGCAAATTCTTGTGGCAATAATTACCCCTGTGTGAGGATCATATCGCGCCAGGATAGGTGAGAGGAACTAGGGTTAATGCAAGGAAAATCCACGCCGTGGCGCACCGTCGAGGAAGAATAGCTAACGTCAAGATAAAGGGTACAAATGGATTCATGCCTAAATATACTCTATGAGTACTTTTAAAGTATAAAGCAATTAAAATCGTTTGCTACTTAAAAGAAAACTTTCCCGAGCGAAGCCGGGCGTTTCAGCTAGTAGGATATATGTCTTAAATGTCTCATATAAAGTCTTAAATCGGCCATATGTCATTGAAATAAATGCAAATTTTTTTTGCGTGGAACGGAGAATGTCAAAATTTTCGCTGCGTTAAAATGTTTTTCAGCTGGCGTGAAAGAAGGGCATTCGATTTTTTTACATATCTTATCGACATAAACTGCGAGGATTTAAATTATTTTAAATGGCTCGGCCGAACTGCACTACAAAATATGTATTGTATCGTTGAATTAAAAAATTCGAGGAAAATTAGTTTTTTGGGATGTCTTTAAATGACGTTGCTTATTCTTCAATATACTTGATCAAAAATTTCCTTTAAAAGAATATATTTGCGTTTCAAATGCAGATTTAAATTGAGGATCATTAAAATAAATTGAACTTCTAATAATCTATCAGAATAAATATGAAATTATTTTTGTGTATTCATAGGTAATAAAGGCAGGCAACTCGAATTTGACTGTTTGTAAAAATCCTACTAGTGATTTATGCAACCAGTTTAAAATGTTTCATTGCTTATAAATGGGGTTCATTAACTTAATTTATATCGCAACAGAGCGTTAACCGCGGCGGCGGCCCATGCACTTTGACCCCTCATCTTTCCACCCCTTCCCCTCGATCATAATTCACTAATTCGAACGAGCTCTTTTAAATTAAAACCAATCTCCTTCCTCCATTCACCCGCCCATACCCCATCCACTTTCCGTGTTTTAGATCGCACCTGTGATTTAAACTCTCCTAGTTAATTCTCCGTGCCAACCTTTTTATTTAACCTCTCAGTTTGTAGCCCATAAACGCTTCCTATTATTAAAAACGAGGGCAATTCGATATTTTAAGATCTTTCTCCTGGCTTCTTTTTAATTCTACGAGTAATTTTTTTTAAACCTTTTGCCGTCCATTTCACAAAGACCGACCACTTAGCAGGGTATGTAGAAGGGAAGAGAGGGGGATAAAAAAAAGTCCAATCTACTAATAAATGGGACAAGATATGTCCCAAAAATAAAAGAGGTTCCCACCTTTAATAACCGTTAACCTCCCTGCACACCAACCGTCTGACACACACACATATCGTCCCCTCCTCCCCCGCCCCTTTCCTCTACTTCCAAATAGCCGCATTAAAACGCCCTGGCTCTATCTTGATCGTCTCTTTACTCCCGCCCCTCCTTTGCTCTCTGGTGACCGGGGAGTGAAGTGATCAAAATGTCGGGAGCGAGAAATTCACTGCTTAAGGGAATATGGGAGGGGAGGGAGGTAGATAGGGAAATAGGGTGGTGGGCGGGAGGAAGAGAGAAGGAGAGAGAGGGGTGAAATGGTATTAGCGAGGACCCAATCACTATTGTCTAAAGTGAGGTCGTCCAGGTTTAGTAGAGGATGAGAGAGACGCGTAGAGGTAACAGAGGGAGGGCTAGGAAGGCATAGAACGGAAGGTAGACAAGGGAGAGAGGGGGAGACAGACAGACGCCGAGCATTTGGAACATAGACTACGGGAGGAGCACAGGGGCCACGGTTGTCACTCCCCACCCCCCACGGAAGGTCCCCAACTTGATTCAGCCTGTTCCTCGCATTCCCTCTTCCTCAGCCAACTCTTCGCTCCCGTTCCCTCGTGTAGAGGCGGTGGTGGGCGTGGCAAATTGCAACGCTCTCTCTCTCTCTATCTCTCTTTAACCATCTCTCTCGCGGTGATGGTGGTGGTGTTTGGGAGGTAATAACGCTCAGGGTTACGGGTCACTGGAATTCCCAATCATTCGCTGGGGAAATGGGGGATTGTTGCATTCGATCAAAGGGCAACGGAAGTGCTATGTCTCCCTCCCCCCTTTATAGACTCCTCTCTCCCTTCTGTTCTCATTGCTTCGTTATTTCCCGATTTTTATTTTTTCTCTCTCTATCTACGCTCTCCATGTCTCGCACGGTAGCGAGAGGAGGATGTTCGTCCGTGTGCATGTGTCCATCCGTGAGTGTGTGTGTATTTGTACGTGTGTGTGTGCGTTTATGTGTAGCGCTCGTGTATCCCGGTAGAAAGCACTGCAAGTTTGAAAGCTTTTGAAGATGGTTTTTGGGTGGGAATGGCGAGGAGCACTCTGGGCACCGGCTGCTCGGGTGATTTTCTGGAACGTACACGAGCCCTCGCTTCTTAAAGTACCGGGACGTTTGCGGAACGTGTGTTCACGAGTGTGTATGTGCGTGTTATTAAGGTGTATAAGATATTACCTTGAGAAGGGCTCACTCCGGGCGTAGTAATTCCGCTACACTTCGGCGGAGGAAGTGCGAGTTGCGATGATAGGCATTCAGAATATGAGATAGTGATATAATCTAGCTACATTTTGCACGAAAAGGCATAGCCAAAGAATGCTACTCCAGCTATAACTAATGCAGAATTTATTAAATCTTTGAAGTGATGATGCTTCGGGCGTGAATGATTGTCTCGTGAAAATACATAAAAAATGTGATGCACTGTTCCGCCGACAAATTTTTGTCTTTGAATTTCTGAAGTGTGCACATGCGCAAAGATTAAATTGTCATTCTCAATTTATAATTAGACTATATATTTAACTATTTACCACAGGATTTTTTTTAGTAAATATAGAATATATTGTAAAAATAATTTCAGCAAGAATAGAAAATGTTTTAGAATCCGCCATAATTCCTTATTCTATCTCAGTAATATGTTATAACGGATTATTATTATGTATGTTAATAATATATTAAAAAGTTAAGATGATGAGATCAGAACACGTGCTAAAATTGAAATACTATTATAATTCTCTCTTCGACAGACTTGTGTTAAAATGAAATATTTTATATTGATTCTCTCCAATGCAGAAATAATATAATTTTTGTATTGCGTACATCAGAGATGTTTCGCCCGATGCGATCCGATACCCAAGCATCGCCGCCGCTTAAAAATATTTCCCCGGTAGCGCATTAATGGATGCGCATCTCTGATTCTCCCTCTACGAATCGCGTGAAATAATACCGCGCACCAAACAATTGTCACGCATCCGTCCGCGACGGGGCGTGACATCTCGTTCAATCGATACTCGGTTTGAAATTGGCTTCATTTCTATCGTCAATGCAGTAATCCCTTCCGAAAAATTTTTAATCTCGTCCCCAGAGATAGAGAGAGGGAGAAACTACGGAAGAAAAAAACGGGGAGTGAGAGAGGGAGAAAAACCATGAAACTTTAGGCGTTTTTAAGCACCGAGCTCAATAAAAGTCAGACCGGCGGTGAAAAAACCCTTTATCTACTTATTTTCTGTCTGCACCGAACAAAAAAGTTATTTTTATCCTGGCGCACACACGCACTCACCCTCCGAAGAAACCAATAGCAGGTGCAAATGATGAAAAGTGCGAGGGTGAAAGGTTATTTTATAGTTGAAGGAGGGAGGGAAAACGTGTCGGAAAAGGACCGGAGTATAGTAGAAGGGGAATATACGTACTGTATAAGGGGAATATACCTACAACTAGAGGGAGGGAGGAGGAGGAGGAAAGCCGTGCGCTATTTGCTGCAGTTGCGACTCCGTGGAACGTGACCGCGTGGCACTTGGCCCAATAACGGTTTTGGCTTTTGATTGAACGGATTCGGCAGAGGGGCTGGCCGATTAGGAGAAAGGGAGAGAGTAAAGGGAAGGAGAAAGAGGGAGTGGAAGGCGGGAGAGAGAGAAAGCATTGGTACGGACATGGGCTGGAAAGGGGATGGTGGACGGTTTGTATTTGTGCGGAGGGATAGGCCACGCACGCAGAAGCTGAGGAAATCATTGGGAAGAAGGAGTTTCGGTCGTTGCGGATGTAAGAGAATGGGGAGCGGTAAACTTGATGAGAAAGGTGAAGAAAGAGAGGAAAGGAAAAGATAGAAAAGGGTAAGTATATACGGACGAGGAAAGAAAGAGACATAGGGAAAGGGTTAGAGAGAATGGAGCGAAAATCGGAACATGAAGAAGAGAGAGAGGACAAAATGCGAGGAAAATAGAATGAGATGATAGAAGAGAGATTGAACTGAAGAGAAATGTACCGATATTAACGAAAACGTCTTGATGAGAATTATTATCGCTGATCTGTCGGTGCTACGAACGGCAGCATAGCGGAATTCTTTATATTTTCGAACTTTATTTTTTATTAATTAATTATTATTAATTAATCGGTTCATTTTTGTCTGCAGGTCACTTGCAGTAAAATTAACAAACGTTTGATTATGGCTAGACTTGAAAAGTACTTTAAAATATCTGAATAATTCAGGAGTAGGAGTTTTCAACGGTCTAAGGTTATAGTAGGGGGAGGAGAGTTTTTCAGTTGTATGTATGTCATGTCTGTAGGTCAGTCATGAATCTCTGTGACAGTGCAAAATCACATACCCGTCTCAGTTAAAGTTATTTTTTTCAATAATCTCAATCTATTAAAAGGTATTTCCTCGTCGCTTCTCCTGATCGCCGCCTCCAAGAAGCCATAGTTTAGTTTGACGCTGCTCCTTATTATTCGATGGAAACATGAATTGAGAGAAAGAGAGGGGGAGGGAGAGACTGGATCAAGAAAGGAGGAAAATGTTTCTTCACTGCGTAACGCTTGAGAATACATGAGATAAAAGTGTAAAAGAACGAAGAGAAAGTATCAAATAAGATCAAAGGAAGGATGATTTTACGATAAAGAATTTATTTGGGGTGAAAAATATTCAACAAAAAAGAATAGGAAATGTGAAAGAAGGGTGAGGTGTATTAATAAGTAAGGGAACTAAGTACATGATGGTGTCTGTCAAATGGGGGCCGGAAGGAATAATGGTGGAGATGAGACGATGAGGTGCGGATTTTCCCAGCGGAGTCTATTTGAGGCGAGGAAGATGGCAATGAGAAATCTTCGAGGAGGACGGTAAACGTTTGAGATTCAGCCCTGAGATGAATGGGGGTAATTTGGAGTGCGGACGCATTGGTAATAGGGTTCTTTTGTCTCAAATAAAAGGATGTGCGCTTGCGAGCTTTATCTTGAATTTTTTAATCCAACAAATTAATATCTTTGTCATCTATTGGTCAAAAATTAAGATTTTATCTTATCTGAAGTTGAAGTGAAGGATGAACTTTTCAAGTAAAACTTTAACGATGTGTAAAGAAATGCTGCGCGTCAATATAAACCTCGGTAAAGAGGAGAGGAGTCGAACCCAGGTCTTCCACATGCCGGACTAATGCTTTGAATAGCTAAGATATTAAGGTGGTATGACTCTATAACCTCAAATTAGAGTAATTGTGGAGGGTAAAGGGCTAACCAAGTACTCGTGCATATTATTGCTAAATAGCTAACTTCTAGGTTTACATTGCTCATGGCAGCAACTTCGTTTTAGTTTCAAATTTAGTTGTATCTTGAAAAATTACCATATTCAGACGTGATGAAAACAAAAAAGTATCATCTATTGTCCATGCAAAAAGTCGAGATACCCGAGTTTGAGACGTTATATCTCGATGAGAAATGGATCGACTTTGATGAAATAAGAGACGAATTATAGAGGATTTATTTCTACGTTTAATGATAGGCATTTCGAATTTATAAATAATAATAATACACATCTTCTCTTAAAGCTCTTCGCAAGGAAATTAACTAGGTACGTCTTATGGCTGAATGCAGCTTCAAAAATTAGTACTTATGTATCAAAAATGAAAAAGTATAAACTAAGACCATACCTCCAATATCTATTATATGCGTTTGTAAAACCAAATGCGTATTTCGGCTGCAATGCAGCCGTCTTCAGCGGCGATGCGCCAAAAGTAGATTCTGGGTACTGCTCATATGAAAATCGGCTTAATATGTTTTTCATATATTTCTTGTGGTCATTACAGGTGCATTGCTAATATATCTAGCAAGAATTCATTTTTTAACGTGTGATATCCTTTATTCATTTATTTAAAATACCAGATCCGAGTCAGATTTACTCGGGTTCGAAGTGAAAAATCGCAGCACGTGACCATGAGTTCATTAGCTAGTCTAAAAAGCGAATATGTCAGACGATGTTCGCCTTCCATCATCACTGTCTCTGCCTTTATCTGTATTTCTCTCTTTTAACTCCATCCTTATATTATGACTCTCTATTTCTCTGTCTCTCCCCCTCTTGTCTTTCCGTTTAATTCTTGCACATGTGCGATCTCGCATGAAAGTGCCCTCTCCCTCGTAATATATAACTACGAAACTACGATGTGACCTTTCCTGGGGCGAAATGCTTCAATCCCATGCCGCGCTCTGAAAGGCGGCGCTCACGGCGGGTTTGTCTGGGGGGAAACGGAGGTGGAAGCTGTGCATCCTAGATTGTCGAGTCGCCTTCCTTGTCTGGCTTCCTCTCATTAGTCCCTCACGACTTAAACCCCTTTCATCTTTACCTTTCTCCTTCTCTCACACTCGTCCTCTCTTTCCTATCCTCCATATCCTCTCTCGCACTCCGTTAAATCATCCAAGGTACCACATCTGGACCACCGAAGCCCTTTCACTGGCTATCCTTCCCCTTCTTTCCCTCCCTCTTTCACACTCCCTTGCCTTCTTCTTCCTTTCCTCTCTCCTTCCAGTCTCCTTCTCTCTCTCTCCCTCTCTATCCCCTCCCCTCCTTTTCCTTCTCCCAATCAGTTCGTCTCTTCCTAATTTGATCTTCTTTTACCTTTCATCACGTCTTCCTACCCTACCCTGTCTTCCCTCCACACTTTGCCCGCAACTTTACTCCTAAAACTAACACCAACCTATTCTCCCGATTTTTTCCGTCCTTTTTCCCGGTGCCTTTTTGCTTCCTTACTTGGCCTCCGGTAAAACTGCTCCGAAGACGCCCCTTAATTTTTTTGTCCCATGTACGTGATTCGCCTGATGAGCCACCTCGGATGATTATTATTGCGCGGAGAAAAGAGGAAGATTATTCTCGGGCACGTACGTTTAAGAAAAAAAATGTGTCGCCAGGGCAATGTTAAACAGGTTAAAGCGACCGAGTTGCCGCCGGACACAAGTGCGAAAACTTGGTGCAAATATCACTTGTGAAAGACAAAATAGTTTTGTGTTCTAACGGCGAATTGTTGTTTTTTCCGAGTTCGTTGAATATGACGTTCAAAACTTTATCGTCACAACAGCTTTAGATTTAAATCAATAGACAAGTATCCTTCCACGGTTAAAATTTACAATTTCAACAATTCAATTTGAGCAATCGAGCACCGGAATCATAATGAAAATTATATAGGGTCGGTTACTAATTTTTTAAATATATACGAAGGAAAGATGGAAAGTTGAAATATGAGCGTAAAGTGTTGTCACTTATTCTTGCCAAGTATGAGTTTTGAAAATTTTGCAGAGGTTCGAAACATTTAATACAATATTGATTTCATTTAAAACTTAAGTATCATTATGGTAGTAATTTTTTAACGTTTAATACTTATATGAAAGAATTAAAATGCCGAAATTTAATACGTATGTTCTCGCTATAAGGCAAACGAGGCTCTAGTGACCGAATATGTGGCATAAAAATACATTTTATCCATGTTTATGGATAGCACTCTACTTTTTATAGCTAATATTCGCACTCTCGTAGGAGATCGAATACTTTAAATTAAGTAATGGCATTTTCTGATTTCTCTTTCCTAGACACGCCTTTGCATTTTTTTAGTGAATGCAAAGAAATGTTTCTCTCGAAAGACACCCTTTTCTCTTTCTTTCTCCTAAGATACAGGAAATATTTTTGTTACATATCTCCTGAAATGATAAGGCATTTAAGGCCCCTCTCCCCACTTCCTCTCCCTCCCACCCTACACTCCCTCCTGTATCTCTACCTCGGTTCCCTTTCCCCCAAATGTCAACCCAAGTTACACTTCTACCCTCCAACCTTTCTAGCGCCCCAGCTTCACCTAACCCTTCGTTATATCTCCCACACCCCAGTTATTCCCACCCAGTTTTCGTCCAACCCTTCCTCTCCCTCTACTCACACACCCCCCTCCACACACGCATACAACTCTATCCAACCAAATCCGCGGCTTCCCTTTCAAACCGTCCTCTACTAGATGGAGCCTGGATAACGCGTTACCTTTAGCCCTTTACCTAATCGATCTCTATTCCCATCGCAAAACCGCCGACCTCCTCCTATCCCACGAGCCGCCATCCTTTTACAGATTTCTTATACATTTTTTCTCGTCGTCTCCTACGAGTCGCTATCGTCGGTCAACGTAGAACTAGATGAGGAAGGGAGCGCTTTCTTTCCGAGACCTTTCCCGCCAAAACATCTCCGTCTTTCCTGTGGACCTTCCCTTGGAACACTTTCTCTCTCTCTCTCTCTCCCACTCCCCCCCCCTCCCTCCCTCCCCCCCCCTCCCTCCCTCCCCCCCCCTCCCTCCCTCCCCCCCCTCTCCATCGAATTTCCGGAGCCTATCTCTCCCTCCTGAAACCCACTCCATATCTCGGTCGTAATTGCGAGGTTTGAATTATGCGTGAGAGAACAATGGGGGAAATGGCGCCAGCGCTTTGTTCCACCCTGCCCGTTTCCCTTATTATATATCTCTACAACCTCTCCTACTCTTCTCCATCCTCCTCTCCTACTCATCTCCCCCTCTACTCTCTCCCTTAACTTTCTCCCTACTCTTTCCCAGCTTTCCTCGACAACGTTACCCTCTCTTTCACTCATTCTACCGCCGTAATTTTAGTCTCCCTTGACAGAAGCTCCACCCTCCTTCTCCTTTTCCTCTCTCTCTCTCTCTCTCTCTCTCTCTCTCTCTCTCTCTCTCTCTCTCTCTCTCTCTCTCTCTCTCTCTCCTTCGTTCATCTTCCCTTTCTACCCGATCGCCTATTCCCTATATCCTTTCGTTTTTCTTTCAATCCTCTCCTTTTTCTTTCTCGCCCTCTTACGTTGCAATTTTGAACTGCTTCCATTCGTGTGACGCTCTTTTTATTTCTCTTATTTAGCAGAGATCGCTGTTCATTTGATCTCCTTAATTCTTCGCTTTGCTCTCACCTTTTCTTTTATCTTTCTAAATCCCTCGCTACTTACCAGCTCATGCTTTTCCCATTTCACATCTTTTTCACATTATAATTTTTAACTATTTAATGTACAAAAAATTTAATTTTTTTCTTGCATTACATGTTGTTAAATTAAAGAAGCTTTAATTTTATTACCATTTTGTCCACTTACATGCTCCCATTTCACTATTTCTGCCTTACGTTCTCTCTCTCTCAAAATTTTTAATCAATAAGTATGAGAAAATCTGTAATTTAACTTGTATATAATCCTCAATCCTGACGAAAGGGTTACATGTAAGAAGGGACTTCACAGTCTCAATTTCGCCCTAAATAAAGTCGTTTGTCTGTCTGTCTCTCTCTCTCTCTCTTTTATCTACCTCCCTACCTGATCTGGATGTGCTCTCTCTCATCGTGATTTTTATTTCCTCCCCTTTACTAGATTTTTACCTGAATATTCCTCACTTGACAAACCGCCAAAAGGAAAGTCTTTTCCAAAAAAGTTTCATTTTTTGACCGATTCTTTAAAACACTTTAAAGTTACAACCTATCCTATCCTTTCTCATTCATTTTCGGTCATTCATTGTTTTGCCATCCACAGTTCGTTTTCCTTCACAATGAACTCCCTCTGCGTCGTATCAGTAGGGTAGAAAAGCCGGTTCTGGAACAATTTGCACAGCCGCCATTTAATTTTTCGATATATCGAATCGAAACCGACCGATAGCCCGGCTATTGATCGGTTATCGATCCCCCACCCCCTCCCCCCACCCCCCTACTATCGATAGAAAGGTATTGAAGATACCATTGAAGATAGGTATAGAAGATACCTATAGCAATCGATTTATATCGGCATCGATTGCAGATGCTAGTACGAGATAAGGGTAACGGACGGAGCGTCCCCCCCCGACGTCATCATCGCAGGACGGTCGGGTCTCGACTGACGCGAATGATTTGGCGCGCTCGGTAAATAAGTTCGCCGGTGGCGCCGCCCCGCGGAGGCGTGGGTGAACTAGAGATAAGTCGACGGTGCTGCCACCCTGCGGCTGACGGAGGAACTAGAGATAAGGCGGAAGTCGGCGAGACGAGTCGGCGGTGCGGAGGAAGTAGAGATAAGGCGACGGGGCAGGCTGGAGATAAGGCGACGGGGCTGCCACCCTGCGGAGCTAGGGATGAGGCGGCGGTGCTGCCACCCTGCGGAGGCGTGGGTGAAGTAGAGATGAGGCGGGGGTGCTGCCACCCTGCGGAGGCGTGGGTGAAGTAGAGATGAGGCGGGGGTGCTGCCACGCGGAGCTAGAGATGAGGCGGCGGTGCTGCCACGCGGAGCTAGAGATAAGGCGGCTGTCGAACCGAATACTTTATGCGACTTATATTTGTTTAAACGACCGTTTTATTATACTTTTGGCTAGCGGTGAGAGCTATGGAGGAGGTGCGAAACGTCGGAGCTGCCATACGAGCCCTACACGAAAGAGGTGTAGGAAAGATGGCGGTGGAGGAGTTACGACGGCTGCCTCTGGAGTTTATGAAGATTTACGATCCGCGAGGGATTCATAGGATACGGGAAATTTACCCGGAATACTACAAAGGCGAAAAAGAATTGGAAGGGTACACGCCGTGCTTGGAGCATTATAACAGAGGGCGTGTATGCATCGACGGACCACCTCCCATGAAAAAGGACTGTTACGGATGTAATTGCGGCAATCCACCGGGATTATAGCAGAGCCGTGCGAGTGTCCGCGCCGCTATAGACCCGACAGGCGACGGACATCGAATGAAGCGTGCCCATGAATCGGTCCCCGGCGGCGCTATCAAGCGGAGCCCGGACGAATATATTTCTGCACCTTTATTAGCCGTAATAGATGCCGAATTGCGTGAATTGGACTTATTGCTCGAACGTTTAGGACCTGTATCTTCGATCGAATCCCTGAAAGCCAAATTAGTTGCCGAATTATTGGAATTGGACTCGCTGCTTCGACGTTTGTGAGACCGCAGGGGGGAGCGGCGGTGGCAACGAAAATATAAAACCGACCAATCAGAACGCGCCTTGCTGCGATAGCGAGAGATCGAGGCGTCATCGCGTCAGTATACGTTTGGTAACGGCCATGGAAACACCGACTGTACGCCGCACTCCCTCCATGAAGCGCGTCCTGCATCCGGAGGCGACTCCCATCGTCAGTAAGAAGTATAGGAGAGGCCCCGAGAGGGGATCTTTCGTCCGAGAAACCGTGGGAGGTGCCGCAGATCCGGCGGAGCCCGGTCGTAAGAGGAAGGCGGAACCCGCAGATCCGGAGGAGAGCAGCAGTAAGAGGAATAAGGCGGAACCTGGGCGAGCGAACGTTCAGGGGTTGTTCAAGGTGCAGTACCCGCTGAACTGGAGTGCGTCGAAAAGTATCGCCGTCGCCATATTCCCCGAGTTGGACTACGAGACCTTTGCGGTAATCGTCGGTACGCAAATCGGCGACGTGGTGTTTTTGACATCCGATGAATGGTTCGCTCTTTTGGACTGTCGAAGCGTGATAGATGATTACCTGAGCGTGCAGACCGAAGACGAAACTCCTGGTGAATTAATCGTGGGACCGCACGTGATTGTGAAATTCGACAGAATGTTTAGTCGAAGAGTGATCCGTTTGTGCTACAAGGACATGAACGTATGCATCGCTCACGAGTCTTGGCTGGGACTTTTGCAGTTTTCGGAGTGCGTTTCGTCGTATTTCGAAAAGCTTAAGCATGAGGCGGCGCTCGCGAGAAGCTACGTCCGCGACGTCTGCACGACATTAAAGGAATATTTCCGGGAACAGAATCCGGACGCAAATTCGATCTTGAAAGCACTCGATGTAATGAAACCGCCCGATACTTTTTTCTACAGGTTACTTTTGGTCGAAATGAAAGCGATGTATTTGGAAATCATTTTGAACGACTTAATGTCTTTGAAAATAACCCAATAAATATTTTTTCCTTACCCCATTCCCAAGAAAAGGATTCAAAAAAGTTTAATTCTCGCCCGTCCTAACTGCCTCTGCGCAAGTCGTAATCGGGAACGGAAGTGTCGATGCCTGCCTGCCACCGGATGTCGTAATCAGGAACGGAAGTGTCGATGCCTGCCTGCCACCGGATGTCGTAATCAGGAACGGAAGTGTCGATGCCTGCCTGCCACCGGATGTCGTAATCAGGAACGGAAGCGGTGATGTCTGCGGAGCTCGTCTTCGCTATATCAGCGGAATGAACTTTCTACGGGAAAGAATCCTTTTACTTCGATTGGTTCCCTTAAAGTCACGTGTTAGGTAGAGCTTTCTTTCCCTTCCCTCCGAGTCGCAAAGATAAAAAGAACAGATAATAAGTAAAGTCAAAGCGACAGTTTCACTTGTCACGCAAAAAGTCAAAGTAACAGTTGTACTTGCCTATTATGCTAGTATAAAACATCCGGTGAATCAACATTCGTTTTAATATACTCAGTGGAAAGCTTCCTTAAACAAGAAACAAGGATTACTCAATAGCAAGTATTATTTTGTTATTTATTACCTGTATCAACAAAAAGCGAACGAATTTTAATTTTGATATTTGTATACTTATTTTTAGGAAATGTCTGACGCAGTCGAAAATTATTTTATGCCGTCTATTGAATTTTGGTTAAAGCCAAAAAATTATATTTCTGAAAATTATTTCCTTGATTTATGTAATGATGACTTCTCATTGTGGTTTAAAGATGACTTTTCACCAGAAAATAGAAAATTCGGAATATTTTTAGGTTTAATACCACGACAAATGCAAATACTTGTTCGACTACCAAATATAAACGATCGTTCTTTAACTCATGATTTTTTATTTGACTTGGAATCTGAAGTATACAAATATCTGTTGACGGCAAAATTTGAAGAAATTGAAAATGTAGGAGAATTTGGATATTATCCATTTCTTGGCAATATGACATGTGAAGGTGAATGTAAATTTTATAGGGTCAACAGTGGGAATTTACCATTTCCCGAAATGATTATGTGCAAATGGGGTAATTATTGTGCAGACAGATTTACATTCTGGAAAGATCCTATGGTTTATGGCAAACAACGGATTTGTAAATATTGTGATGCACTCATTCCAACAAAATATATAAATTATATCAAATGTGAGAAATGTGGTAAATGTGGTAAAAATAATTTTTCGAAACCAAGAAATTTTATAAACACCATAAAAATATGCAAAAATTGTAACGAATTGGTATCTGTAAGCGACAAAAGACCATGTTCTATCACCTCTGAAACACCAGATCCTAATTGTTTTAAAAAGTTTTATGATAACGTTTTGTTTAGTGATGTTACAATCTGTATAGAACAGAAAGAAATCAGAGCTCATAAAATTGTATTGGCAAATGCTTCAGTGTATTTTAATGTCTTATTTTGTAAATACAATGTTGAGGCGAAATATGTCGTAAAAGATTTTGCAAATGTTTTTGAGGATATTTTGGAATTTATGTATGACATGTGCAAATATGTTAACAAAATTCAACAATCTGAAGATATTGAATATTTAAACTTATTGAATGATGGTGCCGAATTTTATATGGTTATTCAATTATGTGATAAATTGAAAGAAAGAATATTTAAATTATCTCATCCAAATGGAACCCATTGAAATATTAATGGAAATAAAAGCACAAATTGTTGAAACCTGATTTTTTTATTTATGTTTAAAAAAACAAATATAGTCCCCGCTTTTTATTACAAATATCGTAAATCGAATATCCATGTGTATTGCTAATGAAGTTGCAAAGGCGTTATTTGCATATTGCGCTACTTAGTTAAGGGGGTACGCTGAGAAAGGATGTGAAGAAATGTTTTGTCGGAAGTGCGTGAATTTAACGCGCCTGGGAATAAGATACCCGTTGCCGCATACCGTGCACCGCGGTCGCAGACGCATCCGGCGGAGCAAGGAGTCGCGATGCTAATTAAGTGGAAGGGGACGGCTGCAATATGGTTCTGCTGCGAATGATACTTTATATCAGCGAGTCTCACGCTAGGAAATGCATCCGGCGTATTTACCAGGGGCGTGAGTTACCGCCCGATAAGCGAGCGCTTGCGAATGTGAGGGAGCGTTTTAATTCGGTTTTGCTGGAAATAATACTTTATATCAGCGAGTCTCTCACTCCCGGAAATGCATCCGGCGTATTCACCAGGGGTGTGAGTGACGCGGTCTGTATAAATGCATTAACAAACCCGGTTTTGCTCATTACAGTAGCGGTCGGTCAATTTGCTCGCATCTGTGGAAGATCCCGGTCATTTTTAAGTTAGTTGTTTTTCATAAACGCACGATGACAAACCTCTTCGTAGATTTCCAAGCCTGTGTTGATAACTTCGGGGGATACGTGTTAAAAGAAATAGCAATACTTGACGAAAGTCAGACTTTATTTCAACATTGGATTATTCAACCTCCTTACCCTCAACATATATTGGACTCACGACGTGTAAGAGAAAACGAATGGTTGGAATCACACCATCATGGCATAAATTGGGACGACGGGTGTGCTGTATTTAAGGAATTCAGAGAAACGCTGCACTCGATCGCAAAGAGATATGAAAATATATTTTCAAAAGGCCTTCGAAAATCAGAATATTTATCGCAACTCATGTGTAGGGAAGTCGGAGACTTAGAAAAACTCGGCTGTCCTTCCCTAAAAAGCTTCATCAACACCGACGAGATACCTAGATGCTTTCATAGACATCACGGCAAAGAAAAGAACTTTATGTGTGCTACGTCTAATGTTTTTCACATTACCAACTGGTTTAATTCCTATAAATGTGATCAATTGTTACAAAGTTGTTTTTCGTATAAAAATGGTAAACGTTATTTTCAAAAGGCCTTCGAAAATCATAATATTTATCGCAACTCATGTGTAGGGAAGTCGGAGACTTAGAAAAACTCGGCTGTTCTTCCCTAAAAAGCTTCATCAACACCGACGAGATACCTAGTTGCTTTCATAGACATCACGGCAAAGGAAAGAACTTTATGTGTGCTACGTCTAATGTTTTCCACATTACCAACTGGTTTAATTCCTATAAATGTGATCAATTGTTACAAACCGACGAGATACCTAGATGCTTTCATAGACATCTCGGCAAAGAAAAGAACTTTATGTGTGCTACGTCTAATGTTTTCCACATTACCAACTGGTTTAATTCCTATAAATGTGATCAATTGTTACAAACCGACGAGATACCTAGATGCTTACATAGACATCTCGGCAAAGAAAAGAACTTTATGTGTGCTACGTCTAATGTTTTCCACATTACCAACTGGTTTAATTCCTATAAATGTGATCAATTGTTACAAACCTACGAGATACCTAGATGCTTTCATAGACATCTCGGCAAAGAAAAGAACTTTATGTGTGCTACGTCTAATGTATTTCACATTACCAACTGGTTTAATTCCTATAAATGTGATCAATTGTTACAAACTTGTTGTTCGTATAAAAAGGGTAAACGTTCTTTTAATGTAAATCATTTTAAATAATTATAATAATGAAATGTATTCATCAATGTCTAATAAAAACATATGAAAAGATAAAAGTGTATCATGTTCTTATTTGTTCGAGTCAACCCTACCTTATTCTAAATTTAAACACGAAATCTGTTAAAATAGTTGTATCGCTTGCACGTTTCACAATAAATATATTGGAAAATATATTTCCGTCTTATTCCTTTTTCAACGATTACAGAATCGGGAATCGAAAAAGGCGGAGGGATGACGAATAAAAGTGAGAAAGGCGATGGCAAATCCATCATTTGGTCGTCCGCTTCGGAAGGAGAAGGTCAAAATGCGCGTGATAATTCCCTCTTTCGCATTTATTTATTTCTATTTATTTGCCGTAGCGCTTGCGGACCGCTCGAATCAAACCGTTTGCGTCGCGGAATACCTGAAGTCCTTCGGTTACATAGATTCGAACAATGCGTCTTCGGTCAACGAGGCGTCTTTGAAATCGGGTATAAAGAAATTCCAAGAGTATTACAACTTGACCGTCGACGGTGAAATTAAGAAAGATGAGCTAAAATTGATCGATACGGCGAGATGCGGCGTTAGCGACATGGGAAAATTTTCCACCTCCTCCTCCAAATGGAATAAAAATACCATACGGTGGCATTACGCCCTCAGCGACGAAGCTCACGTGACCCTCGCTCGAATGGCGTTCGACATGTGGAGTAAGGAAACGAATCTGAAGTTCGAATACGACTCGAGAAACCCGGATATAATAATTTCCGATAGGCGCGGCGTGCACAGGAGGATCAAACCGCCCGTCCTTTGCCCCACTCAGTTTTACGGCAAGGGATACATATTAGGTCACGCCGAATTTCCGGACGCGAGCAAGTCGCATATCGAAATACACATGGATGCCGATGAGGATTGGTATTTGCCGATAGATCGAAATGCCCCGCCTTCCCGACACAACTTTTTTTCCGTTTTACTCCACGAGATCGGGCACGCGTTGGGGCTATCGCACTCCAGTGACGCCGAATCGTTGATGTACCCCTATTACGGGCCGAACTATAAGTTGAGTCTGGAGGAGGACGACGTGCAGGGCATCCGCAGCTTATACGGCGAGAGAGAAGAAGAAGAAGAACCGGACGATGGTGCCCCCGCCGACGGTGGTGACGAGGGTGAGAATGACGCTGGCGACGGGGGTGATGACGTGCAAGCTCCGCCGTTATGCGAATTAAACGACGTTAATACCTTCGTCATCGTCGATGAGGTCATGTACGTATTTTACGGGAAGTGGGTGTGGCTATTGAACGTGGACGGAACACCTGCGCGTGAAATAGCGGAACCTCACATAATCACGGATTGGCTGCCGTTTTTACCCCGAAACTTTCGAAACGTTTCCGCCATTTACCGACAACCCTCGGGCGACGTCGTGTTATTCGTGGGTAAATCCGTATTCGTGATCGAATTTCCCAGTTTTAGGCTGAAGCACGATAAGGGGCTCAGGGAAATAGGATTACCCGCGGGCGCGAACGTGGGGGCCGCCGTCAACACCTACACCGGTCGAACCTTGATATTTTACGATGGTGGGTACGTGATGGAATTGGACGAATGTCAATTCAAAGCAAAACGGCACGCTCTAGCCTCCAAGGAATTTCCGGAATTACCCGAGGGAATAAATTCCGCGTTCAGGTACACGAACGGCATGCTTTACTTTTTCAAAAACGGCACTTTTTACGAATTTAACGAATTCAAAAACTCGCTCGTCAGAGCTGGGAAAAACATTCTATCGGTGTTGGGATTGGAGTGTCCTTACGTCCCCTCCTCCTTTTTGAACGTCGTTCGCGATTTGAAGAGGGTCGTTTCGGGTTTCGACGGATTGCAATGACGGCACCTATATATGCTCGGTGGGGGGAACGATTCGGACATTCTCCTCCATGCCCCTGAAGTGGCAGCATCCGTTCACCTGCATTTGCGCCGGGCCGTCCGGGTGCGGCAAGACGACATTCGTATCGAATTTTCTGAAGAACCTGAGGTCGTTGGTCAAGGGAGACATACGTCGCATCGTTTGGGTTTGCTGCGAGGGTAGCGAACCGACGGATAAAATACCCCGAGTCGAGTTCGCGAATACTTTACCTTCGTTCGAGAATCCGCAAAGGATACCCACTCTCTACGTAATCGACGATTTAATGCACGAATGCTACAACGAGGAGGTCAGTAAATTATTCACCAGAGGATCCCACCATTCCAATATATCGGTGATTCTCATCACCCAGAACGTTTTCTACCAGAGTAAAGAATCCAGAAATATCTCTCTCAACGCCAAGTACATAGTATCGTTCAAAAACCCGCGCGATACTCAGCAGTTTTTTCACCTGGCCAGACAGGTGTATCCCGCAAAACCCGGAGACTTGTTCGCGTCCTACGCGGACGCGACGAGCGAGCCTTACGGTTATTTGATATTGGACCTCTCTCAGGAGGGCGACGGGAGACTTCGATTTAACAGCCGCATATTTCCGGGTGAAACTCCGGTAATTTACGCTTGCGAGGATCGAGTGGGAAAAAATCCGGTGGTCGCGCGACGATGAAGAGACTCGAAAGAAACCGACATATCCTCTTGACATTGAAAGGGGCTTCTCCCAAACTACGAAAGTCGATTATAAAATCGGCGGACGACGACGTCGTAAAGGCATTGTGCGAGTGCTGCTCGAACACGTTGAACGGAAACCACAGAATAAGTGCGCCGTTGAAAAAAAAACTCGGTAAATATCGCGATACGTTGAGGAAACTCGGGTGCAAAAGGATCTCTTTAAAAGCGAAGAGGAAGCTTTTAGTTCAAAAAGGAGGTTTCCTACCTTTGTTGCTGGGTTCCCTCGTACCCGCAATCGCGGGCGTAGTAAAAAGGATAATTAACAGCTTTTAGTTCGGATGAGTCTAAAAAAGTATCTCTTGATCGAACCCGGAAATGTGGGCATAGACAGGCGTTTATCGGAATTGGACGGTCGAATGCTTTCGGTATTGCGAAATAAAACGTTGAGCGATACGGGAAGGTGGCACACTTACAAGCGCGCGTTGGACGAGTATTTAGGAACCGCCAAAGAAAGCAGGAAACCCATTCGCATACCCATCGTGAAAGAGGAGTCGAGCGATAGGATAACGCCCGGACCTACCGCATCGAAAGGCGCCTCGAGAACGTCCGGACCCACCGCGTTGAAAGGCACCTTGAGACGCCTTCGCCGCGCTGGAACTCTCAGCGACAAGCAATGGGGGCGATTAGAGAAAAGGATGAGCGATCTGGAAGATGTAGTGGGGGCGAGAGGCGAGGAAAAATCCGTAAAGGCGGAGTCTCCGGACGTGGACGAGGAAATAGAGAGAATGCTAAAGTCCACCGCGTTTCGCGTCCCGACGAAAAGAAAAAAACGTGCCGGGTACACGCCCAATCGCGGAAGAAAGGTTCCGAGAAGGAGCGATCGCGAACGAAAGGAAAAGCTGCTGTGGACTCCTTACTGAAATCCATTTACTACGACCCCGCTAACCCCGCCAGCTTCTCCACGGCGGAAAAATTGAAAAAGGCGGCGCTCGTCCGGGGGAAGGTCGCGCGAGACCCAAATAAAACGCGTCGCGCCGCTCCGTATCCGCTCACTCGCCGCTCCGACATCCTCGGAACATGTCGCATTTTTACGTCACCCTGGTGAGCGATGCCTCCAATCTCACTTTCCCGGACAACACTATCGCTCGTTTCCGCAATAGATTACCGCGCACCATTCAGCTCGAGGGCGTTTGGGAGGTGGGCTTGAGCGAAATCTCGTTTCCCGAGATATCCTCCGAAATCTCGTTTCCCGAGACATCCTCCGAGAGCGATGAGGCGAGTAGGAGAGTTCGCAGACACGTGTCGCGAAATGTAACCCGCCTCCCCGCAGAGATAGAGTTATCGCTCCCTCTCGGCAGTCAAAGAATCACTATATCGCACGGTAGATACGAGTCTTTTCGCGATTTAATATTTCCGGGCGACGCCAAACACCGCGTTCCATTGTTGGATATCGCGCGCAATTTCAACGAGAAGACGCGTTTACCGAGAAGAACTCTGCAATACGCGCCCACCCCCCAAAAAATAATCGTCGACAACGCTAAAAGGGGGGTACGCTACGTCATAGATCACACCATTACATCTTACGACAGCTTCACCGACATGCTGAGGACGTTGTATACGGACAATTTTCCGAAAACGAGAGATGAAATCCTCGAGGGTCTGCTGAAAGATAACACGTTCGCGTTCGTGAAAGCCGCTTCGTGGATGTACCTGCAGATAACCGCCAAAACTTACACGTCTTTCGTCGACCTCTTACGAACGACGATGCTCAATTTCACGCCGGAGGCGTCGAAAACGATCGTGGATATCTTCGTCGAGGCGTCGAAAGATTTCACTTTTTCTGCGGGTGTCGGCGAGTCTGAAGACCCCAAAGTGATCGTGAATTCCGGGGATGGCGCGACTTTATCCGTCGACGTGGGATATTACAATTCCATCGGAGAATTTCTATCGGCTATTCGCACCGAAGATCCCCTCGGGTCGAAAACCCACATCGAGGCCGGCCTGAAAGCGTACAGGGAGGAACTGGAAAGGAAAATCGAAGAGAGAGCGACGGCGAACTCCCGTTCGGCGATTCCATCTCCGACGGAGGAAACCCGTTCGTCGGGGCGTGGGAATTCTCCGGGGGAATTCGTGTTCGTTTACGCGGACATCGTTCAACCTCAGATCGTGGGGGAGAACACCGTCAGGGTGCTGAGGATCGTAAATGCTGGAAAAGGAGGTCATCACGTCTTACATCCGATTTATTATTACCCGATCGAAAACAACCGCATAGACGGCATAGAAATCATGATGACGGACGATATCGGCGATCTCATCCCGTTTCGGGGCGGGGTGAAGCCTTCTCGGTTGACGTTGCATTTTCGAAGGACGTAATTCCGGTATAAAGTCCCGCCTGACGTTCGAGTAGGTCATTATCCAGCAAGATGTCGGCGGACGTGCGTCGATACTCTTACTTTCACCGCGGGGGTGAGGTGAAGGACGTCGGTGGGGGCATCGGGTCGGTGTACGTATCCGGCCGCACGCATCAGAGAGGTCGCGGTTTGGGGAGCATCTTCGGCAACCTTTGGAAAATGATGAAACCCGTCGTGCAGAGCGGTGCGCGGGCCGTCGGCAAAGAAGCGCTGAATGCGGGGGCGGGTTTCCTGGGCGACATTTTAAGGGGGGGGAAACCCGTCTCGGACACTTTACGAGATCGCTTCGGCCAAGCGGGGCGAAACCTAAAAAGGAAGGCGGAGTCGAAAATACATACGATGACGGGTTCTGGCCTGATCGTGTCCAAGAAACCCAGGTCGAAAGGCGTCGCTTTGCGTAAGAAACGAATAAATAGGATAGTTAGCAAAGGAAATCGTCAGTTATCGAGTAGGAGACGCTCGATAGGCATCGCATCTCAAAGGGGCGGCGGCAAAGTAAAAAAGAAGCGATCGGCGAAAAGAAAGACCGCGAATAAAAGGGATATCTTTTCCAAGCGAGGCTAGGCGTCGCGATGCAACCTCCCGTAATGCCTGCGTCGTTGGAAATATTCGACCGCATGCCGATGCAGACGGCCATCACGGGTAAACGCGAAATCCCCTACAAACCCGTCACCTCCGTGGACGGCGCATCCACCCTCGAATTTAACATTTGCGATGGCGGTAGCAGAAGCTACAAGGACTTGAGCAGCATGTGCCTAAATTTGAAAGTCAAGCTCGTGAAAATCGACGGTAGCGACTATACCGATGATGACAGCCATCAACCGGGCGTCGTGAATAATTTGCTGCATTCCATGTTCAAACAGTGTCACGTGCTGTTCAACGGCGTGCAGGTGACCCCGTACGAAGACAATTACAACCTAAAGGCTTTCTTAGAAACGGGAATGAATTACGGTCACGACGCGTCGAAAACTCTCCTAAACTGCGTGCTGTGGGAACTCGATACGGGGAAGGACGTGGACGACATGACCAACGCCGGTTTCGTAAAAAGAAAGGCCGCATTCAAGGACAGTAAAGCGGTCGAATTGGAGGGGAGGATATTCTCGGACGTGTTCAATCAGGACAGGTTGTTATTGAACGGCGTCAACGTCACGGTCAAGTTGTCTCTGGCGAAAAACGGCTTCTTTATCAAAGAAAACCCGCAGATCTCCAAGTCGCTAATGAAAATACTGGATGCCACCGTTCGCGTGACCCATTACGACATCGAATTCGAACTTTTGAACGCGCAAAATAACGCCCTGATCCATAAAAACGCGCTTTACCCCTTCAAGAGAGTGGAAGTGAAAACTTTCACCGTCCCGAAGGGCGTGAGCTCCTTCAGCCAAGATAACGTGGTGCAGGGGAAGCTCCCCATCCGAATATTGTTCGCCATGGTAGACAACGGAGCGTACTCGGGCGATCCGATGAAAAATCCTTTCAATTTCCAACATTTCGGCATGACCGATTTCTCCATCTACTACAACGGAGAGCAGATGCCCACTCAGGGATTGCAGATGGACTTTCCGGATCGGTGCACGCGCGCGTACAGGTCGATGATAAACGGAATCGGGAATTATCACGCGGACAGGGGTAATTCGATTACAAAAGAAATGTTCGCAAACGGATTCTTCATTCTGGCATTCGATCTCACGCCGGACGATTCGGGCAACGAGTTTCACCTGTCCCCGACGGAAAACGGCACCCTGAGAATAGACGCGAAATTCGAAAAAGCGCTCGCGAAGCCCGTAATGGCGATAGTGTACGCCGAATACGACAGCACCATAGAAATCGATAGGAACAGGCAGGTTTTTCCCATATTTTGATGGATAGCGTCCAAATTCGCGACTTGCTCTCGCGGAATCCGCGAACCGGCGCCCTCTTTCGCGGGGTCTTTCCTTCCGACAAATTACCGAAAACCCCGCAAAACGGGATTTACGTCATAAATTTGGACCCGTCCCACAAATCGGGCAGTCATTGGATAGCCGTTCACGCTCTGAATAACAAGGCCGAATACTTCGACTCTTACGGCTTACCGCCCCTCGTCCCATCCATCGCGAAATTCCTGAAGCGTTTCCGCACCTTCGCCAGAAATACCTCCACGCTCCAAAATTTCGAGTCCGACCTTTGCGGGGAATACTGCTGTCTGTATGCGCTCTTCAAATCCACCTCCCGCACCCTTCCGCAATTCCTTTCCCTTTTCACCCGTCCCGCGCTCAACGACTGCCGAGTCGTCCGGCTGTATCACGCGGCGTTCGGCGGCGCCCGGCGGTCGCGGACCTGCCACCCGGATTCGCAGACCTGCTGTTCCCGGTACGAGGCCACGCGTCGAGGTCCTTCCGCGCATCGTGGGAGGGGGGCATCGAAAAGAAGAAGGGTTTAACCTCGGAATCGCGGATAGGACGCTCATTGGTGATGCAGCCGGCGAGCGATAACGACGTGTGTGAGATAGGACCGCGGAAACGCAGGTCCAAAATCTCGCGGGAGGAGCCGACGTCGCAGCCCGTTTCCGGCTCGACGTCACCGAAAGCATCCGACAACTCGGAGGAGGAGGAGGTTTTCAGCTGCGATAACGTCGGCTACGAGTCGTCGCGAGGCAGCGGGGATCGGAACCCCCACCTTCTGTTGCGGATCACGTGGCAGCTCGGCAAAAACAAGACCGTGAGCGTGGGGTGGGCGCCGCCCTTCGCCTACGACCGTTCGGACGCCATACTCGTGGCGATTCGTCAAAAGGGCAGAGAGGTGTACCTGACCGAGTGGGAATGGACCCTGCTGCGTGCGGACGAGGAAAGTATTAACGATTACTTCGAAGTGGGTGTAAAGCCCGCGTGGGTGGCCACTCCGATCAAATTCGTCACGTATTTCGGACGACGACATTTGCTGATAAAAAAAGACGATCGTTCGGCGACCGTCAACGAAGAAGAGTGGAAACAGCTCAAGGCGTTCAAATCGGTGTTGGACCATCACCTGGCTTTGCTGATCAAAGAACGAGAACGGCTCAACCTCTTCCACAAAGACTTCCAATCTCTCGCGGACCAGATCGGTATCGAAAACGTTCGAGCCAGACCTTTTCCGCTGTTGGAAAACGTGGAGCGATACCGCGGCATCCTTCACGTCGTCCGAGATTCGGAGCTGCATTTTCCACCGTCCGAGATCGACTACGGCCTGTTGGCAAAGGAGATAAAAGCCGCTTCCCACCTCGGGAAATCGGAAAAACCGATAGGCTGAACGATGGAAACGCGAGGCAACTCCCACGTCGGCATGTTGGCGATCGACTTTCAGCCGTACTACTACATTCAAAAGCATTACGTCGTTCGCGAGTTGGCGATGCAGGACCTCCGGAATACGGGCATGCGTCAGTCGTGGATGTTCGCGTGCCCCCCTCAGGTGAGCGGAGAAGAAAAGGAGAACGTCTGGCTATCGGAAAACCATCACGGCATCCGTAAGGACGCGGGAGAGGTGCCGTACGATCGCCTGAAAGACGTGCTGAGGGACTACACGATCGGTTACGGCTACCTTTTCGCCAAGGGCGAGCAAAAGTGTCGCTTCATCTCGCGCATATTGAACTATTGCACGGTGATCGATTTGGAGGTGTTCGGTTGCCCGAAATTAAACCGTCTGCCGAATTCTCTAGACGGCTGCAAGTGCATGTACCCCTTTCACGCGATCGGCAATTACGCTTGCGCGGCGATCAACTGCGGAAGGATCGTGAGGTGGTTCGGGGAAAACGTAAAGACCGAAGACGTCGTCTCCAAATACAGCAGCATAGTTCCGTATCCGCTAGGAGATGCCGTCCCACCGCTTTCGACGGCTGATGCAACACCTCTGGAAGATTGCGACTCCGGCCAAATGTGGAAGACCCCGATAAAGGAGTGCGTGGTAATTTTCGATCGTCCGCGACAAAAAAGACTTGCAATAAACTAACATTTTCCATTTTTCGTTTATAATGCGAGAAGAGACGCATTTCCCAGTTTTTCCGACGGTTCCCCGAGAGCATTTCCGATAACGACCTCTAAACACTCCCGTTCCTGATCGCCACTTCCGCCGACGGTTTCCCATGCTTTTCCGATAACGAGCTCCGCAGACATCGCCACTTCCGTTCCCGATTACCCGCCCCGAGGCGAATCCGAGCTTCGCAGCCGCTTCCGGTCCCGATTACGACTTCCGGAGGCAGGCGTCGCCACTTCCGTTACCGATTACGACTCAGTTAGGACGCGGCGGGCGAGCAGACCTCACCTCTCCGAAATGACCTGCCGGCACGGAAATGGCACGCTTCAGCGGAGGCCGTGCAACCTAAACCTCCTAAACCTCCGCGACGTGAACCGAGAAGCGCCGACTTACCTTCCACCTATCGTGACGATCGGCGGTCGCCTCCTGGACCTGGACAGAAAGTTATACAGCCCGGACACCTTCATCGCCACCATCCCGAGCAGCCCCACGACCAGCGCCGACGAACAGGATCTCGCGATCACCATACACTTCGATCGAGCCGTGTGCTGCGTCGCCCGCTTCGGAAAAAGGGTGATACATCTGTACGGAAAGCGAATCGTCTTCTCCGGGTTCGCTAACGAGAAAACAGGCGTCGTCGAAAGATTCAACGTCGGGCGCCCCCCGTATCACCCAGACGACGAGAGACCGAAGGAGGCCGAGAGATTGCAAGCGATCATCTCCATCGACGTGCACGAGGAGGACAAACCTACTCGGGTGGAATCGGACGGGGGATCCGTCGAGGCGGAGTTCGCCAAATGCTGGGAGCCTTTCACCTGCTACACGGATCACCGACCCTCCAAAACCCGGTACCGCTCGGTGCCTAAGACCTTCGGTGAACGAGTCACGACTTTAAAATTCCTGCTTCGTGCACCGAATAAAACGGTTACGTTCCTGTGATCGACCGTTTGTGCTGGACCGCCGCAACGAACGACTGCGAATTCATTCGATTACGTCTCCGATCATTTCGTCTTTTGTTCCTACATTCGAAGACGCGTCTCTCGAAATATTTTTTTTCCATTTTCATCGCTGAATATGTACTAGCAATAAAACAAAGTATCTAACGACTCTGCTTTTTTATTTCGATCCTTGGCCCCAGCGAAATATCTGCACCGGTAATCGATAAAATATATGTTTTTTTAAAAGAATTCGGTAATAAATTATTATATCGGGGACTCGAACAAAAATTTTCCTTCGGGCAGGAATCGAACCTGCGCTTCATTCAGATTTTACCGAAACGCTCTACCGACTGAGCTACCGAAGGCTCTGTATATCTAACGTTAACGATAGGTATTTCTATCGCGATTCCCCCCTCGACTCCGCAGGGTGGCAGCACCGCCGCCTCATCTCTAGCTCCGCGTGGCAGCACCCCCGCCTCATCTCTACTTCACCCACGCCTCCGCAGGGTGGCAGCACCGCCGCCTCATCCCTAGCTCCGCAGGGTGGCAGCCCCGTCGCCTTATCTCTAGCCTGCCCCGTCGCCTTATCTCTACTTCCTCCGCGCCGCCGACTCGTCTCGCCGACTTCCGCCTTATCTATAGTTCCTCCGTCAGCCGCAGGGTGGCAGCACCGTCGACTTATCTCTAGTTCACCCACGCCTCCGCGGGGCGGCGCCACCGGCGAACTTATTTACCGAGCGCGCCAAATCATTCGCGTCAGTCGAGACCCGACCGTCCTGCGATGATGACGTCGGGGGGGGACGCTCCGTCCGTTACCCTTATCTCGTACTTGCATCTGCAATCGATGCCGATATAAATCGATTGCTATAGGTATCTTCTATACCTATCTTCAATGGTATCTTCAATACCTTTCTATCGATACTAATCGATAGTAGGGGGGTGGGGGGAGGGGGTGGGGGATCGATAACCGATCAATAGCCGGGCTATCGGTCGGTTTCGATTCGATATATCGAAAAATTAAATGGCGGCTGTGCAAATTGTTCCAGAACCGGCTTTTCTACCCTACTCGTATCGTTTAATAAATAACTGGAAGAAATAGCGTCTTTAGAGGAGGCACTCGTTTTTTTTAGGAGTCGATGTATGCACCACAAAGTTAAGCGAAATTTATTGACTGCACTTGCGTTTTATTAGATGTTTTAAATAAAATTAGCCAGCCGTAAGTGTAGTTAACGAAAATTGTGATTAAATCCAGTGCCTCTTCTCAATTTATCACAATGTGCAAAAGTATTCACAAAGATAAGGTGTTACGTGATCTTCATTCTATTTATTATTAACACCGTAACTTTCTCATAAATGCTTGCAAGCGCAATGATCCTCCTAGAAAGATATTTATCATGTCGTCGATTTCAATAAATGTTTGAATTAAAAAATCTGATGTGGCCAACACATGACTTTCTCCATATTTGGGGTATAGATATTTAAAATATTATGAAAAGCATTATAAGGCATAATTATTATTTCGTATCTTAAAAGAATACAGTCGTCCTTATTGCCGTAAATTACGTATATTTTTTATGTTTACAGAATTCACCGCTACATGGTGGTGCCGCTGTATACTAGAAATTACGAAAAAGTTAAATATCTCCGAAATGGATGATTCTACGAAATTTTATTTCAAACAAAACCTGGAAGAAATATTATTCTCTGCAACTTTAGTTCTCACGAAGATTACCAATAACGACGTTTTTAAGGATGTTTTGACGGAAACCGAAAAAACCGATTTATAAATAACTCCTAAACACTAACTGCTATGGAAAATTGTTTCAAATGAAAGTTGTAGGAAATTACATTCTCTATAACCTGTGTATAGAATTGTGTATACAATAATGATGTTTTAATGGAGAAATATCGCAAAAACCGAATCGGGTTTCGAATAAACCTCGACTTCCGGTTAACCGGTATTGTCCAAAAACTAATCAGTTCTTTGTGCTCATACTAAAGTGTTATATATAAAATTTGGTATTAATATGACAAGTACTTTTTGAGTTAGATCGTCCACAATCACATTCATCCCCCCCCCCCCCCCCCCACACACACATATCATTCCGAAAATAGTCTAAACGTGTTCTGGTGACGTCAAAACGTGTATTGCCGTTGAAATCTCGAAGTCGAATTTTTCGTGATCACAATACTTTCCCATACTACGTATGGAGAAAGTAAAAAATGAGAAATGTCTTTTTTGTTTGTCGTTTTCGAATGATTCTGAACGGACGTTCTCCTTTCGTTACAGCTCCTGGAAATGTTCTGCGCGCCTACCCCTGCAGCCATCTCCTCCTCTTGGCAGCTGCTTACAGCGCCTTCCTCACGCTCGCGGGAAATGTCCGACTCTTCGCGAGGTAACGACTCTCCAGCGCCATCTCGTGAGTAGCACTGAAGAGACGTGCCCCAGCGCCCCAAACCAAGGACCGCAATTAGTTCGCTCCGACACCGCCGCGCCGTAAATGCCGACGAAAATGTCCTCAAAAATGGAGTGGCGATCGTGTTGCTTAAAAGTGCTGTACACGACCCTGCAAACAAATCTCCATGAGGACATTTTGACAGTGCAAGGGCACTTCGACGATGGAACGAATGAAAAAAAGGAAGGTTTGATCTTTTTTTTTGAGGGGGAATCACGGAATGCGTTTCTCTATTGTTTCAGTGAAAATTTTGCGTGCGAGTGTGTGGGAACCTTTTTTTGACGAGTGCGCCGCCCAACTTGTACAGAGAATTTTAACCACGGTTTTGTGATCAGAATTCTGTAGGTGTTTTCTGCTGTAATAAAATGGTGATCGATGTAGTTCCCATTCCCTGCTGTTCATCTCGACGAATGATAAAATGTCTGCGACTATTGAAAAATCAAGCCTTGTATGGTTTTAGGTGTTTCTTTTCTCGAAATGAAATATGAGAGGCGGTATTTAAAATCCTATACAATAAAACTCGAAAGATTTTTTCCCAATGGAAAAATGCGTAAATTGATCTGATATTCACCCCATAAAAATACGTGACTGATTTCCAAATGAAAGCGAAGTTTCGTCATTTTCGACACGAAAAACAAAGGTAAGGAAATTAATTTCTTTTAGAAGCTATCTTTAACTGGAGCTTAAGGGGGAAAAGAGGTGAAACAACGATGGGAAATCTAAATAAAAAATCTCATTGCATGTTCTAATGTTAGAAGTATTATTTTCACGTTCCTCAGAAAATAAGATCGAGAGATTTATATAAATTCATATTGACAAATATGTTAGAATATGAGAAAAAACTTTTCGAGTGCAGTTTATTGTAAAAATATTATATGAAAATCTTGTTTGTTGAGCGACGGGTACGACAGCAACCCAAGTGAGATATTTTGTTTATTGCTCGCAAAAATGTGAGATTACTTTCTTCACGAACGCTTCTCAACATTCCAAGCTTTTAGGAATTTTGAAAATTTGAGTAATGTTTGCGGCGGTGAGCAAGTGATATTTTTTTGATGCTCCTGAAGAAAAAGATTACAAGAGCCTGTGAAGTGTAGACTCTCTTTATCTTGTTTCGGCCTACACGCTGAATAATGGGAATCAAAATCTCGGACCTTGTGTGTGCGAATACTGAAGTGCATTCGGACATTTTTTTTTGGAACTTTCGTGGGCGAAAGTCTTTTCGCTCGAGAGAGAGAGACGGAGAGAGATCAAAAGTGGCTTTCGAGACCTTCCTTTTGCCAGCGCTGCGCCGCTAAGTTCTACAGATTGCTTCTGCGTCGCAGTTTATTAAACGCCGTCTCCATTTCGAACTGATGCATCGACTAATTTGTATTCCTCCGTCGGTGTCAACTAGTCCCCCATGTGTGTGTGTCTCTCTCCCCGTCCTTGACGTCCGAGGCCATTGCTATTGGGTACCTTCCCTGCATCCTCATCCTGACCCCTTCATCTTTCTCAAATCGGCTTTCAGGAATTCGAGCAATCAAAACGCCCCCATCCGTCTTGCCCTTAAGCTTCTTCTCCGTTCTCCACAACCTCGGATGTAATCCCTGCCTCCCCTTGTACCCCTCTTCCGGTGTTGGACCCTTCTTATTAAACATTACGGGCAAAAAAATATATCGTTTATTGTGAGTATACAAAGTGTTATTAAAAACGAATTCGGTAACTGTATAAATTATATGAAAGAATTCTGAAGGAGAATGAGAAGCCAAATTTTATCCTAAAAAAAGCTATATGTATTAATTATCAAGCATGTATTTTTAATATTTCATTCCCGAAATCCTAATCATCATGTAGTAAATAACTCATCATGCTGCTACTTGTCATCCCATCCGTTGTAAATTTCACAATATTTGTTAACTTCCTCTGACAGATGTGTCGTATTGCGTGGTTCCAAAAAACGTATTTTTCAGCATCCTCTGTAGAAAACGAAGTATTAAAATTAAACGAGTTCTCTGAGCCCTCCCATTCCCCAAGTTGCAGAAATTTCTGCGAGCATATGCTTATGCAGGAAGGAACCGAGCGAGGGAATTAGGGCTGCGAGACGTAACATTTCGTAGGATGCAGATGAGAAGCGGGAGTTTATATAGCGAAAGCGTAAAATTTTATTTTTAGCTCGATTCGAAGAAGAAAAAATGAGCTCTTTTCAATGCTGTTGACATCAGTAAAAATTAACTTTGACTAAAACGTGACTGAGAACTCTTACGGGATCTACTCTGGAGCACGCCGATAACTTTTACCGTATTCTTATTTGTGTGTGAAGGAAAGCGTGAAGGAGCGAATGTGTACAGAAAAATCTTATCGAATCTTTTTGCAAAGTGAATGGGTCAAGCATAATTGCGTAGCAGACAGTTTTTGTTTTCGAGAAGGCTGACTGGCAGTTTTTTAAAACGGGAAAACGGGGAAAACGTTGCATGTCTGATGGGGCGAATTGTAATGGCACTTCCTCTCCTCGCTTTTATCAGCAAGAAAAGGGCTTTACTCGACTCCTTACTGACCTCGAAAACCTTAACAAAATATAAATTACAGAGATTTTAAAATCTGAAATTTCTATTAATACGTGTGATTCGTTGTGTTGAAACTAGGAAGGATTTTTTAATTTGATTTTGCTCCCGTTTCCACGTGAAAGGCTGATAGGACAAAAAAGAAAATCTTTATCAGGAAAATAATTTTAAAGTTGAAATTAGTTTATCAATGAACGGTCTAGTCTTGTTATACCAAAATGGGTTGGGGAAGATATTATTTGAAGCCGATAATGCGGTGATAAACCAAAGTGTGTTATTATAGTGGTTATGAAAATATCATTATTATATCAAGCTCGCGTTGATCGAAGAGAAAAATAATTTTAATCCTTATTACTTTCAATAAACATAGTCGCTGCTGCATCTGTCCGCGGTCTGCTGAATTTATTTGGGCTCCCTAAGTTTTTTTTTTTATCGGCCGATCGTGATTAATATTCCTTTCGTCAGACGAATCTCGAAAACGAAAGAATCTCCTCTCCAGGTGGCGAAACAGTATAAATGGGTAACCTTGCGAATTGACAATAGACATCCAATATATTCGTAGGGAATGGCTAATGAGGTGGTAACCGCATTTTACTCAATTCCTTTCGACAACAGCAAGGCAATTCATCTCTAAGATATAGGACGGTTAAAATGAATTTTCCCCATGTGAATATGTCCCAAATTTTTGGGCCGTAATTGCGAAATTAAGGTTGCAATTTATCGTTTGTTCTTCAATTTTTGTTGACGAAGAACTTAGCGATATAGTAAACCGTCAACTTCAGTTTTTTCCAAACATTTACCGACATAGATTAAATTGTCTGTTCACATGGCCTATTTACGCTCATCCCATCCACACTCCACCTTCGCCCATGTTTTGACAGCATCCAGAATGTTTTTCAAAATACTTTTGAAAATATATTCCGTGGCTTTTAGCCGAGTGTACATCCCGACTCTACATATATATATATGTATGTATGTATGTATGTATGTATGTATGTATGTATGTATATATATATATATATATATATATATATGTATGTATGTATTTGGATATATGTATGAATAATTTCTTTGCATTTCAGGGAGAAATAATGAGAAAATAACGTGATAAAAGAAACATTTGTGTTTTTGTTTCTTCTGTCTGCTGTTCGATTTGTAAAAGAGGATTTTAAAAAATGTATTCATCACGATGTTAATCTATCTGCAAAAAACAAATAAAATACTACCTTTTCTTTTCTATATGCAAATTCAGCGTATTTTTATTTGTAATAACGCTACCCGTACCAATAGATGGTTATTATTTAAAAAAACAGAAAGCAAGAAAAATGAGGAATTGCGTGAGTGCAATAAATAAGGGAGGTACCTAATTTACTTAATTTATTCCGGATATTTCTGAAAGCAGTAAAACTAAATATTGGTTAATGAAGTTTTTACGATATGTGGAAATGGATTTAAGAAGGTATTGACAAAATTAACAGCAAATTCCATGGTGTGATGACCATTAATTCGATACTATTCGCATTGAATGAACTTAATTTTCTAAAAATATCTCTTAAATTTTATCAAAGGCAGCAAGTCAATACACAAAATATACGAAAACGTTCACTCAAAAATGCATCATCTACTCTCAACAAATACTATGTTTATAATATATAACATTTTTGAAACGTGCCTAGCAACGATCAGGCTAAACTTAAGTATTTCAGCTGTGGTAGTAATGGATTTATGTTTAAGTATTATGTTTTTAAAATGTGATTTTTATTATGCCCAGTACTTAGCTTTCATTTCGAGAATTTGAAAATCTCCGAGGAAAGTTCGTTCAAATGTTTTTACTGATAACTACTTCATTTTTTTCTCATTGTTATATTATTATACAAAATTTTATGTATTTTCATATTTGTTTATTATGAAGTCTTAATTTTAAATGTATAACATATTATACCTAACGGTTCATCAATTTTAGCGATTTTTTTTACAAATCGTTTGTATTCACTTTGTCTTTCCGCCTGTCTGTCTGTGCGGTGGATATCTCTGAAACTGTTCAACCTAGGGAAACCAAATTTTCAGGATATGTTCCTACATATGAGACCTACATGTGGCAATGCGAAATTGTTAAAATTACAATTTTCGGGATGTAATGTTGCTCCATAAGGAAAGCACATAAATCGGTTATGAGGTTCATATGATTGCTTTTTAAAATTATTTCCCGACGAGAAATTATAGTTTCTTATTTTTGAAGACGGAGTTCAAATCTCTGTAGCTTTAGCGTACATCATTAGTTTATGTCGAAAAGAGTTTGAGTTTTTCCGTGTTTCAACAAAGGAAATTCTTAACTATCATGGCAACGAGCTCAATGCTTTTATTTGTACAGAGTACCTTCAAAATGGACGGAAATGGTTCCAAAATGTACCCTTAAAATTTGAATCTTAGATTTTTATTTTTTCCATACGTAGTATTGTTTTTATGAAAAAATCTATTTCGAGATTTCAACGGAAATATAGGTTTTGAGATCCCTATATCACGTTTTGACCATTTTCTCGATGATATCTGTGTGTGTCTGTATTTGATAGGAAATTTGTGGGTTTTCTAACTCAAAAAGTATTTGCCATTTCAGTACCAAATATATTATTTTCATCATGGTGACAAGAGCTGATTAGTTTTTGGACAATACAGGTCAACCGAAAGTGGAGGTTTATTCCAGTCATTTTCATTTTTTTCAAATATCTCCTTTAAAATTCAATTTACGTAAATATTTGTTAGTATCAGTATTTTCTGCAAGTTTTGTTTTAAACATTTTTTTCATAAAACCGATAGTTTATAAGAGATATTCTGATTATTCTTCTAAATTTATGTTAAATACGGCACTAAGTTGTCCCATGATTTCTAATTGCTGATAACATTTCTTAATCCCTGTTCACACTATCCATCACTTGCTTCCTTCACTTACATCATTCAGATATACATCAGTCACTTTAATGACACTTGTGTTCACATTATCACAAATTACATCAGTCAAACTTACATCAATCAAAATCAACATCTAATGAAAGGGTGGGTTGGAGACTACGGCGATATAGCTATTTCAAAAAACGAGAAACTCCTTAACCGTACAAGGTGAATATCTAGAAGCACAAACAACCAGTAAAACAGGAGGGGGGGGAGGTAAGGAAAAGAAACACCAAAAAGAAAACCGGGTGAGAACATAAAAAAATATATAACTACTTACAGGTTTGCGGGGTTTTAATCCTCGCCGGGGACCCAATGTCAATCGCTCATTCACTCAATCACTCACCCACTCACACAAGAAATAATACCGGGTTTACGGGAAGTTACTCCTCGCCAGTAATCCGGTATCGCCCACGATGTCTGCAGGTTTATATGTCTTCCGACAGCGACAGGGACCTGTCAGACAAAACACTCTCACACGCATACAAGAAAACAAACTCAACTCTCTAGATATCCGGTAAAACACTATGTACGTATTTCTAGAGCAAGGCTCTCTTCATCAGTAGCTGATGTGGAATGGCCAAGGAACAAAACCCCGCAAACCTGTAAGTAGTTATATATTTTTACTTTCTCCATACGAAGTAATGGGAAAGTATTGTGATAACGAAAAAAATTGACTTCGAGATTTCAACGGAAATACACGTTTTGAGGTCCTTAGAACACGTTTAGACTATTTTCGAAATAATGTCTGTATGTGATTGTGGGCGCTCTAACTCAAAATATACTTACCATATCATTACCAAACTTCATATATAACACTTTAGCATGATCACAAAGAACTGATTAGTTTTTCGACAATACCGGTTAACCGGAAGTCGAGGTTTATTCGAAACCCGATTCGGTTTTTGCGATATTTCTCCGTTAAAACATCATTATTGTATATACAATTCTATACAAGTGTTATAGAGAATGTAATTTCCTACAACTTTCATTTGAAACAATTTTCCATAGCAGTAATTTTTTTTGGAATTATTTGTAAATGATCGGTTTTTTCGGTTTCCGTCAAATATCTCCTTAAACGTCCTTATATGTAATCTTCTTGAGGACCAATGTTGTAGAGAATAATATTTCTTCCAGGTTTTGTTTGAAACAAATTTTCGTAGAACCATCCATTTCGGAGATATTCAACTTTCGTAATTTTCAGTATACAGCGCCACCACCATGTAGCGGTGAATTCCGTAAACATATTCAAAATATACCTAATTTACGGCAATAAGGACGAATGTGTTCTTTTATGATACGAAATGATAACGTTGCCTCATAATGCTAGTCATAATAATTTAAATATCTATACCCTAAATATGGAGAAAATCATGTTGGCCACATCAGATTTTTCTAAGTAGAACCATCATATTACACACCTGTAATCCTTATTAACGCAAATAGGCTCACGCGTCAATTAAAAATTAGATGAGAATAGGGACGCACGTTATTTTGTAAACACATTATATGATTATCTTCTCTTCATTGTTAATCTAAATAAACAATTGCATTGACGTCGCCATTATAATAGGTCCTGTAAGAAGTTAGAAACAGTCTTTTATAGACACTTGGAGTAAAGCAATTGTTTGTGAGTTCGTCTATAAGGGTGCAACGATAATCATTGGAACTAAGGTAAGGTAGAGCTACAGCTAGAGCCCAGCTACAGCTGCCAAAGAAAGGAATAGGAGCCAGAGGTCAAACGAAGAGTATTGTAGGAAAGAGAGAGAAAGAGATGCGAAAGCTCATAGGATTGCCCGTAAATATGAGGAGCGGAGGGTACGAGAAAGACAAAGAAAGAGGGAAACACGTAAAATGAATAGGAAACAAATAAGATCTAACCTAGTGCCGAACTATTTAGATTATTTGCATTTCATTTATTTCATTAATTATGCAATAAAAATTATTTCACTAAATCTTCAGTTTATTTAAATCGCGTTGGGGATCGGAGATCCGGGGCTGCCCTACTAGTATACATAGTAAAGAGAAAAAATCTGATGTGGCCAACACATGACTTTCTCCATATTTGGGTATAGATATTTAAATTATTATGAGTAGCATTATAAGACAAAATTATTATTTCGTATCGTAAAAGAAGACACGTCGTTTCCGTAAATTACGTATATTTTGAATGTTTACAGAATTCACCGCTACATGGTGTTGGCGCTGTAGGCTGGTATTAAGAAAAAGCGAAATATATCCGAAATGGATGGTTCTACGAAAATTAGTTTCAAACAAAACTTGGAAGAAATATTATTCTCTACAACTTTGGTCCTTACGAAGATTTCCAATAATCAATTGGGGGGGACCTTGTGACTTCAAACGACTCCAGCGCTAGAAGGCTTCTCAGTCTAAATCACAAAGCAAGGGAGGAGTGAAACCCGGTGCCGGCATTAGCCTACTCTTAACGAGAAACACCAAGGGGACCAACGGCTTTACGTCCCTTCCGAAGGACGGGGCGCTGATTTGCTTGTTCTCCTCTAAACACGCAAATGGGGAGCCGGGCAACCCGGTTCGCACCGAGTTTGCTAAGCGTAGCAGGCCAGCGCCCGCACCACTACGCCACGACTCCCCCATTTCCAATAACGATGTTGTTAAGGAGATATTTAACGGAAACCGAAAAACCGGTTATTTATAAATAACTCCTAAACAATAACTCCTATAGAAAATTGTTTCAAATGAAAACTGTAGGAAATTACATTCTCTATAACACTTGTATAGAATGTATATAAAATAATGATGTTTTAACGGAGAAATATCGCAAAAACCGAATCGGGTTTCGAATAAACCTCGACTTCCGGTTAACTGGTATTGTCGAAAAACTAATCAGTTCTTTGTGATCATGCTAAAGTGTTATATATGAAGTTTGGTAACGATATGGCACGTACTTTTTGAGTTAGAGCGCCCACACTAACATACACACACACAGACATCATTCCGAAAATAGTCTAAACGTGTTCTAGGGACCTCAAAACATGTATTACTACGTATGGAGAAAGTAAAAAGTAAATAGAAACACGATTAATAGAACACGAGGCACACTAAAAGCATTACGTGTTAAATGTGATAGGAATTTTGTGGGCGCTCCTACCCAAAACTAAAAATCAGATCAGCACAAAACTTCATACGTTTCAATTCCCAGGCATCCTATACTTGGTAACACAACCGTTCTCCAAGTTGGTTACTTTACCGAAGGTCGCATCTTAACCCTTGCATTGGTAGTTCAGCCCCTTCTTCCACTTCAAATCCACTCCGGGAAAGGTCCCCATGCCGATGTGGTTTCCGAACCTCTTATCTGCTCCTTCAGAACCTTCGTTCACTCCACCTCACAAAGTATCGTTTAACGGGCGTCGTGTTTTTTCACTAACACGGGACCATTGCTTTTCCTTTCCCTGAGTGACTTGTACGGAACCGAACCCCCGTAGTACCCATCGAAATGGACCAATTTTACAGCCCTTCGCGGGGAAGAGGTACTGTCTTTTACCATTCTCATTTACATGCTCGAACCTCACCCCTCCCCTCCCCCATCCACCATTCCCCTCCCCCATCCACCATTCCCCTCCTTTTTAGGAAGAACTAGTGACCTCTTCCGGTTTTCCTTTGGCACTACTTTAGTCAAGTTTTTGGTGTGTTCGCCAGTGAATCGGAAATAGATGACTAGTGAAGTACCGTGTCACATTTAAGTTGGTAATTTATTTCTGTTATTGCAGTGCGAATTGAAGACGTTTTAGAATCTGAATTTACGTGATATTGTTTAAAGATATCCGCTTCGTCTCAATTCATCTTGCCATGCATCGTGGCCATGCTACTACGACGGTGAAGTCTTGATGTTCGTCTCGAGAGAGGAACTTCTGCTGCATGCGGGCATATCACACATCCTCAGAAAAGGTAAGAAAGTTTCATTTATTAAAGTTGGATTTGTGAAGTCGTTTCAAAGATGGCGGTCCATTGGTAGCTATTGTTACAGGAGAAACGATTGGGGACATTAATCCCAGCAGTTGTGGTTTATGTACGATTTCAAGCCTTGTGCCACTTGAGTGCTGTGCGTCGCGTTAAAATAAAAAATACTTTACAAAGGTTCCTATTTCCTCGCGGTTCCGATTTTTCATGTTAATTGCCAAATAATGGCTTTGTTATTGTTTCGCACCCTAAGCTATAGCGTGAGAAAACATTTGTTCGATTTTTATTATTTTTTTAAATTTCGAGTGCCGGTTGCAGTTAGGTAGAAATATACATGATTCCAAAGGATTAACCGGGATTTCATAAATTTCGTGTAATTAATAGCATTGAAGTGAACATGCATGCCTCAATTGAGAAGTTCCATCGAAAGGAAACTTTATATCATTGTGCTGCTAAGCAGAATTCCGAGATTCCTCACTCTTCTTCACAGGGTCATTTCAAGCTCGATTCGTGAGCTAAGCAAGACGAACTTTTTCCCATTCGTTGGACTGAAACGCATAGGAACCTTCTAATAGTGTTGTAAAATTGACTAATGTTTGAGAATTTAAAATCTGATGCTTTATTTAAATTTGTATCCCCTCAAACGAATAAAAGTTGGACTCTTTTGCCCAATAATAATCCGGATGCACATATTTTCTGCGACTGCTTAATTTGATTTTACCTTCAGCAAAGTTAATTACTATTTATTATTTAATTTCTACGCTTTTATATTTATATATTATATTATATATTAATCTTCGCAAGGTTAGTTACTATGTTTTGTTTGTCTAACTTTGAGAGACTTTTTTAAAATAAGTATTTTCTCTTATAGATTTTTCATTCACTTTTACTCAAACTATATAAAGAAGCTAACTCTACAACTGTAATTTTGTAAGTTTAACCCTCCCACGACACACTTCGCCCCTGTTAGGAATTCTAGTGATTCCTTTCTCGGAGTTTCGAGTGCAACCACATCTGATTATTTCTCCCACTCCACGTTCAGTTCAGGTGATAAGGAACAAGTCTATGGCATGCATGTTCAAAATTTAATCAATCCAGTTATATCTGTGATGCTAAATTTCGAATCTTCAAATACTCATCAAAGAAAATCTGTTTTAGGAAAAGCCTGTCAAGCAGGAATAGCGTTTCCTATCGCGGTATCATGTTTTTAATCAAGATGAAATTATTCCTGATGAGTTTTAATAAAAAAATTTTTTTCGAAATTTTGTTTTCAAACTTTTTTTCGAAAATTTGTTGGAAAATTTTTTTCGAAAATTTTTTTCAAAATTTTTTTCGAAAATTTTTTTCGAAAATTTTTTGGAAAATTTTTTTCGAAAATTTTTTTTAACAATTTTTTTCGACAATTTTTTTCGACAATTTTTTTCGAAAATTTTTTTCGACAATTTTTTTCAAAATTTTTTTCGAAAATTTTATTCGAAAATTTTTTTTGAAAATTTTTTTCGAAAATTTTTTTAAAAAATTTTTTTCGAAAATTTTTTTTAAAATTTTTTTTCGAAAATTTTTTTCATATTTTTTTCGAAAATTTTTTTTCGAAATTTTTTTCAAAATGTATTTCAAAATTTTTTCGAAAATTTTTTCGAAAATTTTTTTCATAATTTTTTTCGTAAATTTTTTTTCAAAATTTTTTTCGAAATTTTTTTTTTAAATTCTTTTCAAAATTTTTTTGGAAATTTTTTTTTTTTTTTTTTTTCGAAAAATTTTTTCGAAAATTTTTTTAAAAAATTTTGTTTCAAATTTTTTTTCAAAATTTTTTTCGAAAATTTTTTCAAAAAATTTTTTTTCAAAATTTTTTTCGAAAATTTTTTTCAAAATTTTTTTCGAAAATTTTTTTCAAAATTTTTTTCGAAATTTTTTTTTCAAAATTTTTTCGAAAATTTTTTTTCAAAATTTTTTTCAAAATTTTTTTCGAAAATTTTTTTCAAATTTTTTTCAAATTTTTTTCGAAAATTTATTTCGAAAATTTTTTCGAAAATTTTTTTCGAAAATTTTTTTTCAAAATTTTTTTCGAAAATTTTTTTTCAAAATTTTTTTCGAAAATTTTTTTCGAAAATTTTTTTCAAAATTTTTTTCGAAAATTTTTTTCGAAAATTTTTTTCAAAAGTTTTTTCGAAAATTTTTTTCGAAAAATTTTTTTCAAAATTTTCTTCGAAAATTTTTTTCAAAATTTTTTTCGAAATTTTTTTTTCAAAATTTTTTTTCAAAATTTTTTTCAAAATTTTTTTCGAAAATTTTTTTCATTTTTTTTTCGAAAATTTTTTTCAAATTTTTTTTCGAAAATTTTTTTCGAAAATTTTTTTCGAAAATTTTTTTCAAAATTTTTTTCGAAAATTTTTTTCAAAATTTTTTTCGAAAATTTTTTTCAAAATTTTTTTCGAAAATTTTTTTCGAAAATTTTTTTCAAAATTTTTTTTGAAAATTTTCTTCAAAATTTTTTTAGAAAATTTTTTTCAAAATTTTTTTCAAAGATTTTTTTCAAATTTTTTTCGAAAATGTTTTTTAAAAATGTTTTTCGAAAATTTTTTTCGAAAATTTTTTTCGAAATTTTTTTTCAAAATTTTTTTCGAAATTTTTTTTTCAAAATTTTTTTCAATATTTTTTTCGAAAATTTTTTTCGAAAATTTTTTTCGAAAATTTTTTTCAAAATTTTTTTCGAAAATATTTTTCAAAAATTTTTTTCGAAAATTTTTTTTTGAAAATTTCTTTTTCAAAATTTTTTTTCAAAATTTTTTTTGAAAATTTTTTTCGAAATTTTTTTTTCAAAATTTTTTTCGAAAATTTTTTTTCAAAATTTTTTTCAATATTTTTTTCGAAAATTTTTTTCGAAAATTTTTTTCGTAAACTTTTTTCAAAATTTTTTTCGAAAATTTTTTTCAAAATTTTTTTCGAGAATTTTTTTCAAAATTTTTCTCGAAAATTTTTTTCGAAAATTTTTTTCAAAATTTTTTTTGAAATTTTTTTTTCAAAATTTTTTTCGAAAATTTTTTTCGAAAATTTTTTTCAAATTTTTTTTCGAAAATTTTTTTCGAAAATTTTTTTTGGAAATTTTTTTTCAAAATTTTTTTCAAAATTTTTTTCGAAAATTTTTTTCAAATTTTTTTTCGAAAATTTTTTTCGAAAATTTTTTCGAAAATTTTTTTTGAAAATTTTTTTCAAAATTTTCTTCAAAATTTTTTTCGAAATTTTTTTTTCAAAATTTTTTTCGAAATTTTTTTTCAAAATTTTTTTCAAATTTTTTTTCGAAAATTTTTTTCAATTTTTTTTTCGAAAATTTTTTTTCGAAAATTTTTTTCGAAAATTTTTTCGAAAATTTTTTTTGAAAATTTTTTCGAAAATTTGGAAATTTTTTTTCAAAATTTTTTTCAAAATTTTTTTCAAATTTTTTTTCAAAATTTTTTTCGAAAATTTTTTTCGAAAATTTTTTTCGAAAATTTTTTTCAAAATTTTTTTCGAAAATTTTTTTCAAAATTTTTTTCGAAATTTTTTTTTCGAAATTTTTTTCGAAAATTTTTTTCGAAATTTTTTTTCAAAATTTTTTTCGAAAATTTTTTTCAAATTTTTTTTCGAAAATTTTTTTCGAAAATTTTTTTTGGAAATTTTTTTTCAAAATTTTTTGCAAAATTTTTTTCGAAAATTTTTTTCAAATTTTTTTTCGAAAATTTTTTTCGAAAATTTTTTCGAAAATTTTTTTCGAAAATTCTTTTTCAAAATTTTTTTCGAAAATTTATTTCAAAATTCTTTTCGAAAATTTTTTTCAAAATTTTTTTCGAAAATTATTTTCGAACATTTTTTTCAAAATTTTTTTCGAAATTTTTTTTTCAAAATTTTTTTCGAATATTTTTTTGAAAAATTTTTTTCAAAATTTTTTTCGAAAATTTTTTTCAAATTTTTTTTCGAAAATTTTTTTCGAAAATTTTTTCAAAAATTTTTTTCGAAAATTTTTTTTGGAAATTTTTTTTGGAATTTTTTTTTCAAAATTTTTTTCAAAATTTTTTTCAAAATTTTTTTCAAAATTTTTTTCAAAATTTTTTTCAAAATTTTTTTCAAAATTTTTTTCGAAAATTTTTTTCAAAATTTTTTTTGAAAATTTTTTTCGAAAATTTTTTTCAAATTTTTTTCGAAAATTTTTTTCAAAATTTGTTTCGAAATTTTTTTTTCAAAATTTTTTTCGAAAATTTTTTTCGAAAATTTTTTTCAAATTTTTTTTCGAAAATTTTTTTCGAAAATTTTTTTTGGAAATTTTTTTTCAAAATTTTTTTCAAAATTTTTTTCGAAAATTTTTTTCAAATTTTTTTTCGAAAATTTTTTTCGAAAATTTTTTCGAAAATTTTTTTCGAAAATTTTTTCGAAAATTTTTTTCGAAAATTTTTTCGAAAATTTTTTTCAAAATTTTTTTCGAAAATTTTTTTCAAAATTTTTTTCGAAATTTTTTTTTCAAAATTTTTTTCGAAAATTTTTTTCAAAATTTTTTTCGAAAATTTTTTTCAAATTTTTTTTCGAAAATTTTTTTCGAAAAATTTTTCGAAAATTTTTTTCGAAAATTTTTTTCGAAAATTTTTTTTAAAATTTTTTTCAAAAATTTTTTTCAAAATTTTTTTCGAAAATTTTTTTCGAAAATTTTTTTCAAAATTTTTTTTCAAAATTTTTTTCAGAATTTTTTTTTCAAAATTTTTTTTCAAAATTTTTTTCAAAATTTTTTTCGAAAATTTTTTTCATTTTTTTTTCGAAAATTTTTTTCAAATTTTTTTTCGAAAATTTTTTTCGAAAATTTTTTTCGAAAATTTTTTTCAAAATTTTTTTCGAAAATTTTTTTCAAAATTTTTTTCGAAAATTTTTTTCAAAATTTTTTTCGAAAATTTTTTTCGAAAATTTTTTTCAAAATTTTTTTTGAAAATTTTCTTCAAAATTTTTTTAGAAAATTTTTTTCAAAATTTTTTTCAAAGATTTTTTTCAAATTTTTTTCGAAAATGTTTTTTAAAAATGTTTTTCGAAAATTTTTTTCGAAAATTTTTTTCGAAATTTTTTTTCAAAATTTTTTTCGAAATTTTTTTTTCAAAATTTTTTTCAATATTTTTTTCGAAAATTTTTTTCGAAAATTTTTTTCGAAAATTTTTTTCAAAATTTTTTTCGAAAATATTTTTCAAAAATTTTTTTCGAAAATTTTTTTTTGAAAATTTCTTTTTCAAAATTTTTTTTCAAAATTTTTTTTGAAAATTTTTTTCGAAATTTTTTTTTCAAAATTTTTTTCGAAAATTTTTTTTCAAAATTTTTTTCAATATTTTTTTCGAAAATTTTTTTCGAAAATTTTTTTCGTAAACTTTTTTCAAAATTTTTTTCGAAAATTTTTTTCAAAATTTTTTTCGAGAATTTTTTTCAAAATTTTTCTCGAAAATTTTTTTCGAAAATTTTTTTCAAAATTTTTTTTGAAATTTTTTTTTCAAAATTTATTTCGAAAATTTTTTTCGAAAATTTTTTTCAAATTTTTTTTCGAAAATTTTTTTCGAAAATTTTTTTTGGAAATTTTTTTTCAAAATTTTTTTCAAAATTTTTTTCGAAAATTTTTTTCAAATTTTTTTTCGAAAATTTTTTTCGAAAATTTTTTCGAAAATTTTTTTTGAAAATTTTTTTCAAAATTTTCTTCAAAATTTTTTTCGAAATTTTTTTTTCAAAATTTTTTTCGAAATTTTTTTTCAAAATTTTTTTCAAATTTTTTTTCGAAAATTTTTTTCAATTTTTTTTTCGAAAATTTTTTTTCGAAAATTTTTTTCGAAAATTTTTTCGAAAATTTTTTTTGAAAATTTTTTCGAAAATTTGGAAATTTTTTTTCAAAATTTTTTTCAAAATTTTTTTCAAATTTTTTTTCAAAATTTTTTTCGAAAATTTTTTTCGAAAATTTTTTTCGAAAATTTTTTTCAAAATTTTTTTCGAAAATTTTTTTCAAAATTTTTTTCGAAATTTTTTTTTCGAAATTTTTTTCGAAAATTTTTTTCGAAATTTTTTTTCAAAATTTTTTTCAAAATTTTTTTCAAATTTTTTTTCAAAATTTTTTTCGAAAATTTTTTTCGAAAATTTTTTTCGAAAATTTTTTTCAAAATTTTTTTCGAAAATTTTTTTCAAAATTTTTTTCGAAATTTTTTTTTCGAAATTTTTTTCGAAAATTTTTTTCGAAATTTTTTTTCAAAATTTTTTTCGAAAATTTTTTTCAAATTTTTTTTCGAAAATTTTTTTCGAAAATTTTTTTTGGAAATTTTTTTTCAAAATTTTTTGCAAAATTTTTTTCGAAAATTTTTTTCAAATTTTTTTTCGAAAATTTTTTTCGAAAATTTTTTCGAAAATTTTTTTCGAAAATTCTTTTTCAAAATTTTTTTCGAAAATTTATTTCAAAATTCTTTTCGAAAATTTTTTTCAAAATTTTTTTCGAAAATTATTTTCGAACATTTTTTTCAAAATTTTTTTCGAAATTTTTTTTTCAAAATTTTTTTCGAATATTTTTTTGAAAAATTTTTTTCAAAATTTTTTTCGAAAATTTTTTTCAAATTTTTTTTCGAAAATTTTTTTCGAAAATTTTTTCAAAAATTTTTTTCGAAAATTTTTTTTGGAAATTTTTTTTGGAATTTTTTTTTCAAAATTTTTTTCAAAATTTTTTTCAAAATTTTTTTCAAAATTTTTTTCAAAATTTTTTTCAAAATTTTTTTCAAAATTTTTTTCGAAAATTTTTTTCAAAATTTTTTTTGAAAATTTTTTTCGAAAATTTTTTTCAAATTTTTTTCGAAAATTTTTTTCAAAATTTGTTTCGAAATTTTTTTTTCAAAATTTTTTTCGAAAATTTTTTTCGAAAATTTTTTTCAAATTTTTTTTCGAAAATTTTTTTCGAAAATTTTTTTTGGAAATTTTTTTTCAAAATTTTTTTCAAAATTTTTTTCGAAAATTTTTTTCAAATTTTTTTTCGAAAATTTTTTTCGAAAATTTTTTCGAAAATTTTTTTCGAAAATTTTTTCGAAAATTTTTTTCGAAAATTTTTTCGAAAATTTTTTTCAAAATTTTTTTCGAAAATTTTTTTCAAAATTTTTTTCGAAATTTTTTTTTCAAAATTTTTTTCGAAAATTTTTTTCAAAATTTTTTTCGAAAATTTTTTTCAAATTTTTTTTCGAAAATTTTTTTCGAAAAATTTTTCGAAAATTTTTTTCGAAAATTTTTTTCGAAAATTTTTTTTAAAATTTTTTTCAAAAATTTTTTTCAAAATTTTTTTCGAAAATTTTTTTCGAAAATTTTTTTCAAAATTTTTTTTCAAAATTTTTTTCAAAATTTTTTTCAAAATTTTTTTCGAAAATTTTTTTCGAAATTTTTTTTTCAAAATTTTTTTCAAAAATTTTTTTCAAAAATTTTTTTCAAAATTTTTTTCGAAAATTTTTTCGAAAATTTTTTTCGAAAATTTTTTTTGGAAATTTTTTTCAAATTTTTTTTCGAAAATTTTTTTCGAAAATTTTTTCAAAAATTTTTTTCGAAAATTTTTTTTGGAAATTTTTTTTGGAAATTTTTTTTCAAAATTTTTTTCAAAATTTTTTTCAAAATTTTTTTCAAAATTTTTTTCAAAATTTTTTTCAAAATTTTTTTCAAAATTTTTTTCAAAATTTTTTTCAAAATTTTTTTCGAAAATTTTTTTCAAAATTTTTTTTGAAAATTTTTTTCGAAAATTTTTTTCAAATTTTTTTCGAAAATTTTTTTCAAAATTTGTTTCGAAATTTTTTTTTCAATTTTTTTTTCGAAAATTTTTTTCGAAAATTTTTTTTGGAAATTTTTTTTCAAAATTTTTTTCGAAAATTTTTTTCAAATTTTTTTTCGAAAATTTTTTTCGAAAATTTTTTCGAAAATTTCTTTCGAAAATTTTTTCGAAAATTTTTTTCAAAATTTTTTTCGAAAATTTTTTTCAAAATTTTTTTCGAAATTTTTTTTTCAAAATTTTTTTCGAAAATTTTTTTTCAAAATTTTTTTCAAAATTTTTTTCGAAAATTTTTTTCAAATTTTTTTTCGAAAATTTTTTTCGAAAATTTTTTTCGAAAAATTTTTCGAAAATTTTTTTCGAAAATTTTTTTTAAAAATTTTTTTCAAAAATTTTTTTCAAAATTTTTTTCGAAAATTTTTTTCGAAAATTTTTTTCAAAATTTTTTTTCAAAATTTTTTTCAAAATTTTTTTCGAAAATTTTTTTCGAAATTTTTTTTTCAAAATTTTTTTCAAAAATTTTTTTCAAAAATTTTTTTCAAAATTTTTTTCGAAAATTTTTTCGAAAATTTTTTTCGAAAATTTTTTTTGGAAATTTTTTTTCAACATTTTTTTCAAAATTTTTTTCAAAATTTTTTTCGAAAATTTTTTTCAAAATTTTTTTCGAAAATTTTTTCGAAAATTTTTTTCAAAATTTTTTTCGAAAATTCTTTTTCAAAATTTTTTTCGAAAATTTTTTTCAAAATTCTTTTCGAAAATTTTTTTCAAAATTTTTTTCGAAAATTATTTTCGAAAATTTTTTTCAAAATTTTTTTCGAAATTTTTTTTTCAAAATTTTTTTCGAATATTTTTTTGAAAAATTTTTTTCAAAATTTTTTTCGAAAATTTTTTTCAAATTTTTTTTCGAAAATTTTTTTTGGAAATTTTTTTTGGAAATTTTTTTTCAAAATTTTTTACAAAATTTTTTTCAAAATTTTTTTCAAAATTTTTTTCAAAATTTTTTTCGAAAATTTTTTTCAAAATTTTTTTTGAAAATTTTTTTCAAAATTTGTTTCGAAATTTTTTTTTCAAAATTTTTTTCAAAATTTGTTTCGAAATTTTTTTTTCAAAATTTTTTTCGAAAATTTTTTTCGAAAATTTTTTTCAAATTTTTTTTCGAAAATTTTTTTTGGAAATTTTTTTTCAAAATTTTTTTCAAAATTTTTTTCGAAAATTTTTTTCAAATTTTTTTCAAATTTTTTTTCGAAAATTTTTTTCGAAAATTTTTTCGAAAATTTTTTTCGAAAATTTTTTCGAAAATTTTTTTCAAAATTTTTTTCGAAAATTTTTTTCAAAATTTTTTTCGAAATTTTTTTTTCAAAATTTTTTTCGAAAATTTTTTTTCAAAATTTTTTTCAAAATTTTTTTCGAAAATTTTTTTCGAAAATTTTTTTCAAATTTTTTTTCGAAAATTTTTTTCGAAAATTTTTTCGAAAATTTTTTTCGAAAATTTTTTTTAAAAATTTTTTTCGAAAATTTTTTTCGAAAATTTTTTTCAAAATTTTTTTTCAAAATTTTTTTCAAAATTTTTTTCGAAAATTTTTTTCGAAATTTTTTTTTCAAAATTTTTTTCAAAAATTTTTTTCAAAAATTTTTTTCAAAAATTTTTTTCAAAAATTTTTTTCAAAATTTTTTTCGAAAATTTTTTCGAAAATTTTTTTCGAAAATTTTTTTTGGAAATTTTTTTTCAACATTTTTTTCAAAATTTTTTTCAAATTTTTTTTCGAAAATTTTTTTCAAAATTTTTTTCGAAAATTTTTTCGAAAATTTTTTTCAAAATTTTTTTCGAAAATTTTTTTCGAAATTTTTTTTTCAAAATTTTTTTCGAAAATTTTTTTTCAAAATTTTTTTCAAAATTTTTTTCAAAATTTTTTTCAAATTTTTTTTCGAAAATTTTTTTTCAAAATTTTTTTCTAAAATTTTTTTCAAAATTTTTTTCGAAAATTTTTTTCGAAAATTTTTTTCAAAATTTTTTTTATAAAATTTTTTTCAAAATTTTTTTCGAAAATTTTTTTCGAAATTTTTTTTTCAAAATTTTTTTCGAAAATTTTGTTTCAAAATTTTTTTCAAAATTTTTTTCGAAAATTTTTTTCAAATTTTTTTCGAAAATTTTTTTCAAAATTTTTTTCGAAAATTTTTTTCGAAATTTTTTTCAAAATTTTGTTCAAAATTTTTTTCGAAAATTTTTTTCAAATTTTTTTTCGAAAATTTTTTCGAAAATTTTTTTCAAAATTTTTTTCAAAATTTTTTTTCAAAATTTTTTTCGAAATTTTTTTTTCAAAATATTTTTCGAAAATTTTTTTTCAAAATTTTTTTCGAAAATTTTTTTGAAAATTTTTTTCCAAAATTTTTTTCGAAAAATTTTATCAAAATTTTTTTCAAAATTTTTTTCAAAATTTTTTTCGAAAATTTTTTTCGAAAATTTTTTCGAAAATTTTTTTCGAAAATTTTTTCGAAAATTTTTTTCAAAATTTTTTTCGAAAATTTTTTTCAAAATTTTTTTCAAAATTTTTTTTTCAAAATATTTTTCGAAAATTTTTTTTCAAAATTTTTTTCAAAATTTTTTTCAAATTTTTTTTCGAAAATTTTTTTCGAAAATTTTTTCGAAAATTTTTTTTCAAAATTTTTTTCGAAAATTTTTTTCAAAATTTTTTTCGAAAATTTTTTTCTTTTTCGAAATTTTTTTTCGAAAATTTTTTTCAAAATTTTTTTCGAAAATTTTTTTCGAAAATTTTTTTTTCAAGATTTTTTTCGAAAATTTTGTTTCAAAATTTTTTTCAAAATTTTTTTCGAAAATTTTTTTCAAATTTTTTTCGAAAATTTTTTTCAAAATTTTTTTCGAAAATTTTTTTCAAAATTTTTTTCGAAAATTTTTTTCGAAAATTTTTTTCAAATTTTTTTTCGAAAATTTTTTTCGAAATTTTTTTCAAAATTTTTTTTGAAAATTTTTTCGAAAATTTTTTTCGAAAATTTTTTTTAAAAATTTTTTTCGAAAATTATTTTGAAATTTTTTTTCTAAAATTTTTTTCGAAAATTTTTTCGAAAATTTTTTTGAAATTTTTTTCGAAAATTTTTTTCGAAAATTTTTTCGAAAATTTTTTTCAAAATTTTTTTCGAAAATTTTTTTCGAAAATTTTTTTCAAATTTTTTTTCGAAAATTTTTTTCGAAAATTTTTTCGAAAATTTTTTTCAAAATTTTTTTCGAAAATTTTTTTCAAAATTTTTTTCGAAAATTTTTTTCGAAAATTTTTTTCGAAAAATTTTTCGAAAATTTTTTTCGAAAATTTTTTCGAAAATTTTTTTCAAAATTTTTTTCAAAATTTTTTTCAAAATTTTTTTCAAATTTTTTTTCGAAAATTTTTTTTCAAAATTTTTTTCTAAAATTTTTTTCAAAATTTTTTTCGAAAATTTTTTTCGAAAATTTTTTTCAAAATTTTTTTTATAAAATTTTTTTCAAAATTTTTTTCGAAAATTTTTTTCGAAATTTTTTTTTCAAAATTTTTTTCGAAAATTTTGTTTCAAAATTTTTTTCAAAATTTTTTTCGAAAATTTTTTTCAAATTTTTTTCGAAAATTTTTTTCAAATTTTTTTTCGAAAATTTTTTTCGAAAATTTTTTCGAAAATTTTTTTCGAAAATTCTTTTTCAAAATTTTTTTCGAAAATTTTTTTCAAAATTTTTTTCGAAAATTTTTTTCAAAATTTTTTTCGAAAATTTTTTTCAAAATTTTTTTCGAAAATTTTCTTCAAAATTTTTTTGGAAATTTTTTTTTCAAAATTTTTTTCGAAAATTTTTTTCAAATTTTTTTTCGAAAATTTTTTTGAAATTTTTTTTCGAAAATTTTTTTCGAAAATTTTTTCGAAAATTTTTTTGAAAATTTTTTCGAAAATTTGGAAATTTTTTTTCAAAATTTTTTTCAAAATTTTTTTCAAATTTTTTTTCAAAATTTTTTTCGAAAATTTTTTTCAAAATTTTTTTCGAAAATTTTTTTCGAAAATTTTTTCGAAAATTTTTTTCGAAAATTCTTTTTCAAAATTTTTTTCGAAAATTTTTTTCAAAATTCTTTTCGAAAATTTTTTTCGAAAATTTTTTTCAAAATTTTTTTCGAAATTTTTTTTTCAAAATTTTTTTCGAATATTTTTTTGAAAAATTTTTTTCAAAATTTTTTTCGAAAATTTTTTTGAAATTTTTTTTCGAAAATTTTTTTCGAAAATTTTTTCGAAAATTTTTTTCGAAAATTTTTTTTGGAAATTTTTTTTAGAAATTTTTTTTCAAAATTTTTTTCAAAATTTTTTTCAAAATTTTTTTCAAAATTTTTTTCAAAATTTTTTTCGACAATTTTTTTCAAAATTTTTTTTGAAAATTTTTTTCGAAAATTTTTTTCAAATTTTTTTCGAAAATTTTTTTCGAAAATTTTTTTCAAAATTTGTTTCGAAATTTTTTTTTCAAAATTTTTTTCGAAAATTTTTTTCGAAAATTTTTTTCAAATTTTTTTTCGAAAATTTTTTTCGAAAATTTTTTTTGGAAATTTTTTTTCAACATTTTTTTCAAAATTTTTTTCAAAATTTTTTTCGAAAATGTTTTTCAAAATTTTTTTCGAAAATTTTTTTCAAAATTTTTTTCGAAAATTTTTTCGAAAATTTTTTTCAAAATTTTTTTCGAAAATTTTTTTCAAAATTTTTTTCGAAATTTTTTTTTCAAAATTTTTTTCGAAAATTTTTTTTCAAAATTTTTTCAAAATTTTTTTCAAATTTTTTTCTAAAATTTTTTTCAAAATTTTTTTCGAATTTTTTTTTTCAAAATTTTTTTCGAAAATTTTTTTTCAAAATTTTTTTCAAAATTTTTTTCAAATTTTTTTCGAAAATTTTTTTCAAAATTTTTTTCGAATTTTTTTTTTCAAAATTTTTTTGGAAATTTTTTTTTCAAAATTTTTTTCAAAATTTTTTTCGAAAATTTTTTTCAAATTTTTTTTCGAAAATTTTTTTCGAAAATTCTTTTTCAAAATTTTTTTCGAAAATTTTTTTCAAAATTTTTTTCGAAAATTTTTTTCGAAAATTTTTTTTAAAATTTTTTTCGAAAATTTTTTTCGAAAATTTTTTTCGAAAATTTTTTTCAAAATTTTTTTCGAAATTTTTTTTTCAAAATTTTTTTCGAAAATTTTTTTCAAATTTTTTTTCGAAAATTTTTTTCGAAAATTTTTTCGAAAATGTTTTTCGAAAATTTTTTCGAAAATTTTTTTCAAAATTTTTTTTGGAAAGTTTTTTTCAAAATTTTTTTCAAAATTTTTTTCAAATTTTTTTCGAAAATTTTTTTCAAATTTTTTTTCGAAAATTTTTTTCGAAAATTCTTTTTCAAAATTTTTTTCGAAAATTTTTTTCAAAATTTTTTTCGAAAATTTTTTTCAAAATTTTTTTCGAAAATTTTTTTCCAAAAATTTTTTTCGAAATTTTTTTTTCAAAATTTTTTTCGAATATTTTTTTTTAAATTTTTTTTCAAAATTTTTTTCGAAAATTTTTTTCAAATTTTTTTTCGAAAATTTTTTTCGAAAATTTTTTTTGGAAATTTTTTTTCAAAATTTTTTTCAAAATTTTTTTCAAAATTTTTTAAAAAATTTTTTTCAAAATTTTTTTCAAAATTTTTTTCAAAATTTTTTTCAAAATTTTTTTAAAAATTTTTTTCGAAAATTTTTTTCAAATTTTTTTTCGAAAATTTTCTTCAAAATTTTTTTCGAAATTTTTTTTTCAAAATTTTTTTCGAAAATTTTTTTCAAATTTTTTTTCGAAAATTTTTTTGAAATTTTTTTTCGAAAATTTTTTTCGAAAATTTTTTCGAAAATTTTTTTGAAATTTTTTTTCGAAAATTTTTTTTGAAAATTTTTTCGAAAATTTGGAAATTTTTTTTCAAAATTTTTTTCAAAATTTTTTTCAAATTTTTTTTCAAAATTTTTTTCGAAAATTTTTTTCAAAATTTTTTTCGAAAATTTTTTTCAAAATTTTTTTCAAAATTTTTTTCAAAATTTTTTTCAAAATTTTTTTCAAAATTTTTTTCGAAAATTTTTTTCGAAAATTTTTTTCGAAATTTTTTTTTCAAAATTTTTTTTGAAAATTTTTTCGAAAATTTTTTTCGAAAATTTTTTTTGGAAATTTTTTTTCAACATTTTTTTCAAAATTTTTTTCAAAATTTTTTTCAAAATTTTTTTCGAAAATTTTTTTCGAAATTTTTTTTTCAAAATTTTTTTCGAAAAATTTATTTCAAAATTTTTTTCAAAATTTTTTTCGAAAATTTTTTTCAAATTTTTTTCGAAAATATTTTTCAAAATTTTTTTCGAAAATTTTTTTTCGAAAATTTTTTTCGAAAATTTTTTTCAAAATTTTGTTCAAATTTTTTTTCGAAAATTTTTTTCAAATTTTTTTTCGAAAATTTTTTCGAAAATTTTTTTCAAAATTTTTTTCAAAATTTTTTTTCAAAATTTTTTTCGAAATTTTTTTTTCAAAATATTTTTCGAAAATTTTTTTTGAAAATTTTTTTCGAAAATTTTTTTGAAAATTTTTTTACAAAATTTTTTTCGAAAAATTTTATCAAAATTTTTTTCAAAATTTTTTTCAAAATTTTTTTCGAAAATTTTTTTCAAATTTTTTTTCGAAAATTTTTTTCGAAAATTTTTTCGAAAATTTTTTTCAAATTTTTTTTCGAAAATTTTTTTCAAAATTTTTTTCGAAATTTTTTTTTCAAAATTTTTTTTGAAAATTTTTTTTCAAAATTTTTTTCAAAATTTTTTTTCAAAATTTTTTTCAAAAATTTTTTTCTTTTTCGAAAATTTTTTTCTTTTTCGAAAATTTTTTTCGAAAATTTTTTTCGAAAATTTTTTTCAAAATTTTTTTAGAAAATTTTTTTCAAAATTTTTTTTCAAAATTTTTTTCGAAAATTTTTTTCGAAATTTTTTTTTTTTAAATTTTTTTCGAAAATTTTGTTTCAAAATTTTTTTCAAAATTTTTTTCGAAAATTTTTTTCAAATTTTTTTCGAAAATTTTTTTCAACATTTTTTTCGAAAATTTTTTTCAAAATTTTTTTCGAAAATTTTTTTCGAAAATTTTTTTCGAAAATTTTTTTCGAAAATTTTTTTCAAAATTTTTTTCAAAATTTTTTTCGAAAATTGTTTTCAAATTTTTTATCGAAAATTTTTTTCGAAAATTTTTTTCAAATTTTTTTCGAAAATTTTTTTCGAAAAATTTTTTCAAAATTTTTTTCGAAATTTTTTTTTCAAAATTTTTTTCGAATATTTTTTTTTTAAATTTTTTTCAAAATTTTTTTCGAAAATTTTTTTTCAAATTTTTTTTCGAAAATTTTTTTCGAAATTTTTTTCGAAAATTTTTTTCGAAAATTTTTTTTGGAAATTTTTTTTCAAAATTTATTTCAAAATTTTTTTTGAAAATTTTTTTCGAAAATTTTTTTGAAAATTTTTTTACAAAATTTTTTTCGAAATTTTTTTTTCAAAATATTTTTCGAAAATTTTTTTTGAAAATTTTTTTCGAAAATTTTTTTGAAAATTTTTTTACAAAATTTTTTTCGAAAAATTTTATCAAAATTTTTTTCAAAATTTTTTTCAAAATTTTTTTCGAAAATTTTTTTCAAATTTTTTTTCGAAAATTTTTTTCGAAAATTTTTTCGAAAATTTTTTTCAAATTTTTTTTCGAAAATTTTTTTCAAAATTTTTTTCGAAATTTTTTTTTCAAAATTTTTTTTGAAAATTTTTTTTCAAAATTTTTTTCAAAATTTTTTTTCAAAATTTTTTTCAAAAATTTTTTTCTTTTTCGAAAATTTTTTTCGAAAATTTTTTTCAAAATTTTTTTCGAAAATTTTTTTCGAATATTTTTTTAAAAAATTTTTTTCAAAATTTTTTTCGAAAATTTTTTTCAAATTTTTTTCGAAACTTTTTTTCGAAATTTTTTTCGAAAATTTTTTTCGAAAATTTTTTTTGGAAATTTTTTTTCAAAATTTTTTTCAAAATTTTTTTCAAAATTTTTTTCGAAAATTTTTTTCAAATTTTTTTCGGAAATTTTTTTCAAAATTTTTTTCGAAATTTTTTTTTCGAATTTTTTTTTTCAAAATTTTTTTCGAAAATTTTTTTCGAAAATTTTTTTCAAATTTTTTTTCGAAAATTTTTTTCGAAAATTTTTTTTGGAAATTTTTTTTCAAAATTTTTTTCAAAATTTTTTTCGAAAATTTTTTCAAATTTTTTTTCGAAAATTTTTTTCGAAAATTTTTTCGAAAATTTTTTTCGAAAATTTTTTTCAAAATTTTTTTCGAAAATTTTTTTCAAAATTTTTTTCGAAATTTTTTTTTCAAAATTTTTTTCGAAAATTTTTTTTCAAAATTTTTTTCAAAATTTTTTTCAATTTTTTTTTCGAAAATTTTTTTTGAAAATTTTTTCGAAATTTTTTTTCGAAAATTTTTTTTAAAAATTTTTTTCGAAAATTTTTTTCAAAATTTTTTTCGAAAATTTTTTTCAAATTTTTTTTCGAAAATTTTTTTCGAAATTTTTTTCGAAAATTTTTTTCAAAATTTTTTTCGAAAATTTTTTTCAAAATTTTTTTCGAAATTTTTTTTTCAAAATTTTTTTTGAAAATTTTTTCGAAAATTTTTTTGAAATTTTTTTTCGAAAATTTTTTTCGAAAATTTTTTCGAAAATTTTTTTCAAAATTTTTTTCGAAAATTTTTGTCGAAAATTTTCTTCAAAATTTTTTTCGAAAATTTTTTTCAAAATTTCTTTCGAAATTTTTTTTTCAAAATTTTTTTCGAAAATTTTTTTTCAAAATTTTTTTCAAAATTTTTTTCGAAAATTTTTTTCAAATTTTTTTTTCAAAATTTTTTTTGAAAATTTTTTCGAAAATTTTTTTCGAAAATTTTTTTTGGAAATTTTTTTTCAACATTTTTTTCAAAATTTTTTTCAAAATTTTTTTCAAAATTTTTTTCGAAAATTTTTTTCGAAATTTTTTTTTCAAAATTTTTTTCGAAAAATTTATTTCAAAATTTTTTTCAAAATTTTTTTCGAAAATTTTTTTCAAATTTTTTTCGAAAATATTTTTCAAAATTTTTTTCGAAAATTTTTTTTCGAAAATTTTTTTCGAAAATTTTTTTCAAAATTTTGTTCAAATTTTTTTTCGAAAATTTTTTTCAAATTTTTTTTCGAAAATTTTTTCGAAAATTTTTTTCAAAATTTTTTTCAAAATTTTTTTTCAAAATTTTTTTCGAAATTTTTTTTTCAAAATATTTTTCGAAAATTTTTTTTGAAAATTTTTTTCGAAAATTTTTTTGAAAATTTTTTTACAAAATTTTTTTCGAAAAATTTTATCAAAATTTTTTTCAAAATTTTTTTCAAAATTTTTTTCGAAAATTTTTTTCAAATTTTTTTTCGAAAATTTTTTTCGAAAATTTTTTCGAAAATTTTTTTCAAATTTTTTTTCGAAAATTTTTTTCAAAATTTTTTTCGAAATTTTTTTTTCAAAATTTTTTTTGAAAATTTTTTTTCAAAATTTTTTTCAAAATTTTTTTTCAAAATTTTTTTCAAAAATTTTTTTCTTTTTCGAAAATTTTTTTCTTTTTCGAAAATTTTTTTCGAAAATTTTTTTCGAAAATTTTTTTCAAAATTTTTTTAGAAAATTTTTTTCAAAATTTTTTTTCAAAATTTTTTTCGAAAATTTTTTTCGAAATTTTTTTTTTTTAAATTTTTTTCGAAAATTTTGTTTCAAAATTTTTTTCAAAATTTTTTTCGAAAATTTTTTTCAAATTTTTTTCGAAAATTTTTTTCAACATTTTTTTCGAAAATTTTTTTCAAAATTTTTTTCGAAAATTTTTTTCGAAAATTTTTTTCGAAAATTTTTTTCGAAAATTTTTTTCAAAATTTTTTTCAAAATTTTTTTCGAAAATTGTTTTCAAATTTTTTATCGAAAATTTTTTTCGAAAATTTTTTTCAAATTTTTTTCGAAAATTTTTTTCGAAAAATTTTTTCAAAATTTTTTTCGAAATTTTTTTTTCAAAATTTTTTTCGAATATTTTTTTTTTAAATTTTTTTCAAAATTTTTTTCGAAAATTTTTTTTCAAATTTTTTTTCGAAAATTTTTTTCGAAATTTTTTTCGAAAATTTTTTTCGAAAATTTTTTTTGGAAATTTTTTTTCAAAATTTATTTCAAAATTTTTTTTGAAAATTTTTTTCGAAAATTTTTTTGAAAATTTTTTTACAAAATTTTTTTCGAAATTTTTTTTTCAAAATATTTTTCGAAAATTTTTTTTGAAAATTTTTTTCGAAAATTTTTTTGAAAATTTTTTTACAAAATTTTTTTCGAAAAATTTTATCAAAATTTTTTTCAAAATTTTTTTCAAAATTTTTTTCGAAAATTTTTTTCAAATTTTTTTTCGAAAATTTTTTTCGAAAATTTTTTCGAAAATTTTTTTCAAATTTTTTTTCGAAAATTTTTTTCAAAATTTTTTTCGAAATTTTTTTTTCAAAATTTTTTTTGAAAATTTTTTTTCAAAATTTTTTTCAAAATTTTTTTTCAAAATTTTTTTCAAAAATTTTTTTCTTTTTCGAAAATTTTTTTCGAAAATTTTTTTCAAAATTTTTTTCGAAAATTTTTTTCGAATATTTTTTTAAAAAATTTTTTTCAAAATTTTTTTCGAAAATTTTTTTCAAATTTTTTTCGAAACTTTTTTTCGAAATTTTTTTCGAAAATTTTTTTCGAAAATTTTTTTTGGAAATTTTTTTTCAAAATTTTTTTCAAAATTTTTTTCAAAATTTTTTTCGAAAATTTTTTTCAAATTTTTTTCGGAAATTTTTTTCAAAATTTTTTTCGAAATTTTTTTTTCGAATTTTTTTTTTCAAAATTTTTTTCGAAAATTTTTTTCGAAAATTTTTTTCAAATTTTTTTTCGAAAATTTTTTTCGAAAATTTTTTTTGGAAATTTTTTTTCAAAATTTTTTTCAAAATTTTTTTCGAAAATTTTTTCAAATTTTTTTTCGAAAATTTTTTTCGAAAATTTTTTCGAAAATTTTTTTCGAAAATTTTTTTCAAAATTTTTTTCGAAAATTTTTTTCAAAATTTTTTTCGAAATTTTTTTTTCAAAATTTTTTTCGAAAATTTTTTTTCAAAATTTTTTTCAAAATTTTTTTCAATTTTTTTTTCGAAAATTTTTTTTGAAAATTTTTTCGAAATTTTTTTTCGAAAATTTTTTTTAAAAATTTTTTTCGAAAATTTTTTTCAAAATTTTTTTCGAAAATTTTTTTCAAATTTTTTTTCGAAAATTTTTTTCGAAATTTTTTTCGAAAATTTTTTTCAAAATTTTTTTCGAAAATTTTTTTCAAAATTTTTTTCGAAATTTTTTTTTCAAAATTTTTTTTGAAAATTTTTTCGAAAATTTTTTTGAAATTTTTTTTCGAAAATTTTTTTCGAAAATTTTTTCGAAAATTTTTTTCAAAATTTTTTTCGAAAATTTTTGTCGAAAATTTTCTTCAAAATTTTTTTCGAAAATTTTTTTCAAAATTTCTTTCGAAATTTTTTTTTCAAAATTTTTTTCGAAAATTTTTTTTCAAAATTTTTTTCAAAATTTTTTTCGAAAATTTTTTTCAAATTTTTTTTCGAAAATTTTTTTCGAAAATTTTTTTCGAAAATTTTTTTCAAAATTTTTTTCGAAAATTTTTTTCAAAATTTTTTTCGAAAATTTTTTTTGGAAATTTTTTTTCAAAATTTTTTTCAAAATTTTTTTCAAATTTTTTTTCAAAATTTTTTTCGAAAATTTTTTTCGAAAATTTTTTTCGAAAATTTTTTTCAAAATTTTTTTCGAAAATTTTTTTCAAAATTTTTTCAAAATTTTTTTCGAAATTTTTTTTTCCAAATTTTTTTTCGAAAATTTTTTTCAAATTTTTTTTCGAAAATTTTTTTCGAAAATTTTTTCGAAAATTTTTTTCGTAAATTTTTTTTGGAAATTTTTTTTCAAAATTTTTTTCAAAATTTTTTTCAAAAATTTTTTCGAAAATTTTTTTCAAATTTTTTTTCGAAAATTTTTTTCGAAAATTTTTTCGAAAATTTTTTTCAAATTTTTTTTCGAAAATTTTTTTCAAAATTTTTTTCGAATTTTTTTTTTCAAAATTTTTTTCGAAAATTTTTTTTCAAAATTTTTTTCAAAATTTTTTTCGAAAATTTTTTTCAAATTTTTTTTCGAAAATTTTTTTCGAAAATTTTTTCGAAAATTTTTTTTGAAAATTCTTTTTCAAAATGTTTTTCGAAAATTTTTTTCAAAATTTTTTTCGTAAATTTTTTTCGAAAATTTTTTTCAAAATTTTTTTCGAAAATTTTTTTCGAAAATTTTTTTCGAAAATTTTTTTCAAAATTTTTTTCGAAATTTTTTTTTCAAAATTTTTTTCCAATATTTTTTTGAAAAATTTTTTTCAAAATTTTTTTCGAAAATTTTTTTCAAAATTTTTTTCGAAAATTTTTTTCAAATTTTTTTTCGAAAATTTTTTTCGAAAATTTTTTTCGAAAATTTTTTTCGAAAATTTTTTTCAAAATTTTTTTCAAAATTTTTTTCGAAAATTGTTTTCAAATTTTTTTTCGAAAATTTTTTTCGAAAATTTTTTTCAAAATTTTTTTCGAAAATTTTTTTCGAAAAAGTTTTTTCAAAATTTTTTTCGAAATTTTTTTTTTTTAATTTTTTTCGAATATTTTTTTTTTAAATTTTTTTCAAAATTTTTTTCGAAAATTTTTTTCAAATTTTTTTTCGAAAATTTTTTTCGAAATTTTTTTCGAAAATTTTTTTCGAAAATTTTTTTTGGAAATTTTTTTTCAAAATTTTTTTCAAAATTTTTTTCAAAATTTTTTCAAAATTTTTTTCAAATTTTTTTTCGAAAATTTTTTTCGAAAATTTTTTTCAAAATTTTTTTCGAAAATTTTTTTCGAAAAAGTTTTTTCAAAATTTTTTTCGAAATTTTTTTTTTTTAATTTTTTTCGAATATTTTTTTTAAAAATTTTTTTCAAAATTTTTTTCGAAAATTTTTTTCAAATTTTTTTTCGAAAATTTTTTTCGAAACTTTTTTTCAAAATTTTTTTCGAAAATTTTTTTCGAAAAAGTTTTTTCAAAATTTTTTTCGAAATTTTTTTTTTTTAATTTTTTTCGAATATTTTTTTTTTAAATTTTTTTCAAAATTTTTTTCGAAAATTTTTTTCAAATTTTTTTTCGAAAATTTTTTTCGAAATTTTTTTCGAAAATTTTTTTCGAAAATTTTTTTTGGAAATTTTTTTTCAAAATTTTTTTCAAAATTTTTTTCAAAATTTTTTTCAAAATTTTTTTAAAAATTTTTTTCGAAAATTTTTTTCAAAATTTTTTTTGAAAATTTTTTTCGAAAATTTTTTTCGAAAATTTTTTTCGAAAATTTTTTTCAAAATTTTTTTCGAAAATTTTTTTCAAATTTTTTTTCGAAAATTTTTTTTGGAAATTTTTTTTCAAAATTTTTTTCAAAATTTTTTTCAAATTTTTTTTCAAAATTTTTTTCGAAAATTTTTTTCAAAATTTTTTTCGAAAATTTTTTTCGAAAATTTTTTTCGAAAATTTTTTTCGAAAATTTTTTTCAAAATTTTTTTCGAAAATTTTTTTCAAAATTTTTTTCGAAATTTTTTTTTCAAAATTTTTTTCGAAAATTTTTTTTCAAAATTTTTTCAAAATTTTTTTCGAAATTTTTTTTTCCAAATTTTTTTTCGAAAATTTTTTTCAAATTTATTTTCGAAAATTTTTTTCGAAAATATTTTCGAAAATGTTTTTCGAAAATTTTTTTTCAAAATTTTTTTCAAAATTTTTTTCAAAATTTTTTTCAAAATTTTTTTCGAAAATTTTTTTCAAATTTTTTTTCGAAAATTTTTTTCGAAAATTTTTTCGAAAATTTTTTTCGAAAATTTTTTCGAAAATTTTTTTCGAAAATTCTTTTTCAAAATTTTTTTCGAAAATTTTTTTCAAAATTTTTTTCGAAAATTTTTTTCAAAATATTTTTCAAAAATTTTTTTCGAAAATTTTTTTCAAAATTTATTTCGAAATTTTTTTTTCAAAATTTTTTTCGAAAATTTTTTTCAAATTTCTTTTCGAAAATTTTTTTCGAAAATTTTTTCGAAAATTTTTTTCAAAATTTTTTTTGGAAAGTTTTTTTCAAAATTTTTTTCAAAATTTTTTTCAAATATTTTTTCAAAATTTTTTTCGAAAATTTTTTTCAAAATTTTTTTCGAAAATTTTTTTCAAAATTCTTTTCGAAATTTTTTTTTCAAAATTTTTTTCGAAAATTTTTTTTCAAAATTTTTTCAAAATTTTTTTCGAAATTTTTTTTTCAAAATTTTTTTCGAAAATTTTTTTCAAATTTTTTTTCGAAAATTTTTTTCGAAAATTTTTTCGAAAATTTTTTTCAAAATTTTTTTCGAATTTTTTTTTTCAAAATTTTTTCGAAAATTTTTTTTCAAAATTTTTTTCAAATTTTTTTTCGAAAATTTTTTTCAATTTTTTTTTCGAAAATTTTTTTCGAAAATTCTTTTTCAAAATTTTTTTCGAAAATTTTTTTCAAAATTTTTTTCGAAAATTTTTTTCAAAATTTTTTCGAAATTTTTTTTTCAAAATTTTTTTCGAATATTTTTTTGAAAAATTTTTTTCAAAATTTTTTTCGAAAATTTTTTTCAAATTTTTTTTCGAAAATTTTTTTCGAAAATTTTTTCGAAAATTTTTTTCGAAAATTTTTTTTGGAAATTTTTTTTCAAAATTTTTTTCAAAATTTTTTTTTCAAAATTTTTTTTTAAAAAATTTTTTCAAAATGTTTTTCGAAAATTTTTTTCAAAATTTTTTTTGAAAATTTTTTTCGAAAATTTTTTTCGAAAATTTTTTTCAAATTTTTTTCGAAAATTTTTTCAAAATTTTTTTCGAAATTTTTTTTTCAAAATTTTTTTCGAAAATTTTTTTCAAATTTTTTTTCGAAAATTTTTTTTGGAAATTTTTTTTCAAAATTTTTTTCAAAAGTTTTTTCGAAAATTTTTTTCAAAATTTTTTTCGAAATTTTTTTTTCAAAATTTTTTTCGAAAATTTTTTTTCAAAATTTTTTCAAAATTTTTTTCGAAAATTTTTTTCAAATTTTTTTTAGAAAATTTTTTTTGAAAATTTTTTCGAAAATTTTTTTCGAAAATTTTTTTTAAAAATTTTTTTCGAAAATTTTTTTCAAAATTTTTTTCGAAAATTTTTTTCAAAATTTTTTTAGAAAATTTTTTTCAAAATTTTTTTTCAAAATTTTTTTCAAAATTTTTTTCGAAAATTTTTTTTAAAAATTTTTTTCGAAAATTTTTTTCAAAATTTTTTTCGAAAATTTTTTTCAAAATTTTTTTAGAAAATTTTTTTCAAAATTTTTTTTCGAAAATTTTTTTCAAAATTTTTTTCAAAATTTTTTTCAAAAATTTTTTTCAAAATTTTTTTCGAAATTTTTTTTTCAAAATATTTTTCGAAAATTTTTTTTCAAAATTTTTTTCAAAATTTTTTTCGAAAATTTTTTTCAAATTTTTTTTCCAAAATTTTTTTCGAAAATTTTTTTCAAAATTTTTTTCGAAAATTTTTTTCAAAATTTTTTTAGAAAATTTTTTTCAAAATTTTTTTCAAAAATTTTTTTCCAATTTTTTTCGAAAATTTTTTTTCAAAATTTTTTTCGAAAATTTTTTTCGAAAATTTTTTTCAAAATTTTTTTCGAAAATTTTTTTTCAAAATTTTTTTCGAAAATTTTTTTTCAAAATTTTTTTCGAAAATTTTTTTTCAAAATTTTTTTCGAAAATTTTTTTTCAAAATTTTTTTCAAAATTTTCTTCGAAAATTTTTTTTGGAAATTTTTTCAAAAATTTTTTTCGAAAATATTTTTCAAAATTTTTTTCGAAAATTTTTTTAAAAATTTTTTTCGAAATTTTTTTTTCAAAATTTTTTTCAAAATTTTTTTCGAAAATTTTTTTTCAAAATTTCTTTCGAAAATTTTTTTCGAAAATTTTTTTTCAAAATTTTTTTCAAAATTTTTTTCGAAAATTTTTTTCAAAATTTTTTTCGAAAATTTTTTTCAAAATTATTTTCGAAAATATTTTTCGAAAATTTTTTTCAAAATTTTTTTCAAATTTTTTTTTCAAAATTTTTTTCGAAAATTTTTTTTCGAAATTTTTTTCGAAAATTTATTTCGAAATATTTTTTTGTAAATTTTTTTCGAAAATTTTTTTTCAAAATTTTTTTCAAAATTTTTTTCGAAAATTTTTTTCAAATTTTTTTTCGAAAATTTTTTTCGAAAATTTTTTCGAAAATTTTTTTTCGAAAATTTTTTTTCAAAATTTTTTTAAAAAATTTTTTTTCAAATTTTTTTTTCAAAATTTTTTTTCCAAATTTATTTCGAAAATTTTTTTTCAAAATTTTTTTAAAGAATTTTTTCGAAAATATTTTTTCGAAAATTTTTTTCAAAATTTTTTTCGAAAATTTTTTTCGAAAATTTTTTTCTAAATTTTTTTAGAAAATTTTTTTGGAAAATTTTTTTCAAATTTTTTTCGAAAATTTTTTTCAAAATTTTTCTCGAAATTTTTTTCGAAATTTTTTTTGAAAATTTTTTTTAAAAATTTTTTTCGAGAATTTTTTTTCAAAATTTTTTTCAAAATTTTTTTAAAAATTTTTTTCAAATTTTTTTTTGAAAATTTTTTTCGAAATTTTTTTTTCAAAATTTTTTTCGGAAATTTTTTTTCTAAATTTTTTTCGAAAATCTTTTTCTAAATTTTTTTCGAAAATTTTTTTCAAAATTTTTTTCGAAAATTTTTTTCGAAAATTTTTTTTCGAAAATTATTTTTCAAAATTTTTTTAAAAAATTTTTTTTCAAATTTTTTTTCAAAATTTTTTTCAAAATTTCTTTCGAAAATTTTTTTCGAAAATTTTTTTTCAAAATTTTTTTCAAAATTTTTTTCGAAATTTTTTTTCCAAATTTTTTTCGAAAATTTTTTTCAAAATTTTTTTCGAAAATTTTTTTTGGAAATTTTTTTCAAAATTTTTTTCGAAAATTTTTTTCGAAAATTTTTTTCGAAAACTTTTTTCGAAATTTTTTTCGAAATTTTTTTCGAAATTTTTTTTGAAAATTTTTTTTCAAAATTTTTTTCGAAATTTTTTTTTCAAAACTTTTTTCGAAAATTTTTTTCGAAAATTTTTTTCAAAATTTTTTTCGAAAATTTTTTTCAAATTTTTTTTCGAAAATTTTTTTTGGAAATTTTTTTTCAAAATTTTTTTCAAAATTTTTTTCAAATTTTTTTTCAAAATTTTTTTCGAAAATTTTTTTCAAAATTTTTTTCGAAAATTTTTTTCGAAAATTTTTTTCGAAAATTTTTTTCGAAAATTTTTTTCAAAATTTTTTTCGAAAATTTTTTTCAAAATTTTTTTCGAAAATTTTTTTCAAAATTTTTTTCGAAATTTTTTTTTCAAAATTTTTTTCGAAAATTTTTTTCGAAATTTTTTTTTCAAAATTTTTTTCGAAAATTTTTTTTCAAAATTTTTTCAAAATTTTTTTCGAAATTTTTTTTTCCAAATTTTTTTTCGAAAATTTTTTTCAAATTTTTTTTAGAAAATTTTTTTCGAAAATTTTTTCGAAAATGTTTTTCGAAAATTTTTTTCAAAATTTTTTTCGAAAATTTTTTTCAAATTTTTTTTCGAAAATTTTTTTCGAAAATTTTTTCGAAAATTTTTTTCGAAAATTTTTTCGAAAATTTTTTTCGAAAATTCTTTTTCAAAATTTTTTTCGAAAATTTTTTTCAAAATTTTTTTCGAAAATTTTTTTCGAAAATTTTTTTCAAAATATTTTTCAAAAATTTTTTTCAAAATTTATTTCGAAATTTTTTTTTCAAAATTTTTTTCGAAAATTTTTTTCAAATTTTTTTTCGAAAATTTTTTTCGAAAATTTTTTCGAAAATTTTTTTCAAAATTTTTTTTGGAAAGTTTTTTTCAAAATTTTTTTCAAGATTTTTTTCAAATTTTTTTTCAAAATTTTTTTCGAAAATTTTTTTCAAAATTTTTTTCGAAAATTTTTTTCAAAATTCTTTTCGAAATTTTTTTTTCAAAATTTTTTTCGAAAATTTTTTTTCAAAATTTTTTCAAAATTTTTTTCGAAATTTTTTTTTCAAAATTTTCTTCGAAAATTTTTTTCAAATTTTTTTTGGAAATCTTTTTTCAAAATTTTTTTCAAAAGTTTTTTCAAAATATTTTTCTAAAATTTTTTTAAAATTTTTTTTCGAAAATTTTTTTCGAAAATTTTTTCGAAAATTTTTTTCAAAATTTTTTTCGAATTTTTTTTTTCAAAATTTTTTTCGAAAATTTTTTTTCAAAATTTTTTTCAAATTTTTTTTCGAAAATTCTTTTTCAAAATTTTTTTCGAAAATTTTTTTCAAAATTTTTTTCGAAAATTTTTTTCAAAATTTTTTCGAAATTTTTTTTTCAAAATTTTTTTCGAATATTTTTTTGAAAAATTTTTTTCAAAATTTTTTTCGAAAATTTTTTTCAAATTTTTTTTCGAAAATTTTTTTCGAAAATTTTTTCGAAAATTTTTTTCGAAAATTTTTTTTGGAAATTTTTTTTCAAAATTTTTTTCAAAATTTTTTTCAAAATTTTTTTCAAAATTTTTTTTTAAAAATTTTTTTCAAAATGTTTTTCGAAAATTTTTTTCAAAATTTTTTTTGAAAATTTTTTTCGAAAATTTTTTTCGAAAATTTTTTTCAAATTTTTTTCGAAAATTTTTTCAAAATTTTTTTCGAAATTTTTTTTTCAAAATTTTTTTCGAAAATTTTTTTCAAATTTTTTTTCGAAAATTTTTTTTGGAAATTTTTTTTCAAAATTTTTTTCAAAAGTTTTTTCGAAAATTTTTTTCAAAATTTTTTTCGAAATTTTTTTTTCAAAATTTTTTTCGAAAATTTTTTTTCAAAATTTTTTCAAAATTTTTTTCAAATTTTTTTTCGAAAATTTTTTTTGAAAATTTTTTCGAAAATTTTTTTCGAAAATTTTTTTTAAAAATTTTTTTCGAAAATTTTTTTCAAAATTTTTTTCGAAAATTTTTTTCAAAATTTTTTTAGAAAATTTTTTTCAAAATTTTTTTTCAAAATTTTTTTCAAAATTTTTTTCGAAAATTTTTTTTAAAAATTTTTTTCGAAAATTTTTTTCAAAATTTTTTTCGAAAATTTTTTTCAAAATTTTTTTAGAAAATTTTTTTCAAAATTTTTTTTCGAAAATTTTTTTCAAAATTTTTTTCAAAATTTTTTTCAAAAATTTTTTTCAAAATTTTTTTCGAAATTTTTTTTTCAAAATATTTTTCGAAAATTTTTTTTCAAAATTTTTTTCAAAATTTTTTTCGAAAATTTTTTTCAAATTTTTTTTCCAAAATTTTTTTCGAAAATTTTTTTCAAAATTTTTTTCGAAAATTTTTTTCAAATTTTTTTTCGAAAATTTTTTTCGAAAATTTTTTTCAAAATTTTTTTCAAAATTTTTTTCGAAAATTGTTTTCAAATTTTTTTTCGAAAATTTTTTTCGAAAATTTTTTTCAAAATTTTTTTCGAAAATTTTTTTCGAAAAAGTTTTTTCAAAATTTTTTTCGAAATTTTTTTTTTTTAATTTTTTTCGAATATTTTTTTTTAAAATTTTTTTCAAAATTTTTTTCGAAAATTTTTTTCAAATTTTTTTTCGAAAATTTTTTTCGAAATTTTTTTCGAAAATTTTTTTCGAAAATTTTTTTTGGAAATTTTTTTTCAAAATTTTTTTCAAAATTTTTTTCAAAATTTTTTTCAAAATTTTTTTCAAAATTTTTTTCAAATTTTTTTTCGAAAATTTTTTTCGAAAATTTTTTTCAAAATTTTTTTCGAAAATTTTTTTCGAAAAAGTTTTTTCAAAATTTTTTTCGAAATTTTTTTTTTTTAATTTTTTTCGAATATTTTTTTTTAAAATTTTTTTCAAAATTTTTTTCGAAAATTTTTTTCAAATTTTTTTTCGAAAATTTTTTTCGAAACTTTTTTTCAAAATTTTTTTCGAAAATTTTTTTCGAAAAAGTTTTTTCAAAATTTTTTTCGAAATTTTTTTTTTTTAATTTTTTTCGAATATTTTTTTTTAAAATTTTTTTCAAAATTTTTTTCGAAAATTTTTTTCAAATTTTTTTTCGAAAATTTTTTTCGAAATTTTTTTCGAAAATTTTTTTCGAAATTTTTTTTTGGAAATTTTTTTTCAAAATTTTTTTCAATATTTTTTTCAAAATTTTTTTCAAAATTTTTTTCAAAATTTTTTTAAAAATTTTTTTCGAAAATTTTTTTCAAAATTTTTTTTGAAAATTTTTTTCGAAAATTTTTTTCGAAAATTTTTTTCAAAATTTTTTTCGAAAATTTTTTTCAAATTTTTTTTCGAAAATTTTTTTTGGAAATTTTTTTTCAAAATTTTTTTCAAAATTTTTTTCAAATTTTTTTTCAAAATTTTTTTCGAAAATTTTTTTCAAAATTTTTTTCGAAAATTTTTTTCGAAAATTTTTTTCGAAAATTTTTTTCGAAAATTTTTTTCAAAATTTTTTTCGAAAATTTTTTTCAAAATTTTTTTCGAAATTTTTTTTTCAAAATTTTTTTCGAAAATTTTTTTTCAAAATTTTTTCAAAATTTTTTTCGAAATTTTTTTTTCCAAATTTTTTTTCGAAAATTTTTTTCAAATTTTTTTTCGAAAATTTTTTTCGAAAATTTTTTTCAAAATTTTTTTCGAAAATTTTTTTCAAAATTCTTTTCGAAATTTTTTTTTCAAAATTTTTTTCGAAAATTTTTTTTCAAAATTTTTTCAAAATTTTTTTCGAAATTTTTTTTTCAAAATTTTTTTCGAAAATTTTTTTCAAATTTTTTTTGGAAATTTTTTTTCAAAATTTTTTTCAAAATTTTTTTCAAAATTTTTTTCGAAAATTTTTTTCAAATTTTTTTTCGAAAATTTTTTTCGAAAATTTTTTCGAAAATTTTTTTCAATTTTTTTTTCGAAAATTTTTTTCGAAAATTCTTTTTCAAAATTTTTTTCGAAAATTTTTTTCAAAATTTTTTTCGAAAATTTTTTTCAAAATTTTTTCGAAATTTTTTTTTCAAAATTTTTTTCGAATATTTTTTTGAAAAATTTTTTTCAAAATTTTTTTCGAAAATTTTTTTCAAATTTTTTTTCGAAAATTTTTTTCGAAAATTTTTTCGAAAATTTTTTTCGAAAATTTTTTTTGGAAATTTTTTTTCAAAATTTTTTTCAAAATTTTTTTTTCAAAATTTTTTTTTAAAAAATTTTTTCAAAATGTTTTTCGAAAATTTTTTTCAAAATTTTTTTTGAAAATTTTTTTCGAAAATTTTTTTCGAAAATTTTTTTCAAATTTTTTTCGAAAATTTTTTCAAAATTTTTTTCGAAATTTTTTTTTCAAAATTTTTTTCGAAAATTTTTTTCAAATTTTTTTTCGAAAATTTTTTTTGGAAATTTTTTTTCAAAATTTTTTTCAAAAGTTTTTTCGAAAATTTTTTTCAAAATTTTTTTCGAAATTTTTTTTTCAAAATTTTTTTCGAAAATTTTTTTTCAAAATTTTTTCAAAATTTTTTTCGAAAATTTTTTTCAAATTTTTTTTAGAAAATTTTTTTTGAAAATTTTTTCGAAAATTTTTTTCGAAAATTTTTTTTAAAAATTTTTTTTGAAAATTTTTTTCAAAATTTTTTTAGAAAATTTTTTTCAAAATTTTTTTCAAAAATTTTTTTCCAATTTTTTTCGAAAATTTTTTTTCAAAATTTTTTTCGAAAATTTTTTTCGAAATTTTTTTCAAAATTTTTTTCGAAAATTTTTTTTCAAAATTTTTTTCGAAAATTTTTTTTCAAAATTTTTTTCGAAAATTTTTTTTCAAAATTTTTTTCGAAAATTTTTTTTCAAAATTTTTTTCAAAATTTTCTTCGAAAATTTTTTTTGGAAATTTTTTCAAAAATTTTTTTCGAAAATATTTTTCAAAATTTTTTTCGAAAATTTTTTTAAAAATTTTTTTCGAAATTTTTTTTTCAAAATTTTTTTCAAAATTTTTTTCGAAAATTTTTTTTCAAAATTTCTTTCGAAAATTTTTTTCGAAAATTTTTTTTCAAAATTTTTTTCAAAATTTTTTTCGAAAATTTTTTTCAAAATTTTTTTCGAAAATTTTTTTCAAAATTATTTTCGAAAATATTTTTCGAAAATTTTTTTCAAAATTTTTTTCAAATTTTTTTTTCAAAATTTTTTTCGAAAATTTTTTTTCGAAATTTTTTTCGAAAATTTATTTCGAAATATTTTTTTGTAAATTTTTTTCGAAAATTTTTTTTCAAAATTTTTTTCAAAATTTTTTTCGAAAATTTTTTTCAAATTTTTTTTCGAAAATTTTTTTCGAAAATTTTTTCGAAAATTTTTTTTCGAAAATTTTTTTTCAAAATTTTTTTAAAAAATTTTTTTTCAAATTTTTTTTTCAAAATTTTTTTTCCAAATTTATTTCGAAAATTTTTTTTCAAAATTTTTTTAAAGAATTTTTTCGAAAATATTTTTTCGAAAATTTTTTTCAAAATTTTTCTCGAAATTTTTTTCGAAATTTTTTTTGAAAATTTTTTTTAAAAATTTTTTTTTAAAAATTTTTTTCGAGAATTTTTTTTCAAAATTTTTTTCAAAATTTTTTTAAAAATTTTTTTCAAAATTTTTTTTGAAAATTTTTTTCGAAATTTTTTTTTCAAAATTTTTTTCGGAAATTTTTTTTCTAAATTTTTTTCGAAAATCTTTTTCTAAATTTTTTTCGAAAATTTTTTTCAAAATTTTTTTCGAAAATTTTTTTCGAAAATTTTTTTTCGAAAATTTTTTTTTAAATTTTTTTAAAAAATTTTTTTTCAAATTTTTTTTCAAAATTTTTTCAAAATTTTTTTCAAAATTTCTTTCGAAAATTTTTTTCGAAAATTTTTTTCGAAAACTTTTTTCGAAATTTTTTTCGAAATTTTTTTCGAAATTTTTTTCGAAAATTTTTTTCGAAATTTTTTTTTTTCAAAATTTTTTTTGAAAATTTTTTTTCAAAATTTTTTTCGAAATTTTTTTTTCAAAACTTTTTTCGAAAATTTTTTTCGAAAATTTTTTTCAAATTTTTTTTCGAAAATTTTTTTTGGAAATTTTTTTTCAAAATTTTTTTCAAAATTTTTTTCAAATTTTTTTTCAAAATTTTTTTCGAAAATTTTTTTCAAAATTTTTTTCGAAAATTTTTTTCGAAAATTTTTTTCGAAAATTTTTTTCGAAAATTTTTTTCGAAAATTTTTTTCAAAATTTTTTTCGAAAATTTTTTTCAAAATTTTTTTCAAAAATTTTTTCGAAAATTTTTTTCAAAATTTTTTTCGAAAATTTTTTTCAAAATTTTTTTCAAAATTTTTTTCGAAATTTTTTTTTCAAAATTTTTTTTTCAAAATTTTTTTCGAAAATTTTTTTTCAAAATTTTTTTCAAAATTTTTTTCAAATTTTTTTTCGAAAATTTTTTTTTAAAATTTTTTTCGAAAATTTTTTTCGAAAATTTTTTTCAAAATTTTGTTCAAAATTTTTTTCAAAATTTTGTTCAAAATTTTTTTCGAAAATTTTTTTCAAATTTTTTTTCAAAAATTTTTTCGAAAATTTTTTTCAAAATTTTTCCAAAATTTTTTTTCAAAATTTTTTTCAAAATTTTTTTCAAAATTTTTTTCAAAATTTTTTTCGAAAATTTTTTTCAAATTTTTTTTCGAAAATTTTTTTCGAAAATTTTTTCGAAATTTTTTTTCTAAATTTTTTTCGAAAATTTTTTTCAAAATTTTTTTCGAAATTTTTTTTTCAAAATTTTTTTCGAAAATTTTTTTTTCAAAATTTTTTTCAAAATTTTTTTCAATTTTTTTTTCGAAAATTTGTTTCGAAAATTTTTTCGAAAATTTTTTTTCAAAATTTTTTTCGAAAATTTTTTTCAAAATTTTTTTCGAAAATTTTTTTCTTTTTCGAAAATTTTTTTCGAAAATTTTTTTCGAAAATTTTTTTCAAAATTTTTTTCGAAAATTTTTTTCGAAAAGTTTTTTCAAAATTTTTTTAGAAAATTTTTTTCAAAATTTTTTTAGAAAATTTTTTTCAAAATTTTTTTTCAAAATTTTTTTCGAAAATTTTTTTCGAAATTTTTTTTTTCAAAATTTTTTTCGAAAATTTTGTTTCAAAATTTTTTTCAAAATTTTTTTCGAAAATTTTTTTCAAATTTTTTTTGAAAATTTTTTTCAAAATTTTTTTCGAAAATTTTTTTCAAAATTTTTTTCGAAAATTTTTTTCGAAAATTTTTTTCGAAAATTTTTTTCGAAAATTTTTTTCAAAATTTTTTTCAAAATTTTTTTCGAAAATTGTTTTCAAAATTTTTTTCGAAAATTTTTTTCGAAAAAGTTTTTTCAAAATTTTTTTCGAAATTTTTTTTTTAAATTTTTTTCGAATATTTTTTTTAAAATTTTTTTTCAAAATTTTTTTCGAAAATTTTTTTCAAATTTTTTTTCGAAAATTTTTTTCGAAATTTTTTTCGAAAATTTTTTTCGAAAATTTTTTTTGGAAATTTTTTTTCAAAATTTTTTTCAAAATTTTTTTCAAAATGTTTTTCAAAATTTTTTTCAAAATTTTTTTAAAAATTTTTTTCGAAAATTTTTTTCAAAATTTTTTTTGAAAATTTTTTTCGAAAATTTTTTTCAAAATTTTTTTCGAAATTTTTTTTTCGAAATTTTTTTTTCAAAATTTTTTTTGAAAATTTTTTCGAAAATTTTTTTCGAAAATTTTTTTTAAAAATTTTTTTCGAAAATTTTTTTGAAATTTTTTTTCAAAAATTTTTTTCGAAAATTTTTTTGAAAATTTTTTTGAAATTTTTTTTCGAAAATTTTTTTCGAAAATTTTTTCGAAAATTTTTTTCAAAATTTTTTTCGAAAATTTTTGTCGAAAATTTTCTTCAAAATTTTTTTCGAAAATTTTTTTCAAAATTTCTTTCGAAATTTTTTTTTCAAAATTTTTTTCGAAAATTTTTTTTCAAAATTTTTTTCAAAATTTATTTCGAAAATTTTTTTCAAAATTTTTTTCGAAAATTTTTTTTGGAAATTTTTTTTGGAAATTTTTTTTCAAAATTTTTTTCAATTTTTTTTTCAAAATTTTTTTCGAAAATTTTTTTCAAAATTTTTTTCGAAAATTTTTTTCGAAAATTTTTTTCGAAAACTTTTTTCAAAATTTTTTTCGAAAATTTTTTTCAAAATTTTTTTCGAAATTTTTTTCGAAAATTTTTTTTCAAAATTTTTTCAAAATTTTTTTCGAAATTTTTTTTTCCAAATTTTTTTTCGAAAATTTTTTTTCGAAAATTTTTTTCAAATTTTTTTTCGAAAATTTTTTTCGAAAATTTTTTCGAAAATTTTTTTCGAAAATTTTTTTTGGAAATTTTTTTTCAAAATTTTTTTCAAAATTTTTTTCAAAATTTTTTTCGAAAATTTTTTTCAAATTTTTTTTCGAAAATTTTTTTCGAAAATTTTTTCGAAAATTTTTTTCAAAATTTTTTTCGAAAATTTTTTTCAAAATTTTTTTCGAATTTTTTTTTTCAAAATTTTTTTCGAAAATTTTTTTTCAAAATTTTTTTCAAAATTTTTTTCGAAAATTTTTTTCAAATTTTTTTTCGAAAATTTTTTTCGAAAATTTTTTCGAAAATTTTTTTCGAAAATTCTTTTTCAAAATTTTTTTCGAAAATTTTTTTCAAAATTTTTTTCGAAAATTTTTTTCGAAAATTTTTTTCAAAATTTTTTTCGAAATTTTTTTTTCAAAATTTTTTTCGAATATTTTTTTGAAAAATTTTTTTCAAAATTTTTTTCGAAAATTTTTTTAAAATTTTTTTTCGAAATTTTTTTTTCGAAAATTTTTTCGAAAATTTTTTTCAAAATTTTTTTTGGAAAGTTTTTTTCAAAATTTTTTTCAAAATTTTTTTCAAATTTTTTTCAAAATTTTTTTCGAAAATTTTTTTCGAAAATTTTTTTCAAAATTTTTTTCGAAAATTTTTTTCAAAATTTTTTTCGAAATTTTTTTTTCAAAATTTTTTTCGAAAATTTTTTTTCAAAATTTTTTCAAAATTTTTTTCGAAATTTTTTTTTCAAAATTTTTTTCGAAAATTTTTTTAAATTTTTTTTGGAAATTTTTTTCAAAATTTTTTTCAAAATTTTTTTCGAAAATTTTTTTCAAATTTTTTTTCGAAAATTTTTTTCGAAAATTTTTTCGAAAATTTTTTTCAAAATTTTTTTCGAATTTTTTTTTTCAAAATTTTTTTCGAAAATTTTTTTTCAAAATTTTTTTCAAATTTTTTTTCGAAAATTTTTTTCAAATTTTTTTTCGAAAATTTTCTTCGAAAATTCTTTTTCAAAATTTTTTTTCGAAAATTTTTTTCAAAATTTTTTTCGAAAATTTTTTTCAAAATTTTTTTCAAAATTTTTTTCAAAATGTTTTTCGAAAATTTTTTTCAAAATTTTTTTTGAAAATTTTTTTCGAAAATTTTTTTCAAATTTTTTTCGAAATTTGTTTTTCAAAATTTTTTTCGAAAATTTTTTTCAAATTTTTTTTCGAAAATTTTTTTTGGAAATTTTTTTTCAAAATTTTTTTCAAAATTTTTTTCGAAAATTTTTTTCAAAATTTTTTTCGAAATTTTTTTTTCAAAATTTTTTTCGAAAATTTTTTTTCAAAATTTTTTTCAAAATTTTTTTCGAAAATTTTTTTTCAAAATTTTTTTCAAAATTTTTTTCGAAAATTTTTTTCAAATTTTTTTTCGAAAATTTTTTTTGAAAATTTTTTCGAAAATTTTTTTCGAAAATTTTTTTTAAAAATTTTTTTCGAAAATTTTTTTCAAAATTTTTTTCAAAATTTTTTTCAAAATTGTTTTAGAAAATTTTTTTCAAAATTTTTTTTCAAAATTTTTTTCAAAATTTTTTTCGAAAATTTTTTTCGAAATTTTTTTTTCAAAATTTTTTTCGAAAATTTTGTTTCAAAATTTTTTTCAAAATTTTTTTTCGAAAATTTTTTTCAAATTTTTTTCGAAAATTTTTTTCAAAATTTTTTTCGAAAATTTTTTTCAAAATTTTTTTCGAAAATTTTTTTCAAAATTTTTTTCGAAAATTTTTTTCAAAATTTTTTTCGAAAATTTTTTTCAAAATTTTTTTCGAAAATTTTTTTCAAATTTTTTTTCGAAAATTTTTTCGAAAATTTTTTTCAAAATTTTTTTCAAAAATTTTTTTCAAAATTTTTTTCGAAATTTTTTTTTCAAAATATTTTTCGAAAATTTTTTTTCAAAATTTTTTTCAAAATTTTTTTCGAAAATTTTTTTCAAAATTTTTTTCCAAAATTTTTTTCGAAAATTTTTTTCAAAATTTTTTTCGAAAATTTTTTTCAAAATTTTTTTAGAAAATTTTTTTCAAAATTTTTTTCCAAAATTTTTATCCAATTTTTTTCGAAAATTTTTTTTCAAAAATTTTTTCGAAAATTTTTTTCGAAAATTTTTTTCAAAATTTTTTTCGAAAATTTTTTTTCAAAATTTTTTTCGAAAATTTTTTTTCAAAATTTTTTTCGAAAATTTTTTTTCAAAATTTTTTTCGAAAATTTTTTTTCAAAATTTTTTTCAAAATTTTCTTCGAAAATTTTTTTCAAAATTTTCTTCGAAAATTTTTTTCGAAAATTTTTTTTCAAAATTTTTTTCAAAATTTTCTTCGAAAATTTTTTTCAAAATTTTCTTCGAAAATTTTTTTTGGAAATTTTTTCAAAAATTTTTTTCGAAAATATTTTTCAAAATTTTTTTCGAAATTTTTTTTCAAAATTTTTTTCAAAATTTTTTTCGAAAATTTTTTTTCAAAATTTCTTTCGAAAATTTTTTTTCAAAATTTTTTTCAAAATTTTTTTCGAAAATTTTTTTCAAAATTTTTTTCGAAAATTTTTTTCGAAAATTTTTTTCAAAATTTTTTTCAAATTTTTTTTTCAATTTTTTTTTCGAAAATTTTTTTTCGAAATTTTTTTCGAAAATTTTTTTCGAAATTTTTTTTTTTTAAATTTTTTTCGAAAATTTTTTTTCAAAATTTTTTTCAAAATTTTTTTCGAAAATTTTTTCCAATTTTTTTTCGAAAATTTTTTTCGAAAATTTTTTCGAAAATTTTTTTTGAAAATTTTTTCGAAAATTTTTTTTCGAAAATTTTTTTTCAAAATTTTTTTAAAAATTTTTTTTTCAAATTTTTTTTTCAAAATTTTTTTCAAAATTTTTTTCGAAAATTTTTTTTCAAAATTTTTTGAAAGAATTTTTTCGAAAATATTTTTTCGAAAATTTTTTTCAAAATTTTTTTCGAAAATTTTTTTCGAAAATTTTTTTCGAAAATTTTTTTCAAATTTTTTTCGAAAATTTTTTTCGAAATTTTTCTCGAAATTTTTTTCGAAATTTTTTTTGAAAATTCTTTTGGAATTTTTTTTTGAAAATTTTTTTGGAAATTTTTTTTGAAATTTTTTGGAAATTTTTTTTCAAATTTTTTTTGGAAATTTTTTTCGAAATTTTTTTTTCAAAATTTTTTTCGAGATTTTTTTTTCAAAATTTTTTTCAAAAATTTTTTTCAAAATTTTTTTCGAAATTTTTTTTTCAAAATATTTTTCGAAAATTTTTTTTCAAAATTTTTTTTAAAATTTTTTTCGAAAATTTTTTTCAAATTTTTTTTCCAAAATTTTTTTCGAAAATTTTTTTCAAAATTTTTTTCGAAAATTTTTTTCAAAATTTTTTTAGAAAATTTTTTTCAAAATTTTTTTCAAAAATTTTTTTCAAATTTTTTTCGAAAATTTTTTTTCAAAATTTTTTTCGAAAATTTTTTTCGAAAATTTTTTTCAAAATTTTTTTCGAAAATTTTTTTTCAAAATTTTTTTCGAAAATTTTTTTTCAAAATTTTTTTCGAAAATTTTTTTTCAAAATTTTTTTCGAAAATTTTTTTTCAAAATTTTTTTCAAAATTTTCTTCGAAAATTTTTTTTGGAAATTTTTTCAAAAATTTTTTTCGAAAATATTTTTCAAAATTTTTTTCGAAAATTTTTTTAAAAATTTTTTTCGAAATTTTTTTTTCAAAATTTTTTTCAAAATTTTTTTCGAAAATTTTTTTTCAAAATTTCTTTCGAAAATTTTTTTCGAAATTTTTTTTTCAAAATTTTTTTCAAAATTTTTCTCGAAAATTTTTTTCAAAATTTTTTTCGAAAATTTTTTTCAAAATTATTTTCGAAAATATTTTTCGAAAATTTTTTTCAAAATTTTTTTTAAATTTTTTTTTCAAAATTTTTTTCGAAAATTTTTTTTCGAAATTTTTTTCGAAAATTTATTTCGAAATATTTTTTTGTAAATTTTTTTCGAAAATTTTTTTTCAAAATTTTTTTCAAAATTTTTTTCGAAAATTTTTTTCAAATTTTTTTTCGAAAATTTTTTTCGAAAATTTTTTCGAAAATTTTTTTTCGAAAATTTTTTTTCAAAATTTTTTTAAAAAATTTTTTTTCAAATTTTTTTTTCAAAATTTTTTTTCCAAATTTATTTCGAAAATTTTTTTTCAAAATTTTTTTAAAGAATTTTTTCGAAAATTTTTTTCAAAATTTTTTTCGAAAATTTTTTTCGAAAATTTTTTTGTAAATTTTTTTAGAAAATTTTTTTCAAATTTTTTTCGAAAATTTTTTTCGAAATTTTTCTCGAAATTTTTTTCGAAATTTTTTTTGAAAATTTTTTTTAAAAATTTTTTTTAAAAATTTTTTTCGAGAATTTTTTTTCAAAATTTTTTTCAAAATTTTTTTAAAAATTTTTTTCAAAATTTTTTTTGAAAATTTTTTTCGAAATTTTTTTTTCAAAATTTTTTTCGGAAATTTTTTTTCTAAATTTTTTTCGAAAATCTTTTTCTAAATTTTTTTCGAAAATTTTTTTCAAAATTTTTTTCGAAAATTTTTTTCGAAAATTTTTTTCGAAAATTTTTTTCGAAAACTTTTTTCGAAATTTTTTTCGAAATTTTTTTCGAAATTTTTTTCGAAAATTTTTTTCGAAATTTTTTTTTTTCAAAATTTTTTTTGAAAATTTTTTTTCAAAATTTTTTTCGAAATTTTTTTTTCAAAACTTTTTTCGAAAATTTTTTTTCAAAATTTTTTTCAAAATTTTTTTCGAAAATTTTATTCAAATTTTTTTTCGAAAATTTTTTTCGAAAATTTTTTCGAAAATTTTTTTCAAATTTTTTTTCGAAAACTTTTTTCGAAAATTTTTTCGAAAATTTTTTCAAAATTTTTTTCGAAAATTTTTTTCAAAATTTTTTTCGAAATTTTTTTCGAAATTTTTTTTTCAAAATTTTTTTCGAAATTTTTTTTTCAAAATTTTTTTCAAAATTTTTTTCGAAAATTTTGTTCAAATTTTTTTTTGAAAATTTTTTTCGAAAGTTTTTTCGAAAATTTTTTTCGAAAATTTTTTTTCAAAATTTTTTTCGAAAATTTTTTTCAAAATTTTTTTCGAAAATTTTTTTCGAAAATTTTTTTCAAAATTTTTTTCGAAAATTTTTTTCGAAAATTTTTTTCAGAATTTTTTTCGAAAATTTTTTTCAGAATTTTTTTCAAAATTTTTTTCGAAATTTTTTTTTCAAAATTTTTTTCGAATATTTTTTTTTTAAATTTTTTTCAAAATTTTTTTCGAAAATTTTTTTCAAATTTTTTTTCGAAAATTTTTTTCGAAAATTTTTTCGAAAATTTTTTTCGTAAATTATTTTTGGAAATTTTTTTTCAAAATTTTTTTCAAAATTTTTTTCAAAATTTTTTTCAAAATTTTTTTCGAAAATTTTTTTCAAAATTTTTTTCGAAAATTTTTCTCGAAACTTTTTTCGAAATTTTTTTCGAAATTTTTTTCGAAATTTTTTTTTTCAAAATTTTTTTTGAAAATTTTTTTTCAAAATTTTTTTCAAAATTTTTTTCGAAATTTTTTTTTCAAAATTTTTTTCGAAAATTTTTTTTCAAAATTTTTTTCGAAAATGTTTTTCAAAATTTTTTTCGAAATTTTTTTTTCAAAATTTTTTTTGGAAATTTTTTTTCAACATTTTTTTCAAAATTTTTTTCAAAATTTTTTTCGAAAATTTTTTTCAAAATTTTTTTCAAAAATTTTTTCGAAAATTTTTTTCAAAAATTTTTTCGAAAATTTTTTTCAAAATTTTTTTCGAAAATTTTTTTCAAAATTTTTTTCAAAATTTTTTTCGAAATTTTTTTTTCAAAATTTTTTTTTCAAAATTTTTTTCGAAAATTTTTTTTCAAAATTTTTTTCAAAATTTTTTTCAAATTTTTTTTCGAAAATTTTTTTTTAAAATTTTTTTCGAAAATTTTTTTCAAAATTTTTTTCGAAAATTTTTTTCGAAAATTTTTTTCAAAATTTTTTTAGAAAATTTTTTTCAAAATTTTTTTTCAAAATTTTTTTCAAAATTTTTTTCGAAAATTTTTTTCGAAATTTTTTTTTCAAAATTTTTTTCGAAAATTTTGTTTAAAATTTTTTTCAAAATTTTTTTCGAAAATTTTTTTCAAATTTTTTTCGAAAATTTTTTTCAAAATTTTTTTCGAAAATTTTTTTCGAAAATTTTTTTCGAAAATTTTTTTCAAAATTTTGTTCAAAATTTTTTTCAAAATTTTGTTCAAAATTTTTTTCGAAAATTTTTTTCAAATTTTTTTTCAAAAATTTTTTCGAAAATTTTTTTCAAAATTTTTCCAAAATTTTTTTTCAAAATTTTTTTCAAAATTTTTTTCAAAATTTTTTTCAAAATTTTTTTCGAAAATTTTTTTCAAATTTTTTTCAATTTTTTTTTCGAAAATTTGTTTCGAAAATTTTTTCGAAAATTTTTTTTCAAAATTTTTTTCGAAAATTTTTTTCAAAATTTTTTTCGAAAATTTTTTTCTTTTTCGAAAATTTTTTTCGAAAATTTTTTTCGAAAATTTTTTTCAAAATTTTTTTCGAAAATTTTTTTCGAAAATTTTTTTCAAAATTTTTTTAGAAAATTTTTTTCAAAATTTTTTTAGAAAATTTTTTTCAAAATTTTTTTTCAAAATTTTTTTCGAAAATTTTTTTCGAAATTTTTTTTTTCAAAATTTTTTTCGAAAATTTTGTTTCAAAATTTTTTTCAAAATTTTTTTCGAAAATTTTTTTCAAATTTTTTTTGAAAATTTTTTTCAAAATTTTTTTCGAAAATTTTTTTCAAAATTTTTTTCGAAAATTTTTTTCGAAAATTTTTTTCGAAAATTTTTTTCGAAAATTTTTTTCAAAATTTTTTTCAAAATTTTTTTCGAAAATTGTTTTCAAATTTTTTTTCGAAAATTTTTTTCGAAAATTTTTTTCAAAATTTTTTTCGAAAATTTTTTTCGAAAAAGTTTTTTCAAAATTTTTTTCGAAATTTTTTTTTTAAATTTTTTTCGAATATTTTTTTTAAAATTTTTTTTCAAAATTTTTTTCGAAAATTTTTTTCAAATTTTTTTTCGAAAATTTTTTTCGAAATTTTTTTCGAAAATTTTTTTCGAAAATTTTTTTTGGAAATTTTTTTTCAAAATTTTTTTCAAAATTTTTTTCAAAATTTTTTTCAAAATGTTTTTCAAAATTTTTTTCAAAATTTTTTTAAAAATTTTTTTCGAAAATTTTTTTCAAAATTTTTTTTGAAAATTTTTTTCGAAAATTTTTTTCAAATTTTTTTCGAAAATTTTTTTCAAAATTTTTTTCGAAATTTTTTTTTCGAAATTTTTTTTTCAAAATTTTTTTTGAAAATTTTTTCGAAAATTTTTTTCGAAAATTTTTTTTAAAAATTTTTTTCGAAAATTTTTTTGAAATTTTTTTTCAAAAATTTTTTTCGAAAATTTTTTTGAAAATTTTTTTGAAATTTTTTTTCGAAAATTTTTTTCGAAAATTTTTTCGAAAATTTTTTTCAAAATTTTTTTCGAAAATTTTTGTCGAAAATTTTCTTCAAAATTTTTTTCGAAAATTTTTTTCAAAATTTCTTTCGAAATTTTTTTTTCAAAATTTTTTTCGAAAATTTTTTTTCAAAATTTTTTTCAAAATTTTTTTCGAAAATTTTTTTCAAATTTTTTTTCAAAATTTTTTTCAAAATTTTTTTCAAATTTTCTTTCAAAATTTTTTTCGAAAATTTTTTTCAAAATTTTTTTCGAAAATTTTTTTCGAAAATTTTTTTCGAAAATTTTTTTCAAAATTTATTTCGAAAATTTTTTTCAAAATTTTTTTCGAAAATTTTTTTTGGAAATTTTTTTTGGAAATTTTTTTTCAAAATTTTTTTCAATTTTTTTTTCAAAATTTTTTTCGAAAATTTTTTTCAAAATTTTTTTCGAAAATTTTTTTCGAAAATTTTTTTCGAAAACTTTTTTCAAAATTTTTTTCGAAAATTTTTTTCAAAATTTTTTTCGAAATTTTTTTCGAAAATTTTTTTTCAAAATTTTTTCAAAATTTTTTTCGAAATTTTTTTTTCCAAATTTTTTTTCGAAAATTTTTTTTCGAAAATTTTTTTCAAATTTTTTTTCGAAAATTTTTTTCGAAAATTTTTTCGAAAATTTTTTTCGAAAATTTTTTTTGGAAATTTTTTTTCAAAATTTTTTTCAAAATTTTTTTCAAAATTTTTTTCGAAAATTTTTTTCAAATTTTTTTTCGAAAATTTTTTTCGAAAATTTTTTCGAAAATTTTTTTCAAATTTTTTTCGAAAATTTTTTTCAAAATTTTTTTCGAATTTTTTTTTTCAAAATTTTTTTCGAAAATTTTTTTTCAAAATTTTTTTCAAAATTTTTTTCGAAAATTTTTTTCAAATTTTTTTTCGAAAATTTTTTTCGAAAATTTTTTCTAAAATTTTTTTCGAAAATTCTTTTTCAAAATTTTTTTCGAAAATTTTTTTCAAAATTTTTTTCGAAAATTTTTTTCGAAAATTTTTTTCAAAATTTTTTTCGAAATTTTTTTTTCAAAATTTTTTTCGAATATTTTTTTGAAAAATTTTTTTCAAAATTTTTTTCGAAAATTTTTTTAAAATTTTTTTTCGAAATTTTTTTTCGAAAATTTTTTCGAAAATTTTTTTCAAAATTTTTTTTGGAAAGTTTTTTTCAAAATTTTTTTCAAAATTTTTTTCAAATTTTTTTCAAAATTTTTTTCGAAAATTTTTTTCGAAAATTTTTTTCAAAATTTTTTTCGAAAATTTTTTTCAAAATTTTTTTCGAAATTTTTTTTTCAAAATTTTTTTCGAAAATTTTTTTTCAAAATTTTTTCAAAATTTTTTTCGAAATTTTTTTTTCAAAATTTTTTTCGAAAATTTTTTTAAATTTTTTTTGGAAATTTTTTTCAAAATTTTTTTCAAAATTTTTTTCGAAAATTTTTTTCAAATTTTTTTTCGAAAATTTTTTTCGAAAATTTTTTCGAAAATTTTTTTCAAAATTTTTTTCGAATTTTTTTTTTCAAAATTTTTTTCGAAAATTTTTTTTCAAAATTTTTTTCAAATTTTTTTTCGAAAATTTTTTTCAAATTTTTTTTCGAAAATTTTTTTCGAAAATTCTTTTTCAAAATTTTTTTTCGAAAATTTTTTTCAAAATTTTTTTCGAAAATTTTTTTCAAAATTTTTTTCAAAATTTTTTTCAAAATGTTTTTCGAAAATTTTTTTCAAAATTTTTTTTGAAAATTTTTTTCGAAAATTTTTTTCAAATTTTTTTCGAAATTTGTTTTTCAAAATTTTTTTCGAAAATTTTTTTCAAATTTTTTTTCGAAAATTTTTTTTGGAAATTTTTTTTCAAAATTTTTTTCAAAATTTTTTTCGAAAATTTTTTTCAAAATTTTTTTCGAAATTTTTTTTTCAAAATTTTTTTCGAAAATTTTTTTTCAAAATTTTTTTCAAAATTTTTTTCGAAAATTTTTTTTCAAAATTTTTTTCAAAATTTTTTTCGAAAATTTTTTTCAAATTTTTTTTCGAAAATTTTTTTTGAAAATTTTTTCGAAAATTTTTTTCGAAAATTTTTTTTAAAAATTTTTTTCGAAAATTTTTTTCAAAATTTTTTTCAAAATTTTTTTCAAAATTGTTTTAGAAAATTTTTTTCAAAATTTTTTTTCAAAATTTTTTCCAAATTTTTTTCGAAAATTTTTTTCGAAATTTTTTTTTCAAAATTTTTTTCGAAAATTTTGTTTCAAAATTTTTTTCAAAATTTTTTTTCGAAAGTTTTTTTCAAATTTTTTTCGAAAATTTTTTTCAAAATTTTTTTCGAAAATTTTTTTCAAAATTTTTTTCGAAAATTTTTTTCAAAATTTTTTTCGAAAATTTTTTTCGAAAATTTTTTTCAAAATTTTTTTCGAAAATTTTTTTCAAATTTTTTTTCGAAAATTTTTTCGAAAATTTTTTTCAAAATTTTTTTCAAAAATTTTTTTCAAAATTTTTTTCGAAATTTTTTTTTCAAAATATTTTTCGAAAATTTTTTTTCAAAATTTTTTTCAAAATTTTTTTCGAAAATTTTTTTCAAAATTTTTTTCCAAAATTTTTTTCGAAAATTTTTTTCAAAATTTTTTTCGAAAATTTTTTTCAAAATTTTTTTAGAAAATTTTTTTCAAAATTTTTTTCCAAAATTTTTATCCAATTTTTTTCGAAAATTTTTTTTCAAAAATTTTTTCGAAAATTTTTTTCGAAAATTTTTTTTCAAAATTTTTTTCGAATATTTTTTTTCAAAATTTTTTTCGAAAATTTTTTTTCAAAATTTTTTTCGAAAATTTTTTTTCAAAATTTTTTTCAAAATTTTCTTCGAAAATTTTTTTCAAAATTTTCTTCGAAAATTTTTTTCGAAAATTTTTTTTCAAAATTTTTTTCAAAATTTTCTTCGAAAATTTTTTTCAAAATTTTCTTCGAAAATTTTTTTCAAAATTTTCTTCGAAAATTTTTTTTGGAAATTTTTTCAAAAATTTTTTTCGAAAATATTTTTCAAAATTTTTTCGAAATTTTTTTTTCAAAATATTTTTCAAAATTTTTTTCGAAAATTTTTTTTCAAAATTTCTTTCGAAAATTTTTTTTCAAAATTTTTTTCAAAATTTTTTTCGAAAATTTTTTTCAAAATTTTTTTCGAAAATTTTTTTCGAAAATTTTTTTCAAAATTTTTTTCAAATTTTTTTTTCAATTTTTTTTTCGAAAATTTTTTTTCGAAATTTTTTTCGAAAATTTTTTTCGAAATTTTTTTTTTTTAAATTTTTTTCGAAAATTTTTTTTCAAAATTTTTTTCAAAATTTTTTTCGAAAATTTTTTCCAATTTTTTTTCGAAAATTTTTTTCGAAAATTTTTTCGAAAATTTTTTTTGAAAATTTTTTCGAAAATTTTTTTTCGAAAATTTTTTTTCAAAATTTTTTTAAAAATTTTTTTTTCAAATTTTTTTTTCAAAATTTTTTTCAAAATTTTTTTCGAAAATTTTTTTTCAAAATTTTTTGAAAGAATTTTTTCGAAAATATTTTTTCGAAAATTTTTTTCAAAATTTTTTTCGAAAATTTTTTTCGAAAATTTTTTTCGAAAATTTTTTTCAAATTTTTTTCGAAAATTTTTTTCGAAATTTTTCTCGAAATTTTTTTCGAAATTTTTTTTGAAAATTCTTTTGGAATTTTTTTTTGAAAATTTTTTTGGAAATTTTTTTTGAAATTTTTTTGGAAATTTTTTTTCAAATTTTTTTTGGAAATTTTTTTCGAAATTTTTTTTTCAAAATTTTTTTCGAGATTTTTTTTTCAAAATTTTTTTCAAAATTTTTTTAAAAATTTTATTCAAAATTTTTTTTGAAAATTTTTTCGAAATTTTTTTTTCAAAATTTTTTTCGAAAATTTTTTTTCTAAATTTTTTTCGAAAATCTTTTTCTAAATTTTTTTCGAAAATTTTTTTCAAAATTTTTTTCGAAAATTTTTTTCGAAAATTTTTTTCGAAAATTTTTTTCGAAAATTTTTTTCGAAATTTTTTTTCGAAAATTTTTTTCAAAATATTTTTCGAAAATTTTTTTTCAAAATTTTTTTCGAAAATTTTTTTTCAAAATTTTTTTCGAAAATTTTTTTTCAAAATTTTTTCAAATTTTTTTTCAAAATTTCTTTCGAAAATTTTTTTCGAAAATTTTTTTTCAAAATTTTTTTCAAAATTTTTTTTCCAAATTTTTTTCGAAAATTTTTTTCAAAATTTTTTTCGAAAATTTTTTTTGGAAATTTTTTTCAAAATTTTTTTCGAAAATTTTTTTCGAAAATTTTTTTCGAAAACTTTTTTCGAAATTTTTTTCGAAATTTTTTTCGAAATTTTTTTCGAAAATTTTTTTCGAAATTTTTTTTTTTCAAAATTTTTTTTGAAAATTTTTTTTCAAAATTTTTTTCAAAATTTTTTTCGAAATTTTTTTTTCAAAACTTTTTTCGAAAATTTTTTTTCAAAATTTTTTTCAAATTTTTTTTCGAAAATTTTATTCAAATTTTTTTTCGAAAATTTTTTTCGAAAATTTTTTCGAAAATTTTTTTTGAAAATTTTTTCGAAAATTTTTTTCGAAAATTTTTTTTAAAAATTTTTTTCGAAAATTTTTTTCAAAATTTTTTTCAAAATTTTTTTCGAAAATTTTTTTCAAAATTTTTTTCGAAAATTTTTTTCGAAAATTTTTTTCAAAATTTTTTTCGAAAATTTTTTTCAAATTTTTTTTCGAAAATTTTTTCGAAAATTTTTTTCAAAATTTTTTTCAAAAATTTTTTTCAAAATTTTTTTCGAAATTTTTTTTTCAAAATATTTTTCGAAAATTTTTTTTCAAAATTTTTTTCAAAATTTTTTTCGAAAATTTTTTTCAAAATTTTTTTCCAAAATTTTTTTCGAAAATTTTTTTCAAAATTTTTTTCGAAAATTTTTTTCAAAATTTTTTTAGAAAATTTTTTTCAAAATTTTTTTCCAAAATTTTTATCCAATTTTTTTTGGAAATTTTTTTTCAAAAATTTTTTCGAAAATTTTTTTCGAAAATTTTTTTCAAAATTTTTTTCGAAAATTTTTTTTCAAAATTTTTTTCGAAAATTTTTTTTCAAAATTTTTTTCGAAAATTTTTTTTCAAAATTTTTTTCGAAAATTTTTTTTCAAAATTTTTTTCGAAAATTTTTTTTCAAAATTTTTTTCAAAATTTTCTTTGAAAATTTTTTTCAAAATTTTCTTCGAAAATTTTTTTTGGAAATTTTTTCAAAAATTTTTTTCGAAAATATTTTTCAAAATTTTTTTCGAAATTTTTTTTTCAAAATTTTTTTCAAAATTTTTTTCGAAAATTTTTTTTCAAAATTTCTTTCGAAAATTTTTTTTCAAAATTTTTTTCAAAATTTTTTTCGAAAATTTTTTTCAAAATTTTTTTCGAAAATTTTTTTCGAAAATTTTTTTCAAAATTTTTTTCAAATTTTTTTTTCAATTTTTTTTTCGAAAATTTTTTTTCGAAATTTTTTTCGAAAATTTTTTTCGAAATTTTTTTTTTTAAAATTTTTTTCGAAAATTTTTTTTCAAAATTTTTTTCAAAATTTTTTTCGAAAATTTTTTCCAATTTTTTTTCGAAAATTTTTTTCGAAAATTTTTTCGAAAATTTTTTTTGAAAATTTTTTCGAAAATTTTTTTTCGAAATTTTTTTTTCAAAATTTTTTTAAAAATTTTTTTTTCAAATTTTTTTTTCAAAATTTTTTTAAAAATTTTTTTCGAAAATTTTTTTTCAAAATTTTTTGAAAGAATTTTTTCGAAAAAATTTTTTCGAAAATTTTTTTCAAAATTTTTTTCGAAAATTTTTTTCGAAAATTTTTTTCGAAAATTTTTTTCAAATTTTTTTCGAATATTTTTTTCGAAAATTTTTTTCGAAAATTTTTTTTGGAAATTTTTTTTCAAAATTTTTTTCGAAAATTTTTTTCAAAATTTTTTTCGAAAATTTTTTTCATAATTTTTTTCGAAATTTTTTTTTCAAAATTTTTTTCGAAAATTTTTTTTCAAAATTTTTTTCAAAATTTTTTTCGAAAATTTTGTTCAAATTTTTTTTCGAAAATTTTTTTCGAAAATTTTTTCGAAAATTTTTTTCGAAAATTTTTTTTCAAAATTTTTTTCGAAAATTTTTTTCGAAAATTTTTTTCGAAAATTTTTTTCAAAATTTTTTTCGAAAATTTTTTTCGAAAATTTTTTTCAAAATTTTTTTCGAAAATTTTTTTCAAAATTTTTTTCGAAATTTTTTTTTCAAAATTTTTTTCGAAAATTTTTTTCAAAATTTTTTTCGAAAATTTTTTTCGAAAATTTTTTTCGAAAATTTTTTTTGGAAATTTTTTTTCAAAATTTTTTTCGAAAATTTTTTTTCAAAATTTTTTTCAAAATTTTTTTCGAAATTTTTTTTTCAAAATTTTTTTCGAAAATTTTTTTTCAAAATTTTTTTCAAAATTTTTTTCGAAATTTTTTTTTCAAAATTTTTTTCGAAAATTTTTTTCAAATTTTTTTTCGAAAATTCTTTTCGAAAATTTTTTCGAAAATTTTTTTCAAAAATTTTTTTTGGAAATTTTTTTTCAAAATTTTTTTCAAAATTTTTTTCGAAAATTTTTTTCAAATTTTTTTTCGAAAATGTTTTTCGAAAATTTTTTCGAAAATTTTTTTCAAAAATTTTTTTTGGAAATTTTTTTTCAAAATTTTTTTCAAAATTTTTTTCGAAAATTTTTTTCAAAATTTTTTTCGAAAATTTTTTTCAAAATTTTTTTCAAAATTTTTTTTCCAAATTTTTTTCGAAAATTTTTTTCAAAATTTTTTTCGAAAATTTTTTTTGGAAATTTTTTTCAAAATTTTTTTCGAAAATTTTTTTCGAAAATTTTTTTCGAAAACTTTTTTCGAAATTTTTTTCGAAATTTTTTTCGAAATTTTTTTCGAAAATTTTTTTCGAAATTTTTTTTTTTCAAAATTTTTTTTGAAAATTTTTTTTCAAAATTTTTTTCAAAATTTTTTTCGAAATTTTTTTTTCAAAACTTTTTTCGAAAATTTTTTTTCAAATTTTTTTTTCAAAATTTTTTTCGAAAATTTTTTTCAAATTTTTTTTCGAAAATTTTTTTCGAAAATTTTTTCGAAAATTTTTTTCAAAATTTTTTTCGAAAATTTTTTTCATAATTTTTTTCGAAATTTTTTTTCAAAATTTTTTTCGAAAATTTTTTTTCAAAATTTTCTTCAAAATTTTTTTCGAAAATTTTGTTCAAATTTTTTTTCGAAAATTTTTTTCGAAAATTTTTTCGAAAATTTTTTTCGAAAATTTTTTTTCAAATTTTTTTTCGAAAATTTTTTTCAAAATTTTTTTCGAAAATTTTTTTCGAAAATTTTTTTCAAAATTTTTTTCGAAAATTTTTTTCAGAATTTTTTTCGAAAATTTTTTTTCAGAATTTTTTTCAAATTTTTTTCGAAATTTTTTTTTCAAAATTTTTTTCGAATATTTTTTTTTAAAATTTTTTTCAAAATTTTTTTCGAAAATTTTTTTCAAATTTTTTTTCGAAAATTTTTTTCGAAAATTTTTTCGAAAACTTTTTTCGAAAATTTTTTTTGGAAATTTTTTTTCAAAATTTTTTTCTAAATTTTGTTCAAAATTTTTTTAAAAATTTTTTTCGAAAATTTTTTTCAAAATTTTTTTCGAAAACTTTTTTCGAAATTTTTTTCGAAATTTTTTTCGAAATTTTTTTCGAAAATGTTTTTCGAAATTTTTTTTGAAAATTTTTTTTCAAAATTTTTTTCAAAATTTTTTTCGAAATTTTTTTTAAAAATTTTTTTCGAAAATTTTTTTTCAAAATTTTTTTCAAATTTTTTTTCGAAAATTTTATTCAAATTTTTTTTCGAAAATTTTTTTCGAAAATTTTTTCGAAAATTTTTTTCGAAATTTTTTTCGAAAATTTTTTTCGAAATTTTTTTTTTTTTAATTTTTTTCGAAAATTTTTTTTCAAAATTTTTTTCAAAATTTTTTTCGAAAATTTTTTCCAATTTTTTTTCGAAAATTTTTTTCGAAAATTTTTTCGAAAATTTTTTTCGAAAATTTTTTCGAAAATTTTTTTTCGAAAATTTTTTTTCAAAATTTTTTTAAAAATTTTTTTTTCAAATTTTTTTTTCAAAATTTTTTTCAAAATTTTTTTCGAAAATTTTTTTTCAAAATTTTTTTAAAGAATTTTTTCGAAAATATTATTTCGAAAATTTTTTTCAAAATTTTTTTCGAAAATTTTTTTCGAAAATTTTTTTCAAATTTTTTTCGAAAATTTTTTTCGAAATTTTTCTCGAAATTTTTTTCGAAATTTTTTTTGAAAATTCTTTTGGAATTTTTTTTTGAAAATTTTTTTGGAAATTTTTTTTGAAATTTTTTTGGAAATTTTTTTTCAAATTTTTTTTGGAAATTTTTTTTAAAAATTTTTTTCGAGATTTTTTTTTCAAAATTTTTTTCAAAATTTTTTTAAAAATTTTTTTCAAAATTTTTTTTGAAAATTTTTTTCGAAATTTTTTTTTCAAAGTTTTTTTCGAAAATTTTTTTTCTAAATTTTTTTCGAAAATCTTTTTCTAAATTTTTTTCGAAAATTTTTTTCAAAATTTTTTTCGAAAATTTTTTTCGAAAATTTTTTTCGAAAATTTTTTTCGAAATTTTTTTTCGAAAATTTTTTTCAAAATATTTTTCGAAAATTTTTTTTCAAAATTTTTTTCGAAAATTTTTTTTCAAAATTTTTTTCGAAAATTTTTTTTCAAAATTTTTTCAAAATTTTTTTCAAAATTTGTTTCGAAAATTTTTTTCGAAAATTTTTTTTCAAAATTTTTTTCAAAATTTTTTTTCCAAATTTTTTTCGAAAATTTTTTTCAAAATTTTTTTCGAAAATTTTTTTTGGAAATTTTTTTCAAAATTTTTTTCGAAAATTCTTTTCGAGAATTTTTTTCGAAAACTTTTTTCGAAATTTTTTTCGAAATTTTTTTCGAAATTTTTTTCGAAAATTTTTTTCGAAATTTTTTTTTTTCAAAATTTTTTTTGAAAATTTTTTTTCAAAATTTTTTTCAAAATTTTTTTCGAAATTTTTTTTTCAAAACTTTTTTCGAAAATTTTTTTTCAAAATTTTTTTCAAATTTTTTTTCGAAAATTTTATTCAAATTTTTTTTCGAAAATTTTTTTCGAAAATTTTTCGAAAATTTTTTTCAAATTTTTTTTCGAAAATTTTTTTCGAAAATTTTTTTCGAAAATTTTTTCGAAAATTTTTTTCAAAATTTTTTTCGAAAATTTTTTTCATAATTTTTTTCGAAATTTTTTTTTCAAAATTTTTTTCGAAAATTTTTTTTCAAAATTTTTTTCAAAATTTTTTTCGAAAATTTTGTTCAAATTTTTTTTCGAAAATTTTTTTCGAAAATTTTTTCGAAAATTTTTTTCGAAAATTTTTTTTCAAAATTTTTTTCGAAAATTTTTTTCGAAAATTTTTTTCGAAAATTTTTTTCAAAATTTTTTTCGAAAATTTTTTTCGAAAATTTTTTTCAAAATTTTTTTCGAAAATTTTTTTCAAAATTTTTTTCGAAATTTTTTTTTCAAAATTTTTTTCGAAAATTTTTTTCAAAATTTTTTTCGAAAATTTTTTTCGAAAATTTTTTTTGGAAATTTTTTTTCAAAATTTTTTTCGAAAATTTTTTTTCAAAATTTTTTTCAAAATTTTTTTCGAAATTTTTTTTTCAAAATTTTTTTCGAAAATTTTTTTCAAATTTTTTTTCGAAAATTTTTTTCGAAAATTTTTTTCGAAAATTTTTTCGAAAATTTTTTTCAAAAATTTTTTTTGGAAATTTTTTTTCAAAATTTTTTTCAAAATTTTTTTCGAAAATTTTTTTCAAATTTTTTTTCGAAAATGTTTTTCGAAAATTTTTTCGAAAATTTTTTTCAAAAATTTTTTTTGGAAATTTTTTTTCAAAATTTTTTTCAAAATTTTTTTCGAAAATTTTTTTCAAAATTTTTTTCGAAAATTTTTTTCAAAATTTTTTTCAAAATTTTTTTTCCAAATTTTTTTCGAAAATTTTTTTCAAAATTTTTTTTGAAAATTTTTTTTGGAAATTTTTTTCGAAATTTTTTTTCGAAAATTTTTTTCGAAAACTTTTTTCGAAATTTTTTTCGAAACTTTTTTTTCGAAATTTTTTTCGAAAATTTTTTTCGAAATTTTTTTTTTTTTTAATTTTTTTTGAAAATTTTTTTTCAAAATTTTTTTTAAAATTTTTTTCGAAATTTTTTTTTCAAAACTTTTTTCGAAAATTTTTTTTCAAAATTTTTTTCAAAATTTTTTTCGAAAATTTTATTCAAATTTTTTTTCGAAAATTTTTTTCGAAAATTTTTTCGAAAATTTTTTTCAAATTTTTTTTCGAAAATTTTTTTCGAAAATTTTTTCGAAAATTTTTTTCAAAATTTTTTTCGAAAATTTTTTTCATAATTTTTTTCGAAATTTTTTTTTCAAAATTTTTTTCGAAAATTTTTTTTCAAAATTTTTTTCGAAAATTTTTTTCAAATTTTTTTTCGAAAATTTTTTTCGAAAATTTTTTCGAAAATTTTTTTCGAAAATTTTTTTTGGAAATTTTTTTTCAAAATTTTTTTCTAAATTTTTTTCAAAATTTTTTTAAAAATTTTTTTCGAAAATTTTTTTCAAAATTTTTTTCGAAAATTTTTTTCGAAAACTTTTTTCGAAATTTTTTTCGAAATTTTTTTCGAAATTTTTTTCGAAAATGTTTTTCGAAAATTTTTTTCGAAATTTTTCTCGAAATTTTTTTCGAAATTTTTTTTGAAAATTCTTTTGGAATTTTTTTTTGAAAATTTTTTTGGAAATTTTTTTTGAAATTTTTTTGGAAATTTTTTTTCAAATTTTTTTTGGAAATTTTTTTTAAAAATTTTTTTCGAGATTTTTTTTTCAAAATTTTTTTCAAAATTTTTTAAAAAATTTTTTTCAAAATTTTTTTTGAAAATTTTTTTCGAAATTTTTTTTTCAAAATTTTTTTCGAAAATTTTTTTTCTAAATTTTTTTCGAAAATCTTTTTCTAAATTTTTTTCGAAAATTTTTTTCAAAATTTTTTTCGAAAATTTTTTTCGAAAATTTTTTTCGAAAATTTTTTTCGAAAATTTTTTTCGAAATTTTTTTTCGAAAATTTTTTTCAAAATATTTTTCGAAAATTTTTTTTCAAAATTTTTTTCGAAAATTTTTTTTCAAAATTTTTTTCGAAAATTTTTTTTCAAAATTTTTTCAAAATTTTTTTCAAAATTTCTTTCGAAAATTTTTTTCGAAAATTTTTTTTCAAAATTTTTTTCAAAATTTTTTTTCCAAATTTTTTTCGAAAATTTTTTTCAAAATTTTTTTCGAAAATTTTTTTTGGAAATTTTTTTCAAAATTTTTTTCGAAAATTCTTTTCGAGAATTTTTTTCGAAAACTTTTTTCGAAATTTTTTTCGAAATTTTTTTCGAAATTTTTTTCGAAAATTTTTTTCGAAATTTTTTTTTTCAAAATTTTTTTTGAAAATTTTTTTTCAAAATTTTTTTCAAAATTTTTTTCGAAATTTTTTTTTAAAAACTTTTTTCGAAAATTTTTTTTAAAAATTTTTTTCAAATTTTTTTTCGAAAATTTTATTCAAATTTTTTTTCGAAAATTTTTTTCGAAAATTTTTTCGAAAATTTTTTACAAATTTTTTTTCGAAAATTTTTTTCGAAAATTTTTTTCGAAAATTTTTTCGAAAATTTTTTTCAAAATTTTTTTCGAAAATTTTTTTCATAATTTTTTTCGAAATTTTTTTTTCAAAATTTTTTTCGAAAATTTTTTTTCAAAATTTTTTTCAAAATTTTTTTCGAAAATTTTGTTCAAATTTTTTTTCGAAAATTTTTTTCGAAAATTTTTTCGAAAATTTTTTTCGAAATTTTTTTTTCAAAATTTTTTTCGAAAATTTTTTTCGAAAATTTTTTTTAAAATTTTTTTCGAAAATTTTTTTCGAAAATTTTTTTCGAAAATTTTTTTCAAAATTTTTTTCGAAATTTTTTTTTCAAAATTTTTTTCGAAAATTTTTTTCAAATTTTTTTTCGAAAATTTTTTTCGAAAATTTTTTCGAAAATGTTTTTCGAAAATTTTTTCGAAAATTTTTTTCAAAATTTTTTTTGGAAAGTTTTTTTCAAAATTTTTTTCGAAAATTTTTTTCAAATTTTTTTTCGAAAATTTTTTTCGAAAATTCTTTTTCAAAATTTTTTTCGAAAATTTTTTTCAAAATTTTTTTCGAAAATTTTTTTCAAAATTTTTTTCGAAAATTTTTTTCCAAAAATTTTTTTCGAAATTTTTTTTTCAAAATTTTTTTCGAATATTTTTTTTAAAATTTTTTTTCAAAATTTTTTTCGAAAATTTTTTTCAAATTTTTTTTCGAAAATTTTTTTCGAAAATTTTTCGAAAATTTTTTTCGAAAATTTTTCGAAAATTTTTTTCGAAAATTTTTTTTGGAAATTTTTTTTCAAAATTTTTTTCAAAATTTTTTTCAAAATTTTTTAAAAAATTTTTTTCAAAATTTTTTTCAAAATTTTTTTCAAAATTTTTTTCAAAATTTTTTTAAAAATTTTTTTCGAAAATTTTTTTCAAATTTTTTTTCGATAATTTTTTTCGAAAATTTTTTTTGGAAATTTTTTTTCAAAATTTTTTTCAAAATTTTTTTCGAAAATTTTTTTCAAATTTTTTTTCGAAAATTTTTTTCGAAAATTTTTTCGAAAATTTTTTTCGAAAATTTTTTTCAAAATTTTTTTCGAAAATTTTCTTCAAAATTTTTTTCGAAATTTTTTTTTCAAAATTTTTTTCGAAAATTTTTTTCAAATTTTTTTTCGAAAATTTTTTTGAAATTTTTTTTCGAAAATTTTTTTCGAAAATTTTTTCGAAAATTTTTTTGAAATTTTTTTTCGAAAATTTTTTTTGAAAATTTTTTCGAAAATTTGGAAATTTTTTTTCAAAATTTTTTTCAAAATTTTTTTCAAATTTTTTTTCAAAATTTTTTTCGAAAATTTTTTTCAAAATTTTTTTCGAAAATTTTTTTCAAAATTTTTTTCAAAATTTTTTTCAAAATTTTTTTCAAAATTTTTTTCAAAATTTTTTTCGAAAATTTTTTTCGAAAATTTTTTTCGAAATTTTTTTTTCAAAATTTTTTTTGAAAATTTTTTCGAAAATTTTTTTCGAAAATTTTTTTTGGAAATTTTTTTTCAACATTTTTTTCAAAATTTTTTTCAAAATTTTTTTCAAAATTTTTTTCGAAAATTTTTTTCGAAATTTTTTTTTCAAAATTTTTTTCGAAAAATTTATTTCAAAATTTTTTTCAAAATTTTTTTCGAAAATTTTTTTCAAATTTTTTTCGAAAATATTTTTCAAAATTTTTTTCGAAAATTTTTTTTCGAAAATTTTTTTCGAAAATTTTTTTCAAAATTTTGTTCAAATTTTTTTTCGAAAATTTTTTTCAAATTTTTTTTCGAAAATTTTTTCGAAAATTTTTTTCAAAATTTTTTTCAAAATTTTTTTTCAAAATTTTTTTCGAAATTTTTTTTTCAAAATATTTTTCGAAAATTTTTTTTGAAAATTTTTTTCGAAAATTTTTTTGAAAATTTTTTTACAAAATTTTTTTCGAAAAATTTTATCAAAATTTTTTTCAAAATTTTTTTCAAAATTTTTTTCGAAAATTTTTTTCAAATTTTTTTTCGAAAATTTTTTTCGAAAATTTTTTCGAAAATTTTTTTCAAATTTTTTTTCGAAAATTTTTTTCAAAATTTTTTTCGAAATTTTTTTTTCAAAATTTTTTTTGAAAATTTTTTTTCAAAATTTTTTTCAAAATTTTTTTTCAAAATTTTTTTCAAAAATTTTTTTCTTTTTCGAAAATTTTTTTCGAAAATTTTTTTCAAAATTTTTTTCGAAAATTTTTTTCGAATATTTTTTTAAAAAATTTTTTTCAAAATTTTTTTCGAAAATTTTTTTCAAATTTTTTTCGAAACTTTTTTTCGAAATTTTTTTCGAAAATTTTTTTCGAAAATTTTTTTTGGAAATTTTTTTTCAAAATTTTTTTCAAAATTTTTTTCAAAATTTTTTTCGAAAATTTTTTTCAAATTTTTTTCGGAAATTTTTTTCAAAATTTTTTTCGAAATTTTTTTTTCGAATTTTTTTTTTCAAAATTTTTTTCGAAAATTTTTTTCGAAAATTTTTTTCAAATTTTTTTTCGAAAATTTTTTTCGAAAATTTTTTTTGGAAATTTTTTTTCAAAATTTTTTTCAAAATTTTTTTCGAAAATTTTTTCAAATTTTTTTTCGAAAATTTTTTTCGAAAATTTTTTCGAAAATTTTTTTCGAAAATTTTTTTCAAAATTTTTTTCGAAAATTTTTTTCAAAATTTTTTTCGAAATTTTTTTTTCAAAATTTTTTTCGAAAATTTTTTTTCAAAATTTTTTTCAAAATTTTTTTCAATTTTTTTTTCGAAAATTTTTTTTGAAAATTTTTTCGAAATTTTTTTTCGAAAATTTTTTTTAAAAATTTTTTTCGAAAATTTTTTTCAAAATTTTTTTCGAAAATTTTTTTCAAATTTTTTTTCGAAAATTTTTTTCGAAATTTTTTTCGAAAATTTTTTTCAAAATTTTTTTCGAAAATTTTTTTCAAAATTTTTTTCGAAATTTTTTTTTCAAAATTTTTTTTGAAAATTTTTTCGAAAATTTTTTTGAAATTTTTTTTCGAAAATTTTTTTCGAAAATTTTTTCGAAAATTTTTTTCAAAATTTTTTTCGAAAATTTTTGTCGAAAATTTTCTTCAAAATTTTTTTCGAAAATTTTTTTCAAAATTTCTTTCGAAATTTTTTTTTCAAAATTTTTTTCGAAAATTTTTTTTCAAAATTTTTTTCAAAATTTTTTTCGAAAATTTTTTTCAAATTTTTTTTCGAAAATTTTTTTCGAAAATTTTTTTCGAAAATTTTTTTCGAAAATTTTTTTCAAAATTTTTTTCGAAAATTTTTTTCAAAATTTTTTTCGAAAATTTTTTTTGGAAATTTTTTTTCAAAATTTTTTTCAAAATTTTTTTCAAATTTTTTTTCAAAATTTTTTTCGAAAATTTTTTTCGAAAATTTTTTTCGAAAATTTTTTTCAAAATTTTTTTCGAAAATTTTTTTCAAAATTTTTTCAAAATTTTTTTCGAAATTTTTTTTTCCAAATTTTTTTTCGAAAATTTTTTTCAAATTTTTTTTCGAAAATTTTTTTCGAAAATTTTTTCGAAAATTTTTTTCGTAAATTTTTTTTGGAAATTTTTTTTCAAAATTTTTTTCAAAATTTTTTTCAAAAATTTTTTCGAAAATTTTTTTCAAATTTTTTTTCGAAAATTTTTTTCGAAAATTTTTTCGAAAATTTTTTTCAAATTTTTTTTCGAAAATTTTTTTCAAAATTTTTTTCGAATTTTTTTTTTCAAAATTTTTTTCGAAAATTTTTTTTCAAAATTTTTTTCAAAATTTTTTTCGAAAATTTTTTTCAAATTTTTTTTCGAAAATTTTTTTCGAAAATTTTTTCGAAAATTTTTTTTGAAAATTCTTTTTCAAAATGTTTTTCGAAAATTTTTTTCAAAATTTTTTTCGTAAATTTTTTTCGAAAATTTTTTTCAAAATTTTTTTCGAAAATTTTTTTCGAAAATTTTTTTCAAAATTTTTTTCGAAATTTTTTTTTCAAAATTTTTTTCCAATATTTTTTTGAAAAATTTTTTTCAAAATTTTTTTCGAAAATTTTTTTCAAAATTTTTTTCGAAAATTTTTTTCAAATTTTTTTTCGAAAATTTTTTTCGAAAATTTTTTTCGAAAATTTTTTTCGAAAATTTTTTTCAAAATTTTTTTCAAAATTTTTTTCGAAAATTGTTTTCAAATTTTTTTTCGAAAATTTTTTTCGAAAATTTTTTTCAAAATTTTTTTCGAAAATTTTTTTCGAAAAAGTTTTTTCAAAATTTTTTTCGAAATTTTTTTTTTTTAATTTTTTTCGAATATTTTTTTTTAAAATTTTTTTCAAAATTTTTTTCGAAAATTTTTTTCAAATTTTTTTTCGAAAATTTTTTTCGAAATTTTTTTCGAAAATTTTTTTCGAAAATTTTTTTTGGAAATTTTTTTTCAAAATTTTTTTCAAAATTTTTTTCAAAATTTTTTCAAAATTTTTTTCAAATTTTTTTTCGAAAATTTTTTTCGAAAATTTTTTTCAAAATTTTTTTCGAAAATTTTTTTCGAAAAAGTTTTTTCAAAATTTTTTTCGAAATTTTTTTTTTTTAATTTTTTTCGAATATTTTTTTTAAAAATTTTTTTCAAAATTTTTTTCGAAAATTTTTTTCAAATTTTTTTTCGAAAATTTTTTTCGAAACTTTTTTTCAAAATTTTTTTCGAAAATTTTTTTCGAAAAAGTTTTTTCAAAATTTTTTTCGAAATTTTTTTTTTTTAATTTTTTTCGAATATTTTTTTTTTAAATTTTTTTCAAAATTTTTTTCAAAATTTTTTTAAAAATTTTTTTCGAAAATTTTTTTCAAAATTTTTTTTGAAAATTTTTTTCGAAAATTTTTTTCGAAAATTTTTTTCGAAAATTTTTTTCAAAATTTTTTTCGAAAATTTTTTTCAAATTTTTTTTCGAAAATTTTTTTTGGAAATTTTTTTTCAAAATTTTTTTCAAAATTTTTTTCAAATTTTTTTTCAAAATTTTTTTCGAAAATTTTTTTCAAAATTTTTTTCGAAAATTTTTTTCGAAAATTTTTTTCGAAAATTTTTTTCGAAAATTTTTTTCAAAATTTTTTTCGAAAATTTTTTTCAAAATTTTTTTCGAAATTTTTTTTTCAAAATTTTTTTCGAAAATTTTTTTTCAAAATTTTTTCAAAATTTTTTTCGAAATTTTTTTTTCCAAATTTTTTTTCGAAAATTTTTTTCAAATTTTTTTTCGAAAATTTTTTTCGAAAATATTTTCGAAAATGTTTTTCGAAAATTTTTTTTCAAAATTTTTTTCAAAATTTTTTTCAAAATTTTTTTCAAAATTTTTTTCGAAAATTTTTTTCAAATTTTTTTTCGAAAATTTTTTTCGAAAATTTTTTCGAAAATTTTTTTCGAAAATTTTTTCGAAAATTTTTTTCGAAAATTCTTTTTCAAAATTTTTTTCGAAAATTTTTTTCAAAATTTTTTTCGAAAATTTTTTTCAAAATATTTTTCAAAAATTTTTTTCGAAAATTTTTTTCAAAATTTATTTCGAAATTTTTTTTTCAAAATTTTTTTCGAAAATTTTTTTCAAATTTCTTTTCGAAAATTTTTTTCGAAAATTTTTTCGAAAATTTTTTTCAAAATTTTTTTTGGAAAGTTTTTTTCAAAATTTTTTTCAAAATTTTTTTCAAATATTTTTTCAAAATTTTTTTCGAAAATTTTTTTCAAAATTTTTTTCGAAAATTTTTTTCAAAATTCTTTTCGAAATTTTTTTTTCAAAATTTTTTTCGAAAATTTTTTTTCAAAATTTTTTCAAAATTTTTTTCGAAATTTTTTTTTCAAAATTTTTTTCGAAAATTTTTTTCAAATTTTTTTTCGAAAATTTTTTTCGAAAATTTTTTCGAAAATTTTTTTCAAAATTTTTTTCGAATTTTTTTTTTCAAAATTTTTTCGAAAATTTTTTTTCAAAATTTTTTTCAAATTTTTTTTCGAAAATTTTTTTCAATTTTTTTTTCGAAAATTTTTTTCGAAAATTCTTTTTCAAAATTTTTTTCGAAAATTTTTTTCAAAATTTTTTTCGAAAATTTTTTTCAAAATTTTTTCGAAATTTTTTTTTCAAAATTTTTTTCGAATATTTTTTTGAAAAATTTTTTTCAAAATTTTTTTCGAAAATTTTTTTCAAATTTTTTTTCGAAAATTTTTTTCGAAAATTTTTTCGAAAATTTTTTTCGAAAATTTTTTTTGGAAATTTTTTTTCAAAATTTTTTTCAAAATTTTTTTTTCAAAATTTTTTTTTAAAAAATTTTTTCAAAATGTTTTTCGAAAATTTTTTTCAAAATTTTTTTTGAAAATTTTTTTCGAAAATTTTTTTCGAAAATTTTTTTCAAATTTTTTTCGAAAATTTTTTCAAAATTTTTTTCGAAGTTTTTTTTTCAAAATTTTTTTCGAAAATTTTTTTCAAATTTTTTTTCGAAAATTTTTTTTGGAAATTTTTTTTCAAAATTTTTTTCAAAAGTTTTTTCGAAAATTTTTTTCAAAATTTTTTTCGAAATTTTTTTTTCAAAATTTTTTTCGAAAATTTTTTTTCAAAATTTTTTCAAAATTTTTTTCGAAAATTTTTTTCAAATTTTTTTTAGAAAATTTTTTTTGAAAATTTTTTCGAAAATTTTTTTCGAAAATTTTTTTTAAAAATTTTTTTCGAAAATTTTTTTCAAAATTTTTTTCGAAAATTTTTTTCAAAATTTTTTTAGAAAATTTTTTTCAAAATTTTTTTTCAAAATTTTTTTCAAAATTTTTTTCGAAAATTTTTTTTAAAAATTTTTTTCGAAAATTTTTTTCAAAATTTTTTTCGAAAATTTTTTTCAAAATTTTTTTAGAAAATTTTTTTCAAAATTTTTTTTCGAAAATTTTTTTCAAAATTTTTTTCAAAATTTTTTTCAAAAATTTTTTTCAAAATTTTTTTCGAAATTTTTTTTTCAAAATATTTTTCGAAAATTTTTTTTCAAAATTTTTTTCAAAATTTTTTTCGAAAATTTTTTTCAAATTTTTTTTCCAAAATTTTTTTCGAAAATTTTTTTCAAAATTTTTTTCGAAAATTTTTTTCAAAATTTTTTTAGAAAATTTTTTTCAAAATTTTTTTCAAAAATTTTTTTCCAATTTTTTTCGAAAATTTTTTTTCAAAATTTTTTTCGAAAATTTTTTTCGAAAATTTTTTTCAAAATTTTTTTCGAAAATTTTTTTTCAAAATTTTTTTCGAAAATTTTTTTTCAAAATTTTTTTCGAAAATTTTTTTTCAAAATTTTTTTCGAAAATTTTTTTTCAAAATTTTTTTCAAAATTTTCTTCGAAAATTTTTTTTGGAAATTTTTTCAAAAATTTTTTTCGAAAATATTTTTCAAAATTTTTTTCGAAAATTTTTTTAAAAATTTTTTTCGAAATTTTTTTTTCAAAATTTTTTTCAAAATTTTTTTCGAAAATTTTTTTTCAAAATTTCTTTCGAAAATTTTTTTCGAAAATTTTTTTTCAAAATTTTTTTCAAAATTTTTTTCGAAAATTTTTTTCAAAATTTTTTTCGAAAATTTTTTTCAAAATTATTTTCGAAAATATTTTTCGAAAATTTTTTTCAAAATTTTTTTCAAATTTTTTTTTCAAAATTTTTTTCGAAAATTTTTTTTCGAAATTTTTTTCGAAAATTTATTTCGAAATATTTTTTTGTAAATTTTTTTCGAAAATTTTTTTTCAAAATTTTTTTCAAAATTTTTTTCGAAAATTTTTTTCAAATTTTTTTTCGAAAATTTTTTTCGAAAATTTTTTCGAAAATTTTTTTTCGAAAATTTTTTTTCAAAATTTTTTTAAAAAATTTTTTTTCAAATTTTTTTTTCAAAATTTTTTTTCCAAATTTATTTCGAAAATTTTTTTTCAAAATTTTTTTAAAGAATTTTTTCGAAAATATTTTTTCGAAAATTTTTTTCAAAATTTTTTTCGAAAATTTTTTTCGAAAATTTTTTTCTAAATTTTTTTAGAAAATTTTTTTGGAAAATTTTTTTCAAATTTTTTTCGAAAATTTTTTTCAAAATTTTTCTCGAAATTTTTTTCGAAATTTTTTTTGAAAATTTTTTTTAAAAATTTTTTTTAAAAATTTTTTTCGAGAATTTTTTTTCAAAATTTTTTTCAAAATTTTTTTAAAAATTTTTTTCAAATTTTTTTTTGAAAATTTTTTTCGAAATTTTTTTTTCAAAATTTTTTTCGGAAATTTTTTTTCTAAATTTTTTTCGAAAATCTTTTTCTAAATTTTTTTCGAAAATTTTTTTCAAAATTTTTTTCGAAAATTTTTTTCGAAAATTTTTTTTCGAAAATTTTTTTTCAAAATTTTTTTAAAAAATTTTTTTTCAAATTTTTTTTCAAAATTTTTTTCAAAATTTCTTTCGAAAATTTTTTTCGAAAATTTTTTTTCAAAATTTTTTTCAAAATTTTTTTCGAAATTTTTTTTCCAAATTTTTTTCGAAAATTTTTTTCAAAATTTTTTTCGAAAATTTTTTTTGGAAATTTTTTTCAAAATTTTTTTCGAAAATTTTTTTCGAAAATTTTTTTCGAAAACTTTTTTCGAAATTTTTTTCGAAATTTTTTTCGAAATTTTTTTTGAAAATTTTTTTTCAAAATTTTTTTCGAAATTTTTTTTTCAAAACTTTTTTCGAAAATTTTTTTCGAAAATTTTTTTCAAAATTTTTTTCGAAAATTTTTTTCAAATTTTTTTTCGAAAATTTTTTTTGGAAATTTTTTTTCAAAATTTTTTTCAAAATTTTTTTCAAATTTTTTTTCAAAATTTTTTTCGAAAATTTTTTTCAAAATTTTTTTCGAAAATTTTTTTCGAAAATTTTTTTCGAAAATTTTTTTCGAAAATTTTTTTCGAAAATTTTTTTCGAAAATTTTTTTCAAAATTTTTTTCGAAAATTTTTTTCAAAATTTTTTTCGAAAATTTTTTTCAAAATTTTTTTCGAAATTTTTTTTTCAAAATTTTTTTCGAAAATTTTTTTTCAAAATTTTTTCAAAATTTTTTTCGAAATTTTTTTTTCCAAATTTTTTTTCGAAAATTTTTTTCAAATTTTTTTTCGAAAATTTTTTTCGAAAATTTTTTCGAAAATGTTTTTCGAAAATTTTTTTTCAAAATTTTTTTCAAAATTTTTTTCAAAATTTTTTTCGAAAATTTTTTTCAAATTTTTTTTCGAAAATTTTTTTCGAAAATTTTTTCGAAAATTTTTTTCGAAAATTTTTTCGAAAATTTTTTTCGAAAATTTTTTCGAAAATTTTTTTCGAAAATTCTTTTTCAAAATTTTTTTCGAAAATTTTTTTCAAAATTTTTTTCGAAAATTTTTTTCGAAAATTTTTTTCAAAATATTTTTCAAAAATTTTTTTCAAAATTTATTTCGAAATTTTTTTTTCAAAATTTTTTTCGAAAATTTTTTTCAAATTTTTTTTCGAAAATTTTTTTCGAAAATATTTTCGAAAATTTTTTTCAAAATTTTTTTTGGAAAGTTTTTTTCAAAATTTTTTTCAAGATTTTTTTCAAATTTTTTTTCAAAATTTTTTTCGAAAATTTTTTTCAAAATTTTTTTCGAAAATTTTTTTCAAAATTCTTTTCGAAATTTTTTTTTCAAAATTTTTTTCGAAAATTTTTTTTCAAAATTTTTTCAAAATTTTTTTCGAAATTTTTTTTTCAAAATTTTCTTCGAAAATTTTTTTCAAATTTTTTTTGGAAATTTTTTTTCAAAATTTTTTTCAAAAGTTTTTTCAAAATATTTTTCTAAAATTTTTTTAAAATTTTTTTTCGAAAATTTTTTTCGAAAATTTTTTCGAAAATTTTTTTCAAAATTTTTTTCGAATTTTTTTTTTCAAAATTTTTTTCGAAAATTTTTTTTCAAAATTTTTTTCAAATTTTTTTTCGAAAATTCTTTTTCAAAATTTTTTTCGAAAATTTTTTTCAAAATTTTTTTCGAAAATTTTTTTCAAAATTTTTTCGAAATTTTTTTTTCAAAATTTTTTTCGAATATTTTTTTGAAAAATTTTTTTCAAAATTTTTTTCGAAAATTTTTTTCAAATTTTTTTTCGAAAATTTTTTTCGAAAATTTTTTCGAAAATTTTTTTCGAAAATTTTTTTTGGAAATTTTTTTTCAAAATTTTTTTCAAAATTTTTTTCAAAATTTTTTTCAAAATTTTTTTCAAAATTTTTTTTTAAAAATTTTTTTCAAAATGTTTTTCGAAAATTTTTTTCAAAATTTTTTTTGAAAATTTTTTTCGAAAATTTTTTTCGAAAATTTTTTTCAAATTTTTTTCGAAAATTTTTTCAAAATTTTTTTCGAAATTTTTTTTTCAAAATTTTTTTCGAAAATTTTTTTCAAATTTTTTTTCGAAAATTTTTTTTGGAAATTTTTTTTCAAAATTTTTTTCAAAAGTTTTTTCGAAAATTTTTTTCAAAATTTTTTTCGAAATTTTTTTTTCAAAATTTTTTTCGAAAATTTTTTTTCAAAATTTTTTCAAAATTTTTTTCAAATTTTTTTTCGAAAATTTTTTTTGAAAATTTTTTCGAAAATTTTTTTCGAAAATTTTTTTTAAAAATTTTTTTCGAAAATTTTTTTCAAAATTTTTTTCGAAAATTTTTTTCAAAATTTTTTTAGAAAATTTTTTTCAAAATTTTTTTTCAAAATTTTTTTCAAAATTTTTTTCGAAAATTTTTTTTAAAAATTTTTTTCGAAAATTTTTTTCAAAATTTTTTTCGAAAATTTTTTTCAAAATTTTTTTAGAAAATTTTTTTCAAAATTTTTTTTCGAAAATTTTTTTCAAAATTTTTTTCAAAATTTTTTTCAAAAATTTTTTTCAAAATTTTTTTCGAAATTTTTTTTTCAAAATATTTTTCGAAAATTTTTTTTCAAAATTTTTTTCAAAATTTTTTTCGAAAATTTTTTTCAAATTTTTTTTCCAAAATTTTTTTCGAAAATTTTTTTCAAAATTTTTTTCGAAAATTTTTTTCAAATTTTTTTTCGAAAATTTTTTTCGAAAATTTTTTTCGAAAATTTTTTTCGAAAATTTTTTTCAAAATTTTTTTCAAAATTTTTTTCGAAAATTGTTTTCAAATTTTTTTTCGAAAATTTTTTTCGAAAATTTTTTTCAAAATTTTTTTCGAAAATTTTTTTCGAAAAAGTTTTTTCAAAATTTTTTTCGAAATTTTTTTTTTTTAATTTTTTTCGAATATTTTTTTTTTAAATTTTTTTCAAAATTTTTTTCGAAAATTTTTTTCAAATTTTTTTTCGAAAATTTTTTTCGAAATTTTTTTCGAAAATTTTTTTCGAAAATTTTTTTTGGAAATTTTTTTTCAAAATTTTTTTCAAAATTTTTTTCAAAATTTTTTTCAAAATTTTTTTCAAAATTTTTTTCAAATTTTTTTTCGAAAATTTTTTTCGAAAATTTTTTTCAAAATTTTTTTCGAAAATTTTTTTCGAAAAAGTTTTTTCAAAATTTTTTTCGAAATTTTTTTTTTTTAATTTTTTTCGAATATTTTTTTTTAAAATTTTTTTCAAAATTTTTTTCGAAAATTTTTTTCAAATTTTTTTTCGAAAATTTTTTTCGAAACTTTTTTTCAAAATTTTTTTCGAAAATTTTTTTCGAAAAAGTTTTTTCAAAATTTTTTTCGAAATTTTTTTTTTTTAATTTTTTTCGAATATTTTTTTTTTAAATTTTTTTCAAAATTTTTTTCGAAAATTTTTTTCAAATTTTTTTTCGAAAATTTTTTTCGAAATTTTTTTCGAAAATTTTTTTCGAAATTTTTTTTTGGAAATTTTTTTTCAAAATTTTTTTCAATATTTTTTTCAAAATTTTTTTCAAAATTTTTTTCAAAATTTTTTTAAAAATTTTTTTCGAAAATTTTTTTCAAAATTTTTTTTGAAAATTTTTTTCGAAAATTTTTTTCGAAAATTTTTTTCAAAATTTTTTTCGAAAATTTTTTTCAAATTTTTTTTCGAAAATTTTTTTTGGAAATTTTTTTTCAAAATTTTTTTCAAAATTTTTTTCAAATTTTTTTTCAAAATTTTTTTCGAAAATTTTTTTCAAAATTTTTTTCGAAAATTTTTTTCGAAAATTTTTTTCGAAAATTTTTTTCGAAAATTTTTTTCAAAATTTTTTTCGAAAATTTTTTTCAAAATTTTTTTCGAAATTTTTTTTTCAAAATTTTTTTCGAAAATTTTTTTTCAAAATTTTTTCAAAATTTTTTTCGAAATTTTTTTTTCCAAATTTTTTTTCGAAAATTTTTTTCAAATTTTTTTTCGAAAATTTTTTTCGAAAATTTTTTCGAAAATGTTTTTCGAAAATTTTTTTTCAAAATTTTTTTCAAAATTTTTTTCAAAATTTTTTTCAAAATTTTTTTCGAAAATTTTTTTCAAATTTTTTTTCGAAAATTTTTTTCGAAAATTTTTTCGAAAATTTTTTTCGAAAATTTTTTCGAAAATTTTTTTCGAAAATTCTTTTTCAAAATTTTTTTCGAAAATTTTTTTCAAAATTTTTTTCGAAAATTTTTTTCGAAAATTTTTTTCAAAATATTTTTCAAAAATTTTTTTCGAAAATTTTTTTCAAAATTTATTTCGAAATTTTTTTTTCAAAATTTTTTTCGAAAATTTTTTTCAAATTTTTTTTCGAAAATTTTTTTCGAAAATTTTTTCGAAAATTTTTTTCAAAATTTTTTTTGGAAAGTTTTTTTCAAAATTTTTTTCAAAATTTTTTTCAAATTTTTTTTCAAAATTTTTTTCGAAAATTTTTTTCAAAATTTTTTTCGAAAATTTTTTTCGAAAATTTTTTTCAAAATTTTTTTCGAAAATTTTTTTCAAAATTCTTTTCGAAATTTTTTTTTCAAAATTTTTTTCGAAAATTTTTTTTCAAAATTTTTTCAAAATTTTTTTCGAAATTTTTTTTTCAAAATTTTTTTCGAAAATTTTTTTCAAATTTTTTTTGGAAATTTTTTTTCAAAATTTTTTTCAAAATTTTTTTCAAAATTTTTTTCGAAAATTTTTTTCAAATTTTTTTTCGAAAATTTTTTTCGAAAATTTTTTCGAAAATTTTTTTCAAAATTTTTTTCGAATTTTTTTTTTCAAAATTTTTTCGAAAATTTTTTTTCAAAATTTTTTTCAAATTTTTTTTCGAAAATTTTTTTCAATTTTTTTTTCGAAAATTTTTTTCGAAAATTCTTTTTCAAAATTTTTTTCGAAAATTTTTTTCAAAATTTTTTTCGAAAATTTTTTTCAAAATTTTTTCGAAATTTTTTTTTCAAAATTTTTTTCGAATATTTTTTTGAAAAATTTTTTTCAAAATTTTTTTCGAAAATTTTTTTCAAATTTTTTTTCGAAAATTTTTTTCGAAAATTTTTTCGAAAATTTTTTTCGAAAATTTTTTTTGGAAATTTTTTTTCAAAATTTTTTTCAAAATTTTTTTTTCAAAATTTTTTTTTAAAAAATTTTTTCAAAATGTTTTTCGAAAATTTTTTTCAAAATTTTTTTTGAAAATTTTTTTCGAAAATTTTTTTCGAAAATTTTTTTCAAATTTTTTTCGAAAATTTTTTCAAAATTTTTTTCGAAATTTTTTTTTCAAAATTTTTTTCGAAAATTTTTTTCAAATTTTTTTTCGAAAATTTTTTTTGGAAATTTTTTTTCAAAATTTTTTTCAAAAGTTTTTTCGAAAATTTTTTTCAAAATTTTTTTCGAAATTTTTTTTTCAAAATTTTTTTCGAAAATTTTTTTTCAAAATTTTTTCAAAATTTTTTTCGAAAATTTTTTTCAAATTTTTTTTAGAAAATTTTTTTTGAAAATTTTTTCGAAAATTTTTTTCGAAAATTTTTTTTAAAAATTTTTTTTGAAAATTTTTTTCAAAATTTTTTTCAAAAATTTTTTTCCAATTTTTTTCGAAAATTTTTTTTCAAAATTTTTTTCGAAAATTTTTTTCGAAATTTTTTTCAAAATTTTTTTCGAAAATTTTTTTTCAAAATTTTTTTCGAAAATTTTTTTTCAAAATTTTTTTCGAAAATTTTTTTTCAAAATTTTTTTCGAAAATTTTTTTTCAAAATTTTTTTCAAAATTTTCTTCGAAAATTTTTTTTGGAAATTTTTTCAAAAATTTTTTTCGAAAATATTTTTCAAAATTTTTTTCGAAAATTTTTTTAAAAATTTTTTTCGAAATTTTTTTTTCAAAATTTTTTTCAAAATTTTTTTCGAAAATTTTTTTTCAAAATTTCTTTCGAAAATTTTTTTCGAAAATTTTTTTTCAAAATTTTTTTCAAAATTTTTTTCGAAAATTTTTTTCAAAATTTTTTTCGAAAATTTTTTTCAAAATTATTTTCGAAAATATTTTTCGAAAATTTTTTTCAAAATTTTTTTCAAATTTTTTTTTCAAAATTTTTTTCGAAAATTTTTTTTCGAAATTTTTTTCGAAAATTTATTTCGAAATATTTTTTTGTAAATTTTTTTCGAAAATTTTTTTTCAAAATTTTTTTCAAAATTTTTTTCGAAAATTTTTTTCAAATTTTTTTTCGAAAATTTTTTTCGAAAATTTTTTCGAAAATTTTTTTTCGAAAATTTTTTTTCAAAATTTTTTTAAAAAATTTTTTTTCAAATTTTTTTTTCAAAATTTTTTTTCCAAATTTATTTCGAAAATTTTTTTTCAAAATTTTTTTAAAGAATTTTTTCGAAAATATTTTTTCGAAAATTTTTTTCAAAATTTTTCTCGAAATTTTTTTCGAAATTTTTTTTGAAAATTTTTTTTAAAAATTTTTTTTAAAAATTTTTTTCGAGAATTTTTTTTCAAAATTTTTTTCAAAATTTTTTTAAAAATTTTTTTCAAAATTTTTTTTGAAAATTTTTTTCGAAATTTTTTTTTCAAAATTTTTTTCGGAAATTTTTTTTCTAAATTTTTTTCGAAAATCTTTTTCTAAATTTTTTTCGAAAATTTTTTTCAAAATTTTTTTCGAAAATTTTTTTCGAAAATTTTTTTTCGAAAATTTTTTTTCAAAATTTTTTTAAAAAATTTTTTTTCAAATTTTTTTTCAAAATTTTTTCAAAATTTTTTTCAAAATTTCTTTCGAAAATTTTTTTCGAAAATTTTTTTCGAAAACTTTTTTCGAAATTTTTTTCGAAATTTTTTTCGAAATTTTTTTCGAAAATTTTTTTCGAAATTTTTTTTTTTCAAAATTTTTTTTGAAAATTTTTTTTCAAAATTTTTTTCGAAATTTTTTTTTCAAAACTTTTTTCGAAAATTTTTTTCGAAAATTTTTTTCAAATTTTTTTTCGAAAATTTTTTTTGGAAATTTTTTTTCAAAATTTTTTTCAAAATTTTTTTCAAATTTTTTTTCAAAATTTTTTTCGAAAATTTTTTTCAAAATTTTTTTCGAAAATTTTTTTCGAAAATTTTTTTCGAAAATTTTTTTCGAAAATTTTTTTCGAAAATTTTTTTCAAAATTTTTTTCGAAAATTTTTTTCAAAATTTTTTTCGAAATTTTTTTTTCAAAATTTTTTTCGAAAATTTTTTTTCAAAATTTTTTCAAAATTTTTTTCGAAATTTTTTTTTCCAAATTTTTTTTCGAAAATTTTTTTCAAATTTTTTTTCGAAAATTTTTTTCGAAAATTTTTTCGAAAATGTTTTTCGAAAATTTTTTTTCAAAATTTTTTTCAAAATTTTTTTCAAAATTTTTTTCAAAATTTTTTTCGAAAATTTTTTTCAAATTTTTTTTCGAAAATTTTTTTCGAAAATTTTTTCGAAAATTTTTTTCGAAAATTTTTTCGAAAATTTTTTTCGAAAATTCTTTTTCAAAATTTTTTTCGAAAATTTTTTTCAAAATTTTTTTCGAAAATTTTTTTCGAAAATTTTTTTCAAAATATTTTTCAAAAATTTTTTTCAAAATTTATTTCGAAATTTTTTTTTCAAAATTTTTTTCGAAAATTTTTTTCAAATTTTTTTTCGAAAATTTTTTTCGAAAATTTTTTCGAAAATTTTTTTCAAAATTTTTTTTGGAAAGTTTTTTTCAAAATTTTTTTCAAAATTTTTTTCAAATTTTTTTTCAAAATTTTTTTCGAAAATTTTTTTCAAAATTTTTTTCGAAAATTTTTTTCAAAATTCTTTTCGAAATTTTTTTTTCAAAATTTTTTTCGAAATTTTTTTTTCAAAATTTTTTTCGAAAATTTTTTTCAAATTTTTTTTGGAAATTTTTTTTCAAAATTTTTTTCAAAATTTTTTTCAAAATTTTTTTCGAAAATTTTTTTAAAATTTTTTTTCGAAAATTTTTTTCGAAAATTTTTTCGAAAATTTTTTTCAAAATTTTTTTCGAATTTTTTTTTTCAAAATTTTTTTCGAAAATTTTTTTTCAAAATTTTTTTCAAATTTTTTTCGAAAATTCTTTTTCAAAATTTTTTTCGAAAATTTTTTTCAAAATTTTTTTCGAAAATTTTTTTCAAAATTTTTTCGAAATTTTTTTTTCAAAATTTTTTTCGAATATTTTTTTGAAAAATTTTTTTCAAAATTTTTTTCGAAAATTTTTTTCAAATTTTTTTTCGAAAATTTTTTTCGAAAATTTTTTCGAAAATTTTTTTCGAAAATTTTTTTTGGAAATTTTTTTTCAAAATTTTTTTCAAAATTTTTTTCAAAATTTTTTTCAAAATTTTTTTTTAAAAATTTTTTTCAAAATGTTTTTCGAAAATTTTTTTCAAAATTTTTTTTGAAAATTTTTTTCGAAAATTTTTTTCAAATTTTTTTCTAAAATTTTTTCAAAATTTTTTTCGAAATTTTTTTTTCAAAATTTTTTTCGAAAATTTTTTTCAAATTTTTTTTCGAAAATTTTTTTTGGAAATTTTTTTTCAAAATTTTTTTCAAAAGTTTTTTCGAAAATTTTTTTCAAAATTTTTTTCGAAATTTTTTTTTCAAAATTTTTTTCGAAAATTTTTTTTCAAAATTTTTTCAAAATTTTTTTCGAAAATTTTTTTCAAATTTTTTTTCGAAAATTTTTTTTGAAAATTTTTTCGAAAATTTTTTTCGAAAATTTTTTTTAAAAATTTTTTTCGAAAATTTTTTTCAAAATTTTTTTCGAAAATTTTTTTCAAAATTTTTTTAGAAAATTTTTTTCAAAATTTTTTTTCAAAATTTTTTTCAAAATTTTTTTCGAAAATTTTTTTTAAAAATTTTTTTCGAAAATTTTTTTCAAAATTTTTTTCGAAAATTTTTTTCAAAATTTTTTTAGAAAATTTTTTTCAAAATTTTTTTTCGAAAATTTTTTTCAAAATTTTTTTCAAAATTTTTTTCAAAAATTTTTTTCAAAATTTTTTTCGAAATTTTTTTTTCAAAATATTTTTCGAAAATTTTTTTTCAAAATTTTTTTCAAAATTTTTTTCGAAAATTTTTTTCAAATTTTTTTTCCAAAATTTTTTTCGAAAATTTTTTTCAAAATTTTTTTCGAAAATTTTTTTCAAAATTTTTTTAGAAAATTTTTTTCAAAATTTTTTTCAAAAATTTTTTTCCAATTTTTTTCGAAAATTTTTTTTCAAAATTTTTTTCGAAAATTTTTTTCGAAAATTTTTTTCGAAAATTTTTTTCAAAATTTTTTTCGAAAATTTTTTTTCAAAATTTTTTTCGAAAATTTTTTTTCAAAATTTTTTTCGAAAATTTTTTTTCAAAATTTTTTTCGAAAATTTTTTTTCAAAATTTTTTTCAAAATTTTCTTCGAAAATTTTTTTTGGAAATTTTTTCAAAAATTTTTTTCGAAAATATTTTTCAAAATTTTTTTCGAAAATTTTTTAAAAAATTTTTTTCGAAATTTTTTTTTCAAAATTTTTTTCAAAATTTTTTTCGAAAATTTTTTTTCAAAATTTCTTTCGAAAATTTTTTTCGAAATTTTTTTTTCAAAATTTTTTTCAAAATTTTTCTCGAAAATTTTTTTCAAAATTTTTTTCGAAAATTTTTTTCAAAATTATTTTCGAAAATATTTTTCGAAAATTTTTTTCAAAATTTTTTTCAAATTTTTTTTTCAAAATTTTTTTCGAAAATTTTTTTCGAAATTTTTTTCGAAAATTTATTTCGAAATATTTTTTTGTAAATTTTTTTCGAAAATTTTTTTTCAAAATTTTTTTCAAAATTTTTTTCGAAAATTTTTTTCAAATTTTTTTTCGAAAATTTTTTTCGAAAATTTTTTCGAAAATTTTTTTTCGAAAATTTTTTTTCAAAATTTTTTTAAAAAATTTTTTTTCAAATTTTTTTTTCAAAATTTTTTTTCCAAATTTATTTCGAAAATTTTTTTTCAAAATTTTTTTAAAGAATTTTTTCGAAAATTTTTTTCAAAATTTTTTTCGAAAATTTTTTTCGAAAATTTTTTTGTAAATTTTTTTAGAAAATTTTTTTGGAAAATTTTTTTCAAATTTTTTTCGAAAATTTTTTTCGAAATTTTTCTCGAAATTTTTTTCGAAATTTTTTTTGAAAATTTTTTTTAAAAATTTTTTTTAAAAATTTTTTTCGAGAATTTTTTTTCAAAATTTTTTTCAAAATTTTTTTAAAAATTTTTTTCAAAATTTTTTTTGAAAATTTTTTTCGAAATTTTTTTTTCAAAATTTATTTCGGAAATTTTTTTTCTAAATTTTTTTCGAAAATCTTTTTCTAAATTTTTTTCGAAAATTTTTTTCAAAATTTTTTTCGAAAATTTTTTTCGAAAATTTTTTTTCGAAAATTTTTTTTCAAAATTTTTTTAAAAAATTTTTTTTCAAATTTTTTTTCAAAATTTTTTCAAAATTTTTTTCAAAATTTCTTTCGAAAATTTTTTTCGAAAATTTTTTTTCAAAATTTTTTTCAAAATTTTTTTCGAAATTTTTTTTCCAAATTTTTTTCGAAAATTTTTTTCAAAATTTTTTTCGAAAATTTTTTTTGGAAATTTTTTTCAAAATTTTTTTCGAAAATTTTTTTCGAAAATTTTTTTCGAAAATTTTTTTCGAAAACTTTTTTCGAAATTTTTTTCGAAATTTTTTTCGAAATTTTTTTCGAAAATTTTTTTCGAAATTTTTTTTTTTCAAAATTTTTTTTGAAAATTTTTTTTCAAAATTTTTTTCGAAATTTTTTTTTCAAAACTTTTTTCGAAAATTTTTTTTCAAAATTTTTTTCAAAATTTTTTTCGAAAATTTTATTCAAATTTTTTTTCGAAAATTTTTTTCGAAAATTTTTTCGAAAATTTTTTTCAAATTTTTTTTCGAAAACTTTTTTCGAAAATTTTTTCGAAAATTTTTTCAAAATTTTTTTCGAAAATTTTTTTCAAAATTTTTTTCGAAATTTTTTTCGAAATTTTTTTTTCAAAATTTTTTTCGAAATTTTTTTTTCAAAATTTTTTTCAAAATTTTTTTCGAAAATTTTGTTCAAATTTTTTTTTGAAAATTTTTTTCGAAAGTTTTTTCGAAAATTTTTTTCGAAAATTTTTTTTCAAAATTTTTTTCGAAAATTTTTTTCAAAATTTTTTTCGAAAATTTTTTTCGAAAATTTTTTTCAAAATTTTTTTCGAAAATTTTTTTCGAAAATTTTTTTCAGAATTTTTTTCGAAAATTTTTTTCAGAATTTTTTTCAAAATTTTTTTCGAAATTTTTTTTTCAAAATTTTTTTCGAATATTTTTTTTTTAAATTTTTTTCAAAATTTTTTTCGAAAATTTTTTTCAAATTTTTTTTCGAAAATTTTTTTCGAAAATTTTTTCGAAAATTTTTTTCGTAAATTATTTTTGGAAATTTTTTTTCAAAATTTTTTTCAAAATTTTTTTCAAAATTTTTTTCAAAATTTTTTTCGAAAATTTTTTTCAAAATTTTTTTCGAAAATTTTTCTCGAAACTTTTTTCGAAATTTTTTTCGAAATTTTTTTCGAAATTTTTTTTTTCAAAATTTTTTTTGAAAATTTTTTTTCAAAATTTTTTTCAAAATTTTTTTCGAAATTTTTTTTTCAAAATTTTTTTCGAAAATTTTTTTTCAAAATTTTTTTCGAAAATGTTTTTCAAAATTTTTTTCGAAATTTTTTTTTCAAAATTTTTTTTGGAAATTTTTTTTCAACATTTTTTTCAAAATTTTTTTCAAAATTTTTTTCGAAAATTTTTTTCAAAATTTTTTTCAAAAATTTTTTCGAAAATTTTTTTCAAAATTTTTTTCGAAAATTTTTTTCAAAATTTTTTTCAAAATTTTTTTCGAAATTTTTTTTTCAAAATTTTTTTTTCAAAATTTTTTTCGAAAATTTTTTTTCAAAATTTTTTTCAAAATTTTTTTCAAATTTTTTTTCGAAAATTTTTTTTTAAAATTTTTTTCGAAAATTTTTTTCGAAAATTTTTTTCAAAATTTTGTTCAAAATTTTTTTCAAAATTTTGTTCAAAATTTTTTTCGAAAATTTTTTTCAAATTTTTTTTCAAAAATTTTTTCGAAAATTTTTTTCAAAATTTTTCCAAAATTTTTTTTCAAAATTTTTTTCAAAATTTTTTTCAAAATTTTTTTCAAAATTTTTTTCGAAAATTTTTTTCAAATTTTTTTTCGAAAATTTTTTTCGAAAATTTTTTCGAAATTTTTTTTCTAAATTTTTTTCGAAAATTTTTTTCAAAATTTTTTTCGAAATTTTTTTTTCAAAATTTTTTTCGAAAATTTTTTTTTCAAAATTTTTTTCAAAATTTTTTTCAATTTTTTTTTCGAAAATTTGTTTCGAAAATTTTTTCGAAAATTTTTTTTCAAAATTTTTTTCGAAAATTTTTTTCAAAATTTTTTTCGAAAATTTTTTTCTTTTTCGAAAATTTTTTTCGAAAATTTTTTTCAAAATTTTTTTCGAAAATTTTTTTCGAAAATTTTTTTCAAAATTTTTTTAGAAAATTTTTTTCAAAATTTTTTTAGAAAATTTTTTTCAAAATTTTTTTTCAAAATTTTTTTCGAAAATTTTTTTCGAAATTTTTTTTTTCAAAATTTTTTTCGAAAATTTTGTTTCAAAATTTTTTTCAAAATTTTTTTCGAAAATTTTTTTCAAATTTTTTTTGAAAATTTTTTTCAAAATTTTTTTCGAAAATTTTTTTCAAAATTTTTTTCGAAAATTTTTTTCGAAAATTTTTTTCGAAAATTTTTTTCGAAAATTTTTTTCAAAATTTTTTTCAAAATTTTTTTCGAAAATTGTTTTCAAAATTTTTTTCGAAAATTTTTTTCGAAAAAGTTTTTTCAAAATTTTTTTCGAAATTTTTTTTTTAAATTTTTTTCGAATATTTTTTTTAAAATTTTTTTTCAAAATTTTTTTCGAAAATTTTTTTCAAATTTTTTTTCGAAAATTTTTTTCGAAATTTTTTTCGAAAATTTTTTTCGAAAATTTTTTTTGGAAATTTTTTTTCAAAATTTTTTTCAAAATTTTTTTCAAAATGTTTTTCAAAATTTTTTTCAAAATTTTTTTAAAAATTTTTTTCGAAAATTTTTTTCAAAATTTTTTTTGAAAATTTTTTTCGAAAATTTTTTTCAAAATTTTTTTCGAAATTTTTTTTTCGAAATTTTTTTTTCAAAATTTTTTTTGAAAATTTTTTCGAAAATTTTTTTCGAAAATTTTTTTTAAAAATTTTTTTCGAAAATTTTTTTGAAATTTTTTTTCAAAAATTTTTTTCGAAAATTTTTTTGAAAATTTTTTTGAAATTTTTTTTCGAAAATTTTTTTCGAAAATTTTTTCGAAAATTTTTTTCAAAATTTTTTTCGAAAATTTTTGTCGAAAATTTTCTTCAAAATTTTTTTCGAAAATTTTTTTCAAAATTTCTTTCGAAATTTTTTTTTCAAAATTTTTTTCGAAAATTTTTTTTCAAAATTTTTTTCAAAATTTTTTTCGAAAATTTTTTTCAAATTTTTTTTCAAAATTTTTTTCAAAATTTTTTTCAAATTTTCTTTCAAAATTTTTTTCGAAAATTTTTTTCAAAATTTTTTTCGAAAATTTTTTTCGAAAATTTTTTTCGAAAATTTTTTTCGAAAATTTTTTTCAAAATTTATTTCGAAAATTTTTTTCAAAATTTTTTTCGAAAATTTTTTTTGGAAATTTTTTTTGGAAATTTTTTTTCAAAATTTTTTTCAATTTTTTTTTCAAAATTTTTTTCGAAAATTTTTTTCAAAATTTTTTTCGAAAATTTTTTTCGAAAATTTTTTTCGAAAACTTTTTTCAAAATTTTTTTCGAAAATTTTTTTCAAAATTTTTTTCGAAATTTTTTTCGAAAATTTTTTTTCAAAATTTTTTCAAAATTTTTTTCGAAATTTTTTTTTCCAAATTTTTTTTCGAAAATTTTTTTTCGAAAATTTTTTTCAAATTTTTTTTCGAAAATTTTTTTCGAAAATTTTTTCGAAAATTTTTTTCGAAAATTTTTTTTGGAAATTTTTTTTCAAAATTTTTTTCAAAATTTTTTTCAAAATTTTTTTCGAAAATTTTTTTCAAATTTTTTTTCGAAAATTTTTTTCGAAAATTTTTTCGAAAATTTTTTTCAAAATTTTTTTCGAAAATTTTTTTCAAAATTTTTTTCGAATTTTTTTTTTCAAAATTTTTTTCGAAAATTTTTTTTCAAAATTTTTTTCAAAATTTTTTTCGAAAATTTTTTTCAAATTTTTTTTCGAAAATTTTTTTCGAAAATTTTTTCGAAAATTTTTTTCGAAAATTCTTTTTCAAAATTTTTTTCGAAAATTTTTTTCAAAATTTTTTTCGAAAATTTTTTTCGAAAATTTTTTTCAAAATTTTTTTCGAAATTTTTTTTTCAAAATTTTTTTCGAATATTTTTTTGAAAAATTTTTTTCAAAATTTTTTTCGAAAATTTTTTTAAAATTTTTTTTCGAAATTTTTTTTTCGAAAATTTTTTCGAAAATTTTTTTCAAAATTTTTTTTGGAAAGTTTTTTTCAAAATTTTTTTCAAAATTTTTTTCAAATTTTTTTCAAAATTTTTTTCGAAAATTTTTTTCGAAAATTTTTTTCAAAATTTTTTTCGAAAATTTTTTTCAAAATTTTTTTCGAAATTTTTTTTTCAAAATTTTTTTCGAAAATTTTTTTTCAAAATTTTTTCAAAATTTTTTTCGAAATTTTTTTTTCAAAATTTTTTTCGAAAATTTTTTTAAATTTTTTTTGGAAATTTTTTTCAAAATTTTTTTCAAAATTTTTTTCGAAAATTTTTTTCAAATTTTTTTTCGAAAATTTTTTTCGAAAATTTTTTCGAAAATTTTTTTCAAAATTTTTTTCGAATTTTTTTTTTCAAAATTTTTTTCGAAAATTTTTTTTCAAAATTTTTTTCAAATTTTTTTTCGAAAATTTTTTTCAAATTTTTTTTCGAAAATTTTCTTCGAAAATTCTTTTTCAAAATTTTTTTTCGAAAATTTTTTTCAAAATTTTTTTCGAAAATTTTTTTCAAAATTTTTTTCAAAATTTTTTTCAAAATGTTTTTCGAAAATTTTTTTCAAAATTTTTTTTGAAAATTTTTTTCGAAAATTTTTTTCAAATTTTTTTCGAAATTTGTTTTTCAAAATTTTTTTCGAAAATTTTTTTCAAATTTTTTTTCGAAAATTTTTTTTGGAAATTTTTTTTCAAAATTTTTTTCAAAATTTTTTTCGAAAATTTTTTTCAAAATTTTTTTCGAAATTTTTTTTTCAAAATTTTTTTCGAAAATTTTTTTTCAAAATTTTTTTTAAAAATTTTTTTCGAAAATTTTTTTTCAAAATTTTTTTCAAAATTTTTTTCGAAAATTTTTTTCAAATTTTTTTTCGAAAATTTTTTTTGAAAATTTTTTCGAAAATTTTTTTCGAAAATTTTTTTTAAAAATTTTTTTCGAAAATTTTTTTCAAAATTTTTTTCAAAATTTTTTTCAAAATTGTTTTAGAAAATTTTTTTCAAAATTTTTTTTCAAAATTTTTTTCAAAATTTTTTTCGAAAATTTTTTTCGAAATTTTTTTTTCAAAATTTTTTTCGAAAATTTTGTTTCAAAATTTTTTTCAAAATTTTTTTTCGAAAATTTTTTTCAAATTTTTTTCGAAAATTTTTTTCAAAATTTTTTTCGAAAATTTTTTTCAAAATTTTTTTCGAAAATTTTTTTCAAAATTTTTTTCGAAAATTTTTTTCAAAATTTTTTTCGAAAATTTTTTTCAAATTTTTTTTCGAAAATTTTTTCGAAAATTTTTTTCAAAATTTTTTTCAAAAATTTTTTTCAAAATTTTTTTCGAAATTTTTTTTTCAAAATATTTTTCGAAAATTTTTTTTCAAAATTTTTTTCAAAATTTTTTTCGAAAATTTTTTTCAAAATTTTTTTCCAAAATTTTTTTCGAAAATTTTTTTCAAAATTTTTTTCGAAAATTTTTTTCAAAATTTTTTTAGAAAATTTTTTTCAAAATTTTTTTCCAAAATTTTTATCCAATTTTTTTCGAAAATTTTTTTTCAAAAATTTTTTCGAAAATTTTTTTCGAAAATTTTTTTCAAAATTTTTTTCGAAAATTTTTTTTCAAAATTTTTTTCGAAAATTTTTTTTCAAAATTTTTTTCGAAAATTTTTTTTCAAAATTTTTTTCGAAAATTTTTTTTCAAAATTTTTTTCAAAATTTTCTTCGAAAATTTTTTTCAAAATTTTCTTCGAAAATTTTTTTCGAAAATTTTTTTTCAAAATTTTTTTCAAAATTTTCTTCGAAAATTTTTTTCAAAATTTTCTTCGAAAATTTTTTTTGGAAATTTTTTCAAAAATTTTTTTCGAAAATATTTTTCAAAATTTTTTTCGAAATTTTTTTTTCAAAATTTTTTTCAAAATTTTTTTCGAAAATTTTTTTTCAAAATTTCTTTCGAAAATTTTTTTTCAAAATTTTTTTCAAAATTTTTTTCGAAAATTTTTTTCAAAATGTTTTTCGAAAATTTTTTTCGAAAATTTTTTTCAAAATTTTTTTCAAATTTTTTTTTCAATTTTTTTTTCGAAAATTTTTTTTCGAAATTTTTTTCGAAAATTTTTTTCGAAATTTTTTTTTTTTAAATTTTTTTCGAAAATTTTTTTTCAAAATTTTTTTCAAAATTTTTTTCGAAAATTTTTTCCAATTTTTTTTCGAAAATTTTTTTCGAAAATTTTTTCGAAAATTTTTTTTGAAAATTTTTTCGAAAATTTTTTTTCGAAAATTTTTTTTCAAAATTTTTTTAAAAATTTTTTTTTCAAATTTTTTTTTCAAAATTTTTTTCAAAATTTTTTTCGAAAATTTTTTTTCAAAATTTTTTGAAAGAATTTTTTCGAAAATATTTTTTCGAAAATTTTTTTCAAAATTTTTTTCGAAAATTTTTTTCGAAAATTTTTTTCGAAAATTTTTTTCAAATTTTTTTCGAAAATTTTTTTCGAAATTTTTCTCGAAATTTTTTTCGAAATTTTTTTTGAAAATTCTTTTGGAATTTTTTTTTGAAAATTTTTTTGGAAATTTTTTTTGAAATTTTTTTGGAAATTTTTTTTCAAATTTTTTTTGGAAATTTTTTTCGAAATTTTTTTTTCAAAATTTTTTTCGAGATTTTTTTTTCAAAATTTTTTTCAAAAATTTTTTTCAAAATTTTTTTCGAAATTTTTTTTTCAAAATATTTTTCGAAAATTTTTTTTCAAAATTTTTTTTAAAATTTTTTTCGAAAATTTTTTTCAAATTTTTTTTCCAAAATTTTTTTCGAAAATTTTTTTCAAAATTTTTTTCGAAAATTTTTTTCAAAATTTTTTTAGAAAATTTTTTTCAAAATTTTTTTCAAAAATTTTTTTCAAATTTTTTTCGAAAATTTTTTTTCAAAATTTTTTTCGAAAATTTTTTTCGAAAATTTTTTTCAAAATTTTTTTCGAAAATTTTTTTTCAAAATTTTTTTCGAAAATTTTTTTTCAAAATTTTTTTCGAAAATTTTTTTTCAAAATTTTTTTCGAAAATTTTTTTTCAAAATTTTTTTCAAAATTTTCTTCGAAAATTTTTTTTGGAAATTTTTTCAAAAATTTTTTTCGAAAATATTTTTCAAAATTTTTTTCGAAAATTTTTTTAAAAATTTTTTTCGAAATTTTTTTTTCAAAATTTTTTTCAAAATTTTTTTCGAAAATTTTTTTTCAAAATTTCTTTCGAAAATTTTTTTCGAAATTTTTTTTTCAAAATTTTTTTCAAAATTTTTCTCGAAAATTTTTTTCAAAATTTTTTTCGAAAATTTTTTTCAAAATTATTTTCGAAAATATTTTTCGAAAATTTTTTTCAAAATTTTTTTTAAATTTTTTTTTCAAAATTTTTTTCGAAAATTTTTTTTCGAAATTTTTTTCGAAAATTTATTTCGAAATATTTTTTTGTAAATTTTTTTCGAAAATTTTTTTTCAAAATTTTTTTCAAAATTTTTTTCGAAAATTTTTTTCAAATTTTTTTTCGAAAATTTTTTTCGAAAATTTTTTCGAAAATTTTTTTTCGAAAATTTTTTTTCAAAATTTTTTTAAAAAATTTTTTTTCAAATTTTTTTTTCAAAATTTTTTTTCCAAATTTATTTCGAAAATTTTTTTTCAAAATTTTTTTAAAGAATTTTTTCGAAAATTTTTTTCAAAATTTTTTTCGAAAATTTTTTTCGAAAATTTTTTTGTAAATTTTTTTAGAAAATTTTTTTCAAATTTTTTTCGAAAATTTTTTTCGAAATTTTTCTCGAAATTTTTTTCGAAATTTTTTTTGAAAATTTTTTTTAAAAATTTTTTTTAAAAATTTTTTTCGAGAATTTTTTTTCAAAATTTTTTTCAAAATTTTTTTAAAAATTTTTTTCAAAATTTTTTTTGAAAATTTTTTTCGAAATTTTTTTTTCAAAATTTTTTTCGGAAATTTTTTTTCTAAATTTTTTTCGAAAATCTTTTTCTAAATTTTTTTCGAAAATTTTTTTCAAAATTTTTTTCGAAAATTTTTTTCGAAAATTTTTTTTCGAAAATTTTTTTTCAAAATTTTTTTAAAAAATTTTTTTTCAAATTTTTTTTCAAAATTTTTTCAAAATTTTTTTCAAAATTTCTTTCGAAAATTTTTTTCGAAAATTTTTTTTCAAAATTTTTTTCAAAATTTTTTTCGAAATTTTTTTTCCAAATTTTTTTCGAAAATTTTTTTCAAAATTTTTTTCGAAAATTTTTTTTGGAAATTTTTTTCAAAATTTTTTTCGAAAATTTTTTTCGAAAATTTTTTTCGAAAATTTTTTTCGAAAACTTTTTTCGAAATTTTTTTCGAAATTTTTTTCGAAATTTTTTTCGAAAATTTTTTTCGAAATTTTTTTTTTTCAAAATTTTTTTTGAAAATTTTTTTTCAAAATTTTTTTCGAAATTTTTTTTTCAAAACTTTTTTCGAAAATTTTTTTTCAAAATTTTTTTCAAAATTTTTTTCGAAAATTTTATTCAAATTTTTTTTCGAAAATTTTTTTCGAAAATTTTTTCGAAAATTTTTTTCAAATTTTTTTTCGAAAACTTTTTTCGAAAATTTTTTCGAAAATTTTTTCAAAATTTTTTTCGAAAATTTTGTTCAAATTTTTTTTTGAAAATTTTTTTCGAAAGTTTTTTCGAAAATTTTTTTCGAAAATTTTTTTTCAAAATTTTTTTCGAAAATTTTTTTCAAAATTTTTTTCGAAAATTTTTTTCGAAAATTTTTTTCAAAATTTTTTTCGAAAATTTTTTTCGAAAATTTTTTTCAGAATTTTTTTCGAAAATTTTTTTCAGAATTTTTTTCAAAATTTTTTTCGAAATTTTTTTTTCAAAATTTTTTTCGAATATTTTTTTTTTAAATTTTTTTCAAAATTTTTTTCGAAAATTTTTTTCAAATTTTTTTTCGAAAATTTTTTTCGAAAATTTTTTCGAAAATTTTTTTCGTAAATTATTTTTGGAAATTTTTTTTCAAAATTTTTTTCAAAATTTTTTTCAAAATTTTTTTCAAAATTTTTTTCGAAAATTTTTTTCAAAATTTTTTTCGAAAATTTTTCTCGAAACTTTTTTCGAAATTTTTTTCGAAATTTTTTTCGAAATTTTTTTTTTCAAAATTTTTTTTGAAAATTTTTTTTCAAAATTTTTTTCAAAATTTTTTTCGAAATTTTTTTTTCAAAATTTTTTTCGAAAATTTTTTTTCAAAATTTTTTTCGAAAATGTTTTTCAAAATTTTTTTCGAAATTTTTTTTTCAAAATTTTTTTTGGAAATTTTTTTTCAACATTTTTTTCAAAATTTTTTTCAAAATTTTTTTCGAAAATTTTTTTCAAAATTTTTTTCAAAAATTTTTTCGAAAATTTTTTTCAAAATTTTTTTCGAAAATTTTTTTCAAAATTTTTTTCAAAATTTTTTTCGAAATTTTTTTTTCAAAATTTTTTTTTCAAAATTTTTTTCGAAAATTTTTTTTCAAAATTTTTTTCAAAATTTTTTTCAAATTTTTTTTCGAAAATTTTTTTTTAAAATTTTTTTCGAAAATTTTTTTCAAAATTTTTTTCGAAAATTTTTTTCGAAAATTTTTTTCAAAATTTTTTTAGAAAATTTTTTTCAAAATTTTTTTTCAAAATTTTTTTCAAAATTTTTTTCGAAAATTTTTTTCGAAATTTTTTTTTCAAAATTTTTTTCGAAAATTTTGTTTAAAATTTTTTTCAAAATTTTTTTCGAAAATTTTTTTCAAATTTTTTTCGAAAATTTTTTTCAAAATTTTTTTCGAAAATTTTTTTCGAAAATTTTTTTCGAAAATTTTTTTCAAAATTTTGTTCAAAATTTTTTTCAAAATTTTGTTCAAAATTTTTTTCGAAAATTTTTTTCAAATTTTTTTTCAAAAATTTTTTCGAAAATTTTTTTCAAAATTTTTCCAAAATTTTTTTTCAAAATTTTTTTCAAAATTTTTTTCAAAATTTTTTTCAAAATTTTTTTCGAAAATTTTTTTCAAATTTTTTTCAATTTTTTTTTCGAAAATTTGTTTCGAAAATTTTTTCGAAAATTTTTTTTCAAAATTTTTTTCGAAAATTTTTTTCAAAATTTTTTTCGAAAATTTTTTTCTTTTTCGAAAATTTTTTTCGAAAATTTTTTTCGAAAATTTTTTTCAAAATTTTTTTCGAAAATTTTTTTCGAAAATTTTTTTCAAAATTTTTTTAGAAAATTTTTTTCAAAATTTTTTTAGAAAATTTTTTTCAAAATTTTTTTTCAAAATTTTTTTCGAAAATTTTTTTCGAAATTTTTTTTTTCAAAATTTTTTTCGAAAATTTTTTTCAAAATTTTTTTCAAAATTTTTTTCGAAAATTGTTTTCAAATTTTTTTTCGAAAATTTTTTTCGAAAATTTTTTTCAAAATTTTTTTCGAAAATTTTTTTCGAAAAAGTTTTTTCAAAATTTTTTTCGAAATTTTTTTTTTAAATTTTTTTCGAATATTTTTTTTAAAATTTTTTTTCAAAATTTTTTTCGAAAATTTTTTTCAAATTTTTTTTCGAAAATTTTTTTCGAAATTTTTTTCGAAAATTTTTTTCGAAAATTTTTTTTGGAAATTTTTTTTCAAAATTTTTTTCAAAATTTTTTTCAAAATTTTTTTCAAAATGTTTTTCAAAATTTTTTTCAAAATTTTTTTAAAAATTTTTTTCGAAAATTTTTTTCAAAATTTTTTTTGAAAATTTTTTTCGAAAATTTTTTTCAAATTTTTTTCGAAAATTTTTTTCAAAATTTTTTTCGAAATTTTTTTTTCGAAATTTTTTTTTCAAAATTTTTTTTGAAAATTTTTTCGAAAATTTTTTTCGAAAATTTTTTTTAAAAATTTTTTTCGAAAATTTTTTTGAAATTTTTTTTCAAAAATTTTTTTCGAAAATTTTTTTGAAAATTTTTTTGAAATTTTTTTTCGAAAATTTTTTTCGAAAATTTTTTCGAAAATTTTTTTCAAAATTTTTTTCGAAAATTTTTGTCGAAAATTTTCTTCAAAATTTTTTTCGAAAATTTTTTTCAAAATTTCTTTCGAAATTTTTTTTTCAAAATTTTTTTCGAAAATTTTTTTTCAAAATTTTTTTCAAAATTTTTTTCGAAAATTTTTTTCAAATTTTTTTTCAAAATTTTTTTCAAAATTTTTTTCAAATTTTCTTTCAAAATTTTTTTCGAAAATTTTTTTCAAAATTTTTTTCGAAAATTTTTTTCGAAAATTTTTTTCGAAAATTTTTTTCAAAATTTATTTCGAAAATTTTTTTCAAAATTTTTTTCGAAAATTTTTTTTGGAAATTTTTTTTGGAAATTTTTTTTCAAAATTTTTTTCAATTTTTTTTTCAAAATTTTTTTCGAAAATTTTTTTCAAAATTTTTTTCGAAAATTTTTTTCGAAAATTTTTTTCGAAAACTTTTTTCAAAATTTTTTTCGAAAATTTTTTTCAAAATTTTTTTCGAAATTTTTTTCGAAAATTTTTTTTCAAAATTTTTTCAAAATTTTTTTCGAAATTTTTTTTTCCAAATTTTTTTTCGAAAATTTTTTTTCGAAAATTTTTTTCAAATTTTTTTTCGAAAATTTTTTTCGAAAATTTTTTCGAAAATTTTTTTCGAAAATTTTTTTTGGAAATTTTTTTTCAAAATTTTTTTCAAAATTTTTTTCGAAAATTTTTTTCAAATTTTTTTTCGAAAATTTTTTTCGAAAATTTTTTCGAAAATTTTTTTCGAAAATTCTTTTTCAAAATTTTTTTCGAAAATTTTTTTCAAAATTTTTTTCGAAATTTTTTTTTCAAAATTTTTTTCGAATATTTTTTTGAAAAATTTTTTTCAAAATTTTTTTCGAAAATTTTTTTAAAATTTTTTTTCGAAATTTTTTTTCGAAAATTTTTTCGAAAATTTTTTTCAAAATTTTTTTTGGAAAGTTTTTTTCAAAATTTTTTTCAAATTTTTTTCAAAATTTTTTTCGAAAATTTTTTTCGAAAATTTTTTTCAAAATTTTTTTCGAAAATTTTTTTCAAAATTTTTTTCGAAATTTTTTTTTCAAAATTTTTTTCGAAAATTTTTTTTCAAAATTTTTTCAAAATTTTTTTCGAAATTTTTTTTTCAAAATTTTTTTCGAAAATTTTTTTAAATTTTTTTTGGAAATTTTTTTCAAAATTTTTTTCAAAATTTTTTTCGAAAATTTTTTTCAAATTTTTTTTCGAAAATTTTTTTCGAAAATTTTTTCGAAAATTTTTTTCAAAATTTTTTTCGAATTTTTTTTTTCAAAATTTTTTTCGAAAATTTTTTTTCAAAATTTTTTTCAAATTTTTTTTCGAAAATTTTTTTCAAATTTTTTTTCGAAAATTTTTTTCGAAAATTCTTTTTCAAAATTTTTTTTCGAAAATTTTTTTCAAAATTTTTTTCGAAAATTTTTTTCAAAATTTTTTTCAAAATTTTTTTCAAAATGTTTTTCGAAAATTTTTTTCAAAAATTTTTTTGAAAATTTTTTTCGAAAATTTTTTTCAAATTTTTTTCGAAATTTGTTTTTCAAAATTTTTTTCGAAAATTTTTTTCAAATTTTTTTTCGAAAATTTTTTTTGGAAATTTTTTTTCAAAATTTTTTTCAAAATTTTTTTCGAAAATTTTTTTCAAAATTTTTTTCGAAATTTTTTTTTCAAAATTTTTTTCGAAAATTTTTTTTCAAAATTTTTTTCAAAATTTTTTTCGAAAATTTTTTTTCAAAATTTTTTTCAAAATTTTTTTCGAAAATTTTTTTCAAATTTTTTTTCGAAAATTTTTTTTGAAAATTTTTTCGAAAATTTTTTTCGAAAATTTTTTTTAAAAATTTTTTTCGAAAATTTTTTTCAAAATTTTTTTCAAAATTTTTTTCAAAATTGTTTTAGAAAATTTTTTTCAAAATTTTTTTTCAAAATTTTTTTCAAAATTTTTTTCGAAAATTTTTTTCGAAATTTTTTTTTCAAAATTTTTTTCGAAAATTTTGTTTCAAAATTTTTTTCAAAATTTTTTTTCGAAAGTTTTTTTCAAATTTTTTTCGAAAATTTTTTTCAAAATTTTTTTCGAAAATTTTTTTCAAAATTTTTTTCGAAAATTTTTTTCAAAATTTTTTTCGAAAATTTTTTTCGAAAATTTTTTTCAAAATTTTTTTCGAAAATTTTTTTCAAATTTTTTTTCGAAAATTTTTTCGAAAATTTTTTTCAAAATTTTTTTCAAAATTTTTTTCGAAAATTTTTTTCAAAATTTTTTTCCAAAATTTTTTTCAAAATTTTTTTAGAAAATTTTTTTCAAAATTTTTTTCCAAAATTTTTATCCAATTTTTTTCGAAAATTTTTTTTCAAAAATTTTTTCGAAAATTTTTTTCGAAAATTTTTTTTCAAAATTTTTTTCGAAAATTTTTTTTCAAAATTTTTTTCGAAAATTTTTTTTCAAAATTTTTTTCGAAAATTTTTTTTCAAAATTTTTTTCAAAATTTTCTTCGAAAATTTTTTTCAAAATTTTCTTCGAAAATTTTTTTTGGAAATTTTTTCAAAAATTTTTTTCGAAAATATTTTTCAAAATTTTTTCGAAATTTTTTTTTCAAAATATTTTTCAAAATTTTTTTCGAAAATTTTTTTTCAAAATTTCTTTCGAAAATTTTTTTTCAAAATTTTTTTCAAAATTTTTTTCGAAAATTTTTTTCAAAATTTTTTTCGAAAATTTTTTTCGAAAATTTTTTTCAAAATTTTTTTCAAATTTTTTTTTCAATTTTTTTTTCGAAAATTTTTTTTCGAAATTTTTTTCGAAAATTTTTTTCGAAATTTTTTTTTTTTAAATTTTTTTCGAAAATTTTTTTTCAAAATTTTTTTCAAAATTTTTTTCGAAAATTTTTTCCAATTTTTTTTCGAAAATTTTTTTCGAAAATTTTTTCGAAAATTTTTTTTGAAAATTTTTTCGAAAATTTTTTTTCGAAAATTTTTTTTCAAAATTTTTTTAAAAATTTTTTTTTCAAATTTTTTTTTCAAAATTTTTTTCAAAATTTTTTTCGAAAATTTTTTTTCAAAATTTTTTGAAAGAATTTTTTCGAAAATATTTTTTCGAAAATTTTTTTCAAAATTTTTTTCGAAAATTTTTTTCGAAAATTTTTTTCGAAAATTTTTTTCAAATTTTTTTCGAAAATTTTTTTCGAAATTTTTCTCGAAATTTTTTTCGAAATTTTTTTTGAAAATTCTTTTGGAATTTTTTTTTGAAAATTTTTTTGGAAATTTTTTTTGAAATTTTTTTGGAAATTTTTTTTCAAATTTTTTTTGGAAATTTTTTTCGAAATTTTTTTTTCAAAATTTTTTTCGAGATTTTTTTTTCAAAATTTTTTTCAAAATTTTTTTAAAAATTTTATTCAAAATTTTTTTTGAAAATTTTTTCGAAATTTTTTTTTCAAAATTTTTTTCGAAAATTTTTTTTCTAAATTTTTTTCGAAAATCTTTTTCTAAATTTTTTTCGAAAATTTTTTTCAAAATTTTTTTCGAAAATTTTTTTCGAAAATTTTTTTCGAAAATTTTTTTCGAAAATTTTTTTCGAAATTTTTTTTCGAAAATTTTTTTCAAAATATTTTTCGAAAATTTTTTTTCAAAATTTTTTTCGAAAATTTTTTTTCAAAATTTTTTTCGAAAATTTTTTTTCAAAATTTTTTCAAATTTTTTTTCAAAATTTCTTTCGAAAATTTTTTTCGAAAATTTTTTTTCAAAATTTTTTTCAAAATTTTTTTTCCAAATTTTTTTCGAAAATTTTTTTCAAAATTTTTTTCGAAAATTTTTTTTGGAAATTTTTTTCAAAATTTTTTTCGAAAATTTTTTTCGAAAATTTTTTTCGAAAACTTTTTTCGAAATTTTTTTCGAAATTTTTTTCGAAATTTTTTTCGAAAATTTTTTTCGAAATTTTTTTTTTTCAAAATTTTTTTTGAAAATTTTTTTTCAAAATTTTTTTCAAAATTTTTTTCGAAATTTTTTTTTCAAAACTTTTTTCGAAAATTTTTTTTCAAAATTTTTTTCAAATTTTTTTTCGAAAATTTTATTCAAATTTTTTTTCGAAAATTTTTTTCGAAAATTTTTTCGAAAATTTTTTTTGAAAATTTTTTCGAAAATTTTTTTCGAAAATTTTTTTTAAAAATTTTTTTCGAAAATTTTTTTCAAAATTTTTTTCAAAATTTTTTTCAAAATTGTTTTAGAAAATTTTTTTCAAAATTTTTTTTCAAAATTTTTTTCAAAATTTTTTTCGAAAATTTTTTTCGAAATTTTTTTTTCAAAATTTTTTTCGAAAATTTTGTTTCAAAATTTTTTTCAAAATTTTTTTTCGAAAATTTTTTTCAAATTTTTTTCGAAAATTTTTTTCAAAATTTTTTTCGAAAATTTTTTTCAAAATTTTTTTCGAAAATTTTTTTCAAAATTTTTTTCGAAAATTTTTTTCGAAAATTTTTTTCAAAATTTTTTTCGAAAATTTTTTTCAAATTTTTTTTCGAAAATTTTTTCGAAAATTTTTTTCAAAATTTTTTTCAAAAATTTTTTTCAAAATTTTTTTCGAAATTTTTTTTTCAAAATATTTTTCGAAAATTTTTTTTCAAAATTTTTTTCAAAATTTTTTTCGAAAATTTTTTTCAAAATTTTTTTCCAAAATTTTTTTCGAAAATTTTTTTCAAAATTTTTTTCGAAAATTTTTTTCAAAATTTTTTTAGAAAATTTTTTTCAAAATTTTTTTCCAAAATTTTTATCCAATTTTTTTCGAAAATTTTTTTTCAAAAATTTTTTCGAAAATTTTTTTCGAAAATTTTTTTCAAAATTTTTTTCGAAAATTTTTTTTCAAAATTTTTTTCGAAAATTTTTTTTCAAAATTTTTTTCGAAAATTTTTTTTCAAAATTTTTTTCGAAAATTTTTTTTCAAAATTTTTTTCGAAAATTTTTTTTCAAAATTTTTTTCAAAATTTTCTTCGAAAATTTTTTTTGGAAATTTTTTCAAAAATTTTTTTCGAAAATATTTTTCAAAATTTTTTTCGAAATTTTTTTTTCAAAATTTTTTTCAAAATTTTTTTCGAAAATTTTTTTTCAAAATTTCTTTCGAAAATTTTTTTTCAAAATTTTTTTCAAAATTTTTTTCGAAAATTTTTTTCAAAATTTTTTTCGAAAATTTTTTTCGAAAATTTTTTTCAAAATTTTTTTCGAAATTTTTTTTTCAAAATTTTTTTCGAAAATTTTTTTCAAAATTTTTTTCGAAAATTTTTTTCGAAAATTTTTTTCGAAAATTTTTTTTGGAAATTTTTTTTCAAAATTTTTTTCGAAAATTTTTTTCAAAAATTTTTTTTGGAAATTTTTTTTCAAAATTTTTTTCAAAATTTTTTTCGAAAATTTTTTTCAAATTTTTTTTCGAAAATGTTTTTCGAAAATTTTTTCGAAAATTTTTTTCAAAAATTTTTTTTGGAAATTTTTTTTCAAAATTTTTTTCAAAATTTTTTTCGAAAATTTTTTTCAAAATTTTTTTCGAAAATTTTTTTCAAAATTTTTTTCAAAATTTTTTTTCCAAATTTTTTTCGAAAATTTTTTTCAAAATTTTTTTCGAAAATTTTTTTTGGAAATTTTTTTCAAAATTTTTTTCGAAAATTTTTTTCGAAAATTTTTTTCGAAAACTTTTTTCGAAATTTTTTTCGAAATTTTTTTCGAAATTTTTTTCGAAAATTTTTTTCGAAATTTTTTTTTTTCAAAATTTTTTTTGAAAATTTTTTTTCAAAATTTTTTTCAAAATTTTTTTCGAAATTTTTTTTTCAAAACTTTTTTCGAAAATTTTTTTTCAAATTTTTTTTTCAAAATTTTTTTCGAAAATTTTATTCAAATTTTTTTTCGAAAATTTTTTTCGAAAATTTTTTCGAAAATTTTTTTCAAATTTTTTTTCGAAAATTTTTTTCGAAAATTTTTTCGAAAATTTTTTTCAAAATTTTTTTCGAAAATTTTTTTCATAATTTTTTTCGAAATTTTTTTTTCAAAATTTTTTTCGAAAATTTTTTTTCAAAATTTTCTTCAAAATTTTTTTCGAAAATTTTGTTCAAATTTTTTTTCGAAAAATTTTTTCGAAAATTTTTTCGAAAATTTTTTTCGAAAATTTTTTTTCAAATTTTTTTTCGAAAATTTTTTTCAAAATTTTTTTCGAAAATTTTTTTCGAAAATTTTTTTCAAAATTTTTTTCGAAAATTTTTTTCAGAATTTTTTTCGAAAATTTTTTTCAGAATTTTTTTCAAATTTTTTTCGAAATTTTTTTTTCAAAATTTTTTTCGAATATTTTTTTTTTAAATTTTTTTCAAAATTTTTTTCGAAAATTTTTTTCAAATTTTTTTTCGAAAATTTTTTTCGAAAATTTTTTCGAAAACTTTTTTCGAAAATTTTTTTTGGAAATTTTTTTTCAAAATTTTTTTCTAAATTTTGTTCAAAATTTTTTTAAAAATTTTTTTCGAAAATTTTTTTCAAAATTTTTTTCGAAAATTTTTTTCGAAAACTTTTTTCGAAATTTTTTTCGAAATTTTTTTCGAAATTTTTTTCGAAAATGTTTTTCGAAATTTTTTTTGAAAATTTTTTTTCAAAATTTTTTTCAAAATTTTTTTCGAAATTTTTTTTAAAAATTTTTTTCGAAAATTTTTTTTCAAAATTTTTTTCAAATTTTTTTTCGAAAATTTTATTCAAATTTTTTTTCGAAAATTTTTTTCGAAAATTTTTTCGAAAATTTTTTTCGAAATTTTTTTCGAAAATTTTTTTCGAAATTTTTTTTTTTTTAATTTTTTTCGAAAATTTTTTTTCAAAATTTTTTTCAAAATTTTTTTCGAAAATTTTTTCCAATTTTTTTTCGAAAATTTTTTTCGAAAATTTTTTCGAAAATTTTTTTCGAAAATTTTTTCGAAAATTTTTTTTCGAAAATTTTTTTTCAAAATTTTTTTAAAAATTTTTTTTTCAAATTTTTTTTTCAAAATTTTTTTCAAAATTTTTTTCGAAAATTTTTTTTCAAAATTTTTTTAAAGAATTTTTTCGAAAATATTATTTCGAAAATTTTTTTCAAAATTTTTTTCGAAAATTTTTTTCGAAAATTTTTTTCAAATTTTTTTCGAAAATTTTTTTCGAAATTTTTCTCGAAATTTTTTTCGAAATTTTTTTTGAAAATTCTTTTGGAATTTTTTTTTGAAAATTTTTTTGGAAATTTTTTTTGAAATTTTTTTGGAAATTTTTTTTCAAATTTTTTTTGGAAATTTTTTTTAAAAATTTTTTTCGAGATTTTTTTTTCAAAATTTTTTTCAAAATTTTTTTCAAAATTTTTTTTGAAAATTTTTTTCGAAATTTTTTTTTCAAAGTTTTTTTCGAAAATTTTTTTTCTAAATTTTTTTCGAAAATCTTTTTCTAAATTTTTTTCGAAAATTTTTTTCAAAATTTTTTTCGAAAATTTTTTTCGAAAATTTTTTTCGAAAATTTTTTTCGAAATTTTTTTTCGAAAATTTTTTTCAAAATATTTTTCGAAAATTTTTTTTCAAAATTTTTTTCGAAAATTTTTTTTCAAAATTTTTTTCGAAAATTTTTTTTCAAAATTTTTTCAAAATTTTTTTCAAAATTTGTTTCGAAAATTTTTTTCGAAAATTTTTTTTCAAAATTTTTTTCAAAATTTTTTTTCCAAATTTTTTTCGAAAATTTTTTTCAAAATTTTTTTCGAAAATTTTTTTTGGAAATTTTTTTCAAAATTTTTTTCGAAAATTCTTTTCGAGAATTTTTTTCGAAAACTTTTTTCGAAATTTTTTTCGAAATTTTTTTCGAAATTTTTTTCGAAAATTTTTTTCGAAATTTTTTTTTTTCAAAATTTTTTTTGAAAATTTTTTTCAAAATTTTTTTCGAAATTTTTTTTTCAAAATTTTTTTCAAAATTTTTTTCAAAATTTTTTTTGAAAATTTTTTTCGAAATTTTTTTTTCAAAGTTTTTTTCGAAAATTTTTTTTCTAAATTTTTTTCGAAAATCTTTTTCTAAATTTTTTTCGAAAATTTTTTTCAAAATTTTTTTCGAAAATTTTTTTCGAAAATTTTTTTCGAAAATTTTTTTCGAAATTTTTTTTCGAAAATTTTTTTCAAAATATTTTTCGAAAATTTTTTTTCAAAATTTTTTTCGAAAATTTTTTTTCAAAATTTTTTTCGAAAATTTTTTTTCAAAATTTTTTCAAAATTTTTTTCAAAATTTGTTTCGAAAATTTTTTTCGAAAATTTTTTTTCAAAATTTTTTTCAAAATTTTTTTTCCAAATTTTTTTCGAAAATTTTTTTCAAAATTTTTTTCGAAAATTTTTTTTGGAAATTTTTTTCAAAATTTTTTTCGAAAATTCTTTTCGAGAATTTTTTTCGAAAACTTTTTTCGAAATTTTTTTCGAAATTTTTTTCGAAATTTTTTTCGAAAATTTTTTTCGAAATTTTTTTTTTTCAAAATTTTTTTTGAAAATTTTTTTTCAAAATTTTTTTCAAAATTTTTTTCGAAATTTTTTTTTCAAAACTTTTTTCGAAAATTTTTTTTCAAAATTTTTTTCAAATTTTTTTTCGAAAATTTTATTCAAATTTTTTTTCGAAAATTTTTTTCGAAAATTTTTCGAAAATTTTTTTCAAATTTTTTTTCGAAAATTTTTTTCGAAAATTTTTTTCGAAAATTTTTTCGAAAATTTTTTTCAAAATTTTTTTCGAAAATTTTTTTCATAATTTTTTTCGAAATTTTTTTTTCAAAATTTTTTTCGAAAATTTTTTTTCAAAATTTTTTTCAAAATTTTTTTCGAAAATTTTGTTCAAATTTTTTTTCGAAAATTTTTTTCGAAAATTTTTTCGAAAATTTTTTTCGAAAATTTTTTTTCAAAATTTTTTTCGAAAATTTTTTTCGAAAATTTTTTTCGAAAATTTTTTTCAAAATTTTTTTCGAAAATTTTTTTCGAAAATTTTTTTCAAAATTTTTTTCGAAAATTTTTTTCAAAATTTTTTTCGAAATTTTTTTTTCAAAATTTTTTTCGAAAATTTTTTTCAAAATTTTTTTCGAAAATTTTTTTCGAAAATTTTTTTTGGAAATTTTTTTTCAAAATTTTTTTCGAAAATTTTTTTTCAAAATTTTTTTCAAAATTTTTTTCGAAATTTTTTTTTCAAAATTTTTTTCGAAAATTTTTTTCAAATTTTTTTTCGAAAATTTTTTTCGAAAATTTTTTTCGAAAATTTTTTCGAAAATTTTTTTCAAAAATTTTTTTTGGAAATTTTTTTTCAAAATTTTTTTCAAAATTTTTTTCGAAAATTTTTTTCAAATTTTTTTTCGAAAATGTTTTTCGAAAATTTTTTCGAAAATTTTTTTCAAAAATTTTTTTTGGAAATTTTTTTTCAAAATTTTTTTCAAAATTTTTTTCGAAAATTTTTTTCAAAATTTTTTTCGAAAATTTTTTTCAAAATTTTTTTCAAAATTTTTTTTCCAAATTTTTTTCGAAAATTTTTTTCAAAATTTTTTTTGAAAATTTTTTTTGGAAATTTTTTTCGAAATTTTTTTTCGAAAATTTTTTTCGAAAACTTTTTTCGAAATTTTTTTCGAAACTTTTTTTTCGAAATTTTTTTCGAAAATTTTTTTCGAAATTTTTTTTTTTTTAATTTTTTTTGAAAATTTTTTTTCAAAATTTTTTTCAAAATTTTTTTCGAAATTTTTTTTTCAAAACTTTTTTCGAAAATTTTTTTTCAAAATTTTTTTCAAAATTTTTTTCGAAAATTTTATTCAAATTTTTTTTCGAAAATTTTTTTCGAAAATTTTTTCGAAAATTTTTTTCAAATTTTTTTTCGAAAATTTTTTTCGAAAATTTTTTCGAAAATTTTTTTCAAAATTTTTTTCGAAAATTTTTTTCATAATTTTTTTCGAAATTTTTTTTTCAAAATTTTTTTCGAAAATTTTTTTTCAAAATTTTTTTCGAAAATTTTTTTCAAATTTTTTTTCGAAAATTTTTTTCGAAAATTTTTTCGAAAATTTTTTTCGAAAATTTTTTTTGGAAATTTTTTTTCAAAATTTTTTTCTAAATTTTTTTCAAAATTTTTTTAAAAATTTTTTTCGAAAATTTTTTTCAAAATTTTTTTCGAAAATTTTTTTCGAAAACTTTTTTCGAAATTTTTTTCGAAATTTTTTTCGAAATTTTTTTCGAAAATGTTTTTCGAAAATTTTTTTCGAAATTTTTCTCGAAATTTTTTTCGAAATTTTTTTTGAAAATTCTTTTGGAATTTTTTTTTGAAAATTTTTTTGGAAATTTTTTTTGAAATTTTTTTGGAAATTTTTTTTCAAATTTTTTTTGGAAATTTTTTTTAAAAATTTTTTTCGAGATTTTTTTTTCAAAATTTTTTTCAAAATTTTTTAAAAAATTTTTTTCAAAATTTTTTTTGAAAATTTTTTTCGAAATTTTTTTTTCAAAATTTTTTTCGAAAATTTTTTTTCTAAATTTTTTTCGAAAATCTTTTTCTAAATTTTTTTCGAAAATTTTTTTCAAAATTTTTTTCGAAAATTTTTTTCGAAAATTTTTTTCGAAAATTTTTTTCGAAAATTTTTTTCGAAATTTTTTTTCGAAAATTTTTTTCAAAATATTTTTCGAAAATTTTTTTTCAAAATTTTTTTCGAAAATTTTTTTTCAAAATTTTTTTCGAAAATTTTTTTTCAAAATTTTTTCAAAATTTTTTTCAAAATTTCTTTCGAAAATTTTTTTCGAAAATTTTTTTTCAAAATTTTTTTCAAAATTTTTTTTCCAAATTTTTTTCGAAAATTTTTTTCAAAATTTTTTTCGAAAATTTTTTTTGGAAATTTTTTTCAAAATTTTTTTCGAAAATTCTTTTCGAGAATTTTTTTCGAAAACTTTTTTCGAAATTTTTTTCGAAATTTTTTTCGAAATTTTTTTCGAAAATTTTTTTCGAAATTTTTTTTTTCAAAATTTTTTTCGAAAATTTTTTTCATAATTTTTTTCGAAATTTTTTTTTCAAAATTTTTTTCGAAAATTTTTTTTCAAAATTTTCTTCAAAATTTTTTTCGAAAATTTTGTTCAAATTTTTTTTCGAAAATTTTTTTCGAAAATTTTTTCGAAAATTTTTTTCGAAAATTTTTTTTCAAATTTTTTTTCGAAAATTTTTTTCAAAATTTTTTTCGAAAATTTTTTTCGAAAATTTTTTTCAAAATTTTTTTCGAAAATTTTTTTCAGAATTTTTTTCGAAAATTTTTTTCAGAATTTTTTTCAAATTTTTTTCGAAATTTTTTTTTCAAAATTTTTTTCGAATATTTTTTTTTTAAATTTTTTTCAAAATTTTTTTCGAAAATTTTTTTCAAATTTTTTTTCGAAAATTTTTTTCGAAAATTTTTTCGAAAACTTTTTTCGAAAATTTTTTTTGGAAATTTTTTTTCAAAATTTTTTTCTAAATTTTGTTCAAAATTTTTTTAAAAATTTTTTTCGAAAATTTTTTTCAAAATTTTTTTCGAAAATTTTTTTCGAAAACTTTTTTCGAAATTTTTTTCGAAATTTTTTTCGAAATTTTTTTCGAAAATGTTTTTCGAAATTTTTTTTGAAAATTTTTTTTCAAAATTTTTTTCAAAATTTTTTTCGAAATTTTTTTTAAAAATTTTTTTCGAAAATTTTTTTTCAAAATTTTTTTCAAATTTTTTTTCGAAAATTTTATTCAAATTTTTTTTCGAAAATTTTTTTCGAAAATTTTTTCGAAAATTTTTTTCGAAATTTTTTTCGAAAATTTTTTTCGAAATTTTTTTTTTTTTAATTTTTTTCGAAAATTTTTTTTCAAAATTTTTTTCAAAATTTTTTTCGAAAATTTTTTCCAATTTTTTTTCGAAAATTTTTTTCGAAAATTTTTTCGAAAATTTTTTTCGAAAATTTTTTCGAAAATTTTTTTTCGAAAATTTTTTTTCAAAATTTTTTTAAAAATTTTTTTTTCAAATTTTTTTTTCAAAATTTTTTTCAAAATTTTTTTCGAAAATTTTTTTTCAAAATTTTTTTAAAGAATTTTTTCGAAAATATTATTTCGAAAATTTTTTTCAAAATTTTTTTCGAAAATTTTTTTCGAAAATTTTTTTCAAATTTTTTTCGAAAATTTTTTTCGAAATTTTTCTCGAAATTTTTTTCGAAATTTTTTTTGAAAATTCTTTTGGAATTTTTTTTTGAAAATTTTTTTGGAAATTTTTTTTGAAATTTTTTTGGAAATTTTTTTTCAAATTTTTTTTGGAAATTTTTTTTAAAAATTTTTTTCGGGATTTTTTTTTCAAAATTTTTTTCAAAATTTTTTTAAAAATTTTTTTCAAAATTTTTTTTGAAAATTTTTTTCGAAATTTTTTTTTCAAAGTTTTTTTCGAAAATTTTTTTTCTAAATTTTTTTCGAAAATCTTTTTCTAAATTTTTTTCGAAAATTTTTTTCAAAATTTTTTTCGAAAATTTTTTTCGAAAATTTTTTTCGAAATTTTTTTTCGAAAATTTTTTTCAAAATATTTTTCGAAAATTTTTTTTCAAAATTTTTTTCGAAAATTTTTTTTCAAAATTTTTTTCGAAAATTTTTTTTCAAAATTTTTTCAAAATTTTTTTCAAAATTTGTTTCGAAAATTTTTTTCGAAAATTTTTTTTCAAAATTTTTTTCAAAATTTTTTTTCCAAATTTTTTTCGAAAATTTTTTTCAAAATTTTTTTCGAAAATTTTTTTTGGAAATTTTTTTCAAAATTTTTTTCGAAAATTCTTTTCGAGAATTTTTTTCGAAAACTTTTTTCGAAATTTTTTTCGAAATTTTTTTCGAAATTTTTTTCGAAAATTTTTTTCGAAATTTTTTTTTTTCAAAATTTTTTTTGAAAATTTTTTTTCAAAATTTTTTTCAAAATTTTTTTCGAAATTTTTTTTTCAAAACTTTTTTCGAAAATTTTTTTTCAAAATTTTTTTCAAATTTTTTTTCGAAAATTTTATTCAAATTTTTTTTCGAAAATTTTTTTCGAAAATTTTTCGAAAATTTTTTTCAAATTTTTTTTCGAAAATTTTTTTCGAAAATTTTTTTCGAAAATTTTTTCGAAAATTTTTTTCAAAATTTTTTTCGAAAATTTTTTTCATAATTTTTTTCGAAATTTTTTTTTCAAAATTTTTTTCGAAAATTTTTTTTCAAAATTTTTTTCAAAATTTTTTTCGAAAATTTTGTTCAAATTTTTTTTCGAAAATTTTTTTCGAAAATTTTTTCGAAAATTTTTTTCGAAAATTTTTTTTCAAAATTTTTTTCGAAAATTTTTTTCGAAAATTTTTTTCGAAAATTTTTTTCAAAATTTTTTTCGAAAATTTTTTTCGAAAATTTTTTTCAAAATTTTTTTCGAAAATTTTTTTCAAAATTTTTTTCGAAATTTTTTTTTCAAAATTTTTTTCGAAAATTTTTTTCAAAATTTTTTTCGAAAATTTTTTTAGAAAATTTTTTTTGGAAATTTTTTTTCAAAATTTTTTTCGAAAATTTTTTTTCAAAATTTTTTTCAAAATTTTTTTCGAAATTTTTTTTTCAAAATTTTTTTCGAAAATTTTTTTCAAATTTTTTTTCGAAAATTTTTTTCGAAAATTTTTTTCGAAAATTTTTTCGAAAATTTTTTTCAAAAATTTTTTTTGGAAATTTTTTTTCAAAATTTTTTTCAAAATTTTTTTCGAAAATTTTTTTCAAATTTTTTTTCGAAAATGTTTTTCGAAAATTTTTTCGAAAATTTTTTTCAAAAATTTTTTTTGGAAATTTTTTTTCAAAATTTTTTTCAAAATTTTTTTCGAAAATTTTTTTCAAAATTTTTTTCGAAAATTTTTTTCAAAATTTTTTTCAAAATTTTTTTTCCAAATTTTTTTCGAAAATTTTTTTCAAAATTTTTTTTGAAAATTTTTTTTGGAAATTTTTTTCGAAATTTTTTTTCGAAAATTTTTTTCGAAAACTTTTTTCGAAATTTTTTTCGAAACTTTTTTTTCGAAATTTTTTTCGAAAATTTTTTTCGAAATTTTTTTTTTTTTTAATTTTTTTTGAAAATTTTTTTTCAAAATTTTTTTCAAAATTTTTTTCGAAATTTTTTTTTCAAAACTTTTTTCGAAAATTTTTTTTCAAAATTTTTTTCAAAATTTTTTTCGAAAATTTTATTCAAATTTTTTTTCGAAAATTTTTTTCGAAAATTTTTTCGAAAATTTTTTTCAAATTTTTTTTCGAAAATTTTTTTCGAAAATTTTTTCGAAAATTTTTTTCAAAATTTTTTTCGAAAATTTTTTTCATAATTTTTTTCGAAATTTTTTTTTCAAAATTTTTTTCGAAAATTTTTTTTCAAAATTTTTTTCGAAAATTTTTTTCAAATTTTTTTTCGAAAATTTTTTTCGAAAATTTTTTCGAAAATTTTTTTCGAAAATTTTTTTTGGAAATTTTTTTTCAAAATTTTTTTCTAAATTTTTTTCAAAATTTTTTTAAAAATTTTTTTCGAAAATTTTTTTCAAAATTTTTTTCGAAAATTTTTTTCGAAAACTTTTTTCGAAATTTTTTTCGAAATTTTTTTCGAAATTTTTTTCGAAAATGTTTTTCGAAAATTTTTTTCGAAATTTTTCTCGAAATTTTTTTCGAAATTTTTTTTGAAAATTCTTTTGGAATTTTTTTTTGAAAATTTTTTTGGAAATTTTTTTTGAAATTTTTTTGGAAATTTTTTTTCAAATTTTTTTTGGAAATTTTTTTTAAAAATTTTTTTCGAGATTTTTTTTTCAAAATTTTTTTCAAAATTTTTTAAAAAATTTTTTTCAAAATTTTTTTTGAAAATTTTTTTCGAAATTTTTTTTTCAAAATTTTTTTCGAAAATTTTTTTTCTAAATTTTTTTCGAAAATCTTTTTCTAAATTTTTTTCGAAAATTTTTTTCAAAATTTTTTTCGAAAATTTTTTTCGAAAATTTTTTTCGAAAATTTTTTTCGAAAATTTTTTTCGAAATTTTTTTTCGAAAATTTTTTTCAAAATATTTTTCGAAAATTTTTTTTCAAAATTTTTTTCGAAAATTTTTTTTCAAAATTTTTTTCGAAAATTTTTTTTCAAAATTTTTTCAAAATTTTTTTCAAAATTTCTTTCGAAAATTTTTTTCGAAAATTTTTTTTCAAAATTTTTTTCAAAATTTTTTTTCCAAATTTTTTTCGAAAATTTTTTTCAAAATTTTTTTCGAAAATTTTTTTTGGAAATTTTTTTCAAAATTTTTTTCGAAAATTCTTTTCGAGAATTTTTTTCGAAAACTTTTTTCGAAATTTTTTTCGAAATTTTTTTCGAAATTTTTTTCGAAAATTTTTTTCGAAATTTTTTTTTTCAAAATTTTTTTTGAAAATTTTTTTTCAAAATTTTTTTCAAAATTTTTTTCGAAATTTTTTTTTAAAAACTTTTTTCGAAAATTTTTTTTAAAAATTTTTTTCAAATTTTTTTTCGAAAATTTTATTCAAATTTTTTTTCGAAAATTTTTTTCGAAAATTTTTTCGAAAATTTTTTACAAATTTTTTTTCGAAAATTTTTTTCGAAAATTTTTTTCGAAAATTTTTTCGAAAATTTTTTTCAAAATTTTTTTCGAAAATTTTTTTCATAATTTTTTTCGAAATTTTTTTTTCAAAATTTTTTTCGAAAATTTTTTTTCAAAATTTTTTTCAAAATTTTTTTCGAAAATTTTGTTCAAATTTTTTTTCGAAAATTTTTTTCGAAAATTTTTTCGAAAATTTTTTTCGAAAATTTTTTTTCAAAATTTTTTTCGAAAATTTTTTTCGAAAATTTTTTTCAAAATTTTTTTCGAAAATTTTTTTCGAAAATTTTTTTCAAAATTTTTTTCGAAAATTTTTTTCAAAATTTTTTTCGAAATTTTTTTTTCAAAATTTTTTTCGAAAATTTTTTTCAAAATTTTTTTCGAAAATTTTTTTCGAAAATTTTTTTTGGAAATTTTTTTTCAAAATTTTTTTCGAAAATTTTTTTTCAAAATTTTTTTCAAAATTTTTTTCGAAATTTTTTTTTCAAAATTTTTTTCGAAAATTTTTTTCAAATTTTTTTTCGAAAATTTTTTTCGAAAATTTTTTTCGAAAATTTTTTCGAAAATTTTTTTCAAAAATTTTTTTTGGAAATTTTTTTTCAAAATTTTTTTCAAAATTTTTTTCGAAAATTTTTTTCAAATTTTTTTTCGAAAATGTTTTTCGAAAATTTTTTCGAAAATTTTTTTCAAAAATTTTTTTTGGAAATTTTTTTTCAAAATTTTTTTCAAAATTTTTTTCGAAAATTTTTTTCAAAATTTTTTTCGAAAATTTTTTTCAAAATTTTTTTCAAAATTTTTTTTCCAAATTTTTTTCGAAAATTTTTTTCAAAATTTTTTTCGAAAATTTTTTTTGGAAGTTTTTTTCAAAATTTTTTTCGAAATTTTTTTTCGAAAATTTTTTTCGAAAACTTTTTTCGAAATTTTTTTCGAAATTTTTTTCGAAATTTTTTTCGAAAATTTTTTTCGAAATTTTTTTTTTTTTAAATTTTTTTTGAAAATTTTTTTTCAAAATTTTTTTCAAAATTTTTTTCGAAATTTTTTTTTCAAAATTTTTTCGAAAATTTTTTTTCAAAATTTTTTTCAAAATTTTTTTCGAAAATTTTATTCAAATTTTTTTTCGAAAATTTTTTTCGAAAATTTTTTCGAAAATTTTTTTCGAATTTTTTTTCGAAAATTTTTTTCGAAAATTTTTTCGAAAATTTTTTTCAAAATTTTTTTCGAAAATTTTTTTCATAATTTTTTTCGAAATTTTTTTTTCAAAATTTTTTTCGAAAATTTTTTTTCAAAATTTTTTTCAAAATTTTTTTCGAAAATTTTGTTCAAATTTTTTTTCGAAAATTTTTTTTGAAAATTTTTTCGAAAATTTTTTTCGAAAATTTTTTTTCAAAATTTTTTTCGAAAATTTTTTTCAAAATTTTTTTCGAAAATTTTTTTCGAAAATTTTTTTCAAAATTTTTTTCGAAAATTTTTTTCGAAAATTTTTTTCAGAATTTTTTTCGAAAATTTTTTTCAGAATTTTTTTCAAAATTTTTTTCGAAATTTTTTTTTCAAAATTTTTTTCGAATATTTTTTTAAAAAATTTTTTTCAAAATTTTTTTCGAAAATTTTTATCAAATTTTTTTTCGAAAATTTTTTTCGAAAATTTTTTCGAAAATTTTTTTCGAAAATTTTTTTTGGAAATTTTTTTTAAAAATTTTTTTCTAAATTTTTTTCAAAATTTTTTTAAAAATTTTTTTCGAAAATTTTTTTCAAAATTTTTTTCGAAAATTTTTTTCGAAAACTTTTTTCGAAATTTTTTTCGAAATTTTTTTCGAAATTTTTTTCGAAAATGTTTTTCGAAAATTTTTTTCGAAATTTTTCTCGAAATTTTTTTCGAAATTTTTTTTTAAAATTCTTTTGGAATTTTTTTTTGAAAATTTTTTTGGAAATTTTTTTTGAAATTTTTTTGGAAATTTTTTTTCAAATTTTTTTTGGAAATTTTTTTTTTAAATTTTTTTCGAGATTTTTTTTTCAAAATTTTTTTCAAAATTTTTTTAAAAATTTTTTTCAAAAATTTTTTTGAAAATTTTTTTCGAAATTTTTTTTTCAAAATTTTTTTCGAAAATTTTTTTTCTAAATTTTTTTCGAAAATCTTTTTCTAAATTTTTTTCGAAAATTTTTTTCAAAATTTTTTTCGAAAATTTTTTTCGAAAATTTTTTTCGAAAATTTTTTTCGAAATTTTTTTTCGAAAATTTTTTTCAAAATATTTTTCGAAAATTTTTTTTCAAAATTTTTTTCGAAAATTTTTTTTCAAAATTTTTTTCGAAAATTTTTTAACAATTTTTTTCAAAATTTTTTTTGAAAATTTTTTCGAAATTTTTTTTTCAAAATTTTTTTCGAAAATTTTTTTTCTAAATTTTTTTCGAAAATCTTTTTCTAAATTTTTTTCGAAAATTTTTTTCAAAATTTTTTTCGAAAATTTTTTTCGAAAATTTTTTTCGAAAATTTTTTTCGAAATTTTTTTTCGAAAATTTTTTTCAAAATATTTTTCGAAAATTTTTTTTCAAAATTTTTTTCGAAAATTTTTTTTCAAAATTTTTTTCGAAAATTTTTTTTCAAAATTTTTTCAAATTTTTTTTCAAAATTTCTTTCGAAAATTTTTTTCGAAAATTTTTTTTCAAAATTTTTTTCAAAATTTTTTTTCCAAATTTTTTTCGAAAATTTTTTTCAAAATTTTTTTCGAAATTTTTTTTTGGAAATTTTTTTCAAAATTTTTTTCGAAAATTTTTTTCGAAAATTTTTTTCGAAAACTTTTTTCGAAATTTTTTTCGAAATTTTTTTCGAAATTTTTTTCGAAAATTTTTTTCGAAATTTTTTTTTTTCAAAATTTTTTTTGAAAATTTTTTTTCAAAATTTTTTTCAAAATTTTTTTCGAAATTTTTTTTTCAAAACTTTTTTCGAAAATTTTTTTTCAAAATTTTTTTCAAATTTTTTTTCGAAAATTTTATTCAAATTTTTTTTCGAAAATTTTTTTCGAAAATTTTTTCGAAATTTTTTTTTGAAAATTTTTTCGAAAATTTTTTTCGAAAATTTTTTTTAAAAATTTTTTTCGAAAATTTTTTTCAAAATTTTTTTCAAAATTTTTTTCAAAATTGTTTTAGAAAATTTTTTTCAAAATTTTTTTTCAAAATTTTTTTCAAAATTTTTTTCGAAAATTTTTTTCGAAATTTTTTTTTCAAAATTTTTTTCGAAAATTTTGTTTCAAAATTTTTTTCAAAATTTTTTTTCGAAAATTTTTTTCAAATTTTTTTCGAAAATTTTTTTCAAAATTTTTTTCGAAAATTTTTTTCAAAATTTTTTTCGAAAATTTTTTTCAAAATTTTTTTCGAAAATTTTTTTCGAAAATTTTTTTCAAAATTTTTTTCGAAAATTTTTTTCAAATTTTTTTTCGAAAATTTTTTCGAAAATTTTTTTCAAAATTTTTTTCAAAAATTTTTTTCAAAATTTTTTTCGAAATTTTTTTTTCAAAATATTTTTCGAAAATTTTTTTTCAAAATTTTTTTCAAAATTTTTTTCGAAAATTTTTTTCAAAATTTTTTTCCAAAATTTTTTTCGAAAATTTTTTTCAAAATTTTTTTCGAAAATTTTTTTCAAAATTTTTTTAGAAAATTTTTTTCAAAATTTTTTTCCAAAATTTTTATCCAATTTTTTTCGAAAATTTTTTTTCAAAAATTTTTTCGAAAATTTTTTTCGAAAATTTTTTTCAAAATTTTTTTCGAAAATTTTTTTTCAAAATTTTTTTCGAAAATTTTTTTTCAAAATTTTTTTCGAAAATTTTTTTTCAAAATTTTTTTCGAAAATTTTTTTTCAAAATTTTTTTCAAAATTTTCTTCGAAAATTTTTTTCAAAATTTTCTTCGAAAATTTTTTTTGGAAATTTTTTCAAAACTTTTTTTCGAAAATATTTTTCAAAATTTTTTTCGAATTTTTTTTTCAAAATTTTTTTCAAAATTTTTTTCGAAAATTTTTTTTCAAAATTTCTTTCGAAAATTTTTTTTCAAAATTTTTTTCAAAATTTTTTTCGAAAATTTTTTTCAAAATTTTTTTCGAAAATTTTTTTCGAAAATTTTTTTCAAAATTTTTTTCAAATTTTTTTTTCAATTTTTTTTTCGAAAATTTTTTTTCGAAATTTTTTTCGAAAATTTTTTTCGAAATTTTTTTTTTTTAAATTTTTTTCGAAAATTTTTTTTCAAAATTTTTTTCAAAATTTTTTTCGAAAATTTTTTCCAATTTTTTTTCGAAAATTTTTTTCGAAAATTTTTTCGAAAATTTTTTTTGAAAATTTTTTCGAAAATTTTTTTTCGAAAATTTTTTTTCAAAATTTTTTTAAAAATTTTTTTTTCAAATTTTTTTTTCAAAATTTTTTTCAAAATTTTTTTCGAAAATTTTTTTTCAAAATTTTTTGAAAGAATTTTTTCGAAAATATTTTTTCGAAAATTTTTTTCAAAATTTTTTTCGAAAATTTTTTTCGAAAATTTTTTTCGAAAATTTTTTTCAAATTTTTTTCGAATATTTTTTTCGAAATTTTTCTCGAAATTTTTTTCGAAATTTTTTTTGAAAATTCTTTTGGAATTTTTTTTTGAAAATTTTTTTGGAAATTTTTTTTGAAATTTTTTTGGAAATTTTTTTTCAAATTTTTTTTGGAAATTTTTTTCGAAATTTTTTTTTCAAAATTTTTTTCGAGATTTTTTTTTCAAAATTTTTTTCAAAATTTTTTTAAAAATTTTTTTCAAAATTTTTTTTGAAAATTTTTTCGAAATTTTTTTTTCAAAATTTTTTTCGAAAATTTTTTTTCTAAATTTTTTTCGAAAATCTTTTTCTAAATTTTTTTCGAAAATTTTTTTCAAAATTTTTTTCGAAAATTTTTTTCGAAAATTTTTTTCGAAAATTTTTTTCGAAATTTTTTTTCGAAAATTTTTTTCAAAATATTTTTCGAAAATTTTTTTTCAAAATTTTTTTCGAAAATTTTTTTTCAAAATTTTTTTCGAAAATTTTTTTTCAAAATTTTTTCAAATTTTTTTTCAAAATTTCTTTCGAAAATTTTTTTCGAAAATTTTTTTTCAAAATTTTTTTCAAAATTTTTTTTCCAAATTTTTTTCGAAAATTTTTTTCAAAATTTTTTTCGAAAATTTTTATTGGAAATTTTTTTCAAAATTTTTTTCGAAAATTTTTTTCGAATATTTTTTTCGAAAACTTTTTTCGAAATTTTTTTCGAAATTTTTTTCGAAATTTTTTTCGAAAATTTTTTACGAAATTTTTTTTTTTCAAAATTTTTTTTGAAAATTTTTTTTCAAAATTTTTTTCAAAATTTTTTTCGAAATTTTTTTTTCAAAACTTTTTTCGAAAATTTTTTTTCAAAATTTTTTTCAAATTTTTTTTCGAAAATTTTATTCAAATTTTTTTTCGAAAATTTTTTTCGAAAATTTTTTCGAAAATTTTTTTCAAATTTTTTTTCGAAAATTTTTTTCGAAAATTTTTTCGAAAATTTTTTTCAAAATTTTTTTCGAAAATTTTTTTCATAATTTTTTTCGAAATTTTTTTTTCAAAATTTTTTTCGAAAATTTTTTTTCAAAATTTTTTTCAAAATTTTTTTCGAAAATTTTGTTCAAATTTTTTTTCGAAAATTTTTTTCGAAAATTTTTTCGAAAATTTTTTTCGAAAATTTTTTTTCAAAATTTTTTTCGAAAATTTTTTTCGAAAATTTTTTTCGAAAATTTTTTTCAAAATTTTTTTCGAAAATTTTTTTCGAAAATTTTTTTCAAAATTTTTTTCGAAAATTTTTTTCAAAATTTTTTTCGAAATTTTTTTTTCAAAATTTTTTTCGAAAATTTTTTTCAAAATTTTTTTCGAAAATTTTTTTCGAAATTTTTTTTCGAAAATTTTTTTTGGAAATTTTTTTTCAAAATTTTTTTCGAAAATTTTTTTTCAAAATTTTTTTCAAAATTTTTTTCGAAATTTTTTTTTCAAAATTTTTTTCGAAAATTTTTTTTCAAAATTTTTTTCAAAATTTTTTTCGAAATTTTTTTTTCAAAATTTTTTTCGAAAATTTTTTTCAAATTTTTTTTCGAAAATTCTTTTCGAAAATTTTTTCGAAAATTTTTTTCAAAAATTTTTTTTGGAAATTTTTTTTCAAAATTTTTTTCAAAATTTTTTTCGAAAATTTTTTTCAAATTTTTTTTCGAAAATGTTTTTCGAAAATTTTTTCGAAAATTTTTTTCAAAAATTTTTTTTGGAAATTTTTTTTCAAAATTTTTTTCAAAATTTTTTTCGAAAATTTTTTTCAAAATTTTTTTCGAAAATTTTTTTCAAAATTTTTTTCAAAATTTTTTTTCCAAATTTTTTTCGAAAATTTTTTTCAAAATTTTTTTCGAAAATTTTTTTTGGAAATTTTTTTCAAAATTTTTTTCGAAAATTTTTTTCGAAAATTTTTTTCGAAAACTTTTTTCGAAATTTTTTTCGAAATTTTTTTCGAAATTTTTTTCGAAAATTTTTTTCGAAATTTTTTTTTTTCAAAATTTTTTTTGAAAATTTTTTTTCAAAATTTTTTTCAAAATTTTTTTCGAAATTTTTTTTTCAAAACTTTTTTCGAAAATTTTTTTTCAAATTTTTTTTTCAAAATTTTTTTCGAAAATTTTATTCAAATTTTTTTTCGAAAATTTTTTTCGAAAATTTTTTCGAAAATTTTTTTCAAATTTTTTTTCGAAAATTTTTTTCGAAAATTTTTTCGAAAATTTTTTTCAAAATTTTTTTCGAAAATTTTTTTCATAATTTTTTTCGAAATTTTTTTTTCAAAATTTTTTTCGAAAATTTTTTTTCAAAATTTTCTTCAAAATTTTTTTCGAAAATTTTGTTCAAATTTTTTTTCGAAAATTTTTTTCGAAAATTTTTTCGAAAATTTTTTTCGAAAATTTTTTTTCAAATTTTTTTTCGAAAATTTTTTTCAAAATTTTTTTCGAAAATTTTTTTCAAAATTTTTTTCGAAAATTTTTTTCAGAATTTTTTTCGAAAATTTTTTTCAGAATTTTTTTCAAATTTTTTTCGAAATTTTTTTTTCAAAATTTTTTTCGAATATTTTTTTTAAAAATTTTTTTCAAAATTTTTTTCGAAAATTTTTTTCAAATTTTTTTTCGAAAATTTTTTTCGAAAATTTTTTCGAAAACTTTTTTCGAAAATTTTTTTTGGAAATTTTTTTTCAAAATTTTTTTCTAAATTTTGTTCAAAATTTTTTTAAAAATTTTTTTCGAAAATTTTTTTCAAAATTTTTTTCGAAAATTTTTTTCGAAAACTTTTTTCGAAATTTTTTTCGAAATTTTTTTCGAAATTTTTTTCGAAAATGTTTTTCGAAATTTTTTTTGAAAATTTTTTTTCAAAATTTTTTTCAAAATTTTTTTCGAAATTTTTTTTAAAAATTTTTTTCGAAAATTTTTTTTCAAAATTTTTTTCAAATTTTTTTTCGAAAATTTTATTCAAATTTTTTTTCGAAAATTTTTTTCGAAAATTTTTTCGAAAATTTTTTTCGAAATTTTTTTCGAAAATTTTTTTCGAAATTTTTTTTTTTTTAATTTTTTTCGAAAATTTTTTTTCAAAATTTTTTTCAAAATTTTTTTCGAAAATTTTTTCCAATTTTTTTTCGAAAATTTTTTTCGAAAATTTTTTCGAAAATTTTTTTCGAAAATTTTTTCGAAAATTTTTTTTCGAAAATTTTTTTTCAAAATTTTTTTAAAAATTTTTTTTTCAAATTTTTTTTTCAAAATTTTTTTCAAAATTTTTTTCGAAAATTTTTTTTCAAAATTTTTTTAAAGAATTTTTTCGAAAATATTATTTCGAAAATTTTTTTCAAAATTTTTTTCGAAAATTTTTTTCGAAAATTTTTTTCAAATTTTTTTCGAAAATTTTTTTCGAAATTTTTCTCGAAATTTTTTTCGAAATTTTTTTTGAAAATTCTTTTGGAATTTTTTTTTAAAAATTTTTTTCAAAATTTTTTTTGAAAATTTTTTTCGAAATTTTTTTTTCAAAATTTTTTTCGAAAATTTTTTTTCTAAATTTTTTTCGAAAATCTTTTTCTAAATTTTTTTCGAAAATTTTTTTCAAAATTTTTTTCGAAAATTTTTTTCGAAAATTTTTTTCGAAAATTTTTTTCGAAATTTCTTTTCGAAAATTTTTTTCAAAATATTTTTCGAAAATTTTTTTTCAAAATTTTTTTCGAAAATTTTTTTTCAAAATTTTTTTCGAAAATTTTTTTTCAAAATTTTTTCAAAATTTTCTTCAAAATTTGTTTCGAAAATTTTTTTCGAAAATTTTTTTTCAAAATTTTTTTCAAAATTTTTTTTCCAAATTTTTTTCGAAAATTTTTTTCAAAATTTTTTTCGAAAATTTTTTTTGGAAATTTTTTTCAAAATTTTTTTCGAAAATTCTTTTCGAGAATTTTTTTCGAAAACTTTTTTCGAAATTTTTTTCGAAATTTTTTTCGAAATTTTTTTCGAAAATTTTTTTCGAAATTTTTTTTTTTCAAAATTTTTTTTGAAAATTTTTTTTCAAAATTTTTTTCAAAATTTTTTTCGAAATTTTTTTTTCAAAACTTTTTTCGAAAATTTTTTTTCAAAATTTTTTTCAAATTTTTTTTCGAAAATTTTATTCAAATTTTTTTTCGAAAATTTTTTTCGAAAATTTTTTCGAAAATTTTTTTCAAATTTTTTTTCGAAAATTTTTTTCGAAAATTTTTTTCGAAAATTTTTTCGAAAATTTTTTTCAAAATTTTTTTCGAAAATTTTTTTCATAATTTTTTTCGAAATTTTTTTTTCAAAATTTTTTTCGAAAATTTTTTTTCAAAATTTTTTTCAAAATTTTTCTCGAAAATTTTGTTCAAATTTTTTTTCGAAAATTTTTTTCGAAAATTTTTTCGAAAATTTTTTTCGAAAATTTTTTTTCAAAATTTTTTTCGAAAATTTTTTTCGAAAATTTTTTTCGAAAATTTTTTTCAAAATTTTTTTCGAAAATTTTTTTCGAAAATTTTTTTCAAAATTTTTTTCGAAAATTTTTTTCAAAATTTTTTTCGATATTTTTTTTTTAAAAATTTTTTTCGAAAATTTTTTTCAAAATTTTTTTCGAAAATTTTTTTCGAAAATTTTTTTTGGAAATTTTTTTTCAAAATTTTTTTCGAAAATTTTTTTTCAAAATTTTTTTCAAAATTTTTTTCGAAATTTTTTTTTCAAAATTTTTTTCGAAAATTTTTTTCAAATTTTTTTTCGAAAATTTTTTTCGAAAATTTTTTTCGAAAATTTTTTCGAAAATTTTTTTCAAAAATTTTTTTTGGAAATTTTTTTTCAAAATTTTTTTCAAAATTTTTTTCGAAAATTTTTTTCAAATTTTTTTTCGAAAATGTTTTTCGAAAATTTTTTCGAAAATTTTTTTCAAAAATTTTTTTTGGAAATTTTTTTTCAAAATTTTTTTCAAAATTTTTTTCGAAAATTTTTTTTGGAAATTTTTTTCGAAATTTTTTTTCGAAAATTTTTTTCGAAAACTTTTTTCGAAATTTTTTTCGAAATTTTTTTCGAAATTTTTTTCGAAAATTTTTTTCGAAATTTTTTTTTTTTTTAAATTTTTTTTGAAAATTTTTTTTCAAAATTTTTTTCAAAATTTTTTTCGAAATTTTTTTTTCAAAACTTTTTTCGAAAATTTTTTTTCAAAATTTTTTTCAAAATTTTTTTCGAAAATTTTATTCAAATTTTTTTTCGAAAATTTTTTTCGAAAATTTTTTCGAAAATTTTTTTCAAATTTTTTTTCGAAAATTTTTTTCGAAAATTTTTTCGAAAATTTTTTTCAAAATTTTTTTCGAAAATTTTTTTCATAATTTTTTTCGAAATTTTTTTTTCAAAATTTTTTTCGAAAATTTTTTTTCAAAATTTTTTTCTAAATTTTTTTCAAAATTTTTTTAAAAATTTTTTTCGAAAATTTTTTTCAAAATTTTTTTCGAAAATTTTTTTCGAAAACTTTTTTCGAAATTTTTTTCGAAATTTTTTTCGAAATTTTTTTCGAAAATGTTTTTCGAAAATTTTTTTCGAAATTTTTCTCGAAATTTTTTTCGAAATTTTTTTTGAAAATTCTTTTGGAATTTTTTTTTGAAAATTTTTTTGGAAATTTTTTTTGAAATTTTTTTGGAAATTTTTTTTCAAATTTTTTTTGGAAATTTTTTTTAAAAATTTTTTTCGAGATTTTTTTTTCAAAATTTTTTTCAAAATTTTTTAAAAAATTTTTTTCAAAATTTTTTTTGAAAATTTTTTTCGAAATTTTTTTTTCAAAATTTTTTTCGAAAATTTTTTTTCTAAATTTTTTTCGAAAATCTTTTTCTAAATTTTTTTCGAAAATTTTTTTCAAAATTTTTTTTGAAAATTTTTTTCGAAAATTTTTTTCGAAAATTTTTTTCGAAAATTTTTTTCGAAATTTTTTTTCGAAAATTTTTTTCAAAATATTTTTCGAAAATTTTTTTTCAAAATTTTTTTCGAAAATTTTTTTTCAAAATTTTTTTCGAAAATTTTTTTTCAAAATTTTTTCAAAATTTTTTTCAAAATTTCTTTCGAAAATTTTTTTCGAAAATTTTTTTTCAAAATTTTTTTCAAAATTTTTTTTCCAAATTTTTTTCGAAAATTTTTTTCAAAATTTTTTTCGAAAATTTTTTTTGGAAATTTTTTTCAAAATTTTTTTCGAAAATTCTTTTCGAGAATTTTTTTCGAAAACTTTTTTCGAAATTTTTTTCGAAATTTTTTTCGAAATTTTTTTCGAAAATTTTTTTCGAAATTTTTTTTTTCAAAATTTTTTTTGAAAATTTTTTTTCAAAATTTTTTTCAAAATTTTTTTCGAAATTTTTTTTTAAAAACTTTTTTCGAAAATTTTTTTTTAAAATTTTTTTCAAATTTTTTTTCGAAAATTTTATTCAAATTTTTTTTCGAAAATTTTTTTCGAAAATTTTTTCGAAAATTTTTTTCAAATTTTTTTTCGAAAATTTTTTTCGAAAATTTTTTTCGAAAATTTTTTCGAAAATTTTTTTCAAAATTTTTTTCGAAAATTTTTTTCATAATTTTTTTCGAAATTTTTTTTTCAAAATTTTTTTCGAAAATTTTTTTTCAAAATTTTTTTCAAAATTTTTTTCGAAAATTTTGTTCAAATTTTTTTTCGAAAATTTTTTTCGAAAACTTTTCGAAAATTTTTTTCGAAAATTTTTTTTCAAAATTTTTTTCGAAAATTTTTTTCGAAAATTTTTTTCAAAATTTTTTTCGAAAATTTTTTTCGAAAATTTTTTTCAAAATTTTTTTCGAAAATTTTTTTCAAAATTTTTTTCGAAATTTTTTTTTCAAAATTTTTTTCGAAAATTTTTTTCAAAATTTTTTTCGAAAATTTTTTTCGAAAATTTTTTTTGGAAATTTTTTTTCAAAATTTTTTTCGAAAATTTTTTTTCAAAATTTTTTTCAAAATTTTTTTCGAAATTTTTTTTTCAAAATTTTTTTCGAAAATTTTTTTCAAAATTTTTTTCGAAAATTTTTTTCGAAAATTTTTTTCGAAAATTTTTTCGAAAATTTTTTTCAAATTTTTTTTCGAAAATTTTTTTCGAAAATTTTTTCGAAAATTTTTTTCAAAATTTTTTTCGAAAATTTTTTTCATAATTTTTTTCGAAATTTTTTTTTCAAAATTTTTTTGAAAATTTTTTTTCAAAATTTTTTTCAAAATTTTTTTCGAAAATTTTGTTCAAATTTTTTTTCGAAAATTTTTTTCGAAAATTTTTTCGAAAATTTTTTTCGAAAATTTTTTTTCAAAATTTTTTTCGAAAATTTTTTTCAAAATTTTTTTCGAAAATTTTTTTCGAAAATTTTTTTCAAAATTTTTTTCGAAAAATTTTTTCGAAAATTTTTTTCAGAATTTTTTTCGAAAATTTTTTTCAGAATTTTTTTCAAAATTTTTTTCGAAATTTTTTTTTCAAAATTTTTTTCGAATATTTTTTTAAAAAATTTTTTTCAAAATTTTTTTCGAAAATTTTTTTCAAATTTTTTTTCGAAAATTTTTTTCGAAAATTTTTTCGAAAATTTTTTTCGAAAATTTTTTTTGGAAATTTTTTTTTAAAATTTTTTTCTAAATTTTTTTCAAAATTTTTTTAAAAATTTTTTTCGAAAATTTTTTTCAAAATTTTTTTCGAAAATTTTTTTCGAAAACTTTTTTCGAAATTTTTTTCGAAATTTTTTTCGAAATTTTTTTCGAAAATGTTTTTCGAAAATTTTTTTCGAAATTTTTCTCGAAATTTTTTTCGAAATTTTTTTTGAAAATTCTTTTGGAATTTTTTTTTGAAAATTTTTTTGGAAATTTTTTTTGAAATTTTTTTGGAAATTTTTTTTCAAATTTTTTTTGGAAATTTTTTTTTAAAATTTTTTTCGAGATTTTTTTTTCAAAATTTTTTTCAAAATTTTTTTAAAAATTTTTTTCAAAAATTTTTTTGAAAATTTTTTTCGAAATTTTTTTTTCAAAATTTTTTTCGAAAATTTTTTTTCTAAATTTTTTTCGAAAATCTTTTTCTAAATTTTTTTCGAAAATTTTTTTTTTAAATTTTTTTCGAAAATTTTTTTCGAAAATTTTTTTCGAAATTTTTTTTCGAAAATTTTTTTCAAAATATTTTTCGAAAATTTTTTTTCAAAATTTTTTTCGAAAATTTTTTTTCAAAATTTTTTTCGAAAATTTTTTTTCAAAATTTTTTCAAAATTTTTTTCAAAATTTCTTTCGAAAATTTTTTTCGAAAATTTTTTTTCAAAATTTTTTTCAAAATTTTTTTCGAAATTTTTTTTCCAAATTTTTTTCGAAAATTTTTTTCAAAATTTTTTTCGAAAATTTTTTTTGGAAATTTTTTTCAAAATTTTTTTCGAAAATTTTTTTCGAAAATTTTTTTCGAAAACTTTTTTCGAAATTTTTTTCGAAATTTTTTTCGAAATTTTTTTCGAAAATTTTTTTCGAAATTTTTTTTTTTCAAAATTTTTTTTGAAAATTTTTTTCGAAAATTTTTTTCGAAAATTTTTTTCAAAATTTTTTTCGAAATTTTTTTTTCAAACTTTTTTTCAAAACTTTTTTCGAAAATTTTATTCAATTTTTTTTTCGAAAATTTTTTTCGAAAATTTTTTCGAAAATTTTTTTCAAATTTTTTTTCGAAATTTTTTTTCGAAAATTTTTTGGAAAATTTTTTTCAAAATTTTTTTCGAAAATTTTTTTCACAATTTTTTTCGAAATTTTTTTTTCAAAATTTTTTTCGAAAATTTTTTTTCAAAATTTTTTTCAAAATTTTTTTTGAAAATTTTTTTCAAATTTTTTTTCGAAAATTTTTTCGAAAATTTTTTTCGAAAATTTTTTTTGGAAATTTTTTTTCAAAATTTTTTTCAAAATTTTTTTCAAAATTTTTTTCAAAATTTTTTTCGAAAATTTTTTTCAAAATTTTTTTCGAAATATTTTTTTCGAAAATTTTTTTCAAATTTTTTTCGAAAATTTTTTTCAAAATTTTTTTCGAAATTTTTTTTCAAAATTTGTTTTCAAAATTTTTTTCGAAAATTTTTTTCAAATTTTTTTTCGAAAATTTTTTTCGAAAATTTTTTCGAAAATTTTTTTAGAAATTTTTTTTTCAAAATTTTTTTCGAAAATTTTCTTCAAAATTTTTTTCGAAAATTTTTTTCAAATTTTTTTTCGAAAATTTTTTTCGAAAATTTTTTCGAAAATTTTTTTCAAATTTTTTGTCGAAAATTTTTTTCAAAATTTTTTCGAAATTTTTTTTTCAAAATTTTTTTCGAAAATTTTTTTTCAAAATTTTTTTCAAATTTTTTTCGAAAATTTTTTTCAAATTTTTTTTCGAAAATTTTTTGCGAAAATTTTTTCGAAAATCTTTTCGAAAATTTTTTTTCAAAATTTTTTTCGAAAATTTTTTTCAAAATTTTTTTCGAAAATTATTTTCGAAAATTTTTTTCAAAATTTTTTTCGAAAATTTTTTCGAAAATTTTTTTCAAAATTTTTTTCGAAAATTTTTTTCAAAATTTCTTTCGAAATTTTTTTTTCAAAATTTTTTTTTAAAAATTTTTTTCAAATTTTTTTTCGAAAATTTTTTTTGAAAATTTTTTCGAAAATTTTTTTCGAAAATTTTTTTTGGAAATTTTTTTTCAAAATTTTTTTCGAAAATTTTTTTTCAAAATTTTTTTCAAAATTTTTTTCGAAATTTTTTTTTCAAAATTTTTTTCGAAAATTTTTTTCAAATTTTTTTTCGAAAATTTTTTTCGAAAATTTTTTTCGAAAATTTTTTCGAAAATTTTTTTCAAAAATTTTTTTTGGAAAATTTTTTTCAAAATTTTTTTCGAAAATTTTTTCGAAAATTTTTTTCAAAATTTTTTTCGAAAATTTTTTTCAAAATTTTTTTCAAAATTTTTTTCAAAATTTTTTTCGAAAATTTTTTTCAAATTTTTTTTCGAAAATGTTTTTCGAAAATTTTTTCGAAAATTTTTTTCAAAATTTTTTTCGAAAATTTTTTTGTTTTTTTCGAAATTTTTTTCGAAAATTTTTTTTCAAAGTTTTTTCGAAAATTTTTTTCGAATTTTTTTTTGGAAATTTTTTTTCAAAATTTTTTTCAAAATTTTTTTCAAAATTTTTTTCAAAATTTTTTTCGAAAATTTTTTTTCAAAATTTTTTTCAAAATGTTTTTCGAAATTTTTTTTTCAAAATTTTTTTCGAAAATTTTTTTCAAATTTTTTTTCGAAAATTTTTTTCGAAAGTTTTTTCGAAAATTTTTTTCAAAATTTTTTTCGAAAATTTTTTTCAAAATTTTTTTCGAAATTTTTTTTTCAAAATTTTTTTCGAAAATGTTTTTTCAAAATTTTTTTCAAAATTTTTTTCAAATTTTTTTTCGAAATTTTTTTTTGAAAATTTTTTCGAAAAATTTTTTTCAAATTTTTTTTCGAAAATTTTTTTCGAAAATTTTTTTCGAAAATTTTTTTCAAAATTTTTTTCGAAAATTTTTTTCGAAAATTTTTTTCAAAATTTTTTTCGAAAATTTTTTTCAAAATTTTTTTCAATTTGTTTCGAAATTTTTTTTTCAAAATTTTTGTCGAAAATTTTTTTCAAAATTTCGTTCGAAATTTTTTTTTCAAAATTTTTGTCGAAAATTTTCTTCAAAATTTTTTTCGAAAATTTTTTTCAAAAATTTTTTCGAAAATTTTTTTCGAAAATTTTTTTTAAAAATTTTTTTCGAAAATTTTTTTCAAAATTTTTTTCAAAATTTTTTTCAAAATTGTTAGAAAATTTTTTTCAAAATTTTTTTTCAAAATTTTTTTCAAAATTTTTTTCGAAAATTTTTTTCGAAATTTTTTTTTCAAAATATTTTTCGAAAATTTTTTTTCAAAATTTTTTTCAAAATTTTTTTCGAAAATTTTTTTCAAAATTTTTTTCCAAAATTTTTTTCGAAAATTTTTTTCAAAATTTTTTTCGAAAATTTTTTTCAAAATTTTTTTAGAAAATTTTTTTCAAAATTTTTTTCCAAAATTTTTATCCAATTTTTTTCGAAATTTTTTTTTCAAAAATTTTTTCGAAAATTTTTTTCGAAAATTTTTTTCAAAATTTTTTTCGAAAATTTTTTTTCAAAATTTTTTTCGAAAATTTTTTTTCAAAATTTTTTTCGAAAATTTTTTTTCAAAATTTTTTTCGAAAATTTTTTTTCAAAATTTTTTTCAAAATTTTCTTCGAAAATTTTTTTCAAAATTTTCTTCGAAAATTTTTTTTGGAAATTTTTTCAAAAATTTTTTTCGAAAATATTTTTCAAAATTTTTTTCGAAATTTTTTTTTCAAAATTTTTTTCAAAATTTTTTTCGAAAATTTTTTTCAAAATTTTTTTCGAATATTTTTTTAAAAAATTTTTTTCAAAATTTTTTTCAAAAATTTTTTCGAAAATTTTTTTCGAAAATTTTTTTTCAAAATTTTTTTCAAAATTTTTTTCAAAATTTATTTCAAAATTTTTTTCGAAAATTTTTTTCAAAATTTTTTTCGAAAATTTTTTTCGAAAATTTTTTTCAAATTTTTTTCGAAAATTTTTTTCAAAATTTTTTTCGAAAAATTTTTTTCAAAATTTTTGTCAAAATTTTTTTCGAAAATTTTTTTTCAAATTTTTTTTCGAAAATTTTTTTCGAAAATTTTTTCCAAAATTTTTTTCGAAAATTTTTTTTCAAAATTTTTTTCGAAAATTTTTTTCAAAATTTTTTTCGAAAATTTTTTTCAAATTTTTTTTCAAAAATTTTTTTCGAAAATTTTTTCGAAAATTTTTTTCAAATTTTTTTTCGAAAATTTTTTTCAAAATTTTTTTCGATTTTTTTTTTTCAAAATTTTTTTCGAAAATTTTTTTTCAAAATTTTTTTCAAAATTTTTTTCGAAAATTTTTTTGAAATTTTTTTTCGAAAAGTTTTTTCGAAAATTTTTTTTCAAAATTTTTTTCGCAAATTTTTTTCAAAATTTTTTTCGAAAATTTTTTTCGAAAATTTTTTTCAAAATTTTTTTCGAAAATTTTTTTCGAAATTTTTTTTCAAAATTTTTTTCAAAATTTCTTTCGAAATTTTTTTTTCAAAATTTTTTTCGAAAAATTTTTTTCAAAATTTTTTTCGAAAATTTTTTTCGAAAATTTTTTTCGAAAATTTTTTTTGGAAATTTTTTTTCAAAATTTTTTTCCAAAATTTTTTTCGAAAATTTTTTCGAAAATTTTTTTCAAAATTTTTTTCGAAATTTTTTTTTCAAAATTTTTTTCGAATATTTTTTTAAAAAATTTTTTTCAAAGTTTTTATCGAAAATTTTTTTCAAATTTTTTTTCGAAAATTTTTTTCGAAAATTTTTTCGAAAATTTTTTTCGAAATTTTTTTTTGGAAATTTTTTTTCAAAATTTTTTTCAAAATTTTTTTCAAAATTTTTTTCGAAATTTTTTTCGAAAATTTTTTTCGAAATTTTTTTCGAAAATTTTTTTTAAATTTTTTTTCGAAAATTTTTTTCGAAAATTTTTTCGAAAATTTTTTTCGAAAATTTTTTTCAAAATTTTTTTCGAAATTTTTCTTTCAAAATTTTTTTGAAAATTTTTTTCAAAATTTTTTTCGAAAATCTTTTTCGAAAATTTTTTTCAAATTTTTTTCGAAAATTTTTTTCAAAATTTTTTTCGAAAATTTTTTTTCAAAATTTTTTTCAAAATTTTTTTCAAAATTTTTTTCAAAAATTTTTTTCAAAATTTTTTTCCAAAATTTTTTTCGAAAATTTTTTTCAAAATTTTTTTCGAAAATTTTTTTCAAAATTTTTTTCGAAAATTTTTTTCAAAATTTTTTTAGAAAATTTTTTTCAAAATTTTTTTCAAAAATTTTTTTTCCAATTTTTTTCGAAAATTTTTTTCAAAATTTTTTTCGAAATTTTTTTTTCAAAATTTTTTTCGAATATTTTTTTAAAAAATTTTTTTCAAAATTTTTTTCGAAAATTTTTTTCAAATTTTTTTTCGAAAATTTTTTTCGAAAATTTTTTCGAAAATTTTTTTCGAAAATTTTTTTTCAAAATTTTTTTTCAAAATTTTTTTCAAATTTTTTTTCAAAATTTTTTTCAAAATTTTTTTCGAAAATTTTTTTCAAAATTTTTTTCGAAAATTTTTTTCAAATTTTTTTCGAAAATTTTTTTCAAAATTTTTTTCGAAAATTTTTTTTCAAAATTTTTTTCGAAAATTTTTTTTCGAAAATTTTTTCGAAAATTTTTTTCAAAATTTTTTTCGAAAATTTTTTTCAAATTTTTTTTCAAAATTTTTTTCGAAAATTTTTTTCAAAATTTTTTTCGAAAATTTTTTTCAAATATTTTCCAAAATTTTTTTCGAAAATTTTTTCGAAAATTTTTTTCAAATTTTTTTTCGAAAATTTTTTTCAAAATTTTTTTCGAAAATTTTTTTTCAAAATTTTTTTCAAAATTTTTTTCGAAAATTTTTTTCGAAAATTTTTTCGAAAATTTTTTTCGAAAATTTTTTCGAAAATTTTTTTCGAAAATTTTTTTTCAAAATTTTTTTCGAAAATTTTTTTCGAAAATTTTTTTCAAAATTTTTTTCGAAAATTTTTTTCAAAATTTTTTTCGAAAAGTTTTTTCAAAATTTTTCTCGAAAATTTTTTTTTAAATTTTTTTCGAAATTTTTTTTTCCAAATTTTTTTTGGAAAATTTTTTTTCAAAATTTTTTTCAAAATTTTTTTCAAAATTTTTATCAAAATTTTTTTCGAAAATTTTTTTCAAAATTATTTTCGAAAATTTTTTTCGAAATTTTTTTTTCAAAATTTTTTTCGAAAATTTTTTTTCAAAATTTTTTTCGAAAATTTTTTTCGAATATTTTTTTCAAAATTTTTTTCGAAAATTTTTTTCGAAAATTTTTTTCAAATTTTTTTCGAAAATTTTTTTGAAAATTTTTTTTGAAAATTTTTTTTCAAATTTTTTTTCAAAATTTTTTTCGAAAATTTTTTTCAAATTTTTTTTCGAATTTTTTTTTCGAAAATTTTTTCGAAAATTTTTTTCGAAAATTTTTTTTCAAAATTTTTTTCGAAAATTTTTTTCAAAATTTTTTTCGAAAATTTTTTTCAAATTTTTTTTCAAAAATTTTTTTCGAAAATTTTTTCGAAAATTTTTTTCAAAATTTTTTTCGATTTTTTTTTTCAAAATTTTTTGCGAAAATTTTTTTTCAAAATTTTTTTCAAAATTTTTTTCGAAAATTTTTTTGAAATTTTTTTTCGAAAATTTTTTTCGAAAATTTTTTCGAAAATTTTTTTCGAAAATTTTTTTTCAAAATTTTTTTCGAAAATTTTTTTCAAAATTTTTTTCGAAAATTTTTTTCGAAAATTTTTTTCAAATTTTTTTTCGAAAATTTTTTTCGAAAATTTTTTCGAAAATTTTTTTCGAAAATTTTTTCGAAAATTTTTTTCGAAATTTTTTTTTGGAAATTTTTTTTCAAAATTTTTTTCAAAATTTTTTTCAAAATTTTTTTCAAAATTTTTTTCAAAAATTTTTTTTAAATTTTTTTTCGAAAATTTTTTCGAAAATTTTTTTCGAAAATTATTTTCAAAATTTTTTTCGAAATTTTTCTTTTAAAATTTTTTTCGAAAATTTTTTTTCAAAATTTTTTTCAAAATTTTTTTCAAAATTTTTTTCGAAAATTTTTTTCAAAATTTTTTTCCAAAATTTTTTTCGAAAAATTTTTTTCAAAATTTTTTTCGAAAATTTTTTTCGAAAATGTTTTTCGAAAATTTTTTTCGAAAATTTTTTTTGGAAATTTTTTTTCAAAATTTTTTTCCAAAATTTTTTTCGAAAATTTTTTTCGAAAAATTTTTTCAAAATTTTTTTCGAAATTTTTTTTTCAAAATTTTTTTCGAATATTTTTTTAAAAAATTTTTTTCAAAATTTTTTTCGAAAATTTTTTTCAAATTTTTTTTCGAAAATTTTTTTCGAAAATTTTTTCGAAAATTTTTTTCGAAATTTTTTTTTGGAAATTTTTTTTCAAAATTTTTTTCAAAATTTTTTTCAAAAATTTTTTTCAAAATTTTTTTCGAAAATTTTTTTTTCAATTTTTTTTCGAAAATTTTTTTCGAAAATTTTTTCGAAAATTTTTTTCGAAAATTTTTTTCGAAAATTTTTTTCAAAATTTTTTTCGAAAATTTTTTTCAAAATTTTTTTCGAAATTTTTCTTTCAAAATTTTTTTCGAAAATTTTTTTTCAAAATTTTTTTCAAAATTTTTTTCAAATTTTTTTCGAAAATTTTTTTCAAAATTTTTTTCCAAAATTTTTTTCGAAAATTTTTTTCAAAATTTTTTTCGAAAATTTTTTTTCAAAATTTTTTTAGAAAATTTTTTTCAAAATTTTTTTCAAAAATTTTTTTCCAATTTTTTTCGAAAATTTTTTTCGAAAATTTTTTTCAAAATTTTTTTCGAAATTTTTTTTTCAAAATTTTTTTCGAATATTTTTTTAAAAAATTTTTTTCAAATTTTTTTTCAGAAATTTTTTCGAAATTTTTTTCGAAAATTTTTTTTGGAAATTTTTTTCCAAATTTTTTTTCGAAAATTTTTTTCAAAATTTTTTTAGAAAATTCTTTTCAAAATTTTTTTCAAAAATTTTTTTCCAATTTTTTTTAAATTTTTTTTCGAAAATTTTTTTCAAAATTTTTTTCGAAATTTTTCTTTCAAAATTTTTTTCGAAAATTTTTTTTCAAAATTTTTTTCAAAATTTTTTTCAAAATTTTTTTCGAAAATTTTTTACAAAATTTTTTTCCAAAATTTTTTTCGAAAATTTTTTTCAAAATTTTTTTCGAAAATTTTTTTCAAAATTTTTTTAGAAAATTTTTTTCAAAATTTTTTTCAAAAATTTTTTTCCAATTTTTTTCAAAATTTTTTTCAAAAATTTTTTCGAAAATTTTTTTCGAAAATTTTTTTTGGAAATTTTTTTTCAAAATTTTTTTCAAAATGTTTTTCAAAATTTATTTCAAAATTTTTTTCGAAAATTTTTTTCAAAATTTTTTTCGAAAATTTTTTTCGAAAATTTTTTTCAAATTTTTTTCGAAAATTTTTTTCAAAATTTTTTCGAAAATTTTTTTTCAAAATTTTTTTCAAAATTTTTTTCGAAAATTTTTTTCAAAATTTTTTTCTAAAATTTTTTTCAAATTTTTTTTCAAAAATTTTTTTCGAAAATTTTTTCGAAAATTTTTTTCAAATTTTTTTTCGAAAATTTTTTTCAAAATTTTTTTCGATTTTTTTTTTTCAAAATTTTTTGCGAAAATTTTTTTTCAAAATTTTTTTCAAAATTTTTTTCGAAAATTTTTTTCAAATTTTTTTTCGAAAATTTTTTTCGAAAATTTTTTCGAAAATTTTTTTCGAAAATTTTTTTTCAAAATTTTTTTCGAAAATTTTTTTCAAAATTTTTTTCGAAAATTTTTTTCAAATTTTTTTTCAAAATTTTTTTCGAAAATTTTTTTCAAAATTTTTTTCGAAAATTTTTTTCAAATTTTTTTTCAAAAATTTTTTTCGAAAATTTTTTCGAAAATTTTTTTCAAATTTTTTTTCGAAAATTTTTTTCAAAATTTTTTTCGATTTTTTTTTTCAAAATTTTTTGCGAAAATTTTTTTTCAAAATTTTTTTCAAAATTTTTTTCGAAAATTTTTTTGAAATTTTTTTTCGAAAATTTTTTTCGAAAATTTTTTCGAAAATTTTTTTCGAAAATTTTTTTTCAAAATTTTTTTCGAAAATTTTTCCAAAATTTTTTTCGAAAATCTTTTTCGAAAATTTTTTTCAAAATTTTTTTCGAAAATTTTTTTCGAAATTTTTTTTCAAAATTTTTTTCGAAAATTTTTTTCAAAATTTCTTTCGAAATTTTTTTTTCAAAATTTTTTTCGAAAAATTTTTTTCAAAATTTTTTTCGAAAATTTTTTTCGAAAATTTTTTTCGAAAATTTTTTTGGAAAATTTTTTTTCAAAATTTTTTTCAAAAATTTTTTTCGAAAATTTTTTTCGAAAATTTTTTTCAAAATTTTTTTCGAAATTTTTTTTTCAAAATTTTTTTCGAATATTTTTTTAAAAAATTTTTTTCTAATTTTTTTTCGAAAATTTTTTTCGAAAATTTTTTCAAAAATTTTTTTCCAATTTTTTTCGAAAATTTTTTTCGAAAATTTTTTTCAAAATTTTTTTCGAAATTTTTTTTTCAAAATTTTTTTCGAATATTTTTTTAAAAAATTTTTTTCAAATTTTTTTTCAAAAATTTTTTCGAAAATTTTTTTCGAAAATTTTTTTTGGAAATTTTTTTCCAAATTTTTTTTCGAAAATTTTTTTCAAAATTTTTTTAGAAAATTTTTTTCAAAATTTTTTTCAAAAATTTTTTTCCAATTTTTTTTAAATTTTTTTTCGAAAATTTTTTTCGAAAATTCTTTCGAAAATTTTTTTCGAAAATTTTTTTCAAAATTTTTTTCGAAAATTTTTTTCAAAATTTTTTTCGAAATTTTTCTTTCAAAATTTTTTTCGAAAATTTTTTTTCAAAATTTTTTTCAAAATTTTTTTCAAAATTTTTTTCGAAAATTTTTTTCAAAATTTTTTTCAAAAATTTTTTTCCAATTTTTTTCGAAAATTTTTTTCAAATTTTTTTCGAAAATTTTTTTCAAAATTTTTTCGAAAATTTTTTTTCAAAATTTTTTTCAAAATTTTTTTCGAAAATTTTTTTCAAAATTTTTTTCGAAAATTTTTTTCAAATTTTTTTTCAAAAATTTTTTTCGAAAATTTTTTTCGAAAATTTTTTTCAAATTTTTTTTCGAAAATTTTTTTCAAAATTTTTTTCGATTTTTTTTTTTCAAAATTTTTTGCGAAAATTTTTTTTCAAAATTTTTTTCAAAATTTTTTTCGAAAATTTTTTAAAAATTTTTTTTCGAAAATTTTTTTCGAAAATTTTTTCGAAAATTTTTTTCGAAAATTTTTTTTCAAAATTTTTTTCGAAAATTTTTTTCAAAATTTTTTTCAAAAATTTTTTCCCAATTTTTTTTGAAAATTTTTTTCGAAAATTTTTTTCAAATTTTTTTCGAAAATTTTTTTCAAAATTTTTTCGAAAATTTTTTTTCAAAATTTTTTTCAAAATTTTTTTCGAAAATTTTTTTCAAAATTTTTTTCGAAAATTTTTTTCAAATTTTTTTTCAAAAATTTTTTTCGAAAATTTTTTCGAAAATTTTTTTCAAATTTTTTTTCGAAAATTTTTTTCAAAATTTTTTTCGATTTTTTTTTTTCAAAATTTTTTGCGAAAATTTTTTTTCAAAATTTTTTTTTAAATTTTTTTCGAAAATTTTTTTGAAATTTTTTTTCGAAAATTTTTTTCGAAAATTTTTTCGAAAATTTTTTTCGAAAATTTTTTTTCAAAATTTTTTTTCAAAATTTTTTTCGAAAATTTTTTTCAAAATTTTTTTCGAAAATTTTTTTCAAAATTTTTTTCGAAATTTTTTTTTCAAAATTTTTTTCGAATATTTTTTTAAAAAATTTTTTTCAAATTTTTTTTCAAAAATTTTTTCGAAAATTTTTTTCGAAAATTTTTTTAGAAAATTTTTTTCAAAATTTTTTTCAAAAATTTTTTTCCAATTTTTTTTAAATTTTTTTTCGAAAATTTTTTTCGAAAATTTTTTCGAAAATTTTTTTCGAAAATTTTTTTCAAATTTTTTTCGAAAATTTTTTTCAAAATTTTTTTCGAAATTTTTCTTTCAAAATTTTTTTCGAAAATTTTTTTTTAAAATTTTTTTCAAAATTTTTTTCAAAATTTTTTTCGAAAATTTTTTTCAAAATTTTTTTCCAAAATTTTTTTCGAAAATTTTTTTCAAAATTTTTCTGGAAAATTTTTTTCAAAATTTTTTTAGAAAATTTTTTTCAAAATTTTTTTCAAAAATTTTTTTCCAATTTTTTTCGAAAATTTTTTTCAAAATTTTTTTCGAAATTTTTTTTTCAAAATTTTTTTCGAATATTATTTTAAAAAATTTTTTTCAAAATTTTTTTCAAAAATTTTTTCGAAAATTTTTTTCGAAAATTTTTTTTGGAAATCTTTTTTCAAAATTTTTTTCAAAATTTTTTTCAAAATTTATTTCAAAATTTTTTTCGAAAATTTTTTTCAAAATTTTTTTCGAAAATTTTTTTCGAAAATTTTTTTCAAATTTTTTTCGAAAATTTTTTTCAAAATTTTTTTCGAAAATTTTTTTTCAAAATTTTTTTCAAAATTTTTTTCGAAAATTTTTTTCAAAATTTTTTTCGAAAATTTTTTTCAAAATTTTTTTCGAAAATTTTTTTCGAAAATTTTTTTCGAAAATTTTTTTTGGAAATTTATTTTCAAAATTTTTTTCCAAAATTTTTTTCGAAAATTTTTTTCGAAAATTTTTTTCAAAATTTTTTTCGAAATTTTTTTTTCAATATTTTTTTCGAATATTTTTTTAAAAAATTTTTTTCAAAATTTTTTTCGAAAATTTTTTTCAAATTTTTTTTCGAAAATTTTTTTCGAAAATTTTTTCGAAAATTTTTTTCAAATTTTTTTTCGAAAATTTTTTTCAAAATTTTTTTCGAAAATTTTTTTCAAAATTTTTTTCGAAATTTTTTTTTCAAAATTATTTTCGCATATTTTTTTAAAAAATTTTTTTCAAAATTTTTTTCAAAAATTTTTTCGAAAATTTTTTTCGAAAATTTTTTTTCAAAATTTTTTTCAAAATTTTTTTCAAAATTTATTTCAAAATTTTTTTCGAAAATTTTTTTCAAAATTTTTTTCGAAAATTTTTTTCGAAAATTTTTTTCAAATTTTTTTCGAAAATTTTTTTCAAAATTTTTTTCGAAAAATTTTTTTCAAAATTTTTTTCAAAATTTTTTTCGAAAATTTTTTTTCAAATTTTTTTTCGAAAATTTTTTTCGAAAATTTTTTCCAAAATTTTTTTCGAAAATTTTTTTTCAAAATTTTTTTCGAAAATTTTTTTCAAATTTTTTTTCGAAAATTTTTTTCAAAATTTTTTTCGATTTTTTTTTTTCAAAATTTTTTTCGAAAATTTTTTTTCAAAATTTTTTTCAAAATTTTTTTCGAAAATTTTTTTGAAATTTTTTTTCGAAAAGTTTTTTCGAAAATTTTTTTTCAAAATTTTTTTCGCAAATTTTTTTCAAAATTTTTTTCGAAAATTTTTTTCGAAAATTTTTTTCAAAATTTTTTTCGAAAATTTTTTTCGAAATTTTTTTTCAAAATTTTTTTCAAAATTTCTTTCGAAATTTTTTTTTCAAAATTTTTTTCGATTTTTTTTTTTCAAAATTTTTTGCGAAAATTTTTTTTCAAAATTTTTTTTTAAATTTTTTTCGAAAATTTTTTTGAAATTTTTTTTCGAAAATTTTTTTCGAAAATTTTTTCGAAAATTTTTTTCGAAAATTTTTTTTCAAAATTTTTTTCGAAAATTTTTTTCAAAATTTTTTTCGAAAATTTTTTTCAAAATTTTTTTCGAAATTTTTTTTTCAAAATTTTTTTCGAATATTTTTTTAAAAAATTTTTTTCAAATTTTTTTTCAAAAATTTTTTCGAAAATTTTTTTCGAAAATTTTTTTAGAAAATTTTTTTCAAAATTTTTTTCAAAAATTTTTTTCCAATTTTTTTTAAATTTTTTTTCGAAAATTTTTTTCGAAAATTTTTTCGAAAATTTTTTTCGAAAATTTTTTTCAAATTTTTTTCGAAAATTTTTTTCAAAATTTTTTTCGAAATTTTTCTTTCAAAATTTTTTTCGAAAATTTTTTTTTAAAATTTTTTTCAAAATTTTTTTCAAAATTTTTTTCGAAAATTTTTTTCAAAATTTTTTTCCAAAATTTTTTTCGAAAATTTTTTTCAAAATTTTTCTGGAAAATTTTTTTCAAAATTTTTTTAGAAAATTTTTTTCAAAATTTTTTTCAAAAATTTTTTTCCAATTTTTTTCGAAAATTTTTTTCAAAATTTTTTTCGAAATTTTTTTTTCAAAATTTTTTTCGAATATTATTTTAAAAAATTTTTTTCAAAAATTTTTTCGAAAATTTTTTTCGAAAATTTTTTTTGGAAATTTTTTTTCAAAATTTTTTTCAAAATTTTTTTCAAAATTTATTTCAAAATTTTTTTCGAAACTTTTTTTCAAAATTTTTTTCGAAAATTTTTTTCGAAAATTTTTTTCAAATTTTTTTCGAAAATTTTTTTCAAAATTTTTTTCGAAAATTTTTTTTCAAAATTTTTTTCAAAATTTTTTTCGAAAATTTTTTTCAAAATTTTTTTCGAAAATTTTTTTCAAAATTTTTTTCGAAAATTTTTTTCGAAAATTTTTTTCGAAAATTTTTTTTGGAAATTTATTTTCAAAATTTTTTTCCAAAATTTTTTTCGAAAATTTTTTTCGAAAATTTTTTTCAAAATTTTTTTCGAAATTTTTTTTTCAAAATTTTTTTCGAATATTTTTTTAAAAAATTTTTTTCAAAATTTTTTTCGAAAATTTTTTTCAAATTTTTTTTCGAAAATTTTTTTCGAAAATTTTTTCGAAAATTTTTTTCAAATTTTTTTTCGAAAATTTTTTTCAAAATTTTTTTCGAAAATTTTTTTCAAAATTTTTTTCGAAATTTTTTTTTCAAAATTTTTTTCGCATATTTTTTTAAAAAATTTTTTTCAAAATTTTTTTCAAAAATTTTTTCGAAAATTTTTTTCGAAAATTTTTTTTCAAAATTTTTTTCAAAATTTTTTTCAAAATTTATTTCAAAATTTTTTTCGAAAATTTTTTTCAAAATTTTTTTCGAAAATTTTTTTCGAAAATTTTTTTCAAATTTTTTTCGAAAATTTTTTTCAAAATTTTTTTCGAAAAATTTTTTTCAAAATTTTTTTCAAAATTTTTTTCGAAAATTTTTTTCAAATTTTTTTTCGAAAATTTTTTTCAAAATTTTTTTCGATTTTTTTTTTTCAAAATTTTTTTCGAAAATTTTTTTTCAAAATTTTTTTCAAAATTTTTTTCGAAAATTTTTTTGAAATTTTTTTTCGAAAAGTTTTTTCGAAAATTTTTTTTCAAAATTTTTTTCGCAAATTTTTTTCAAAATTTTTTTCGAAAATTTTTTTCGAAAATTTTTTTCAAAATTTTTTTCGAAAATTTTTTTCGAAATTTTTTTTCAAAATTTTTTTCAAAATTTCTTTCGAAATTTTTTTTTCAAAATTTTTTTCGAAAAATTTTTTTCAAAATTTTTTTCGAAAATTTTTTTCGAAAATTTTTTTCGAAAATTTTTTTTGGAAATTTTTTTTCAAAATTTTTTTCCAAAATTTTTTTCGAAAATTTTTTCGAAAATTTTTTTCAAAATTTTTTTCGAAATTTTTTTTTCAAAATTTTTTTCGAATATTTTTTTAAAAAATTTTTTTCAAAGTTTTTTTCGAAAATTTTTTTCAAATTTTTTTTCGAAAATTTTTTTCGAAAATTTTTTCGAAAATTTTTTTCGAAATTTTTTTTTGGAAATTTTTTTTCAAAATTTTTTTCAAAATTTTTTTCAAAATTTTTTTCGAAATTTTTTTCGAAAATTTTTTTTAAATTTTTTTTCGAAAATTTTTTTCGAAAATTTTTTCGAAAATTTTTTTCGAAAATTTTTTTCAAAATTTTTTTCGAAATTTTTCTTTCAAAATTTTTTTGAAAATTTTTTTCAAAATTTTTTTCGAAAATGTTTTTCGAAAATTTTTTTCAAATTTTTTTCGAAAATTTTTTTCAAAATTTTTTTCGAAAATTTTTTTTCAAAATTTTTTTCAAAATTTTTTTCAAAATTTTTTTCGAAAATTTTTTTCAAAATTTTTTTCCAAAATTTTTTTCGAAAATTTTTTTCAAAATTTTTTTCGAAAATTTTTTTCAAAATTTTTTTCGAAAATTTTTTTCAAAATTTTTTTAGAAAATTTTTTTCAAAATTTTTTTCAAAATTTTTTTTCCAATTTTTTTCGAGTTTTTTTCAAAATTTTTTTCGAAATTTTTTTTTCAAAATTTTTTTCGAATATTTTTTTAAAAAATTTTTTTCAAAATTTTTTTCGAAAATTTTTTTCAAATTTTTTTTCGAAAATTTTTTTCGAAAATTTTTTCGAAAATTTTTTTCGAAAATTTTTTTTCAAAATTTTTTTTCAAAATTTTTTTCAATTTTTTTTTCAAAATTTTTTTCAAAATTTTTTTCGAAAATTTTTTTCAAAATTTTTTTCGAAAATTTTTTTCAAATTTTTTTCGAAAATTTTTTTCAAAATTTTTTTCGAAAATTTTTTTTCAAAATTTTTTTCGAAAATTTTTTTTCGAAAATTTTTTCGAAAATTTTTTTCAAAATTTTTTTCGAAAATTTTTTTCAAATTTTTTTCGAAAATTTTTTTCAAAATTTTTTTCGAAAATTTTTTTTCAAAATTTTTTTCAAAATTTTTTTCGAAAATTTTTTTCAAATTTTTTTTCGAAAATTTTTTTCGAAAATTTTTTTTCAAAATTTTTTTCGAAAATTTTTTTCAAAATTTTTTTCGAAAATTTTTTTCAAATATTTTCCAAAATTTTTTTCGAAAATTTTTTCGAAAATTTTTTTCAAATTTTTTTTCGAAAATTTTTTTCAAAATTTTTTTCGAAAATTTTTTTTCAAAATTTTTTTCAAAATTTTTTTCGAAAATTTTTTTCGAAAATTTTTTCGAAAATTTTTTTCGAAATTTTTTTTTCAAAATTTTTTTCGAAAATTTTTTTCGAAAATTTTTTTCAAAATTTTTTTCGAAAATTTTTTTCAAAATTTTTTTCGAAAAGTTTTTTCAAAATTTTTCTCGAAAATTTTTTTTTAAATTTTTTTCGAAATTTTTTTTTCCAAATTTTTTTTGGAAAATTTTTTTTCAAAATTTTTTTCAAAATTTTTTTCAAAATTTTTATCAAAATTTTTTTCGAAAATTTTTTTCAAAATTTTTTTCGAAAATCTTTTTCAAAATTTTTTCAAATTTTTTTTCGAAAATTTTTTTCAAAATTATTTTCGAAAATTTTTTTCGAAATTTTTTTTTCAAAATTTTTTTCGAAAATTTTTTTTCAAAATTTTTTTCGAAAATTTTTTTCGAAAATTTTTTTCAAAATTTTTTTCGAAAATTTTTTTCGAAAATTTTTTTCAAATTTTTTTCGAAAATTTTTTTCAAAATTTTTTTTGAAAATTTTTTTTCAAAATTTTTTTCAAAATTTTTTTCGAAAATTTTTTTCAAATTTTTTTTCGAATTTTTTTTTCGAAAATTTTTTCGAAAATTTTTTTCGAAAATTTTTTTTCAAAATTTTTTTCGAAAATTTTTTTCAAAATTTTTTTCGAAAATTTTTTTCAAATTTTTTTTCAAAAATTTTTTTCGAAAATTTTTTCGAAAATTTTTTTCAAAATTTTTTTCGATTTTTTTTTTCAAAATTTTTTGCGAAAATTTTTTTTCAAAATTTTTTTCAAAATTTTTTTCGAAAATTTTTTTGAAATTTTTTTTCGAAAATTTTTTTCGAAAATTTTTTCGAAAATTTTTTTCGAAAATTTTTTTTCAAAATTTTTTTCGAAAATTTTTTTCAAAATTTTTTTCGAAAATTTTTTTCAAATTTTTTTTCGAAAATTTTTTTCGAAAATTTTTTCGAAAATTTTTTTCGAAAATTTTTTCGAAAATTTTTTTCGAAATTTTTTTTTGGAAATTTTTTTTCAAAATTTTTTTCAAAATTTTTTTCAAAATTTTTTTCAAAATTTGTTTCGAAAATTTTTTTTTAATTTTTTTTCGAAAATTTTTTCGAAAATTTTTTTCGAAAATTTTTTTCAAAATTTTTTTCGAAAATTATTTTCAAAATTTTTTTCGAAATTTTTCTTTTAAAATTTTTTTCGAAAATTTTTTTTCAAAATTTTTTTCAAAATTTTTTTCAAAATTTTTTTCGAAAATTTTTTTCAAAATTTTTTTCCAAAATTTTTTTCGAAAAATTTTTTTCAAAATTTTTTTCGAAAATTTTTTTCGAAAATGTTTTTCGAAAATTTTTTTCGAAAATTTTTTTTGGAAATTTTTTTTCAAAATTTTTTTCCAAAATTTTTTTCGAAAATTTTTTTCGAAAAATTTTTTCAAAATTTTTTTCGAAATTTTTTTTTCAAAATTTTTTTCGAATATTTTTTTAAAAAATTTTTTTCAAAATTTTTTTCGAAAATTTTTTTCAAATTTTTTTTCGAAAATTTTTTTCGAAAATTTTTTCGAAAATTTTTTTCGAAATTTTTTTTTGGAAATTTTTTTTCAAAATTTTTTTCAAAATTTTTTTCAAAAATTTTTTTCAAAATTTTTTTCGAAAATTTTTTTTTCAATTTTTTTTCGAAAATTTTTTTCGAAAATTTTTTCGAAAATTTTTTTCGAAAATTTTTTTCGAAAATTTTTTTCAAAATTTTTTTCGAAAATTTTTTTCAAAATTTTTTTCGAAATTTTTCTTTCAAAATTTTTTTCGAAAATTTTTTTTCAAAATTTTTTTCAAAATTTTTTTCAAATTTTTTTCGAAAATTTTTTTCAAAATTTTTTTCCAAAATTTTTTTCGAAAATTTTTTTCAAAATATTTTTCGAAAATTTTTTTCAAAATTTTTTTAGAAAATTTTTTTCAAAATTTTTTTCAAAAATTTTTTTCCAATTTTTTTCGAAAATTTTTTTCGAAAATTTTTTTCAAAATTTTTTTCGAAATTTTTTTTTCAAAATTTTTTTCGAATATTTTTTTAAAAAATTTTTTTCAAATTTTTTTTCAAAAATTTTTTCGAAAATTTTTTTCGAAAATTTTTTTTGGAAATTTTTTTCCAAATTTTTTTTCGAAAATTTTTTTCAAAATTTTTTTTCAAAATTTTTTTCGAAAATCTTTTTTCAAAATTTTTTTCGAAAATTTTTTTCAAAATTTTTTTCGAAAATTTTTTTCAAATTTTTTTCCAAAATTTTTTTCGAAAATTTTTTTCGAAAATTTTTTTCAAAATTTTTTTCGAAATTTTTTTTTCAAAATTTTTTTCGAATATTTTTTTAAAAAATTTTTTTCAAAATTTTTTTCGAAAATTTTTTTCAAATTTTTTTTTGAAAATTTTTTTCGAAAATTTTTTCGAAAATTTTTTTCGAAATTTTTTTTTGGAAATTTTTTTTCTAAATTTTTTTCAAAATTTTTTTCAAAATTTTTTTCAAAATTTTTTTCGAAATTTTTTTTTTGAAAATTTTTTTTAAATTTTTTTTCGAAAATTTTTTTCGAAAATTTTTTCGAAAATTTTTTTCGAAAATTTTTTTCAAAATTTTTTTCGAAATTTTTTTTTCAAAATTTTTTTCGAATATTTTTTTAAAAAATTTTTTTCAAATTTTTTTTCAGAAATTTTTTCGAAAATTTTTTTCGAAAATTTTTTTTGGAAATTTTTTTCCAAATTTTTTTTCGAAAATTTTTTTCAAAATTTTTTTAGAAAATTCTTTTCAAAATTTTTTTCAAAAATTTTTTTCCAATTTTTTTTAAATTTTTTTTCGAAAATTTTTTTCAAAATTTTTTTCGAAATTTTTCTTTCAAAATTTTTTTCGAAAATTTTTTTTCAAAATTTTTTTCAAAATTTTTTTCAAAATTTTTTTCGAAAATTTTTTACAAAATTTTTTTCCAAAATTTTTTTCGAAAATTTTTTTCAAAATTTTTTTCGAAAATTTTTTTCAAAATTTTTTTAGAAAATTTTTTTCAAAATTTTTTTCAAAAATTTTTTTCCAATTTTTTTCAAAATTTTTTTCAAAAATTTTTTCGAAAATTTTTTTCGAAAATTTTTTTTGGAAATTTTTTTTCAAAATTTTTTTCAAAATGTTTTTCAAAATTTATTTCAAAATTTTTTTCGAAAATTTTTTTCAAAATTTTTTTCGAAAATTTTTTTCGAAAATTTTTTTCAAATTTTTTTCGAAAATTTTTTTCAAAATTTTTTCGAAAATTTTTTTTCAAAATTTTTTTCAAAATTTTTTTCGAAAATTTTTTTCAAAATTTTTTTCTAAAATTTTTTTCAAATTTTTTCTCAAAAATTTTTTTCGAAAATTTTTTCGAAAATTTTTTTCAAATTTTTTTTCGAAAATTTTTTTCAAAATTTTTTTCGATTTTTTTTTTTCAAAATTTTTTGCGAAAATTTTTTTTCAAAATTTTTTTCAAAATTTTTTTCGAAAATTTTTTTCAAATTTTTTTTCGAAAATTTTTTTCGAAAATTTTTTCGAAAATTTTTTTCGAAAATTTTTTTTCAAAATTTTTTTCGAAAATTTTTTTCAAAATTATTTTCGAAAATTTTTTTCGAAATTTTTTTTTCAAAATTTTTTTCGAAAATTTTTTTTCAAAATTTTTTTCGAAAATTTTTTTCGAAAATTATTTTCAAAATTTTTTTCGAAAATTTTTTTCGAAAATTTTTTTCAAATTTTTTTCGAAAATTTTTTTCAAAATTTTTTTCGAAAATTTTTTTTCAAAATTTTTTTCAAAATTTTTTTCGAAAATTTTTTTCAAATTTTTTTTCGAATTTTTTTTTCGAAAATTTTTTCGAAAATTTTTTTCGAAAATTTTTTTTCAAAATTTTTTTCGAAAATTTTTTTCAAAATTTTTTTCGAAAATTTTTTTCAAATTTTTTTTCAAAAATTTTTTTCGAAAATTTTTTCGAAAATTTTTTTCAAATTTTTTTTCGAAAATTTTTTTCAAAATTTTTTTCGATTTTTTTTTTCAAAATTTTTTGCGAAAATTTTTTTTCAAAAATTTTTTCAAAATTTTTTTCGAAAATTTTTTTGAAATTTTTTTTCGAAAATTTTTTTCGAAAATTTTTTCGAAAATTTTTTTCAAAATTTTTTCAAATTTTTTTTCGAAAATTTTTTTCAAAATTATTTTCGAAAATTTTTTTCGAAATTTTTTTTTCAAAATTTTTTTCGAAAATTTTTTTTCAAAATTTTTTTCGAAAATTTTTTTCGAAAATTTTTTTCAAAATTTTTTTCGAAAATTTTTTTCGAAAATTTTTTTCAAATTTTTTTCGAAAATTTTTTTCAAAATTTTTTTCGAAAATTTTTTTTCAAAATTTTTTTCAAAATTTTTTTCGAAAATTTTTTTCAAATTTTTTTTCGAATTTTTTTTTCGAAAATTTTTTCGAAAATTTTTTTCGAAAATTTTTTTTCAAAATTTTTTTCGAAAATTTTTTTCAAAATTTTTTTCGAAAATTTTTTTCAAATTTTTTTTCAAAAATTTTTTTCAAAAATTTTTTCGAAAATTTTTTTCAAATTTTTTTTCGAAAATTTTTTTCAAAATTTTTTTCGATTTTTTTTTTCAAAATTTTTTGCGAAAATTTTTTTTCAAAAATTTTTTCAAAATTTTTTTCGAAAATTTTTTTGAAATTTTTTTTCGAAAATTTTTTTTCAAAATTTTTTTCGAAAATTTTTTGCAAAATTTTTTTCGAAAATTTTTTTCGAAAATTTTTTTCAAATTTTTTTTCGAAAATTTTTTTCGAAAATTTTTTCGAAAATTTTTTTCGAAAATTTTTTCGAAAATTTTTTTCGAAATTTTTTTTTGGATATTTTTTTTCAAAATTTTTTTCAAAATTTTTTTCGAAAATTTTTTTTAAATTTTTTTTCGAAAATTTTTTCGAAAATTTTTTTCGAAAATTTTTTTCGAAAATTTTTTTCGAAAATTTTTTTCGAAAATTTTTTTCGAAAATTTTTTTCGAAAATTTTTTTTGGAAATTTTTTTTCAAAATTTTTTTCCAAAATTTTTTTCGAAAATTTTTTTCGAAAAATTTTTTCAAAATTTTTTTCGAAATTTTTTTTTCAAAATTTTTTTCGAATATTTTTTTAAAAAATTTTTTTCAAAATTTTTTTCGAAAATTTTTTTCAAATTTTTTTTCGAAAATTTTTTTCGAAAATTTTTTCGAAAATTTTTTTCGAAATTTTTTTTTGGAAATTTTTTTTCAAAATTTTTTTCAAAATTTTTTTCAAAAATTTTTTTCAAAATTTTTTTCGAAAATTTTTTTTTCAATTTTTTTTCGAAAATTTTTTTCGAAAATTTTTTCGAAAATTTTTTTCGAAAATTTTTTTCAAAATTTTTTTCGAAAATTTTTTTCAAAATTTTTTTAGAAAATTTTTTTCAAAATTTTTTTCAAAAATTTTTTTCCAATTTTTTTCGAAAATTTTTTTCAAAATTTTTTTCGAAATTTTTTTTTCAAAATTTTTTTCGAATATTTTTTTTAAAAATTTTTTTCAAAAATTTTTTCGAAAATTTTTTTCGAAAATTTTTTTTGGAAATTTTTTTTCAAAATTTTTTTTAAAAATTTTTTTCAAAATTTATTTCAAAATTTTTTTCGAAAATTTTTTTCAAAATTTTTTTCGAAAATTTTTTTCGAAAATTTTTTTCAAATTTTTTTCGAAAATTTTTTTCAAAATTTTTTCGAAAATTTTTTTTCAAAATTTTTTTCAAAATTTTTTTCGAAAATTTTTTTCAAAATTTTTTTCTAAAATTTTTTTCAAATTTTTTTTCAAAAATTTTTTTCGAAAATTTTTTCGAAAATTTTTCTCAAATTTTTTTTCGAAAATTTTTTTTAAAATTTTTTTCGATTTTTTTTTTTCGAAATTTTTTGCGAAAATTTTTTTTCAAAATTTTTTTCGAAAATTTTTTTAAAATTTTTTTTCGAAAATTTTTTTCGAAAATTTTTTCGAAAATTTTTTTCGAAAATTTTTTTTCAAAATTTTTTTCGAAAATTTTTTTCAAAATTTTTTTCGAAAATTTTTTTCGAAAATTTATTTCAAAATTTTTTTCGAAAATTTTTTTCGAAATTTTTTTTAAAAATTTTTTTAGAAAATTTTTTTCAAAATTTTTTTCAAAAATTTTTTTCCAATTTTTTTCGAAAATTTTTTTCGAAAATTTTTTTCAAATTTTTTTCGAAAATTTTTTTCAAAATTTTTTGCGAAAATTTTTTTTCAAAAATTTTTTCAAAATTTTTTTCGAAAATTTTTTTGAAATTTTTTTTCGAAAATTTTTTTCGAAAATTTTTTCGAAAATTTTTTTCGAAAATTTTTTTTCAAAATTTTTTTCGAAAATTTTTTTCAAAATTTTTTTCGAAAATTTTTTTCGAAAATTTTTTTCAAATTTTTTTTCGAAAATTTTTTTCGAAAATTTTTTCGAAAATTTTTTTCGAAAATTTTTTCGAAAATTTTTTTCGAAAATTTTTTCGAAAATTTTTTTCGAAATTTTTTTTTGGAAATTTTTTTTCAAAATTTTTTTCAAAATTTTTTTCAAAATTTTTTTCGAAAATTTTTTTAAAATTTTTTTTCGAAAATTTTTTCGAAAATTTTTTTCGAAAATTTTTTTCAAAATTTTTTTCGAAAATTATTTTCAAAATTTTTTTCGAAATTTTTCTTTTAAAATTTTTTTCGAAAATTTTTTTTCAAAATTTTTTTCAAAATTTTTTTCAAAATTTTTTTCGAAAATTTTTTTCAAAATTTTTTTCCAAAATTTTTTTCGAAAAATTTTTTTCAAAATTTTTTTCGAAAATTTTTTTCGAAAATGTTTTTCGAAAATTTTTTTCGAAAATTTTTTTTGGAAATTTTTTTTCAAAATTTTTTTCCAAAATTTTTTTCGAAAATTTTTTTCGAAAAATTTTTTCAAAATTTTTTTCGAAATTTTTTTTTCAAAATTTTTTTCGAATATTTTTTTAAAAAATTTTTTTCAAAATTTTTTTCGAAAATTTTTTTCAAATTTTTTTTCGAAAATTTTTTTCGAAAATTTTTTCGAAAATTTTTTTCGAAATTTTTTTTTGGAAATTTTTTTTCAAAATTTTTTTCAAAATTTTTTTCAAAAATTTTTTTCAAAATTTTTTTCGAAAATTTTTTTTTCAATTTTTTTTCGAAAATTTTTTTCGAAAATTTTTTCGAAAATTTTTTTCGAAAATTTTTTTCAAAATTTTTTTCGAAAATTTTTTTCAAAATTTTTTTCGAAATTTTTCTTTCAAAATTTTTTTCGAAAATTTTTTTTCAAAATTTTTTTCAAAATTTTTTTCAAAATTTTTTTCGAAAATTTTTTTCAAAATTTTTTTCCAAAATTTTTTTCGAAAATTTTTTTCAAAATTTTTTTCGAAAATTTTTTTCAAAATTTTTTTAGAAAATTTTTTTCAAAATTTTTTTCAAAAATTTTTTTCCAATTTTTTTCGAAAATTTTTTTCGAAAATTTTTTTCGAAAATTTTTTTCAAAATTTTTTTCGAAATTTTTTTTTCAAAATTTTTTTCGAATATTTTTTTAAAAAATTTTTTTCAAATTTTTTTTCAGAAATTTTTTCGAAAATTTTTTTCGAAAATTTTTTTTGGAAATTTTTTTCCAAATTTTTTTTCGAAAATTTTTTTCAAATTTTTTTTCGAAAATTTTTTTCAAAATTTTTTTCGATTTTTTTTTTTCAAAATTTTTTGCGAAAATTTTTTTTCAAAATTTTTTGCGAAAATTTTTTTTCAAAATTTTTTTTAAAATTTTTTTCGAAAATTTTTTTGAAATTTTTTTTCGAAAATTTTTTTCGAAAATTTTTTCGAAAATTTTTTTCGAAAATTTTTTTTCAAAATTTTTTTCGAAAATTTTTTTCAAAATTTTTTTCGAAAATTTTTTTCGAAATTTTTTTTTCAAACTTTTTTTCGAATATTTTTTTAAAAAATTTTTTTCAAATTTTTTTTCAAAAATTTTTTCGAAAATTTTTTTCGAAAATTTTTTTTGGAAATTTTTTTCCAAATTTTTTTTCGAAAATTTTTTTCAAAATTTTTTTAGAAAATTTTTTTCAAAATTTTTTTCAAAAATTTTTTTCCAATTTTTTTTAAATTTTTTTTCGAAAATTTTTTTCGAAAATTTTTTCGAAAATTTTTTTCGAAAATTTTTTTCAAAATTTTTTTCGAAAATTTTTTTCAAAATTTTTTTCGAAATTTTTCTTTCAAAATTTTTTTCGAAAATTTTTTTTTTAAATTTTTTTCAAAATTTTTTTCAAAATTTTTTTCGAAAATTTTTTTCAAAATTTTTTTTTCAAAATTTTTTTCGAAAAATTTTTTTCAAAATTTTTTTCGAAAATTTTTTTCAAAATTTTTTTAGAAAATTTTTTTCAAAATTTTTTTCAAAAATTTTTTTCCAATTTTTTTCGAAAATTTTTTTCGAAAATTTTTTTCAAAATTTTTTTCGAAATTTTTTTTTCAAAATTTTTTTCGAATATTATTTTAAAAAATTTTTTTCAAAATTTTTTTCAAAAATTTTTTCGAAAATTTTTTTCGAAAATTTTTTTTGGAAATTTTTTTTCAAAATTTTTTTCAAAATTTTTTTCAAAATTTATTTCAAAATTTTTTTCGAAAATTTTTTTCAAAATTTTTTTCGAAAATTTTTTTCGAAAATTTTTTTCAAATTTTTTTCGAAAATGTTTTTCAAAATTTTTTTCGAAAATTTTTTTTCAAAATTTTTTTCAAAATTTTTTTCGAAAATTTTTTTCAAAATTTTTTTCGAAAATTTTTTTCAAAATTTTTTTCGAAAATTTTTTTCGAAAATTTTTTTCGAAAATTTTTTTTGGAAATTTTTTTTCAAAATTTTTTTCCAAAATTTTTTTCGAAAATTTTTTTCGAAAATTTTTTTCAAAATTTTTTTCGAAATTTTTTTTTCAAAATTTTTTTCGAATATTTTTTTAAAAAATTTTTTTCAAAATTTTTTTCGAAAATTTTTTTCAAATTTTTTTTCGAAAATTTTTTTCGAAAATTTTTTCGAAAATTTTTTTCAAATTTTTTTTCGAAAATTTTTTTCAAAATTTTTTTCGAAATTTTTTTTTCAAAATTTTTTTCGAATATTTTTTTAAAAAATTTTTTTCAAAATTTTTTTCAAAAATTTTTTCGAAAATTTTTTTCGAAAATTTTTTTTCAAAATTTTTTTCAAAATTTTTTTCAAAATTTATTTCAAAATTTTTTTCGAAAATTTTTTTCAAAATTTTTTTCGAAAATTTTTTTCGAAAATTTTTTTCAAATTTTTTTCGAAAATTTTTTTCAAAATTTTTTTCGAAAATTTTTTTTCAAAATTTTTTTCAAAATTTTTTTCGAAAATTTTTTTTCAAATTTTTTTTCGAAAATTTTTTTCGAAAATTTTTTCCAAAATTTTTTTCGAAAATTTTTTTTCTAAATTTTTTTCGAAAATTTTTTTCAAAATTTTTTTCGAAAATTTTTTTCAAATTTTTTTTCAAAAATTTTTTTCGAAAATTTTTTCGAAAATTTTTTTCAAATTTTTTTTCGAAAATTTTTTTCAAAATTTTTTTCGATTTTTTTTTTTCAAAATTTTTTTCGAAAATTTTTTTTCAAAATTTTTTTCAAAATTTTTTTTCAAAATTTTTTTCGAAAATTTTTTTTCAAAATTTTTTCAAATTTTTTTTCAAAATTTCTTTCGAAAATTTTTTTCGAAAATTTTTTTTCAAAATTTTTTTCAAAATTTTTTTTCCAAATTTTTTTTGAAAATTTTTTTCAAAATTTTTTTCGAAATTTTTTTTTGGAAATTTTTTTCAAAATTTTTTTCGAAAATTTTTTTCGAAAATTTTTTTCGAAAACTTTTTTCGAAATTTTTTTCGAAATTTTTTTCGAAATTTTTTTCGAAAATTTTTTTCGAAATTTTTTTTTTTCAAAATTTTTTTTGAAAATTTTTTTTCAAAATTTTTTTCAAAATTTTTTTCGAAATTTTTTTTTCAAAACTTTTTTCGAAAATTTTTTTTCAAAATTTTTTTCAAATTTTTTTTCGAAAATTTTATTCAAATTTTTTTTCGAAAATTTTTTTCGAAAATTTTTTCGAAATTTTTTTTTGAAAATTTTTTCGAAAATTTTTTTCGAAAATTTTTTTTAAAAATTTTTTTCGAAAATTTTTTTCAAAATTTTTTTCAAAATTTTTTTCAAAATTTTTTTCAAAATTGTTTTAGAAAATTTTTTTCAAAATTTTTTTTCAAAATTTTTTTCAAAATTTTTTTCGAAAATTTTTTTCGAAATTTTTTTTTCAAAATTTTTTTCGAAAATTTTGTTTCAAAATTTTTTTCAAAATTTTTTTTCGAAAATTTTTTTCAAATTTTTTTCGAAAATTTTTTTCAAAATTTTTTTCGAAAATTTTTTTCAAAATTTTTTTCGAAAATTTTTTTCAAAATTTTTTTCGAAAATTTTTTTCGAAAATTTTTTTCAAAATTTTTTTCGAAAATTTTTTTCAAATTTTTTTTCGAAAATTTTTTCGAAAATTTTTTTCAAAATTTTTTTCAAAAATTTTTTTCAAAATTTTTTTCGAAATTTTTTTTTCAAAATATTTTTCGAAAATTTTTTTTCAAAATTTTTTTCAAAATTTTTTTCGAAAATTTTTTTCAAAATTTTTTTCCAAAATTTTTTTCGAAAATTTTTTTCAAAATTTTTTTCGAAAATTTTTTTCAAAATTTTTTTAGAAAATTTTTTTCAAAATTTTTTTCCAAAATTTTTATCCAATTTTTTTCGAAAATTTTTTTTCAAAAATTTTTTCGAAAATTTTTTTCGAAAATTTTTTTCAAAATTTTTTTCGAAAATTTTTTTTCAAAATTTTTTTCGAAAATTTTTTTTCAAAATTTTTTTCGAAAATTTTTTTTCAAAATTTTTTTCGAAAATTTTTTTTCAAAATTTTTTTCAAAATTTTCTTCGAAAATTTTTTTCAAAATTTTCTTCGAAAATTTTTTTTGGAAATTTTTTCAAAAATTTTTTTCGAAAATATTTTTCAAAATTTTTTTCGAAATTTTTTTTTCAAAATTTTTTTCAAAATTTTTTTCGAAAATTTTTTTTCAAAATTTCTTTCGAAAATTTTTTTTCAAAATTTTTTTCAAAATTTTTTTCGAAAATTTTTTTCAAAATTTTTTTCGAAAATTTTTTTCGAAAATTTTTTTCAAAATTTTTTTCAAATTTTTTTTTCAATTTTTTTTTCGAAAATTTTTTTTCGAAATTTTTTTCGAAATTTTTTTTTTTAAAATTTTTTTCGAAAATTTTTTTTCAAAATTTTTTTCAAAATTTTTTTCGAAAATTTTTTCCAATTTTTTTTCGAAAATTTTTTTCGAAAATTTTTTCGAAAATTTTTTTTGAAAATTTTTTCGAAAATTTTTTTTCGAAAATTTTTTTTCAAAATTTTTTTAAAAATTTTTTTTTCAAATTTTTTTTTCAAAATTTTTTTCAAAATTTTTTTCGAAAATTTTTTTTCAAAATTTTTTGAAAGAATTTTTTCGAAAATATTTTTTCGAAAATTTTTTTCAAAATTTTTTTCGAAAATTTTTTTCGAAAATTTTTTTCGAAAATTTTTTTCAAATTTTTTTCGAATATTTTTTTCGAAATTTTTCTCGAAATTTTTTTCGAAATTTTTTTTGAAAATTCTTTTGGAATTTTTTTTTGAAAATTTTTTTGGAAATTTTTTTTGAAATTTTTTTGGAAATTTTTTTTCAAATTTTTTTTGGAAATTTTTTTCGAAATTTTTTTTTCAAAATTTTTTTCTAGATTTTTTTTTCAAAATTTTTTTCAAAATTTTTTTAAAAATTTTTTTCAAAATTTTTTTTGAAAATTTTTTCGAAATTTTTTTTTCAAAATTTTTTTCGAAAATTTTTTTTCTAAATTTTTTTCGAAAATCTTTTTCTAAATTTTTTTCGAAAATTTTTTTCAAAATTTTTTTCGAAATTTTTTTTCGAAAATTTTTTTCGAAAATTTTTTTCGAAATTTTTTTTCGAAAATTTTTTTCAAAATATTTTTCGAAAATTTTTTTTCAAAATTTTTTTCGAAAATTTTTTTTCAAAATTTTTTTCGAAAATTTTTTTTCAAAATTTTTTCAAATTTTTTTTCAAAATTTCTTTCGAAAATTTTTTTCGAAAATTTTTTTTCAAAATTTTTTTCAAAATTTTTTTTCCAAATTTTTTTCGAAAATTTTTTTCAAAATTTTTTTCGAAAATTTTTTTTGGAAATTTTTTTCAAAATTTTTTTCGAAAATTTTTTTCGAAAATTTTTTTCGAAAACTTTTTTCGAAATTTTTTTCGAAATTTTTTTCGAAATTTTTTTCGAAAATTTTTTTCGAAATTTTTTTTTTTCAAAATTTTTTTTGAAAATTTTTTTTCAAAATTTTTTTCAAAATTTTTTTCGAAATTTTTTTTTCAAAACTTTTTTCGAAAATTTTTTTTCAAAATTTTTTTCAAATTTTTTTTCGAAAATTTTATTCAAATTTTTTTTCGAAAATTTTTTTCGAAAATTTTTTCGAAAATTTTTTTCAAATTTTTTTTCGAAAATTTTTTTCGAAAATTTTTTCGAAAATTTTTTTCAAAATTTTTTTCGAAAATTTTTTTCATAATTTTTTTCGAAATTTTTTTTTCAAAATTTTTTTCGAAAATTTTTTTTCAAAATTTTTTTCAAAATTTTTTTCGAAAATTTTGTTCAAATTTTTTTTCGAAAATTTTTTTCGAAAATTTTTTCGAAAATTTTTTTCGAAAATTTTTTTTCAAAATTTTTTTCGAAAATTTTTTTCGAAAATTTTTTTCGAAAATTTTTTTCAAAATTTTTTTCGAAAATTTTTTTCGAAAATTTTTTTCAAAATTTTTTTCGAAAATTTTTTTCAACATTTTTTTCGAAATTTTTTTTTCAAAATTTTTTTCGAAAATTTTTTTCAAAATTTTTTTCGAAAATTTTTTTCGAAAATTTTTTTCGAAAATTTTTTTTGGAAATTTTTTTTCAAAATTTTTTTCGAAAATTTTTTTTCAAAATTTTTTTCAAAATTTTTTTCGAAATTTTTTTTTCAAAATTTTTTTCGAAAATTTTTTTTCAAAATTTTTTTCAAAATTTTTTTCGAAATTTTTTTTTCAAAATTTTTTTCGAAAATTTTTTTCAAATTTTTTTTCGAAAATTCTTTTCGAAAATTTTTTCGAAAATTTTTTTCAAAAATTTTTTTTGGAAATTTTTTTTCAAAATTTTTTTCAAAATTTTTTTCGAAAATTTTTTTCAAATTTTTTTTCGAAAATGTTTTTCGAAAATTTTTTCGAAAATTTTTTTCAAAAATTTTTTTTGGAAATTTTTTTTCAAAATTTTTTTCAAAATTTTTTTCGAAAATTTTTTTCAAAATTTTTTTCGAAAATTTTTTTCAAAATTTTTTTCAAAATTTTTTTTCCAAATTTTTTTCGAAAATTTTTTTCAAAATTTTTTTCGAAAATTTTTTTTGGAAATTTTTTTCAAAATTTTTTTCGAAAATTTTTTTCGAAAATTTTTTTCGAAAACTTTTTTCGAAATTTTTTTCGAAATTTTTTTCGAAATTTTTTTCGAAAATTTTTTTCGAAATTTTTTTTTTTCAAAATTTTTTTTGAAAATTTTTTTTCAAAATTTTTTTCAAAATTTTTTTCGAAATTTTTTTTTCAAAACTTTTTTCGAAAATTTTTTTTCAATTTTTTTTTTCAAAATTTTTTTCGAAAATTTTATTCAAATTTTTTTTCGAAAATTTTTTTCGAAAATTTTTTCGAAAATTTTTTTCAAATTTTTTTTCGAAAATTTTTTTCGAAAATTTTTTCGAAAATTTTTTTCAAAATTTTTTTCGAAAATTTTTTTCATAATTTTTTTCGAAATTTTTTTTTCAAAATTTTTTTCGAAAATTTTTTTTCAAAATTTTCTTCAAAATTTTTTTCGAAAATTTTGTTCAAATTTTTTTTCGAAAATTTTTTTCGAAAATTTTTTCGAAAATTTTTTTCGAAAATTTTTTTTCAAATTTTTTTTCGAAAATTTTTTTCAAAATTTTTTTCGAAAATTTTTTTCGAAAATTTTTTTCAAAATTTTTTTCGAAAATTTTTTTCAGAATTTTTTTCGAAAATTTTTTTCAGAATTTTTTTCAAATTTTTTTCGAAATTTTTTTTTCAAAATTTTTTTCGAATATTTTTTTTAAAAATTTTTTTCAAAATTTTTTTCGAAAATTTTTTTCAAATTTTTTTTCGAAAATTTTTTTCGAAAATTTTTTCGAAAACTTTTTTCGAAAATTTTTTTTGGAAATTTTTTTTCAAAATTTTTTTCTAAATTTTGTTCAAAATTTTTTTCGAAAATTTTTTTCAAAATTTTTTTCGAAAATTTTTTTCGAAAACTTTTTTCGAAATTTTTTTCGAAATTTTTTTCGAAATTTTTTTCGAAAATGTTTTTCGAAATTTTTTTTGAAAATTTTTTTTCAAAATTTTTTTCAAAATTTTTTTCGAAATTTTTTTTAAAAATTTTTTTCGAAAATTTTTTTTCAAAATTTTTTTCAAATTTTTTTTCGAAAATTTTATTCAAATTTTTTTTCGAAAATTTTTTTCGAAAATTTTTTCGAAAATTTTTTTCGAAATTTTTTTCGAAAATTTTTTTCGAAATTTTTTTTTTTTTAATTTTTTTCGAAAATTTTTTTTCAAAATTTTTTTCAAAATTTTTTTCGAAAATTTTTTCCAATTTTTTTTCGAAAATTTTTTTCGAAAATTTTTTCGAAAATTTTTTTCGAAAATTTTTTCGAAAATTTTTTTTCGAAAATTTTTTTTCAAAATTTTTTTAAAAATTTTTTTTTCAAATTTTTTTTTCAAAATTTTTTTCAAAATTTTTTTCGAAAATTTTTTTTCAAAATTTTTTAAAAGAATTTTTTCGAAAATATTATTTCGAAAATTTTTTTCAAAATTTTTTTCGAAAATTTTTTTCGAAAATTTTTTTCAAATTTTTTTCGAAAATTTTTTTCGAAATTTTTCTCGAAATTTTTTTCGAAATTTTTTTTGAAAATTCTTTTGGAATTTTTTTTTGAAAATTTTTTTGGAAATTTTTTTTGAAATTTTTTTGGAAATTTTTTTTCAAATTTTTTTTGGAAATTTTTTTTAAAAATTTTTTTCGAGATTTTTTTTTCAAAATTTTTTTCAAAATTTTTTTAAAAATTTTTTTCAAAATTTTTTTTGAAAATTTTTTTCGAAATTTTTTTTTCAAAATTTTTTTCGAAAATTTTTTTTCTAAATTTTTTTCGAAAATCTTTTTCTAAATTTTTTTCGAAAATTTTTTTCAAAATTTTTTTCGAAAATTTTTTTCGAAAATTTTTTTCGAAAATTTTTTTCGAAAATTTTTTTCGAAATTTCTTTTCGAAAATTTTTTTCAAAATATTTTTCGAAAATTTTTTTTCAAAATTTTTTTCGAAAATTTTTTTTCAAAATTTTTTTCGAAAATTTTTTTTCAAAATTTTTTCAAAATTTTCTTCAAAATTTGTTTCGAAAATTTTTTTCGAAAATTTTTTTTCAAAATTTTTTTCAAAATTTTTTTTCCAAATTTTTTTCGAAAATTTTTTTCAAAATTTTTTTCGAAAATTTTTTTTGGAAATTTTTTTCAAAATTTTTTTCGAAAATTCTTTTCGAGAATTTTTTTCGAAAACTTTTTTCGAAATTTTTTTCGAAATTTTTTTCGAAATTTTTTTTTTTCAAAATTTTTTTTGAAAATTTTTTTTCAAAATTTTTTTCAAAATTTTTTTCGAAATTTTTTTTTCAAAACTTTTTTCGAAAATTTTTTTTCAAAATTTTTTTCAAATTTTTTTTCGAAAATTTTATTCAAATTTTTTTTCGAAAATTTTTTTCGAAAATTTTTTCGAAAATTTTTTTCAAATTTTCTTTCGAAAATTTTTTTCGAAAATTTTTTTCGAAAATTTTTTCGAAAATTTTCAAAATTTTTTTCGAAAATTTTTTTCATAATTTTTTTCGAAATTTTTTTTTCAAAATTTTTTTCGAAAATTTTTTTTCAAAATTTTTTTCAAAATTTTTTTCGAAAATTTTGTTCAAATTTTTTTTCGAAAATTTTTTTCGAAAATTTTTTTTCAAAATTTTTTTCGAAAATTTTTTTCGAAAATTTTTTTCGAAAATTTTTTTCAAAATTTTTTTCGAAAATTTTTTTCGAAAATTTTTTTCAAAATTTTTTTCGAAAATTTTTTTCAAAATTTTTTTCGATATTTTTTTTTTAAAAATTTTTTTCGAAAATTTTTTTCAAAATTTTTTTCGAAAATTTTTTTCGAAAATTTTTTTTGGAAATTTTTTTTCAAAATTTTTTTCGAAAATTTTTTTTCAAAATTTTTTTCAAAATTTTTTTCGAAATTTTTTTTTCAAAATTTTTTTCGAAAATTTTTTTCAAATTTTTTTTCGAAAATTTTTTTCGAAAATTTTTTTCGAAAATTTTTTCGAAAATTTTTTTCAAAAATTTTTTTTGGAAATTTTTTTTCAAAATTTTTTTCAAAATTTTTTTCGAAAATTTTTTTCAAATTTTTTTTCGAAAATGTTTTTCGAAAATTTTTTCGAAAATTTTTTTCAAAAATTTTTTTTGGAAATTTTTTTTCAAAATTTTTTTCAAAATTTTTTTCGAAAATTTTTTTCAAAATTTTTTTCGAAAATTTTTTTCAAAATTTTTTTCAAAATTTTTTTTCAAAATTTTTTTCAAAATTTTTTTCGAAAATTTTATTCAAATTTTTTTTCGAAAATTTTTTTCGAAAATTTTTTCGAAAATTTTTTTCAAATTTTTTTTCGAAAATTTTTTTCGAAAATTTTTTCGAAAATTTTTTTCAAAATTTTTTTCGAAAATTTTTTTCATAATTTTTTTCGAAATTTTTTTTTCAAAATTTTTTTCGAAAATTTTTTTTCAAAATTTTTTTCAAAATTTTTTTCGAAAATTTTTTTCAAATTTTTTTTCGAAAATTTTTTTCGAAAATTTTTTCGAAAATTTTTTTCGAAAATTTTTTTTGGAAATTTTTTTTCAAAATTTTTTTCTAAATTTTTTTCAAAATTTTTTTAAAAATTTTTTTCGAAAATTTTTTTCAAAATTTTTTTCGAAAATTTTTTTCGAAAACTTTTTTCGAAATTTTTTTCGAAATTTTTTTCGAAATTTTTTTCGAAAATGTTTTTCGAAAATTATTTTCGAAATTTTTCTCGAAATTTTTTTCGAAATTTTTTTTGAAAATTCTTTTGGAATTTTTTTTTGAAAATTTTTTTGGAAATTTTTTTTGAAATTTTTTTGGAAATTTTTTTTCAAATTTTTTTTGGAAAATTTTTTTAAAAATTTTTTTCGAGATTTTTTTTTCAAAATTTTTTTCAAAATTTTTTTAAAAATTTTTTTCAAAATTTTTTTTGAAAACTTTTTTCGAAATTTTTTTTTCAAAATTTTTTTCGAAAATTTTTTTTCTAAATTTTTTTCGAAAATCTTTTTCTAAATTTTTTTCGAAAATTTTTTTCAAAATTTTTTTTGAAAATTTTTTTCGAAAATTTTTTTCGAAAATTTTTTTCGAAAATTTTTTTCGAAATTTTTTTTCGAAAATTTTTTTCAAAATATTTTTCGAAAATTTTTTTTCAAAATTTTTTTCGAAAATTTTTTTTCAAAATTTTTTTCGAAAATTTTTTTTCAAAATTTTTTCAAAATTTTTTTCAAAATTTCTTTCGAAAATTTTTTTCGAAAATTTTTTTTCAAAATTTTTTTCAAAATTTTTTTTCCAAATTTTTTTCGAAAATTTTTTTCAAAATTTTTTTCGAAAATTTTTTTTGGAAATTTTTTTCAAAATTTTTTTCGAAAATTCTTTTCGAGAATTTTTTTCGAAAACTTTTTTCGAAATTTTTTTCGAAATTTTTTTCGAAATTTTTTTCGAAAATTTTTTTCGAAATTTTTTTTTTCAAAATTTTTTTTGAAAATTTTTTTTCAAAATTTTTTTCAAAATTTTTTTCGAAATTTTTTTTTAAAAACTTTTTTTTAAAATTTTTTTCAAATTTTTTTTCGAAAATTTTATTCAAATTTTTTTTCGAAAATTTTTTTCGAAAATTTTTTCGAAAATTTTTTTCAAATTTTTTTTCGAAAATTTTTTTCGAAAATTTTTTTCGAAAATTTTTTCGAAAATTTTTTTCAAAATTTTTTTCGAAAATTTTTTTCATAATTTTTTTCGAAATTTTTTTTTCAAAATTTTTTTCGAAAATTTTTTTTCAAAATTTTTTTCAAAATTTTTTTCGAAAATTTTGTTCAAATTTTTTTTCGAAAATTTTTTTCGAAAATTTTTTCGAAAATTTTTTTCGAAAATTTTTTTTCAAAATTTTTTTCGAAAATTTTTTTCGAAAATTTTTTTCGAAAATTTTGTTCAAATTTTTTTTCGAAAATTTTTTTCGAAAATTTTTTCGAAAATTTTTTTCGAAAATTTTTTTTCAAAATTTTTTTCGAAAATTTTTTTCAAAATTTTTTTCGAAAATTTTTTTCGAAAATTTTTTTCAAAATTTTTTTCGAAAAATTTTTTCGAAAATTTTTTTCAGAATTTTTTTCGAAAATTTTTTTCAGAATTTTTTTCAAAATTTTTTTCGAAATTTTTTTTTCAAAATTTTTTTCGAATATTTTTTTAAAAAATTTTTTTCAAAATTTTTTTCGAAAATTTTTTTCAAATTTTTTTTCGAAAATTTTTTTCGAAAATTTTTTCGAAAATTTTTTTCGAAAATTTTTTTTGGAAATTTTTTTTTAAAATTTTTTTCTAAATTTTTTTCAAAATTTTTTTAAAAATTTTTTTCGAAAATTTTTTTCAAAATTTTTTTCGAAAATTTTTTTCGAAAACTTTTTTCGAAATTTTTTTCGAAATTTTTTTCGAAATTTTTTTCGAAAATGTTTTTCGAAAATTTTTTTCGAAATTTTTCTCGAAATTTTTTTCGAAATTTTTTTTGAAAATTCTTTTGGAATTTTTTTTTGAAAATTTTTTTGGAAATTTTTTTTGAAATTTTTTTGGAAATTTTTTTTCAAATTTTTTTTGGAAATTTTTTTTTAAAATTTTTTTCGAGATTTTTTTTTCAAAATTTTTTTCAAAATTTTTTTAAAAATTTTTTTCAAAAATTTTTTTGAAAATTTTTTTCGAAATTTTTTTTTCAAAATTTTTTTCGAAAATTTTTTTTCTAAATTTTTTTCGAAAATCTTTTTCTAAATTTTTTTCGAAAATTTTTTTTTTAAATTTTTTTCGAAAATTTTTTTCGAAAATTTTTTTCGAAAATTTTTTTCGAAATTTTTTTTCGAAAATTTTTTTCAAAATATTTTTCGAAAATTTTTTTTCAAAATTTTTTTCGAAAATTTTTTTTCAAAATTTTTTTCGAAAATTTTTTTTCAAAATTTTTTCAAAATTTTTTTCAAAATTTCTTTCGAAAATTTTTTTCGAAAATTTTTTTTCAAAATTTTTTTCAAAATTTTTTTCGAAATTTTTTTTCCAAATTTTTTTCGAAAATTTTTTTCAAAATTTTTTTCGAAAATTTTTTTTGGAAATTTTTTTCAAAATTTTTTTCGAAAATTTTTTTCGAAAATTTTTTTCGAAAACTTTTTTCGAAATTTTTTTCGAAATTTTTTTCGAAATTTTTTTCGAAAATTTTTTTCGAAATTTTTTTTTTCAAAATTTTTTTTGAAAATTTTTTTCGAAAATTTTTTTCGAAAATTTTTTTCAAAATTTTTTTCGAAATTTTTTTTTCAAACTTTTTTTCAAAATTTTTTTCGAAAATTTTATTCAATTTTTTTTTCGAAAATTTTTTTCGAAAATTTTTTCGAAAATTTTTTTCAAATTTTTTTTCGAAATTTTTTTTCGAAAATTTTTTGGAAAATTTTTTTCAAAATTTTTTTCGAAAATTTTTTTCACAATTTTTTTCGAAATTTTTTTTTCAAAATTTTTTTCGAAAATTTTTTTTCAAAATTTTTTTCAAAATTTTTTTTGAAAATTTTTTTCAAATTTTTTTTCGAAAATTTTTTCGAAAATTTTTTTCGAAAATTTTTTTTGGAAATTTTTTTTCAAAATTTTTTTCAAAATTTTTTTCAAAATTTTTTTCAAAATTTTTTTCGAAAATTTTTTTCAAAATTTTTTTCGAAATATTTTTTTCGAAAATTTTTTTCAAATTTTTTTCGAAAATTTTTTTCAAAATTTTTTTCGAAATTTTTTTTCAAAATTTGTTTTCAAAATTTTTTTCGAAAATTTTTTTCAAATTTTTTTTCGAAAATTTTTTTCGAAAATTTTTTTAGAAATTTTTTTTTCAAAATTTTTTTCGAAAATTTTCTTCAAAATTTTTTTCGAAAATTTTTTCGAAAATTTTTTTCAAATTTTTTTTCGAAAATTTTTTTCGAAAATTTTTTCGAAAATTTTTTTCAAATTTTTTGTCGAAAATTTTTTTCAAAATTTTTTCGAAATTTTTTTTTCAAAATTTTTTTCGAAAATTTTTTTTCAAAATTTTTTTCAAATTTTTTTCGAAAATTTTTTTCAAATTTTTTTTCGAAAATTTTTTGCGAAAATTTTTTCGAAAATCTTTTCGAAAATTTTTTTTCAAAATTTTTTTCGAAAATTTTTTTCAAAATTTTTTTCGAAAATTATTTTCGAAAATTTTTTTCAAAATTTTTTTCGAAAATTTTTTCGAAAATTTTTTTCAAAATTTTTTTCGAAAATTTTTTTCAAAATTTCTTTCGAAATTTTTTTTTCAAAATTTTTTTTTAAAAATTTTTTTCAAATTTTTTTTCGAAAATTTTTTTTGAAAATTTTTTCGAAAATTTTTTTCGAAAATTTTTTTTGGAAATTTTTTTTCAAAATTTTTTTCGAAAATTTTTTTTCAAAATTTTTTTCAAAATTTTTTTCGAAATTTTTTTTTCAAAATTTTTTTCGAAAATTTTTTTCAAATTTTTTTTCGAAAATTTTTTTCGAAAATTTTTTTCGAAAATTTTTTCGAAAATTTTTTTCAAAAATTTTTTTTGGAAAATTTTTTTCAAAATTTTTTTCGAAAATTTTTTCGAAAATTTTTTTCAGAATTTTTTTCGAAAATTTTTTTCAAAATTTTTTTCAAAATTTTTTTCAAAATTTTTTTCGAAAATTTTTTTCAAATTTTTTTTCGAAAATGTTTTTCGAAAATTTTTTCGAAAATTTTTTTCAAAATTTTTTTCGAAAATTTTTTTGTTTTTTTCGAAATTTTTTTCGAAAATTTTTTTTCAAAGTTTTTTCGAAAATTTTTTTCGAATTTTTTTTTTGGAAATTTTTTTTCAAAATTTTTTTTCAAAATTTTTTTCAAAATTTTTTTCAAAATTTTTTTTCAAAATTTTTTTCGAAATTTTTTTTTCAAAATTTTTTTCGAAAATTTTTTTTCAAAATTTTTTTCAAAATGTTTTTCGAAATTTTTTTTTCAAAATTTTTTTCGAAAATTTTTTTCAAATTTTTTTTCGAAAATTTTTTTCGAAAGTTTTTTCGAAAATTTTTTTCAAAATTTTTTTCGAAAACTTTTTTCAAAATTTTTTTCGAAAATTTTTTTCGAAAATTTTTTTCAAAATTTTTTTCGAAAATTTTTTTCAAATTTTTTTTCGAAAATTTTTTCGAAAATTTTTTTCAAAATTTTTTTCAAAAATTTTTTTCAAAATTTTTTTCGAAATTTTTTTTTCAAAATATTTTTCGAAAATTTTTTTTCAAAATTTTTTTCAAAATTTTTTTCGAAAATTTTTTTCAAAATTTTTTTCCAAAATTTTTTTCGAAAATTTTTTTCAAAATTTTTTTCGAAAATTTTTTTCAAAATTTTTTTAGAAAATTTTTTTCAAAATTTTTTTCCAAAATTTTTATCCAATTTTTTTCGAAATTTTTTTTTCAAAAATTTTTTCGAAAATTTTTTTCGAAAATTTTTTTCAAAATTTTTTTCGAAAATTTTTTTTCAAAATTTTTTTCGAAAATTTTTTTTCAAAATTTTTTTCGAAAATTTTTTTTCAAAATTTTTTTCGAAAATTTTTTTTCAAAATTTTTTTCAAAATTTTCTTCGAAAATTTTTTTTGGAAATTTTTTCAAAAATTTTTTTCGAAAATATTTTTCAAAATTTTTTTCGAAATTTTTTTTTCAAAATTTTTTTCAAAATTTTTTTCGAAAATTTTTTTCAAAATTTTTTTCGAAAATTTTTTTCGAAAATTTTTTTCAAAATTTTTTTCAAATTTTTTTTTCAATTTTTTTTTCGAAAATTTTTTTTCGAAATTTTTTTCGAAAATTTTTTTCGAAATTTTTTTTTTAAAAATTTTTTTCGAAAATTTTTTTTCAAAATTTTTTTCAAAATTTTTTTCGAAAATTTTTTCCAATTTTTTTTCGAAAATTTTTTTCGAAAATTTTTTCGAAAATTTTTTTTGAAAATTTTTTCGAAAATTTTTTTTCGAAAATTTTTTTTCAAAATTTTTTTAAAAATTTTTTTTTCAAATTTTTTTTTCAAAATTTTTTTCAAAATTTTTTTCGAAAATTTTTTTTCAAAATTTTTTGAAAGAATTTTTTCTAAATTTTTTTCGAAAATTTTTTTCAAAATTTTTTTCGAAAATTTTTTTCGAAAATTTTTTTCGAAAATTTTTTTCGAAATTTTTTTTCGAAAATTTTTTTCAAAATATTTTTCGAAAATTTTTTTTCAAAATTTTTTTCGAAAATTTTTTTTCAAAATTTTTTTCGAAAATTTTTTTTCAAAATTTTTTCAAATTTTTTTTCAAAATTTCTTTCGAAAATTTTTTTTCAAAATTTTTTTCAAAATTTTTTTTCCAAATTTTTTTCGAAAATTTTTTTCAAAATTTTTTTCGAAAATTTTTTTTGGAAATTTTTTTCAAAATTTTTTTCGAAAATTTTTTTCGAAAATTTTTTTCGAAAACTTTTTTCGAAATTTTTTTCGAAATTTTTTTCGAAATTTTTTTCGAAAATTTTTTTCGAAATTTTTTTTTTTCAAAATTTTTTTTGAAAATTTTTTTTCAAAATTTTTTTCAAAATTTTTTTCGAAATTTTTTTTTCGAAAATTTTTTCGAAAATTTTTTTCGAAATTTTTTTTTGGAAATTTTTTTTCAAAATTTTTTTCAAAATTTTTTTCAAAAATTTTTTTCAAAATTTTTTTCGAAAATTTTTTTTTCAATTTTTTTTCGAAAATTTTTTTCGAAAATTTTTTCGAAAATTTTTTTCGAAAATTTTTTTCAAAATTTTTTTCGAAAATTTTTTTCAAAATTTTTTTAGAAAATTTTTTTCAAAATTTTTTTCAAAAATTTTTTTCCAATTTTTTTCGAAAATTTTTTTCAAAATTTTTTTCGAAATTTTTTTTTCAAAATTTTTTTCGAATATTTTTTTAAAAAATTTTTTTCAAAATTTTTTTCAAAAATTTTTTCGAAAATTTTTTTCGAAATTTTTTTTGGAAATTTTTTTTCAAAATTTTTTTCAAAATTTTTTTCAAAATTTATTTCAAAATTTTTTTCGAAAATTTTTTTCAAAATTTTTTTCGAAAATTTTTTTCGAAAATTTTTTTCAAATTTTTTTCGAAAATTTTTTTCAAAATTTTTTCGAAAATTTTTTTTCAAAATTTTTTTCAAAATTTTTTTCGAAAATTTTTTTCAAAATTTTTTTCTAAAATTTTTTTCAAATTTTTTTTCAAAAATTTTTTTCGAAAATTTTTTTTAAAATTTTTTTCGATTTTTTTTTTTCGAAATTTTTTGCGAAAATTTTTTTTCAAAATTTTTTTCAAAATTTTTTTCGAAAATTTTTTTAAAATTTTTTTTCGAAAATTTTTTTCGAAAATTTTTTCGAAAATTTTTTTCGAAAATTTTTTTTCAAAATTTTTTTCGAAAATTTTTTTCAAAATTTTTTTCGAAAATTTTTTTCGAAAATTTATTTCAAAATTTTTTTCGAAAATTTTTTTCGAAATTTTTTTTCAAAATTTTTTTCGAAAATTTTTTTCAAAATTTTTTTCGAAATTTTTTTTAAAAATTTTTTTAGAAAATTTTTTTCAAAATTTTTTTCAAAAATTTTTTTCCAATTTTTTTCGAAAATTTTTTTCGAAAATTTTTTTCAAATTTTTTTCGAAAATTTTTTTCAAAATTTTTTCGAAAATTTTTTTTCAAAATTTTTTTCAAAATTTTTTTCGAAAATTTTTTTCAAAATTTTTTTCGAAAATTTTTTTCAAATTTTTTTTCAAAAATTTTTTTCGAAAATTTTTTCGAAAATTTTTTTCAAATTTTTTTTCGAAAATTTTTTTCAAAATTTTTTTCGATTTTTTTTTTTCAAAATTTTTTGCGAAAATTTTTTTTCAAAATTTTTTTCAAAATTTTTTTCGAAAATTTTTTTAAAATTTTTTTTCGAAAATTTTTTTCGAAAATTTTTTCGAAAATTTTTTTCGAAAATTTTTTTTCAAAATTTTTTTCGAAAATTTTTTTCAAAATTTTTTTCAAAAATTTTTTCCCAATTTTTTTCGAAAATTTTTTTCGAAAATTTTTTTCGAAAATTTTTTTCAAATTTTTTTCGAAAATTTTTTTCAAAATTTTTTCGAAAATTTTTTTTCAAAATTTTTTTCAAAATTTTTTTCGAAAATTTTTTTCAAAATTTTTTTCGAAAATTTTTTTCAAATTTTTTTTCAAAAATTTTTTTCGAAAATTTTTTCGAAAATTTTTTTCAAATTTTTTTTCGAAAATTTTTTTCAAAATTTTTTTCGATTTTTTTTTTTCAAAATTTTTTGCGAAAATTTTTTTTCAAAATTTTTTTTTAAATTTTTTTCGAAAATTTTTTTGAAATTTTTTTTCGAAAATTTTTTTCGAAAATTTTTTCGAAAATTTTTTTCGAAAATTTTTTTTCAAAATTTTTTTCGAAAATTTTTTTCAAAATTTTTTTCGAAAATTTTTTTCAAAATTTTTTTCGAAATTTTTTTTTCAAAATTTTTTTCGAATATTTTTTTAAAAAATTTTTTTCAAATTTTTTTTCAAAAATTTTTTCGAAAATTTTTTTCGAAAATTTTTTTAGAAAATTTTTTTCAAAATTTTTTTCAAAAATTTTTTTCCAATTTTTTTTAAATTTTTTTTCGAAAATTTTTTTCGAAAATTTTTTCGAAAATTTTTTTCGAAAATTTTTTTCAAATTTTTTTCGAAAATTTTTTTCAAAATTTTTTTCGAAATTTTTCTTTCAAAATTTTTTTCGAAAATTTTTTTTTAAAATTTTTTTCAAAATTTTTTTCAAAATTTTTTTCGAAAATTTTTTTCAAAATTTTTTTCCAAAATTTTTTTCGAAAATTTTTTTCAAAATTTTTCTGGAAAATTTTTTTAAAAATGTTTTTAGAAAATTTTTTTCAAAATTTTTTTCAAAAATTTTTTTCCAATTTTTTTCGAAAATTTTTTTCAAAATTTTTTTCGAAATTTTTTTTTCAAAATTTTTTTCGAATATTATTTTAAAAAATTTTTTTCAAAATTTTTTTCAAAAATTTTTTCGAAAATTTTTTTCGAAAATTTTTTTTGGAAATTTTTTTTCAAAATTTTTTTCAAAATTTTTTTCAAAATTTTTTTCAAATTTTTTTTCGAAAATTTTTTTCGAAAGTTTTTTCGAAAATTTTTTTCAAAATTTTTTTCGAAAATTTTTTTCAAAATTTTTTTCGAAATTTTTTTTTCAAAATTTTTTTCGAAAATGTTTTTTCAAAATTTTTTTCAAAATTTTTTTCAAATTTTTTTTCGAAATTTTTTTTTGAAAATTTTTTCGAAAATTTTTTTTCAAAATTTTTTTCGAAAATTTTTTTCGAAAATTTTTTTCGAAAATTTTTTTCAAAATTTTTTTCGAAAATTTTTTTCGAAAATTTTTTTCAAAATTTTTTTCGAAAATTTTTTTCAAAATTTTTTTCAATTTGTTTCGAAATTTTTTTTTCAAAATTTTTGTCGAAAATTTTTTTCAAAATTTCTTTCGAAATTTTTTTTTCAAAATTTTTGTCGAAAATTTTCTTCAAAATTTTTTTCAAAAATTTTTTTCGAAAATTTTTTCGAAAATTTTTTTCGAAAATTTTTTTTAAAAATTTTTTTCGAAAATTTTTTTCAAAATTTTTTTCAAAATTTTTTTCAAAATTGTTTTAGAAAATTTTTTTCAAAATTTTTTTTCAAAATTTTTTTCAAAATTTTTTTCGAAAATTTTTTTTGAAATTTTTTTTTCAAAATTTTTTTCGAAAATTTTGTTTCAAAATTTTTTTCAAAATTTTTTTTCGAAAATTTTTTTCAAATTTTTTTCGAAAATTTTTTTCAAAATTTTTTTCGAAAATTTTTTTCAAAATTTTTTTCGAAAATTTTTTTCAAAATTTTTTTCGAAAATTTTTTTCGAAAATTTTTTTCAAAATTTTTTTCGAAAATTTTTTTCAAATTTTTTTTCGAAAATTTTTTCGAAAATTTTTTTCAAAATTTTTTTCAAAAATTTTTTTCAAAATTTTTTTCGAAATTTTTTTTTCAAAATATTTTTCGAAAATTTTTTTTAAAAATTTTTTTCAAAATTTTTTTCGAAAATTTTTTTCAAAATTTTTTTCCAAAATTTTTTTCGAAAATTTTTTTCAAAATTTTTTTCGCAAATTTTTTTCAAAATTTTTTTAGAAAATTTTTTTCAAAATTTTTTTCCAAAATTTTTATCCAATTTTTTTCGAAAATTTTTTTTCAAAAATTTTTTCGAAAATTTTTTTCGAAAATTTTTTTCAAAATTTTTTTCGAAAATTTTTTTTCAAAATTTTTTTCGAAAATTTTTTTTCAAAATTTTTTTCGAAAATTTTTTTTCAAAATTTTTTTCGAAAATTTTTTTTCAAAATTTTTTTCAAAATTTTCTTCGAAAATTTTTTTCAAAATTTTCTTCGAAAATTTTTTTTGGAAATTTTTTCAAAAATTTTTTTCGAAAATATTTTTCAAAATTTTTTTCGAAATTTTTTTTTCAAAATTTTTTTCAAAATTTTTTTCGAAAATTTTTTTTCAAAATTTCTTTCGAAAATTTTTTTTCAAAATTTTTTTCAAAATTTTTTTCGAAAATTTTTTTCAAAATTTTTTTCGAAAATTTTTTTCGAAAATTTTTTTCAAAATTTTTTTCAAATTTTTTTTTCAATTTTTTTTTCGAAAATTTTTTTTCGAAATTTTTTTCGAAAATTTTTTTCGAAATTTTTTTTTTTAAAATTTTTTTCGAAATTTTTTTTTCAAAATTTTTTTCAAAATTTTTTTCGAAAATTTTTTCCAATTTTTTTTCGAAAATTTTTTTCGAAAATTTTTTCGAAAATTTTTTTTGAAAATTTTTTCGAAAATTTTTTTTCGAAAATTTTTTTTCAAAATTTTTTTAAAAATTTTTTTTTCAAATTTTTTTTTCAAAATTTTTTTCAAAATTTTTTTCGAAAATTTTTTTTCAAAATTTTTTGAAAGAATTTTTTCGAAAATATTTTTTCGAAAATTTTTTTCAAAATTTTTTTCGAAAATTTTTTTCGAAAATTTTTTTCGAAAATTTTTTTCAAATTTTTTTCGAAAATTTTTTTCGAAATTTTTCTCGAAATTTTTTTCGAAATTTTTTTTGAAAATTCTTTTGGAATTTTTTTTTGAAAATTTTTTTGGAAATTTTTTTTGAAATTTTTTTGGAAATTTTTTTTCAAATTTTTTTTGGAAATTTTTTTCGAAATTTTTTTTTCAAAATTTTTTTCGAGATTTTTTTTTCAAAATTTTTTTCAAAATTTTTTTCAAAATTTTTTTTGAAAATTTTTTTCGAAATTTTTTTTTCAAAATTTTTTTCGAAAATTTTTTTTCTAAATTTTTTTCGAAAATCTTTTTCTAAATTTTTTTCGAAAATTTTTTTCAAAATTTTTTTCGAAAATTTTTTTCGAAAATTTTTTTCGAAAATTTTTTTCGAAATTTTTTTTCGAAAATTTTTTTCAAAATATTTTTCGAAATTTTTTTTTCAAAATTTTTTTCGAAAATTTTTTTTCAAAATTTTTTTCGAAAATTTTTTTTCAAAATTTTTTCAAATTTTTTTTCAAAATTTCTTTCGAAAATTTTTTTCGAAAATTTTTTTTCAAAATTTTTTTCAAAATTTTTTTTCCAAATTTTTTTCGAAAATTTTTTTCAAAATTTTTTTCGAAAATTTTTTTTGGAAATTTTTTTCAAAATTTTTTTCGAAAATTTTTTTCGAAAATTTTTTTCGAAAATTTTTTTCGAAAACTTTTTTCGAAATTTTTTTCGAAATTTTTTTCGAAATTTTTTTCGAAAATTTTTTTCGAAATTTTTTTTTTTCAAAATTTTTTTTGAAAATTTTTTTTCAAAATTTTTTTCAAAATTTTTTTCGAAATTTTTTTTTCGAAAATTTTTTCGAAAATTTTTTTCGAAATTTTTTTTTGGAAATTTTTTTTCAAAATTTTTTTCAAAATTTTTTTCAAAAATTTTTTTCAAAATTTTTTTCGAAAATTTTTTTTTCAATTTTTTTTCGAAAATTTTTTTCGAAAATTTTTTCGAAAATTTTTTTCGAAAATTTTTTTCAAAATTTTTTTCGAAAATTTTTTTCAAAATTTTTTTAGAAAATTTTTTTCAAAATTTTTTTCAAAAATTTTTTTCCAATTTTTTTCGAAAATTTTTTTCAAAATTTTTTTCGAAATTTTTTTTTCAAAATTTTTTTCGAATATTTTTTTAAAAAATTTTTTTCAAAATTTTTTTCAAAAATTTTTTCGAAAATTTTTTTCGAAAATTTTTTTTGGAAATTTTTTTTCAAAATTTTTTTCAAAATTTTTTTCAAAATTTATTTCAAAATTTTTTTCGAAAATTTTTTTCAAAATTTTTTTCGAAAATTTTTTTCGAAAATTTTTTTCAAATTTTTTTCGAAAATTTTTTTCAAAATTTTTTCGAAAATTTTTTTTCAAAATTTTTTTCAAAATTTTTTTCGAAAATTTTTTTCAAAATTTTTTTCTAAAATTTTTTTCAAATTTTTTTTCAAAAATTTTTTTCGAAAATTTTTTCGAAAATTTTTCTCAAATTTTTTTTCGAAAATTTTTTTTAAAATTTTTTTCGATTTTTTTTTTTCGAAATTTTTTGCGAAAATTTTTTTTCAAAATTTTTTTCAAAATTTTTTTCGAAAATTTTTTCGAAAATTTTTTTCGAAAATTTATTTCAAAATTTTTTTCGAAAATTTTTTTCGAAATTTTTTTTCAAAATTTTTTTCGAAAATTTTTTTCAAAATTTTTTTCGAAATTTTTTTTAAAAATTTTTTTAGAAAATTTTTTTCAAAATTTTTTTCAAAAATTTTTTTCCAATTTTTTTCGAAAATTTTTTTCAAATTTTTTTCGAAAATTTTTTTCAAAATTTTTTCGAAAATTTTTTTTCAAAATTTTTTTCAAAATTTTTTTCGAAAATTTTTTTCAAAATTTTTTTCGAAAATTTTTTTCAAATTTTTTTTCAAAAATTTTTTTCGAAAATTTTTTTCGAAAATTTTTTTCAAATTTTTTTTCGAAAATTTTTTTCAAAATTTTTTTCGATTTTTTTTTTTCAAAATTTTTTGCGGAAATTTTTTTTCAAAATTTTTTTCAAAATTTTTTTCGAAAATTTTTTTAAAATTTTTTTTCGAAAATTTTTTTCGAAAATTTTTTCGAAAATTTTTTTCGAAAATTTTTTTTCAAAATTTTTTTCGAAAATTTTTTTCAAAATTTTTTTCAAAAATTTTTTCCCAATTTTTTTCGAAAATTTTTTTCGAAAATTTTTTTCAAATTTTTTTCGAAAATTTTTTTCAAAATTTTTTCGAAAATTTTTTTTCAAAATTTTTTTCAAAATTTTTTTCGAAAATTTTTTTCAAAATTTTTTTCGAAAATTTTTTTCAAATTTTTTTTCAAAAATTTTTTTCGAAAATTTTTTCGAAAATTTTTTTCAAATTTTTTTTCGAAAATTTTTTTCAAAATTTTTTTCGATTTTTTTTTTTCAAAATTTTTTGCGAAAATTTTTTTTCAAAATTTTTTTTTAAATTTTTTTCGAAAATTTTTTTGAAATTTTTTTTCGAAAATTTTTTTCGAAAATTTTTTCGAAAATTTTTTTCGAAAATTTTTTTTCAAAATTTTTTTCGAAAATTTTTTTCAAAATTTTTTTCGAAAATTTTTTTCAAAATTTTTTTCGAAATTTTTTTTTCAAAATTTTTTTCGAATATTTTTTTAAAAAATTTTTTTCAAATTTTTTTTCAAAAATTTTTTCGAAAATTTTTTTAGAAAATTTTTTTCAAAATTTTTTTCAAAAATTTTTTTCCAATTTTTTTTAAATTTTTTTTCGAAAATTTTTTTCGAAAATTTTTCGAAAATTTTTTTCGAAAATTTTTTTCAAATTTTTTTCGAAAATTTTTTTCAAAATTTTTTTCGAAATTTTTCTTTCAAAATTTTTTTCGAAAATTTTTTTTAAAATTTTTTTCAAAATTTTTTTCAAAATTTTTTTCGAAAATTTTTTTCAAAATTTTTTTCCAAAATTTTTTTCGAAAATTTTTTTCAAAATTTTTCTGGAAAATTTTTTTAAAAATGTTTTTAGAAAATTTTTTTCAAAATTTTTTTCAAAAATTTTTTTCCAATTTTTTTCGAAAATTTTTTTCAAAATTTTTTTCGAAATTTTTTTTTCAAAATTTTTTTCGAATATTATTTTAAAAAATTTTTTTCAAAATTTTTTTCAAAAATTTTTTCGAAAATTTTTTTCGAAAATTTTTTTTGGAAATTTTTTTTCAAAATTTTTTTCAAAATTTTTTTCAAAATTTATTTCAAAATTTTTTTCGAAAATTTTTTTCAAAATTTTTTTCGAAAATTTTTTTCGAAAATTTTTTTCAAATTTTTTTCGAAAATTTTTTTCAAAATTTTTTTCGAAAATTTTTTTTCAAAATTTTTTCAAAATTTTTTTCGAAAATTTTTTTCAAAATTTTTTTCGAAAATTTTTTTCAAAATTTTTTTCGAAAATTTTTTTCGAAAATTTTTTTCGAAAATTTTTTTTGGAAATTTATTTTCAAAATTTTTTTCCAAAATTTTTTTCGAAAATTTTTTTCGAAAATTTTTTTCAAAATTTTTTTCGAAATTTTTTTTTCAAAATTTTTTTCGAATATTTTTTTAAAAAATTTTTTTCAAAATTTTTTTCGAAAATTTTTTTCAAATTTTTTTTCGAAAATTTTTTTCGAAAATTTTTTCGAAAATTTTTTTCAAATTTTTTTTCGAAAATTTTTTTCAAAATTTTTTTCGAAAATTTTTTTCAAAATTTTTTTCGAAATTTTTTTTTCAAAATTTTTTTCGCATATTTTTTTAAAAAATTTTTTTCAAAATTTTTTTCAAAAATTTTTTCGAAAATTTTTTTCGAAAATTTTTTTTCAAAATTTTTTTCAAAATTTTTTTCAAAATTTATTTCAAAATTTTTTTCGAAAATTTTTTTCAAAATTTTTTTCGAAAATTTTTTTCGAAAATTTTTTTCAAATTTTTTTCGAAAATTTTTTTCAAAATTTTTTTCGAAAAATTTTTTTCAAAATTTTTTTCAAAATTTTTTTCGAAAATTTTTTTTCAAATTTTTTTTCGAAAATTTTTTTCGAAAATTTTTTCCAAAATTTTTTTCGAAAATTTTTTTTCAAAATTTTTTTCGAAAATTTTTTTCAAATTTTTTTTCGAAAATTTTTTTCAAAATTTTTTTCGATTTTTTTTTTTCAAAATTTTTTTCGAAAATTTTTTTTCAAAATTTTTTTCAAAATTTTTTCCGAAAATTTTTTTGAAATTTTTTTTCGAAAAGTTTTTTCGAAAATTTTTTTTCAAAATTTTTTTCGCAAATTTTTTTCAAAATTTTTTTCGAAAATTTTTTTCGAAAATTTTTTTCAAAATTTTTTTCGAAAATTTTTTTCGAAATTTTTTTTCAAAATTTTTTTCAAAATTTCTTTCGAAATTTTTTTTTCAAAATTTTTTTCGATTTTTTTTTTTCAAAATTTTTTGCGAAAATTTTTTTTCAAAATTTTTTTTTAAATTTTTTTCGAAAATTTTTTTGAAATTTTTTTTCGAAAATTTTTTTCGAAAATTTTTTCGAAAATTTTTTTCGAAAATTTTTTTTCAAAATTTTTTTCGAAAATTTTTTTCAAAATTTTTTTCGAAAATTTTTTTCAAAATTTTTTTCGAAATTTTTTTTTCAAAATTTTTTTCGAATATTTTTTTAAAAAATTTTTTTCAAATTTTTTTTCAAAAATTTTTTCGAAAATTTTTTTCGAAAATTTTTTTAGAAAATTTTTTTCAAAATTTTTTTCAAAAATTTTTTTCCAATTTTTTTTAAATTTTTTTTCGAAAATTTTTTTCGAAAATTTTTTCGAAAATTTTTTTCGAAAATTTTTTTCGAAAATTTTTTTCAAATTTTTTTCGAAAATTTTTTTCAAAATTTTTTTAGAAAATTTTTTTCCAATTTTTTTCGAAAATTTTTTTCGAAAATTTTTTTCAAAATTTTTTTCGAAATTTTTTTTTCAAAATTTTTTTCGAATATTTTTTTAAAAAATTTTTTTCAAATTTTTTTTCAAAATTTTTTTCGAAAATTTTTTTCAAAATTTTTTTCAAATATTTTCCAAAATTTTTTTCGAAAATTTTTTCGAAAATTTTTTTCAAATTTTTTTTCGAAAATTTTTTTCAAAATTTTTTTCGAAAATTTTTTTTCAAAATTTTTTTCAAAATTTTTTTCGAAAATTTTTTTCGAAAATTTTTTTCGAAAATTTTTTTTCAAAATTTTTTTCGAAAATTTTTTTCGAAAATTTTTTTCAAAATTTTTTTCGAAAATTTTTTTCAAAATTTTTTTCGAAAAGTTTTTTCAAAATTTTTCTCGAAAATTTTTTTTTAAATTTTTTTCGAAATTTTTTTTTCCAAATTTTTTTTGGAAAATTTTTTTTCAAAATTTTTTTCAAAATTTTTTTCAAAATCTTTATCAAAATTTTTTTCGAAAATTTTTTTCAAAATTTTTTTCGAAAATCTTTTTCAAAATTTTTTCAAATTTTTTTTCGAAAATTTTTTTCAAAATTATTTTCGAAAATTTTTTTCGAAATTTTTTTTTCAAAATTTTTTTCGAAAATTTTTTTTCAAAATTTTTTTCGAAAATTTTTTTCGAAAATTATTTTCAAAATTTTTTTCGAAAATTTTTTTCGAAAATTTTTTTCAAATTTTTTTCGAAAATTTTTTTCAAAATTTTTTTCGAAAATTTTTTTTCAAAATTTTTTTCAAAATTTTTTTCGAAAATTTTTTTCAAATTTTTTTTCGAATTTTTTTTTCGAAAATTTTTTCGAAAATTTTTTTCGAAAATTTTTTTTCAAAATTTTTTTCGAAAATTTTTTTCAAAATTTTTTTCGAAAATTTTTTTCAAATTTTTTTTCAAAAATTTTTTTCGAAAATTTTTTCGAAAATTTTTTTCAAATTTTTTTTCGAAAATTTTTTTCAAAATTTTTTTCGATTTTTTTTTTCAAAATTTTTTGCGAAAATTTTTTTTCAAAAATTTTTTCAAAATTTTTTTCGAAAATTTTTTTGAAATTTTTTTTCGAAAATTTTTTTCGAAAATTTTTTCGAAAATTTTTTTCAAAATTTTTTCAAATTTTTTTTCGAAAATTTTTTTCAAAATTATTTTCGAAAATTTTTTTCGAAATTTTTTTTTCAAAATTTTTTTCGAAAATTTTTTTTCAAAATTTTTTTCGAAAATTTTTTTCGAAAATTTTTTTCAAAATTTTTTTCGAAAATTTTTTTCGAAAATTTTTTTCAAATTTTTTTCGAAAATTTTTTTCAAAATTTTTTTCGAAAATTTTTTTTCAAAATTTTTTTCAAAATTTTTTTCGAAAATTTTTTTCAAATTTTTTTTCGAATTTTTTTTTCGAAAATTTTTTCGAAAATTTTTTTCGAAAATTTTTTTTCAAAATTTTTTTCGAAAATTTTTTTCAAAATTTTTTTCGAAAATTTTTTTCAAATTTTTTTTCAAAAATTTTTTTCAAAAATTTTTTCGAAAATTTTTTTCAAATTTTTTTTCGAAAATTTTTTTCAAAATTTTTTTCGATTTTTTTTTTCAAAATTTTTTGCGAAAATTTTTTTTCAAAAATTTTTTCAAAATTTTTTTCGAAAATTTTTTTGAAATTTTTTTTCGAAAATTTTTTTCGAAAATTTTTTCGAAAATTTTTTTCGAAAATTTTTTTTCAAAATTTTTTTCGAAAATTTTTTGCAAAATTTTTTTCGAAAATTTTTTTCGAAAATTTTTTTCAAATTTTTTTTCGAAAATTTTTTTCGAAAATTTTTTCGAAAATTTTTTTCGAAAATTTTTTCGAAAATTTTTTTCGAAATTTTTTTTTGGATATTTTTTTTCAAAATTTTTTTCAAAATTTTTTTCGAAAATTTTTTTTAAATTTTTTTTCGAAAATTTTTTCGAAAATTTTTTTCGAAAATTTTTTTCGAAAATTTTTTTCGAAAATTTTTTTCGAAAATTTTTTTCGAAAATTTTTTTTGGAAATTTTTTTTCAAAATTTTTTTCCAAAATTTTTTTCGAAAATTTTTTTCGAAAAATTTTTTCAAAATTTTTTTCGAAATTTTTTTTTCAAAATTTTTTTCGCGTATTTTTTTAAAAAATTTTTTTCAAAATTTTTTTCGAAAATTTTTTTCAAATTTTTTTTCGAAAATTTTTTTCGAAAATTTTTTCGAAAATTTTTTTCGAAATTTTTTTTTGGAAATTTTTTTTCAAAATTTTTTTCAAAATTTTTTTCAAAAATTTTTTTCAAAATTTTTTTCGAAAATTTTTTTTTCAATTTTTTTTCGAAAATTTTTTTCGAAAATTTTTTCGAAAATTTTTTTCGAAAATTTTTTTCAAAATTTTTTTCGAAAATTTTTTTCAAAATTTTTTTAGAAAATTTTTTTCAAAATTTTTTTCAAAAATTTTTTTCCAATTTTTTTCGAAAATTTTTTTCAAAATTTTTTTCGAAATTTTTTTTTCAAAATTTTTTTCGAATATTTTTTTTAAAAATTTTTTTCAAAAATTTTTTCGAAAATTTTTTTCGAAAATTTTTTTTGGAAATTTTTTTTCAAAATTTTTTTTAAAAATTTTTTTCAAAATTTATTTCAAAATTTTTTTCGAAAATTTTTTTCAAAATTTTTTTCGAAAATTTTTTTCGAAAATTTTTTTCAAATTTTTTTCGAAAATTTTTTTCAAAATTTTTTCGAAAATTTTTTTTCAAAATTTTTTTCAAAATTTTTTTCGAAAATTTTTTTCAAAATTTTTTTCTAAAATTTTTTTCAAATTTTTTTTCAAAAATTTTTTTCGAAAATTTTTTCGAAAATTTTTCTCAAATTTTTTTTCGAAAATTTTTTTTAAAATTTTTTTCGATTTTTTTTTTTCGAAATTTTTTGCGAAAATTTTTTTTCAAAATTTTTTTCGAAAATTTTTTTAAAATTTTTTTTCGAAAATTTTTTTCGAAAATTTTTTCGAAAATTTTTTTCGAAAATTTTTTTTCAAAATTTTTTTCGAAAATTTTTTTCAAAATTTTTTTCGAAAATTTTTTTCGAAAATTTATTTCAAAATTTTTTTCGAAAATTTTTTTCGAAATTTTTTTTCAAAATTTTTTTCGAAAATTTTTTTCGAAAATTTTTTTCAAAATTTTTTTCGAAATTTTTTTTAAAAATTTTTTTAGAAAATTTTTTTCAAAATTTTTTTCAAAAATTTTTTTCCAATTTTTTTCGAAAATTTTTTTCGAAAATTTTTTTCAAATTTTTTTCGAAAATTTTTTTCAAAATTTTTTCGAAAATTTTTTTTCAAAATTTTTTTCAAAATTTTTTTCGAAAATTTTTTTAAAATTTTTTTTCGAAAATTTTTTTCGAAAATTTTTTCGAAAATTTTTTTCGAAAATTTTTTTTCAAAATTTTTTTCGAAAATTTTTTTCAAAATTTTTTTCAAAAATTTTTTTCCAATTTTTTTCGAAAATTTTTTTCGAAAATTTTTTTCAAATTTTTTTCGAAAATTTTTTTCAAAATTTTTTCGAAAATTTTTTTTCAAAATTTTTTTCAAAATTTTTTTCGAAAATTTTTTTCAAAATTTTTTTCGAAAATTTTTTTCAAATTTTTTTTCAAAAATTTTTTTCGAAAATTTTTTCGAAAATTTTTTTCAAATTTTTTTTCGAAAATTTTTTTCAAAATTTTTTTCGATTTTTTTTTTTCAAAATTTTTTGCGAAAATTTTTTTTCAAAATTTTTTTTTAAATTTTTTTCGAAAATTTTTTTGAAATTTTTTTTCGAAAATTTTTTTCGAAAATTTTTTTCGAAAATTTTTTCGAAAATTTTTTTCGAAAATTTTTTTCAAATTTTTTTCGAAAATTTTTTTCAAAATTTTTTTCGAAATTTTTCTTTCAAAATTTTTTTCGAAAATTTTTTTTTAAAATTTTTTTCAAAATTTTTTTCAAAATTTTTTTCGAAAATTTTTTTCAAAATTTTTTTCCAAAATTTTTTTCGAAAATTTTTTTCAAAATTTTTCTGGAAAATTTTTTTCAAAATTTTTTTAGAAAATTTTTTTCAAAATTTTTTTCAAAAATTTTTTTCCAATTTTTTTCGAAAATTTTTTTCAAAATTTTTTTCGAAATTTTTTTTTCAAAATTTTTTTCGAATATTATTTTAAAAAATTTTTTTCAAAATTTTTTTCAAAAATTTTTTCGAAAATTTTTTTCGAAAATTTTTTTTGGAATTTTTTTTCAAAATTTTTTTCAAAATTTTTTTCAAAATTTATTTCAAAATTTTTTTCGAAAATTTTTTTCAAAATTTTTTTCGAAATTTTTTTTTCAAAATTTTTTTCGAAAATTTTTTTTCAAAATTTTTTTCAAAATTTTTTTCAAAATTTATTTCAAAATTTTTTTCGAAAATTTTTTTCAAAATTTTTTTCGAAAATTTTTTTCGAAAATTTTTTTCAAATTTTTTTCGAAAATTTTTTTCAAAATTTTTTTCGAAAAATTTTTTTCAAAATTTTTTTCAAAATTTTTTTCGAAAATTTTTTTTCAAATTTTTTTTCGAAAATTTTTTTCGAAAATTTTTTCCAAAATTTTTTTCGAAAATTTTTTTTCAAAATTTTTTTCGAAAATTTTTTTCAAAATTTTTTTCGAAAATTTTTTTCAAATTTTTTTTCAAAAATTTTTTTCGAAAATTTTTTCGAAAATTTTTTTCAAATTTTTTTTCGAAAATTTTTTTCAAAATTTTTTTCGATTTTTTTTTTTCAAAATTTTTTTCGAAAATTTTTTTTCAAAATTTTTTTCAAAATTTTTTTCGAAAATTTTTTTGAAATTTTTTTTCGAAAAGTTTTTTCGAAAATTTTTTTTCAAAATTTTTTTCGCAAATTTTTTTCAAAATTTTTTTCGAAAATTTTTTTCGAAAATTTTTTTCAAAATTTTTTTCGAAAATTTTTTTCGAAATTTTTTTTCAAAATTTTTTTCAAAATTTCTTTCGAAATTTTTTTTTCAAAATTTTTTTCGAAAAATTTTTTTCAAAATTTTTTTCGAAAATTTTTTTCGAAAATTTTTTTCGAAAATTTTTTTTGGAAATTTTTTTTCAAAATTTTTTTCCAAAATTTTTTTCGAAAATTTTTTCGAAAATTTTTTTCAAAATTTTTTTCGAAATTTTTTTTTCAAAATTTTTTTCGAATATTTTTTTAAAAAATTTTTTTCAGTTTTTTTCGAAAATTTTTTTCAAATTTTTTTTCGAAAATTTTTTTCGAAAATTTTTTCGAAAATTTTTTTCGAAATTTTTTTTTGGAAATTTTTTTTCAAAATTTTTTTCAAAATTTTTTTCAAAATTTTTTTCGAAATTTTTTTCGAAAATTTTTTTTAAATTTTTTTTCGAAAATTTTTTTCGAAAATTTTTTCGAAAATTTTTTTCGAAAATTTTTTTCAAAATTTTTTTCGAAATTTTTCTTTCAAAATTTTTTTGAAAATTTTTTTCAAAATTTTTTTCGAAAATTTTTTTCGAAAATTTTTTTCAAATTTTTTTCGAAAATTTTTTTCAAAATTTTTTTCGAAAATTTTTTTTCAAAATTTTTTTCAAAATTTTTTTCAAAATTTTTTTCGAAAATTTTTTTCAAAATTTTTTTCCAAAATTTTTTTCGAAAATTTTTTTCAAAATTTTTTTCGAAAATTTTTTTCAAAATTTTTTTCGAAAATTTTTTTCAAAATTTTTTTAGAAAATTTTTTTCAAAATTTTTTTCAAAAATTTTTTTCCAATTTTTTTCGAAAATTTTTTTCAAAATTTTTTTCGAAATTTTTTTTTCAAAATTTTTTTCGAATATTTTTTTAAAAAATTTTTTTCAAAATTTTTTTCGAAAATTTTTTTCAAATTTTTTTTCGAAAATTTTTTTCGAAAATTTTTTCGAAAATTTTTTTCGAAAATTTTTTTTCAAAATTTTTTTTCAAAATTTTTTTCAAATTTTTTTTCAAAATTTTTTTCAAAATTTTTTTCGAAAATTTTTTTCAAAATTTTTTTCGAAAATTTTTTTCAAATTTTTTTCGAAAATTTTTTTCAAAATTTTTTTCGAAAATTTTTTTTCAAAATTTTTTTCGAAAATTTTTTTCAAATTTTTTTTCGAAAATTTTTTCGAAAATTTTTTTCAAAATTTTTTTCGAAAATTTTTTTCAAATTTTTTTCGAAAATTTTTTTCAAAATTTTTTTCGAAAATTTTTTTTCAAAATTTTTTTCAAAATTTTTTTCGAAAATTTTTTTCAAATTTTTTTTCGAAAATTTTTTTCGAAAATTTTTTCGAAAATTTTTTTCGAAAATTTTTTTTCAAAATTTTTTTCGAAAATTTTTTTCAAAATTTTTTTCGAAAATTTTTTTCAAATATTTTCCAAAATTTTTTTCGAAAATTTTTTCGAAAATTTTTTTCAAATTTTTTTTCGAAAATTTTTTTCAAAATTTTTTTCGAAAATTTTTTTTCAAAATTTTTTTCAAAATTTTTTTCGAAAATTTTTTTCGAAAATTTTTTCGAAAATTTTTTTCGAAAATTTTTTCGAAAATTTTTTTCGAAAATTTTTTTTCAAAATTTTTTTCGAAAATTTTTTTCGAAAATTTTTTTCAAAATTTTTTTCGAAAATTTTTTTCAAAATTTTTTTCGAAAAGTTTTTTCAAAATTTTTCTCGAAAATTTTTTTTTTAATTTTTTTCGAAATTTTTTTTTCCAAATTTTTTTTGGAAAATTTTTTTTCAAAATTTTTTTCAAAATTTTTTTCAAAATTTTTATCAAAATTTTTTTCGAAAATTTTTTTCAAAATTTTTTTCGAAAATCTTTTTCAAAATTTTTTCAAATTTTTTTTCGAAAATTTTTTTCAAAATTATTTTCGAAAATTTTTTTCGAAATTTTTTTTTCAAAATTTTTTTCGAAAATTTTTTTTCAAAATTTTTTTCGAAAATTTTTTTCGAAAATTTTTTTCAAAATTTTTTTCGAAAATTTTTTTCGAAAATTTTTTTCAAATTTTTTTCGAAAATTTTTTTCAAAATTTTTTTTGAAAATTTTTTTTCAAAATTTTTTTCAAAATTTTTTTCGAAAATTTTTTTCAAATTTTTTTTCGAATTTTTTTTTCGAAAATTTTTTCGAAAATTTTTTGCGAAAATTTTTTTTCAAAAATTTTTTCAAAATTTTTTTCGAAAATTTTTTTGAAATTTTTTTTCGAAAATTTTTTTCGAAAATTTTTTCGAAAATTTTTTTCGAAAATTTTTTCGAAAATTTTTTTCGAAATTTTTTTTCAAAATTTTTTTCAAAATTTTTTTGAAAATTTTTTTCAAAATTTTTTTCGAAAATTTTTTTAAAATTTTTTTTCGAAAATTTTTTCGAAAATTTTTTTCGAAAATTTTTTTCAAAATTTTTTTCGAAAATTATTTTCAAAATTTTTTTCGAAATTTTTCTTTTAAAATTTTTTTCGAAAATTTTTTTTCAAAATTTTTTTCAAAATTTTTTTCAAAATTTTTTTCGAAAATTTTTTTCAAAATTTTTTTCCAAAATTTTTTTCGAAAAATTTTTTTCAAAATTTTTTTCGAAAATTTTTTTCGAAAATGTTTTTCGAAAATTATTTTCGAAAATTTTTTTTGGAAATTTTTTTTCAAAATTTTTTTCCAAAATTTTTTTCGAAAATTTTTTTCGAAAAATTTTTTCAAAATTTTTTTCGAAATTTTTTTTTCAAAATTTTTTTCGAATATTTTTTTAAAAAATTTTTTTCAAAATTTTTTTCGAAAATTTTTTTCAAATTTTTTTTCGAAAATTTTTTTCGAAAATTTTTTCGAAAATTTTTTTCGAAATTTTTTTTTGGAAATTTTTTTTCAAAATTTTTTTCAAAATTTTTTTCAAAAATTTTTTTCAAAATTTTTTTCGAAAATTTTTTTTTCAATTTTTTTTCGAAAATTTTTTTCGAAAATTTTTTCGAAAATTTTTTTCGAAAATTTTTTTCAAAATTTTTTTCGAAAATTTTTTTCAAAATTTTTTTCGAAATTTTTCTTTCAAAATTTTTTTCGAAAATTTTTTTTCAAAATTTTTTTCAAAATTTTTTTCAAAATTTTTTTCGAAAATTTTTTTCAAAATTTTTTTCCAAAATTTTTTTCGAAAATTTTTTTCAAAATTTTTTTCGAAAATTTTTTTCAAAATTTTTTCAGAAAATTTTTTTCAAAATTTTTTTCAAAAATTTTTTTCCAATTTTTTTCGAAAATGTTTTTCGAAAATTTTTTTCAAAATTTTTTTCGAAATTTTTTTTTCAAAATTTTTTTCGAATATTTTTTTAAAAAATTTTTTTCAAATTTTTTTTCAGAAATTTTTTCGAAAATTTTTTTCGAAAATTTTTTTTGGAAATTTTTTTCCAAATTTTTTTTCGAAAATTTTTTTCAAATTTTTTTTCGAAAATTTTTTTCAAAATTTTTTTCGATTTTTTTTTTTCAAAATTTTTTGCGAAAATTTTTTTTCAAAATTTTTTGCGAAAATTTTTTTTCAAAATTTTTTTTAAAATTTTTTTCGAAATTTTTTTTGAAATTTTTTTTCGAAAATTTTTTTCGAAAATTTTTTCGAAAATTTTTTTCGAAAATTTTTTTTCAAAATTTTTTTCGAAAATTTTTTTCAAAATTTTTTTCGAAAATTTTTTTCGAAATTTTTTTTTCAAAATTTTTTTCGAATATTTTTTTAAAAAATTTTTTTCAAATTTTTTTTCAAAAATTTTTTCGAAAATTTTTTTCGAAAATTTTTTTTGGAAATTTTTTTCCAAATTTTTTTTCGAAAATTTTTTTCAAAATTTTTTTAGAAAATTTTTTTCAAAATTTTTTTCAAAAATTTTTTTCCAATTTTTTTTAAATTTTTTTTCGAAAATTTTTTTCGAAAATTTTTTCGAAAATTTTTTTCGAAAATTTTTTTCAAAATTTTTTTCGAAAATTTTTTTCAAAATTTTTTTCGAAATTTTTCTTTCAAAATTTTTTTCGAAAATTTTTTTTTTTAATTTTTTTCAAAATTTTTTTCGAAAATTTTTTTCAAAATTTTTTTTTCAAATTTTTTTCGAAAAATTTTTTTCAAAATTTTTTTCAAAATTTTTTTCGAAAATTTTTTTCAAAATTTTTTTAGAAAATTTTTTTCAAAATTTTTTTCAAAAATTTTTTTCCAATTTTTTTCGAAAATTTTTTTCGAAAATTTTTTTCAAAATTTTTTTCGAAATTTTTTTTTCAAAATTTTTTTCGAATATTATTTTAAAAAATTTTTTTCAAAATTTTTTTCAAAAATTTTTTCGAAAATTTTTTTCGAAAATTTTTTTTGGAAATTTTTTTTCAAAATTTTTTTCAAAATTTTTTTCAAAATTTATTTCAAAATTTTTTTCGAAAATTTTTTTCAAAATTTTTTTCGAAAATTTTTTTCGAAAATTTTTTTCAAATTTTTTTCGAAAATTTTTTTCAAAATTTTTTTCGAAAATTTTTTTTCAAAATTTTTTTCAAAATTTTTTTCGAAAATTTTTTTCAAAATTTTTTTCGAAAATTTTTTTCAAAATTTTTTTCGAAAATTTTTTTCGAAAATTTTTTTCGAAAATTTTTTTTGGAAATTTTTTTTCAAAATTTTTTTCCAAAATTTTTTTCGAAAATTTTTTTCGAAAATTTTTTTCAAAATTTTTTTCGAAATTTTTTTTTCAAAATTTTTTTCGAATATTTTTTTAAAAAATTTTTTTCAAAATTTTTTTCGAAAATTTTTTTCAAATTTTTTTTCGAAAATTTTTTTCGAAAATTTTTTCGAAAATTTTTTTCAAATTTTTTTTCGAAAATTTTTTTCAAAATTTTTTTCGAAATTTTTTTTTCAAAATTTTTTTCGAATATTTTTTTAAAAAATTTTTTTCAAAATTTTTTTCAAAAATTTTTTCGAAAATTTTTTTCGAAAATTTTTTTTCAAAATTTTTTTCAAAATTTTTTTCAAAATTTATTTCAAAATTTTTTTCGAAAATTTTTTTCAAAATTTTTTTCGAAAATTTTTTTCGAAAATTTTTTTCAAATTTTTTTCGAAAATTTTTTTCAAAATTTTTTTCGAAAATTTTTTTTCAAAATTTTTTTCAAAATTTTTTTCGAAAATTTTTTTTCAAATTTTTTTTCGAAAATTTTTTTCGAAAATTTTTTCCAAAATTTTTTTCGAAAATTTTTTTTCTAAATTTTTTTCGAAAATTTTTTTCAAAATTTTTTTCGAAAATTTTTTTCAAATTTTTTTTCAAAAATTTTTTTCGAAAATTTTTTCGAAAATTTTTTTCAAATTTTTTTTCGAAAATTTTTTTCAAAATTTTTTTCGATTTTTTTTTTTCAAAATTTTTTTCGAAAATTTTTTTTCAAAATTTTTTTCAAAATTTTTTTCGAACATTTTTTTGAAATTTTTTTTCGAAAATTTTTTTCGAAAATTTTTTTTCAAAATTTTTTTCGCAAATTTTTTTCACAATTTTTTTCGAAAATTTTTTTCGAAAATTTTTTTCAAAATTTTTTTCGAAAATTTTTTTCGAAATTTTTTTCAAAATTTTTTTCAAAATTTCTTTCGAAATTTTTTTTTCAAAATTTTTTTCGAAAAATTTTTTTCAAAATTTTTTTCGAAAATTTTTTTCGAAAATTTTTTTCGAAAATTTTTTTTGGAAATTTTTTTTCAAAATTTTTTTCCAAAATTTTTTTCGAAAATTTTTTCGAAAATTTTTTTCAAAATTTTTTTCGAAATTTTTTTTTCAAAATTTTTTTCGAATATTTTTTTAAAAAATTTTTTTCAAAGTTTTTTTCGAAAATTTTTTTCAAATTTTTTTTCGAAAATTTTTTCGAAAATTTTTTTCGAAATTTTTTTTTGGAAATTTTTTTTCAAAATTTTTTTCAAAATTTTTTTCAAAATTTTTTTCAAAATTTTTTTCAAAATTTTTTTCGAAAATTTTTTTCAAAATTTTTTTCCAAAATTTTTTTCGAAAATTTTTTTCAAAATTTTTTTCGAAAATTTTTTTCAAAATTTTTTTAGAAAATTTTTTTCAAAATTTTTTTCAAAAATTTTTTTCCAATTTTTTTCGAAAATTTTTTTCAAAATTTTTTTCGAAATTTTTTTTTCAAAATTTTTTTCGAATATTTTTTTTTTAAATTTTTTTCAAAATTTTTTTCGAAAATTTTTTTCAAATTTTTTTTCGAAAATTTTTTTCGAAAATTTTTTCGAAAATTTTTTTCGAAAATTTTTTTCAAAATTTTTTTTCAAAATTTTTTTCAAATTTTTTTTCAAAATTTTTTTCAAAATTTTTTTCGAAAATTTTTTTCAAAATTTTTTTCGAAAATTTTTTTCAAATTTTTTTCGAAAATTTTTTTCAAAATTTTTTTCGAAAATTTTTTTTCAAAATTTTTTTCAAAATTTTTTTCGAAAATTTTTCTCAAATTTTTTTTCGAAAATTTTTTTCGAAAATTTTTTCGAAAATTTTTTTCGAAAATTTTTTCGAAAATTTTTTTCGAAAATTTTTTCGAAAATTTTTTTCGAAAATTTTTTTTCAAAATTTTTTTCCAAAATTTTTTTCGAAAATTTTTTTTTCAATTTTTTTTCGAAAATTTTTTTCGAAAATTTTTTCGAAAATTTTTTTCGAAAATTTTTTTCAAAATTTTTTTCGAAAATTTTTTTCAAAATTTTTTTCGAAATTTTTCTTTCAAAATTTTTTTCGAAAATTTTTTTTCAAAATTTTTTTCAAAATTTTTTTCAAAATTTTTTTCGAAAATTTTTTTCAAAATTTTTTTCCAAAATTTTTTTCGAAAATTTTTTTCAAAATTTTTTTCGAAAATTTTTTTCAAAATTTTTTTAGAAAATTTTTTTCAAAATTTTTTTCAAAAATTTTTTTCCAATTTTTTTCGAAAATTTTTTTCGAAAATTTTTTTCAAAATTTTTTTCGAAATTTTTTTTTCAAAATTTTTTTCGAATATTTTTTAAAAAAATTTTTTTCAAATTTTTTTTCAGAAATTTTTTCGAAAATTTTTTTCGAAAATTTTTTTTGGAAATTTTTTTCCAAATTTTTTTTCGAAAATTTTTTTCAAAATTTTTTTAGAAAATTCTTTTCAAAATTTTTTTCAAAAATTTTTTTCCAATTTTTTTAAAATTTTTTTTCGAAAATTTTTTTCAAAATTTTTTTCGAAATTTTTCTTTCAAAATTTTTTTCGAAAATTTTTTTTCAAAATTTTTTTCAAAATTTTTTTCAAAATTTTTTTCGAAAATTTTTTACAAAATTTTTTTCCAAAATTTTTTTCGAAAATTTTTTTCAAAATTTTTTTCGAAAATTTTTTTCAAAATTTTTTTAGAAAATTTTTTTCAAAATTTTTTTCAAAAATTTTTTTCCAATTTTTTTCAAAATTTTTTTCAAAAATTTTTTCGAAAATTTTTTTTGGAAATTTTTTTCCAAAATTTTTTTCAAAATTTTTTTCAAAATTTATTTCAAAATTTTTTTCCAATTTTTTTCAAAATTTTTTTCAAAATTTTTTTAGAAAATTTTTTTCAAAATTTTTTTCAAAAATTTTTTTCCAATTTTTTTCAAAATTTTTTTTCAAAATTTTTTTCAAATTTTTTTCGAAAATTTTTTTCAAAATTTTTTTCGAAAATTTTTTTTCAAAATTTTTTTCAAAATTTTTTTCAAAATTTTTTTCGAAAATTTTTTTCAAAATTTTTTTCCAAAATTTTTTTCGAAAATTTTTTTCAAAATTTTTTTCGAAAATTTTTTTCAAAATTTTTTTCGAAAATTTTTTTCAAAATTTTTTTAGAAAATTTTTTTCAAAATTTTTTTCAAAAATTTTTTTCCAATTTTTTTCGAAAATTTTTTTCAAAATTTTTTTCGAAATTTTTTTTTCAAAATTTTTTTCGAATATTTTTTTCAAAATTTTTTTCGAAAATTTTTTTCAAATTTTTTTTCGAATTTTTTTTTCGAAAATTTTTTCGAAAATTTTTTGCGAAAATTTTTTTTCAAAAATTTTTTCAAAATTTTTTTCGAAAATTTTTTTGAAATTTTTTTTCGAAAATTTTTTTCGAAAATTTTTTCGAAAATTTTTTTCGAAAATTTTTTCGAAAATTTTTTTCGAAATTTTTTTTCAAAATTTTTTTCAAAATTTTTTTCAAAATTTTTTTCAAAATTTTTTTCGAAAATTTTTTAAAAATTTTTTTTCGAAAATTTTTTCGAAAATTTTTTTCGAAAATTTTTTTCAAAATTTTTTTCGAAAATTATTTTCAAAATTTTTTTCGAAATTTTTCTTTTAAAATTTTTTTCGAAAATTTTTTTTCAAAATTTTTTTCAAAATTTTTTTCAAAATTTTTTTCGAAAATTTTTTTCAAAATTTTTTTCCAAAATTTTTTTCGAAAAATTTTTTTCAAAATTTTTTTCGAAAATTTTTTTCGAAAATGTTTTTCGAAAATTATTTTCGAAAATTTTTTTTGGAAATTTTTTTTCAAAATTTTTTTCCAAAATTTTTTTCGAAAATTTTTTTCGAAAAATTTTTTCAAAATTTTTTTCGAAATTTTTTTTTCAAAATTTTTTTCGAATATTTTTTTAAAAAATTTTTTTCAAAATTTTTTTCGAAAATTTTTTTCAAATTTTTTTTCGAAAATTTTTTTCGAAAATTTTTTCGAAAATTTTTTTCGAAATTTTTTTTTGGAAATTTTTTTTCAAAATTTTTTTCAAAATTTTTTTCAAAAATTTTTTTCAAAATTTTTTTCGAAAATTTTTTTTTCAATTTTTTTTCGAAAATTTTTTTCGAAAATTTTTTCGAAAATTTTTTTCGAAAATTTTTTTCAAAATTTTTTTCGAAAATTTTTTTCAAAATTTTTTTCGAAATTTTTCTTTCAAAATTTTTTTCGAAAATTTTTTTTCAAAATTTTTTTCAAAATTTTTTTCAAAATTTTTTTCGAAAATTTTTTTCAAAATTTTTTTCCAAAATTTTTTTCGAAAATTTTTTTCAAAATTTTTTTCGAAAATTTTTTTCAAAATTTTTTCAGAAAATTTTTTTCAAAATTTTTTTCAAAAATTTTTTTCCAATTTTTTTCGAAAATGTTTTTCGAAAATTTTTTTCAAAATTTTTTTCGAAATTTTTTTTTCAAAATTTTTTTCGAATATTTTTTTAAAAAATTTTTTTCAAATTTTTTTTCAGAAATTTTTTCGAAAATTTTTTTCGAAAATTTTTTTTGGAAATTTTTTTCCAAATTTTTTTTCGAAAATTTTTTTCAAATTTTTTTTCGAAAATTTTTTTCAAAATTTTTTTCGATTTTTTTTTTTCAAAATTTTTTGCGAAAATTTTTTTTCAAAATTTTTTGCGAAAATTTTTTTTCAAAATTTTTTTTAAAATTTTTTTCGAAATTTTTTTTGAAATTTTTTTTCGAAAATTTTTTTCGAAAATTTTTTCGAAAATTTTTTTCGAAAATTTTTTTTCAAAATTTTTTTCGAAAATTTTTTTCAAAATTTTTTTCGAAAATTTTTTTCGAAATTTTTTTTTCAAAATTTTTTTCGAATATTTTTTTAAAAAATTTTTTTCAAATTTTTTTTCAAAAATTTTTTCGAAAATTTTTTTCGAAAATTTTTTTTGGAAATTTTTTTCCAAATTTTTTTTCGAAAATTTTTTTCAAAATTTTTTTAGAAAATTTTTTTCAAAATTTTTTTCAAAAATTTTTTTCCAATTTTTTTTAAATTTTTTTTCGAAAATTTTTTTCGAAAATTTTTTCGAAAATTTTTTTCGAAAATTTTTTTCAAAATTTTTTTCGAAAATTTTTTTCAAAATTTTTTTCGAAATTTTTCTTTCAAAATTTTTTTCGAAAATTTTTTTTTTAAATTTTTTTCAAAATTTTTTTCAAAATTTTTTTCGAAAATTTTTTTCAAAATTTTTTTTTCAAATTTTTTTCGAAAAATTTTTTTCAAAATTTTTTTCGAAAATTTTTTTCAAAATTTTTTTAGAAAATTTTTTTCAAAATTTTTTTCAAAAATTTTTTTCCAATTTTTTTCGAAAATTTTTTTCGAAAATTTTTTTCAAAATTTTTTTCGAAATTTTTTTTTCAAAATTTTTTTCGAATATTATTTTAAAAAATTTTTTTCAAAATTTTTTTCAAAAATTTTTTCGAAAATTTTTTTCGAAAATTTTTTTTGGAAATTTTTTTTCAAAATTTTTTTCAAAATTTTTTTCAAAATTTATTTCAAAATTTTTTTCGAAAATTTTTTTCAAAATTTTTTTCGAAAATTTTTTTCGAAAATTTTTTTCAAATTTTTTTCGAAAATTTTTTTCAAAATTTTTTTCGAAAATTTTTTTTCAAAATTTTTTTCAAAATTTTTTTCGAAAATTTTTTTCAAAATTTTTTTCGAAAATTTTTTTCAAAATTTTTTTCGAAAATTTTTTTCGAAAATTTTTTTCGAAAATTTTTTTTGGAAATTTTTTTTCAAAATTTTTTTCCAAAATTTTTTTCGAAAATTTTTTTCGAAAATTTTTTTCAAAATTTTTTTCGAAATTTTTTTTTCAAAATTTTTTTCGAATATTTTTTTAAAAAATTTTTTTCAAAATTTTTTTCGAAAATTTTTTTCAAATTTTTTTTCGAAAATTTTTTTCGAAAATTTTTTCGAAAATTTTTTTCAAATTTTTTTTCGAAAATTTTTTTCAAAATTTTTTTCGAAATTTTTTTTTCAAAATTTTTTTCGAATATTTTTTTAAAAAATTTTTTTCAAAATTTTTTTCAAAAATTTTTTCGAAAATTTTTTTCGAAAATTTTTTTTCAAAATTTTTTTCAAAATTTTTTTCAAAATTTATTTCAAAATTTTTTTCGAAAATTTTTTTCAAAATTTTTTTCGAAAATTTTTTTCGAAAATTTTTTTCAAATTTTTTTCGAAAATTTTTTTCAAAATTTTTTTCGAAAATTTTTTTTCAAAATTTTTTTCAAAATTTTTTTCGAAAATTTTTTTTCAAATTTTTTTTCGAAAATTTTTTTCGAAAATTTTTTCCAAAATTTTTTTCGAAAATTTTTTTTCTAAATTTTTTTCGAAAATTTTTTTCAAAATTTTTTTCGAAAATTTTTTTCAAATTTTTTTTCAAAAATTTTTTTCGAAAATTTTTTCGAAAATTTTTTTCAAATTTTTTTTCGAAAATTTTTTTCAAAATTTTTTTCGATTTTTTTTTTTCAAAATTTTTTTCGAAAATTTTTTTTCAAAATTTTTTTCAAAATTTTTTTCGAAAATTTTTTTGAAATTTTTTTTCGAAAATTTTTTTCGAAAATTTTTTTTCAAAATTTTTTTCGCAAATTTTTTTCACAATTTTTTTCGAAAATTTTTTTCGAAAATTTTTTTCAAAATTTTTTTCGAAAATTTTTTTCGAAATTTTTTTCAAAATTTTTTTCAAAATTTCTTTCGAAATTTTTTTTTCAAAATTTTTTTCGAAAAATTTTTTTCAAAATTTTTTTCGAGAATTTTTTTCGAAAATTTTTTTCGAAAATTTTTTTTGGAAATTTTTTTTCAAAATTTTTTTCCAAAATTTTTTTCGAAAATTTTTTCGAAAATTTTTTTCAAAATTTTTTTCGAAATTTTTTTTTTAAAATTTTTTTCGAATATTTTTTTAAAAAATTTTTTTCAAAGTTTTTTTCGAAAATTTTTTTCAAATTTTTTTTCGAAAATTTTTTCGAAAATTTTTTTCGAAATTTTTTTTTGGAAATTTTTTTTCAAAATTTTTTTCAAAATTTTTTTCAAAATTTTTTTCAAAATTTTTTTCAAAATTTTTTTCGAAAATTTTTTTCAAAATTTTTTTCCAAAATTTTTTTCGAAAATTTTTTTCAAAATTTTTTTCGAAAATTTTTTTCAAAATTTTTTTAGAAAATTTTTTTCAAAATTTTTTTCAAAAATTTTTTTCCAATTTTTTTCGAAAATTTTTTTCAAAATTTTTTTCGAAATTTTTTTTTCAAAATTTTTTTCGAATATTTTTTTTTTAAATTTTTTTCAAAATTTTTTTCGAAAATTTTTTTCAAATTTTTTTTCGAAAATTTTTTTCGAAAATTTTTTCGAAAATTTTTTTCGAAAATTTTTTTCAAAATTTTTTTTCAAAATTTTTTTCAAATTTTTTTTCAAAATTTTTTTCAAAATTTTTTTCGAAAATTTTTTTCAAAATTTTTTTCGAAAATTTTTTTCAAATTTTTTTCGAAAATTTTTTTCAAAATTTTTTTCGAAAATTTTTTTTCAAAATTTTTTTCAAAATTTTTTTCGAAAATTTTTCTCAAATTTTTTTTCGAAAATTTTTTTCGAAAATTTTTTCGAAAATTTTTTTCGAAAATTTTTTCGAAAATTTTTTTCGAAAATTTTTTCGAAAATTTTTTTCGAAAATTTTTTTTCAAAATTTTTTTCCAAAATTTTTTTCGAAAATTTTTTTTTCAATTTTTTTTCGAAAATTTTTTTCGAAAATTTTTTCGAAAATTTTTTTCGAAAATTTTTTTCAAAATTTTTTTCGAAAATTTTTTTCAAAATTTTTTTCGAAATTTTTCTTTCAAAATTTTTTTCGAAAATTTTTTTTCAAAATTTTTTTCAAAATTTTTTTCAAAATTTTTTTCGAAAATTTTTTTCAAAATTTTTTTCCAAAATTTTTTTCGAAAATTTTTTTCAAAATTTTTTTCGAAAATTTTTTTCAAAATTTTTTTAGAAAATTTTTTTCAAAATTTTTTTCAAAAATTTTTTTCCAATTTTTTTCGAAAATTTTTTTCGAAAATTTTTTTCAAAATTTTTTTCGAAATTTTTTTTTCAAAATTTTTTTCGAATATTTTTTAAAAAAATTTTTTTCAAATTTTTTTTCAGAAATTTTTTCGAAAATTTTTTTCGAAAATTTTTTTTGGAAATTTTTTTCCAAATTTTTTTTCGAAAATTTTTTTCAAAATTTTTTTAGAAAATTCTTTTCAAAATTTTTTTCAAAAATTTTTTTCCAATTTTTTTTAAATTTTTTTTCGAAAATTTTTTTCAAAATTTTTTTCGAAATTTTTCTTTCAAAATTTTTTTCGAAAATTTTTTTTCAAAATTTTTTTCAAAATTTTTTTCAAAATTTTTTTCGAAAATTTTTTACAAAATTTTTTTCCAAAATTTTTTTCGAAAATTTTTTTCAAAATTTTTTTCGAAAATTTTTTTCAAAATTTTTTTAGAAAATTTTTTTCAAAATTTTTTTCAAAAATTTTTTTCCAATTTTTTTCAAAATTTTTTTCAAAAATTTTTTCGAAAATTTTTTTTGGAAATTTTTTTCCAAAATTTTTTTCAAAATTTTTTTCAAAATTTATTTCAAAATTTTTTTCCAATTTTTTTCAAAATTTTTTTCAAAATTTTTTTAGAAAATTTTTTTCAAAATTTTTTTCAAAAATTTTTTTCCAATTTTTTTCAAAATTTTTTTCAAAATTTTTTTCAAATTTTTTTCGAAAATTTTTTTCAAAATTTTTTTCGAAAATTTTTTTTCAAAATTTTTTTCAAAATTTTTTTCAAAATTTTTTTCGAAAATTTTTTTCAAAATTTTTTTCCAAAATTTTTTTCGAAAATTTTTTTCAAAATTTTTTTCGAAAATTTTTTTCAAAATTTTTTTCGAAAATTTTTTTCAAAATTTTTTTAGAAAATTTTTTTCAAAATTTTTTTCAAAAATTTTTTTCCAATTTTTTTCGAAAATTTTTTTCAAAATTTTTTTCGAAATTTTTTTTTCAAAATTTTTTTCGAATATTTTTTTAAAAAATTTTTTTCAAAATTTTTTTCGAAAATTTTTTTCAAATTTTTTTTCGAAAATTTTTTTCGAAAATTTTTTCGAAAATTTTTTTCGAAAATTTTTTTTCAAAATTTTTTTTCAAAATTTTTTTCAAATTTTTTTTCAAAATTTTTTTCAAAATTTTTTTCGAAAATTTTTTTCAAAATTTTTTTCGAAAATTTTTTTCAAATTTTTTTCGAAAATTTTTTTCAAAATTTTTTTCGAAAATTTTTTTTCAAAATTTTTTTCGAAAATTTTTTTCAAATTTTTTTTCGAAAATTTTTTCGAAAATTTTTTTCAAAATTTTTTTCGAAAATTTTTTTCAAATTTTTTTCGAAAATTTTTTTCAAAATTTTTTTCGAAAATTTTTTTTCAAAATTTTTTTCAAAATTTTTTTCGAAAATTTTTTTCAAATTTTTTTTCGAAAATTTTTTTCGAAAATTTTTTCGAAAATTTTTTTCGAAAATTTTTTTTCAAAATTTTTTTCGAAAATTTTTTTCAAAATTTTTTTCGAAAATTTTTTTCAAATATTTTCCAAAATTTTTTTCGAAAATTTTTTCGAAAATTTTTTTCAAATTTTTTTTCGAAAATTTTTTTCAAAATTTTTTTCGAAAATTTTTTTTCAAAATTTTTTTCAAAATTTTTTTCGAAAATTTTTTTCGAAAATTTTTTCGAAAATTTTTTTCGAAAATTTTTTCGAAAATTTTTTTCGAAAATTTTTTTTCAAAATTTTTTTCGAAAATTTTTTTCGAAAATTTTTTTCAAAATTTTTTTCGAAAATTTTTTTCAAAATTTTTTTCGAAAAGTTTTTTCAAAATTTTTCTCGAAAATTTTTTTTTTAATTTTTTTCGAAATTTTTTTTTCCAAATTTTTTTTGGAAAATTTTTTTTCAAAATTTTTTTCAAAATTTTTTTCAAAATTTTTATCAAAATTTTTTTCGAAAATTTTTTTCAAAATTTTTTTCGAAAATCTTTTTCAAAATTTTTTCAAATTTTTTTTCGAAAATTTTTTTCAAAATTATTTTCGAAAATTTTTTTCGAAATTTTTTTTTCAAAATTTTTTTCGAAAATTTTTTTTCAAAATTTTTTTCGAAAATTTTTTTCGAAAATTTTTTTCAAAATTTTTTTCGAAAATTTTTTTCGAAAATTTTTTTCAAATTTTTTTCGAAAATTTTTTTCAAAATTTTTTTTGAAAATTTTTTTTCAAAATTTTTTTCAAAATTTTTTTCGAAAATTTTTTTCAAATTTTTTTTCGAATTTTTTTTTCGAAAATTTTTTCGAAAATTTTTTTCGAAAATTTTTTTTCAAAATTTTTTTCGAAAATTTTTTCGAAAATTTTTTTCGAAAATTTTTTTTCAAAATTTTTTTCGAAAATTTTTTTCAAAATTTTTTTCGAAAATTTTTTTCAAATTTTTTTTCAAAAATTTTTTTCGAAAATTTTTTCGAAAATTTTTTTCAAAATTTTTTTCGATTTTTTTTTTCAAAATTTTTTGCGAAAATTTTTTTTCAAAAATTTTTTCAAAATTTTTTTCGAAAATTTTTTTGAAATTTTTTTTCGAAAATTTTTTTCGAAAATTTTTTCGAAAATTTTTTTCGAAAATTTTTTCGAAAATTTTTTTCGAAAATTTTTTCGAAAATTTTTTTCGAAATTTTTTTTCAAAATTTTTTTCAAAATTTTTTTCAAAATTTTTTTCAAAATTTTTTTCGAAAATTTTTTTAAAATTTTTTTTCGAAAATTTTTTCGAAAATTTTTTTCGAAAATTTTTTTCAAAATTTTTTTCGAAAATTATTTTCAAAATTTTTTTCGAAATTTTTCTTTTAAAATTTTTTTCGAAAATTTTTTTTCAAAATTTTTTTCAAAATTTTTTTCAAAATTTTTTTCGAAAATTTTTTTCAAAATTTTTTTCCAAAATTTTTTTCGAAAAATTTTTTTCAAAATTTTTTTCGAAAATTTTTTTCGAAAATGTTTTTCGAAAATTATTTTCGAAAATTTTTTTTGGAAATTTTTTTTCAAAATTTTTTTCCAAAATTTTTTTCGAAAATTTTTTTCGAAAAATTTTTTCAAAATTTTTTTCGAAATTTTTTTTTCAAAATTTTTTTCGAATATTTTTTTAAAAAATTTTTTTCAAAATTTTTTTCGAAAATTTTTTTCAAATTTTTTTTCGAAAATTTTTTTCGAAAATTTTTTCGAAAATTTTTTTCGAAATTTTTTTTTGGAAATTTTTTTTCAAAATTTTTTTCAAAATTTTTTTCAAAAATTTTTTTCAAAATTTTTTTCGAAAATTTTTTTTTCAATTTTTTTTCGAAAATTTTTTTCGAAAATTTTTTCGAAAATTTTTTTCGAAAATTTTTTTCAAAATTTTTTTCGAAAATTTTTTTCAAAATTTTTTTCGAAATTTTTCTTTCAAAATTTTTTTCGAAAATTTTTTTTCAAAATTTTTTTCAAAATTTTTTTCAAAATTTTTTTCGAAAATTTTTTTCAAAATTTTTTTCCAAAATTTTTTTCGAAAATTTTTTTCAAAATTTTTTTCGAAAATTTTTTTCAAAATTTTTTCAGAAAATTTTTTTCAAAATTTTTTTCAAAAATTTTTTTCCAATTTTTTTCGAAAATTTTTTTCAAAAATTTTTTCGAAATTTTTTTTTCAAAATTTTTTTCGAATATTTTTTTAAAAAATTTTTTTCAAATTTTTTTTCAGAAATTTTTTCGAAAATTTTTTTCGAAAATTTTTTTTGGAAATTTTTTTCCAAATTTTTTTTCGAAAATTTTTTTCAAATTTTTTTTCGAAAATTTTTTTCAAAATTTTTTTCGATTTTTTTTTTTCAAAATTTTTTGCGAAAATTTTTTTTCAAAATTTTTTGCGAAAATTTTTTTTCAAAATTTTTTTTAAAATTTTTTTCGAAATTTTTTTTGAAATTTTTTTTCGAAAATTTTTTTCGAAAATTTTTTCGAAAATTTTTTTCGAAAATTTTTTTTCAAAATTTTTTTCGAAAATTTTTTTCAAAATTTTTTTCGAAAATTTTTTTCGAAATTTTTTTTTCAAAATTTTTTTCGAATATTTTTTTAAAAAATTTTTTTCAAATTTTTTTTCAAAAATTTTTTCGAAAATTTTTTTCGAAAATTTTTTTTGGAAATTTTTTTCCAAATTTTTTTTCGAAAATTTTTTTCAAAATTTTTTTAGAAAATTTTTTTCAAAATTTTTTTCAAAAATTTTTTTCCAATTTTTTTTAAATTTTTTTTCGAAAATTTTTTTCGAAAATTTTTTCGAAAATTTTTTTCGAAAATTTTTTTCAAAATTTTTTTCGAAAATTTTTTTCAAAATTTTTTTCGAAATTTTTCTTTCAAAATTTTTTTCGAAAATTTTTTTTTTAAATTTTTTTCAAAATTTTTTTCAAAATTTTTTTCGAAAATTTTTTTCAAAATTTTTTTTTCAAATTTTTTTCGAAAAATTTTTTTCAAAATTTTTTTCGAAAATTTTTTTCAAAATTTTTTTAGAAAATTTTTTTCAAAATTTTTTTCAAAAATTTTTTTCCAATTTTTTTCGAAAATTTTTTTCGAAAATTTTTTTCAAAATTTTTTTCGAAATTTTTTTTTCAAAATTTTTTTCGAATATTATTTTAAAAAATTTTTTTCAAAATTTTTTTCAAAAATTTTTTTGAAAATTTTTTTCGAAAATTTTTTTTGGAAATTTTTTTTCAAAATTTTTTTCAAAATTTTTTTCAAAATTTATTTCAAAATTTTTTTCGAAAATTTTTTTCAAAATTTTTTTCGAAAATTTTTTTCGAAAATTTTTTTCAAATTTTTTTCGAAAATTTTTTTCAAAATTTTTTTCGAAAATTTTTTTTCAAAATTTTTTTCAAAATTTTTTTCGAAAATTTTTTTCAAAATTTTTTTCGAAAATTTTTTTCAAAATTTTTTTCGAAAATTTTTTTCGAAAATTTTTTTCGAAAATTTTTTTTGGAAATTTTTTTTCAAAATTTTTTTCCAAAATTTTTTTCGAAAATTTTTTTCGAAAATTTTTTTCAAAATTTTTTTCGAAATTTTTTTTTCAAAATTTTTTTCGAATATTTTTTTAAAAAATTTTTTTCAAAATTTTTTTCGAAAATTTTTTTCAAATTTTTTTTCGAAAATTTTTTTCGAAAATTTTTTCGAAAATTTTTTTCAAATTTTTTTTCGAAAATTTTTTTCAAAATTTTTTTCGAAATTTTTTTTTCAAAATTTTTTTCGAATATTTTTTTAAAAAATTTTTTTCAAAATTTTTTTCAAAAATTTTTTCGAAAATTTTTTTCGAAAATTTTTTTTCAAAATTTTTTTCAAAATTTTTTTCAAAATTTATTTCAAAATTTTTTTCGAAAATTTTTTTCAAAATTTTTTTCGAAAATTTTTTTCGAAAATTTTTTTCAAATTTTTTTCGAAAATTTTTTTCAAAATTTTTTTCGAAAATTTTTTTTCAAAATTTTTTTCAAAATTTTTTTCGAAAATTTTTTTTCAAATTTTTTTTCGAAAATTTTTTTCGAAAATTTTTTCCAAAATTTTTTTCGAAAATTTTTTTTCTAAATTTTTTTCGAAAATTTTTTTCAAAATTTTTTTCGAAAATTTTTTTCAAATTTTTTTTCAAAAATTTTTTTCGAAAATTTTTTCGAAAATTTTTTTCAAATTTTTTTTCGAAAATTTTTTTCAAAATTTTTTTCGATTTTTTTTTTTCAAAATTTTTTTCGAAAATTTTTTTTCAAAATTTTTTTCAAAATTTTTTTCGAAAATTTTTTTGAAATTTTTTTTCGAAAATTTTTTTCGAAAATTTTTTTTCAAAATTTTTTTCGCAAATTTTTTTCAAAATTTTTTTCGAAAATTTTTTTCGAAAATTTTTTTCAAAATTTTTTTCGAAAATTTTTTTCGAAATTTTTTTCAAAATTTTTTTCAAAATTTCTTTCGAAATTTTTTTTTCAAAATTTTTTTCGAAAAATTTTTTTCAAAATTTTTTTCGAAAATTTTTTTCGAAAATTTTTTTCGAAAATTTTTTTTGGAAATTTTTTTTCAAAATTTTTTTCCAAAATTTTTTTCGAAAATTTTTTCGAAAATTTTTTTCAAAATTTTTTTCGAAATTTTTTTTTCAAAATTTTTTTCGAATATTTTTTTAAAAAATTTTTTTCAAAGTTTTTTTCGAAAATTTTTTTCAAATTTTTTTTCGAAAATTTTTTTCGAAAATTTTTTCGAAAATTTTTTTCGAAATTTTTTTTTGGAAATTTTTTTTCAAAATTTTTTTCAAAATTTTTTTCAAAATTTTTTTCAAAATTTTTTTCAAAATTTTTTTCGAAAATTTTTTTCAAAATTTTTTTCCAAAATTTTTTTCGAAAATTTTTTTCAAAATTTTTTTCGAAAATTTTTTTCAAAATTTTTTTAGAAAATTTTTTTCAAAATTTTTTTCAAAAATTTTTTTCAAAAATTTTTTTCCAATTTTTTTCGAAAATTTTTTTCAAAATTTTTTTCGAAATTTTTTTTTCAAAATTTTTTTCGAATATTTTTTTTTAAAATTTTTTTCAAAATTTTTTTCGAAAATTTTTTTCAAATTTTTTTTCGAAAATTTTTTTCGAAAATTTTTTCGAAAATTTTTTTCGAAAATTTTTTTCAAATTTTTTTTCAAAATTTTTTTCAAAATTTTTTTCGAAAATTTTTTTCAAAATTTTTTTCGAAAATTTTTTTCAAATTTTTTTCGAAAATTTTTTTCAAAATTTTTTTCGAAAATTTTTTTTCAAAATTTTTTTCAAAATTTTTTTCGAAAATTTTTCTCAAATTTTTTTTCGAAAATTTTTTTCGAAAATTTTTTCGAAAATTTTTTTCGAAAATTTTTTCGAAAATTTTTTTCGAAAATTTTTTCGAAAATTTTTTTCGAAAATTTTTTTTCAAAATTTTTTTCCAAAATTTTTTTCGAAAATTTTTTTTTCAATTTTTTTTCGAAAATTTTTTTCGAAAATTTTTTCGAAAATTTTTTTCGAAAATTTTTTTCAAAATTTTTTTCGAAAATTTTTTTCAAAATTTTTTTCGAAATTTTTCTTTCAAAATTTTTTTCGAAAATTTTTTTTCAAAATTTTTTTCAAAATTTTTTTCAAAATTTTTTTCGAAAATTTTTTTCAAAATTTTTTTCCAAAATTTTTTTCGAAAATTTTTTTCAAAATTTTTTTCGAAAATTTTTTTCAAAATTTTTTTAGAAAATTTTTTTCAAAATTTTTTTCAAAAATTTTTTTCCAATTTTTTTCGAAAATTTTTTTCGAAAATTTTTTTCAAAATTTTTTTCGAAATTTTTTTTTCAAAATTTTTTTCGAATATTTTTTAAAAAAATTTTTTTCAAATTTTTTTTCAGAAATTTTTTCGAAAATTTTTTTCGAAAATTTTTTTTGGAAATTTTTTTCCAAATTTTTTTTCGAAAATTTTTTTCAAAATTTTTTTAGAAAATTCTTTTCAAAATTTTTTTCAAAAATTTTTTTCCAATTTTTTTTAAATTTTTTTTCGAAAATTTTTTTCAAAATTTTTTTCGAAATTTTTCTTTCAAAATTTTTTTCGAAAATTTTTTTTCAAAATTTTTTTCAAAATTTTTTTCAAAATTTTTTTCGAAAATTTTTTACAAAATTTTTTTCCAAAATTTTTTTCGAAAATTTTTTTCAAAATTTTTTTCGAAAATTTTTTTCAAAATTTTTTTAGAAAATTTTTTTCAAAATTTTTTTCAAAAATTTTTTTCCAATTTTTTTCAAAATTTTTTTCAAAAATTTTTTCGAAAATTTTTTTTGGAAATTTTTTTCCAAAATTTTTTTCAAAATTTTTTTCAAAATTTATTTCAAAATTTTTTTCCAATTTTTTTCAAAATTTTTTTCAAAATTTTTTTAGAAAATTTTTTTCAAAATTTTTTTCAAAAATTTTTTTCCAATTTTTTTCAAAATTTTTTTCAAAATTTTTTTCAAAAATTTTTTCGAAAATTTTTTTCAAAATTTTTTTCGAAAATTTTTTTCAAAATTTTTTTAGAAAATTTTTTTCAAAATTTTTTTCAAAAATTTTTTTCCAATTTTTTTCGAAAATTTTTTTCAAAATTTTTTTCGAAATTTTTTTTTCAAAATTTTTTTCGAATATTTTTTTAAAAAATTTTTTTCAAAATTTTTTTCGAAAATTTTTTTCAAATTTTTTTTCGAAAATTTTTTTCGAAAATTTTTTCGAAAATTTTTTTCGAAAATTTTTTTCAAAATTTTTTTTCAAAATTTTTTTCAAATTTTTTTTCAAAATTTTTTTCAAAAGTTTTTTCAAAATTTTTTTCAAAATTTTTTTCGAAAATTTTTTTCAAAATTTTTTTCGAAAATTTTTTTCGAAAATTTTTTTCAAAATTTTTTTCGAAAATTTTTTTCAAAATTTTTTTAGAAAATTTTTTTCAAAATTTTTTTCAAAAATTTTTTTCCAATTTTTTTCGAAAATTTTTTTCAAAATTTTTTTCGAAATTTTTTTTTCAAAATTTTTTTCGAATATTTTTTTAAAAAATTTTTTTCAAAATTTTTTTCGAAAATTTTTTTCAAATTTTTTTTCGAAAATTTTTTTCGAAAATTTTTTCGAAAATTTTTTTCGAAAATTTTTTTCAAAATTTTTTTTCAAAATTTTTTTCAAATTTTTTTTCAAAATTTTTTTCAAAATTTTTTTCGAAAATTTTTTTCAAAATTTTTTTCGAAAATTTTTTTCAAATTTTTTTCGAAAATTTTTTTCAAAATTTTTTTCGAAAATTTTTTTTCAAAATTTTTTTCAAAATTTTTTTCGAAAATTTTTCTCAAATTTTTTTTCGAAAATTTTTTTCGAAAATTTTTTTTCAAAATTTTTTTCGAAAATTTTTTTCGAAATTTTTTTTCAAAATTTTTTTCGAAAATTTTTTTCAAAATTTTTTTCGAAATTTTTTTCAAAATTTTTTTCAAAGATTTTTTTCCAATTTTTTTCGAAAATTTTTTTCGAAAATTTTTTTCAAATTTTTTTCGAAAATTTTTTTCAAAATTTTTTCGAAAATTTTTTTTCAAAATTTTTTTCAAAATTTTTTTTGAAAATTTTTTTCAAAATTTTTTTCGAAAATTATTTTCAAATTATTTTTCAAAAATTTTTTTCGAAAATTTTTTCGAAAATTTTTTTCAAATTTTTTTTCGAAAATTTTTTTCAAAATTTTTTTCGATTTTTTTTTTTCAAAATTTTTTGCGAAAATTTTTTTTCAAAATTTTTTTTAAAATTTTTTTCGAAAATTTTTTTGAAATTTTTTTTCGAAAATTTTTTTCGAAAATTTTTTCGAAAATTTTTTTCGAAAATTTTTTTTCAAAATTTTTTTCGAAAATTTTTTTCAAAATTTTTTTCGAAAATTTTTTTCGAAAATTTTTTTCAAAATTTTTTTCGAAATTTTTTTTTCAAAATTTTTTTCGAATATTTTTTTAAAAAATTTTTTTCAGTTTTTTTCGAAAATTTTTTTCAAATTTTTTTTCGAAAATTTTTTTCGAAAATTTTTTCGAAAATTTTTTTCGAAATTTTTTTTTGGAAATTTTTTTTCAAAATTTTTTTCAAAATTTTTTTCAAAATTTTTTTCAAAATTTTTTTCGAAATTTTTTTCGAAAATTTTTTTTAAATTTTTTTTCGAAAATTTTTTTCGAAAATTTTTTCGAAAATTTTTTTCGAAAATTTTTTTCAAAATTTTTTTCGAAATTTTTCTTTCAAAATTTTTTTGAAAATTTTTTTCAAAATTTTTTTCGAAAATTTTTTTCAAATTTTTTTCGAAAATTTTTTTCAAAATTTTTTTCGAAAATTTTTTTTCAAAATTTTTTTCAAAATTTTTTTCAAAATTTTTTTCGAAAATTTTTTTCAAAATTTTTTTCCAAAATTTTTTTCGAAAATTTTTTTCAAAATTTTTTTCGAAAATTTTTTTCAAAATTTTTTTAGAAAATTTTTTTCAAAATTTTTTTCAAAAATTTTTTTCCAATTTTTTTCGAAAATTTTTTTCAAAATTTTTTTCGAAATTTTTTTTTCAAAATTTTTTTCGAATATTTTTTTAAAAAATTTTTTTCAAAATTTTTTTCGAAAATTTTTTTCAAATTTTTTTTCGAAAATTTTTTTCGAAAATTTTTTCGAAAATTTTTTTCGAAAATTTTTTTTCAAAATTTTTTTTCAAAATTTTTTTCAAATTTTTTTTCAAAATTTTTTTCAAAATTTTTTTCGAAAATTTTTTTCAAAATTTTTTTCGAAAATTTTTTTCATATTTTTTTCGAAAATTTTTTTCAAAATTTTTTTCAAAATTTTTTTCGAAAATTTTTCTCAAATTTTTTTTCGAAAATTTTTTTCGAAAATTTTTTCGAAAATTTTTTTCGAAAATTTTTTTTCAAAATTTTTTTCGAAAATTTTTTTCGAAAATTTTTTTTTCAATTTTTTTTCGAAAATTTTTTTCGAAAATTTTTTCGAAAATTTTTTTCGAAAATTTTTTTCAAAATTTTTTTCGAAAATTTTTTTCAAAATTTTTTTCAAAATTTTTTTCGAAAATTTTTTTCAAAATTTTTTTAGAAAATTTTTTTCAAAATTTTTTTCAAAAATTTTTTTCCAATTTTTTTCGAAAATTTTTTTCGAAAATTTTTTTCAAAATTTTTTTCGAATTTTTTTTTCAAAATTTTTTTCGAATATTTTTTTAAAAAATTTTTTTCAAATTTTTTTTCTGAAATTTTTTCGAAAATTTTTTTCGAAAATTTTTTTTGGAAATTTTTTTCCAAATTTTTTTTCGAAAATTTTTTTCAAAATTTTTTTAGTAAATTCTTTTCAAAATTTTTTTCAAAAATTTTTTTCCAATTTTTTTTAAATTTTTTTTCGAAAATTTTTTTCAAAATTTTTTTCGAAATTTTTCTTTCAAAATTTTTTTCGAAAATTTTTTTTCAAAATTTTTTTCAAAATTTTTTTCAAAATTTTTTTCGAAAATTTTTTACAAAATTTTTTTCCAAAATTTTTTTCGAAAATTTTTTTCAAAATTTTTTTCGAAAATTTTTTTCAAAATTTTTTTAGAAAATTTTTTTCAAAATTTTTTTCAAAAATTTTTTTCCAATTTTTTTCAAAATTTTTTTCAAATTTTTTTTCAAAATTTTTTTCGAAATTTTTCTTTCAAAATTTTTTTCGAAAATTTTTTTTTAAAATTTTTTTCAAAATTTATTTCAAAATTTTTTTCGAAAATTTTTTTCCAAATTTTTTTTTCAAAATTTTTTTCGAAAAATTTTTTTCAAAATTTTTTTCGAAAATTTTTTTCAAAATTTTTTTAGAAAATTTTTTTCAAAATTTTTTTCAACAATTTTTTTCCAATTTTTTTCGAAAATTTTTTTCGAAAATTTTTTTCAAAATTTTTTTCGAAATTTTTTTTTCAAAATTTTTTTCGAATATTATTTTAAAAAATTTTTTTCAAAATTTTTTTCAAAAATTTTTTCGAAAATTTTTTTCGAAAATTTTTTTTGGAAATTTTTTTTCAAAATTTTTTTCAAAATTTTTTTCAAAATTTATTTCAAAATTTTTTTCGAAAATTTTTTTCAAAATTTTTTTCGAAAATTTTTTTCGAAAATTTTTTTCAAATTTTTTTCGAAAATTTTTTTCAAAATTTTTTTCGAAAATTTTTTTTCAAAATTTTTTTCAAAATTTTTTTCGAAAATTTTTTTCAAAATTTTTTTCGAAAATTTTTTTCAAAATTTTTTTCGAAAATTTTTTTCGAAAATTTTTTTCGAAAATTTTTTTTGGAAATTTTTTTTCAAAATTTTTTTCCAAAATTTTTTTCGAAAATTTTTTTCGAAAATTTTTTTCGAAAATTTTTTTCAAAATTTTTTTCGAAATTTTTTTTTCAAAATTTTTTTCGAATATTTTTTTAAAAATTTTTTTTCAAAATTTTTTTCGAAAATTTTTTTCAAATTTTTTTTCGAAAATTTTTTTCGAAAATTTTTTCGAAAATTTTTTTTCAAATTTTTTTTCGAAAATTTTTTTCAAAATTTTTTTCGAAATTTTTTTTTCAAAATTTTTTTCGAATATTTTTTTAAAAAATTTTTTTCAAAATTTTTTTCAAAAATTTTTTCGAAAATTTTTTTCGAAAATTTTTTTTCAAAATTTTTTTCAAAATTTTTTTCAAAATTTATTTCAAAATTTTTTTCGAAAATTTTTTTCAAAATTTTTTTCGAAAATTTTTTTCGAAAATTTTTTTCAAATTTTTTTCGAAAATTTTTTTTCAAAATTTTTTTCAAAATTTTTTTCGAAAATTTTTTTCAAAATTTTTTTCGAAAATTTTTTTCAAAATTTTTTTCGAAAATTTTTTTCGAAAATTTTTTTCGAAAATTTTTTTTGGAAATTTTTTTTCAAAATTTTTTTCCAAAATTTTTTTCGAAAATTTTTTTCGAAAATTTTTTTCAAAATTTTTTTCGAAATTTTTTTTTCAAAATTTTTTTCGAATATTTTTTTAAAAAATTTTTTTCAAAATTTTTTTCGAAAATTTTTTTCAAATTTTTTTTCGAAAATTTTTTTCGAAAATTTTTTCGAAAATTTTTTTCAAATTTTTTTTCGAAAATTTTTTTCAAAATTTTTTTCGAAATTTTTTTTTCAAAATTTTTTTCGAATATTTTTTTAAAAAATTTTTTTCAAAATTTTTTTCAAAAATTTTTTCGAAAATTTTTTTCGAAAATTTTTTTTCAAAATTTTTTTCAAATTTTTTTTCAAAATTTATTTCAAAATTTTTTTCGAAAATTTTTTTCAAAATTTTTTTCGAAAATTTTTTTCGAAAATTTTTTTCAAATTTTTTTCGAAAATTTTTTTCAAAATTTTTTTCGAAAATTTTTTTTCAAAATTTTTTTCAAAATTTTTTTCGTAAATTTTTTTTCAAATTTTTTTTCGAAAATTTTTTTCGAAAATTTTTTCCAAAATTTTTTTCGAAAATTTTTTTTCAAAATTTTTTTCGAAAATTTTTTTCAAAATTTTTTTCGAAAATTTTTTTCAAATTTTTTTTCAAAAATTTTTTTCGAAAATTTTTTCGAAAATTTTTTTCAAATTTTTTTTCGAAAATTTTTTTCAAAATTTTTTTCGATTTTTTTTTTTCAAAATTTTTTTCGAAAATTTTTTTTCAAAATTTTTTTCAAAATTTTTTTCGAAAATTTTTTTGAAATTTTTTTTCGAAAATTTTTTTCGAAAATTTTTTTTCAAAATTTTTTTCGCAAATTTTTTTCAAAATTTTTTTCGAAAATTTTTTTCGAAAATTTTTTTCAAAATTTTTTTCGAAAATTTTTTTCGAAATTTTTTTCAAAATTTTTTTCAAAATTTCTTTCGAAATTTTTTTTTCAAAATTTTTTTCGAAAAATTTTTTTCAAAATTTTTTTCGAAAATTTTTTTCGAAAATTTTTTTCGAAAATTTTTTTTGGAAATTTTTTTTCAAAATTTTTTTCCAAAATTTTTTTCGAAAATTATTTCGAAAATTTTTTTCAAAATTTTTTTCGAAATTTTTTTTTCAAAATTTTTTTCGAATATTTTTTTAAAAAATTTTTTTCAAAGTTTTTTTCGAAAATTTTTTTCAAATTTTTTTTCGAAAATTTTTTTCGAAAATTTTTTCGAAAATTTTTTTCGAAAATTTTTTTCGAAATTTTTTTTTGGAAATTTTTTTCAAAATTTTTTTCAAAATTTTTTTCAAAATTTTTTTCGAAATTTTTTTCGAAAATTTTTTTTAAATTTTTTTTCGAAAATTTTTTTCGAAAATTTTTTCGAAAATTTTTTTCGAAAATTTTTTTCAAAATTTTTTTCGAAAATTTTTTTCAAATTTTTTTTCGAAAATTTTTTTCAAAATTTTTTTCGAAAATTATTTTTCAAAATTTTTTTCAAAATTTTTTTCAAAATTTTTTTCGCAAATTTTTTTCAATATTTTTTTCGAAAATTTTTTTCGAAAATTTTTTTCAAAATTTTTTTCGAAAATTTTTTTCGAAATTTTTTTCAAAATTTTTTTCAAAATTTCTTTCGAAATTTTTTTTTCAAAATTTTTTTCGAAAAATTTTTTTCAAAATTTTTTTCGAAAATTTTTTTCGAAAATTTTTTTCGAAAATTTTTTTTGGAAATTTTTTTTCAAAATTTTTTTCCAAAATTTTTTTCGAAAATTTTTTCGAAAATTTTTTTCAAAATTTTTTTCGAAATTTTTTTTTCAAAATTTTTTTCGAATATTTTTTTAAAAAATTTTTTTCAAAGTTTCTTTCGAAAATTTTTTTCAAATTTTTTTTCGAAAATTTTTTTCGAAAATTTTTTCGAAAATTTTTTTCGAAAATTTTTTTCGAAATTTTTTTTTGGAAATTTTTTTCAAAATTTTTTTCAAAATTTTTTTCAAAATTTTTTTCAAAATTTTTTTCGAAATTTTTTTCGAAAATTTTTTTTAAATTTTTTTTCGAAAATTTTTTTCGAAAATTTTTTCGAAAATTTTTTTCGAAAATTTATTTCAAAATTTTTTTCGAAATTTTTCTTTCAAAATTTTTTTGAAAATTTTTTTCAAAATTTTTTTCGAAAATTTTTTTCAAATTTTTTTCGAAAATTTTTTTCAAAATTTTTTTCGAAAATTTTTTTTCAAAATTTTTTTCAAAATTTTTTTCAAAATTTTTTTCGAAAATTTTTTTCAAAATTTTTTTCCAAAATTTTTTTCGAAAATTTTTTTCAAAATTTTTTTCGAAAATTTTTTTCAAAATTTTTTTAGAAAATTTTTTTCAAAATTTTTTTCAAAAATTTTTTTCCAATTTTTTTCGAAAATTTTTTTCGAAATTTTTTTTTCAAAATTTTTTTCGAATATTTTTTTAAAAAATTTTTTTCAAATTTTTTTTCAAAATTTTTTTCAAAATTTTTTTCGAAAATTTTTTTCAAAATTTTTTTCGAAAATTTTTTTCAAATTTTTTTCGAAAATTTTTTTCAAAATTTTTTTCGAAAATTTTTTTTCAAAATTTTTTTCAAAATTTTTTTCGAAAATTTTTCTCAAATTTTTTTTCGAAAATTTTTTTCGAAAATTTTTTCGAAAATTTTTTTCGAAAATTTTTTCGAAAATTTTTTTCGAAAATTTTTTTTCAAAATTTTTTTCGAAAATTTTTTTCAAAATTTTTTTCGAAAATTTTTTTCAAATTTTTTTCCAAAATTTTTTTCGAAAATTTTTTCGAAAATTTTTTTCAAATTTTTTTCGAAAATTTTTTTCAAAATTTTTTTTCAAAATTTTTTTCAAAATTTTTTTCAAAATTTTTTTCGCAAATTTTTTTCAATATTTTTTTCGAAAATTTTTTTCGAAAATTTTTTTCAAAATTTTTTTCGAAAATTTTTTTCGAAATTTTTTTCAAAATTTTTTTCAAAATTTCTTTCGAAATTTTTTTTTCAAAATTTTTTTCGAAAAATTTTTTTCAAAATTTTTTTCGAAAATTTTTTTCGAAAATTTTTTTCGAAAATTTTTTTTGGAAATTTTTTTTCAAAATTTTTTTCCAAAATTTTTTTCGAAAATTTTTTCGAAAATTTTTTTCAAAATTTTTTTCGAAATTTTTTTTTCAAAATTTTTTTCGAATATTTTTTTAAAAAATTTTTTTCAAAGTTTTTTTCGAAAATTTTTTTCAAATTTTTTTTCGAAAATTTTTTTCGAAAATTTTTTCGAAAATTTTTTTCGAAAATTTTTTTCGAAATTTTTTTTTGGAAATTTTTTTCAAAATTTTTTTCAAAATTTTTTTCAAAATTTTTTTCGAAATTTTTTTCGAAAATTTTTTTTAAATTTTTTTTCGAAAATTTTTTTCGAAAATTTTTTCGAAAATTTTTTTCGAAAATTTTTTTCAAAATTTTTTTCGAAATTTTTCTTTCAAAATTTTTTTGAAAATTTTTTTCAAAATTTTTTTCGAAAATTTTTTTCAAATTTTTTTCGAAAATTTTTTTCAAAATTTTTTTCGAAAATTTTTTTTCAAAATTTTTTTCAAAATTTTTTTCAAAATTTTTTTCGAAAATTTTTTTCAAAATTTTTTTCCAAAATTTTTTTCGAAAATTTTTTTCAAAATTTTTTTCGAAAATTTTTTTCAAAATTTTTTTAGAAAATTTTTTTCAAAATTTTTTTCAAAAATTTTTTTCCAATTTTTTTCGAAAATTTTTTTCAAAATTTTTTTCGAAATTTTTTTTTCAAAATTTTTTTCGAATATTTTTTTAAAAAATTTTTTTCAAAATTTTTTTCGAAAATTTTTTTCAAATTTTTTTTCGAAAATTTTTTTCGAAAATTTTTTCGAAAATTTTTTTCGAAAATTTTTTTTCAAAATTTTTTTTCAAAATTTTTTTCAAATTTTTTTTCAAAATTTTTTTCAAAATTTTCTTCGAAAATTTTTTTCAAAATTTTTTTCGAAAATTTTTTTCAAATTTTTTTCGAAAATTTTTTTCAAAATTTTTTTCGAAAATTTTTTTCGAAAATTTTTCTCAAATTTTTTTTCGAAAATTTTTTTCGAAAATTTTTTCGAAAATTTTTTTCGAAAATTTTTTCGAAAATTTTTTTCGAAAATTTTTTCGAAAATTTTTTTCGAAAATTTTTTTTCAAAATTTTTTTCGAAAATTTTTTTCAAAATTTTTTTCGAAAATTTTTTTCAAATTTTTTTCCAAAATATTTTTCGAAAATTTTTTCGAAAATTTTTTTCAAATTTTTTTTCGAAAATTTTTTTCAAAATTTTTTTCGAAAATTTTTTTTCAAAATTTTTTTCAAAATTTTTTTCGAAAATTTTTTTCGAAAATTTTTTCGAAAATTTTTTTCGAAAATTTTTTCGAAAATTTTTTTCGAAAATTTTTTTTCAAAATTTTTTCGAAAATCTTTTTCGAAAATATTTTTCAAAATTTTTTTCGAAATTTTTTTTCAAAATTTTTTTCGAAAATTTTTTTCAAAATTTTTTTCGAAAATTTTTTTCGAAAATTTTTTTCAAAATTTTTTTCGAAAATTTTTTTCAAAATTTTTTTCGAAAAGTTTTTTCAAAATTTTTCTCGAAAATTTTTTTTTAAATTTTTTTCGAAATTTTTTTTTCCAAATTTTTTTTGGAAAATTTTTTTTCAAAATTTTTTTCAAAATTTTTTTCAAAATTTTTTTCAAAATTTTTTTCGAAAATTTTTTTCAAAATTTTTTTCGAAAATCTTTTTCAAAATTTTTTCAAAATTTTTTTCGAAAATTTTTTTCGAAAATTTTTTCGAAAATTTTTTTCGAAAATTTTTTCGAAAATTTTTTTCGAAAATTTTTTTTCAAAATTTTTTTCGAAAATTTTTTTCAAAATTTTTTTCGAAAATTTTTTTCAAAATTTTTTTCGAAAATTTTTTTCAAAATTTTTTTCGAAAATTTTTTTCGAAATTTTTTTTTCAAAATTTTTTTCGAAATTTTTTTTCAAAATTTTTTTCAAAATTTTTTTCGAAAATTTTTTTCAAATTTTTTTTCGAAAATTTTTTTCGAAAATTTTTTCGAAAATTTTTTTCGAAATTTTTTTTTGGAAATTTTTTTTCAAAATTTTTTTCAAAATTTTTTTCAAAATTTTTTTCGAAAATTTTTTTTAAATTTTTTTTCGAAAATTTTTTTCAAAATTTTTTTCGAAAATTTTTTTCGAAAATTTTTTTCAAATTTTTATCGAAAATTTTTTTCAAAATTTTTTTCGAAAATTTTTTTCAAAATTTTTTTCGAAAATTTTTTTCAAAATTTTTTTCAAAATTTTTTTCGAAAATTTTTTTCAAATTTTTTTTCGAAAATTTTTTTTGAAAATTTTTTCGAAAATTTTTTTCGAAAATTTTTTTTCAAAATTTTTTTCGAAAATTTTTTTCGAAAATTTTTTCGAAAATTTTTTTCGAAAATTTTTTCGAAAATTTTTTTCGAAAATTTTTTTTCAAAATTTTTTTGGAAATTTTTTTTCAAAATTTTTTTCCAAAATTTTTTTCCAAAATTTTTTTCGAAAATTTTTTTCGAAAATTTTTTTCAAAATTTTTTTCGAAATTTTTTTTTCAAAATTTTTTTCGAATATTTTTTAAAACATTTTTTTCAAAATTTTTTTCGAAAATTTTTTTCAAATTTTTTTTCGAAAATGTTTTTCGAAAATTTTTTTCAAAATTTTTTTCGAAAATTTTTTTTGGAAATTTTTTTTCAAAATTTTTTTCCAAAATTTTTTTCGAAAATTTTTTTCGAAAATTTTTTTCAAAATTTTTTTTCGAAATTTTTTTTTCAAAATTTTTTTCGAATATTTTTTTTAAAAATTTTTTTCGAAAATGTTTTTCAAATTTTTTTTCGAAAATTTTTTTCGAAATTTTTTTCGAAAATTTTTTTCAAATTTTTTTCGAAAATTTTTTTCAAAATTTTTTTCGAAAATTTTTTTTCAAAATTTTTTTCAAAATTTTTTTCGAAAAATTTTTTTCAAATTTTTTTTCGAAAATTTTTTTCGAAATTTTTTTCAAAATTTTTTTCGAAATTTTTTTTTGGAAATTTTTTTCAAATTTTTTTCGAAATTTTTTTTTCAAAATTTTTTTCGAAAATTTTTTTTCAAAATTTTTTTCAAAATTTTTTTCGAAAATTTTTTTCAAATTTTTTTTCGAAAATTTTTTTCGAAAATTTTTTCGAAAATTTTTTTCCGAAAATTTTTTCGAAAATTTTTTTCGAAAATTTTTTTCGAAAATTTTTTTTCAAAATTTTTTTCGAAAATTTTTTTCAAAATTTTTTTCGAAAATTTTTTTCAAAATTTTTTTCGAAAATTTTTTTCGAAAACTTTTTTCAAAATATTTTTCGAAATTTTTTTTCAAAGTTTTTTTCGCAATTTTTTTTTCAAAATTTTTTTCGAAAATTTTTTTTCAAAATTTTTTTCAAAATTTTTTTCGAAAATTTTTTTCAAATTTTTTTTCGAAAATTTTTTTCGAAATTTTTTTTCAAAATTTTTTTCGAAAATTTTTTTCAAATTTTTTTTCGAAAATTTTTTTCGAAAATTTTTTCGAAAATTTTTTTCGAAAATTTTTTCAAAAATTTTTTTCGAAAATTTTTTTTCAAAATTTTTTTCGAAAATTTTTTTCAAAATTTTTTTCGAAAATTTTTTTCAAAATTTTTTTCGAAAATTTTTTCGAAAATTTTTTTCGAAAATTTTTTCGAAAATTTTTTTCGAAAATTTTTTTTCAAAATTTTTTTCGAAACTTTTTTTCAAAATTTTTTTCGAAAATTTTTTTCAAAATTTAATTCGAAAATTTTTTCGAAAATTTTTTTCGAAAATTTTTTTTCAAAATTTTTTTCGAAAATTTTTTTCAAAATTTTTTTCGAAAATTTTTTTCAAAATTTTTTTCGAAAATTTTTTTCGAAAATTTTTTTCAAAATTTTTTTCGAAAATTTTTTTCAAAATTTTTTTCGAAAATTTTTTTCAAAATTTTTTTCGAAAATTTTTTTTCAAAATTTTTTTCAAAATTTTTTTCGAAAATTTTTTTCAAATTTTTTTTCGAAAATTTTTTTCGAAAATTTTTTCGAAAATTTTTTTCGAAAATTTTTTTTCAAAATTTTTTTCGAAAATTTTTTTCAAAATTTTTTTCGAAAATTTTTTTCAAAATTTTCGAAAAAAATTTTTAAAAATATTTTCGAAAAAAATTTTTAAAAAAATTTTAAAAAAAATTTTCGAAAAAAATTTTGAAAAAAATTTTCGAAAAAAATTTTGAAAAAAATTTTCAAAAAAAATTTTCGAAAATAATTTTCGAAAAAAATTTACGAAAAAATTTTCGAAAAAAATTTTGAAAAAAATTTTCGAAAAAAATTTTGAAAAAAATTTTCGAAAAAAATTTTGAAAAAAATTTTCGAAAAAAATTTTCGAAAAAAATTTTGAAAAAAATTTTGAAAAAAATTTTGAAAAAAAATTTTCGAAAAAAATTTTGAAAAAAAAATTTCGAAAAAAATTTTGAAAAAAATTTTCGAAAAAAATTTTGAAAAAATTTTCGAAAAAAATTTTCGAAAAAATTTTCGAAAAAAAATTTCGAAAAAAAATTTTCGAAAAAATTTTTGAAAAAAATTTTGAAAAAAATTTTGAAAAAAATTTTTAAAAAAAAAATTCCAAAAAAAATTTTCGAAAAAAATTTTCGAAAAAAAATTTGAAAAAAATTTTCGAAAAAAATTTTGAAAAAAATTTTGAAAAAAAATTTTCGAAAAAAATTTTGAAAAAAAAATTTCGAAAAAAATTTCGAAAAAAATTTTCGAAAAAAATTTTGAGAAAAATTTTCGAAAAAAATTTTCGAAAAAAATTTTGAAAATAATTTTCGAAAAAAATTTTCGAAAAAAATTTTGAAAAAAATTTTCGAAAAAAATTTTGAAAAAAAAATTTCGAAAAAAATTTTGAAAAAAAATTTTCGAAAAAAATTTTCGAAAAAATTTTCGAAAAAAATTTTCGAAAAAAAATTTGAAAAAAATTTTCGAAAAAAATTTTGAAAAAAATTTTGAAAAAAAATTTGAAAAAAAATTTCCAAAAAATATTTTCGAAAAAATATGAAAAAAATTTTGAAAAAAAAATTTCGAAAAAAATTTTGAAAAAATTTTTGAAAAACAATTTCGAAAAAAAATTTGAAAAAAATTTTCGAAAAAAATTTTGAAAAAAAATTTTCGAAAAAAATTTTGAAAAAAAATTTTCGAAAAAAATTTTGAAATAAAAATTTCGAAAAAAATTTTGGAAAAAAATTTTGAGAAAAATTTTCGAAAAAAATTTTCGAAAAAAATTTTCGAAAAAAATTTTGAAAAAAAATTTCGAAAAAAAATTTGAAAAAAATTTTCGAAAAAATTTTCGAAAAAAATTTTGAAAAAAAAATTTCGAAAAAAATTTTGAAAAAAATTTTGAAAAAAATTTAGAAAAAAAATTTCCAAAAAAAATTTTCGAAAAAAATTTTGAAAAAAAATTTTCGAAAAAAATTTTGAAAAAAAAAATTTCGAAAAAAATTTTCGAAAAAAATTTCGAAAAAAATTTTCGAAAAAAATTTTCGAAAAAAAATTTGAAAAAAATTTTCCAAAAAAATTTTGAAAAAAATTTTCGAAAAAAATTTTGAAAAAAATTTTGAAAAAAATTTTCGAAAAAAATTTTCAAAAAAAATTTCCAAAAAAGACTTTCGAAAATGATTTTGAAAAAAATTTTGAAAATAATTTTGAAGAAAAGTTTTCGAAAAAATTTTGAAAAAAAATTTCCAAAAATATTTTCGAAAAAAATTTTCGAAAAAAATTTTGAGAAAAATTTTCGAAAAAAATTTTCAAAAAAAATTTTGAAAAAAATTTTCGAAAAAAATTTTGAAAAACATTTTCGAAAAAAATTTTCGAAAAATATTTTGAAAAAAAATTTTCGAAAAAAATATTGAAAAAAATTTTGAAAAAAAATTTTCGAAAAAGATTTCCAAAAAAAGTTAGAAAAAAATTTTCGAAAAAAATTTTGAAAAAAATTTTCGAAAAAAAAATTTGAAAAAAATTTTGAAAAAAATTTCCATAAAAAATTTTCGAAAAAAATTTTCGAAAAAAATTTCCAAAAAAAACTTTCGAAAAAGATTTTGAAAAAAGTTTTCGAAAAAATTTTGCCAAAAAAATTTCGAAAAAAATTTTCAAAAAAAATTTTGTAAAAAAATTTTCGAAAAAAATTTTGAAAAAAATTTTTGAAAAAATTTTGAAAAAAATTTTCGAAAAAAAATTTGAAAAAAATTTTGAAAAAAATTTTCGAAAAAAATTTTCGAAAAAAATTTTCGAAAAAAATTTTCGAAAAAAATTTTGAAAAAAATTTTCGAAAAAAATTTTGAAAAAAATTTTGAAAAAAAATTTTCGAAAATAATTTTCAAAAGAAATTTACGAAAAAATTTTCGAAAAAAATTTTGAAAAAAATTTTCGAAAAACATTTTGAAAAAAATTTTCGAAAAAAATATTAAAAAAAATTTTTAAAAAAATTTTCGAAAAAAATTTTGAAATAAATTTTGAAAAAAAATTTTCGAAAAAAATTTTGAAAAAAAATTTCAAAAAAAAATTTTCAAAAAAAATTTTCGAAAAAAATTTTGAGAAAATTTTCGAAAAAAATTTTCAAAAAAATTTTCGAAAAAAATTTTCGAAAAAAAATTTGAAAAAATTTTCGAAAAAAAATTTGAAAAAAATTTTGAAAAAAATTTTCGAAAAAAATTTTCGAAAAAAATTTTGAAAAAAATTTTAGAAAAAAATTTTCGAAAAAAATTTTGAAAAAAATTTTCGAAAAAAATTTTGAAAAAAATTTTGAAAAAAAATTTTCGAAAATAATTTTCGAAAGAAATTTACGAAAAAATTTTCGAAAAAAATTTTGAAAAAAATTTTCGAAAAAAATTTTGAAAAAAATTTTCGAAAAAAATTTTGAAAAAAATTTTGAAAAATTTTTCGAAAAAAATTTTCGAAAAAAATTTTGAAAAAAATTTTGAAAAAAATTTTGAAAAAAAAATTTCGAAAAAAATTTTGAAAAAAAATTTCGAAAAAAAATTTTGAAAAAAATTTTCAAAAAAAATTTTGAAAAAATTTTCGAAAAAAATTTTCGAAAAAATTTTCGAAAAAAAATTTCGAAAAAAAATTTTCGAAAAAATTTTTGAAAAAAATTTTGAAAAAAATTTTGAAAAAAAATTTCCAAAAAAAATTTTCGAAAAAAATTTTCGAAAAAAATTTTGAAAAAAATTTTGAAAAAAAATTTTCGAAAAAAATTTTGAAAAAAAAATTTCGAAAAAAATTTCGAAAAAAATTTTCGAAAAAAATTTTGAGAAAAATTTTCGAAAAAAAATATTCGAAAAAAATTTTGAAAAAAATTTTCGAAAAAAATTTTCGAAAAAAATTTTGAAAAAAATTTTCGAAAAAAATTTAAAAAAAAAATTTTCGAAAAAAATTTTCGAAAAAATTTTCGAAAAAAATTTCGAAAAAAAATTTGAAAAAAATTTTCGAAAAAAATTTTGAAAAAAATTTTGAAAAAAAATTTCCAAAAAAAATTTTCGAAAAAAATTTTGAAAAAAAATTTTCGAAAAAAATTTTGAAAAAAAATTTTCGAAAAAAATTTTGAAAAAAAAAATTTCGAAAAAAATACTTTCGAAAAAAATTTTCGAAAAAAATTTCGAAAAAAATTTTGAAAAAAATTTTGCAAAAAAAATTTTGAAAAAAGTTTCGAAAAAAATTTTCGAAAAAAATTTTGAAAAAAATTTTCGAAAAAAATTTTGAAAAAAATTTTGAAAAAAAATTTACGAAAAAAATTTTCGAAAAAAATTTACGAAAAAATTTTCGAAAAAAATTTTGAAAAAAATTTTCGAAAAAAATTTTCGAAAAAAATTTTGAAATAAATTTTCGAAAAAAATATCGAAAAAAATTTTTAAAAAAATTTTCGAAAAATATTTTGAAAAAAAATTTTCGAAAAAAATATTGAAAAAAATTTTGAAAAAAAATTTTCGAAAAAAAATTTGAAAAAAAAATTTCGAAAAAAATTTCGAAAAAAAGTTTGAAAAAAAATTTTGAAAAAAATTTTCGAAAAAAATTTTGAAAAAAATTTCCATAGAAAATTTTCGAAAAAAATTTTGAAAAAAATTTTCGAAAAAAATTTTTTAAAAAAATTTTCGAAAAAAATTTTCGAAATAAATTTTGAAAAAAATTTTCGAAAAAAATTTTCGAAAAAAATTTTGGAAAAAAATTTTGAAATAAATTTTCGAAAAAAATTTTGAAAAAAATTTTCGAAAAAAATTTTTAAAAAAATTTTGAAAAAGAAATTTTCGAAAAAAATTTTGAAAAAATTTTGAAAAAAAATTTTCGAAAAAAATTTTGAAAAAAAATTTCGAAAAAAATTTTTAAAAAAATTTTGAAAAAAAAATTTTGAAAAAAATTTTGAAAAAAAAATTTCGAAAAAAATTTTCGAAAAAAATTTCGAAAAAAATTTTCGAAAAAAATTTTGAAAAAAATTTTCGAAAAAAATTTTCGAAAAAATTTTCGAAAAAAATTTTCAAAAAAAAATTTGAAAAAAAATTTTCGAAAAAAATATTCGAAAAAAATTTTGAAAAAAATTTTCGAAAAAAATTTTGAAAAAAATTTTCGAAAAAAATTTTCGAAAAAAATTTTGAAAAAAAATTTTCGAAAAAATTTTCGAAAAAAAATTTGAAAAAAAAATTTCGAAAAAAATTTCGAAAAAAAGGTTGAAAAAAATTTTCGAAAAAAATTTTGAAAAAAATTTTCGAAAAAAAATTTGAAAAAAATTTTGAAAAAAATTTCCATAGAAAATTTTCGAAAAAAATGTTGAAAAAAATTTTCGAAAAAAATTTTTAAAAAAATTTTCGAGAAAAATTTTGGAAAAAAATTTTGAAAAAAAATTTCGAAAAAAATTTTGGAAAAAAATTTTGAAATAAATTTTCGAAAAAAATTTTGAAAAAAATTTTCGAAAAAAAATTTGAAAAAAATTTTCGAAAAAAATTTTGAAAAAATTTTCAAAAAAAAATTTTGAAAAAAAAATTTCGAAAAAAATTTTGAAAAAAATTTTCGAAAAAAATTTTGAAAAATATTTTCGAAATAAATTTTGAAAATAATTTTGAAAAAAAAATTTCGAAAAAAATTTTGAAAAAAAATTTTCGAAAAAAATTTTGAAAAAAAACTTTCGAAAAAAATTTTGAAAAAAAATTTTCGAAAAAAATTTTGAAAAAAATTTGAAAAAAAAATTTTGAAAAAAAAATTTTGAAAAAAAAATTTCGAAAAAAATTTTCGAAAAAAATTTTGAAAAAAAATTTTCGAAAAAAATTTTGAAAAAAAATTTCCAAAAAAATTTTCGAAAAAAATTTTCGAAAAAAATTTTGAGAAAAATTTTCGAAAAAAATTATCAAAAAAAAATTTGAAAAAAATTTTCGAAAAAAATTTTCGAAAAAAATTTTGAAAAAAATTTTCGAAAAAAATTTTCGAAAAAAATTTTGAAAAAAAATTTTCGAAAAAATTTTCGAAAAAAATTTTGAAAAAAATTTTCGAAAAAAATTTTCGAAAAAAATTTTGAAAAAAAATTTTCGAAAAAAATGTTGAAAAAAATTTTGAAAAAAAAATTTCGAAAAAATGTTTGAAAAAAATTTTCGAAAAAAATTTTGAAAAAAATTTTCGAAAAAAAATTTGAAAAATATTTCCATAAAAAAATTTTCGAAAAAAATTTTGAAAAAAATTTTGAATAAAAATTTTCGAAAAAAATTTTCGAAAAAAATTTTCGAAAAAATTTTCGAAAAAAATTTTCGAAAAAAATTTTGAAAAAAATTTTCGAAAAAAATTTTCGAAAAAAATTTTGGAAAAAAATTTTGAAATAAATTTTCGAAAAAAATTTTGAAAAAAATTTTCGAAAAAAATTTTTAAAAAAATTTTGAAAAAGAAATAATTTTCGAAAAAAATTTTGAAAAAAATTTTGAAAAAAAATTTTCGAAAAAAATTTTGAAAAAAAATTTCGAAAAAAATTTTTAAAAAAAATTTCGAAAAAAATTTTCGAAAAAAATTTTCGAAAAAAATTTTGAAAAAAATTTTCGAAAAAAGTTTCGAAAAAAATTTTCAAAAAAAATTTTGAAAAAAATTTTCGAAAAAAATTTTCGAAAAAAATTTTGAAAAAAATTTTCGAAAAAAATTTTCGAAAAAAATTTTGAAAAAAAATTTTCGAAAAAAATATTGAAAAAAATTTTTAAAAAAAATTGTCGAAAAAAAATTTGAAAAAAAAATTTCGAAAAAAATTTCCAAAAAAAGTTTGAAAAAAATTTTCGAAAAAAATTTTGAAAAAAATTTTCGAAAAAAAATTTGAAAAAAATTTTGAAAAAAATTTCCATAAAAAATTTTCGAAAAAAATTTTGGAAAAAATTTTCGAAAAAAATTTTTAAAAAAATTTTCGAGAATAATTTTGGAAAAAAATTTTGAAAAAAAATTTCGAAAAAAATTTTGGAAAAAAATTTTGAAATAAATTTTCGAAAAAAATTTTGAAAAAATTTTCAAAAAAAATTTTGAAAAAAAAATTTCGAAAAAAATTTTGAAAAAAATTTTCGAAAAAAATTTTGAAAAATATTTTCGAAAAAAATTTTGAAAAATATTTTCGAAAAAAATTTTAAAAAAAATTTTGAAAAAAAATTTTCGAAAAAAATTTTGAAAAAAATTTTCGAAAAAAATTTTGAAAAAAATTTTCAAAAAAAATTTTCGAAAATAATTTTCGAAAAAAATTTACGAAAAAATTTTCGAAAAAAATTTTGAAAAAAATTTTCGAAAAAAATTTTGAAAAAAATTTTCGAAAAAAATTTTCGAAAAAAATTTTGAAAAAAATTTTGAAAAAAATTTTGAAAAAAAATTTTCGAAAAAAATTTTTAAAAAAAAAATTTCGAAAAATATTTTGAAAAAAATTTTCGAAAAAAATTTTGAAAAAATTTTCGAAAAAAATTTTCGAAAACATTTTCGAAAAAAAATTTCGAAAAAAAATTTTCGAAAAAATTTTTGAAAAAAATTTTGAAAAAAATTTTGAAAAAAAATTTCCAAAAAAAATTTTCGAAAAAAAATTTTAAAAAAATTTTCGAAAAAAATTTTGAAAAAAATTTTGAAAAAAAATTTTCGAAAAAAATTTTGAAAAAAAAATTTCGAAAAAAATTTCGAAAAAAATTTTTGAAAAAAATTTTGAGAAAAATTTTCGAAAAAAATTTTCGAAAAAAATTTTGAAAAAAATTTTCGAAAAAAATTTTCGAAAAAAATTTTGAAAAAAATTTTCGAAAAAAATTTTGAAAAAAAATTTCCAAAAAAAATTTTCGAAAAAAATTTTGAAAAAAAATTTTCGAAAAAAATTTTGAAAAAAAAAATTTCGAAAAAAATAATTTCGAAAAAAATTTTCGAAAAAAATTTCGAAAAAAATTTTGAAAAAAAAATATTGAAAAAAGTTTCGAAAAAAATTTTCGAAAAAAATTTTGAAAAAAATTTTCGAAAAAAATTTTGAAAAAAATTTTGAAAAAAAATTTTCGAAAAAAATTTTCGAAAAAAATTTACGAAAAAATTTTCGAAAAAAATTTTGAAAAAAATTTTCGAAAAAAATTTTCAAAAAAAATTTTCGAAAAAAATTTTCGAAAAAAATTTTGAAAAAAATTTTCGAAAAAAATATCGAAAAAAATTTTTAAAAAAATTTTCGAAAAAAATTTTGAAAAAAATTTTGAAAAAAAATTTTCGAAAAAAATTTTAAAAAAAAATTTCCAAAAAAATTTTCGAAAAAAATTTTCGAAAAAACATATGAGAAAAATTTTCGAAAAAAATTATCAAAAAAAATTTTGAAAAAAATTTTCGAAAAAAATTTTCGAAAAAAATTTTGAAAAAAATTTTCGAAAAAAATTTTGAAAAAAATTTTCGAAAAAAAATTTGAAAAAAAAATTTCGAAAAAAATTTCGAAAAAAAGTTTGAAAAAAATTTTCGAAAAAAATTTTGAAAAAAATTTTCGAAAAAAAATTTGAAAAAAATTTTGAAAAAAATTTCCATAAAAAATTTTCGAAAAAAATTTTGAAAAAAATTTTCGAAAAAATTTTTGAAAAAAATTTTCGAAAAAAATTTTGAAAAATATTTTCGAAATAAATTTTGAAAATAATTTTGAAAAAAAAATTTCGAAAAAAATTTTGAAAAAAAAATTTCGAAAAAAATTTTGAAAAAAATTTTGAAAAAAAATTTCCAAAAAAAATTTTCGAAAAAAATTTTGAAAAAAAATTTTCGAAAAAAATTTTGAAAAAAAAAATTTCGAAAAAAATAATTTCGAAAAAAATTTTCGAAAAAAATTTCGAAAAAAATTTTGAAAAAAATTTTGCAAAAAAAATTTTGAAAAAAGTTTCGAAAAAAATTTTCGAAAAAAATTTTTAAAAAAATTTTCGAAAAAAATTTTGAAAAAAATTTTGAAAAAAAATTTTCGAAAAAAATTTTGAAAAAAAATTTCCAAAAAAATTTTCGAAAAAAATTTTCGAAAAAACATTTGAGAAAAATTTTCGAAAAAAATTATCAAAAAAAATTTTGAAAAAAATTTTCGAAAAAAATTTTCGAAAAAAATTTTGAAAAAAATTTTCGAAAAAAATTTTGAAAAAAATTTTCGAAAAAAATTTTGAAAAAAAATTTTCGAAAAAAATATTGAAAAAAATTTTGAAAAAAAATTTTCGAAAAAAAATTTGAAAAAAAAATTTCGAAAAAAATTTCGAAAAAAAGTTTGAAAAAAATTTCCATAAAAAATTTTCGAAAAAAATTTTGAAAAAAATTTTCGAAAAAAATTTTTAAAAAAATTTTCGAGAAAAATTTTGGAAAAAAATTTTGAAAATAAATTTCGAAAAAAATTTTGGAAAAAAATTTTGAAATAAATTTTCGAAAAAAATTTTGAAAAAAATTTTAGAAAAAAAATTTGAAAAAAATTTTCGAAAAAAATTTTGAAAAAATTTTCAAAAAAAAATTTTGAAAAAAAAATTCCGAAAAAAATTTTGAAAAAAATTTTCGAAAAAAATTTTGAAAAATATTTTCGAAATAAATTTTGAAAATAATTTTGAAAAAAAATTTTCGAAAAAAATTTTGAAAAAAAATTTTCGAAAAAAATTTTGAAAAAAAATTTTCGAAAAAAATTTTGAAAAAAATTTGAAAAAAAATTTTGAAATTTTTCAAAATTTATTTCAAAATTTTTTTCGAAAATTTTTTTCGAAAATTTTTTTCGAAAATTTTTTTCAAATTTTTTTCAAATTTTTTTCGAAAATTTTTTTCAAAATTTTTTTCGAAAATTTTTTTCAAAATTTTTTTCGAAAATTTTTTTCAAAATTTTTTTCGAAAATTTTTTTCGAAAATTTTTTTCGAAAATTTTTTTTGGAAATTTTTTTTCAAAATTTTTTTCCAAAATTTTTTTCGAAAATTTTTTTCGAAAATTTTTTTCAAAATTTTTTTCGAAAATTTTTTTCAAAATTTTTTTCGAAAATTTTTTTCGAAAATTTTTTTCAAATTTTTTTCGAAAATTTTTTTCAAAATTTTTTTCGAAAATTTTTTTTCAAAATTTTTTTCAAAATTTTTTTCGTAAATTTTTTTTCAAATTTTTTTTCGAAAATTTTTTTCGAAAATTTTTTCCAAAATTTTTTTCGAAAATTTTTTTTCAAAATTTTTTTCGAAAATTTTTTTCAAAATTTTTTTCGAAAATTTTTTTCAAATTTTTTTTCAAAAATTTTTTTCGAAAATTTTTTCGAAAATTTTTTTCAAATTTTTTTTCGAAAATTTTTTTCAAAATTTTTTTCGATTTTTTTTTTTCAAAATTTTTTTCGAAAATTTTTTTTCAAAATTTTTTTCAAAATTTTTTTCGAAAATTTTTTTGAAATTTTTTTTCGAAAATTTTTTTCGAAAATTTTTTTTCAAAATTTTTTTCGCAAATTTTTTTCAAAATTTTTTTCGAAAATTTTTTTCGAAAATTTTTTTCAAAATTTTTTTCGAAAATTTTTTTCGAAATTTTTTTCAAAATTTTTTTCAAAATTTCTTTCGAAATTTTTTTTTCAAAATTTTTTTCGAAAAATTTTTTTCAAAATTTTTTTCGAAAATTTTTTTCGAAAATTTTTTTCGAAAATTTTTTTTGGAAATTTTTTTTCAAAATTTTTTTCCAAAATTTTTTTCGAAAATTATTTCGAAAATTTTTTTCAAAATTTTTTTCGAAATTTTTTTTTCAAAATTTTTTTCGAATATTTTTTTAAAAAATTTTTTTCAAAGTTTTTTTCGAAAATTTTTTTCAAATTTTTTTTCGAAAATTTTTTTCGAAAATTTTTTCGAAAATTTTTTTCGAAAATTTTTTTCGAAATTTTTTTTTGGAAATTTTTTTCAAAATTTTTTTCAAAATTTTTTTCAAAATTTTTTTCGAAATTTTTTTCGAAAATTTTTTTTAAATTTTTTTTCGAAAATTTTTTTCGAAAATTTTTTCGAAAATTTTTTTCGAAAATTTTTTTCAAAATTTTTTTCGAAAATTTTTTTCAAATTTTTTTTCGAAAATTTTTTTCAAAATTTTTTTCGAAAATTATTTTTCAAAATTTTTTTCAAAATTTTTTTCAAAATTTTTTTCGCAAATTTTTTTCAATATTTTTTTCGAAAATTTTTTTCGAAAATTTTTTTCAAAATTTTTTTCGAAAATTTTTTTCGAAATTTTTTTCAAAATTTTTTTCAAAATTTCTTTCGAAATTTTTTTTTCAAAATTTTTTTCGAAAAATTTTTTTCAAAATTTTTTTCGAAAATTTTTTTCGAAAATTTTTTTCGAAAATTTTTTTTGGAAATTTTTTTTCAAAATTTTTTTCCAAAATTTTTTTCGAAAATTTTTTCGAAAATTTTTTTCAAAATTTTTTTCGAAATTTTTTTTTCAAAATTTTTTTCGAATATTTTTTTAAAAAATTTTTTTCAAAGTTTCTTTCGAAAATTTTTTTCAAATTTTTTTTCGAAAATTTTTTTCGAAAATTTTTTCGAAAATTTTTTTCGAAAATTTTTTTCGAAATTTTTTTTTGGAAATTTTTTTCAAAATTTTTTTCAAAATTTTTTTCAAAATTTTTTTCAAAATTTTTTTCGAAATTTTTTTCGAAAATTTTTTTTAAATTTTTTTTCGAAAATTTTTTTCGAAAATTTTTTCGAAAATTTTTTTCGAAAATTTATTTCAAAATTTTTTTCGAAATTTTTCTTTCAAAATTTTTTTGAAAATTTTTTTCAAAATTTTTTTCGAAAATTTTTTTCAAATTTTTTTCGAAAATTTTTTTCAAAATTTTTTTCGAAAATTTTTTTTCAAAATTTTTTTCAAAATTTTTTTCAAAATTTTTTTCGAAAATTTTTTTCAAAATTTTTTTCCAAAATTTTTTTCGAAAATTTTTTTCAAAATTTTTTTCGAAAATTTTTTTCAAAATTTTTTTAGAAAATTTTTTTCAAAATTTTTTTCAAAAATTTTTTTCCAATTTTTTTCGAAAATTTTTTTCAAAATTTTTTTCGAAATTTTTTTTTCAAAATTTTTTTCGAATATTTTTTTAAAAAATTTTTTCCAAATTTTTTTTCAAAATTTTTTTCAAAATTTTTTTCGAAAATTTTTTTCAAAATTTTTTTCGAAAATTTTTTTCAAATTTTTTTCGAAAATTTTTTTCAAAATTTTTTTCGAAAATTTTTTTTCAAAATTTTTTTCAAAATTTTTTTCGAAAATTTTTCTCAAATTTTTTTTCGAAAATTTTTTTCGAAAATTTTTTCGAAAATTTTTTTCGAAAATTTTTTCGAAAATTTTTTTCGAAAATTTTTTTTCAAAATTTTTTTCGAAAATTTTTTTCAAAATTTTTTTCGAAAATTTTTTTCAAATTTTTTTCCAAAATTTTTTTCGAAAATTTTTTCGAAAATTTTTTTCAAATTTTTTTCGAAAATTTTTTTCAAAATTTTTTTCGAAAATTTTTTTTCAAAATTTTTTTCAAAATTTTTTTCAAAATTTTTTTCGCAAATTTTTTTCAATATTTTTTTCGAAAATTTTTTTCGAAAATTTTTTTCAAAATTTTTTTCGAAAATTTTTTTCGAAATTTTTTTCAAAATTTTTTTCAAAATTTCTTTCGAAATTTTTTTTTCAAAATTTTTTTCGAAAAATTTTTTTCAAAATTTTTTTCGAAAATTTTTTTCGAAAATTTTTTTCGAAAATTTTTTTTGGAAATTTTTTTTCAAAATTTTTTTCCAAAATTTTTTTCGAAAATTTTTTCGAAAATTTTTTTCAAAATTTTTTTCGAAATTTTTTTTTCAAAATTTTTTTCGAATATTTTTTTAAAAAATTTTTTTCAAAGTTTTTTTCGAAAATTTTTTTCAAATTTTTTTTCGAAAATTTTTTTCGAAAATTTTTTCGAAAATTTTTTTCGAAAATTTTTTTCGAAATTTTTTTTTGGAAATTTTTTTCAAAATTTTTTTCAAAATTTTTTTCAAAATTTTTTTCGAAATTTTTTTCGAAAATTTTTTTTAAATTTTTTTTCGAAAATTTTTTTCGAAAATTTTTTCGAAAATTTTTTTCGAAAATTTTTTTCAAAATTTTTTTCGAAATTTTTCTTTCAAAATTTTTTTGAAAATTTTTTTCAAAATTTTTTTCGAAAATTTTTTTCAAATTTTTTTCGAAAATTTTTTTCAAAATTTTTTTCGAAAATTTTTTTTCAAAATTTTTTTCAAAATTTTTTTCAAAATTTTTTTCGAAAATTTTTTTCAAAATTTTTTTCCAAAATTTTTTTCGAAAATTTTTTTCAAAATTTTTTTCGAAAATTTTTTTCAAAATTTTTTTAGAAAATTTTTTTCAAAATTTTTTTCAAAAATTTTTTTCCAATTTTTTTCGAAAATTTTTTTCAAAATTTTTTTCGAAATTTTTTTTTCAAAATTTTTTTCGAATATTTTTTTAAAAAATTTTTTTCAAAATTTTTTTCGAAAATTTTTTTCAAATTTTTTTTCGAAAATTTTTTTCGAAAATTTTTTCGAAAATTTTTTTCGAAAATTTTTTTTCAAAATTTTTTTTCAAAATTTTTTTCAAATTTTTTTTCAAAATTTTTTTCAAAATTTTCTTCGAAAATTTTTTTCAAAATTTTTTTCGAAAATTTTTTTCAAATTTTTTTCGAAAATTTTTTTCAAAATTTTTTTCGAAAATTTTTTTCGAAAATTTTTCTCAAATTTTTTTTCGAAAATTTTTTTCGAAAATTTTTTCGAAAATTTTTTTCGAAAATTTTTTCGAAAATTTTTTTCGAAAATTTTTTCGAAAATTTTTTTCGAAAATTTTTTTTCAAAATTTTTTTCGAAAATTTTTTTCAAAATTTTTTTCGAAAATTTTTTTCAAATTTTTTTCCAAAATATTTTTCGAAAATTTTTTCGAAAATTTTTTTCAAATTTTTTTTCGAAAATTTTTTTCAAAATTTTTTTCGAAAATTTTTTTTCAAAATTTTTTTCAAAATTTTTTTCGAAAATTTTTTTCGAAAATTTTTTCGAAAATTTTTTTCGAAAATTTTTTCGAAAATTTTTTTCGAAAATTTTTTTTCAAAATTTTTTTCGAAAATCTTTTTCGAAAATATTTTTCAAAATTTTTTTCGAAATTTTTTTTCAAAATTTTTTTCGAAAATTTTTTTCAAAATTTTTTTCGAAAATTTTTTTCGAAAATTTTTTTCAAAATTTTTTTCGAAAATTTTTTTCAAAATTTTTTTCGAAAAGTTTTTTCAAAATTTTTCTCGAAAATTTTTTTTTAAATTTTTTTCGAAATTTTTTTTTCCAAATTTTTTTTGGAAAATTTTTTTTCAAAATTTTTTTCAAAATTTTTTTCAAAATTTTTTTCAAAATTTTTTTCGAAAATTTTTTTCAAAATTTTTTTCGAAAATCTTTTTCAAAATTTTTTCAAAATTTTTTTCGAAAATTTTTTTCGAAAATTTTTTCGAAAATTTTTTTCGAAAATTTTTTCGAAAATTTTTTTCGAAAATTTTTTTTCAAAATTTTTTTCGAAAATTTTTTTCAAAATTTTTTTCGAAAATTTTTTTCAAAATTTTTTTCGAAAATTTTTTTCAAAATTTTTTTCGAAAATTTTTTTCGAAATTTTTTTTTCAAAATTTTTTTCGAAATTTTTTTTCAAAATTTTTTTCAAAATTTTTTTCGAAAATTTTTTTCAAATTTTTTTTCGAAAATTTTTTTCGAAAATTTTTTCGAAAATTTTTTTCGAAATTTTTTTTTGGAAATTTTTTTTCAAAATTTTTTTCAAAATTTTTTTCAAAATTTTTTTCGAAAATTTTTTTTAAATTTTTTTTCGAAAATTTTTTTCAAAATTTTTTTCGAAAATTTTTTTCGAAAATTTTTTTCAAATTTTTATCGAAAATTTTTTTCAAAATTTTTTTCGAAAATTTTTTTCAAAATTTTTTTCGAAAATTTTTTTCAAAATTTTTTTCAAAATTTTTTTCGAAAATTTTTTTCAAATTTTTTTTCGAAAATTTTTTTTGAAAATTTTTTCGAAAATTTTTTTCGAAAATTTTTTTTCAAAATTTTTTTCGAAAATTTTTTTCGAAAATTTTTTCGAAAATTTTTTTCGAAAATTTTTTCGAAAATTTTTTTCGAAAATTTTTTTTCAAAATTTTTTTGGAAATTTTTTTTCAAAATTTTTTTCCAAAATTTTTTTCCAAAATTTTTTTCGAAAATTTTTTTCGAAAATTTTTTTCAAAATTTTTTTCGAAATTTTTTTTTCAAAATTTTTTTCGAATATTTTTTTAAAACATTTTTTTCAAAATTTTTTTCGAAAATTTTTTTCAAATTTTTTTTCGAAAATGTTTTTCGAAAATTTTTTTCAAAATTTTTTTCGAAAATTTTTTTTGGAAATTTTTTTTCAAAATTTTTTTCCAAAATTTTTTTCGAAAATTTTTTTCGAAAATTTTTTTCAAAATTTTTTTTCGAAATTTTTTTTTCAAAATTTTTTTCGAATATTTTTTTTAAAAATTTTTTTCGAAAATGTTTTTCAAATTTTTTTTCGAAAATTTTTTTCGAAATTTTTTTCGAAAATTTTTTTCAAATTTTTTTCGAAAATTTTTTTCAAAATTTTTTTCGAAAATTTTTTTTCAAAATTTTTTTCAAAATTTTTTTCGAAAAATTTTTTTCAAATTTTTTTTCGAAAATTTTTTTCGAAATTTTTTTCAAAATTTTTTTCGAAAATTTTTTTTGGAAATTTTTTTCAAATTTTTTTCGAAATTTTTTTTTCAAAATTTTTTTCGAAAATTTTTTTTCAAAATTTTTTTCAAAATTTTTTTCGAAAATTTTTTTCAAATTTTTTTTCGAAAATTTTTTTCGAAAATTTTTTCGAAAATTTTTTTCCGAAAATTTTTTCGAAAATTTTTTTCGAAAATTTTTTTCGAAAATTTTTTTTCAAAATTTTTTTCGAAAATTTTTTTCAAAATTTTTTTCGAAAATTTTTTTCAAAATTTTTTTCGAAAATTTTTTTCGAAAACTTTTTTCAAAATATTTTTCGAAATTTTTTTTCAAAGTTTTTTTCGCAATTTTTTTTTCAAAATTTTTTTCGAAAATTTTTTTTCAAAATTTTTTTCGAAACTTTTTTTCAAAATTTTTTTCGAAAATTTTTTTCAAAATTTAATTCGAAAATTTTTTCGAAAATTTTTTTCGAAAATTTTTTTTCAAAATTTTTTTCGAAAATTTTTTTCAAAATTTTTTTCGAAAATTTTTTTCAAAATTTTTTTCGAAAATTTTTTTCGAAAATTTTTTTCAAAATTTTTTTCGAAAATTTTTTTCAAAATTTTTTTCGAAAATTTTTTTCAAAATTTTTTTCGAAAATTTTTTTTCAAAATTTTTTTCAAAATTTTTTTCGAAAATTTTTTTCAAATTTTTTTTCGAAAATTTTTTTCGAAAATTTTTTCGAAAATTTTTTTCGAAAATTTTTTTTCAAAATTTTTTTCGAAAATTTTTTTCAAAATTTTTTTCGAAAATTTTTTTCAAAATTTTCGAAAAAAATTTTTAAAAATATTTTCGAAAAAAATTTTTAAAAAAATTTTAAAAAAAATTTTCGAAAAAAATTTTGAAAAAAATTTTCGAAAAAAATTTTGAAAAAAATTTTCAAAAAAAATTTTCGAAAATAATTTTCGAAAAAAATTTACGAAAAAATTTTCGAAAAAAATTTTGAAAAAAATTTTCGAAAAAAATTTTGAAAAAAATTTTCGAAAAAAATTTTGAAAAAAATTTTCGAAAAAAATTTTCGAAAAAAATTTTGAAAAAAATTTTGAAAAAAATTTTGAAAAAAAATTTTCGAAAAAAATTTTGAAAAAAAAATTTCGAAAAAAATTTTGAAAAAAATTTTCGAAAAAAATTTTGAAAAAATTTTCGAAAAAAATTTTCGAAAAAATTTTCGAAAAAAAATTTCGAAAAAAAATTTTCGAAAAAATTTTTGAAAAAAATTTTGAAAAAAATTTTGAAAAAAATTTTAAAAAAAAAAATTCCAAAAAAAATTTTCGAAAAAAATTTTCGAAAAAAAATTTGAAAAAAATTTTCGAAAAAAATTTTGAAAAAAATTTTGAAAAAAAATTTTCGAAAAAAATTTTGAAAAAAAAATTTCGAAAAAAATTTCGAAAAAAATTTTCGAAAAAAATTTTGAGAAAAATTTTCGAAAAAAATTTTCGAAAAAAATTTTGAAAATAATTTTCGAAAAAAATTTTCGAAAAAAATTTTGAAAAAAATTTTCGAAAAAAATTTTGAAAAAAAAATTTCGAAAAAAATTTTGAAAAAAAATTTTCGAAAAAAATTTTCGAAAAAATTTTCGAAAAAAATTTTCGAAAAAAAATTTGAAAAAAATTTTCGAAAAAAATTTTGAAAAAAATTTTGAAAAAAAATTTGAAAAAAAATTTCCAAAAAATATTTTCGAAAAAATATGAAAAAAATTTTCGAAAAAAATTTTGAAAAAAAAATTTCGAAAAAAATTTTGAAAAAATTTTTGAAAAACAATTTCGAAAAAAAATTTGAAAAAAATTTTCGAAAAAAATTTTGAAAAAAAATTTTCGAAAAAAATTTTGAAAAAAAATTTTCGAAAAAAATTTTGAAATAAAAATTTCGAAAAAAATTTTGGAAAAAAATTTTGAGAAAAATTTTCGAAAAAAATTTTCGAAAAAAATTTTCGAAAAAAATTTTGAAAAAAAATTTCGAAAAAAAATTTGAAAAAAATTTTCGAAAAAATTTTCGAAAAAAATTTTGAAAAAAAAATTTCGAAAAAAATTTTGAAAAAAATTTTGAAAAAAATTTAGAAAAAAAATTTCCAAAAAAAATTTTCGAAAAAAATTTTGAAAAAAAATTTTCGAAAAAAATTTTGAAAAAAAAAATTTCGAAAAAAATTTTCGAAAAAAATTTCGAAAAAAATTTTCGAAAAAAATTTTCGAAAAAAAATTTGAAAAAAATTTTCCAAAAAAATTTTGAAAAAAATTTTCGAAAAAAATTTTGAAAAAAATTTTGAAAAAAATTTTCGAAAAAAATTTTCAAAAAAAATTTCCAAAAAAGACTTTCGAAAATGATTTTGAAAAAAATTTTGAAAATAATTTTGAAGAAAAGTTTTCGAAAAAATTTTGAAAAAAAATTTCCAAAAATATTTTCGAAAAAAATTTTCGAAAAAAATTTTGAGAAAAATTTTCGAAAAAAATTTTCAAAAAAAATTTTGAAAAAAATTTTCGAAAAAAATTTTGAAAAACATTTTCGAAAAAAATTTTCGAAAAATATTTTGAAAAAAAATTTTCGAAAAAAATATTGAAAAAAATTTTGAAAAAAAATTTTCGAAAAAGATTTCCAAAAAAAGTTAGAAAAAAATTTTCGAAAAAAATTTTGAAAAAAATTTTCGAAAAAAAAATTTGAAAAAAATTTTGAAAAAAATTTCCATAAAAAATTTTCGAAAAAAATTTTCGAAAAAAATTTCCAAAAAAAACTTTCGAAAAAGATTTTGAAAAAAGTTTTCGAAAAAATTTTACCAAAAAAATTTCGAAAAAAATTTTCAAAAAAAATTTTGTAAAAAAATTTTCGAAAAAAATTTTGAAAAAAATTTTTGAAAAAAATTTTGAAAAAAATTTTCGAAAAAAAATTTGAAAAAAATTTTGAAAAAAATTTTCGAAAAAAATTTTCGAAAAAAATTTTCGAAAAAAATTTTCGAAAAAAATTTTGAAAAAAATTTTCGAAAAAAATTTTGAAAAAAATTTTGAAAAAAAATTTTCGAAAATAATTTTCAAAAGAAATTTACGAAAAAATTTTCGAAAAAAATTTTGAAAAAAATTTTCGAAAAACATTTTGAAAAAAATTTTCGAAAAAAATATTGAAAAAAATTTTTAAAAAAATTTTCGAAAAAAATTTTGAAATAAATTTTGAAAAAAAATTTTCGAAAAAAATTTTGAAAAAAAATTTCAAAAAAAAATTTTCAAAAAAAATTTTCGAAAAAAATTTTGAGAAAATTTTCGAAAAAAATTTTCAAAAAAATTTTCGAAAAAAATTTTCGAAAAAAATTTTGAAAAAAAATTTTCGAAAAAAATATTGAAAAAAATTTTGAAAAAAAATTTTCGAAAAAAATATTGAAAAAAATTTTGAAAAAAAATTTTCGAAAAAAAATTTGAAAAAAAAATTTCGAAAAAATTTTCCAAAAAAAGTTTGAAAAAAATTTTCGAAAAAAATTTTGAAAAAAATTTTCGAAAAAAAATTTGAAAAAATTTTCGAAAAAAAATTTGAAAAAAATTTTGAAAAAAATTTTCGAAAAAAATTTTCGAAAAAAATTTTGAAAAAAATTTTAGAAAAAAATTTTCGAAAAAAATTTTGAAAAAAATTTTCGAAAAAAATTTTGAAAAAAATTTTGAAAAAAAATTTTCGAAAATAATTTTCGAAAGAAATTTACGAAAAAATTTTCGAAAAAAATTTTGAAAAAAATTTTCGAAAAAAATTTTGAAAAAAATTTTCGAAAAAAATTTTGAAAAAAATTTTGAAAAATTTTTCGAAAAAAATTTTCGAAAAAAATTTTGAAAAAAATTTTGAAAAAAATTTTGAAAAAAAAATTTCGAAAAAAATTTTGAAAAAAAATTTCGAAAAAAAATTTTGAAAAAAATTTTCAAAAAAAATTTTGAAAAAATTTTCGAAAAAAATTTTCGAAAAAATTTTCGAAAAAAAATTTCGAAAAAAAATTTTCGAAAAAATTTTTGAAAAAAATTTTGAAAAAAATTTTGAAAAAAAATTTCCAAAAAAAATTTTCGAAAAAAATTTTCGAAAAAAATTTTGAAAAAAATTTTGAAAAAAAATTTTCGAAAAAAATTTTGAAAAAAAAATTTCGAAAAAAATTTCGAAAAAAATTTTCGAAAAAAATTTTGAGAAAAATTTTCGAAAAAAAATATTCGAAAAAAATTTTGAAAAAAATTTTCGAAAAAAATTTTCGAAAAAAATTTTGAAAAAAATTTTCGAAAAAAATTTAAAAAAAAAATTTTCGAAAAAAATTTTCGAAAAAATTTTCGAAAAAAATTTCGAAAAAAAATTTGAAAAAAATTTTCGAAAAAAATTTTGAAAAAAATTTTGAAAAAAAATTTCCAAAAAAAATTTTCGAAAAAAATTTTGAAAAAAAATTTTCGAAAAAAATTTTGAAAAAAAATTTTCGAAAAAAATTTTGAAAAAAATAATTTCGAAAAAAATACTTTCGAAAAAAATTTTCGAAAAAAATTTCGAAAAAAATTTTGAAAAAAATTTTGCAAAAAAAATTTTGAAAAAAGTTTCGAAAAAAATTTTCGAAAAAAATTTTGAAAAAAATTTTCGAAAAAAATTTTGAAAAAAATTTTGAAAAAAAATTTACGAAAAAAATTTTCGAAAAAAATTTACGAAAAAATTTTCGAAAAAAATTTTGAAAAAAATTTTCGAAAAAAATTTTCGAAAAAAATTTTGAAATAAATTTTCGAAAAAAATATCGAAAAAAATTTTTAAAAAAATTTTCGAAAAATATTTTGAAAAAAAATTTTCGAAAAAAATATTGAAAAAAATTTTGAAAAAAAATTTTCGAAAAAAAATTTGAAAAAAAAATTTCGAAAAAAATTTCGAAAAAAAGTTTGAAAAAAAATTTTGAAAAAAATTTTCGAAAAAAATTTTGAAAAAAATTTCCATAGAAAATTTTCGAAAAAAATTTTGAAAAAAATTTTCGAAAAAAAGTTTTTAAAAAAATTTTCGAAAAAAATTTTCGAAATAAATTTTGAAAAAAATTTTCGAAAAAAATTTTCGAAAAAAATTTTGGAAAAAAATTTTGAAATAAATTTTCGAAAAAAATTTTGAAAAAAATTTTCGAAAAAAATTTTTAAAAAAATTTTGAAAAAGAAATTTTCGAAAAAAATTTTGAAAAAATTTTGAAAAAAAATTTTCGAAAAAAATTTTGAAAAAAAATTTCGAAAAAAATTTTTAAAAAAATTTTGAAAAAAAAATTTTGAAAAAAATTTTGAAAAAAAAATTTCGAAAAAAATTTTCGAAAAAAATTTCGAAAAAAATTTTCGAAAAAAATTTTGAAAAAAATTTTCGAAAAAAATTTTCGAAAAAATTTTCGAAAAAAATTTTCAAAAAAAAATTTGAAAAAAAATTTTCGAAAAAAATATTCGAAAAAAATTTTGAAAAAAATTTTCGAAAAAAATTTTGAAAAAAATTTTCGAAAAAAATTTTCGAAAAAAATTTTGAAAAAAAATTTTCGAAAAAATTTTCGAAAAAAAATTTGAAAAAAAAATTTCGAAAAAAATTTCGAAAAAAAGGTTGAAAAAAATTTTCGAAAAAAATTTTGAAAAAAATTTTCGAAAAAAAATTTGAAAAAAATTTTGAAAAAAATTTCCATAGAAAATTTTCGAAAAAAATGTTGAAAAAAATTTTCGAAAAAAATTTTTAAAAAAATTTTCGAGAAAAATTTTGGAAAAAAATTTTGAAAAAAAATTTCGAAAAAAATTTTGGAAAAAAATTTTGAAATAAATTTTCGAAAAAAATTTTGAAAAAAATTTTCGAAAAAAAATTTGAAAAAAATTTTCGAAAAAAATTTTGAAAAAATTTTCAAAAAAAAATTTTGAAAAAAAAATTTCGAAAAAAATTTTGAAAAAAATTTTCGAAAAAAATTTTGAAAAATATTTTCGAAATAAATTTTGAAAATAATTTTGAAAAAAAAATTTCGAAAAAAATTTTGAAAAAAAATTTTCGAAAAAAATTTTGAAAAAAAACTTTCGAAAAAAATTTTGAAAAAAAATTTTCGAAAAAAATTTTGAAAAAAATTTGAAAAAAAAATTTTGAAAAAAAAATTTTGAAAAAAAAATTTCGAAAAAAATTTTCGAAAAAAATTTTGAAAAAAAATTTTCGAAAAAAATTTTGAAAAAAAATTTCCAAAAAAATTTTCGAAAAAAATTTTCGAAAAAAATTTTGAGAAAAATTTTCGAAAAAAATTATCAAAAAAAAATTTGAAAAAAATTTTCGAAAAAAATTTTCGAAAAAAATTTTGAAAAAAATTTTCGAAAAAAATTTTCGAAAAAAATTTTGAAAAAAAATTTTCGAAAAAATTTTCGAAAAAAATTTTGAAAAAAATTTTCGAAAAAAATTTTCGAAAAAAATTTTGAAAAAAAATTTTCGAAAAAAATGTTGAAAAAAATTTTGAAAAAAAAATTTCGAAAAAATGTTTGAAAAAAATTTTCGAAAAAAATTTTGAAAAAAATTTTCGAAAAAAAATTTGAAAAATATTTCCATAAAAAAATTTTCGAAAAAAATTTTGAAAAAAATTTTGAATAAAAATTTTCGAAAAAAATTTTCGAAAAAAATTTTCGAAAAAATTTTCGAAAAAAATTTTCGAAAAAAATTTTGAAAAAAATTTTCGAAAAAAATTTTCGAAAAAAATTTTGGAAAAAAATTTTGAAATAAATTTTCGAAAAAAATTTTGAAAAAAATTTTCGAAAAAAATTTTTAAAAAAATTTTGAAAAAGAAATAATTTTCGAAAAAAATTTTGAAAAAAATTTTGAAAAAAAATTTTCGAAAAAAATTTTGAAAAAAAATTTCGAAAAAAATTTTTAAAAAAAATTTCGAAAAAAATTTTCGAAAAAAATTTTCGAAAAAAATTTTGAAAAAAATTTTCGAAAAAAGTTTCGAAAAAAATTTTCAAAAAAAATTTTGAAAAAAATTTTCGAAAAAAATTTTCGAAAAAAATTTTGAAAAAAATTTTCGAAAAAAATTTTCGAAAAAAATTTTGAAAAAAAATTTTCGAAAAAAATATTGAAAAAAATTTTTAAAAAAAATTGTCGAAAAAAAATTTGAAAAAAAAATTTCGAAAAAAATTTCCAAAAAAAGTTTGAAAAAAATTTTCGAAAAAAATTTTGAAAAAAATTTTCGAAAAAAAATTTGAAAAAAATTTTGAAAAAAATTTCCATAAAAAATTTTCGAAAAAAATTTTGGAAAAAATTTTCGAAAAAAATTTTTAAAAAAATTTTCGAGAATAATTTTGGAAAAAAATTTTGAAAAAAAATTTCGAAAAAAATTTTGGAAAAAAATTTTGAAATAAATTTTCGAAAAAAATTTTGAAAAAATTTTCAAAAAAAATTTTGAAAAAAAAATTTCGAAAAAAATTTTCAAAAAAATTTTCGAAAAAAATTTTGAAAAATATTTTCGAAAAAAATTTTGAAAAATATTTTCGAAAAAAATTTTAAAAAAAATTTTGAAAAAAAATTTTCGAAAAAAATTTTGAAAAAAATTTTCGAAAAAAATTTTGAAAAAAATTTTCAAAAAAAATTTTCGAAAATAATTTTCGAAAAAAATTTACGAAAAAATTTTCGAAAAAAATTTTGAAAAAAATTTTCGAAAAAAATTTTGAAAAAAATTTTCGAAAAAAATTTTCGAAAAAAATTTTGAAAAAAATTTTGAAAAAAATTTTGAAAAAAAATTTTCGAAAAAAATTTTTAAAAAAAAAATTTCGAAAAATATTTTGAAAAAAATTTTCGAAAAAAATTTTGAAAAAATTTTCGAAAAAAATTTTCGAAAACATTTTCGAAAAAAAATTTCGAAAAAAAATTTTCGAAAAAATTTTTGAAAAAAATTTTGAAAAAAATTTTGAAAAAAAATTTCCAAAAAAAATTTTCGAAAAAAAATTTAAAAAAAATTTTCGAAAAAAATTTTGAAAAAAATTTTGAAAAAAAATTTTCGAAAAAAATTTTGAAAAAAAAATTTCGAAAAAAATTTCGAAAAAAATTTTTGAAAAAAATTTTGAGAAAAATTTTCGAAAAAAATTTTCGAAAAAAATTTTGAAAAAAATTTTCGAAAAAAATTTTCGAAAAAAATTTTGAAAAAAATTTTCGAAAAAAATTTTGAAAAAAAATTTCCAAAAAAAATTTTCGAAAAAAATTTTGAAAAAAAATTTTCGAAAAAAATTTTGAAAAAAAAAATTTCGAAAAAAATAATTTCGAAAAAAATTTTCGAAAAAAATTTCGAAAAAAATTTTGAAAAAAAAATATTGAAAAAAGTTTCGAAAAAAATTTTCGAAAAAAATTTTGAAAAAAATTTTCGAAAAAAATTTTGAAAAAAATTTTGAAAAAAAATTTTCGAAAAAAATTTTCGAAAAAAATTTACGAAAAAATTTTCGAAAAAAATTTTGAAAAAAATTTTCGAAAAAAATTTTCAAAAAAAATTTTCGAAAAAAATTTTCGAAAAAAATTTTGAAAAAAATTTTCGAAAAAAATATCGAAAAAAATTTTTAAAAAAATTTTCGAAAAAAATTTTGAAAAAAATTTTGAAAAAAAATTTTCGAAAAAAATTTTAAAAAAAAATTTCCAAAAAAATTTTCGAAAAAAATTTTCGAAAAAACATATGAGAAAAATTTTCGAAAAAAATTATCAAAAAAAATTTTGAAAAAAATTTTCGAAAAAAATTTTCGAAAAAAATTTTGAAAAAAATTTTCGAAAAAAATTTTGAAAAAAATTTTCGAAAAAAAATTTGAAAAAAAAATTTCGAAAAAAATTTCGAAAAAAAGTTTGAAAAAAATTTTCGAAAAAAATTTTGAAAAAAATTTTCGAAAAAAAATTTGAAAAAAATTTTTAAAAAAATTTCCATAAAAAATTTTCGAAAAAAATTTTGAAAAAAATTTTCGAAAAAATTTTTTAAAAAAATTTTCGAGAAAAATTTTGGAAAAAAATTTTGAAAAAAAATTTCGAAAAAAATTTTGGAAAAAAATTTTGAAATAAATTTTCGAAAAAAATTTTGAAAAAAATTTTCGAAAAAAAATTTGAAAAAAATTTTCGAAAAAAATTTTGAAAAAATTTTCAAAAAAAAATTTTGAAAAAAAAATTTCGAAAAAAATTTTGAAAAAAATTTTCGAAAAAAATTTTGAAAAATATTTTCGAAATAAATTTTGAAAATAATTTTGAAAAAAAAATTTCGAAAAAAATTTTGAAAAAAAAATTTCGAAAAAAATTTTGAAAAAAATTTTGAAAAAAAATTTCCAAAAAAAATTTTCGAAAAAAATTTTGAAAAAAAATTTTCGAAAAAAATTTTGAAAAAAAAAATTTCGAAAAAAATAATTTCGAAAAAAATTTTCGAAAAAAATTTCGAAAAAAATTTTGAAAAAAATTTTGCAAAAAAAATTTTGAAAAAAGTTTCGAAAAAAATTTTCGAAAAAAATTTTTAAAAAAATTTTCGAAAAAAATTTTGAAAAAAATTTTGAAAAAAAATTTTCGAAAAAAATTTTGAAAAAAAATTTCCAAAAAAATTTTCGAAAAAAATTTTCGAAAAAACATTTGAGAAAAATTTTCGAAAAAAATTATCAAAAAAAATTTTGAAAAAAATTTTCGAAAAAAATTTTCGAAAAAAATTTTGAAAAAAATTTTCGAAAAAAATTTTGAAAAAAATTTTCGAAAAAAATTTTGAAAAAAAATTTTCGAAAAAAATATTGAAAAAAATTTTGAAAAAAAATTTTCGAAAAAAAATTTGAAAAAAAAATTTCGAAAAAAATTTCGAAAAAAAGTTTGAAAAAAATTTCCATAAAAAATTTTCGAAAAAAATTTTGAAAAAAATTTTCGAAAAAAATTTTTAAAAAAATTTTCGAGAAAAATTTTGGAAAAAAATTTTGAAAATAAATTTCGAAAAAAATTTTGGAAAAAAATTTTGAAATAAATTTTCGAAAAAAATTTTGAAAAAAATTTTAGAAAAAAAATTTGAAAAAAATTTTCGAAAAAAATTTTGAAAAAATTTTCAAAAAAAAATTTTGAAAAAAAAATTCCGAAAAAAATTTTGAAAAAAATTTTCGAAAAAAATTTTGAAAAATATTTTCGAAATAAATTTTGAAAATAATTTTGAAAAAAAATTTTCGAAAAAAATTTTGAAAAAAAATTTTCGAAAAAAATTTTGAAAAAAAATTTTCGAAAAAAATTTTGAAAAAAATTTGAAAAAAAATTTTGAATAAAAATATTTTGAAAAAAAAATTTCGAAAAAAATTTTCGAAAAAAATTTTGAAAAAAAATTTTCGAAAAAAATTTTGAAAAAAAATTTCCAAAAAAATTTTCGAAAAAAATTTTCGAAAAAAATTTTGAGAAAAATTTTTAAAAAAATTATCAAAAAAAAATTTGAAAAAAATTTTCGAAAAAAATTTTCGAAAAAAATTTTGAAAAAAATTTTCGAAAAAAATTTTCGAAAAAAATTTTGAAAAAAAATTTTCGAAAAAAATATTGAAAAAAATTTTGAAAAAAAAATTTAGAAAAAAAGTTTGAAAAAAATTTTCGAAAAAAATTTTGAAAAAAATTTTCGAAAAAAAATTTGAAAAAAAATTCCATAAAAAATTTTCGAAAAAAATTTTGAAAAAAATTTTGAATAAAAATTTTCGAAAAAAATTTTCGAAAAAAATTTTCGAAAACAATTTACGAAGAAATTTTCGAAAAAAATTTTGAAAAAAATGTTCGAAAAAAATTTTCGAAAAAAATTTTGAAAAAAATTTTCGAAAAAAATATCGAAAAAAATTTTTTAAAAAATTTTCGAAAAAAATTTTGAAAAAAAATTTCCAAAAAAATTTTCGAAAAAAATTTTCGAAAAAACATTTGAGAAAAATTTTCGAAAAAAATTATCAAAAAAAATTTTGAAAAAAATTTTCGAAAAAGATTTTCGAAAAAAATTTTGAAAAAAATTTTCAAAAAAAATTTTGAAAAAAATTTTCGAAAAAAATTTTGAAAAAAAATTTTCGAAAAAAATATTGAAAAAAATTTTGAAAAAAAATTTTCGAAAAAAAATTTGAAAAAAAAATTTCGAAAAAAATTTCGAAAAAAAGTTTGAAAAAAATTTCCATAAAAAATTTTCGAAAAAAATTTTGAAAAAAATTTTCGAAAAAAATTTTTAAAAAAATTTTCGAGAAAAATTTTGGAAAAAAATATTGAAAAAAAATTTCGAAAAAAATTTTGGAAAAAAATTTTGAAATAAATTTTCGAAAAAAATTTTGACAAAAATTTTCGAAAAAAAATTTGAAAAAAATTTTCGAAAAAAATTTTGAAAAAATTTTCAAAAAAAAATTTTGAAAAAAAAATTTCGAAAAAAATTTTCGAAAAAAATTTTGAAAAATATTTTCGAAATAAATTTTGAAAATAATTTTGAAAAAAAATTTTCGAAAAAAATTTTGAAAAAAAATTTTCGAAAAAAATTTTGAAAAAAAATTTTCGAAAAAAATTTTCGAAAAAAATTTTGAAAAAAAATTTTGAAAAAAAAATTTTGAAAAAAAAATTTCGAAAAAAAAATTTTGAAAAAAATTTTGAAAAAAAAATTTTGAAAAAAATTTTGAAAAAAAAATTTCGAAAAAAATTTTCAAAAAAATTTTCGAAAAAAATTTTGAAAAAAATTTTCGAAAAAAATTTTGAAAAAAATTTTCGAAAAAAATTTTCGAAAAAAATTTTGAAAAAAATTTTGAAAAAAATTTTGAAAAAATTTTCGAAAAAAATTTTCGAAAAAATTTTCGAAAAAAAATTTCGAAAAAATATTTTCGAAAAAATTTTTGAAAAAAATTTTGAAAAAAATTTTGAAAAAAAATTTCCAAAAAAAATTTGAAAAAAATTTTCGAAAAAAATTTTGAAAAAAATTTTGAAAAAAAATTTTCGAAAAAAATTTTGAAAAAAAAATTTCGAAAAAAATTTCGAAAAAAATTTTCGAAAAAAATTTTGAGAAAAATTTTCGAAAAAAATTTTCGAAAAAAATTTTGAAAAAAATTTTCGAAAAAAATTTTCGAAAAAAATTTTGAAAAAAATTTTCGAAAAAAATTTTGAAAAAAAATTTCCAAAAAAAATTTTCGAAAAAAATTTTGAAAAAAAAATTTTCGAAAAAAATTTTGAAAAAAAAAATTTCGAAAAAAATAATTTCGAAAAAAATTTTCGAAAAAAATTTCGAAAAAAATTTTGAAAAAAAAATATTGAAAAAAGTTTCGAAAAAAATTTTCGAAAAAAATTTTGAAAAAAATTTTCGAAAAAAATTTTGAAAAAAATTTTGAAAAAAAATTTTCGAAAAAAATTTACGAAAAAATTTTTTTCGAAACTTTTTTCAATATTTTTTTTTCAAAATTTTTTTCGAAATTTTTTTCGAAAATTTTTTTCGAAATTATTTTTTTCGAAATTTTTTTTTTCAAAATTTTTTTCGAAAATTTTTTTTTCAAAATTTTTTTCGAAAATTTTTTTTGGAAATTTTTTTTCAAAATTTTTTTCGAAAATTTTTTTCAAAATTTTTTTCGAAAATTTTTTTCGAAAATTTTTTTCAAAATTTTTTTCGAAAATTTTTTTCGAAAATTTTTCTCAAAATTTTTTTCGAAAATTTTTTTCGAAATTTTTTTCGAAATTTTTTTTTCAAAATTTTTTTCGAAAATTTTTTTTCAAAATTTTTTTCAAAATTTTTTTCGAAAATTTTTTTCAAATTTTTTTTGGAAATTTTTTTTCAAAATTTTTTTCAAAATTTTTTTCAAAAATTTTTTCGAAAATATTTTTTCGAAATTTTTTTTCGAAAATTTTTTCGAAAATTTTTTTCGAAAATTTTTTCAAAATTTTTTTCAAAATTTTTTTCAAAATTTTTTTCGAAAATTTTTTTCGAAAATTTTTTTCAAAATTTTTTTCGAAAATTTTTTTCAAAATTTTTTTCGAAAATTTTTTTGAAAATTTTTTTCGAAATTTTTTTTTCAAAATTTTTTTCAAAATTTTTTTTTCAAAATTTTTTTCAAAATTTTTTTTTCAAAATTTTTTTAAAAATTTTTTTCGAAATTTTTTTTCAAAATTTTTTTCGAAAATTTTTTTCGAAAATTTTTTTTAAAAATTTTTTTCAAAATTTTTTTCGAAAATTTCTTTTTCAAAATTTTTTTAAAAATTTTTTTCGAAAATGTTTTTCAAAATTTTTTTCGAAAATTTATTTCAAAATTTTTTTCCAAAATTTTTTTCGAAAATTTTTTTCGAAAATTTTTTTCAAAATTTTTTTCGAAAATTTTTTTCGAAAATTTTTTCGAAAATTTTTTTTGAAAATTTTTTTCGAAAATTTTTATTCAAAATTTTTTTCAAAATTTTTTTCGAAAATTTTTTATGGAATTTTTTTTCAAATTTTTTTTCGAAAATTTTTTTCAAAATTTTTTTCGAAAAATCTTTTCAAACTTTTTTTCGAAATTTTTTTTTCAAAATTTTTTTCAATATTTTTTTCGAAAATTTTTTTTCAAAATTTTTTTCGAAAATTTTTTTCGAAAATTTTTTTCAAAATTTTTTTCGAAAATTTTTTTCGAAAATTTTTTTCAAATTTTTTTTTGATAATTTTTTTAAAAATTTTTCTCAAAATTTTTTTCGAAAATTTTTTTCGAAAATTTTTTTGGAAATTTTTTTTCAAAATTTTTTTCGAAAATTTTTTTTCAAAATTTTTTTCGAAAATTTTTTTCGAAATTTTTTTTTCAAAATTTTTTTTTCAAAATTTTTTTTCAAATTTTTTTCAAAATTTTTTTCGAAAATTTTTTTTCAAAATTTTTTTCGAAAATTTTTTTTCAAAATTTTTTTCGAAAATTTTTTTTCAAAATTATTTTCAAAATTTATTTCGAAAATATTTTTCAAAATTTTTTTCGAAAATTTTTTTCAAAATTTTTTTCGAAATTTTTTTTTCAAAATTTTTTTTTGAAAATTTTTTCAAAATTTTTTTCGAAAATTTTTTTCAAATTTTTTTTCGAAAATTTTTTTCAAAATTTTTTTCGAAAATTTATTTCAAAATTTTTTTCCAAAATTTTTTTCGAAATTTTTTTTCAAAATTTTTTTCCAATTTTTCAAAATTTTTTTCGAAAATTTTTTATGGAAATTTTTTTCAAACTTTTTTTCGAAATTTTTTTCGAAATTTTTTTTTCAAATTTTTTTTCGAAAATTTTTTTTCAAAATTTTTTTCAATATTTTTTTCGAAAATTTTTTTTCAAAATTTTTTTCGAAAATTTTTTTCAAAATTTTTTTCGAAAATTTTTTTCAAAATTTTTTTCGAAAATCTTTTTCGAAAATTTTTTTCAAAATTTTTTTTGATAATTTTTTTCGAAAATTTTTCTCAAATGTTTTTTCGAAAATTTTTTTCGAAAATTTTTTTGGAAATTTTTTTTCAAAATTTTTTTCGAAAATTTTTTAAAAAATTTTTTTCGATATTTTTTTCGAAAATTTTTTTCAAAATTTTTTTCGAAAATTTTTTTCGAACATTTTTTTCAAAATTTTTTTCGAAAATTTCTTCGTAAATTGTTTTCGAAAATTTTTTTCGAAAATTTTTTTCGAAAATTTTTATTCAAAATTTTTTTCAAAATTTTTTTCGAAAATTTTTTATGGAATTTTTTTTCAAATTTTTTTTCGAAAATTTTTTTCAAAATTTTTTTCGAAAATTTTTTTCAAACTTTTTTTCTAAATTTTTTTTTCAAAATTTTTTTCAATATTTTTTTCGAAAATTTTTTTTCAAAATTTTTTTCGAAAATTTTTTTCGAAAATTTTTTTCAAAATTTTTTTCGAAAATTTTTTTCGAAAATTTTTTTCAAATTTTTTTTTGATAATTTTTTTAAAAATTTTTCTCAAAATTTTTTTCGAAAATTTTTTTCGAAAATTTTTTTGGAAATTTTTTTTCAAAATTTTTTTCGAAAATTTTTTTTCAAAATTTTTTTCGAAAATTTTTTTCGAAATTTTTTTTTCAAAATTTTTTTTTCAAAATTTTTTTTCAAATTTTTTTCAAAATTTTTTTCGAAAATTTTTTTTCAAAATTTTTTTCGAAAATTTTTTTTCAAAATTTTTTTCGAAAATTTTTTTTCAAAATTATTTTCAAAATTTATTTCGAAAATATTTTTCAAAATTTTTTTCGAAAATTTTTTTCAAAATTTTTTTCGGAATTTTTTTTTCAAAATTTTTTTTTGAAAATTTTTTCAAAATTTTTTTCGAAAATTTTTTTCAAATTTTTTTTCTAAAATTTTTTTCAAAATTTTTTTCGAAAATTTATTTCAAAATTTTTTTCCAAAATTTTTTTCGAAATTTATTTTCAAAATTTTTTTCCAAAATTTTTCTCGAAAATTTTTTTAAAAATTTTTTTCGAAAATTTTTTTCAAAATTTTTTTCGAAAATTTTTTATGGAAATTTTTTTCAAACTTTTTTTCGAAATTTTTTTCGAAATTTTTTTTTCAAATTTTTTTTCGAAAATTTTTTTTCAAAATTTTTTTCAATATTTTTTTCGAAAATTTTTTTTCAAAATTTTTTTCGAAAATTTTTTTCAAAATTTTTTTCGAAAATTTTTTTCAAAATTTTTTTCGAAAATTTTTTTCGAAAATTTTTTTCAAAATTTTTTTTGATAATTTTTTTCGAAAATTTTTCTCAAATGTTTTTTCGAAAATTTTTTTCGAAAATTTTTTTGGAAATTTTTTTTCAAAATTTTTTTCGAAAATTTTTTTTCAAAATTTTTTTCAAAATTTTTTTCGAAAATTTTTTTAAAAATTTTTTTCGAAAATTTTTTTCGAAACTTTTTTCAAAATTTTTTTTGCAAAATTTTTTTCAAAATTTTTTTCGAAATTTTTTTCGAAAATTTTTTTCGAAATTATTTTTTTCGAAATTTTTTTTTTCAAAATTTTTTTCGAAAATTTTTTTTCAAAATTTTTTTCGAAAATTTTTTTTGGAAATTTTTTTTCAAAATTTTTTTCAAAATTTTTTTCGAAATTTTTTTTTCAAAATTTTTTTCGAAATTTTTTTTTCAAAATTATTTTCAAAATTTATTTCGAAAATATTTTTCAAAATTTTTTTCGAAAATTTTTTTCAAAATTTTTTTCGAAATTTTTTTTTCAAAATTTTTTTTTGAAAATTTTTTCAAAATTTTTTTCGAAAATTTTTTTCAAATTTTTTTTCGAAAATTTTTTTCAAAATTTTTTTCGAAAATTTATTTCAAAATTTTTTTCCAAAATTTTTTTCGAAATTTTTTTTCAAAATTTTTTTCCAAAATTTTTCTCGAAAATTTTTTTAAAAAATTTTTTCGAAAATTTTTTTCAAAATTTTTTTCGAAAATTTTTTATGGAAATTTTTTTCAAAATTTTTTTCAAATTTTTTTTCGAAAATTTTTTTCAAAATTTTTTTCGAAAATTTTTTTCAAACTTTTTTTCGAAATTTTTTTCGAAATTTTTTTTTCAAATTTTTTTTCGAAAATTTTTTTCAAAATTTTTTTCGAAAATTTTTTTCAAAATTTTTTTCGAAAATTTTTTTCGAAAATTTTTTTCAAAATTTTTTTTGATAATTTTTTTCGAAAATTTTTCTCATATGTTTTTTCGAAAATTTTTTTCGAAAATTTTTTTGGAAATTTTTTTTTAAAATTTTTTTCGAAAATTTTTTTTCAAAATTTTTTTCAAAATTTTTTTCGAAAATTTTTTTAAAAATTTTTTTCGATATTTTTTTCGAAAATTTTTTTCAAAATTTTTTTCGAAAATTTTTTTCGAAAATTTTTTTTGAAAATTTTTTTCGAAAATTTTTTTCAAAATTTTTTTCGAAAATTTTTTTGTAAATTTTTTTCGAAAATTTTTTTCGAAAATTTTTTTTCAAAATTTTTTTCAAAATTTTTTTCGAAAATTTTTTTCAAAATTTTTTTCGAAAATTTTTTTCGAAACTTTTTTCAATATTTTTTTTTCAAAATTTTTTTCGAAATTTTTTTCGAAAATTTTTTTCGAAATTATTTTTTTCGAAATTTTTTTTTTCAAAATTTTTTTCGAAAATTTTTTTTCAAAATTTTTTTCGAAAATTTTTTTTGGAAATTTTTTTTCAAAATTTTTTTCGAAAATTTTTTTCATAATTTTTTTCGAAAATTTTTTTCGAAAATTTTTTTCAAAATTTTTTTCGAAAATTTTTTTCGAAAATTTTTCTCAAAATTTTTTTCAAAAATTTTTTTCGAAATTTTTTTCGAAATTTTTTTTTCAAAATTTTTTTCGAAAATTTTTTTTCAAAATTTTTTTCAAAATTTTTTTCGAAAATTTTTTTTAAATTTTTTTTCGAAAATTTTTTTTGGAAATTTTTTTTCAAAATTTTTTTCAAAATTTTTTTCAAAAATTTTTTCGAAAATTTTTTTTCGAAATTTTTTTTCGAAAATGTTTTCGAAAATTTTTTTCGAAAATTTTTTCAAAATTTTTTTCGAAAATTTTTTTCAAAATATTTTTCGAAATTTTTTTTTTAAAAATTTTTTTCGAAAATTTTTTTTCAAAATTTTTTTCAAAATTTTTTTCAAAATTTTTTTCGAAAATTTTTTTCGAAAATTTTTTTCAAAATTTTTTTCGAAAATTTTTTTCAAAATTTTTTTCGAAAATTTTTTCGTAAATTTTTTTCGAAAATTATTTTCGAAAATTTTTTTTGAAAATTTTTTTCAAAATTTTTTTCGAAAATTTTTTTCAAAATTTTTTTCGAAAATTTTTTTTCAAAATTTTTTTTAAAATTTTTTTCGAAAATATTTTTCAAAATTTTTTTCGAAAATATTTTTCAAAATTTTTTTCGAAAATTTTTTTCAAAATTTTTTTCGAAATTTTTTTTTCAAAATTTTTTTTGAAAATTTTTTCAAAATTTTTTTCGAAAATTTATTTCAAAATTTTTTTCCAAAATTTTTTTCGAAATTTTTTTTCAAAATTTTTTTCCAAAATTATTCTCGAAAATTTTTTTAAAAATTTTTTTCGAAAATTTTTTCCAAAATTTTTTTCGAAAATTTTTTATGGAAATTTTTTTCAAAATTTTTTTCAAATTTTTTTTCGAAAATTTTTTTCTAAATTTTTTTCGAAAATTTTTTTCAAACTTTTTTTGGAAATTTTTTTCGAAATTTTTTTTTCAAATTTTTTTTCGACAATTTTTTTTAAAAATTTTTTTCAATATTTTTTTCGAAAATTTTTTTTCAAAATTTTTTTCGAAAATTTTTTTCGAAAATTTTTTTCAAAATTTTTTTCGAAAATTTTTTTCGAAAATTTTTTTCAAAATTTTTTTTGAAAATTTTTTTCGAAACTTTTTTCGAAAATTTTTTTCAAAATTTTTTTCGAAAATTTTTTTCGAAAATTTTTTTCGAAATTTTTTTTAAAAATTTTTTTCGAAATTTTTTTTCAAAATTTTTTTCGAAAATTTTTTTTCAAAATTTTTTTCAAAATTTTTTTCGAAAATTATTTCTTTTTCAAAATTTTTTTAAAAATTTTTTTCGAAAATTTTTTTCAAAATTTTTTTCGAAAATTTATTTCAAAATTTTTTTCCAAAATTTTTTTCGAAAATTTTTTTCGAAAATTTTTTTCAAAATTTTTTTCGAAAATTTTTTTCGAAAATTTTTTCGAAAATTTTTTTCGAAAATTTTTTTCGAAAATTTTTATTCAAAATTTTTTTCAAAATTTTTTTCGAAAATTTTTTTATGGAAATATTTTTCAAATTTTTTTTCGAAAATTTTTTTCAAAATTTTTTTCGAAAATTTTTTTCAAACATTTTTTCGAAATTTTTTTTTCAAAATTTTTTTCAACATTTTTTTCGAAAATTTTTTTTCAAAATTTTTTTCGAAAATTTTTTTCGAAAATTTTTTTCAAAATTTTTTTCGAAAATTTTTTCGAAAATTTTTTTTCAAAATTTTTTTCGAAAATTTTTTTCGAAAATTTTTTTCAAAATTTTTTTCGAAAATTTTTTTCGAAAATTTTTTTCAAATTTTTTTTTGATAATTTTTTTCGAAAATTTTTCTCAAAATTTTTTTCGAAAATTTTTTTCGAAAATTTTTTTGGAAATTTTTTTTCAAAATTTTTTTCGAAAATTTTTTTTCAAAATTTTTTTCGAAAATTTTTTTCGAAATTTTTTTTTCAAAATTTTTTTTTCAAAATTTTTTTTTCAAATTTTTTTCAAAATTTTTTTCGAAAATTTTTTTTCAAAATTTTTTTCGAAAGTTTTTTTTCAAAATTTTTTTCGAAAATTTTTTTTCAAAATTTTTTTCGAAATTTTTTTTTCAAAATTATTTTCAAAATTTATTTCGAAAATATTTTTCAAAATTTTTTTCGAAAATTTTTTTCAAAATTTTTTTCGAAATTTTTTTTTCAAAATTTTTTTTTGAAAATTTTTTCAAAATTTTTTTCGAAAATTTTTTTCAAATTTTTTTTCGAAAATTTTTTTCAAAATTTTTTTCGAAAATTTATTTCAAAATTTTTTTCCAAAATTTTTTTCGAAATTTTTTTTCAAAATTTTTTTCCAAAATTTTTCTCGAAAATTTTTTTAAAAATTTTTTTCGAAAATTTTTTTCAACATTTTTTTCGAAAATTTTCTATGGAAATTTTTTTCAAAATTTTTTTCAAATTTTTTTTCGAAAATTTTTTTCAAAATTTTTTTCGAAAATTTTTTTCAACCTTTTTTTCGAAATTTTTTTCGAAATTTTTTTTTCAAATTTTTTTTCGAAAATTTTTTCGAAAATTTTTTTTCAAAATTTTTTTCGAAAATTTTTTTCGAAAATTTTTTTCAAAATTTTTTTCGAAAATTTTTTTCAAAATTTTTTTCGAATATTTTTTTCGAAAATTTTTTTTCAAATTTTTTTTTGAAAATTTTTTTCGAAAATTTTTTCGAAAATTTTTTTCGAAAATTTTTTTCAAAATTTTTTTCGAAAATTTTTTTCGAAATTTTTTTCGAAAATTTTTTTCGAAATTTTTTTTTCAAAATTTTTTTCAAAATTTTTTTTTCAAAATTTTTTTAAAAATTTTTTTCGAAATTTTTTTTCAAAATTTTTTTCGAAAATTTTTTTTCAAAATTTTTTCAAAATTTTTTTCGAAAATTTCTTTTTCAAAATTTTTTTAAAAATTTTTTTCGAAAATTTTTTTCAAAATTTTTTTCGAAAATTTATTTCAAAATTTTTTTCCAAAATTTTTTTCGAAAATTTTTTTCGAAAATTTTTTTCAAAATTTATTTCGAAAATTTTTTTCGAAAATTTTTTTAAAAAATTTTTTTCGAAAATTTTTTTCAAAATTTTTTTCGAAAATTTTCTATGGAAATTTTTTTCAAAATTTTTTTCGAAAATTTTTTTCAAAATTTTTTTTCAAACTTTTTTTCGAAATTTTTTTCGAAATTTTTTTTTCAAATTTTTTTTCGAAAATTTTTTTTCAAAATTTTTTTCAATATTTTTTTCGAAAATTTTTTTTCAAAATATTTTTCGAAAATTTTTTTAAAAATTTTTTTCGATATTTTTTTCGAAAATTTATTTCAAAATTTTTTTCGAAAATTTTTTTCGAAAATTTTTTTCAAAATTTTTTTCGAAAATTTTTTCGTAAATTTTTTTCGAAAATTTTTTTCGTAAATTTTTTTTCAAAATTTTTTTCAAAATTTTTTTCGAAAATTTTTTTCAAAATTTTTTTCGAAAATTTTTTTCGAAACTTTTTTCAAAATTTTTTTTGCAAAATTTTTTTCAAAATTTTTTTCGAAATTTTTTTCGAAAATTTTTTTCGAAAGTATTTTTTTCGAAATTTTTTTTTTCAAAATTTTTTTCGAAAATTTTTTTTCAAAATTTTTTTCGAAAATTTTTTTTCAAAATTTTTTTCGAAAATTTTTTTTGGAAATTTTTTTTCAAAATTTTTTTCAAAATTTTTTTCGAAAATTTTTTTCAAATTTTTTTTCGAAATTTTTTTCGAAAATTTTTTCGAAAATTTTTTTCGAAAATTTTTTTTTTAAATTTTTTTCGAAAATTTTTTTCAAAATTTTTTTCGAAAATTTTTTTCGAAAATTTTTTTCAAAATTTTTTTCGAATATTTTTTTTCGAAAATTTTTCTCAAAATTTTTTTCGAAAATTTTTTTCGAAATTTTTTTCGAAATTTTTTTTTCAAAATTTTTTTCGAAAATTTTTTTTCAAAATTTTTTTCAAAATTTTTTTCGAAAATTTTTTTCGAAAATTTTTTTTGGAAATTTTTTTTCAAAATTTTTTTCAAAATTTTTTTCAAAAATTTTTTCGAAAATTTTTTTTCGAAATTTTTTTTCGAAAATTTTTTCGAAAATTTTTTTCGAAAATTTTTTCAAAATTTTTTTTGAAAATTTTTTTCAAAATTTTTTTTCGAAATTTTTTTTCAAAATTTTTTTCGAAATTTTTTTTTCAAAATTTTTTTCAAAATTTTTTTCAAAATTTTTTTCGAAAATTTTTTTCGAAAAATTTTTCAAAATTTTTTTCAAAATTTTTTTCGAAAATTTTTTTCAAAATTTTTTTCGAAAATTTTTTTCAAAATTTTTTTCGAAAATTTTTTCGTAAATTTCTTTCGAAAATTATTTTCGAAAATTTTTTTTCAAAATTTTTTTCAAAATTTTTTTCGAAAATTTTTTTCAAAATTTTTTTCGAAAATTTTTTTCTAAAATTTTTTTCAAAATTTTTTTCGAAAATTTTTTTCGAAAATTTTTTTCAAAATTTTTTTCAAATTTTTTTTCGAAAATTTTTTCAAATTTTTTTTCGAAAATTTTTTTCAAAATTTTTTTCGAAAATTTTTTTCAAACTTTTTTTGGAAAATTTTTTCGAAATTTTTTTTTCAAATTTTTTTTCGAAAATTTTTTTTCAAAATTTTTTTCAATATTTTTTTCGAAAATTTTTTTTCAAAATTTTTTTCAATATTTTTTTCGAAAATTTTTTTTCAAAATTTTTTTCGAAAATTTTTTTCGAAAATTTTTTTGAAAATTTTTTTCGAAAATTTTCTCAAAATTTTTTTCGAAAATTTTTTTTGAAAATTTTTTTTTGAAATTTTTTTTCAAAATTTTTTTCGAAAATTTTTTTTCAAAATTTATTTCAAAATTTTTTTCGAAAATTTTTTTAAAAATTTTTTTCAATATTTTTTTCGAAAATTTTTTTCAAAATGTTTTTCGAAAATTTTTTTCAAAATTTTTTTCGAAAATTTTTTCGTAAATTTCTTTTGAAAATTATTTTCGAAAATTTTTTTTCAAAATTTTTTTCAAAATTTTTTTCGAAAATTTTTTTCAAAATTTTTTTCGAAAATTTTTTTCGAAAATTTTTTTCGAAAATTTTTTTCGAAAATTTTTTTCAAAATTTTTTTCAAATTTTTTTTCGAAAATTTTTTTCAAAATTTTTTTCAAAAATTTTTTTCAAAATTTTTTTCGAAAATTTTTTTACAAAATTTTTTTTGAAAATTTTTTTCGAAATTTTTTTGGCAAAATTTTTTCGAAAACTTTTTTCAAAATCTTTTTCGAAAGTTTTTTTTGGAAATTTTTTTCGAAAATTTTTTTCGAAAATTTTTTATGGAAATTTTTTTCAAAATTTTTTTCAAATTTTTTTTTCGAAAATTTTTTTCAAAATTTTTTTCGAAAATTTTTTTCTAACTTTTTTTGGAAATCTTTTTCGAAAATTTTTTTTCAAAATTTTTTTCAATATTTTTTCGAAAATTTTTTTTCAAAATATTTTTCGAAAATTTTTTTCGAAAATGTTTTTCAAAATTTTTTTCGAAAATTTTTTTCAAAATTTTTTTTGAAAATTTTTTTCGAAAATTTTTCTCAAAATTTTTTTCGAAAATTTTTTTCGAAAATATTTTTGGAAATTTTTTTTCAAAATTTTTTCGAAAACTTTTCTTCAAAATTATTTTCAAAATTTTTTTCAAAATCATTTTCGAAAGTCTTTTTTGGAAATTTTTTTTGAAAATTTTTTTCGAAAATTTTTTTCAAAATTTTTTTCAAAATTTTTTTCGAAAATTTTTTTCAAAATTTTTTTGGAAAATTTTTTTCAAATTTTTTTTCGAAAATTTTTTTCGAAAATTTTTTTCGAAATTTTTTTCGAAAATTTTTTTCGAAATTTTTTTTTTCAAAATTTTTTTCGAAAATTTTTTTTCAAAATTTTTTTCGAAAATTTTTTTTGGAAATTTTTTTTCTAAATTTTTTTCAAAATTTTTTTCAAAATTTTTTTCGAAATTTTTTTTTCAAAATTTTTTTCGAAAATTTTTTCGAAAATTTTTTTCAAATTTTTTTTCGAAATTTTTTTTCAAAATTTTTTTCGAAAATTTTTTTCGAAAATTTTTTTCGAAAATTTTTCTCAAAATTTTTTTCCAAAATTTTTTTCGAAATTTTTATTTCAAAATTTTTTTCGAAAATTTTTTTTCAAAATTTTTTTCGAAAATTTTTTTTCAAAATTTTTTTCGAAAATTTTTTTCAAATTTTTTTTCGAAATTTTTTTTCAAAAATTTTTTCAAAATTTTTTTCGAAATTTTTTTTTCAAAATTTTTTTCGAAAATTTTTTTCATATTTTTTCGAAAATATTTTTTGGAAATTTTTTTTCAAATTTTTTTCAAAATTTTTTTCAAAATTTTTTTCGAAAATTTTTTTCAAATTTTTTTTCGAAAATTTTTTTCGAAAATTTTTTCGAAAATTTTTTTCGAAAATTTTTTTTCAAAATTTTTTTCGAAATTTTTTTTTCAAAATTTTTTTCGAAAATTTTTTTCAAAATTTTTTTCGAAAATTTTTTTCGAAAATTATTTTCAAAATTTTTTTCGAAAATTTTTTTCGAAAATTTTTCTCAAAATTTTTTTCGAAAATTTTTTTCGAAATTTTTTTCGAAATTTTTTTTTCAAAATTTTTTTCGAAAATTTTTTTTCAAAATTTTTTTCAAAATTTTTTTCGAAAATTTTTTTCAAATTTTTTTTCGAAAATTTTTTTCGAAAATTTTTTTTGGAATTTTTTTTTTTTAAATTTTTTTCAAAATTTTTTTCAAAATTTTTTTCAAAAATTTTTTCGAAAATTTTTTTTCGAAATTTTTTTTCGAAAATTTTTTCGAAAATTTTTTTCGAAAATTTTTTCAAAATTTTTTTCGAAAATTTTTTTCAAAATTTTTTTCGAAATTTTTTTTTCAAAATTTTTTTCGAAAATTTTTTTTCAAAATTTTTTTCAAAATTTTTTTCAAAATTTTTTTCGAAAATTTTTTTCGAAAATTTTTTTCAAAATTTTTTTCGAAAATTTTTTTCAAAATTTTTTTCGAAAATTTTTTTCAAAATTTTTTTCGAAAATTTTTTCGTAAATTTTTTTCGAAAATTATTTTCGAAAATTTTTTTTGAAAATTTTTTTCAAAATTTTTTTCGAAAATTTTTTTCAAAATTTTTTTCGAAAATTTTTTTTAAAATTTTTTTAAAAATTTTTTTCGAAAATATCTTTAAAAATTTTTTTCGAAAATTTTGAAAAAAATTTTCGAAAAAAATTTTGAAAAAAATTTTCGAAAAAAATTTTGAAAAAAAATTTTCGAAAAAAATTTTCGAAAAAATTTTCGAAAAAAATTTTCGAAAAAAAATTTGAAAAAAATTTTCGAAAAAAATTTTGAAAAAAATTTTGAAAAAAAATTTTCGAAAAAAATTTTGAAAAAAATTTTCGAAAAAAATTTTGAAAAAAATTTTCGAAAAAAATTTTGAAAAAAATTTTCGAAAAAAATTTTCGAAAAAAATTTTGAAAAAAATTTTCGAAAAAAATTTTGAAAAAAATTTTCGAAAAAAATTTTGAAAAAAAATTTTCGAAAAAAATTTTCGAAAAAATTTTCGAATTAAATTTTGAAAAAAATTTTCGAAAAAAATTTTGAAAAAAAGTTTCGAAAAAAATTTTGAAAAAAAATTTTCGAAAAAAATTTTCGAAAAAATTTTCGAAAAAAATTTTCGAAAAAATTTTCGAAAAAAATTTTGAAAAAAATTTTCGAAAAAAATTTTGAAAAAAATTTTCGAAAAAAATTTTGAAAAAAAATTTTCGAAAAAAATTTTTGAAAAAATTTTCGAAAAAAATTTTCGAAAAAATTTTCGAAAAAAATTTTCGAAAAAAAATTTGAAAAAAATTTTCGAAAAAAATTTTGAAAAAAAATTTCGAAAAAAATTTTCGAAAAAAAATTTGAAAAAAATTTTCGAAAAAAATTTTGAAAAAAATTTTGAAAAAAAATTTTCGAAAAAAATTTTGAAAAAAAAATTGCGAAAAAAACTTTGAAAAAAAATTTCGAAAAATATTTTGAAAAAAAATTCCATAAAAAATTTTCGAAAAAAATTTTGAAAAAAATTTTGAATAAAAATTTTCGAAAAAAATTTTCAAAAAAAATTTTCGAAAAAATTTTCGAAAAAAATTTTCGAAAAAAATTTTGAAAAAAATTTTCGAAAAAAATTTTCGAAAAAAATTTTGGAAAAAAATTTTGAAATAAATTTTCGAAAAAAATTTTGAAAAACATTTTCGAAAAAAATTTTTAAAAAAATTTTGAAAAAGAAATTTTCGAAAAAAATTTTGAAAAAAATTTTTAAAAAAAATTTTCGAAAAAAATTTTCGAAAAAAATTTTGAAAAAAAATTTCGAAAAAAATTTTTAAAAAAATTTTGAAAAAAAAATTTTGAAAAAAATTTTGAAAAAAAAATTTTGAAAAAAATTTTGAAAAAAAAATTTCGAAAAAAATTTTCAAAAAAATTTTCGAAAAAAATTTTGAAAAAAATTTTCGAAAAAAATTTTGAAAAAAATTTTCGAAAAAAATTTTCGAAAAAAATTTTGAAAAAAATTTTGAAAAAAATTTTGAAAAAATTTTCGAAAAAAATTTTCGAAAAAATTTTCGAAAAAAAATTTTGAAAAAATATTTTCGAAAAAATTTTTGAAAAAAATTTTGAAAAAAATTTTGAAAAAAAATTTCCAAAAAAAATTTGAAAAAAATTTTCGAAAAAAATTTTGAAAAAAATTTTGAAAAAAAATTTTCGAAAAAAATTTTGAAAAAAAAATTTCGAAAAAATTTTCGAAAAAAATTTTCGAAAAAATTTTCGAATTAAATTTTGAAAAAAATTTTCGAAAAAAATTTTGAAAAAAAGTTTCGAAAAAAATTTTGAAAAAAAATTTTCGAAAAAAATTTTCGAAAAAATTTTCGAAAAAAATTTTCGAAAAAATTTTCGAAAAAAATTTTGAAAAAAATTTTCGAAAAAAATTTTGAAAAAAATTTTCGAAAAAAATTTTGAAAAAAAATTTTCGAAAAAAATTTTTGAAAAAATTTTCGAAAAAAATTTTCGAAAAAATTTTCGAAAAAAATTTTCGAAAAAAAATTTGAAAAAAATTTTCGAAAAAAATTTTGAAAAAAAATTTCGAAAAAAATTTTCGAAAAAAAATTTGAAAAAAATTTTCGAAAAAAATTTTGAAAAAAATTTTGAAAAAAAATTTTCGAAAAAAATTTTGAAAAAAAAATTGCGAAAAAAACTTTGAAAAAAAATTTCGAAAAATATTTTGAAAAAAAATTCCATAAAAAATTTTCGAAAAAAATTTTGAAAAAAATTTTGAATAAAAATTTTCGAAAAAAATTTTCAAAAAAAATTTTCGAAAAAATTTTCGAAAAAAATTTTCGAAAAAAATTTTGAAAAAAATTTTCGAAAAAAATTTTCGAAAAAAATTTTGGAAAAAAATTTTGAAATAAATTTTCGAAAAAAATTTTGAAAAACATTTTCGAAAAAAATTTTTAAAAAAATTTTGAAAAAGAAATTTTCGAAAAAAATTTTGAAAAAAATTTTTAAAAAAAATTTTCGAAAAAAATTTTCGAAAAAAATTTTGAAAAAAAATTTCGAAAAAAATTTTTAAAAAAATTTTGAAAAAAAAATTTTGAAAAAAATTTTGAAAAAAAAATTTTGAAAAAAATTTTGAAAAAAAAATTTCGAAAAAAATTTTCAAAAAAATTTTCGAAAAAAATTTTGAAAAAAATTTTCGAAAAAAATTTTGAAAAAAATTTTCGAAAAAAATTTTCGAAAAAAATTTTGAAAAAAATTTTGAAAAAAATTTTGAAAAAATTTTCGAAAAAAATTTTCGAAAAAATTTTCGAAAAAAAATTTTGAAAAAATATTTTCGAAAAAATTTTTGAAAAAAATTTTGAAAAAAATTTTGAAAAAAAATTTCCAAAAAAAATTTGAAAAAAATTTTCGAAAAAAATTTTGAAAAAAATTTTGAAAAAAAATTTTCGAAAAAAATTTTGAAAAAAAAATTTCGAAAAAATTTTCGAAAAAAATTTTCGAAAAAAATTTTGAGAAAAATTTTCGAAAAAAATTTTCGAAAAAAATTTTGAAAAAAATTTTCGAAAAAAATTTTCGAAAAAAATTTTGAAAAAAATTTTCGAAAAAAATTTTGAAAAAAAATTTCCAAAAAAAATTTTCGAAAAAAATTTTGAAAAAAAAATTTTCGAAAAAAATTTTGAAAAAAAAAATTTCGAAAAAAATAATTTCGAAAAAAATTTTCGAAAAAAATTTCGAAAAAAATTTTGAAAAAAAAATATTGAAAAAAGTTTCGAAAAAAATTTTCGAAAAAAATTTTGAAAAAAATTTTCGAAAAAAATTTTGAAAAAAATTTTGAAAAAAAATTTTCGAAAAAAATTTACGAAAAAATTTTCGAAAAAAATTTTGAAAAAAATTTTCGAAAAAAATTTTCGAAAAAAATTTTGAAAAAAATTTTCGAAAAAAATATCGAAAAAAATTTTTAAAAAAATTTTCGAAAAAAATTTTGAAAAAAATTTTGAAAAAAAATTTTCGAAAAAAATTAAAAAAAAAAATTTCCAAAAAAATTTTCGAAAAAAATTTTCGAAAAAACATTTGAGAAAAATTTTCGAAAAAAATTATCAAAAAAAATTTTGAAAAAATTTTCGAAAAAAATTTTTGAAAAAAATTTTCGAAAAAAATTTTGAAAAAAATTTTCGAAAAAAATTTTGAAAAAAATTTTCGAAAAAAATTTTGAAAAAAAATTTTCGAAAAAAATATTGAAAAAAATTTTGAAAAAAAATTTCGAAAAAAATTTTGAAAAAAATTTTGAAAAAAAGTTTGAAAAAAATTTTCGAAATAAATTTTGAAAAAAATTTTCGAAAAAAAATTTGAAAAAAATTTTGAAAAAAATTTCCATAAAAAATTTTCGAAAAAAATTTTGAAAAAAATTTTCGAAAAAAATTTTTAAAAAAATTTTCGAGAAAAATTTTGGAAAAAAATTTTGAAAAAAAATTTCGAAAAAAATTTTGGAAAAAAATTTTGAAATAAATTTTCGAAAAAAATTTTGAAGAAAATTTTCGAAAAAAAATTTGAAAAAAATTTTCGAAAAAAATTTTAAAAAAATTTTCAAAAAAAAATTTTGAAAAAAAAATTTCGAAAAAAATTTTGAAAAAAATTTTCGAAAAAAATTTTGAAAAATATTTTCGAAATAAATTTTGAAAATAATTTTGAAAAAAAATTTTCGAAAAAAAGTTTGAAAAAAAAATTTCGAAAAAAATTTTGAAAAAAATTTTGAAAAAAAATTTCCAAAAAAAATTTTCGAAAAAAATTTTGAAAAAAAATTTTCGAAAAAAATTTTGAAAAAAAAAATTTCGAAAAAAACAATTTCGAAAAAAATTTTCGAAAAAAATTTCGAAAAAAATTTTGAAAAAAATTTTGCAAAAAAAATTTTGAAAAAAGTTTCGAAAAAAATTTTCGAAAAAAATTTTGAAAAAAATTTTCGAAAAAAATTTTGAAAAAAAATTTTCGAAAAAAATTTTCGAAAACAATTTACGAAAAAATTTTCGAAAAAAATTTTGAAAAAAATTTTCGAAAAAAATTTTCGAAAAAAATTTTGAAAAAAATTTTCGAAAAAAATATCGAAAAAAATTTTTAAAAAAATTTTCGAAAAAAATTTTGAAAAAAATTTTGAAAAAAAATTTTCGAAAAAAATTTTGAAAAAAAATTTCCAAAAAAATTTTAGAAAAAAATTTTCGAAAAAACATTTGAGAAAAATTTTCGAAAAAAATTATCAAAAAAAATTTTGAAAAAAATTTTCGAAAAAAATTTTCGAAAAAAATTTTGAAAAACATTTTCGAAAAAAATTTTGAAAAAAATTTTCGAAAAAAATTTTGAAAAAAAATTTTCGAAAAAAATATTGAAAAAAAATTTGAAAAAAAATTTTCGAAAAAAAATTTGATAAAAAAATTTCGAAAAAAATTTCGAAAAAAAGTTTGAAAAAAATTTTCGAAAAAAATTTTGAAAAAAATTTTCGAAAAAAAATTTGAAAAAAATTTTGAAAAAAATTTCCATAAAAAATTTTCGAAAAAAATTTTGAAAAAAATTTTCGAAAAAAATTTTTAAAAAAATTTTCGAGAAAAATTTTGGAAAAAAATTTTGAAAAAAAATTTCGAAAAAAATTTTGGAAAAAAATTTTGAAATAAATTTTCGAAAAAAATTTTGAAAAAAATTTTCGAAAAAAAATTTGAAAAAAATTTTCGAAAAAAATTTTGAAAAAATTTTCAAAAAAAAATTTTGAAAAAAAAATTTCGAAAAAAATTTTGAAAAAAATTTTCGAAAAAAATTTTGAAAAATATTTTCGAAATAAATTTTGAAAATAATTTTGAAAAAAAATTTTCGAAAAAAATTTTGAAAAAAAATTTTCGAAAAAAATTTTGAAAAAAAATTTTCGAAAAAAATTTTGAAAAAAATTTGAAAAAAAATTTTGAAAAAAAAATTTTGAAAAAAAAATTTCGAAAAAAATTTTAGAAAAAAATTTTGAAAAAAAATTTTCGAAAAAAAATTTGAAAAAAAATTTCCAAAAAAATTTTCGAAAAAAATTTTCGAAAAAAATTTTGAGAAAAATTTTTAAAAAAATTATCAAAAAAAAATTTGAAAAAAATTTTCGAAAAAAATTTTCGAAAAAAATTTTGAAAAAAATTTTCGAAAAAAATTTTCGAAAAAAATTTTGAAAAAAAATTTTCGAAAAAAATATTGAAAAAAATTTTGAAAAAAAAATTTCGAAAAAAAGTTTGAAAAAAATTTTCGAAAAAAATTTTGAAAAAAATTTTCGAAAAAAAATTTGAAAAAAATTTCCATAAAAAATTTTCGAAAAAAATTTTGAAAAAAATTTTGAATAAAAATTTTCGAAAAAAATTTTCGAAAAAAATTTTCGAAAAAATTTTCGAAAAAAATTTTCGAAAAAAATTTTGAAAAAAATTTTCGAAAAAAATTTTCGAAAAAAATTTTGGAAAAAAATTTTGAAATAAATTTTCGAAAAAAATTTTGAAAAAAATTTTCGAAAAAAATTTTTAAAAAAATTTTGAAAAAAAAATTTCGAAAAAAATTTTGAAAAAAATTTTCGAAAAAAATTTTGAAAAATATTTTCGAAATAAATTTTGAAAATAATTTTGAAAAAAAATTTTCGAAAAAAATTTTGAAAAAAAATTTTCGAAAAAAATTTTGAAAAAAAATTTTCGAAAAAATTTTGAAAAAAATTTGAAAAAAAAATTTTGAAAAAAAAATTTTGAAAAAAAAATTTCGAAAAAAATTTTCGAAAAAAATTTTGAAAAAAAAATTTCGAAAAAAATTTTGAAAAAAAATTTCCAAAAAAATTTTCGAAAAAAATTTTCGAAAAAAATTTTGAGAAAAATTTTTAAAAAAATTATCAAAAAAAAATTTGAAAAAAATTTTCGAAAAAAATTTTCGAAAAAAATTTTGAAAAAAATTTTCGAAAAAAATTTTCGAAAAAAATTTTGAAAAAAAATTTTCGAAAAAAATATTGAAAAAAATTTTGAAAAAAAAATTTCGAAAAAAAGTTTGAAAAAAATTTTCGAAAAAAATTTTGAAAAAAATTTTCGAAAAAAAATTTGAAAAAAATTTCCATAAAAAATTTTCGAAAAAAATTTTGAAAAAAATTTTGAATAAAAATTTTCGAAAAAAATTTCCGAAAAAAATTTTCGAAAAAATTTTCGAAAAAAATTTTCGAAAAAAATTTTGAAAAAAATTTTCGAAAAAAATTTTCGAAAAAAATTTTGGAAAAAAATTTTGAAATAAATTTTCGAAAAAAATTTTGAAAAACATTTACGAAAAAAATTTTTAAAAAAATTTTGAAAAAGAAATTTTCGAAAAAAATTTTGAAAAAAATTTTTAAAAAAAATTTTCGAAAAAAATTTTCGAAAAAAATTTTGAAAAAAAATTTCGAAAAAAATTTTTAAAAAAATTTTGAAAAAAAAATTTTGAAAAAAATTTTGAAAAAAAAATTTTGAAAAAATTTTCGAAAAAAAATTTCGAAAAAAAATTTTCGAAAAAATTTTTGAAAAAAATTTTTAAAAAAATTTTGAAAAAAAATTTTTAAAAAAATTTTCGAGAAAAATTTTGGAAAAAAATTTTGAAAAAAAATTTTGAAAAAAATTTTGGAAAAAAATTTTGAAATAAATTTTCGAAAAAAATTTTGAAGAAAATTTTCGAAAAAAAATTTGAAAAAAATTTTCGAAAAAAATTTTGAAAAAATTTTCAAAAAAAAATTTTGAAAAAAAAATTTCGAAAAAAATTTTGAAAAAAATTTTCGAAAAAAATTTTGAAAAATATTTTCGAAATAAATTTTGAAAATAATTTTGAAAAAAAATTTTCGAAAAAAATTTTGAAAAAAAAATTTCGAAAAAAATTTTGAAAAAAATTTTGAAAAAAAATTTCCAAAAAAAATTTTCGAAAAAAATTTTGAAAAAAAAATTTCGAAAAAAATTTTGAAAAAAAAAATTTCGAAAAAAACAATTTCGAAAAAAATTTTCGAAAAAAATTTCGAAAAAAATTTTGAAAAAAATTTTGCAAAAAAAATTTTGAAAAAAGTTTCGAAAAAAATTTTCGAAAAAAATTTTCGAAAAAAATTTTGAAAAAAATTTTCGAAAAAAATTTTGAAAAAAATTTTGAAAAAAAATTTTCGAAAAAAATTTTCGAAAACAATTTACGAAAAAATTTTCGAAAAAAATTTTGAAAAAAATTTTCGAAAAAAATTTTCGAAAAAAATTTTGAAAAAAATTTTCGAAAAAAATATCGAAAAAAATTTTTAAAAAAATTTTCGAAAAAAATTTTGAAAAAAATTTTGAAAAAAAATTTTCGAAAAAAATTTTGAAAAAAAATTTCCAAAAAAATTTTCGAAAAAAATTTTCGAAAAAACATTTGAGAAAAATTTTCGAAAAAAATTATCAAAAAAAATTTTGAAAAAAATTTTCGAAAAAAATTTTCGAAAAAAATTTTGAAAAACATTTTCGAAAAAAATTTTGAAAAAAATTTTCGAAAAAAATATTGAAAAAAATTTTGAAAAAAAATTTTCGAAAAAAAATTTGATAAAAAAATTTCGAAAAAAATTTCGAAAAAAAGTTTGAAAAAAATTTTCGAAAAAAATTTTGAAAAAAATTTTCGAAAAAAAATTTGAAAAAAATTTTGAAAAAAATTTCCATAAAAAATTTTCGAAAAAAATTTTGAAAAAAATTTTCGAAAAAAATTTTTAAAAAAATTTTCGAGAAAAATTTTGGAAAAAAATTTTGAAAAAAAATTTCGAAAAAAATTTTGGAAAAAAATTTTGAAATAAATTTTCGAAAAAAATTTTGAAAAAAATTTTCGAAAAAAAATTTGAAAAAAATTTTCGAAAAAAATTTTAAAAAATTTTCAAAAAAAAATTTTGAAAAAAAAATTTCGAAAAAAATTTTGAAAAAAATTTTCGAAAAAAATTTTGAAAAATATTTTCGAAATAAATTTTGAAAATAATTTTGAAAAAAAATTTTCGAAAAAAATTTTGAAAAAAAATTTTCGAAAAAAATTTTGAAAAAAAATTTTCGAAAAAAATTTTGAAAAAAATTTGAAAAAAAATTTTGAAAAAAAAATTTTGAAAAAAAAATTTCGAAAAAAATTTTCGAAAAAAATTTTGAAAAAAAATTTTCGAAAAAAATTTTGAAAAAAATTTCCAAAAAAATTTTCGAAAAAAATTTTCGAAAAAAATTTTGAGAAAAATTTTTAAAAAAATTATCAAAAAAAAATTTGAAAAAAATTTTCGAAAAAAATTTTGAAAAAAATTTTCGAAAAAAATTTTGAAAAAAATTTTCGAAAAAAATTTTCGAAAAAAATTTTGAAAAAAAATTTTCGAAAAAAATATTGAAAAAAATTTTGAAAAAAAAATTTCGAAAAAAAGTTTGAAAAAAATTTTCGAAAAAAATTTTGAAAAAAATTTTCGAAAAAAAATTTGAAAAAAATTTCCATAAAAAATTTTCGAAAAAAATTTTGAAAAAAATTTTGAATAAAAATTTTCGAAAAAAATTTTCGAAAAAAATTTTCGAAAAAATTTTCGAAAAAAATTTTCGAAAAAAATTTTGAAAAAAATTTTCGAAAAAAATTTTCGAAAAAAATTTTGGAAAAAAATTTTGAAATAAATTTTCGAAAAAAATTTTGAAAAAAATTTTCGAAAAAAATTTTTAAAAAAATTTTGAAAAAGAAATTTTCGAAAAAAATTTTGAAAAAAATTTTTAAAAAAAATTTTCGAAAAAAACTGAAAAAAAATTTCGAAAAAAATTTTTAAAAAAATTTTGAAAAAAAAATTTTGAAAAAAATTTTGAAAAAAAAATTTCGAAAAAAATTTTCGAAAAAAATTTTCGAAAAAAATTTTAAAAAAAATTTTCGAAAAAAATTTTCGAAAAAAATTTTGAAAAAAATTTTCGAAAAAAATTTTGAAAAAAATTTTGAAAAAAAATTCTCGAAAAAAATTTTGAAAAAAAATTTCGAAAAAAATTTTGAAAAAAAATTTTGGAAAAAAATTTTTAAAAAAAAAATTTTCGAAAAAAATTTTGAAAAATAATTTTCGAAAAAGATTTTCGAAAAAAATTTAGAAAAAAATTTTCGAAAAAAATTTAGAAAAAAATTTTCGAAAAAAATTTTGAAAAAAAATTTGAAAAAAAATTTTGAAAAAAATTTTGAAAAAAAATTTTCAAAAAAAAGTTTCGAAAAAAATTTTGAAAAAAAAATTTCGAAAAAAATTTTGAAAAAAATTTGAAAAAAAAATTTGAAAAAAAATTTTGAAAAAAAATTTTGAAAAAAAAATTTTGAAAAAAAAATTTGAAAAAAAATTTTCGAAAAAAAATTTGAAAAAAATTTTCGAAAAAAAGTTAGAAAAAAATTTTCGAAATAAATTTCGAAAAAAATTTTCGAAAAAAATTTCGAAAAAAATTTTGAAAAAAATTTCGAAAAAAATTTTGAAAAAAAATTTCGAAAAGAATTTTCGAAAAAAATTTTCGAAAAAAATTTAGAAAAAAATTTTCGAAAAAAATTTTCGAAAAAAATTTTGAAAAAAATTTTGAAAAAAAAATTTCGAAAGAAATTTAAAAAAAAAAATTTCCAAAAAAATTTTCGAAAAAAATTTCGAAAAAATTTTTAAAAAATTTTTGAAAAAATTTTGGTAATTTTGGTAAAAAAATTTTCGAAAAAAATTTCAAAAAAAATTTTGGAGAAAAATTTCGAAAAAAATTTTGGAAAAAAAATTTTCGAAAAAAAATTTAAAAAAAAAATTTTGAAAAAAATTTCGAAAAAAAATTTTCGAAAAAAATTTTGAAAATAAATTTCAATAAAAATTTCGAAAAAAATTTCAAAAAAAATTTTCAAAAAAATTTTCGAAAAAATTTTGAAAAAAATTTTCGAAAAAATTTTGAAAAATATTTTCGAAATAAATTTTGAAAATAATTTTGAAAAAAAATTTTCGAAAAAAATTTTGAAAAAAAAATTTTGAAAAAAATTTTGAAAAAAAATTTGAAAAAAATTTTCGAAAAAAATTTTGAAAAAAATTTTGAAAAAAAATTTTCGAAAAAAATTTTGAAAAAAAAATTTCGAAAAAAATTTTGAAAAAAATTTTGAAAAAAAATTTCCAAAAAAAAATTTCGAAAAAAATTTTGAAAAAAAATTTTCGAAAAAAATTTTGAAAAAAAAAATTTCGAAAAAAATAATTTCGAAAAACATTTTCGAAAAAAATTTCGAAAAAAATTTTGAAAAAAAAATATTGAAAAAAGTTTCGAAAAAAATTTTCGAAAAAAATTTTGAAAAAAATTTTCGAAAAAAATTTTGAAAAAAATTTTGAAAAAAAATTTTGAAAAAAAATTTTCGAAAAAAATTTACGAAAAAATTTTCGAAAAAAATTTTGAAAAAAATTTTCGAAAAAAATTTTCGAAAAAAATTTTGAAAAAAATTTTCGAAAAAAATATCGAAAAAAATTTTTAAAAAAAAAATCGAAAAAAATTTTGAAAAAAATTTTGAAAAAAAATTTTCGAAATTTCCAAAAAAATTTTCGAAAAAAATTTTCGAAAAAACATTTGAGAAAAATTTTCGAAAAAAATTTTCGAAAAAAATTTTGAAAAAAATTTTCGAAAAAAATTTTGAAAAAAATTTTCGAAAAAAATTTTCGAAAAAAATTTTGAAAAAAAATTTTCGAAAAAAATATTGAAAAAAATTTTGAAAAAAAATTTTCGAAAAAAAATTTGAAAAAAAAATTTCGAAAAAAATTTCGAAAAAAAGTTTGAAAAAAATTTTCGAAAAAAATTTTGAAAAAAATTTTCGAAAAAAAATTTGAAAAAAATTTTGAAAAAAATTTCCATAAAAAATTTTCGAAAAAAATTTTGAAAAAAATTTTCGAAAAAAATTTTTAAAAAAATTTTCGAGAAAAATTTTGGAAAAAAATTTTGAAAAAAAATTTCGAAAAAAATTTTGGAAAAAAATTTTGAAATAAATTTTCGAAAAAAATTTTGAAAAAAATTTTCGAAAAAAAATTTGAAAAAAATTTTCGAAAAAAATTTTGAAAAAATTTTCAAAAAAAAATTTTGAAAAAAAAATTTCGAAAAAAATTTTGAAAAAAATTTTCGAAAAAAATTTTGAAAAATATTTTCGAAATAAATTTTGAAAATAATTTTGAAAAAAAATTTTCGAAAAAAATTTTGAAAAAAAATTTTCGAAAAAAATTTTGAAAAAAAATTTTCGAAAAAAATTTTGAAAAAAATTTGAAAAAAAATTTTGAAAAAAAAATTTTAAAAAAAAAATTTCGAAAAAAATTTTCGAAAAAAATTTTGAAAAAAAATTTTCGAAAAAAAATTTGAAAAAAAATTTCCAAAAAAATTTTCGAAAAAAATTTTCGAAAAAAATTTTGAGAAAAATTTTTAAAAAAATTATCAAAAAAAAATTTGAAAAAAATTTTCGAAAAAAATTTTCGAAAAAAATTTTGAAAAAAATTTTCGAAAAAAATTTTCGAAAAAAATTTTCGAAAAAAATTTTGAAAAAAAATTTTCGAAAAAAATATTGAAAAAAATTTTGAAAAAAAAATTTCGAAAAAAAGTTTGAAAAAAATTTTCGAAAAAAATTTTGAAAAAAATTTTCGAAAAAAAATTTGAAAAAAATTTCCATAAAAAATTTTCGAAAAAAATTTTGAAAAAAATTTTGAATAAAAATTTTCGAAAAAAATTTTCGAAAAAAATTTTCGAAAAAATTTTCGAAAAAAATTTTCGAAAAAAATTTTGAAAAAAATTTTCGAAAAAAATTTTCGAAAAAAATTTTGGAAAAAAATTTTGAAATAAATTTTCGAAAAAAATTTTGAAAAAAATTTTCGAAAAAAATTTTTAAAAAAATTTTGAAAAAAAAATTTCGAAAAAAATTTTGAAAAAAATTTTCGAAAAAAATTTTGAAAAATATTTTCGAAATAAATTTTGAAAATAATTTTGAAAAAAAATTTTCGAAAAAAATTTTGAAAAAAAATTTTCGAAAAAAATTTTGAAAAAAAATTTTCGAAAAAAATTTTGAAAAAAATTTGAAAAAAAAATTTTGAAAAAAAAAATTTTGAAAAAAAAATTTCGAAAAAAATTTTCGAAAAAAATTTTGAAAAAAAAATTTCGAAAAAAATTTTGAAAAAAAATTTCAAAAAAAATTTTCGAAAAAAATTTTCGAAAAAAATTTTGAGAAAAATTTTTAAAAAAATTATCAAAAAAAAATTTGAAAAAAATTTTCGAAAAAAATTTTCGAAAAAAATTTTGAAAAAAATTTTCGAAAAAAATTTTCGAAAAAAATTTTGAAAAAAAATTTTCGAAAAAAATATTGAAAAAAATTTTGAAAAAAAAATTTCGAAAAAAAGTTTGAAAAAAATTTTCGAAAAAAATTTTGAAAAAAATTTTCGAAAAAAAATTTGAAAAAAATTTCCATAAAAAATTTTCGAAAAAAATTTTGAAAAAAATTTTGAATAAAAATTTTCGAAAAAAATTTTCGAAAAAAATTTTCGAAAAAATTTTCGAAAAAAATTTTCGAAAAAAATTTTGAAAAAAATTTTCGAAAAAAATTTTCGAAAAAAATTTTGGAAAAAAATTTTGAAATAAATTTTCGAAAAAAATTTTGAAAAACATTTACGAAAAAAATTTTTAAAAAAATTTTGAAAAAGAAATTTTCGAAAAAAATTTTGAAAAAAATTTTTAAAAAAAATTTTCGAAAAAAATTTTCGAAAAAAATTTTGAAAAAAAATTTCGAAAAAAATTTTTAAAAAAATTTTGAAAAAAAAATTTTGAAAAAAATTTTGAAAAAAAAATTTTGAAAAAATTTTCGAAAAAAAATTTCGAAAAAAAATTTTCGAAAAAATTTTTGAAAAAAATTTTTAAAAAAATTTTGAAAAAAAATTTTTAAAAAAATTTTCGAGAAAAATTTTGGAAAAAAATTTTGAAAAAAAATTTCGAAAAAAATTTTGGAAAAAAATTTTGAAATAAATTTTCGAAAAAAATTTTGAAGAAAATTTTCGAAAAAAAATTTGAAAAAAATTTTCGAAAAAAATTTTGAAAAAATTTTCAAAAAAAAATTTTGAAAAAAAAATTTCGAAAAAAATTTTGAAAAAAATTTTCGAAAAAAATTTTGAAAAATATTTTCGAAATAAATTTTGAAAATAATTTTGAAAAAAAATTTTCGAAAAAAATTTTGAAAAAAAAATTTCGAAAAAAATTTTGAAAAAAATTTTGAAAAAAAATTTCCAAAAAAAATTTTCGAAAAAAATTTTGAAAAAAAAATTTCGAAAAAAATTTTGAAAAAAAAAATTTCGAAAAAAACAATTTCGAAAAAAATTTTCGAAAAAAATTTCGAAAAAAATTTTGAAAAAAATTTTGCAAAAAAAATTTTGAAAAAAGTTTCGAAAAAAATTTCCAAAAAAAATTTTCGAAAAAAATTTTGAAAAAAAATTTTCGAAAAAAATTTTGAAAAAAAAAATTTCGAAAAAAATAATTTCGAAAAACATTTTCGAAAAAAATTTCGAAAAAAATTTTGAAAAAAAAATATTGAAAAAAGTTTCGAAAAAATTTTTCGAAAAAAATTTTGAAAAAAATTTTCGAAAAAAATTTTGAAAAAAATTTTGAAAAAAAATTTTCAAAAAAAATTTTCGAAAAAAATTTACGAAAAAATTTTCGAAAAAAATTTACGAAAAAATTTTCGAAAAAAATTTTGAAAAAAATTTTCGAAAAAAATTTTCGAAAAAAATTTTGAAAAAAATTTTCAAAAAAAATATCGAAAAAAATTTTTAAAAAAATTTTCGAAAAAAATTTTGAAAAAAATTTTGAAAAAAAATTTTCGAAAAAAATTTTTAAAAAAAATTTCCAAAAAAATTTTCGAAAAAACATTTGAGAAAAATTTTCGAAAAAAATTATCAAAAAAAATTTTGAAAAAAATTTTCGAAAAAAATTTTGAAAAAAATTTTCGAAAAAAATTTTCGAAAAAAATTTTGAAAAAAATTTTCGAAAAAAATTTTCGAAAAAAATATTGAAAAAAAATTTTCGAAAAAAAATTTGAAAAAAAAATTTCGAAAAAAATTTCGAAAAAAAGTTTGAAAAAAATTTTCGAAAAAAATTTTGAAAAAAATTTTCGAAAAAAAATTTGAAAAAAATTTTGAAAAAAATTTCCATAAAAAATTTTCGAAAAAAATTTTGAAAAAAATTTTCGAAAAAAATTTTTAAAAAAATTTTCGAGAAAAATTTTGGAAAAAAATTTTGAAAAAAAATTTCGAAAAAAATTTTGGAAAAAAATTTTGAAATAAATTTTCGAAAAAAATTTTGAAAAAAATTTTCGAAAAAAAATTTGAAAAAAATTTTCGAAAAAAATTTTGAAAAAATTTTCAAAAAAAAATTTTGAAAAAAAAATTTCAAAAAAAATTTTGAAAAAAATTTTCGAAAAAAATTTTGAAAAATATTTTCGAAATAAATTTTGAAAATAATTTTGAAAAAAAATTTTCGAAAAAAATTTTGAAAAAAAATTTTCGAAAAAAATTTTGAAAAAAAATTTTCGAAAAAAATTTTGAAAAAAATTTGAAAAAAAATTTTGAAAAAAAAATTTTGAAAAAAAAATTTCGAAAAAAATTTTCGAAAAAAATTTTGAAAAAAAATTTTCGAAAAAAATTTTGAAAAAAAATTTTGAAAAAAATTTTCGAAAACAATTTTCGAAAAAAATTTTGAAAAAAAATTTTCGAAAAAAATATTGAAAAAAATTTTGAAAAAAAAATTTCGAAAAAAAGTTTGAAAAAAATTTTCGAAAAAAATTTTGAAAAAAATTTTCGAAAAAAAATTTGAAAAAAATTTCCATAAAAAATTTTCGAAAAAAATTTTGAAAAAAATTTTGAATAAAAATTTTCGAAAAAAATTTTCGAAAAAATTTTCGAAAAAAATTTTCGAAAAAAATTTTGAAAAAAATTTTCGAAAAAAATTTTGAAAAAAAAATTTCGAAAAAAATTTTGAAAAAAATTTTGAAAAAAAATTTTCGAAAAAAATTTTGAAAAAAAAAATTTCGAAAAAAATAATTTCGAAAAACATTTTCGAAAAAAATTTCGAAAAAAATTTTGAAAAAAAAATATTGAAAAAAGTTTCGAAAAAAATTTTCGAAAAAAATTTTGAAAAAAATTTTCGAAAAAAATTTTGAAAAAAATTTTGAAAAAAAATTTTCAAAAAAAATTTTCGAAAAAAATTTACGAAAAAATTTTCGAAAAAAATTTTGAAAAAAATTTTCGAAAAAAATTTTCGAAAAAAATTTTGAAAAAAATTTTCGAAAAAAATATCGAAAAAAATTTTTAAAAAAATTTTCGAAAAAAATTTTGAAAAAAATTTTGAAAAAAAATTTTCGAAAAAAATTTTTAAAAAAAATTTCCAAAAAAATTTTCGAAAAAAATTTTCGAAAAAACATTTGAGAAAAATTTTCGAAAAAAATTATCAAAAAAAATTTTGAAAAAAATTTTCGAAAAAAATTTTCGAAAAAAATTTTCGAAAAAAATTTTGAAAAAAATTTTCGAAAAAAATTTTGAAAAAAATTTTCGAAAAAAATTTTGAAAAAAAATTTTCGAAAAAAATATTGAAAAAAATTTTGAAAAAAAATTTTCGAAAAAAAATTTGAAAAAAAAATTTCGAAAAAAATTTCGAAAAAAAGTTTGAAAAAAATTTTCGAAAAAAATTTTGAAAAAAATTTTCGAAAAAAAATTTGAAAAAAATTTTGAAAAAAATTTCCATAAAAAATTTTCGAAAAAAATTTTGAAAAAAATTTTCGAAAAAAATTTTTAAAAAAATTTTCGAGAAAAATTTTGGAAAAAAATTTTGAAAAAAAATTTCGAAAAAAATTTTGGAAAAAAATTTTGAAATAAATTTTCGAAAAAAATTTTGAAAAAAATTTTCGAAAAAAAATTTGAAAAAAATTTTCGAAAAAAATTTTGAAAAAAAATTTTCGAAAAAAATATTGAAAAAAATTTTGAAAAAAAATTTTCGAAAAAAAATTTGAAAAAAAAATTTCGAAAAAAATTTCGAAAAAAAGTTTGAAAAAAATTTTCGAAAAAAATTTTGAAAAATATTTTCGAAATAAATTTTGAAAATAATTTTGAAAAAAAATTTTCGAAAAAAATTTTGAAAAAAAAATTTTGAAAAAAATTTTGAAAAAAAATTTGAAAAAAATTTTCGAAAAAAATTTTGAAAAAAAGTTTGAAAAAAAATTTTCGAAAAAAATTTTGAAAAAAAAATTTCGAAAAAAATTTTGAAAAAAAATTTCCAAAAAAAATTTTCGAAAAAAATTTTGAAAAAAAATTTTCGAAAAAAATTTTGAAAAAAAAAATTTCGAAAAAAATAATTTCGAAAAACATTTTCGAAAAAAATTTCGAAAATAATTTTGAAAAAAAAATTTTGAAAAAAGTTTCGAAAAAAATTTTCGAAAAAAATTTTGAAAAAAATTTTCGAAAAAAATTTTGAAAAAAATTTTGAAAAAAAATTTTCAAAAAAAATTTTCGAAAAAAATTTACGAAAAAATTTTCGAAAAAAATTTTGAAAAAAATTTTCGAAAAAAATTTTGAAAAAAATTTTCGAAAAAAATATCGAAAAAAATTTTTAAAAAAATTTTCGAAAAAAATTTTGAAAAAAATTTTGAAAAAAAATTTTCGAAAAAAATTTTTAAAAAAAATTTCCAAAAAAATTTTAGAAAAAACATTTGAGAAAAATTTTCGAAAAAAATTATCAAAAAAAATTTTGAAAAAAATTTTCGAAAAAAATTTTGAAAAAAATTTTCGAAAAAAATTTTCGAAAAAAATTTTGAAAAAAATTTTCGAAAAAAATTTTCGAAAAAAATATTGAAAAAAATTTTGAAAAAAAATTTTCGAAAAAAAATTTGAAAAAAAAATTTCGAAAAAAATTTCCAAAAAAAGTTTGAAAAAAATTTTCGAAAAAAATTTTGAAAAAAATTTCGAAAAAAAATTTGAAAAAAATTTTGAAAAAAATTTCCATAAAAAATTTTCGAAAAAAATTTTGAAAAAAATTTTCGAAAAAAATTTTTAAAAAAATTTTCGAGAAAAATTTTGGAAAAAAATTTTGAAAAAAAATTTCGAAAAAAATTTTGGAAAAAAATTTTGAAATAAATTTTCGAAAAAAATTTTGAAAAAAATTTTCGAAAAAAAATTTGAAAAAAATTTTCGAAAAAAATTTTGAAAAAATTTTCAAAAAAAAATTTTGAAAAAAAAATTTCAAAAAAAATTTTGAAAAAAATTTTCGAAAAAAATTTTGAAAAATGATTTCGAAATAAATTTTGAAAATAATTTTGAAAAAAAATTTTCGAAAAAAATTTTGAAAAAAAATTTTCGAAAAAAATTTTGAAAAAAAATTTTCGAAAAAAATTTTGAAAAAAATTTGAAAAAAAATTTTGAAAAAAAAATTTTGAAAAAAAAATTTCGAAAAAAATTTTCGAAAAAAATTTTGAAAAAAAATTTTCGAAAAAAATTTTGAAAAAAAATTTTGAAAAAAATTTTCGAAAAAAATTTTCGAAAAAAATTTTGAAAAAAAATTTTCGAAAAAAATATTGAAAAAAATTTTGAAAAAAAAATTTCGAAAAAAAGTTTGAAAAAAATTTTCGAAAAAAATTTTGAAAAAAATTTTCGAAAAAAAATTTGAAAAAAATTTCCATAAAAAATTTTCGAAAAAAATTTTGAAAAAAATTTTGAATAAAAATTTTCGAAAAAAATTTTCGAAAAAATTTTCGAAAAAAATTTTCGAAAAAAATTTTGAAAAAAATTTTCGAAAAAAATTTTCGAAAAAAATTTTGGAAAAAAATTTTGAAATAAATTTTCGAAAAAAATTTTGAAAAAAATTTTCGAAAAAAATTTTTTAAAAAATTTTGAAAAAGAAATTTTCGAAAAAAATTTTGAAAAAAATTTTTAAAAAAAATTTTCGAAAAAAATTTTGAAAAAAAATTTCGAAAAAAATTTTTAAAAAAATTTTGAAAAAAAAAATTTGAAAAAAATTTTGAAAAAAAAATTTCGAAAAAAATTTTCGAAAAAAATTTCGAAAAAAATTTTCGAAAAAAATTTTCGAAAAAAATTTTGAAAAAAATTTTCGAAAAAAATTTTCGAAAAAAATTTTGAAAAAAATTTTCGAAAAAAATTTTGAAAAAAATTTTGAAAAAAAATTCTCGAAAAAAATTTTGAAAAAAAATTTCGAAAAAAATTTTGAAAAAAAATTTTGGAAAAAAATTTAAAAAAAAAAAATTTTCGAAAAAAATTTTGAAAAATAATTTTCGAAAAAAATTTTCGAAAAAAATTTTGAAAAAAATTTTCGAAAAAAATTTAGAAAAAAATTTTCGAAAAAAATTTTGAAAAAAAATTTGAAAAAAAATTTTGAAAAAAATTTTGAAAAAAAATTTTCGAAAAAAATTTTTGAAAAAAATTTTGAAAAAAAAATTTCGAAAAAAATTTTGAAAAAAATTTGAAAAAAAATTTTGAAAAAAAAATTTTGAAAACAAATTTTGAAAAAAACAAATTTTGAAAAAAAAATTTGAAAAAAAATTTGAAAAAAATTTTCGAAAAATAGTTAGAAAAAAATTTTCGAAATAAATTTCGAAAAAAATTTTCGAAAAAAATTTCGAAAAAAATTTTGAAAAAAATATCGAAAAAAATTTTGAAAAAAAATTTCGAAAAGAATTTTTGAAAAAAATTTTCGAAAAAAATTTAGAAAAAAATTTTCGAAAAAAATTTTGAAAAAAATTTTGAAAAAAAAATTTCGAAAGAAATTTTAAAAAAAAATTTCCAAAAAAATTTTCGAAAAAAATTTCGAAAAAAATTTTAAAAAAATTTTTGAAAAAATTTTGGTAATTTTGGTAAAAAAATTTTCGAAAAAAATTTCAAAAAAAATTTTGGAGAAAAATTTCGAAAAAAATTTTGGAAAAAAAATTTTCGAAAAAAAATTTAAAAAAAAAATTTTGAAAAAAATTTCGAAAAAAAATTTTCGAAAAAAATTTTGAAAATAAATTTCAAAAAAAATTTCGAAAAAAATTTCAAAAAAAATTTTCAAAAAAATTTTCGAAAAAATTTTGAAAAAAAAATTTTCAAAAAAATTTTTTTAAAAAAACTTTCGAAAAAAAATCATTCAAGAAAAATTTTCGAAAAATATTTTTAAAAAATAAATTTTCAAAAAAAAATATGAAGAAAAAATTTTTTTTAAAAATTTACCAAAAAAATTTTTTGAAAAAAATTTTTGGAAAAAATTTTTGAAAAAAAATTTTCGAAAAAAAATTTTGGAAAAAAAATTTTCGAAAAAAATTTCGGAAAAAAATTTCCAAAAAAAAAATTTCCAAAAAAATTTTTCGAAAAAAATTTTCGAAAAGGTTTTGAAAAAATTTGGAAAAAAATTTGGAAAAATTTGAAAAGGGAAGAAAAATTATCGAAAAAATTTCGAAAAACTTTTGAAAAACATTTCGAGGAAAATTCCAAAAAAAATTTCGAAAAAAATAATTTTCCGAAAATAATTTTCAAAAAATAATTTTTAAAACACAATTTTGAAAAAGTAATTTTAAAAGAATAATTTTCAAAAAATAATTGTGGTGTAATTACTGAAGTCGACTTTGGCGACGCATTAGTGAGTTAATGTAAGCGAGATAGTGAATGATTCGCGTATGTGGTTGCCCCATAGTCACGTCGAACGTTGAGAGCAAAGTTGTTTTTTTGCACAAGGTTTTGTATCGTGAGTTAATAAATCAGTTCTGCAATGGCACCTGGGGACTTGATTCTTCCCCTGCCTCGACCCACGTTCGGCCAAGAGCGGAACGCATTTATCAACATGCCGAGTCCGTTTGAACATTTCGACAAAAATATGCACACGCTATCGATTCGATGCCGTTGGGGGAGAAAATAATTAACATAACCCAAGGCGAATATTTTTTGTTAATTACCTCAGGAATTGGCTCGAATTTCGTCAGAGCGTGTAATCCTGACTCCGTAATAGGATTATGTATTTTTTTCCGCGGAATATATCCCAAACTTCTAGTTCCCTCCCTCCGCTCACAGTCCTCCGAAATATCCAGTTCATTCCCTTCTCCTTCTCCCTCCACACACCCTTCCCAAAAAAATGACCCGAACGTATTCTCCTAACGTAGCTTCCCAATAAGACCCAGAGATTCAAAATCTGCAAATATTACCAGTCTCTCCCCGGTAGCGTGATTGGAGTGGCGTTTAATGAATCTAATGTGCGACAATCCTCTCTCTAACAAGATTCGGGTCAACACCGGAGCACGTCCCGAGCAAGTCTATATGCCGTATCTTCCTTTTCCTTCCTTCCACTATCTTCGCTTCTTCCTCCACTGTTATCTTTATCCTCCCCTACTTATACCCCCTATTTATTCCCTCCGCCCTTCCCTCACCTCCAGCATCACTGTGTCATTTATAACCCCTTTCTCACTCACCCTACATATGCTTTTGTCCCTCTTCGGTGATTCGATAACAATAACATAGAGACTCGGTGGTTTTCACGCCTGGAGAACTGTGAGGGGAAAATATACTCGTTGGTTCAATCAGCACGCGCGGTCTTCGGTGATTTCCTCCGAGGTAGCAATCGCAACTCGTACTCCGCAACGATTGACGAACTTGACTCACCTCTCCCATTAGCATATGCTGACGACGACAGTTTCGTGGCGTTTTACATTTCAAAATACGGCATTCTCTTAGATCCGTAGAAATTCCACGAATCCTGTCCAGGGAATTGTTGCATGTTACCAAGGTTATCGTAAAAGGTCACAGACGGATCTTTATGAGCTATTAATTAACCTTATCATAACGAATTTTTTTCTGTGGTGATTATTCGCTCTTAAATCGCGTATAAAGCAGAATATTTAATAAATTTAATTTTTGCATGTGTTTACCATAAGGCAATAATAAATATGTCAAGTTTTATAAATCGATATAAATAATATATTATCTTGTTTTCCTTACATTTTCGAAATATAAAAATTGTGGCTTTGTAGGAAGCATTCTAAAATTCCCCAGCAAATCATATAATAAATCATATGTAGCAATTGGAAATATTCTGGACGTATTGAAAATTATCTTTAGTGACCGGGATCGAATTGGAAAGTGTAATGTATAATATATTATATGACGTAATTGAAATCTTCAATTGATTACGTCATATTATTATGAAATTCTAGCTCGACGTTTCTTTTATAGTAAGACAAAAAGAAATTATTCCATTTTACACTAATACGATCAATGTCACTTAATAACATTAACAAAATGATTAATACTTGATTCCAAAAAAGGTCAAATTACTATCTTTTGAAAATAAATTACTGCCGCGCTGTTTTCATAATTTTTCATCATTATATGCCTATGCGAAACGCATTAAATTTCTTCCTTTTCAGGATAAATTTCTCAAATTATGTTTATTTAAGATATAAAACTGAATATACAGGAAAGTATAGCATATTTTCTTTTATATTTTACTGCTTTTTATTTCTTTCTAAAAATATTGACGGCTCTTTTCGAATTTTTGCAATGATATGATACGAAATGATGTTATGATAAGAAAAATTTTCAAAAACGAAAATTTTTGTGGTAATATATTCTAACCTTTCCATAATTTCGATAAAATAGTCCGTGTTACTTTTATTATGCAAACAATTGCATTGTAATATAAGTTCTTACTAATTTTTGTCGGCATATCTATGTTATGATAGTGGCAAGAAGAATTTTTAACTAAAACAATTTCCACAGATTTTATTATGCAATAACTACCATTTATAGTACCGTGATTATAACCAAAGTAAAATAGTCGGATAGTATATATATAAACCAGTCAAAGAGGTTTATACTTGTATATACTATATAAAATATATATAAAGCTGTATTTATAATACTCATCTCTACAGTTAACACACTTATTCGCCCGGTGCTATTCAGATTAACTATTTTGTGAGACGAGTCGCATGCTATACATTTCGTATTAAAAGAGCCATGAAGTCTTGTTAATGAGGGATCCCTTTACGACCTAGCAAGTTGAAGAACGATCTGTCAAAGCTATCTCTTCATATACGCTTGAAATTTAGGCTTCTTCACTGCTCTCGACAACTTCACCTAATTCGACTAATTATTCACTCCGCTCTCTTTCTCTCTCTCTCCCCCTCACATTCGAATCGGTGTAACTTCATCAAAGACTTCTCAACCAACATTTGTTTTAATAAATATAACAATAGGCATATATTTTGTAGTAACTAAGATTTGAAAGGATGACAATGAAATATTGGCCCTATACCTATTAGAATAGACCTCCACGTCAATATAGGAAAACTTTCCGGAATGTCTCAAGCAGAAGGACGAAACTCATACCCTGGAAATTATTGCCCTATAGACGAGGACTCTAAGGTGTCCATTGGTTCTCTCCTATCCATTACACATCCTTCTTTCTTTTACTTTTTAATACAGTCATAACAAACATAACATAACATGACAGCTATGAATTTCGAGTTGACGTAAGCGAGCCCCCATTTGCTTTATAAAGGAAAAACGAACTTACCTACAAATAAAGAATGAAAAATAATCAACGAGGAACGGAAAAAAAATCCAAAACGCCAGTTGGACGCGTTTTTTTTCCTTCCTCTTATGCCGGCATACGTTTTCCGCACTAGCTCGCATGGTCGGAGAAGTGGAGTGGGTGGGGGGCAAATGGGGGAGGGGGCGGATGGGGATGGATTCCGCCCAAAATTTATGAACACATGGCACGTGAGTAATAAGACCAATTAGATTTTTTAAAAAAAGCTCTGATGTTCACATTTTGTACCTCTCGAGCGCCCTTTGCCTCTTCCCTCACCCCCTCTCTCTTTGCTCTCGACCTCTGGGACCCATTCTTTCGACCCAGAAAAAAACTGAAAAGAAAAAAGTGAGCGCACGTATATATACGTTCATTTATGTATCATTTTTTGTTTTTTCTTTGCCGTGTTCCTGTCCGTCTGTTTATATGAGAAAGGTTTTTATACTGACGCGGATGTAAATTTTAATTCCGTCGACGGAATACGATGCGCATTTTTCATCGGATTCCCTTCGAAGCCGAGACGATATCTGCTGAATAGTGATTATGGCTTTTTTTTAACGGTTTATTTTTTCATCTCGACTGGAGAGTTTTCTGTGTCGACTAAAAATAAACCGCGTTCCAATTAAGAATTCTCTCTTTGCTTTCCCATCGGTTCGCCATCCCGGCGCGGAATTTTCCACGGTTTTAGTTAATGACTCGGGTAATTGAACAGTTCGCGAAAAACTATGTAGGTATATTTATAAAGAGAAGTCGTACTGGAGGTTACTTTTTGGCTCAGGGCCTATTCCTTATACGTTAGAGATTCTTAATACAAAACGAATGGGAAAAGAATCGCGGACTATAAATAAATATGCATGAATAAATATTAGATATTATGATCAATTTTCCTTCAGATCCTTAGGTAATAAAGATGTAACAGTGAGAAAAACAATAATATTAGGCAAAAAATTGCCATTAGTTGAAAATTAATTTCTTAGTTTCAGCTTCTCCCCTAATATTTCGCCATATATGAAATGGTTGGAATCAGAGTGTTAATATTTCGTATATTTAAAGAAAATATTTCAATTTGAGAAATTCTTTAAATAGAATATTTCTTATCCGTGGAATTTTTGTTAACCTGTCTTAAAGGAACTAAAGGAAAAATTGCTGTAAAAAATGTAAGTGACCGAAAAAGCGATGACAAAATAATTACTTTATATGCTTTTCGTCAGTAAGAATTTTGACAAAATTTGTGTTCGGTAAAATTTAAAAAATATATGTACTTAGGTAATTGCCATTTTTATCAACATTAGACTTAATAAATTTGCCATTTATATGCAAATTTTCAATTATTTGACAATATTTTCAGATTTTGTTCACTCTTTTTTTAAATGTAGTTTACGTTTAGGTGATTTATGAAAAATAATTCACGCTTCACCTCAGAATAATTTACTGCTACATACGGTTTGCCGAAGTAACTTTTAACCCAAAGCGTTTTAAGTTACAAAGTCGAAATAATACGTAGCACTCAGCTAACCGAGAGATATGACAAAACAGCAACTTTACAATTGAAAGCTTGAAATATAAAGTATAGCTCAAGCATATCAATGTCATCATATATTCGTGCAATGGTTTCTGATAAGTTCAAATTGTAATTTCTCGGATAGGATGAACCACTACCCATCAAATCGTAATTCTGGATTACGTCAATGACCTTCACCATAACTTTTCCGAAGCTCGTAGAAAAGAGGATCAGCCACATGTTACCGATGCATAAATCGCAACTGTCATGGTAGGTTTGTTTAGAAACTATGTACCGTGCACTTAGTTCTCAGCTGGGCTTTTCTCAAATAGAAAATTAATGAACCATATCCAGGCCATTTAGTTGAATAAAAGATAAATTGGCTCTTTTATAATTTTATTTAAAATACAGTTTGCGTAAATATTTCATTACGCTATTGTCACTTTCAGTATTTTTTGAACGGTTGAATAAATAATCTTGATTTAAAGCAGAGTATTTAAAAGAATGCTTTTGTGAGGAATGTTTTTCATTTTTCATTAATTTTATAATTAAAGGATGAAAAGCAACCGTTATTTCATGCAATACCTGCTTATTAAAGAGAAAATTTTCATTCGTACTTTTCAAAAAATCATGGACAAATAGCTAGAAGATAACTTAAAAACGATTGTCGCAAAACGAAATGTTAATAAACTCTTTTCAGAGAGATTAGTTTCCCAAAGTAACAGATTCATTGAACTAGAAACGTAAGAGGCCAAATAAACTATATGAGGAAGGAAGATATATTGAGAGCATTGATTCATAACATGATTGAAGACATCCTAGCATGTAGCACACCTTGAAAAATCTTATTTCTGTTTTTATTATATTATATATTCTAAAATTTTTAGATAAAATAAATTATGCCATGATTTATAGTGGTAAGTAGCTCAATAACTCCATTTACTCGTATATTCTTAATTTCACCCAGAATTTCACTCCCGCCCAATTTCACTCCCAGTAAATTCACTCCCAGTGACTTAATTTTTTTTGTAAATAAGCACTAAACGTAACATTTATTTTAAAATAGTTTATGATAGCGAAATTACCGGGAGTGAGATTACATAGAACGATATTGAAAATATACGGAGCGCACAAGGCTCTAAATGTTCCGTAATTAAAAGTTCAGTGGTGAAAAATGGTGGCATTGTATGTCATATATCAAATTGATTATCACTTCACTGCCTAAGGAAAAATGAATTATATTCACTTAACCCTAACAACTCTTGAATATAAATAAAGCGATATTAATCATTCCACATTACTTCATTAGAATGGACCACCCTGTAGATATCGATTGGTTGATGATAAAATAATACAGATTTCTTTCAAACGTATCTGTTTTTAATGTCTCTCTTACAACTTGAAGCATACTTCTAATTTACACTCTTAAAAAAAAGAAAATTTTCATCCGCTTAATATTCCAACTTAACCTAGTTCTGACAAATCTGTAGAAACAACCCCTTTAAACTGAAACAATTCGGTCCCTAAAATAACCCTACAAACTTCATCCTCATTTAAAAACACCGAAACCTTTCGACCCGATCTCCATCTTCGACTGCCAAGTATGCGGACCCAAGAGCGTCCTCAAAAGTCTCCAAGATCCCAACTACGTCACACGACCTCCCTCACGCAACCGACGATGACTTAGTACTCCCCTTCCGCTATCCCATCTCTCTTTCCCCCACTCCATTTCATCCCGCCTCAATCCGAAGGGTTAACAATATCTATATCATCTCCTTCTCTTTAAGATAAAACAAAAGCATTCCCTCTTCTTCCTCACCTCTCGTTCTCCTCCGCCCTTCCTTCTTCACCTCTCTACTACATCTCACAGCCCCGCACCCTATACCCTCAACCCTGTGCGAGGGTAACCCCTTAAACCAGAGCAGAAACCCGTCGTTCCGCATCTCCCAACCTTAAAACCACGATTATCCGGGGCATTCCTTCTCCAAAAGGTTTATGGAGGGAGGGAGATAGGTAAAGAGATGGAAAGGGAGGAAAAGGAGTTGTGGGAGATACTACATTCCTAACTTCCTGATCCCACCTCCCTAATTCACAAAAGCCCACTCGTCGTAATTCAAGATAAGGTCGGAATAGTGGGGGTGGGAGGAATGGAGAGAGATAGAGAGTAGGAAAGGGAGGGAGGGGGACCCTCTCACGACACCACGACAATCCAATTACCACAATTAATTTTGGAAAGAGAAACACGAGAGAAAGGAAGGAGAGAGAGAGTGGGTTGTAAAGTGAGACCGCAAGAGGGTGCTGAGAAGGGGGTAAGTGAGAGAGACAGAGAGATATATGAAGAGGGAGGAGAGAAGTGTAAGGAAGGGAAAGCGAAGGATAGGTCTGAGGTGGAAGGCAGTTATTGTGGTGTAGCGCGTGCATATGTTCTGATATAGATAGGAATAGATGATTATCTCGGTCGTGATAGCCTGGTCACGTCCCCATTATATGGACATAGGTTGTCCTTTTTTAATTAACCTCACGCATTGACGCTGCGATTCATAATCATCCCGAATTATTCTTGCTACAAATTTAAATTTACCGTTTTGGAGAGCTAAATCACGACTAATTGTCGGTGAAGCGATTATTACTGTGGCTTTGAAATGATTTCGTAGGAGTGAGCATCGGTAATGCCAAACAAGAATTGATATGCATACTTGTTTATTGATAGAGATCCTTGATTCAAAAGATTAAAATAAATATAAATGTACCGCGAAATATGCTATTGTAACTAATTAAGTTTGTTTCAAGTTTAAAATGAGTCTATCTATCCATTTTAGAGGAATAATTTAAGAAAAGGAAAGATAAAAAGAAAACGCTGGCTAAATGAAGACTAAACATTATATTTTTCTTATTAAGAAACATATATCTTCAAGGTAGAGTTATATGAGATTTTATCGAAAATACTTATTAAACAGATACAGTTAATTGGCAAAAAATAGTTTAAATAATCCTATTTCCTTTCTATCGATTGCTAAGGAAGTAAAAAACACTTGAGACTTGTAGCAGAGGAACAATTAATTAAATCTGAGAATGCATTTTAAATTATCCTATTCGCTAAGTAAGATAATTGCGTGAACACATATTCCTAAGAAGAAATTTAAAAGTTGAGGAATGATTATCTAAATAAGCAACTACACTCACATTTTTCGAGACTGAATGAATTCAGTTTCCGTGAAAAATGAAAATAATTAGTGAGAATAATCCGAAAGATAAATTTTTTATATTGCATAATTCTATCACAAAAATGAAAGCATTTCATTTTCATTGCTTAAAAGTGCATTATTGTGTCTTTACTTTAAAATTTTTAATTTTATTATCTAATTTTTATTTATTATTATACAGGATGGGTAAAAAAATATACTCCATTTCAAAATTTATAAAAATAAATGAAATGCGAGGTGAGTGTGAATCAAATACTATTAATTTCTATCAATGTAGATTTTCCAATTGTCTTCCATCATTCTGAGCACATGCGAATGGCTACAGTAAAATGGCTGATTACAGCCCGTAGTATTACATGTCTAATATTGACCATGGCAGTTGTTATAAAATTATCTGAGACATTTTGAACCTACCACTGAAAGGATTATTTAGTAAAGTATTTTTTGACTTTTTTCTTATTAATCCACTTGATTGATCAATCCTGTCTTGAACGGTAATCCTCTAATTTCATTTTGAAATCGGATGCATTTTTTGGCCCATTCTGTGTAAGTTAGAAAATCGATTGCAATTATTGGCAAAAATTAATTTTGCATTAAATTTAACCATTTTGAAAATCTTAAATTTAAAAATCCTCTTTATTTAATAATAATGCACATATAAATCTTACTAACAGAAACATGCAGGTACTGTAAATATCATATAGACTAAAATAAATATCGTAAATCCATTTCAAAAGAAGGTTTATCTCAATACTACTTAGAAACGAAATTACGTGCGTTTTGGCGTTTCGGCGAAGTTTCAAATAAAGGTCTAATATGAATCGACCGTCCGGAAAGGCCTTTTGAATGATTGAGCAGAAATATTAACGATCATTATCCCTCACGAAGATAAAAATACGGCTACCAAATCTTCATCAATGTTACACGGCTGCGGAATTATTCAAGCTCGCCTCAACTGTCACGCACTTGGCCACGATACGAGATGAAAAAATGACGGACCATTTTATACGCGCCGATTTTGATTTTTTTCGAAAGGTCATTTTGGATGAGGGCATGAATTTTTGAATGTAATTCTTACTAAATTCGTGGCATTTCCAGTTCCGTCGATGAAAAAATACAAAAACCTTTTCGAGCGCGAAACTCTACGTAGCCACGATCATAATTCATACTCCTATAGAGAATCTTTTATCTGTAAGAGCTAATCATAGTTTCCCCTCAAAATTGTGTGCAAAATCTTCAAGTTTACTTTTTCAAGTTTCAGATGGAAACTTGAATTGATTTTGAAAATTTTGTTTTGTGGTATTAAATAAAATAATAACTAGCAATGGCATTCAGGAATAATTTACTATACGATAATTGTTACTGTATTTCATAAATAGGTAAATAACTGCCCTACCATTTTAACACAATATCCAATTTCAAAACATTTTTGTAACAGTAACAGCTTTATTAAAGGTTCCCTATATTTGATTCGGACCATTGCGCATTGTGGAAGTTTTTTGCAGTGTTTTACTGACTCTTATCAATCGTCTATTTCATTTTAAACGCTTTAATTTTACTGCATTCAAATGTAAAACTCGCGAAGCGTTGTTTTTATTGGCATGAGTAACGGAGTGAATTATCGTCAATTAGCATTCAACCTGAGAATTTCATTCATCCAGGTAATTATTCTTAATCATCGGTATCCACTGAAGCATCAATTATCTCGCCGGAGACAGAAAAAAGAAAAAATTGACACTTTCAGGCCGATTTGTTTTCATGCAGATTAAAAAATAGCAACTGGTCTTTTCATCGAACTTTTAATTTAGAACATTTACTGATGGAAACATTACTTTATATGCATAAAAATTAATAGAAGTCAATGATTCAAGTAGTTTTTAAGGGCCATTTAGGTCCATGTAGGTGCCTATTCCGTTATCAGCAAGACCAGTCGTTACAGCCTAAAATTCCACTCTATAGCTTTAAAATAATGTTTTTTTTAAATCGATGATTACAATTTCACGGTGGTACCACGATACGAAAAAGAATATGAGAAAATATCTATAATGTTAAAATGAAAAATATTAACGGAATATTCAAACAGATATTTCTCGGATAAATATATAATTATGTAATGAAAAATGAAATAAATAACAGTAGCACACACGATTTTTGTATTGCTATAATGAATATGAAAGCGGCCAAAGTACGTACAAGTATATTCCTTAAATTGAATGGCCGCGTAATACGCCGTATCGCATGAGGAAGTCATAAACTCCACTACGAGAGACATAAGCCATTGCGAACGATCTGCTTAGGTCTCTTAAGAGATTCCCTTCAAAAATTCATCCGAAAGGAGGAAAATACTCTTAAACCCTATCTAAATTCCCAGAGACGGTGAGAAACTTGTCTTCTATCTTTCTCTCTCTCACTCTCTCCTCTCTACTCCAACTCGAAGCTGGAAGGAGAAATGGACACCTCTTTCTCCCAAGTCCCATCCCTAACATATTCTCAAACTCTCTTTCCCTTAAAAATTATTATTATATTCGAGCATTCCTCCCAAGACGGTCGTAACCTTATCTTCAAACTCCTTCGCCCCATCCCTTTCTCTCTCCCTTCCTAGATATCGTTTTCTGACATGTATACCCATCCGAATCTCTCCCTTATTTTCACCCGAAGTCTTTCTTTTCCCCCTTTCTTTCTCCCTCTCTCTCTCTCTCTTTCTACCTCCCTCTCTCTCTTTTCCCTTGTTTTCTGCCTTCTATCTTCCTTCTTTAGGACGCTCAATCCCTATCTCATCTCTGGGTTCCATCACAATTTTCTCTCCTCTACCTAATTTCTTTCGACTCTTTCGTTTTCATTTCATTTTCTATTCGCTTATTTTCATCTCATTTCTTCCTCCCTTCTTCCTTCCTTCTCCCGAAGAGGGAATTTTTGGGCTTTTCCTTAATTTTTCTCTTAAGTTTCATAGTTTGAAGGTAACCATCCAGTTGATCTCGACCGATGTTTGCCCTACCTGCATTTTCTAACGCTTGCATAAAAGCCTCCCGATAATCTTTCTTTTTTATTCCCATCAGCCATTCTAAGTCCCATTTATGTTCTTTTTATTATTGTTTTAAAATTCAAACGAGACCTCATGACCACCAAATTGTGATCTGGGCCTTTGGGTTCAATTAACTATTTCTATATCTTTGTCTGACCATGACATAATCAATCTGATACCTCTGTATTTCTCCCATTTTCCAAGTGTACAATCGCCTGTTATGAAACTGAAATTTTACATAGAGAAAAAATATACCATGACCAGAAAATAAATTAAAATGCATAGGACAGCTTTTGGAATAGAGAAGGCGCGCGCGCCTACCTCGGCGAAAGCGATAATTCGCGGTCGGCAAACAGCGATAAGGGATCGTATCGGAGGATCAAAACACACAGTGGTTTCGTTTTTATCGTGAGAGAGTCTTAAACACTTCGAGGAGCAGAGATTGAAGTAGATGGTCGGATGAATAAAAGAAGAAACTTTCTTTCTCCCCATGGAGATATGTCCTCCGAGATGGGAATGAGTTTCCAAAATATATAGCATCAAGAATGCGCCGAGGGCGCACGAGAAAGGCTTGTCGGATTTTTGCTATGTGGCCATAATAAGTATATGACTTTGTGACACTTTTAACCCAGGCAAGTAGCGTATAGGCGGCGAGGCATAAAAAAAGTTCTCCAGGATAGGGGAAAGTTTCGGACTCAGGAAAGGGTGTTATTTTAAAGACATGATCGTTTTCTACTTGACGAGTGAAAATGTCCCGCGCAGGAAAATATAAGTGATTCAAGCAAGAAATTTCCTTATTGCTTTATCTAAATATCCCCAAAAAGTTAATATACCGAATTTTCCCCTCTTTCTAAGAAGCAAAAATGCTCTCCTGGCACTTAATACGGTACATAAGTTGAGGTTAGATGTAATAATTAGAAAAAATACTATAAAAACGGAGCTATCTGACTTTCTAAATTATATCATAATAAAACATATATAAAAGACAGTGTCAATTTGCCCCTTTGTCCTTTTGTCCTTTTGTCCCTTTGTCAGAAGAGCAGAACAGAAGTTACGAAAGGAAATCAGCCGACGTAGAATGATACTATACATTATTATGCGCTTTACCTTGGTGCTATTGCACCCCCTGCCACACACCATTGCGGTGGCTTGCAGGGTGAACTATAGATATAGATATAATGCTTTCTGAAGATTAATATCTCGCAAACGACTGAACCGAATTTGATGAAATTTTCAGGATAGCATTATGATATAATAACAAAACGTTTTAATGTATCTGTAATATATAAGAAGTATTATTCTGTCCTTTTGTCACTCCCTCTGTCACGCTCTGAAAAAACCGGAAATATACCTGGAAAGAGGGGACTAAGGTCAGCTTTGAAGCACAATAGATACTCGCGGCGAGGGTATCGAACCTTCGCTCGGATCGAAGGCAACTCTCTCAGCAGGAGAGTTTAGGTCAAAGAAGACTGCCTCAATTTTATTTCAGAATAATTGATCATCCCCGTCATTTTTGACGGGCACTTATACTAGTTATATGATATTTCAATCAGAATGATAAGCTATATAGCTCCTAAAATTTTATTAATATCATGTAGGCGTTTCGGCTACAAAGCAGCCGTTATGAATGGTGATTCACTAACAGTACATTCTAGATCTTTAAAATCGGTTATCGGTAAATTTGCCACTACATTGTAGTTGCAACGCACATCTGATTTTTGCTTCCTTTTTAAGGCTATCGGAGTTACATAATTGATCAATTGGATTCCAGCGAGCTCGATAAACCCTCTTTTGAGATTCTCTATCACTGAGCAATTCGCACATATTTTGTGAATCTCATAAAAATTTCCAACGGAATTCAAAACGCGTACTAACGGCACCTTTAATGTTTTTGGAATATTCCATATCCGTGTGCAGCGAAAAAGTAAAAACTGCACGGCACCGTTTGGATAGATAAATAATTTATTACCAGGGTTCAGGCAAAGTCATTTCGCATTAAACAGGGCATCGAACTCGGATCACCTTTCTCCGTAGACCCGACAATAAGCAAGCACTAGCGGTGAATCTCTCCCTCGAAATAGAGGTCGGGACTACTAGAGCGCCCGGCAAAATTTTTTCCATTATAAGGGGATCGTAATTTAAGTCCTTAAAACACGACCGGCCGCCACTACATCCTCCGTCGTGGAAGGGGAAGCATAAATAAAGAACCTTCCTAAACCCTCCAATTTTGACCCTTTCTGGGAATTATCCCTCCCGCCGTTCACTCTCTTTTTTCGATCCGTTTTCCGCAAAAATATTAATCCACTTTCACTTTCAAGTTTTTTTCCCAAATCGACCATTTTCAAAGAAAGCCGATTCTTTTAAAAACCTCTGTTCCCTGTCTGCAACTATCGAAAGGAGAGAATGAGATGAAGAGGATGGATGGGGAAAGGAATTTTTCTAATCCAAATCACTCGTAACTGCGATTCAGATTACCATTCATCCTCTCAACAGAACCCTTTACTCTCTCTCTCTTCTCTCTCTTACTCCCCCAGCCTATACTCATTTTCCTTTTCCATTTTAACTCTCCCTTTCTCTTCCCTTCCTCTTTCACCCTCCCCTTCTCTCTTCATTTTCGTCCCAATACATTGGTTTTTCTGTCCCCCTCTTTCCATCAACTCTTTCACCTCTCTCCCCCCCCTTGCTTCCCTTCCACCCCAGCTCCCTCTTTTCTCCCTCCAAACCTCCGTCCTCCCATCCTCCTCCCTCAGTTCGTCCCCTATTTTCCCCCTTCACCATTCATCATGACCTTTCCCCTTAACACTCCCTCCGTTCTCCTCTCTCTCCTTCCACTTTCCCACGACATCCTCATCGGTTACTTTGTATATTGCGGGTTTTTTTGTCTTTTTATGAAAAATATCCTCAACGAAAATTGTTCGAAAAAATGTGCTACTGTAAGGAGGGATATCGTTTTAGGAATTTGCGAAATTGACATGAGGGAGAAGAGGGGTGGAAAGGAAATGAGAGAAAGTCCTCCGTTTCATTTTTTTCCATAACAGCATTTAAATTATATAAGAAATGAGGTTTTTATGATGTTGATAAGAATTTTGTGTAGAATTTTGAAATTGAAAGAATTAATCAGTTATGAGATGAAATGCTCATTCCTCCTCGTTTTGTGAGCGATTGAATGAAAATTTCAGTGATTTCTATTTAATTGATGAAGTACTTATTAACAGATGAGTGCGATAGAAAGAGGATGGAAACCAAAAACTCAGCCGCCGTTCCGTGGTTTGCACTTCCTAACCGAGGATAAATATTTTCGGAAGTTTGCGATTATTTTTAGTGATACAATATGTAAATGAAAACCAAGGCTTGATTCAACACATTTTATATCCATTTAGACAGTTGCTTTATTTGTCGTAATGTTCATTAAATAAATGTATTTTCGACATATTTCTGCGTACGAACCAAAAACCATATTTCCTCGGAAATAAATCTTATATTTAAAGAAAATATGCGATAATTGGAAAAAATGGACAATAATGATTAATTTCCTAAAATTCACAAAGTAAATTTAAGATATCATAAAACAGTAAATTTAGTATTACAATTTTCAATCAGGAATCATCTCGATCATTTTTAATGAAAAAAATCAAGACGCATATCTTATCCAGTTTCATTTATTTAATCGACCAAATTTACTCACACATAAATAAAATGAAGAACTCACGAGACACGGTGAAGACAATGAATAGAATTGGAAAAATACCTCCAAATCACCCTAAAGGCGGTACTTCTGTGCCTTGGCACGTAAGTACCACCTTTACGGTGATTTGGAGGTATTTTTCCAATTCTATTTACTCACATATAGACTGTTTTCTAAATTTTACGGTAGAAAACGAAAGACACGTCTTATATGCGAATAGAAAAAATCTTGTGTGGCCAGCACATAACTTCCTCCATACAGGGTAATGAATAGAGTTGCAATATTACTTACGAGTTGCTCTCGGCAACATCATCATCAAGAATAACTAAGGGCAATTACACCAGCGAATAATTTTTAAACACTAAATAATTTAAAACATAAAAATACTTTGAGTCACTTTCCATATACAAAGAACTACACGTAAACAAAATTGTTATTTGGTGTTGTGGATAAGAAAAAATTGATGCGAGATTAAAATTACCATTGGCTGTCATTGTCTGTAAAATATGACGCTAGATGATATCGTGATAGTTTTTATTTCGATTAAAATTACCCTAGTCAGTGTGTGTGTCGCTATCAAGAATTAGAAAATATTACCATAACAATGGAAATAGCTCCTTCTCCTCAGTCCTAAACTCTGCAAAAGAGTGTGGTTCATCATGTTATGGGTCCCAATGTCTGTGTCTAGTATTTTACGGTCCAGAGCTAGCTGTTTTGAATCATGTATTCCTTGACATATTAGCTTTTTGGTTTGGCCCACTACGCATCGTGTTGATGTTCGTCCTCGTGGGCGGTTGCCGTCCACTTTCCCTTCAAACATTAACCTTTCCATGCTGTCTGTCCTTCTGGCTACATGCCCAAAAAACTTCAAAAACCTCTGACTAATTTTTGTTAGCAGTCTAATGCGTGCATCCAATTCTTTTAGTATCGACTCGTTGACGCGATGTGCAGTCCACGTTATGCGTAACATTAGTCTATAGCACCACATTTCGAACGCTTCGATTCCGCGTCGGTCCGCTTGTTTAATTGTCCACGTTTTGGCTGCGCATGTGGCTATCGAAAAAATCAAGCTATGTAATAGTTTCAATTTCGTGACTTTTGTTATAGTTCGATCTCTTCATATCCTGAGTTATACCACTGCCTTCCTCGCTATCGGAATGCGCTTCCAGATTTCAGGTTCGCATTCGCCCTTGTTGGTCACAAAGGTTCTCAGATATTCGAACCTGTCTACCACTTCGAAGCCAGCCACCTTTTGTACACGTGGATAATTGTTGTTTGCACGACATACGATCATTACTGTAGTTATTAATCGGTTTATTTCCAATCCATGTAATTTACTTTCTTCCTTTAGACTGTTCATTATGGTTTCTAGTTCATCTTGATTGAATCCTATTATTAATGTGTCATCCGCTTATATTAGGTTTTGACTCTTTTACCGCCCACTGCAATTCCGCTGTTCCACTCATTAAATTTTTTTTTGGATTATGTACTCACTGTATGTGTTAAACAGAATTGGCGAAAGTATGCATCTTTGTTGCACATCGACCAAGGTGCTGAATTTTTGTGACTGAACTTTGTCTACTCGAACCGTGTCTGTGTTACATTCGTACAACTGTTGAATCCGATGTACCTATCAAATGTAGGGGCGTGCCCATTTATTCTAATATATGCATAGCTTTCCCCATATAACTTTGTCGAAGGCTTTTTATAATCCAAAAAGCACATATAAATTGGGACCTTGTATTCCCTAGTTTTTTCGATGATTTGCCGGATATTCAATATTTGTTCTCGTGTGGATTTTCCCAGCAAAATCTTGTTTATTCATCTGATATTTGTGGTAGTAAGAAAGTTTTTGAGTGTTTCGTTAAGTATGTATAGTATGACCTTGCTAGCATGCGATATGAGTGCTATTGCTCTGTAGTTATTGCAGTCTGAACGGCACCATTTACTTGACCACTTCCCTGTACTCCATATCTTCTGGAATATCCCGTACATTGTTTCAATTCCTATCGCGCCCATAGCTTTTATAATTTCTGCGGGAATCCCGCCACTGCCTGCCGATTTTCGATCGTTAAGATTTTTAATAGCCCTCTCTACTTCTGCTTTAAGTATTATTATCAGTTGAGGATCATCATGGAAAAGATTGCTGCAATATTTTATTCACATTTCTGTAATTCCATCAGCGTCTGTTACAATGTTGCCCCGTTCGTTCTTGATGACCTGTTTTAGGTTTAAACTTTCTAGCTAGTAGGTATCTTACTTTGTTATATCATTCAAATGATTCGTTTCGGTTAGTATTACGTTCTAGTTCCAAGCATATTGTTTTAATGTGGTCGTTTTTGTCATTCCTGCATTTGTGCTGTATTTCTTTGTTATTGGCGTAATTTACTATCTTTATCAACTGGATCTGTATTAGATAGTTTAATCACTCTTCTCTGTTCTATCAATTCCATCGTCGTATCTTGTATCCAGTGTTTTCTTTTATCTGAAACTTTTGGTAGGAAACATCGTGCCGCTGCTTCTTTTATCCACATTTTGATCTCTGTCCAGGACTATTCAGAATCTTCTGTTGTGTTCGGACGTCCATAATCTAGTAGTGCCTTCTATAATAGCTATGTACTTAAAATAAATTCAGTCATAAAATCAAATTATATATTATTTACACACTCTGTTCCGTGAAAAATGTTTCAAACAAAAGTAGAAGAAAACAATTTTTCTACAAATTTGCCAAGTTTTCCAATTGTCTTCTAAAGGAGATAATTGGGTAAAACGGAAAGTGAGTGTTCTGCTTAACTAGTTTTAGCAAACATCTTGTAAATTCTTGATTTTTCAGTAAAATCTTAACTATAAAGCTTTCTGAATCTGAATAAATAAATAAAAACTACTTCTCAAGTCAGTACAAAGCCACACAGCAATTTATTATTATGTAATAGCGCAAACAAAATTCAAATCACACACACAAATAACGATGAGAATATAATGAAAACGTAATCCGGGAAGCTTAAAATGTTTATTTCCGTTGAAATCTTGAATTTGGCTTTTTCACGAAAACAATACTTCCTCCTATTTAACGGATAGATAAAGTAAAAAGGCAATGAAAACTCATTGCAGTATTATTATTATTATAGATGTAGCCCAGAAGAAATTCATAATATGCTATAAGATTACTCCTAACCGTTTAATTCAATATCGAGTGAAACACTAAGAAAGCTGGTAATAAAATAAAAATATGAAAATGCAAGGGGGAGAAACATGAAATTACAATTAAAATATAATTAATTAAGCACAAGTTTACGGGAACTTATATTTGTCTCTCTGTTCAACCGCGACAGGCACTTACTAAACAACCACACTCACGCACACAAACACGCAATTAAACAAGATAGGAAATGAAGGAAAAATCAATACTTAGGTTTACGGGAAATTATTCTGCGCCATGGACACACGCAATTGCCTAAATCCGGATGCGGCCCACTATACAATTCCATGCGGACCACCGCCAGTTTTTCATAGTATTCAAAACTTTTTTCATTTATTTTAATTATCTACCAAATATTATTTTCCGTTTAGCAAAATCTGTTAAAGTATCTAACGTTGAATTGCGACCTCTATTCAAGTATGTTCTTTTTAATGCTGCTTTTTGTTTTTCCTCAAAGTTATTTCTAAGATTGAATTCCATCATGATTTGTAACATTGAAATGTTAACCCTAAAAAGCTAATTCTAACTTGATTTCCACGCATATGGTGCCCTAGAATCTCTAGGTAATTTACGATTTAACTATAATCAATTGGCACACTCGCAACTTCTTTAATACTGTTTTTTTAGCATTTTTCTAAATAATATATTATGAGATTTAGAAGCAACCTCATACCACAGTATTCTTCGTCTTAATTATTTATTACGAAACTTCATAGTAAATACAAATAAATAATACTATGTAACAATTGAAACGACATTTTTCAAATTTATTTATCCTGAAAAGGCGCTTTTCAGAAAAGCGTTAGATACTCGGCGAACAGTGTTTTAGAGTTACGCGAGCTGTCAAGACCAAGAAAACTTCACAGCCATTCATGTATGCGTCGTGTGCAACGTTATAAGTAGTTATTGCTGTGGTATTATTGTTCTACATCATAAAACAGAAAATAAAGGAGAATAATTTGTATGCCTGTAATATCCATATACTTATCGGATCCTGTAAAAAATTACGACAAGGATTGAATTCAGGTGCATTTTACATTTTAATTTCCACTTTACTAATAATAGTGGGACTCATATGCGAGTAGATACACAGAGTGATTGATATTTATGTATAGTATAAGTATTTATCAAATTTAACTTTCACGTATACGAGGTTATCAATACTAATACCATTAACGCGCAGAACATATTTTCCGCGGTTTTGTTGTTTTTGTAGTAGTATGAGTTTCTTCCAGTCAGGAAAGAGTGTAATGAGACCATTGTATTACGTATATGAGAAATTTTGGGCAATGTATGTTATACCGATTTTGTCTTTTCTTGCAAGCGGGAGGGCAACGGGCAGATATATCTTTCTGTTCATCTTTGATTTTCAGCTATTGCACGGCTATTTATTACATAGGCACGTTGTAAAATTCTAATCACTTTTTGGGTCGCGGCTGTTAGGTCGACCATATTTCAGTTGGCCATGGCATCGAATCTTCTCCGTATCCCAGTGGTAGAAATACTTCTCTTACTAGACTGCTACATTCCTCATTTCCCAATTCGTAGATAATCAGATGTAAAAATATTATATATTATATAGAATATTTTTTTACTATTTACACGAGTATATTTAAAAACTCGTTTGACCATCCAATACAAAAGCAAAGTGAAAACTGACCCACCACCAGAAAAATTTGAGCATAAATGATTTACGCTGTATTAAAAAATCAGTTATAATATATTTTGTCTTGCACTATTTAGCGCACAGAACAACTCCCTTTACCCAGCACAATCTCAATTCCAATCTATAGATGTATTTATCGCTAAACGGTTGTAATTTAAGCGTATTTTTCTTTCTCCAGGAAAATATAAATTTATTGGTTTCATTTAGTACTTAAACTAATGCCATGGCTTCAACCGGATAAGATGTAGGCTTAACTATGGTTCGTGAACTTAAAAGGAGTAACTAAAAAAATTGTAAGGAAAATATAAAGGAAGTCAGACCTTTATTGACCCGCTTCCCATTCAATTCCCCCTGTTCTGCTAAACAAAATCCAGTGTTTTAAAAATATATTTATTGCTGCCTACAAAATTAGTATTTAGATTCTAGAAAAGAAATACGGCCGTCAGTTCAAAATATGGATGCACCAACCCAATTTTCTCAACCTTAGCAAGTAAGCACCACAACCACCAGTATTAAAAATCTCGTTTACAAGCACTAACGTAATTCCATAAACATTAATTTCCCCTCATTTTAAATTATACGAAGACAATATCTGTCAGAGATATTATAATATCCGACCTAATGCCCAAACACTACTTATGGAAGTTGTGTAACTGTGGCATTACACGAATTACAATAAGAGTTGAAAAAGGCAAAAGAGCTTTAACCTTTCCATTATGAAGCAGAATACGAGACTAACACCTCTCACTACGCCCACGTAACATTTAGTTTTTTATCCCGAGGTAAAGCCAGATTCGAACTAAAAATACCAATATAATAGAGCTGGTTGAAGGCTTATTTATTTTTATCTCTGCTTCTACTCGCTTTCATCCGTTCCCTCTAATATGATGCTGTTTCAGTAGTATCCGAGAAAATCGCTCTATACCTTACGATATTCTTTTAACTCTTTCAATACAAGTTGCATCTTTAGAGCATTGTCAACAATTGATTCGATTGGTGTACGCACCCAGCCGTCTTGCATTCATTAAAAGTGAATATGAATCCGAAGAAACGACATAAAATGATAAATCGTTCAGAATAAATAGGTATATTCATGCCTTTTAGGCCATATGAAAACAATTTTAACATTAGCTAAATTGCACGTAAAAAGAGGTTACTAGATTTTAGTGTACAATTTATCGGCGCATTGCGTGCTGACGTCATGTGAACTTGTACTCGAGTGCGTAGAAATGAAGTTAAGAAAAAGAAAAATGGTGATAAAAGAGAGATAATATGGTAAAAAGTGAGAGACGGCGTTGGTTAGCGAGTATCAGAGTTAATCATGGCCATCTGTCAAGTAATTGGAGCTCGTGGGCAAAGAAAAAATGAGGCTGCCAAAATAAAAGGCACAACACAGGAAATATGTGGCCGCGAAAAATATCACCTATTAAATATCTCCATAATAACGCGGTTTACGCGTCTTTAATCTAAATGTCAATTAATTAAAAATTGAATACGATTATGGGCATGCATGGACATGCTCTTTGTAAAAAAACAGAATTTACTTTTGTCTCCACATTGATGCATAATAACGTCGGTAGATTTTACTAAATTTTCATCAATTTTTCGCTTTACAAAGAGAATTTCTTGATTAAATCGTGTTAGTTGATTAACAGTTGTTTGATTACATAGAAACTTAACTTTCAAAAATATCTCGTTTGATGCACCTAATTAGATTCTGCGAAGGGTATGTACATACGGTCAATTGAAAAATATGCATTTATCATGTGAGATACATAAGTTTCCCAAATAGTTACAAATATTTTTAGAATATTATTTTAGAACTTAATATTTATATTAACTTGTGCATTAAAAATAATTGTGATATTTCGTCATACGTATCATGTAGATATAACTTAGCATGTTACCCAACGACAACAATTTATTATTCATATTTTCATAAGTTCGTTAAAAGTTATTAGCAAGAATATGTAGTATTACAATTAAGTTTTGTTAATCCGAATTCGAATTCAAATTTTGAATTAATTTAAATTTTTATGACGCATGACGACTCCTTTAATTTTTATGAAAAAAGGACGATCCCTCGTGCGCAAAGCAAAATGAATTTTCAGCAATGCTAAATCATGTTCGATATATAATATAATTGAACGGTAGTTCGTTCCCTCGACATTTCATCCAAATGTAAACGTCACAGAGCCAATCACATATAAAATGAGAATAAGAGGATTATTTGATTTCGTTTTAAATTGAGAAATTAATAACCATGCAAAAATTCCAATCGAATCAATAAAAAAAATAAGAATACCGATTGGAAATTGGAGCCATCTCCATCTTCGGGAAATAAAAACTCAATTGAAAACGATAGAATTTGGTCCTTTAAACGGTGGTGGATCAAATAGTAATCTTTCGGCATAAAAGAAGCCCTCTTGCCTTATTATGACTCTCCCGATTATAGGAAATCAAGATAAATAGTATTTATTCTCTCTTTCTAAAAATTTCTCCCCGTCTCCCGAATTATATTCTAGTCAGGGTTGCTGTTATACGTAATATGGCACAGATATAACTCGACAAATGTAAACTTCGACGGCTGTAATTCTTCGTATTCACGCTGGCAGGATGAAATGTACCAAGAAGAACGTCAAATGATAGCTAATACTGAATTTTGAGAAGGCGGGCGTGATAAGACCAGAGAAAATTTCGAATAGTTCAATACGGTGTATCATGCGAAGAAGAAATGAAAAGGCGCGAGAAGAATGGCGATGGCGTGCAGGAAATAGGAGAAGTATTGGAGCAGAGTTAATAATAGCTGAAGGATGCGAAAGGAAGAGAGATGAAAGGTAGAGAAAGTATGACAAGAAAGGAGAGAGAAGTGGGGTGGGAAAAAAGAGGGAGGAGTAGGATAGACGTAGACAGATGTGGAAATATGAAAGAGGGGGAGAGGTTAAGAGAGAGAGGAGGAAATAGGAAGGAAAGAGAGGTGAAAGAGAAGTTACGTGGAGAGAGAGAGGTAGAGAGAAAAATGTGAGACAAGGAGAAAGAGGAAGAAGGAAAGGGATGGGAGGGAGTTTCAGGAGAAAGGAGGGAGGGGGAGAAGAGAGTGAGAAGGGAGGAGGAGGGGGAGGGAGGGGGAGGGCGGAGAGAGAGAGGACGGAAACTTTTCCAATTTGGCCAATGAATGCTTCGACCCGCCGTTGCACGGCAGTCTCTCCTGTATTGAAGTACGTACTCCTGCGATTCCAATTTGTGGCTTGAAATTAACTCGGATTTATGACCGAACAGGGAGAGAGGTGTTGTTTGGAACGTGGTGTTCAGTTTTTTTTTATTTGTGCGTGCATTTGTTTGCGAGGTAAAACGGATGTATGCGAGGCGTGGAAATATTCGGTCGAGTTGCAGGAGATCGCATTTTTGGGTCAAAATGGGAATGAAAGGGAAGTAGCCTAAACGAGGTGTCGCTCGCTGGTCTTGTCGGCACGTAACTCGGACGAAGAAATGTCGATCGAAGAGTTTTGATACGATGAATGTGTGTGTGTGTGCGCGCACGCCTGCGTGTGTATCACTCTAACGCTCTGTGACGAATGTGGGCGAGCCTGGCGTTTTCATGAATGTTTACAACGTCCAAAATCGAAAATCTCAGGGTGAGAGGGGAAACCGTTGATTGTTGCGACTGCATGTACGCGTAGATATTCATTTTTCCTCTTCGTCAAGGCGGATTCTTGCAGTTTCGGTCCTTACTGGGAGGTCATTTTTTTCCTATGACAAGAGATTTCCGGACTTCGAGTTTAAGAAAAAACGAAATAAAAGTTTGATTCTTTGGTTAAATTAATTTTGCGAGTATTTCATTTCTTATTGGAGATGAAGTTTTATTAGTTACGGAAACGTTTTTGGTGTTATGATTACATTTCCCACTGCTTATTTTCTCTGCTGTTAATAAAATTAACTCGACTGTTAAATTAGGGTTTTAATGCCCATCAATAATATTTAAAGCATAAAGAAAGTTCATCCACGAAATTAAAACGGTTGCGACGAAAGAGTTAACTAAAAGTGCATTTTACATTATCTTCGCCTAAAATGCACCTAGAAAATCTGTCACGGTTTATTGACTGCAGCTGAGATAGAAATGCCAGAACATACACTAATTTCTCCTCTAATCACATTTTCTGGAGCATTAATATTGGACGTGTAATAAACTTATTTTATAAAATTTAAACGATAGACAAATTGAAAAGAAGGGGTTTTTCGGTGTTTTAAATGTAAAATGACTTTTGCCAACCGTCGAATATATTATTCTTCGATAAATATGGCTTTCTTAGTTCTAAGCTAATATAAAAAATGATTTTATCTGTTTCTGCGCATGAATTTCTTTCGAGAAATATTTGTCTTTATGTCATAGCAATTGCGCTTATTTGTTTTTCTATCTTTTCCATAGACATTCGTGATTGCGGATGACTTGATTATAATACTATTTTGCAGTTTCTAGCCAATAGCGAATGGAACTATGAGTTGTGGAGACAAAACTACACCGCCTCATTTACACCAAGAATAACTGCCACCGTTCCTCATTATTTACGACCGTATTGTTTCTTTTTTATAATTTAACAGTAGAGGTCGGGCTTTCAACATTAAAATTTATGTTCAATCATCGTGCAGCCACAATCAATTTAGTGATTTGTAGATCCAGTTTTTCCCACCAAGTTCCTTTATTTAATCTGACTTTTAAAAAAAGTACGATTCTTAAAAGGTTCTACATAAAAAATATTTAAATTTAATTTTGAGGCGTTAATAAATTATTTTATTAAATTACCCGCTTTTTCCAAATAGCCATTTACGGGACGATAATGATCAGTTGAATGATTTTCAAATATATGTCAATGCAAATGATTGAACTGTTTCATAAAAAAGTCTATTAAAATAATAAAAGTGTCAATGTACGAAAAGATGTTTTACTGCAGGACAAAATCCAAATTAAAATCATTATTATGGCTTTGGATTTCTGTTTAAACATTTAATTATAATTTATAAGTATACTAGCAGGGGTGCCCGTTGAATTTCAACGGATTTAGTGAATCTAAAACTTGGACCGTGTAACATGTTAGCATCGCAAGAATAAGATAGTACACAGTTATACCCGTCGAATAAAGCAAAAATGAAGAAAACCGCTCCGTATTTTCCTATTTAGATGAATGAAGGAAAAAATCTTCCACCCTCTCCTTCCCTTCTCCCCCTCCCTCCCCTCTCTCCCTCTAATTCCCTCTCTCCATCTCCCCCTCCGTTACCATCCATCTCTCTCCCTTCCCATCTCGTATTAAAAGCATTCAAAGCGAACAAACTTACAAACATTCTCCTTTATATGTTAGATTAGAAGATAATTCAATTAAAAACAACAAATATTTGGTTTCCATGTAAACAAATTAAAATCGTACACAGAAATTGACAAAAGATATTACGTTAAAATTTTTCCCATATAAATGCATTGAACTCTCAATTTCGCCGACAACGGGAGTAGTCATGGTAGCTTATAATGGGTACTGTAATAAAACTGATAAAATCACGTATTTTATTGATTCTAAATGCATTTTTATGCTAATGCGAACAGGATTCGGATTCTGTCTTCAATAAAAATAAACTTTGTTCTTTTCTTCGTAGAACCATTCAAGTCTCAAGTTCGTACCATGTTTCTAAGTAATTTAAAAATTGAAATGAAAAATAAGCTGCACTCGTCCCTATGTTATTCAAATGGAGAAAATGAAAAAAGAAAATATTTCTGTCTGTGTGAGGTGGTTGTCGGGGTTCCCGGAGGCTTACGGACAATTCACCGACCACAATACACCGAAGGAAAATTCACCGACCACAATTCACCGACGGAAAATTCACCGAAACCACAATTCACCGAATCACAATTCACCGAATCACAATTCACCGAAAGGTAAATTCACCGACCCACAATTGATCGAATGCAGTATTCACCGAGATTTCCAATTCACCTTATGAAGACGGGGAAGAGCGGAAGTAATACAAGCGGAATGTTGGCAACAATGACACGTAACAATAAACCATTAACGTTTAAGGAGGAATGGGTATGGGGAAGATAGAAGGAAGATGGAATAGTATGACAAAATGAAATAATGGCATCATGGATATCCTTCCATTACAAATCTACATCTACATCTACATCTACATGATACCCTGCAAATCACCAGACTGGTGGGTGGCAGGGGGTGCAGCACACCGAAACCTACCTAATAACGTCCCTCGTGGGAATCACTCTCCTGTTATGATCCCGTATGGTCCTTGGGAAAAACGAGCTCTGATATCGCTCGGTCCTACAGTCGATCTCTCGTATTTTATTCTCGTGATCGTGCCTGCCCATGTACGTAGGTGCCTCTAATATTCCTGAGACCTCCTCTAAGAGAACTTCCGACCTAAATTTCTCCAGAAGCCTTAACCTAGCGCTAATTCTGCGATCCTCTAGCGATATCCAATTCAACTCCTTCAAGAGTGATGTGACGCTTAGTTTTTGCTCATATTTTTGCTTTACGAATCTGGCTGCTCTGCGTTGGATTCTTTCTAACTCAAGTATTTGTCCCTTTTCGTACGGATCCCATATGCTGGAAGCGTATTCGACCTGAGATCTGACCAATGATAAATAACACGTTTCTCGTACCTGTTCTGTGCTACTTCTTACTATTCAGCCTACGAAGCCCAATTTCTTATTAGCTGCGCCTACGATCCTTCGAATATGCATATTCCACGATAGATCACGACAAATGGTGACTCCTAAATATTTATCGTACTCTGCAGATTGGATATTCAATCTATCAATTCTGTACTCCGAGTCTAATTCATTGTTCTTACTCTTCCAGAAACTCAATAGGGAACATTTGCTGTGATTAACTTCGATTTTCCAATCTTGACACCATGCTGAAAGGGCGTTTAAATCTTCCTGGAGCGATTTTTGGTCATCCTGACTCTTTATCTCCTTATATAAAACGGTGTCATCTGCGAAAAGTCTTATTTTGCAGCGAACTACCGAGCAGATATCGTTTATATATATCAGGAATAGTAGTGGGCCTATGACACTTCCCTGTGGAACACCTGATGCGACTTTTACCGGGTATGAAGATTTCCCATCAATAACTACTATCTGTTTTCTGTCTGAGAGGAAGTCTTTTACCCAACTCACGATATTAGGGTTTATGCCGTACTTTCCTAGTTTTCCTATTAATTTATTATGGGGTACTTTGTCAAACGCTTTTTTAAAATCAATGAAAATGGCATCAACCTGAGTGTTTTTCTCTCCGCATTGTAACAATTCGTTTACGAACAGGGCGAGCTGCGTTTCGCATGACCTACCTTTCCGAAACCCGTGTTGGTTTTTGCTTAGTGAAGAACGACCGTCTAAATAACGCAGAACAGAGCTAACAATTATATGTTCTAGAATCTTACACGATAATGACGTCAAGGAAATCGGTCTATAATTTTCGGGGTTCTCTTTATCACCGCCTTTGTGGATGGGCGTTACGTATGCTAGCTTCCAGTCTTTTGGAACGGTACCATGTGCAACGGATTTTTCGAATATTATTTTCAAGTAAGGTGCGATTACCGAGGCTAGCTCTTTCAACACACGCGCGGGTATGCCCTCCGGCCCGGGAGACTTATTTAGCTTAATAGACTCTAGCTGGTGCGCGATACCTGTTTCCGAGAATATCATATCTTCCATCGAATTTCCCTCATCATTCAAAGCTGGTTCCTCAAATTCGTTGCTCACTGAAGTAAACGCTTTCTGAAAGTGTTCATTTAACAAGTTCGCTTTTTCCGCGCTGTCATGTACTACATCACCTGCCTCCGTTCTCAAAGACGCTATGGTGGGGCCTCTACCATGAACCTCTCTAACGTACGACCAAAATGCTTTCGGATTTTCTTTCAAATTACTATGCAGAACTTTCTTTTTGTAATCATTAAATGCTTCTCGCATTGTTACTCTAGCTCTTGACCGCGCCTCTCTGTATTGTTGCCGTATCATTGACCTCTGTTCCTCTGTGACTTTTGAAGAATTACTATTTAAGCGAGCGTGAAGTTTTCTTTGCCGTCTAAGAGCGCATCTAACTTTCTGGTTGTACCATCTTGGTTCCGCACCATCACGTTTAAGTTTATGTGGAATAAATTTATCCGTACCCTCTCGCATCATATCCCTGAACACGCACCATAATTCCTCTGTACTAGCGTCGATAGATGCCCCGCAGAAATAAGGGAATTGTGTCTGTAAAAAAGACCTAAATTTCGAGAAATCGCCTTTGGCGTACATATATACGCGTCTTCTAGCCTTAACCTGTTTCTCCACTTTTAGCTTAAATTCTACGTACACAGCATTATGATCGCTTATTCCTTCCTCTATGGAAAGCTTGTTCATACGCTCGGGGTAATTCGTTACGAGTAAATCTAATATATTGTTCGATCTCGTGGGACATCTTACTAGCTGACACAACGAGTGTTTAACGAAGGTTTCTATAAGTGCTTCGCATGATTCACGCTCTCTACCACCGGGATCAAAGCAATTATGATTCCAGTCTACTGAAGGTAAGTTGAAATCTCCTCCTATTATAATAGCCCTCTCTTTATTTTTCGATATTAGCGTTGCTACTTGTTTCTCGAGATTATGAATAATTTCTAAACTTGCATTGGGAGGCCTATAAAATGCGCATATATTTGCTATAGTGTAATCGCTTCCTCTAACTCCACACCAAACACTTTCTATTTCGGTGTCATTAATCGGTAGTGGAAAACTTTCGTATGCCTTGCTGACTGCTATAAATACTCCACCTCCCGTCCGGATACTACGATCCTTTCTAAAAATTCTATAGTCTTGAGGGAATACCTCCTGACTTGCAATCTCGTCAGTGAGCCAACTCTCTGTACCGATCACGACATCGGCTTCTAGACTACGAATAATATGCTCAAAATCGGCAATTTTCTTACGGATGCTGCGGCAGTTCAATACGACGACATTTAATTTCTCACTATCGCTTCTCAGATAAACCTCAGCCTTACCATTCGTAATCGTTCTAGGAATACATCTACATGCGTTCTTCATACTATTATTCCGCCAATTGGTTGATATAGCATTTTCTTTCTGATCGCGTTTTATTTCACCATTTTTATCGAAATCCCAAACGTTAACACTATTGACATCACGGATGTCAGCGCCTTCATCGCTCGGTAACTCTAATTTATTTGCGGTATCGGCCGGATTTCTCGTAATATTGTTTTCTATTACCCTCTTAATTACACCTATTCCCCTAAGACGCCTACACTGTACCCTGCTCTCTAGCCTAAAAAAGCCCTACTATGCTCAAGGATCCTACGCGCTACACCCTGGGATGCCTCCGGCGTGTAATGAACCCCCGAGCCATTTAGGGGTGCCCCACACGATCCAAGAATCGGACGAAGGTCAACGAAATCCACCCCCATGTCCCTACAGAAAGACCATAACCTTCGGTTTAGCCCCTCCACCCTACTCCAAACCTCAGAGCCACAGTCAATCCGCGGGACAATGCTGCAGATGGTTAAACGCACATTAACCCCAGACTCCTCTCGGACACGACCGACCTCGGAGTTTAAGTCCCTAAAGGAACTCAAAATCTCCTCGGAGCCGCGCTTCGAGGCGTCATTGGTGCCAACATGCGCCACCACCCGCAGACTAGAGCAGCCCGTGCCAACGACCTCTTCCCGAACCACCTTCGTCACCTGGGGCACCGTACCTCCTGGTATACACCTGGAGAACACCCGCTCCACCACTCCCTCCCGGCGGGCCCTTGATAGCAAAGGCGCCATCACACGCCGGACATTAGAGCTACCTATCACTAACAACCCTCCCTTCGCAACCCGACTCCTCTTAGGTGGGATAGGTACGGTCACAGAGTTCGTTGAGCTATCCTCCGACAGCACCGCAAACCTGTTGCTAACAGGGGTAGGTTCACATACCACCTGCTTCCGCAGCACCACCCCACGACTACCACGTGTAGCCACCCTCCACTCATCGGGCTTTATGGAGGGAGTCGTCCCTACCCGTGGAGAGACCACGCAAGACTCCTCGATCACCCAGCCGGCGTTAGCACTTGGGCGAACCCGAGCCGCCATCCCGGCGCGGAGGGATCTCGAGGAGCGCCTCACGCGTCCCACCCGGACACAAGACTCCTCGCAACCTTCCACCCTAGAGCGGAGCTCCGCAACTAACTTCTCAAGTTCCGCGACCCGGGCCCGCAAGGACTCGCAATCAGCAGCACTCTTGAAGAGAGAAACAGAGGGCCTAAGTGGAGTCATCCTATCTTTCCCAAGTATGGGTTTCTATAAGCTCTTAAATAACGTATCTAATAGACTAGTCTAACGCTTAATATACGCGGGGAAGTTATTCCTGGAGTGCTCGAGTGAAGGGATCAAGGGTCAAGCGCAGGTAGAAAGTGAAAGTTAGTCACAACGCAAACAACGTTAGTTCGCACACAAGATGGTTAGTACACAATCAACGTGAAAATTTGTAAACTATGAGTTACGGAAAAAAAATACTGAAAAATACAATTACTATTTAAATAAACGGACTTATAAAAAAACTAAAACTGGGTGCTGGAAAAAGAACGATACTACGGTATTCAACAATGAAATATTAAGTTAACACAAAAACGATGACAAGGATTACTCAAATACTACAAACAACGTTAGAAGTTAATAAAACAGAGGTTAGCACACAAACACCTTACAATTCTAATAAAAGGAAGAAGTTACGTTTATAGAGTATGGAGTGTTAGAAAATTTACTACACTACGGTATACGACTAATAAGTATTACGATAAAAAAATGACAAGGAGGTTATTAGTTAAGATAACTACTACTATACGTAAATAAGCTATAGGAAAGGTTAACAAGTAATATAAAAGAAAAGTTAGTTCTACTTAACAATACGTCTACTTCTACTCTAATGCTACTGCTACAATGGTCGCTCGTAAGTCCGTTGGGCTCCACTGAAGGAAGTGAAAGGCACGTCCGCTCGCTTCAACAGCCAGGTAGAGAAAAAAAAAAAAAAAAAAAAAAATGAATAATAAATAAACAAATTAAACTCACGGGAGTAGGGGGAGAAGAAGGGTAAGGTTAAACATTAAAGAAAGTAATACTGGCACCATGGGTGTCAATCGATTGCAAATAACTCGTAGATGAATAATTAACAATAAAAAAACAAATTACGCAAACAAGGGTTACGGAAGGGGGAGGGAAGGGGGAAGGTTAAACATTTCAAAACAGAATACTAGCACCATGGGTGTCATTCGATTGCAAATAACTCGTACATAAATAATTAACAATAAATAAACAAATTACGCACTCTACGCTTATGGTAGGGGGAGGGAAGGGGGAAGGTTAAACATTTAAAAACGGAATACGAGCACCATCGATGTCATTCGATTGCAAATAACTCGCAGATGAATAATAAACAATCAATAAACAAATTACGCACTCAAGGCTTAAGGGAGGGGGAGGGAAGGGGGAAGGTCAAACATTTAGAAACGTAATACTGTCACCATGGGTGTATTTCGATTGCAAATAACTCGTAGATAAATAATAAAAAATAAATAAACAAATTACGCACTCGACGCTTAAGGTAGGGGGGGAGAGGGGGAAGGTTAAACATCTGAAAACATAATATTAGCACCATGGGTGTCATTCGATTGCAAATAACTCGTAGGTGAATAATAAACAAATCATGCACTAATGGCTTATGGTAGGGGGAGGGACGGGGGAAGGTTAACATTTAAAAACAGCATACTAGCACCATGGGTGTCATTCGATTGCAAGTAACTCGTAGATGAATAACAAACAATAAATAAACGACTTACGCAACCAAGGCTTATGGTAGGGGGAGGGAAGGGGGAAGGTTAAACATTTAAAAACAGAATACTAAGACCATGGGTGTCATTCGATTACTAATAACTCGCAGATGAAAAATAAACACTAAATGAGTAAATTACGCAAACAAGACTTATGGTATGGGGAGGAAAGGGGGAAGGTTCAACATTTAAAAACAGAATACTAGCACAATGGGTGTCATTCGATTGCAAATAACTCGTAGATGAATAACAAACAATAAATAAACGACTTACGCAACCAAGGCTTATGGGACGGGGGGGGGGGGGGAAGGGGGAAGGTTAACATTCAAAAACAGAATACTAGCACCATGGGTGTCATTCGATTGCAAATACTCGTTTGTGAATAACAAACAATAAATAAACAAATTACGCACTCAACGCTTATGGTAGGGGGAGGGAAGTTGGAAGGTTAAACATTCAAAAACAGAATACTAGCACCATGGGTGTCATTCGACTGTAAATAACACGTAGATGAATAATAAACAATAAATAAACAAATTACGCACTCAAAGCTTATGGTATGGGGAGGAAAGGGGGAAGGTTCAACATTTAAAAACAGAATACTAGCACCATGGGTGTCATTCGATTGCAAATAACTCGCATGTGAACAATAAACAATAAATAAACAAATTACGCACTCAACGCTTATGGTAGGGGAAGGTTAAACATTCAAAAACAGAATACTAGCACCATGGGTGTCATTCGACTGTAAATAACTCGTATGTGAATAATAAACAATAAATAAACAAATTACGCACTCAAAACTTATGGTATGGGGAGGAAAGAGGGAAGGTTAAACATTTAAAAACAGAATACTAGCACCATGGGTGTCATTCGATTGCAAATAACTCGCATGTGAACAATAAACAATAAATAAACAAATTACGCACTCAACGCTTATGGGAGCGGGTGGGAAGGGGGAAGGTTAACATTCAAAAACAGAATACTAGCACCATGGGTGTCATTTGATTGCAAATAACTCGTATGTGAATGATAAACAATAAGTAAACAAATTACGCACTCAACGCTTATGGTAGGGGGAGGGAAGTTGGATGGTTTAACATTCAAAAACAGAATACTAGCACCATGGGTGTCATTCGATTGCAAATAACTCGCATGTGAACAATAAACAATAAATAAACAAATTACGCACTCAACGCTTATGGTAGGGGAAGGTTAAACATTCAAAAACAGAATACTAGCACCATGGGTGTCATTCGACTGTAAATAACTCGTATGTGAATAATAAACAATAAATAAACAAATTACGCACTCAATGCTTATGGTAGGGAGAGAAGAGGGGGAAGGTTAAACATTAAAAAACGGAATACTTTCACCACGGGTGTCATTCGATTGCCACTAACTCGTAGATGAATAATTAATAATAAATAAACAATTTACGCACTCAGGGCTTATGGTAGGGGGAGGGAAGTGGAAAGGTTAAACATTTAAAAACATAATACGAGCACCATGGGTGTCAATTGATTGCAAATAACTCGGAGATGAATAAGAAAGAATAAATAAGGAAAGGGACGCATGCAAGGCTTACGGTAGGGTGAGGAGTTGGTAATTTTTAAACATTTAAAAGCGGAATACTAGCACAATGGGTATCATTTGATTGCAAATAACTCGTAGATGAATAATAAACAATAAATAAGTAGATGACGCATTCCAGGCTTATGGTAGGGGGAGGAGAGCGGGAAGGTTAATCATTTAAAAACGGAATACTAGCACCATGGGTGTCATTCGGTTGCAAATAACCCGTAGATGAATATAAACAATAAATATACAAATGATGAACTCAAGGCTTATCGTAGGGGGAGGAGAGGGGAAGGTTAAACATTAAAAAAGGTAATACTGGCACCATGAGTGTCATTCGATTGAAAATAACTCGTAGTTGAATTATAAATAAACAAACGACGCACTCAACGCTGATGGTAGGGGGTGAGGGGGTTTATCGTAACTTACAAGTTTTTATAGAAAAAGTTGAATCAAAGCCAATGTTCAATCCTGGATAACATGGGCGTCAGTAAAAAATCTTTCAAGGATGGGCAAAACACAAAAATGCCTATTACCCACGTGCGGACGCAATTTTTCCCAATCCGGCAAAATTTTACTTAACCGGCCCCCAACTGACCACAAATCCTCACCACTGAATCACTATGAATGAATTTATCACAGTGTTGAATATCCTCTTGAAATTAACTCATATTATATTTTAAATGGCTAATTTATTTCCTTTAAAGCAGCTTAGAATCAGATCTCGGAATGAGCCGGAACGCACCGGTACGCCGCTCCGTAACATTTTACATTTCGAGCACTGGTTAAAATCCACTCCGATCTGATTAATACTTTGACACAAATACCCTATCTCCCTACACCCGATCTTTCTTCCCCTCACTTTCCTCTTCCCGTCTACATCTCGGTGATATTCAACCCTTTTGATCAGCGTGCCCCTTGGAAAACTTTGAAGATGTGCATACCCACTGGTATTATCACATAATACGAACAATTCCACAGAAAATCTTTAAATGATTAGAATTAATTTTGGTGGACTAAGTTTGTATTCACTGCACCTAATCGTAAAGGTTATGAAAAATGAATCTTTTGCGTATCCTGAAAAAACCTCCCGTATTTCCGGTTGAATACCAATATTTATCTCCTTCCTCCTCGCCATCCTCCCTCTACATCTCTTTCGAGCGCATATAGACACCGCATTGACACTTTTGCATTACACACGTGAAATAATACAACAATTGGCATGGTTAGTTAAAAACGCGGAATTACGCCCAAATTTGAGCGAATCCGAATAGAAGGATAAATTGACTTTCAAATTAAGAAATGTTCCTTTTTTTAAAAAAATATTTTTGGTCTGTAGAACCCATGTCAAATTTTCCAATTTTCATTTGCAATAGGAACAAGGGTTGCTGAGCGGAATTTTAAATATTACATATTATCTTACGAGAAATGAAAATAATTGCTAGAGGTCGATCTCGCGACATTTTTCGAGATATATTACGCCGTTACCTTCATATATCCCATTTAAATATCCTGTCAAATTTTCGATCCTCTGTGTACACCATTTAACGAATTGTCAGAATTTCGATACAGCGTGACACACGGACCAAACAAACAACCAGTCAGAGGACAAACCAATTAATACTGCCTTTTATTATAATTGGAATCTTGCACATCAGCAGACGGACGAATAAGGTGAAAACAGAACTTTAAAAAATAACACGAAATAAATCCAAAATCTAAGAAATCGGAATTACAAAGTGGTCATAGGATAAGTATGTATGTACTTCGATTTTTAAAGACGCAAACATAAATGAACAGAGAATGATAACTCTCCTAAAATTCGAAACAACAAGGCAAGCTTCATTTATGACGTTCAATAATCATAATAAAATTCGTTGTATAATTTGTACATCGAGAAGAATACCTTAATGGTTTATGTCTCAGATCCGGGGCCATGTTTTGGAAGACTACCTGCTCTTCCATTTCGACGCTCATTAGAGAGGATCAGCGACCCTCACTAGGACTCGGTGTAGTCTATCCTCACAGCGGGTGGTGAAATTCCCGATCTATCATTGCAAAATTGCAATACTTTTTGCAAATAAGACGATTGAAAGTTACATCATTGCATTGCGGTGAAAATCCTGATTATTGGCGTTTTTTAAACGAAATTCTACGATACATATTAACGGAATTAGTATTCTTTTCACGATTACAATACTATCTCTATACATACGATATACTACATATATAGGAAAGTAAAAAATCAATTCATAATTTCGTTACGTTACGTATAACTTTTTTTTTAGCACTTTGCTGTACGAGCATACGAACTTATACATGACGCACTTGGTCGATTCGTGAATGTGAGTCTGATTTTTTTGGGGTTTTGCTTCGCCCCCTGGATTCTCCACTGATTTCTATATGAGAAAGTTTGTACAATGTACATTATACCGATTTTTTCATTTTGTACAACAGTGAGCTCTTGGAAATCTGATCACTTAAATTTTGCTATTAAAAACAGTTTCTAATTTCCTTTCACGTTCCTAAGAATCCGCTAGGAACAAAAATTTCTCTCTCATACCATTATTTTCGTCTCAAACTCAGGGGCAGTCGAATTTACGGCCCCTGTTACCACAAGGGAAAACAAAAGAGAGGGATGGGGGAGGAAAGCGAAGGATGTAAGGGGGTGGGGAAAGAGCCCTAGGGAAGTGTAACGAAGCCCGATGCGGTGGAAATAGGAAAACCCAAGTGCCGCCTTTTATTATCGGTCGCCGGGGTAGGTAGAAACTGGAGGCTTGCACTGATACCGACTTTCGTGTTTGCATCTAAACTTTAGCCTCGCCATATTTTTTCGTATTCGACGGATATGAAGATGTTGTCTTTTTTCAACGAAAATGAGTTATGACTAACGCAATTTGAGCGAATACGAGACCAACGCATTTGTCGCACCCAGTGAGGTGCCGCCCTAAGGCGGTGTCTTACCTGCTTACCGCCTATAGACGGCCCTGGTGGTATCAATAAATAAGGTATTTGTTACAATAAAGTGACGTTTGAATGGCGAGAATTCTCGCCATCCGTACGCAACGTGATAAGTTTTTTTGCATGTATAGTTTTTCCACGTTTTAAAATAATATCTAATATAATATTTACATTTTTACACATTTCCGTTGCCTATTCACGGGTTTCATGCTTATAAAACATAAAAGTTAACATTTCTGAAAGGAGTAATTACACAAGAAATGATGCTGGACTTGGCGAAAGTGATACGGTCGTAGATCAAATTATCGTTATATTTGAATGCCAAACACTTGGAAGCGGTTTATATACAAACAAATTTGGTTGGTAATTAACTACTAATGAAAATATTACATTTGACGATTAAATCACGTTTTAAAATGTTTAAAATTTCAGAACAATAGAAAACTATTAACGGTAAAACCACAGGTGATTTTCGTTCCAACTGATTGTGAGGTGAAAATTCACTTAAAAGAAAAGAACGTTCTCTTTTTTACAATAATGTTTTAATTATTTTTCTTAACTATATGGCCACCTTATGGTATATCGTCAACTCGTCGTAGTCAATTCGTCGCAGGACAAACTCGTCGCACGTCACTTCGTCGCAGGACAAACTCGTCGCGCATTGCCCCATAAGGAAAGGCCGTAAATCAGTGTAGGGGTTTTTAAGTTTGCTTTTTAAATTATTTCCCGTCAAGTTTCGAACTCATTTAAATTATCATAAAGATTTAGCGTAAATTGTTAGTTACTATCGGAAAAAGTTGAATCAAAGCCAGCGTTCAATCATGGACAACGTTACCTATTCACGAGTTTCATGCTTACAAAACATTTCAGAAAGGCATAATTACACAAGAAATTAAGCTGAGTTTGGCGAAAGTGATACGATAGGAAATGAAATGATCGTTATATTTGAATGCAACACACTTGGAAGCGGATTGTTTACAAATAAATTTGGTCAATTGTTAAGAAAAGCTAAGTGAAAAAGTATTCTTTATAGGTGGTTTCCAGTTTTTAGTAGAATAAAATGTTTTCGTATATATTGCATACGCCCTAGAACTGATAGCGAAACTAAATTCACAAAATCCATTGAAATTCAACGAGCACTTACACTTCCTTAAACATTAAACGTCATATCTCAGCTTCAATCACTCCAATATGAACAATTATTTTTATCGTCATATAGCCTATGTTACCCGCGGGGAAAAATTATAGATCTATGCGAAGTGTGGTCGCGATATCTTCAAAGGTGTGGAAATCACAATCTGTGAAGTCTACGTCTAATTATTTACGTTACTGATGCAGTTTTAAAAACTGTTTGCTTATGAAGAACTCTATTCAACACGAAAATATCATTGAAACTATTTATTATTAATCCTACACTGCAAGCATATTTCAAATTCAGAATTTTTGCAATTTCGAATTTTTCGAAACGGTTTTATCCAAAAACATATAACCGTTACAAATTTCAAGTTCAGCTGAAAGTGCCTTATAATTTTTGTTCTCGTATGGGACAATATTATCATTAGAAACCTTTTATTAGTACTACTTCAAGAAATCAGCATATATTTGGTTTCCGTGTAAACAAAGCAAAATTAAAAAACAACATACATTGTACAAACTTTCTCATATATGGGTACTAATGCGTCGTTTAGTTATCTTTAGAAAATGAAAATTGTATGATCCTGTTTTTAGAAAATCCAATTTTTGTTCAAGTTGCCCAAGAATAAACTAGCCTTATGTTCATTCAGTGAGAAAAATGAAATACGTAGTATTATTGTAGATGTATACTCAAGTAACTGTACGAAATTTGATCAAAATCGTTAGAGCCGTTTTTGAGAAAATCGAATTGTTGTTAAAGTTGCCTATAATAAACTAGTCTTATATTCATTTTTTGTGAAATATGAACTATACATTATTATTGAGGACGTAAACACAAGTAACTGTACGAAATCTGATCAAAATCGTTCGAGCCGTTTTTGAGAAAATCGAATTATTGTTAAAAATGTGTAGAATAAACTATTCTTCATTACTGAGCAATGTCAACCATTTCTACGTATACTCTGCTCAGTATGATAAAATGCCTAAGTACGAGATTTCATTCATTTTTGCTCTACCGTTTAGGCTTCAGAGCCAGTAACAGGCAGACGGCATTGCAAAAACCACTTTTTCGGATTCAGCGACACCTAAAACATATATTTCCGTAAAAATCTCGAGGTGGAATTTTTTCGCGAAAACAATACTTTCTCGATACTTCGAATGAGAAAGTAAAAACGATATTACCTACGTTAAATGTTTTACCATTTTTAATGCATTGGATTCAAATCCGGCGGCAATGGGAGTTGTCATGGCTGCTTTTAATTGGTGTTGTCATAAAACTAATAAAATCGCGTATTTTTCTGATTCTAAATGTATTTTTACGATAATTCGATCAGGATTCGGATTCTGAACTATTAAGTCTCAAGTTCGAACTATGTTTCTAAGTAATATTAAAATTCAAATGAAAAATAAGCTGCAGTCACCCCCATGTTATTCAAATGGGGAAAATTAAAAAAGGGAATATTAAAAAAAAATTAGAATGATCAATCAAATCGGTTTAAAACCCGACTACACCACTTAACTCTTTATTCCGGTTAAAATGATACCCTTTTCTTGCTTCTAAGTGCTGTCAATTGCTGATTTATAGAAAAACACACACACAAACACTTTTCTTTATAGATATCTATAGACTATAGATAGACTAGAGATAGGTAGATAGATGCAGATTACTATTTAACCACTAGCAAAACTGCCCGGCGTTGCTCGGGTTGATATGATATTTGGCACTTTCCAATGTTAAAAACTTAAAATAAATACCTTTTTTCATGATTAAATACTACATTTTACCGGAAATCGGCTTTGATGGGATTTATGTCTTTTAGAAATATAAAGTTGATTTTTTCAGATTAATAGGTTTTTATCCCGAGTTCGTATATTCATTTTAAGAAATATAAATTTGCAAAAGAATAAAATTTTGCGAGTCAAGCAATCGATTTTTACTTGTTATCTTATGGAAAAATGTCAATGCCCTTTAATGGCAGCACTGACTAATCCCGAATTCACTAATAAAGAAATCGCAACAAAATTTATTTTATAATCATTATAATAATTATAATGATTATAATAATTATAATGATTATAATAATTATAATCATTATAATAATTATAATAATTATAATAATAATGTAATGTAAATAACAATTATTGTTATTTACATAATATATGTATCTTGCAATATACAGTTTACAAGTGAAGTTCAAGTTTCCTGCTGTAAATAAGTCTATCGCGGAACCCTTGGATTTCCTCGGGTCACAGTTTGAAGACCTTTGTCGTAGAAAGCGTCGAAAGATTCTTTCAGGAATAAGTACATACATACATGAAGGAGCGCGTCCCACGTCAGGAGGCAAACCTTCCTCCACACCCTAATCACGGGGGGGGGGGATACACTTCGAGGTTGAAAGGGTAGAGAGTGGAGCTTCCAATGGTATATGGTCAGAATCGAAAATGTTCCTTCCCGCTGAAACGGAAAGGAAAACATTTAAAATAGCCTCCTCACGGGTAACACTAATTTTTATTGAAGACAGAAACCGAATCTTGACCGAATTAGCGGAAAAATGCGTTTAGAACAAGGGTCTCAAATTCGCGGCCCGCTTGTTCATTTTATGCGGCCTTCTCACTGATCTTCTTCTAATTATATTATTCGGCCCGGCTCATTGTCGAACAATTTTTCCAATTTGGAAATATTTTTAGTCCTTTTGAAGTGTAAGTTTCTCATTTTTGGCCCGCGAACGATTTGCATTAGAGAGAGAGAGAATCAGAAAAAAAGAAGTGATTTCATCAGTTTTAATACAACAATTACAAACTACCTTTGGTGGTTGACAATTTTCGTGGGTATGTCACTCTAATATCCTTATGTTTCATTCTTTAATCATATAATTATTTATTTATTATGCATATATATTCCGAGTCATAAAAACTCCTCAAAATATTTTTTTAAAGATTAAATTTGGAAACTTTCCTTTAATAATATTTTGCATTTGACAACTTATGTATGGAGGAAGTCATGTGTTGTACACCTCCGTTTATTTATTAGTAAGGCCGGCGAAATTTCGTCTAATTAATTTTTACCCGTTTTAAAATAATTATTAAAAAATGTATAAAATTGTCTTAATTTTCAAATTTAAATATGTATCAATAAAAATAATTTTAAAATTTCGATTAAAATAAACATCGAGAAAAATGTTGTTATAAAGGTAGTTAAATATAATTTTTATATCTTGCATTAAACGTTTGGACCAGACGCCAAAATTTCCGATAAAGTGATCAAGTGCCAAAATTTCCGATGAATATTTTTAAATCCTATGGGAAATTTATCGGAAAATTACTTACCACTCATTCAAATTTAGTTTATATAGTTAATTTGTGTTTTTATTTTTTAAATTAAAAATATATAAAACCAAATGCCAAATTTCCGCCCGCTCTGAATATTCCAATGAAAACAATATGAAATAGCATTTAAATAACGTAAATCAAAATAAGCATTATATTTCTTAATAAGTTCAATTAGTTTTTTTTTTCTTTTCTTAATAGCGTGTTCTTGTTGTTAAATTTAGATTTGCCATTATAAACTGGAAATTATTCTGTAATAAGCTTTGCTTTGTTCTTCATACAATGATAAATCTAATAAGGAAGGTTTTGTAAACATTTTACGAAGGTTTATATTGAAAGCTTCAACCGAATTTGTTTATGGTGGAATTTTTTTGTAACAACTCTTCAAATGAAATTTCTCTTTTTACAATATACATAAAGGTTTTAACCTTCTTTTACAGTATTGGGTAACCAATATACAATAACGTTCCTTTATTTTAAATAACTTATTATTTTAAATTTCTTATCTTAGAGCATTTATAAGAATTAGGCAAAATTTCGCAGCGTCTTCATTTCTTATTTCTAGTAATACTGACAGATTTTGAATCTGCAATGACAAATGCAATAAAACGCGAATTCCCCCAAACAAGGAATCGCGGATGTTATTTTCACTTCTCCCAATGCATATACCGTAAGATTCAATCCCATGGACTTCAAAAAAGGTATGAAACAGAGGCAGCATTCGCCTTGCAACTACGCCTATTACCTGCAATAGCATTTGTACCTATAGCACACGTCGTGGAAGCATTCGAATCACTTTGTGACAATAATCTCCTTCCTCCAGAAGCACAAGCTGTAGTGGATTATTACGAAGATACGTGGATTGGTCTTCCACAAAGAGGTCACCGTCGCCGCCAACCACGTTTTTCTCACGACGTGTGGAACTGCTTTGACGGAGTAGTGGAAGGTTTGCCAAAAACCAATAATTCAATTGAAGGATGGCATCGTGGTTTTGAGCAGCAAATTTCTGCCGAACATCCTAGTATATGGAAATTTATTGCTGCCATCCAAAGGGAACAGAGCTTTCACGAAATCCAAATCGAGCAATATATACGCGGCCAAGAAGTTCCTCCTAGCCGTAAAAAATATAGAGATTGTGCGGAAAGAATAAATCGGCTTGCTTCAAATTTTGATGTTGGAAATATTTATGATTATTTACGTGGTATTGCACATAACATAGGTTATTAAAGTGATATGTAAAAATGAAAGAAACGTATTAAACAATAGAGAAATAAATTGTTAAATTAATGAAATTACAGTTGTAAAATTAAAAAAAAATCTATCCATCAAAAGGCTTGGGAATGTTTCCATCCTTAACAACGAAATTCTTGCTTGTTATGTATAATGTAATGAACAACTCAACGTATAAGATTTTTGCTATATCTGCGTTTGCTTATTTGCATTTCATTGGAATAAAATTTAAAATAGTGTATTGTTATTTACTTCCATTGTAGATGAATATCTTTTTGTCATTTGGATATATATTATGAATTTTAGAACTAATAGATAATGATTTAACATGAACAAATTAATTATGCGGTAAGATGCTTAACACCAGAGATTGCAATCCCGGCGGGATATTTCAATCCCGGGATTTCGGGATTCACTTTCTCCAATCCTGGGATCCCGGGATTGGCCTTTATTACGATTCTACGTATAAATAAAAAGAAAACGTTCTAGATGAATGAACTGCATAATAAAATATGACTTTTAGAATTAAAGGACTCCTATTATGTTCTACTGTAAGATTGTGAAATGTCATTATTGTTATGCACACCTATGCCATTTGAGCTATAAATTCAAACCAGAGCTGCAAACCACTTCAACATTTGGGAGTGGTTCGGTTCTAAATTTTTGGAAGTGGTTCGGTTCAGACGAGAATTTTGACAAGTGGTTCGGTTCAACTAAATTAATCATTTGAAATACTATTCAGAAATATTTTATCCAATATAAACAAATTACACATTCAGTATCAATCTGTAAGTAAATCAATCCGCAGTCATTATTATTTTAAATGAAAGTAGAATTTACTTAAAGAAAGGAAAATTTTATAGTTTAAATATATTACAATACCATCATCATCTTTATTTCTTTTTTTTACCTGTAATACAGATTATTTAGAGGAAAAAAGATTTATAACAATGGCCTTACCGTCCGTCTCCCAATATTTAACCTCTTTAGTTCTACCACCGGCACTTGCCTTTATTTTCCTTATTCCCACACACACACACCCAGTGCCGCATTGATAATTTCCTCCCTCCTCTCTCTGGGGTTCACCCTCTCTCCGTCTTCCACAAGACCTTTCTTTTAGTCCTTCCCCCGTCTTTCCCAGAACCCTCCCGAGGTGGTCCCCCGCCTTCAGCCTTTCCTTTCCCCTCCCCTTTATCCCTTTACAACCTACCGCAATAACCCTCTGAGACTGGTTCCTCCTTTCCCTCCCCTCCATTCCTTTCCGTCTTACACACTACCCTCCCTCCCCCCTCTCCACCCATTTTTCTCCATATATACTTTCTATTCTCACCATATCTGCATCTGACGATAGCATTGTTATGCAGTCGTAAGAGAAATAAAAACAATGGAAGTTACAAAGCGTTATTTCTTTGGTTCATTTATAAAAAACAAAATAAAAATTCTTCGCTATATATATCAACGGTCCAGGAAAATTCAATGACCACAATTCACCGAAACACAATTCGTCGATTAGGAGAACTCTTTTCCGTGAGCCTCTATTAAGATTTCCTTGATTGAATGATAGATTTAATTATTGAAGTAGACAGTTTCTTGCTTTCCAATGGCGATCATGCACGGCGTGGGGGGCAGAGAGAGGGAGGGGAGAGAGAGAGAGAGGAGGGAATTAGGGGAGAAGAAGGGTTATGCAGGAATGTAATAATAAAGAGGGTAATGGGAAAAGGAGACAGGGTGAGGGAGGGAGGAAAGGAGAGAGGGGAAAGGGGAGAGACAGAGAGAGGAAGATGTATCAGTAGTGCAAGATAATAGTATAATACGTCTTTAATAGAATAGTTTTCTATGGGGATGTCATTTGAATCATTAATTAATTCACATTATTATTAATACATTAAAACATTATGCGGGTACAGCCAGAATGCCTCCTCATGAACTGAAGCCATTATCATGCTTCTTAGAAACCTAATGCCATTGAGAGGACTGTGTAATGGTACAACACTTACTGTTACTCGTTCAGGTAAGTTAAGGTAATCATGAACTTTAGTCACTTTTATTATCGAAGGAGTTCCAAGCTAATGAAGTTTAGTCACTTTTATTATAAAGGAGGTTTTAGCACTCAAGAAATCCCTAATTCAATTTTTAAAACATTTATTACTTTCATGTTTAATAAAAATTCAAGTGAATCACAAAACATACTCCTCAATAACATGGCTTACGGAAAATTGAATTGTGGTCGGTGAATTTTCCTAGATCCCAATAACACAAAGTAAAAAGCTATTGAAAAGATCTGAATCACGAAATGCGTTTCGACAAATAAATTACATTGGTTCCATTTGCGGCGCAACAGTGAAGAGAATATAACATAGAAAGGATATATTGACGAGCCTTCGGCTCGTTTTGTATTAATGGGTAGTCGTCTCCGGGCGCTACCCGGAACCAAAGTATCCCTCCTCGTTATCCGGTGATTGGGTTTGTAAATGTCAAGACCGGCCAATCAGTTTCTGTTAATGTTGTCTAAAATTTTCCATAAATAAAACATTTTGGTCATCGTGTATTTTAGTGTCTTCATTATGGAATGTAATATGCAGGAGGATAACCGACCAGTACCGAAATATATTATTTATAGCAACATGAACTGATTGTTGTTTGAAGTATACATATCAATTTACATAATAAAAGTGACTGAACTTGAGCTTGGAAACCCTTTGTAATAAAAGTGACTAAACTTAATTAGTTTGGAAATCCTCGAATAATAAAAGTGACTAAACTTCATGATTACTTAAGTTACTTACGTAGTTTTAAAAATAGTTCGCTTTGGAGAACTCTATGCCACACTTTGTGTTTCTTTCTTCGCAATTCTTATCGCCATCATTATAACCTATGTTACCTGCACGGTAAAATTATATACCTATGCGAAGTTTTGTGACGATTTCTTAAAAACGAAAACTAAGTAAAATCAGCAAGAACACAATAATCATCAAAAAATAAATCACTAAAGGGACTTACGAAATGATTAAATTTAATGAAAGACAAAAAAGGAAATAGGGAACGTTTAAGAAAAAGAGTGAATATTACCCTCAGACCATTAGCTCGATTCTCTCATCCACGAGTTCTGTAACAAGAAAATTGTCTACATCAACAATATTTAGGAAACAATGAAACTGTTTATCCTATCACAATCTGTGGAAAATCTACGTCCAAATATTTAAGTTATTTACGTAGTTTTAAAAATATCTTGCTTTGGAGAACTGTACGCCACAATGTAATCTGGCACAGAGAAATTGAAAAACGACATTACGCTAAAACATTTTCAATATAAATGCTTTGGACTGTCACTTTCGGCGACAAAGGGAGTTGTCATGGTAGATTATAATGGGTATTCTAATAAAACTGATAAAATCACGTATTTTATTGATTCTAATTGCATTTCTATGCTAATTTGATAAGAATTCGAATTATGCCTCCGATAAAAATAAACATTTTTCTATTCTTCTTAGAATTATTCAAGTCTCAGGTTCGTACCATATTTCTAAGTAAATTTAAAATTCAAGTGAAAAAAAGCTGCACTAGTCCCTTTGTAATTCGAATGAAAAAATAAATTATTGTCTTTTAATTCGGCATTCCAATCAAATCGAAATAAAAACCTTACTACACACACGTATTCGTTCATCCGATTAAAATGTTACCTTACACTTGTTTCTACGTAACGTAGTTATTGCGCTTTAAAATTACATACAAACATTATATATATATATATATATAGATTATCATCTACGAGTTATTCGCAATCGAATAACACCCATGGTGACATTATTACGATTTTTATTGTTTGACCTCCCCCCTCTCCTCCCCTCCCATAAGCGTTGAGAACGTAATTTGTTTATTTATTATTTCTTTTTCACCTACGGGTTATTTGAAATCGAATGACACCCACGGTGTTAGTATTCTGTTTTTAAATGATTAACCTTCCCCCTTTCCTCCCCATACCATAAGCTTTGAGTGCGTAATTTGTTTATTTATTGTTTATTACTCACATACGAGTTATATACAGTCGAATGACACCCATGGTGCTAGTATTCTGTTTTTGAATATTTAACCTTCCCCCTTCCCTCCCCCTACCATAAGTCTTGGTTGCGTAATTTACTCATTTAATGTTTATTATTCATAAAATTTAAATGTATCAGCAAAACACACTTTTATAGCACTCTCTTACCAAATCTATTTTAAAATATCTACAAACTTTAATGTCTATTAAATATATTGTAAATATTAAACTCCATTCGCTGACATACAACTCCCAGCCATTACTGTGAAGCGAAAATTTCAAACATTTCACTCATTATTTCATTTACTCCACACTATAACCCTGACATCGAATCCAAAAATGTTAAACTTACTTTCGTTTGTAACGATAATGTCGGACAACACACGAAACAATGTAAACGAATACTTTTAGACGAAATTTATCAGAAACACGATTACTGAATTTCTTTCCCATGTTTTACTTTCATACATTGTTGTAAATTTTATAGAAGATCATTATACATTGTATACTATAACGAATATGTCGGACAGCAATCAAAACAACGTATACGAATACTTTTGAGACAATGACATCGTATAATTCATTATATTTTAACGTAATTTATCAGAAACACAAGATTATTAGCGTTCATTCCAAAATTAGACTTGCTAAATGAAAATTTCGAAAAAATACGTACATATAAGAGGTTTTCGTAAAATACATTTCGTGAAAAGAATGATTGATTTTTGTCAAAAAACTTACCTAACTACAGTAACCAACTTTTCGCGGCAATTGGGGACACGGCACTTCGAGCCACCCATATCTTCACCTCTGACCAATACTCCAACTCACTTTAAAAATTAGTTTTAACACGTTACACAACGCTATACCTCCTACAACAGTTAAAACCGCTTCAACTGATTTGAATCAACAAACCCGCGACGACAACGAACCACGTGACGTCAAATGTGGAATTTTCTATTGGCTCCTCAGACGGTCCCCATCCTGCTATGAAAGAGCCAGGACCCTGCATACAACACTCGCTATGACTGGAGCTCCGACGAAAGTGTTCTACCTTACCCCTCTTTCTATCCCACCCTCCCCGCTTGCTCACGACCTTCCCCCCTCTCGCTGGCCTCGGTTCGGAAGAGCCAGGCCAACTTTTGCACGACTTTTCCATGTCGACCTTGTGGAGTAGTGGTGCGTGTGCCAGTCTACTAGTACTCTACGTAAGCGGGTTCGAATCCTGTCCGCGACTCTTGCGAGTTCTGGAAAAAGGCTTTCCTTAATAGCCGCTCCTATTACGGAGCTTTTTTCCCAGTAGCGCAGTGTCAACGATTGGGTTCGGGCCCGCTTACTGTACTGGTGGCTGTCACTTTGCCCATTACTCCTGGAGTGTCGACCCCGGGACGGCCGGGCACGCATTTTTTTTCAAGTTCGATTTTACTTTTGCCGTCTTTAAAAAAATTCTATTTTTTCCATTTTTATGTCTTTAATGAGTTAAACCCGAAAGACCATTAAAATAATAGTCTTTCGGGTTTAACTTATTAAAGACATAAAAATGGAAAAAATAGAATTATTAAGCATGAAAAAACCTGCGCAAAACTTGTGTGCGAGTAAAACGACTGGGAAAGATAAATTTCGAAACGAAAAGATGATTGGAAAGAAAAAATTATGAGCGATAAAGAAAATAATATGAGTGATAAAAAGTAACAATTCGAGGGGAAAATATTATTTTCGAGTGATAAAATGAAAAATGCGCGTGAAAAAAAGAATGGGCCTGAAAGAACACGAATGGGCGTGAAAAAATACGAAAGGGCGAGAAAAAATAGAATGCGCGTGAATCGTGAAAAATAAGAATGCGCGATAAAAAAAGAACAAGGAAAAAAAATTTTTTCTTTTCCTGGTCATATACGATCATCTTACGTATCTGACACTAATTCCAGCTGAAAGTCCCTGGGTTTCCTTCAACATTTAGTTGCCCTAAATATATATATATAGATTAAGTATATTTATAAATACCCTCCGTGATCGGAAGTGGAACATGACGATCCAATTAATGCATGGCGGATTTTGCCAATTATTCTAACAAGACTGCCAAGTCTGGGAAATATACTTTGTCATATAAAACCATTTTTCGCCGACTACATATATTTACTTAGTAAAACAACGTTATAAAAATATACTTTAAGTATTTTATTATTAACGCATTTATTATAATGTGTTATTATCGTATTTCCTATTAGCGCATGTGCGCATTATTCTACAAATTTTGAAATAAGGAACATTCAAATGAACCACGTAATACTGAAATAAATAATAAGGTAAACGCAATAAATAAATTTCGTTGAGAACTTTTATCTGATCGATAAAATTATATCAACCCAACATTTACTAGCCTAAAACTCATATAAAAGGCTTATTAACTTCTCCGGCGTGCATTGTACTCGATGCCATTGTGTTTGCGATAATTTCTAGTTAAATTTCATTTCAAATCTGTCCATACAAATTTACGCAACCATGCTTCCTAATAGCTTTTGCAGACCAATTGAATTATCTGTGGCATTGTTCTTAATGAGAAAAGACCATTTATTATGGTCACAAATTTTCATAGTGCCAATGAAAAGACCTCGATGAAAAGCATTTAGAGAAATTGAATTCCGTGAATCTGGGTGAGTATAAATCGATCAGTTTACTCAAACATTGAGATGCATGAATTATTAACAAATTCTAAGCGAAAATTTAAAACCTCATAAACTTACCATATAAATATACTTTTAAAATCTTTTTTCTTGAAAGAAAAATGAGATGGTATTTTTTCTTGCTTGATTATCTGCCAATAAATAGCTTTATATTTTTTTTTAAATTCAACTTTCGAAAACGTGTAATTAATCAAGTCACAACAAGTTGGTGTTCCAAAAGATCGCTCTCAGTATGAAAAAATAAGTAAATCGGATACACATTTCAGATATTGAACATTGTCAAGATGCTAAAATGAATTATGCTTAGCTATAATAATAACTTGGTTGACCAGCTGGTTTGTAGCTCAATTCATTAAATTCAAGGCATTTAGTAAGACCGCTTACTAATGTTTTAACTATTTTTAAATTTCTTAGGCCATATGCATTACGAATTAAAAAGTATTTTCCAGAAATTTTGAAATTTTTATAGTGAAAATTCGATTTTGTTATAATATAAAAAACAACAAGTTCGCGAATTATTAAGACAAAAAAATAGATATGATATTCATCGCGTTTTTTATTAATTATTTATGAAATAATTGAGCAAGTCACCCTTATTTCTCAAGGTGCCACCATAAACGTAGATAACTTTGAAGTGATTTCAATGCCAGTACCTGTCAGTTCTCTCGAATCTTCAAAGATAGACAACGCGTGATGGGCTTTCGCGGAATTTTGAATGCGCAAAAAGGTTGAATAAAACAAAAACCTATATTTTTTAACTTTGACGAAAAGAAATTTGAATTTTCTACCCACGCAGGATTTCCTCTATTCTATTTCAACTCGTTTCGGCGTTGTTATCGAAACCTTTTGTCCTTCAAGGTAAAAATGTAAATTTTTCACTCTGAATGCAAATTTGATTGATTTTTATTTTTATAGTTGATTTTATTGTGCTTATGAGAAGTCTTTTTGAGTCCCTTTTAGCAATCGTAATCGCAAAACGTTACTGAATTACAAATACGAGTCGATGCCTAATCAGACTTGAATTTAATCCTATACTTATTATGATCGTTTAGGTCTTTTTGATACATACTTATCAAATGTTAATGCTTATGTTGAGTTACGGCAACAACGTTTTTTCCCAAATGCATTAAATTTATCAATTTAAAAATGTAAACGTTTTATCTTTTCCGTCATCATTTTTTCCAGCTTACAATTTTAAAAATAAATTTGAGTAGAAATTTAAACCAATTATCTCAGCATGGAATAAAATTTGAATGAAATAATATTTACACCAAAACTTTCTTGAAACTATCGCACATTGGAGATGGAAGCATTAAAATATTCCAGGAATTTCCGCTCTTTTTCCTCCTCAGTGGAGTACACGCGAATTCTGAAAAATATAATAAGAAGCGTTATTAGGGATTTGGCGAATCTGGGAATCATTATTCAGAGCTCCTTATGGAGTCAAAGGAGTTTAGAGGAAGAGGGCGTGTAGTGAGGAATATAGCGGCAAGAGAAAGACACGAAAGAGGATAATGATAGGGCTGAGGGAGATGGCAAAAGGGAAGAGGATCGAAGTGAAAGGGTGGGTGAGAGAGGGAGTGGGAAGGGAGAGATAAATAGGCGAGAGTGGGAAAGGTCTGCAAGTTTCAGAAACTGAAGAAGATAGACTCGCGAACCCCATACTCGGCTGCGGCTTTCCTGAACCTCCCTTCACCCACGACTAAAGCTCGGATAATTTCGCGAGATTGTCGATAAAGTAAAACTGATGCCCTTCGGGAGCGCTTTTAATAAAAGGTGGCATTAACCGGCGGGAAAATCGTGGTTTTCGACTTTCTCCCGCCCTTAGAGATTGTACGGAGGAATTTTTTAAAAGGGGCGTTCTTCTCTCTCTCTCTATCCACCTCCCTTTCCTATAGGTTCTCTCTCTTCCTGTACTTTTATATCGCTCGAGGAACTATGCAAAGGAAGTTCCGAATGGCGAATAATGGAGTACATATAAGGAGAAAGAAGGTTGGGTGTGGTTTAAGGCAGATAAAGGAGAGTTAAGAGAAGAAGAACCATTGACTCTATTCGAGCGAAGATAGGGAGATAGCGCCTACGGCGGTAGGCGTCACTAGTGTCCGGATGCTTCGATAGGATTGTTCCCGGACTGGAGTGGGACGAGTTCGAGAGAGAAAGGCCAACTCGTATTACATTTTTCAGTGCTTTCGTGGTGCATTTCCACGAAAAAATCCTGTCACGCTTTCTGCCAGACATGATCTTAATATACAATTTAGTGTGTTTGTATGTATGCCCGTTTATAACTTAAGAACCAAAAGTTCCAAAACTTTCAAACTTTGCAGGTGATTTTATATCATCCCTGAAAATATTTAGGCAACTTTGTTTCTCCCCACCTTCCTCTTATAACCCCCACTCTTGGATTTTTTTTAAATTTTCATATTTATTCAAATTTTTTACTTAAGTCGTACATTATCCCTTCTACAATGTGTATACAAAATTTGGAAGGCCTATGTCTCCCCGTTCCACGATGATTTTGATTTATATTTACCCAATCCTTAGAAAAATAGGCCCGGGCAACGCTGGGTACTGCAGATAGCTTGTTATATATTTATTATTATTAAAGTTTTAATGAATACCTCCAAAGAAATTATCTTTTTGTATTTCATGCACCGTATGGGCTATTTCTCTAAAACTTGTAAATAAAATTGCAATATAATTTTTCAAATTTTGATTGTTGGTTGATGTATTATAATTAGACAGAAATGAACGATGAATTTGTTTTAAACTGTATCGAAACAAATGCGCCTTAGTTTGAATACCAGTTACCATAATGATCTGCAACTAATCCATATCTTAATAGATTTCCGCGTCAACTTAAAAGTGAACGCAGTAGAAAATTGCCTATCTAGCCTTATAGCTTAATTTAAATTTCATTCTAATTCTGCAAAATAAGATAATCAAGGCCCTCCATTTAAGAAAAATATCATAACACGAAAGTAGTGACAGAAAAGTTTTCCAAAGAAGGCCTAATATTGATGACGAGAAACACTTGCAAACAGATGGCAGAAGAGCTCTCAAATGACTGGATGGAATATGTAGAATTCATACTTTGCGAGTCTAAAGATATTTTCATCGTATTTTTTACTGAATTTCATTAAGAAGTTTCTAAAAATGCACAAATTAAATTAATTACCTCATGGTATGTAGCAATCGATGACTGTCATAACCAAATTGGAATGTCATAATTATTAGTTAAATTTTCATATGAGATTAGAAATTAGATGATAAAAATCAGTTTTTGCTAAGATAAAGCGATAGATAATTTGATCAGATCCTACCACAATACTGCTGCTCCATTAATTAATGCATTCTCCGGTAATTTTACTCTTTGTGCAGCTTATATATTTGTGTGGGTAGAAAATTTTACGTCATTCCATTACAATAAACGTCATTAATTTTAAATATTAAACCGACCAACCAGTAATTGACGTGAAACTGAGCTAAAAATAAAAGCAACCTGCCCTTCAAGCTCATTAGTGCTCGCGAGTATAATCAGGACGCAACCGGATGAGATGTAATGCGACATTTCTGCAGCTTCACCGGCTCGTATAAATTACAAGTTTCGCATAAAATGACGAAAGAGTTCTTTTGAGAACTTTAAGTAAACCGTTTTAAATAAAACTACTGCCGCAAATGACACAGATAGCACCATAAAAAAACAAATAGGCCATTGTTTTTCTCAGATAAAGAATGATGATTTATTAGGCATAGAAAACCAGGTCCCTTCATTTGAATTCCTTCCGCAGAAAACACACTTATTTTTGCTTTTCACGGGCATGGGATTTTTTTAATTTCACTGTATCCCTAATATGATGCCCTATTAATGAAATAAAGTTTAAAAAATGTTTAAATGACGAGAAATTTTTGCCTTAAGAAAGCGGAAGCTCTTCATTTAGACGGACACAGCAGACGACGTTAATTAAAGGAAAGGATGTGACATGTGTTTATTTATGTATGTATTCGTCGCCTCCATCTGGCCTATTTACGAACCTCACGGAAAATACTACCTTACCTTTGAAAAAAAGAGGAAATGTCACTTTTATTATATCCCGCGCAATTCACTTCGAATACGCAAACAGAAGATGACGAACTTGAAGCGCGAACCATTTTGAGAATGAATTTCCGCTTCCTTTTCATTGGGATCCACGATTCAAAGAAAATAAATAGTGTTTACGTGGCGCATTCGTATGTGTGTGTGTGTGTGTGTGTGTGCGCGCGCGGATGCATCCGCTAAGCTGCCAATCTCTTTGCTCTGGCGTTTCATCTTTATTAAGAGGCGTTCAAACCCTTTTAATTTTTTCATGAGGTACGAGTCTTACCACGCTTCAACGCTTTGCGCGTTCTCACTTTTTCTCTGACGCGCTAAAAAAAGTTTCCTTTTTTTCCCTCCTGCCCCTTTTTTCCGACGTGGCATTCGAAAAAGTTTTCTATTCCGCATGTTCCTCGGTGGTCTTGATTCTCATGGTACGAGAGATCCCTCGGAGTGGAAAAAGGCGATGAAAAGGTTTTGAAAAGCAACCTGAGGAAGGGAGGATGCGGATTAATGAATCTAATGAAAACATTCGGCCTCCACCTTGTTAAGTCTATTTCTCGCTCTCATTATGAATACATCTTTTCTTCCGTCTCTCGTCTTTGTTAAAGACGTCTCGGGACAGATGACTAGCACCTATGTAAAAAAAACTCCTCCCAGTAGCCTATCAGAAAGTGTAACAAAATCCCATCTTTGGAGACACGCAGTCGCTTTTTTTAATGAAATTATGTGACGATAGCAATCAGCGTTAAGATTTTCATATATATTTGATGCTTTTAAAATAGGACGAAAATACAAATATTCCATAAGCAAATTCATGGTTGAAATTAAGTTATGCTGTATTACCCAAAAGATATAATTAACGGAATAATATATCAATTTGTCTATTCCATTTAGGTAAAAACAATTTCGATTATAACAGGCAAGGTTTCTCATGATAACACTGCTTGGCAGATAATCCAATTTCGTATTTTTAGGCTCGATACATCCAGTGTAACATAATATTAAGAATTAAAGCATTATTCAAATAAAAGTTGGTAATTATTTCATTCGCCTATGTGTCTATATTTCATGGAATTTTATCAATACGACATGCTTTTCTCTGATTATTTCAAACATTAAAACAGTCCACCTCAACCAGCGTAATGTAGAAGTTCTCCAGATGAATCACTTAAAATTGGGAAAATCATAAAAGTTTGCATTAACATTTTGAATAAGATACATTAGTTAGCGTAATAGTAAAACGTAGACAACTCTTTTGTAGAGATTGTTTTTTTTGTTTGCCCGAGGTGAGGCAAGAAATTCTTGACAAATCGGTCGTGGGGTACTAAAGTGTGAGAACCACAGCTTAAAATATTAGTAGGTTTTAATAAACAAATCCAGGAAACAAGTTTATCGGTTTTTTGCTTGCGATTTAGATGACATACTTTTTCAGCCGAAAGCAAAGTACTTAATGTGTTCACGTTTGCACGCCGAGCATGTATCTAGCGCTCGAGAGAAGAGCAGAAAAAAGTGCACAGAAGACATGAGTTCCAGAAAACACATTATGTGACCACATAACTCAATTTTTCGGAGACGTTAGGGAACATTTTTGCCTCCGGTCCCGAAAAGAAATTGACTTAATGCTTATAACAACAATGCAATGTGTTAGTTACGGGTTTTGATTTGTCACACGACTAGTTTGTGGGTAGTTAAAGAACTGCAGAATTGTGCCGACAAAATAGAAGTCGCTATTTCCTTTCTATCAAATTTAAGTTAACTTGGTTCATGTACAAAGATTTCGTTACCTAATTATGCTGTAAAAAGCGAAACTAGTCGAGTAAATGTTTGTTTAATAGAAATTGCAACAAGTCTTTCATTACTATTATGGAATATTTTCACACATTAGGGCATTATCAAGCGAATAAATCCATTTAATTATTTTATATCAGCCTTTAATTAATTAGAAATATAATACAAAAGTTTTTTAAAGCTAAAGTACGACTCTGATTGAAGAATAAGACTTTAATTAACAGGCATATACATGGAAAACATGGACATATAACGTAAGAGGAATATATTTAGGATTACTGTTTAAAACGACAATGACGCAAAGAAAGTTGTACACATTATTAATGTTATGCTTTTGGATAAACAATGCAAGTAAATGGTATTTATTGACTTGTTTAAGGATATTGTATTTCAGTGTTATCGTTTATAAATCTAGAGCAGGGGTGGGCAAACTACGGCCCGCGGGCCACATCAGGCCCGCAAGAGAGCATTTTTTGCAGCCCGCGATGCCTTTATAAAAGAGAACCGTGGAATGTGAAACAGTAAATTTCACATTTGGTGTTTAGAACAATGGCTGGAAAACCTTATTGAAGCTATTGCACTAAAGTTTGTTGATAATTGATTTTCACTAATAGAACCCTTCGAATTCTCTCTAATAACTTCATATGTGAGAACTAATATGGGCCACCTAACCTCGTAAAATGTTTGCCCACCCCTGATCTAGAGGGATTAATTTTCTTTTTATCTCCACAGTTTTTCAGTAGTAACGACACGGCTGATAAATGAATGCATTAAAGACCGAAACCAAAATTAAAAGTACAATTTCAGTCAATTATTGCAATTCCAAAGCAAGGCTTAATACAGCATAGCCATTGTTAATGAAAATTTCACGATCACCATTTGCAACATTTGCGCAGTTAAATATTAGCATTAATTGATGATATCGATAATTAAAGAAGACCGTTCCCATGCAACACACCTCTGCGAACTGGTGGTATGAGAATTAGATTGGCATAATAATAATCAGGATCGGCAGCTTAATTATTCACCTGTCAACTTTAAAGAACTATAACGACGTAATAGAGGATAAATAATATTCATCCCGAATTTCAAGAAAAACAGCTTTACATAAAGGATATGCTTTGAGACAAAAAATAAAGAACGGTTATGTGATTGAAATAATCATGCAATCCTCTCCTTCTCTCCCGCTTCCCTCAGAAGCACTTTTGAAGAATTAAATATCTTTATTATATTTTCATCCCATTACACGCAAAATTCATTGTTTTCTCTCCACCTCAAAGCATCCCGCTTTTCATCTCCTATTTATTCTTTCGCTCGCACTCGGAATGCTAGGAGAAAAGGCATTTCATGTTCATAATTGTTCGTGTGTTTGTTTGTATGTATTTGTCGTTTCTTTCGAAGTTCCCCGCTCTTTCTTCTCTCCGATTGGAAAGGAAAGAGATTTTTTGGAAAGAGCAATAAGAGAAACTTTAAGAGTTTTCTCCGCATCTTTTCATCAGCCTCCTCCCTTTGATGATGAAGAGCTAATAGGGAAACCTATTAGAAAGGCTCTTTTCCTCCCGAAAAGGTTCACGGCCTCTGGTGTCACTATCACTCGTTCTCCACTTCGGGTGTATCGTTCCATTTCGAAGCATTAAGGAAAATTCTCGATTTGAGTCGGAATTTCGTTCGCTCCTTCCATTATATTGCAACCGCCTCCTCCTCGGCCGTATATTTATACATTAGGGTAGATTACCAATCGCGAATATGGTGGGCACTTCGGGATGATTTGAGAGAGAGAGAGAGAGAGAGAGAGAGGAGAGAGAGAGTTCGCGCGTGGGTTTCATTTGAAATATCCATCAGATCAAGAATTTTATTTTACCCTCATCAATAAATGAGCTTCAGAATTTAGTTAATTGATGCGCAAACATGTTTCGAATTGTGCTCGAATGCCCGAAAATAAATATTGTTTTGGGTTCGGTGATTTATACAGGGGAAATAAATTAATTTTATTTGTCGACCAGCTGAATTTCATTATATTTTTTATGAAATTATGAATTTCATTGGAATTATTGATCATAGAATGCAATCAGTCCTTGTTTAAAACCTTATAAGTAGCGAATAACGTTATTTGTTTTATTTTCGACTCTGTGATATAATGCGCACACGGGAAACATCTCTGCCTACGTGTAAATAACCGAAATTTCAACCGAAAACAACAAATGCATTCAAGTCACAGAGAGACGTTATGACTTTTAAATTAATTATCCATGAAAAACTACAAAATCGGCGTTTATTTGGTTTCCAAAGTAATTTTTGGGATAATTCTGAAAACCTGCCGCACATATTCTTTATTTTTATTCTCCTATAGACGTAGGAGTCACAATATTCCAGCTCGTTACATGAAATCTTAAAATACTCTCATTCTCGTAGTTGCGTAATCGTGAATCCTGATTGCTGAAATCCTATCCCGATCGTACATTTTGATATTTTCCAAATTACAGGCCAAAGTTATGATTGTCCACGTCAGCGTAGAATTTCAACAGTCAAATTAGAAGTTCTGGAATGAAACATTGCAGTCAGACGGACACTAAGAAAATATTTATAAAGGCTTATTCAAGGTTAAGTAGCATTAACAAATATTAGGACTCGTTTCATCGAATCTTTACTCAATTGTATGCTAATATTATCATTTTTAAAAAATGTCTGAAAACATTACATTCTCTAACTGTACTCTAAAAATTATCTCGAATAATTAAAGCGTTGTTTAGTTATCTTTTGAAAAATATGAACTATGTAGAATCGTTATAAACATCAATTTAAATAACTATACGAAATTTGATGAAAATCTATGAGCAGTTTTTTATAAATCCAATTATCGTTGAAGTTACCCAAGAATACGGTGACCAGATGCTTTTGGTAACAACCGGGACGAAACAAGTTTTGAAAGGGAAAAACCGGGACATTTTCTTTAAAAAACCGGGACAATGGGTATTTTGATTTTTTTCTTGAATATTCTAAAGATCAAATAAATATGTTTACAAAAGAATATATAAACTATAATTTATTGAAATAACAATTAAATTACATATTTCGTGATTAATTAAGCAGTATTACAATAAAACATATTAGGTGAAAATGGCCTGCCTTGATCAAATTTTCATCATTTTTAATCATGTCATAAAAACTTTTACAGGTCATATTAAAGTTGAATTTACACATCATTATGGAAGTGATGGTTTTTATATCCAAGCGGTTTCGTTCATCAGACCGTTGAATGTCTATTTGTGAAAATATTCTTTCCACATTTCCATTGTGTGCCGAAATGGCAAACAGAAAGTTACATAGTTTCTCCATTTCTGACGTCTGTTCTAGAAAGTCAAATTTTGAAGAAAAAAAGTATGATCACCGGCCGTAGCAAGATCTATTAAGCCACTCATCATTCCTTTCTTTCATCTTTTTTGAAATCAAATTTTTAAGAAATGAAAATTGATTAAATAATAAACTTTCGTCAACTTGAAAGCTCATGTCAATAAAATTTTTACACATACTTTACACTTCTTCCCAAACTGGGGAACTTTTTAATAGCATCCATTCCATATACTTCAATTTCAGTAAGGGTTCAACCCATTTTTACCTATACGAAGTATCGAGAAAGTATTGTTATCGCGAAAAAATTCGACCTCGAGATTTTTACGGAAGTATACGTTTTAGGTGTAGCTAAATCCGAAAATGTGGTTTTTGCAATGCCGTCTGTCTTACTGGCTCTGGAGCCTAAACGGTAGAGCGAAAATGAATGAAATCTCGTATTTCGGCATTTTTTCATACTGAGCAGAGTATATATAGAAATGGTTGAAATTGCTCAATAATTAAGAGTAGTTTATTCTAGGCAACTTCAACAACAATTCGATTTTCTCAAAAACGGCTCTAACGATTCTGATCAAATTTTGTACAGTTACTAGAGTATACATCTACAATAATACTACTTATTTCATTTTTCTCAATGAATGAATATAAGGCTAGTTTATTCTTTGGCAACTTGAACAAAAATTAGATTTTCTAAAAATCGGCTCATACGATTTTCATTTTCTAAAGATAACTAAACGATGCATTATTATATGAGAAACTTTGTACAATGCATGTTGTACCGATTTTTTTTAGATAGTCACAGGTCGTTATATACATGTCAAATATTTCCTCTTTAAATGATTCTATTTCATCCTTCTGAATATTATTATCAGATAAAACTCTCAGGGCACTCAAAGGAACAAACTTTTCGTTAATGCGTAATGTAAGCATGCCAATCGTTTCATGCACGTAATTCATTACCTCTATTATGCAATTTTGCGAACATTAAATTTTTAGAATTTGTTTATTAAATAAACCAAGAATATTAAGCATTGCAGGGAGGTGATTAAAAAAATTTCACAATACATTTTGGGGACTTTTCTTCTTAAAATGTATGCTTTCAGTGCTTCGAACATTTTTAATACTGTATCAACCGCATTGTATAAACTTAACCAGCGAATTTTTGAATGGGTCAATAACTTATCATACTTCAAATATAATAGTGAACAAACATTTTTCAGTCGCTCGGTATACAGCATAAGCTGAAAAGTAGGACAGTATTTTTACCATCACCATTTCTACATCACAAGATAATCTCTCAGCTCCCGACTGCATAGCGTTATGCAAAATATGCGCCGAACAACCAACATCTAGTAAATTGAGATTAATTTTCTCGCGTAATTTATAAAGACATTGTTTTTGCCTTTTCTTAACAGTTTGGCACGACATTCTATTGAGGATAAATGGAGTAAGTAAATTGTTGCAAAGTCCATTCGTGAATATGAAAGCTTCAATAAATTCTCTTGAGCAGATTCAGCAATATTTCGGAGCTTGTAGGTCAGAAATAGGGTTAAAGATATTAATTATAGATGCTCGAGAACTTGCAACAAAACTAGAGGCTGAATCAAAATTTATGCAAGAGACCGAAATTCTGCCACGAAGAAAGAACCCCAGTTTTGAATCTGTATATGTTGATGCAAGTTTTCATAATCCCCAAGATTATTTCCGAGTAATTTTTTAAAATCTTGTGTTGGATCAAACAATTGCTTCGATAAAGAAGAGGTTTCAGCGATTCAAAAACCAGAGTGAATATTTTAGTTTCTTATATAACTTGAGTGAACTGAAGAAAATTCGTATTTTCTTAGAATCAGCTGTTAGTGAAATACGGTGAGTCTTTGATTTTCCAGCACTTAATTGCAAATGCTTTTTATAAAATAGTATTTGGAATATCGAGTTTGGTTTTCAAAATAATTTCGTATAAACTGGAATAAAAATAAATTACTGCATATACCATCACTATTACAAGAACAAAAACCGGGACATGGATGGGTCCCGAAAAAAAAATCGGGACACCGAGAAAAAATTCAGAAAACCGGGACGCCTGGTCACCCTACCCAAGAATAAACTAGGCTTATATTCATTCTTTGATAAAAATGAAATTTATAGTAATATTGCAGACGTATACTCAAGAAACTACGAAATTTGATCAAAATCGTTGCAGCCGTTTTTAAGAAAATCACATTGATGTTAAAGATGCCTAGAATAAACTAGCCTTATACTCATTTTAGAGAAATGTGAACTAACTAGTATTATTGAAGACGTATACTCAAGTAACTGTACGAAATTTGATCAAAATCGTTAGAGCCGTTTTTGAGAAAATCAGATTGTTAAAAATGCGTAGAATAAACTTCCCTTAATTATTGAGCAATGTCAACCATTTCTTCATAGCATCTATTTTGAATAATAAAATGCGTAGGTACGAGATTTTATTCATTTTTGCTCTACCGTTTAGGCTATAGAGCCGCGAACAGACAGACAGACGGCATTGCGAAAACCACTTTTTCGGACTCGGGTACACTTAAAACGTTTATTTCCGTCAAAATCTCGAGGTCGAATTTTTTCGCGATTACAATACTTTCCCAATATACTTCGTATATGAGAAAGTAAAAACGCGCAAATGAGCAGACATCCCATTCAAAAATGCAGCGTCGAAAAGTGCAATTCAATTATATTAATGTCGAAAAACGCACTCAAATGGAGAAAAACTGAGACCCTTTTTCCCGCCATTCGGTGTAACGGAAAGGGTTCATGCCCTTTTCAGAGGCCGTAAAACTGGGACGTAAAGCTAACCTCGAAACGATCCAAGAGGAGCACTAAAAATGGGACAAGACGAGCTAAATAAGAGGGAAGGGAGGTCCTCCGTGAGAAAGGGAAGTAATAAGCAGATAGATAGAGAGAGAGAGAGAGAAAGAGAGAGAGGGAGAGGGGGAGAGAGAGAGAGAGGGGGGGAGAGAGAGAGAGAGAGAGTGAGAGTGAGAGTGTGAGAGAGAATGAAAGAGAGAGAGAGAAGGGAAACAAAAGACAGGACGGCGGAGGGAATCGAATGGAACCGAAGTAAAATAAAAAAGCGAAAATAAATCGCAGCGGGAATCCAATAACAGTAAAATACGAGAAAAGATGTAAGCGAGTAAAAAGATAGACGGAGAGATAGTTATTAAAGGAAAAGAGAAAGAAAAGGGAGGCGGAAAGAGAGGGATATTGGAAGGAAGAAACGGAAACAATGGAGAAGGGAAAATGAAGAATGAGAGAATAAATAAATAAGAAAGAGAGGGAGAGATGGAAAGAGAAAGGAAGAAGAAGGGAAAGAGAGTTAAAAGAGAAAAGAGAGAGTGGGAAATTATGTGTAAATAAAAAGAGCACGATGAATGGAGAAAATGAAGAAAACGGGTTGAAAAGAGAAATGCTGTCAATAAAAGATTCCGGAGAAATGGAAAGGAATAGGATACGGTAGGGATGAAGGGAAAACGTGGTGGAAGATAAAGGAGATAGAAAACCTCGAGGGGATAAGGTGGCAGGTAAAGGGATGGAGAGAGTGAAAGGAGGAGAGAGAGATGGAGGGAGAGGAAAGAGAAAGATGAAAGGAGAATCGGGACGGGATGGGGAGAAGATGAGAAATTGAGAATGAAAAAATGGAGGACTACGAGGATAGAATAGAAACCGAGACTTTTTATATTTTTTTATATAATCCGGGAGGAAAGAATGAGGGCGGAAGGGGAGGGAGCGAAGAGAGGAGGAAATAGAAGAAGATTTTGCGCTTGTTTAGGAAGGAGGGAAGCGGGAGAATGGAGAAAAATAGGCTGGCGTGCGAGAATGAGATTAGAGAAATGGAAGGTAGCGATGAAGATGACGGAGAATGAGATTGAGGCCTTTCTCTCCCATTCTCCTCTCCCTTCCAATCCTCCTCCTCTCCCTCTGCTTCCCTGCCTCTTTCTCCCTCTCTCATTCTAATTCCCTCTATCACTCTTTCTTGAGGGCATACGCCGAGAAATTCAGAGGTTATAGGAGGAAGAGAAGGGAGCGTACCTAAGAGGGAATTTTAGATTTTCGGATCAGTTGGAGTGAATTTAGAATTCCAATTAACGTGTCGCCATAACGACACGCATCAGTTCTCGCAGAGGAGGGGCAGGACGAAGTGGGTGGAGGGAGGGGGGAGGGTTTGGAAGGAGAAGAAGAGGGTATTAATAGGGGAAGACTGTATGGAGGAGAATGAGAGTGAATAATAGGGAGGGGAGAGGGAATTGGCGGGAAGATAGCAGGAGAAAATGGGCGTTGGGCGGAGTGAGCGGTTAGGAGGGTTGGAAAAAAGGATAAATGGGGCAGATAAGGAGAGGGAGAGGTAGGCAGATATAATCTTTAGGCACGAAAGAGGAAGGGATGAGGAACGAGATGTACAGCATCATGGAGATGAAGTAAAGTACGAAAGAACAGGCGGGTGGGGGAATCTTAGATTTTTTCCTGCTGAGGGGTGTCTTGGAGGCTTAAGGTAATAAAGAAATTTAAATGAAGACGTATGCTACATTACACTTCCATTTATTTTCCTGCAACTACTTAATTAAAGGATTTACATAAACAAGTATCCATAACTGCTCAGTTGGCTTTGTTGATTTAAAAAATCTTCAGTAACTTTTATACATATGTATATTTAGTATAGTCTACTCTAAATATTTTGAAGAATGTGTTTGTGCATTTATAGCGCAACAACTACAAAACGTAGAAGCAAGAAGAAGGTGCCATTTTAACCGCAATAAAAAGTTAAGCAAAATGGGAGGGTTTTTAAAGTGATTTGGACTGTCTTTTTTATATAAAAAATGTTTTTCTCTTTTAATTTTTCCCATTTAAATAACATGGGAATGAGCGTATTGTTGGATTAACAATTTAAGTGACAACCGTTATAAACAATACGTAATATTAACTAAAAGAAATAATATATACCTAATATAAACTACAGTAGAGAAGAAACAAACACAAGTGTGGCATAGAGTTCTCCAAAACAAACTGTTTTTAAAACTACGTAACTTAAATAGTTAGATGCAGATTTTCCACAAATTGTGATTTTCAAACCTTTGAAGATATCGTCACAAAACTTCGCATAGGTAAATAATTTTATCGTGCGGATAACATAGGCTATATGGGGATAAAAAATTGGGGGGGGGGGGGGGGGAGGAGGGGGAGCTTAATTCAATAATTATTTTCCCATAAGTTTACACATCATTTTCGATTTTTCAGAGTGCAAGATTTTCTTCTTTCATTCATCTAAATATGTAATTGCGAACAGGTTTTTTCATTTTTGCTTTATTCGACGGTTAAAACTGTGTACTATCTTATTCTTACGATGTTTACATGTTACACGGTCGAAGTTTTAGATTCACTAAATCCGTTTAAATTCAACGGGCAGTTCTGCTAGTATTATATATATTTGGTGTTATGCATATAAATAACCCTCTTCTAATATTGCTCCTAGTAAAAGTTCAAAATATATGCATTAAGCTTTTTTTTGAAGTTTCGATAAAATTTAATACTACGTATTTCGGAAATTTATATAACGTTTCAGTGAAATAAACATCCCAGAATAGCCCCATCATCTTTGAACCAAAACAGGAACATTTTTGTACTTATTAATAACATTTTCATTCAATGACATACAAGGTTATCATGGTAATTTTTACGCACAGTATATGCAGCAAGGGCTGTAATTGATGAAACATTCTCAGAGTATATCAATATGTGATTTTCTTTAACCGAATAAGTTAACATATGCTTTTTCTGCTTAGCCATCCTCACCCATCAATCATTAAAGAGAACTTTCTTATTAATTAACGCTTGAAATCTTCTCATAAAGAACTTATAATTCAAAAGAATACAAGCAACCTCAAATGGCGTTAAAATATTTTACAGAATATGGAACACGTAAAAGCTGTTTTACCAAAAAGCAATAAATAGCTGCGTGTATTATTTTAATTCATAAAAGTCATTTTAATATTTCGTAATAAAATCCCTTGAAAATTACACAATTTTTAAGTCCTCCTGATTGTGCTAAACTCTAATTAAACGAACATACGATGATACAGAGTAAGTAATTTTCACCAACCTTTGCAAAAGTTAATTTTCTTTGTTTTCACGAAAATTTCCCACTTGGACAATTTATCAACTTATAGTCACTCGTCATCAACTTGAACGAATGTGTGAACAGTTCTTTTTCAGCGATCCGTATGCCAACGTACTCCTACGCGAAACAAAGGCTCGAGCATTACATGCGCCATCCCACACCCAGCCTCTCTCCCCTTCTGCTCCTCACTTCACATGCCACAATCCCTCTTCCTCACACATCCCTTGAATTCCAAACCTCCAGAGCCGCCCCAATAAATCTCACCCTCCGTCTGCGCTCCACTAAGCAGGGCAGTACAACTCTCTCTCATTTACCCTCTCCTGTTCTACATTCGAGTTTCTCCTCCATCTCTTCACCAAACCCAACCCAATCCAACTGTACTTCCGCCAAACCCTTCTATTGCATCGCCTTATTGCTGTCCTTACTCAAGACGTCTTACAAACCCTCCCTCTCCGTGTTACCCATCCCGAAAAAAAATTCCACCCTCCTCCCCCCCCCCCCTAATCCTCCCGCGCAACATCAACCCTTCCTGATCTCACCCATTCCTTCTAACCCACCACACTACGCCCGCCATCTATTTCCGCAGGGCTGAACTATCCAGCATATATCTGAAGCGCTCACTGCATACTGCCTCAGCTGAGATATGTTTTCTAATGAACGACCTGAAACGCCGCATTCAATGTAATTCGCAAATGAAGCGAACCCACAAGTGCTTCTTACACTGAATATTTTATGTTTAATTTATATGTTTTCCGAGTAATTGCGCTTATTTTTCATTCGGCTCGTTTTTTCAACTCGATGAATTATTACTAGTAAAATTAGCGAAATCCACTGTTTTGTCCCCAAATCGACAAGTTTAATGGTGATAGATGATTATCCAGAGAAAAAAATCAAATACAAAAAATTAAGGTCATGAAGTATACAAACTATTCTTGCAATATCTTACGCGCCTCATAAGCGAGTAGTGTATTAAAAATTGTATGTAATAAGATGGTATGTTAGGAAATATAGCTTTGACGCGTGAGTGCCTAAGATTTAAGCGGGGAACGAGCCCGCGTCTCCCACTTGCTGGTTAGGTGCTTTAACCAACTAAGGCTTAGTTACTAAGATAGGGATTGCAAATACCTGGCACGCGTGCCATTTCTGGCACGCGTACGATTTTACTGGGCACGCGTTAGCTTGTATTTTATGTATAAAATATGAAGTTTCTTAAAGAAGGAGTAAACTAGTGGCACGCGGAAGAAAATTCTGATAGTTTACACTGCTTTCATGGCACGAGACTCAAAAATCATTTGCCATCCCTCTACTAAGCAAACAAGCTAGTCTAATTCTTCATTCTCGAATTAGGGTATTTAGGTTGTGGAAGGACTAATCAAATAGTAAACCTCACAACACTAGATGTCGTCACCGAGGCACATCAGGAAACACCTACTTTGTCTCAAGAAAGTGAAATAGCTATCAAATAACAAGATGGAATGTTATAAATTATAAAATATCATAAATGTAAACTTGGAAAAGAAGAAAAATGTTTAACTTTATCGTGTCAAGTTCAGCATTGTTGGTCCACTTGTTGTTTCTCGCTAACATAAGAGTAGGCTAATGTGATTTAGACTGAGAAGTCCACGAGCGATGGAGTCGTTTGAAGTCACAAGGTTCCCAATTCGTATACTTATACACCAGTATAATTTAGTTTACAATTGACTGGTGGAAAGTAGGATTGATCACGGAAGAAAATAAGAGGAAATTTCGAGCGAAGAGAAGACAATTTGTTTGTTTTCATACAGTGACTGGTACTATTCTAAGTTGTTATATGAAATTAATAACCACATTACGGTTTTACTGTCCCTGTTTTCGAGATGTGAATCCAAAGAGGAATCCACGCTTGCGACTTGCGAGCTTAACGCTCTGATCTAACAATAAGAAGGTTAAGCGAAACGGGTGTTAGATTCCCATTGTCAATTCAGACACATCTCCCAAACGTCTCTGCCCTCAAAAACTCTTCCTTGCCGTTTCCCTATAATTCCCCAGAAGGCGTTACACAACCCATCAATTATTCGTATATCGAAGTGACGTTTGTCGTCTCACTTGCGCCACCAAATACGTCATTTATGAACCCCGCTCACTCCTTCTCACTCCAACCGTTCTCTCTCTCTTTCTCGCTAGTGAGGAAACCCGAAGGGTGGAGGTAACCTCCAAAGGCCTTAATTCAATTACGCGGGGGCATAATTCAATTTGCCGGTCGACCCCTGCGCTCCTCCTCACTTCCTCTTCTCCCTTCTTCCCTCTACACTACCATCCCTCAGTTCCGCTCCATTCACCCTTCAACCCCCGCCTTCCCACCCCCTCGTTCACCTGCTGCATCAACGGGGTCTTCTATTTCCTCTCCCCCTCCTCCCTTCCTCCTTCTTTGCCCCTTTTTACTCCGCACGGTGGAGTTGAGGGATCGGTTTCCTTGATCTCCGGCAAGGTGGGCGAGAGATGGAGGAAGTTGCCTTGGGCGCCGTCTCTTCCTTCTTTTTTTTTATATATCGATTCGCGGGGTCTCGGTTGGGGATAGGAGGGTGAATGTTCCGCATGAAACTTCTTGAGGCGGTTTTTAAATCGTTTGTATGCTATGACGATCACAAATATTACTGCATCATTAAAAAATTAATTTAGACTTTTTCTGAGAGCAGTGACTTTTTGTCGAAGTTTGCACTTTTATGCAAATATGCCCGAGAGCGTTATATTCCGTTGGAACAACATTCTCGTTTGAAGGAAAGTGCATACGGTATTCTACCAATATTAAATATATTTTATATTAGTAGAATTTCTTGTTGAATTTCAACGGATTTAGTGAAGCTACTACAGCACAACATACAAACTCTTTAAAATACGATATGGAGTAGAAACCTTTTAAATTACAATTAGCTTTTCTTAACAATTAATCATATTTGCTTGTAACAATCTGTTTCCGAGCCTATTGCATTCAAATATAACGATAATTGTATTTCCTATCATATCACTTTCGCCAAATCCAGCTTCATTTCTTGTGTAATTATGGCTCGCTGAAATATTTAATTTTGTGACTTGTAAGCAAGAAACCCCTGAAAAAGCAACGTACAGTTGTCCATGATTGAACACTGACTGGTAAATGTATACCAGATACGTGGGCTTATTTACGTTAATAAACATTATAATGTAGAATATAATGATTTTACTTACAAAAAATGTAAGATTCCAGTATTCAGTAGACGAAAGAAGGTTCAATTACTTTCATCAATAGTTATAAACGCTTCCTGAATAATATTCAGTATCTATTTACGTTGCTATCCATAAACATCGATCGTTTCGTTGCTTAAACAAAAGTGCGAATCGAATAACGCTAAACTTTCGTCTATTTGTAAGCTTCACTGAAGCTAATTGAATCGGAGGTAACAGTGACGGCCGCCTTGGCAACGCTCGAAAAGACTACGAAAAATCCACAAAATTTCGAAACAAATAGCGTATTTCTGAAAACTTCGACCGTGTAACATGTAAACTTCGCAGGAATAAGATAGTACTGAGTTTTATTCGTCGAATAAAGCAAACGCGAAAAAAATCGGTCTATATTTACGTATTTTTATGCTTGAAGGAAGAATACCTTGCAAGTCAAGAAATGGATTTATACGTGTTATCTTATGGAAAAATGTTAATCCCCTATACTGGCAGCACTGTTTAATCCCGGTTGACCAAACCTTGACCATTCACTAAGATAGGATGTAAGGAAGAATCGTACCAAATTTGGTTATTCTAGCTTCTACCGTTTAGGAGGAGTTCCATGAACAAACACACAAACACACGCTTCAAAATATATTGTAGTAGATAGATTCAAAAAATAAACGTTACGTTCAGGGAGAAATTGACCTATAAGGTGATATCCAGTTCATTTTCTCTATACATATATCTAGTTTGCTATTTTGGAAGACTTAAATCGATAAACCATTAGATGTTTCAATTACGAACGCAATTAATTAATTAATTTTCATTTGACAGAATTCTCAAGTACAGATGCCGAGTAATTGAAATCAAAATAATTTATAAAACTTGACAGGCATCAGTGACTCTTTGATATTATTACCTCTTGGGACAAACGTCTTATATCTTTCAAGCATGTTTTAGAAATTTTTAAAATTTGATAATAATTAGCGGAATAACTTTCCTTTGTGTTACCGCAAAGACCTAAAATTATATATATAATATGTATCGTATTTTGTAGCGTCACATTAAAGCAAATTCCAAAAAGGTGTCCTCCAACTCGTTACCTGAAACGTCGCGTATATCTCAACATAATCTCTTTCTCGGTTCACTTAATCTTCTATGCAGATCATAAATCATTGCAATGACGCAACGCGGCATTCGCTAAACTTTGGCTGCAGCTAAATTTTCGCGGAGTGCATCGTATTGATGATGATGTGCTGCTGAAGATGTTAAGTTAACGTCCTTGTTTTTCGTTGCCATAAATCATACTTCGAATATCTCGTTTGTTGCGGTGTTATTTTTATTTTTCCGAAAAAATTTCCAAAACGTTACAAGACAACATAACCAATTACTGACGAGGCGTACGGTATGAGGAAACTCGGTGGTTTCCGTGGAGGCGCTGTCGGGGGAGCGTCAAGACATGGACACAATAGAGCCTCTGTAAAATGAATCCCTTCTTCCTGGCTCTCCTATCCATAATTTGTTAGCTCACTCAAGATCCATCAACCATCTTGCTTTACAGTAAAAATAACAGGAAAAAGTTACTTTCTTGACGCCATAATAAATTTACGCCGTTTGTTGAAATCAACAGTAACATAATACAGCCTATTAATTCCCGTTAAAATATCTTATATCTTTATACAAAGCAGTTTCTGACACGCAGGAGCATACACACGCTTGATATAGCAGGATATAAAACCTGAGGTAAATCTATTTGTGCAAAAATACTAAATTTTTATAAAAATAAATAACGGAGCTCCAACAAGTATTGTCTTGTCACACTGATTATAAACCTTAGGCACTTCTAGAAAGAATACATATCTTAAATTTGGCAGGATGACAGGTCATGGATTAAACCGACGGGAAAAGTCCAAATTTTCAAAAATTTGACGACTCCATCTTTCAATTCCTACCAACATAAGAAAAGTACGCAAGTCAGTGAAGAGCCTTATAAAATTGCGCAAACAGTTCTATAACTGAAAAAAAATGAACAGTTCTATAACTGAAAAAATGAAGTTTTTACTTTTAAGGCAAAACTGGAATCTGTGCTGAATCGGCGTAAAAAATTGTTTAAATTGGAAATAAATAAAATAAAAAACCTTTTTAGTTTATACAAATTTTATATTACTACTACTAAAAAATTTAAAATAAATTAAATTGTGACATGGGGTGAGTGTCATTTGTTGCGATAGATTATCAAATTTCCATATTAATAACATATCTAGTGTTAGAACACTAATTAACGACATTTGAACGCATCTTAATCGAAAAGTTGTGTGACTAATCAGCTGATCATAAATCTACAGGAATGTTTGACGTTTGGGATATTTACGTTTGTTATTAAGCTTTCTATGCTTTAGTATTTAATTTCTTGATCCATCAGTCAGCTTTGCAAAAGCCACACATTTTAATATTAAGATGAGTTCAAATTTCGTTAATTACTATCATAACACAAGATATGTTATTAACATGGACATTTGAGAATCTATCACAACAGATGACACTCACCTCATGTTGAAACTTAATTTGTTAGATTTTTAGTGCCTTTAATATAAAAGTTGTATAACGTAAAAAGGAATTTTTATTTTTTTTATTTTTTAGGTTTTCAGTCTTACTAAAAGACAATTCATTGTGTTTTTTTATTTTTATTTCAGTTCATGATGCAATTATTTTATAATTGTCTTGATAATCATCGATAGAGAGAGGGAGTGAGGGAGAGTGACAGAGAGAGAGAGAGGGAATGAGAGAGACAAGGAGTGAGAGAGAGAGAGGGTGGGAGTGAGAAAGGGAGTGAGTGAGAGAGAGGGAGTGAGAGAGAGAGAATGTGAGGTAAACTCCGTCTCCCTTTCTCTCTCCATTACTATGTATCGACGATAAGAATAAGAATCTCGATTAATTTTTCTTTAAAACAGCCCAGGTTCGAAGATCCTAGGTCATTTTCTTCCTATTTAAATTAGCAAAAGAATAGAAGCTTGGACTTCGAAAAATAGCATTTTACGTGTTATCTTATGGGTAATGGAAACTATCCCCTGGAGGCGAACCCGAGACTTTTTTCTAATATTTGCGAATTTTTACGCCAGGGATAAACCATGACCTACAAACACACAATTGCATACTCCTAGCTCATACGTAAGTGTCCAAACGGTATTAGTTATTGGGATTTAAAACACGGCATACATACTATATACAGGTCAAGTTAGTATAAAAGTTGAATAAAAATGGGGAATTTTTCAGATTTTCAACAATGAAAAATATGACTACCGCAGTAACTAGTCCAACTTTTCAAAATGATATTCGAATTTAATACATTTCCCGACGCATTAAAAGTTTTCTAAATACCGACGTTAACAAAGGTCTACAGCATTTAGGAGCAAAAATTTAAAAATTTATTTCCTGTAATATAGCTGCCCTGGTTAAGTGATATGAATTGAATATCGCTTTTGAACCCCCTGTCTAATATTAATTTGCTATCCGATATTTGTGAGACGTAATTAGAAAACAGTTAAAATTTGAACTACATACGTCAAACACATATTTCAAGGAATAAGGTGGTTTAAAGAAATTTTTAGCATAATACAGTAATAGTAGCAAAATTGATAAGTAAGCATACTTAAAGATAACAATTCAAGTAATAATTCTTTAATACCGTATAAGGCATATTCCATGAATATTATTTAACCATCTCGCCTAACATATAAAGTTAATTTTATGTAAACAATGAATTTCACTGATAGCGAAAAACATATACTTAACAAATGACAGCTTATACATATTTTATAATGATTAATTTGTGCTTCTATATAGTAAAGGTCAATAATTAATATCAAATATGAACGAGAAATTTCCCTAAAAAGTGAAAAGTTGTTAGTAATATATATGGTAGTCAATAGAAAGGTTGACGTAAGGGCAATGACCAGACATGTATTTTATTTAGACATAAATACCTACTTTTGAATACTTAGGCACCTCGTAACGATGAATTATAGGCAAGTAATCAGACATCGGTCAGAAATATTCCAGAAATCTACAAAAGTGCACCTACGGTACTAATTGAAAATGCCGTCACAAGTGAAATATTTTATAATTGAATAAAATATTTTAAAATATATTTTTTTAAATTTCTTTAAATAGCTAGTCGATTCAAAAACTCTTCCTGAAAACAACTGCTTATTAGGGATAAATATTCTACTCGCTAGAGCAAAAATTATTTTTCTTTCTGGGGTAATTTGGCAGCTATTATTAAGCGATCTCTTCCGAGAATATCATTTTCTTATTTCAACTTGACATAAGTCCTAAATGTTAAATTTCATAGAAATGTGTCCAGCGATACAGCCTCTGTTGTGTGCATACTCACTGACGGGCAAATAAAATATGCGCTTTTATCAACATATATAATTCTCTTGGTAAATGTGTGTGTGTGCGGACGGTGTTAGATGGGAGAAAAGGAAAACCGCACATTATTAAAAAGCTTTTTAACCTTTTTTGATCAAACTTTCAGGAATCACTTGACTATTCAACTTTTCAATTTTAAACTACTCGCCTGTAAATAGTAGTCCTGGGTTTGACTCAAAGAGCATATATTTTCTCCATTTGAATAAAATAGGCAGAGCTGAAACGTTGCGAGCAAGCCTTTTTTATTATTCAAAAAGTTCAAAAATTACGTTTAACGACTATTTTTTCGTGATTTTTATGCATTTATTCAATTCATCGCCACGGCAATTGCAATTGTTGAAGTCTATTGTTGGCACGATTCTAATGCGTAAGAAATGTACAAAAACTGTGAAAAATCGTGTTAAAACATTTTATATGTCCATGACTATTATTACTTTCTGGAACATTCGATTATGTGGATTTTATATTAATTTTTTACGTTTTAATGCACATAAAGTTTGGTATCATTAATTTTTATATTATTTTAACGTAATAGTTAATTAACGCCCACCAGTAATTTCTCAGTCCCCACCAAAGAAAAGAACGAATTCTACCTAGGCTACAGCGGTAGGCTACAATATTCTCGGTTTTTTTTTTTAGATGAAACAGACTTTCCGATAAATTGAAAAATAAAAACATACACTTTTAAAAATACCCAGAAGAAAAAATATTTCGAAAAAATCAATATATTGCAGTGAACATCCATTCACGGCTGTTTATTTCAGTTTGGCTCGGCTCAAGTTACTCGGAACGAAAGACATAATGAAATGCTTCCGGGAGGAAATTTTGATGGCGCACCGCTACCCGCTCGCGAAATGCCCTTACACGAAGCGATTGCTTCCCGCCGCGCGCCGATTTTTATGGATTATTCGAGTGTCGCCCGCCATGCGATGGAGGAGGGGCGCGGGTGTGTCGCTTTTGCGCTTTCGCGGACTTATTGGAGTGATTTACCGCCGGACATTAATCACTGCTGGGGAATCTCCAAACATTCATCATTCCCTCGTCTTCCTCTCTCACCCTCCCACCCACCACCAGACGCCTCTGCTTTTTTACCCAGTTCATAACTTACGCAGCCGAAATATTGCCTCGGTTCGATGCGAGGTTATCGCCGCGAACATTCGATAGTAGGGTATGGGGAAAGGAGGAGGCGATGGAAAGAGGAGGGAGGGGTGACAAGTATGCTATCTTACTTAGCCATAAACATTATTGCTACCCGAAACGTCCCTTTTAACGACGTTTTCCGTAGTTTGTTTTCAGGAGGCATCAATGAACTGAATGCGATTCTTATAAACTTGAAGATATACTTCGCGAAAAATTAAACTTTTCAAATTAGTTCCGCTAATAAACACGGCGTTCGTGGAAAGCTATGATTAAAAGGCGAGGAATATACGGTTTTTAATTTTTTATGGCTTCCGAAATAGACATCTTGGCGGCCTTTATGGGGACATTAAGGAGATGCCGATAACATACATACGTTTAATGCAATTTAAGGTATGTGATTTAAATTTCATATCCCTGACTAAAGCAAAAAATTTTTCAAAATAATTTTATCCATTAAATTCGACGGATTTTTTTCTAAATGCAGCATGCAACGGTAAAAAATCGGTGTTACATTCCATTGAAGAATGTTCCAAGTTTCAAAATATTCCCACGTGTGAAGTTTCACTTACATTTCTCAGTGGTAACGAAGCATACTAGTAAAATTCTTTTGAATTTGAGATAAAAAGCATTATCATTCTGTAAAATATATTGATTTCAAATGGAATAGCTATAAAAGTGAGGTAATCTACCATCTTAAGAGTGCTTACCGAGTAAAACGTCGGCGTATCTGAAATACTAAATAGTATATAGGTAGTATAATATGGAGCGTAAATTTTTAGTATTCATTGAAAATTCACTACAGCCGATAATTTCTCAAAGGAGTAGTATATGTTGAAATTGTTATGAATTTGAATAGATAAGGGAACAGATCTCGATAATGAGGGTGAGTACAATGGAACATATTCGATCTATCCACTGTCACATTACCAAGGATAATGTTATGTTAAACCAAAATATATTAAACTCTTAATTTTATTAATATTACCATCGCGTGCTATCTAAATATCAGCGTCAAATACTTTTTCTACAAGGTCGAATGTAGAATCGATCCATTTGCTATTTAACTCAATTCCGAACACCTTACCGGTGTGATTAAAAAAACTGTGAAAAATTAATAAAGCGTAAATTGCTTAGATACGAGAGTTAACATCATTTAAAAAGGTAGTTAGGTAAAAATTTCTTGGAAATTAGCACTGTCGTGATTGAATAAAACTATCTATATTTGCAGGAATTTAGTTCAATAGAAATTTAATGGATGTGTAATGTATTTTGCGTTATATTTTCTTATGTGTCACAAAAAGTTTTAAAATGTAATGCTTTTGCTATGTTCAATTTAAAATACTAAAAATTTCATATAAGCTGCCAAAAATATATAAAAATGGCGTTCCCTCTACCCTAAAGCATTTTTCAAGCTTTTTCACGTCATAATAAATTAATTTGGTAGCTACAAACTCTTTTTACTTCCGTTAAGTTTGAACTTGATGGATGTGACCTAATTTTTGAGATATAATGCTTCACACTAAAAAAAAAAAAAACGAGAAGAGAAATAGGCTAGAAAATAATATTTGTGCCCTGAAATAGAAAATATGGAAGCTAATCAATCTTTTAAGTTTTTGGAGTCTTTTTAAACTTTCATCTATTGAAGCATTAAATTTCTTTAGCCAAGACGACCTCCTCCCAGCTTTTCTCGTTAACTTTGATACGTCATTCTAAACTTCCTTTTTATCACCAATATCACACCAATTCATTTATTAACAATAAAATTGAATATCGTTATTACATTTATATATTCTTCGGATGGGTACATAAACTTATGTAGTTTTCCCTGACTTCCAGTAATAGCCCATTTAATACCAATGTATATAAAACCTTCGTACTTTATGTTTTAATACGCTACTGCAATTTGGATGGTGCCACTAAAAATTAAAATGTATGTAATACACTAAATTATTTTAAAATGTCGCAAAAAAACGACTAGCTATGAAAGGAAATGGAATAGTGTGATGCAATTAAAAGTTTAAGGCGTTAAAATGGCTAACAAGAGGTCCCACTATAAGATGAAAATACCTGTTTCAAACTTCCAACGCCATCAGATTGGCTGTAAGGATAAAGGAGACCGAAAATATTATCACAAGTAGATCGGATAGAGAGAGAGCGCGAAATTCTTAACGCTAACTTGAAGAAATAAGGCAGGTGTTAGAGAAAACGGAAGATTACGGCGGAGAATTCCTTCCTACAATGGACGGGGAAAATTATGACGGCCAATACAGTTTTTGACATGGGTGAGCGGAACGAAGAGAAGTTTAACTGTTGGTTATGAATTTACACCAAATTGAAACTTTTAAATAAATCTTTGGGCGGCGTAAAAGTAGTTTAGCTGGATTTATTTGGACTTGGGGCGACATTTCATTATTTCCGTTTCTATGTTATCTCATTTCCAATTATCTCCTCTTCCACTCATACTTTTTCCTTACACTTCGGCAATTTCCCTATCGCGCTCGAGTTTAGCGTGTATCTTCCATTTAACCATGGTGATGTTACAATTTTTTAAATGGCTGTTACTGTAACGTAAAATTAAACCACGTTGCGTTACTCTTATAAGAAAATGTTTTACAGTGCTTTGTAGAATCTCACTTGAAAATGAAAGCTTGAGAAACTGTAATGAATACATTGTAGCAACGCACAACCCCAGCAAAAGGAAACGATCTTAATATATTATTGGCTTTCTATCAACTAACACATTTTGGATAGAATAAAAGAGAGGAGTACATAGATAACAAACATTTCGAAACTTAAACAAGACTCGGTCACGCCATAACATTCGATAAGAAGTTTCCGTTTCCAATAAACTCTTGGCACACGATGCTGCAAAGTTTCTTTGTCGAGCATTTCTCGTTAGGATTTCCCTTTCGTCTCCCCGCCCTTTTCCTCGCTCCTTTCCAACCCCACCCCCTTCCCATCTCCTTGCAACATTGGGTTCAGTATCTCATCTCTTCCCTGTATTCGCATCTTATATGTTTTGCTCTCTTGCCAACTTATCGGACTTGTATGCGAGCATACACCCAAGCCGCCGCCGCCGCCTCCTACTCATGCCTTTCAGGTGGCGCATCTCTCGATTCCCTAAGGCCCGCTCCTTTTCTTCCAGACGTCCTACTTGCCATACCTATCTCCGTTGTTTCGAGAGAGTTCGAAGCGCCCTTCATTCCGGCGATGGATTTTTTTCAAAGGAGTGAATAGGAGCAAGTAATAGGACGACTCTTTGGAAAGAGAGAGAGAAAAGGTGAAAAAATGAAGGAAAAAAGTGCGCAGCTATTTTGTTCGGGTCTCGTGAGACGAAGCGGAAAAAAAGGCCTTTTTCGGAAAAGGAATTTTTTTAAGTGGCTGAAATACTCGTAAATTTGCTCGAAAATACACTTTGAAGCTACGCTCGCCCGATAAATGGGTTTCTGTGTCGAAATTTAAGAGAAATTCTTCTCTCATCGACACTACCCCTATTATTTCATGCTATGGTATATATAGCGTAAACCCTATTGGAAAAATTAAGAGAATTTAATAGCTCATCTTTATGCTTATTTAAAAGCTTTTTTAATATTTCTAAAATAAAATATCTCATTAATAACAGTGATTGAATCAAGAAAGGTAAAAAGTGGATAACTCGATGAATGGATGAAGAAACTTTTTCATAAATCTCGTCCGCATTATTACTCTTTTAACAGTAGCTTAGACCACGACTGGTCTAGGGAAAGTGCCATCTTGAAATTTTTACGTAAAAGATAAAGACAATATGTACATACATATTTATAAAGAAATAAATTATAGCATTTTTATGGAACCATATCTAATTTTCCGAGCTTATTTTTCAGATACAATCCATGCTATTATCGGTTATTTTCCACCGTTTCATTCGAAATAAGTCCATTATCCGATCTTACAAATGTATATGCGGGAATGAACCTTGGCACAGAGCTTGAAAACGCCGCTCTAGGTCTTAAAAATCACATTAAATTCACATTTTTCCTAACCCCGACAAACCAATTAGTGCCCACGAGTTCTTACGAGTCCAACCATTGACCCACTTACGGGAAACCGCTTTCGAAGGCGCAAATTGGCAACCGTTCCGTTGATGTCAATTTAAAAAACAGAATACTCCATGATGCTGCGCACAACAGAAATCGGAGAACGCAGTCATCAATTTCCAATTAAAATCCGAAATTCTGAAAGTTCAACTTCTTTCCTTATCCTCCGCCGGAAGACATCGTCTTCAAGTTTCTGTTCGCACTGCCGTCTCTCTACTTCTTCCGTTGGAAAACAGATGACGCACTCGAAATTCTTCCCTTTTTTTCAGTCTCTCGGACGAAACGTTCAAATTTTTCCCCCTTGCCTCCAGATCCTCAACTAAAATTTTCGCCCTTAAATTTTTTTCGTGGCGTTCAGATTGAAAATCGGTAAGTTCGCGTGTGTTTTTGTCAGTCGTAGTAATTACTGGCGTCCGAAAAAGGATATAAAGGTGAGCCCTCCCGACGTCACCTCCCTCCGCCTCCCGCTTTTAGCCCGTGCGAGTGCGGATGGCGCAACCTTGGAGCGCGTCAATGCATCTCGGGCAGCCTAACCTCACGGGTGTTCGGGCAGCAGGCCAAAAAAAATGCTCCCGGAGGTCGCGTGGAAAAGGGTCGAGCAACGTTAATTAACGGCGAAATGCCGGCAAAAATAATAAATTCTGAATAACCCACTGCCGCTCTCTCCGTCTCACACTCCCTCATTTCTTCTTCCTCCGCCTCGCCTCCTCCCAGCGCACCATTACCGAACTCGTATCCGGCGAGTTCCGATCCCTGTGTTTGTCTGATAAGCTTCATTAGGATCATCACGACGTTCTCTGTTGTCGAGATATTTCGAATATTCTCAACCCAAATGAGTTTGTTTACATTTCGACAATTAAGAGCCTTTACAGAAATAATATGAATATTTTTATTAAGCCCACGTCCTCCTCTTTGAAAGAGAAATAACTCCTTCGTTACCATCCCATTAAATTTATAATTGAACGTATTTATATCACGCCGTTTTGAAAATTAAATGAGATGCGTTTTCAATGGTGGATTGTTCTCTATACGGCGTATCTCAAGCAAGTTTTGTAAATCAAGTTGAATATAGAATGTGCATCTCTAAGTCCAATTAAATGTCAACCTTGGTATATTTTTTAGATTTTCGCTCATTAAAAAATTTCTCCATAACTTATGATGAAAATAGGAAATATAGGTTAGCGTATAATGTTATGAAATCCGGAATGATTCATCCTGAAGTTATCACAAATATATAGAACATCGAGTCTCTAAATCCTTATTAAAATGAGTGTATTAAAATTATTTCAATTATTTAAGCTTGGGTGTGCATTATAACTACTTTTAAAATATTTTAGGGGGTCGTAAGTATAATAAATATAATTAAATTTGAGATGTTTATATATTTACTAGGCGAATGAGCCCGTTTAAAACGGCCTTTGAAAACAAACAATATAAAAATAAAACCAACAAACAAATGAAAAAATTATAATATTTGAATAAGATTGGAAAGGGCTACAAATGAAAACAAAGGAATAGTTTTAAAAAATTAAGAGGAAAACAGTCTTATACCTCAATAATATTATTTATAACGACGTTCCTTGTAAATACTCTTTCGTTTAACAGCAATTGCCCTTGATTACCTTTATCCTTAACCCAAAATTTCAAATTATGTTTGCCACGTGTTCTAGTTACGGCTACATACAACTGTCCATGTGAAAAAACTGCATCTGGCAAATATAATTCATAATATCTGTTCTATTCAGATAATGCGAAGGCACAGCGCAAGTAACTTTAATATGCAGAAAGATTTAAATAAGACAACGAAGGCACGTTAAGATATCGTCGAATTATTTCAAACATTAACATGCTTTAAAATACTTAATTTACCGCATTTATCCATCCAATTTACGTAAATTAATATAGGTTTATGAGCATATATGGCTTGAAACAACAATGCCCGTTTTCAAGGAGATCATTGATGAAAATGAGCGATTTTTCTTACATCGGCGAATTTAAACGTAAAATTTGCAAAAGTTTTACCTTTAGGTGAGAAAAGACGAACAAAATTAAACGACCCGTTTATTTTCCTTTAAAATGGTCCTAATTTGAAGGTCTTGGGTCAATTCTTTCTAATTTTAATTTCCAAAAGAGTAAAAATCTGCACATGGAAAATTAAATTTTTGCGTGTATACTTATGGGCCGAGATATGAGATTCATATGGAATGTAAAACATTCTCCTGGCGTCGAACCCGGGACTTTTTTGAAAATTTTTATAGCGTTCGCTTTTTGAACCTATTCGTAGCAATCCTACCAAATTTGGCTGGGCTGGCTGAAGAAATGGCCGAGATATGTTGAGATATTTAGCGTTACGCTAAAAATGATGACCAAGAGATTTAACTTTTATATTATAAGATTTATATGTTGCAGCAAATATTTCAAATCCCCCTCCCTCAAATAAAGTCCGTTTGATTTGAATATTTTAACTTATTCGAAAAAGATTCCAGTGAAAAACTTAATGGTCTCGAAATGTTTACTATACGTAGTCGATAATATTTAAGGTAAACCTCCAAAAATTCCAATAATTAATAAAACGTCGGGACTGTAGAAAAACTGCCACTATTTCAATCAATTACTGGATGGCGAAAAATGTCAAATTCGGTTATTTGAAACTCGTTAATTTTGTTCATATAGGTCAGCGATTGCTCTATATCAACATGATTCCCGTGTATTGCCGTTGATTGGCTAAACGGCATGCATAAAAATTCATTACTCCCAACAATTTTCCCAGCGTTTTGCGTTCACTACTTATTTGTTAACGTGTATAGAACACATCTGACGGCGACACGTTACTTCAGATTATTGTTCAAATTTATTAAGACCTCAATATTTCAGCAAAGCATATTGTTTTAGTTGTTTGCCAATTACTCATTACTAATGTTAAATAAATCACAGAGCAAAAATAAGATAGGACTAGATATAAATGACATTACGCGAAATGAATTTGGTATAATGTCGATACTTTGATAGGGACAATGGTAAGTCAATAGAGGAACAAATTTTCCAAGTTTTAATCTTAGTCGAATATTTAAAAAAAGACTAAAATAGTAAAGTTTTTGCAATAAGTAAACAATTCCACATAGCCATAAATTTTCGTTTTATTTTCACTGTTTCGGGAACTGTGGATTCAATCCTATAAAATTTGTAGCGAGAGGTAATTGACTAGAAATATCGACATTCATTACTGGAATTCGACCATTTTAATTTTCTTTTCAAGCGTTTGCAAACATGAAAGTATATTTTTTCATTTGGAATGAAAGCTAACGATATTCCCCATTAAATTCGGAAAACATCTCATTTATTGAAAGAGTTCATATAAATCAGTGTTGTTCCACTTATAGTTTCATTTACTTGTGTTTAAGATACATGGAACAACGCTAATAATAATAATATAATAAGAAATATTTTCTACTTATCTGACAAAGTTGCATGCTTCCGTCAAAGTATGATACTTTGAAAAGCACAGTGTCATCCTATCTCTCAGTTAACCCAAACCGAAAACGCATTTGGAATTTTAATCACGCAACATTCCTTCCTCCCACCTTTCTTCCATTCCTCTGCCGCACAAACTCCTAAACCTCTTCCCTGGAGCACAATTTTTGCATGGCGTAAGTAGTATTTCGTGTCAGGGAAATTTTCCGTTTTATATATTTTCTCAACTTCCAGGAAAATGCTTCGATAACTCGCGGAGACGAACGATATGAGAGGTAGAGGCAATAAGCACACAAAATACATACGCCTACTTAATAGGATCATTTTTAAAGAGAATAATCGCAAAATAATTATTATCTTTAGGAATAATGGCATAATTTTCTAATCGTGTGTAAGTAACAAAATAAAATTTAACATGTGACATTACTCCACGTCAGGAAGAACATAATAAACACACATTTTATGAAGTTTATTTGAAGGAACTATACGAAGTTCACACGTTTCAATTTTATCGAATCTTACAAAAAAAAATATGCAAATCGCTTTAAAAATCTCGAATAAAACAAAAAAGCACCGGAGACCCAAAATAAAAGGGCGCGTACGTTTCGTAAACACATACCCAGTCAAGGTTTTCGGCTGCAGTTGCAAAATCGCTGCGAGTACGACCCTTCTCACTCGAGAGAAAAAAACCACGTTGAATGTGTGGTGCGAAAGCACAAAGCACAAGTATGCGTCTGACGCCACTTCAACGATTCTCTTATAAATCACCGTCGATTTACGCCATAGAAGCGATCCTGAGGATTACAGCGTAAATCGAATCGGCGTAGATCGAAAGTAACTTTCCAAAAGCATGCATGTAAATTAAGGGAGCTGCGTTTCTAAACCTGGGCAAATTATTTAGTTAGTTTTAGTTTAGTTTCCTGCTATGTTTCAAATACACTAAAATATAATAGGAAAAGAGATTCACGTGTACAAAATTGATGAAAAATTATGAATACCAGCGAATTCGTTGGGCGCATAGGCCTCCTTCCGATTGCGAGAATCGTGAGACTTTTATGAATAGTTTTCTGTACAGAACTTAGCTGGTGTTCATTTTAGTAGATGATAACTGCCTAAACTAACATTCTTCTATCACTGCATTGTTCTCAAGGTATACTTAGGAAGATCGAACGCTGGACCCGTAGAAATTTCGACAGTAAACAAAACTGATATGAAATTCATAAATTTCATTTCGCTTTCGCCGTATTCGTCTATTTTTCTCTGCCATCAAAATTCAAGATGAATATCAAAATATTATGAATCAATCTTTGCACTACTCTAACAATAAGTGTCTCTTTTATAAAACTTGAAAAAATTCTTTAACCCATTGATTGCATTATATAAATATTCTCGGTGCCTATACTATTATAGAATGTTTTATCTGCTGAAAAGAGAGATTTTTTTAAGTACAAATTAATGTTTTAGATTAACTATTACTATATTATCTATTAATTGTCACTGTGTTAACTATTAATCATTATTATATTATCTACACGCATTTATGATAGAGCGCTCATATAGTCTGAAGTTGGATTAGCAGCTGAGTTCAAGGAATATTCTCAACTTCTCGTGGTAGAGAACGACAAGTAGACAAGGGCGAATCTAGGCTTCATCTATGGGGAGGGGGTAATCAGAAATGAAAAAATAAACTATTTAAAAATATCGTAATTCGTGTATATTTTAATACAGAAAAAGGAAATATGTGTATAACTTTTTGTACAGCAAAATGAATTTAGTAAAACGGCTTAGAGGTTTGGGGGTTAATTTTTTCTACTGTTCCTGTATCCGCCCTTGCAAGTAGATGAAGATAAACTACTTCAAGGAGTGATTCTGTTACCGATTTATGAGCAATCAGACTTCTAGTAAAACTATGCAAGAAAAAACTATCCCACGAAAATAAATACCGCAATAAAGCAACCCATATGATTCGAACGGTGAATTTAGAATAGAAAAACTTTTCCACAATAAAATAATGCAATAAGCGGTGCTTAACCACTCATTGGGAAGACATGAGGTCCTCTGGCATATGTGGGTCAAGTCTTTTATAGCTTCCGGTATCTATTCAGAGGATGAAAAAAAGAATATTTTTTCGTAGACATGAAAACAAAAATCCAACTTCTATGCAGCATCTTCGAATAGATAAAACAAAGTTGAGAACGATATCTTCATGTCCGTATCAAGAAATATAACACCGATATCACAAAAAACCTACTTTTTGTGTTATCTATAGTACCATTTACAGCTTAGTAACCTTATAATAACCATTTTTCGTGTTTCTCCGATAAATATCTTTGGAATTTTTTATTTAATCTGATAGCGTACATAAGGTCGAACATAAGTAAAACAACTCCGAAGAAAGTAATTTAAAAATATGGCTGAAATTGTGATAAAATCCAAATGATCTCTCATAAACGAAATTTTCCATACGTAAATCGCATAATATGGAAGAAATGTAGCGCGTATTTGTGACTCCATAAAAATTTCAACCACATCAACAAAGTAGCAGCAAAATTTTGCCGCAAGCAAATAAATTTTACATATTAAAAATAAGCAAAAATATGTTACAAAAATAAGGAGAGTCTAAAAGAAATCCTCAGGAGTTGAAACGTATTTTTTGAAAAATAAGGATTTCAGGCTCTTCAAACGAGCTCGGACGTTTTTTGGGGAAGGGGCACGGGCAACTTTCTAGAAAACATTTCTTTTCCTCCGAAAGCGTCTCGCCTCCGACCCCGACCCACTCCCGTCCACTCTAGGCGCAGCCACTCAGCAGAGGAAAAGGGCCCCCCCGTGCGCGGGGCCCCTTCCCACCTCGCTTCATCATCCACGCCTAATTCCCTCCCACCCTCCCTCCCTCTCAAAACCCACTCCTTCTCCACCCCCGACCCGCTGTTAAGCAACTCTATCGCTTGCCACTCCCTTACGACACCCCCATTCCATCTCCAACCACTGATGCATTTACACCGGGGAAGAAGACACCCAGTCCTCCATCAGCCATTCCACCCCTCCCTCCGCCGAGACCTCTTGCATTACACCTCCTCTTTCTCCGGCCTATTTCCACCTCTTTCATCCATTCTTAACCTCTCAATCAATCTCTAAGACTTCTTCCCCGCTATAGTACACACGCTATCTTTCTCTTCTTCTCTGTAGGTATTTTATATTTTTTCGTTACACCTGTACTCTATTTTATTTCTGATTCCCCCACATTATCGCTCCTTCCTTTTCGACTTCAATCTTCTTTCGCCCATACCATGAGCTATTCTATTTATTCCTTTTTCTACTTCCCTTCTCTTCACTGTCTATCAGGTTCCTCTTGCACGCACTTTGTCATCATTCTGTCACTCGTTCATAACAGTTAAATTTATCTCGCATTCAACTGAATACATTTCTTTCTCACAGAGAATACCCTCTACATATATATATATCCTCTCTCTCTCTCCCCCGTTCTCCCTGACCCGATGGCCCCCGCAGACTTCCCGCCTCGTCACGCTCTCCATTTCGCCCGTCTCTCCTTCTTTTTGCAATCTTCTTTTGTCACATCTCCGTTTCGCATTTATTTTTTCCCATTTTGATGTGACCCTTACAGATGCGCTGCAATTTAAAGAAAATCCCATCTGTAAATTGTAACCTTTTCTTTTAAATAGATTATTTTGTGAGATGACATTTCTACCAATGACGTTCCATAATCTTTTCCCTCACGTAAAAAGAATCGAATATGTAAAAGCTTTTTTTAATTTTCACGCCGTAGGGTGCCATCATTTAAAGGAAAAAATTTCTTTGGTTATGGTACATTTTCTTTGGTGCCTATTAATATTTTATCGTTAAGTTTAACATAATCGGGTTTTTATATTGTGAAATATATTCATTTGCAGTTTCCAACAAAAATGCTATCTGTATTGAATTACTTAAGATCATTAGATTTTCCAGCATTACTTTTTTATATTATACAACATTTATTACGGGATAACTCCAAATAAATCACTCTATAAAAATGCGCATTTGATTAATATAGTCCCACACAGTTCATCCTATCCTGAGGCACCCACTTTTACTCCCTCAAAAGTTCATCTTCATACTCGACTCCGATTAAACTCGCACACAAACTATAGCACCAATCTGTTCCTTTCAGTTCTCTTTATCCTTCCCTCTGACCTTCTCCGCGTCTCAGTCTCCATCTTCCATGACACTTTTCAAACTCGCTCTGGCTCCCATTTCTTTTCTTCTCCTTCCTCCCATACACACTCCGACGCGACACCCTGAAACCGTTTTCAGACAATGGGATCACCTTACGCTCCAGCACCAGCACATCTCCCGCTGATATTTTCTCGCTCCCTCACACCTCTCTCGCTTTCTCTCTTTCTCTTTCATTCCCTTTCATACGCTTACCCGCTCTCCGTCCTAATGTGACCAAAACTCAGTCGCAGATTAATTTTTGTTGGCGAACCTCGAAAAGCATTCCATCTTTACCCCACTCCAAGACTTTATATATATATATATATATATATATATATATATTAGTCTCTCTCTTGTGATGACGAAGGGATCATCCCGAAAGCTTCACCAACGTCTACAAATGTGTCTCTCCGACACCCCAGCGACTCTCCTGGGAAGTGCTCAAGTGATCACTGGGTTTCCTTCAGCACCTAGCTGCCCTAAATATCTTTTTACCTTTCTTCTTCCGCAAATGCGTGCATGTGTGTGTATATGTGTGTGTGTGTATATATATATATGAAACTTATATTGCCTCAATTTCTTGATTCGTTTTTTTTTCGTCATTGTATCGTTCTCATGCTCTACCCTATCAAAAATATTTTTTCATTTCGCCCAAAACACCTTCACTAATCATCGCCTCCATAGATTACTTCTTACGGGTTTTCCGACAGCGCAGCCGTTAATCTTTTTGATGTATCGTCTGTTTAACCGGGTTGGCCGCCCGCTCCGATGATGGGGATGCGTGTGATATAATAGGGAAGATCAGAGGCAGAGGGGCCCCGACCAGTCTACGCTTCACTCCATGACGGAGTGTGGGAGGGTGAGGAGGGAGAGGTGGGTTTTGATGAAAAAGGGGGGTGTGGGAGGAAAGGGGAGTTTCACGGACCGATGCTCGCTGCTGTTGCACCGCGGCGACCGTGGGAATTGTGTGTGGTAATGTATTTGCGGTCCTAAATGCACGCTATCGGTCCAGAGACCGTTGTTCTCACGGAATACAAATACGGGAGGGAGATATGCCCGTACAATGGAGGCGCCGGCTTTCTTTGATTTCAATGCACGGAGGAAAAAGAAAGATTTTACTGGATTCTATAAAACAGTTTCGAAACAGTAACCGCGTATTTTAGTGCAGCAACGGCGAGATATTCTAGCAAAATATCCACCGAATTGTTTACAACTCTAACGCCAAATTCTCTAATACTGGATTGTATTGATGTTTTCACATATTTTGCATACAAATGTGTAATGAATGTACTACGTGTGTGCACGTAATATTTTAATTTTATTAATATTTTTTCTGATTTTATTGGACGTGTATTACCCCGTGTAGATGTCCTTTCAATAAAAAATTCCTAAAATGGAATTAACTACGAGATGAAATTTGTGTATTCCATATTAACTGATCCGTTGTTCTCTCATAACCCACTTATGTTTGGAATATGCGTCATATCGGCAGCCGAGCCCGAAAAACGTCGGCAACAACGCATTCACAGATAACCCAATATCGCGCGATTTTCTTCACACGCGAAATTATCCTATTTACGACTCCGAACCCAACGTGAATTTCGACGCTGATTAAAACCTCAAACACGAAGCTCACCCGACGAAGCGCCTCCGTTTTTTCTATCATTTTGGAGGTTTCCACCATTACTGCCGATAACAGACGGTCGTAATAATGAATTGAAAACTGCATTATAATGGGTCGCGATAGCAGACCACGGAAGGCTTATGTTCGCACCGCCAAATGGGCTTCCTCCATTTCTAGCGGCGGCGAGATGCGGACGCGAAACATATGTCAGCGCCCATGTCCTCCTCCCCACCCCTCCCTTTCACTCCCCTCCCCTTTTCCAACCACCCACCCTCCCTCTATTCACTATCGCCAAGGCTTTTTCGTCGCAGTGTTGAACGCGGGGTAACAACAGAGCGCCGAAAATCGCAATTTCCTCCTACCACGTGCAAACAGCTGGGAGAGTGGGGTATTGGGAGACAACAATGAAAATTTACGAGGCAGGGCTTTATGCTCCCAAATTAATCTCGCGGACGCGAAATAAAGCAAAGAACGGAGAAAGGGAAATCCCAAAGGGTGAGGAATAGAGAGGAAGAGAAGCATTTGAAATCACTCACAAAGTGACGAAGATCTCTCATCGACAAAAAACAACGGATGAAGTCATAAGAGTTCCTTTCGTTTCGAAATCTGCGATCTGGTTTTATTAAGAAGAGCAAGAAAATAAATTATCGCCGTAACTCTTCTATTTTGAATTAGACATTGAACCAAGTTACGGTTGTTATGTAAAATTCCAAAGATACAGAATTGTTTCTAAAAAGGTTTGCTTTCAAGAAACAAGTATTCAATTGTCTAAAATCTAATAATTTTGCTTCGTGCATTAGTTTAGATTTATTTAATTGAAAAAATTAATTATTTCAGCATTTTTTAAAATTTATGGATAATTTATTTTTAATTTTTGAGGAAGCGTTAGATTACTTAGGTGGAAAAAAGGGAATTTTTAGTAATACATACATATTAATTTTTATATCTTTTCGTATTTATGAACAATGGAAATATGTTTGTCTTTAATATTTTAATTAGAAATATAATACAATTAACTTTTAAGTTTATATCTCTTTATGGCGGAGGAATTATTTTAATTCTATCGAAATAGCTTTAAGTCAAAACAACCTGTCATCTCATTTCTATTTTAATTCAAAATCTCGTTTTTGATTCGATTCCATTAGATTACATGTTCCAGGATATCAAATTATTTTTCATCATTCCGCGTCTTTTGACGTTGAATTGATTGATTACTCTGGGGTTCCCTGTCATTGTCATCGAGCTTCTCTGACAGAAGGTCTCAGTCAGTGTTCATTCACTGCAGGAAAACCTAATCAAAATAACCGGAGAATAAAGCCGCGATTCAAACTACAAAAATTCGATATGGAGAAAACATTTTGCTTCCTTAGGGCGACGTGAAAGTTTGTTTTCGAATTGATTTTTAGCACATCTCGCCACCTGGAAATGGAAGCAGTCGAATGTACCTGTTATGTGACCAATTTATAAAGGAGCGGAGTAATGACCATTAAACTGTTATTTAATTTATAAAAACATTGAAATTTTGAGACTGGAATCACCCGCTATAAACAAAGTTTAACTGGAAAATATAAATTTCTCAAATATTAATTTCAAATGTGTTGTCAAATATTTTTTGTTGTTATATTTTTATGTAAAAACTTCTCGAAAAACGATGTTTTTTAAATCAATCTATGAAGAAATATTTAATGCGATAGATTTGGCATTTTAAACTGTTTTGGTAATCCTTTGGCAGTTAGTCAGTTAAAAATTCATTTTTTATCTCTCGTGATCATAAAACAAACAGGATTTTTCATTATGCCAACAAGGGACCATTATGTCAAAGATGTTTTCTCTCTCTCTCTCTCTCCACTTTAATTCACTCCGAAAAATTGATTTGAATGAAACAAACAAACGTAAGAGGAGAAAAGGGCAAAGAGACTTCACGAAGCGGAAAAGAAAGCCTAAGAAAGTGTAACTTTAGAAATGAAGGAAGTGAAGGAGGTAGATAGTGAAAGAGAGAAGAGGCGTGGAAGAGATCGAGGAGAATCCCGAGATAAGAAGCGAGAAGAGAGATAGATAGGGTTCTTATTTTTTGAGTGATTCCTTTAGATGTTTCTTCAGTGGGTGGAGTTCGCATAAGAACCGGGGAAAAAAGATTAAGTAGAACAGTACACAAAGCATCTGACAGAACCTTAGTCTTGCATCTCATCCCCTAACACGTTCGACATCCTGAAAATAAACTCCTGTTAGGAGCAACTTTGATCTCGAATGTACGAAAGCCTGTTTCGCCACCCCAAAGGCTCTTTGCACCTGAAAGACGGAATCGCCCCGAAAATGTCTTCTGTCCTTCCGCAAAGCAGTGGAGGAGAAGTGATTTTGTTAGTTAAATGCGACACCTAGTCCATTGGCTTGGATTTCAAGGATACACCTAGTGAAATTCTGCTATATGGCTCATGAGATATTTCATTACGCATAGAGGCATGTTGATGAGTTGCACTCCCATTACCAATGGCTTTTCAAGAAAATATCCATCGTGTTCGATTATGTAGAATTAATTTAATATCTTATTTTATATAACACATTTTCTTCTCTCCACTTCCCTTCTAATGAGAAACTTAAGGCATTCCCACGCAGTTTAATTGTTATAGTAGAACAGAGTGAAAATATCATCATTTTAAAACAAATTCAATCGAAGAATCCTCATACTTAACAATAACCAAACGCATCCGAGAGTTAATTTTACTCAAAGACTAATTTATATGGGCTTGTCAACGGATTTATCTGTATCATATTTTAGACACCATATAATGTCAGTTTGTACGGGTTACTGCCATCAGGGTATAAAAAAGTTCAAGACACCAATAAAACCCTAATAATAATGTATTGGTATTATTATGAAACTTTTTGCTAAATTATCAATGTCCAATATTATCGCTAGCGTGAAATATAGTCTAATTTTTTTTAATTATTAAAATCATAAAACCAGTTGAAAGTTAAATCTTTTACTAATGAAAAGTAAATGTGCAAATTTTTACCTGTGATACTGATAAATTAATTTACTCCTACAGAACAGGATATTACTAATAAATTACGAAAACCCATTTAATGTTTCAAATACAAGCTATTGTGAGTTAAACCCAATATTAATATTGGTTTCATTAGCCCTACCAAAGAATCATTCCTAAAAATTTTGGTGGTTTTGGTCTTCTCTAGATATCTTCCCTAAATATGATAAAAATTTCATTAAAACCCGCCTCTGACGTTTCCGAAGCACTCCATGTAATTTCCATAGTTTTCAAAAAGATGAAAGATAAAACCACGCAATTTTATGTCACCCATGTATACACAACCGGATAACAAAAAATGTACTCCCTGATCATCTCTAAAAAAAAACTTGAATGAAGTGCACTTATATCTCTTAATAGACTATACAATTATGGTAATGGACGCAAACCTCTCCACCACCAAGTCTCCCTAATCCATCATCTCTTGATAATCTGGGATAATTTATTTCAACAAGGCGAGAAAAAATATACAAAGGCCGACAAAAACAATCGGTATTTTCAGTCTCTCCGAGGAAGAAGTAAAAGGTAGAGAGGGAGAAAAGAAGGAGAAGAAGAAACTCCTTGTCCATCCAACTATCAATCTTATACACACATCCGTCCACCGGCTTTTTCTACGAGAGAAAAAAACTCCATCAATCCCCCATCCCCCCCTTCCCCTCCCCCCTAACGTGCACCACTCACTCCCTCCCTCCCTTTTGCAACACTTCCTCCCCCCCCCTTCCTCTTAAACCCATCGCCGCCTCCGCAAGACATCCCCCTCGAGTTGAAGGAATAAAAACGTAAAGGATTTCCTTCCCACCTGATTTCCCCATTCCAATCCCTTATGCCCACTACCTCCACCTCTCTCTCTCTCTCTCTCTCCCCTCCCTTAATCTCCGCCCCTTACTCCCTCCTCCCAACTCTTCCTCTCCCTTAACACTACTCCTCTCCACCCGACACTTCTTCCTCACCCCCTGAAATCCCGACTCCACTCCCCCGTTAGACCTTCGCCCGTTCCTTTTTTCTTCCTTATCCTTTCCGTCTCCTCCTCCTCCTCCCCTTCTTTCGTTTTCACCCACACAAAACCAGGCAATGCCAGATACCTCCGTCTCCTTCCACACACTGGCTCGAAATCTCAGGCGAGGCGAATGTTGTCGGAGAAAAAGAGGTCGAAGTATCCGAGAATGAAGTGCGTGGAGAGAGAAAGGTGGAACAAACGGGTGGGAAAGAGGGCGATAGGTCGAGATGGCGGAATACGGAGAAAATCGGGAGTGAAGGGATACAAAGGGAATTGAAGTAAAAGAGAGGGAAATGGAAATACAAAGAGAGAGAGAGAGGGATGAAGAGGATAATGGAGACAGGAAGAATGAAAGAGAGGGATGAGTAGACCTGAATAGTCGTTTAGAGACAAGAGAGATGGAGGGAAAATCTCCGAAGAGAGGCGGTGAACGGATGGAAAGGATGGCCAAAGTACGTCGCAACATTACTACTCCCCGTCGACGTTTCCAGCGCCGCCAGACGCAGTGCCGAGTGCGAGGGTAATCACCATTCGGTTCATTCGCACCCTCCTCTCCCCCCTTCCCTTAATTTCTTAATCCGGCGATATGTGGCAGAGCCTAAAGAGTCACAACGGATCCATGAAATAAAAAAACTTTCCACGATATTCATTGAACTGGAGAGAAAGAGAGAGGCGTGACCGTGGCGACATTGATTGCGCGTGCATCTGCGATGGTCTCTTTTCTGAAACGTATTACTCCCCTTTATTTCAACGGGGGCTCGTTTGCCTCCTGCAGCAGTTCATTTCGTTTCGAACACGTTCCTTTCCACTCATCTCTTTAGCAAACCTGTCTTAACTAGCTCGCTGATAAAGGTACGTCGGCAGGTTGGCTAAATAAACACGAAAGTCATAGCGGCATATTTTCGTGTCTTTCGAAGTGTAAATTTTGGGCGTGATTACGAGAATTTCTGTGATGCTATCGCTATAAAATTGATGACGGAAGAAAATTGGGTTAATTGGTTGCATTTGTGTTAGGCGTCTCAAAAGAGGCGATTCATTAGAAAGATTTTAATGTTTGTTTCCAGGGATACTCGATTTACTTTCCCACCTTTCATAACAGTCTTTTACATCATTCGTAATTTTCATCTTTTTTCCCGATATCTTATATTTCGCGTACATGAATTTTTAACAAATTGATAGGTATTTTCTTTAAGTTACGTCAAATTCTAATAGTGAATTCTTTGCTTAAATATCGGTAAAAATTTATAAAATAGTTTCATTAAATTTATTAGGCACACGGAATAAGTTGTAACGTAGCTCATACTGTATCACAATTCAAAACAGGGATCAAAAACACACAAAGATCTGCGGTGTATTATATCAAAAGACCGATATTTAATAAATACTTTGACACTAGGTGTACTCAAAATAATTTCACGATTTATGCGTTGTTACCAGGGAGTCGAACCGAACCGAATCTGAACCGAAAACCCGCTCCGAACCGCTCAATTTTGCGAACCCGAACCGTGATTCTGTTTTTTCTTTGAATCCGAACCGAACCTGAACCGGTTTTAAAACGAGTTCAAACTGGGTTTAAAATTTTCCAGACAATCCACGTATATATGACCAAATTAAAAGAAAATAATTCTTAATGAAGTTTGGTGAACGAGAGAGAGAGAGACAAGGATGTTATATCTTGAATTTTCAGTTCTCTCAGAAAGCAGAATGTAGATTTCTATTCTGTTTCTAGATTTGATTTGTTGCTTGATCTCCCCACACATTGTGAATCAATGGCGGATACAAAGAGAGGGTAATGGGGTAATTACCCCAATTCATGACACGATATCCTCAGCTGCATCAACTAAGCAATTTATTGATCAGTGCAGAAACGTGTGTATAAAATTACCCACCACAAACAGAATAGTATTGGTGAAAAATTTTGGCTTAAGAAAGCCAATTATTGATGGTGGCAGACGGTGGAATTCGATATTGGATATGATTCAACGCCTTTTAGAATTCAGAACTTTCTGCTCCGATCTTATGGATGCCGAATTATACCTCAGCGATGCAGCTTGGGAATTCTGTTCAGATTTTACAGAAGCTTTTACACCGGCTAAAAAAAATACTTTAAAATTGCAAAGCGAGCAAATGACACTGGGAGATTTTTATGGTGATTGAGTTCGTTTTAAATTAGACCTCTGTAACAATGCTCAATGCTTGGCACAAGCTTTACATTCAAATATACTTAAAAGAGAGGATAATTTTCTAAATAATGATCTTTTGTTTGTTGCTGTATATTTAAATCCTAGATACAGATGAAGAGAAAGTAAAGAAAGTTAAAATCCAAATTACTAAAACGCTGGAGTTACTGGAAAATATAAGACAGCTCGAAAAAAAAAGGTGAAACATTCTGTACCAGCAGTATTTCAGACTCAGCAGAAGACGACGGCTTGCTAGAGCACTTTCTGGAAAAAACTGAGAAATCTCTCACAAACTATAATAGTCAACTTGAATATACAGATCAAAATAATTGAGAACTAGCATTCGAAGTTTATGAGAAAATTCAACGATTTCCAAAAGACAGTAAAATTCTTAAATTCTGGGAAGAAGACAAAAACCAGTATGCTATTTTGTACCATATTTCTCAGGTCGCTTTAGTAGTTCCAGCAACACAGGTCAGTGTTGAGCGAGCATTCTCAGCATAAAAATTTATTTTATCTTCACAGCGTGCCAACTCTCAATTAATTTGGATTATCAATTTGTTACGGAAATCGGATTCGTATGCAATAAATGCATGAAAATATCGTTACTGAGAATTTTATTGTCATCCACATGTTGAAATTAAGAATGAAAAAGATTGAAACATTTTATCCAAAATAACGTCTCTACATTACACAACCATATCGACGTTTTTTCTAGCTATCTCAGTACTGCAAAATAATATCCGAATGTTTGTCGTTCGCATTAACGTCTCACTGCTCCAATTTAAATAATAATCATCATATCATTGTAACAACTATTTTGCCTATTTTCGGTCAGAATATAGAAATTCGAAGGTGGTAATATTATACTTTTTAAAATTAAATGAAAAAAATCTACTTTCTTGAATGAAGATCGGCAAACACCAAAGCTGTGTATTTTACTATCTCTAATTTCAATAAGTAAAAGAAATAAAAATATCTGGTCTCTTTGCTTTTAGATGGATGATCACTTTAATCTCAAGTTGTCACGTCTGATACGTTATATTTCAAGGAAAAACTCTATAAGAAGCTATCAAGCATTCTTCAAATAAATCGTAGCTATTAACGGAGGATACCCGACGATTCCAAAGGTAAAAACTCCATCAGTGTCAGAACCCTTGTATCCCGTGTCTCAACTGATTGATGAACCTCGGCTTTATCTGGGCATTAAGGTCTTTTAAGGAATAGAATTCTTCTAAGGAAACGTCATAAAACCTGTAAATGTCTGAAAGTCTACAAATCAATACTCCTACGTCTACTAAGTGATAAAAAATGAATGGGTCTGGGTTTCGTGGAAAATCTACTTTTATTCTTTCGTGCCACGCTCGGAAGTCATCCCTCAGCTCAATCACACAATTCTTATCTCCCCCTACAGACTGCGCATCTCGGCGCTAATAACCTAGACTTGGAGCAATGGATTATCGATTTGACGCGATATCAAATTACGACCAGAGTCGTCTTTCTTCCCTCGGTCGCTTCTCTAATAGGAAACTCGTTATGGTAGGAAAAAAGGGGATATATGACCTTCACAAAATAAAATACCCTGCTCGTTGACAATGGCCTAAAATGTAATAAGACTGTTTTCCAAACTCGATTCAAATAGTAATGCCTATAAAACTAAAAATAATGCCATTATTTAGATAATCCCCCAGAAACGTCCTTAACGTTCTTGCTCTAAGGGGTAAAAATTCCTTAATCGAATGTTTTATATACTGAGAAGCAAGCCTCATTAATTTGTTATTTATTCCAGTAAAACGGTGATTATTTAAGTATTTTGATTGAAACTTATATAACCGGTTAGTAATTTATTTTTTGTTATATAAAGACAAAAAAATAAAATTAATTTCTCCGTTTTTCCTTTTAAAATGTTTACGTAATTGTTTCATATTTTAAAAATAACATACCCGCTTCTCTTCTTTATCTCGAAGCTCATGGGAACTGCTTTTTTTCCGTTTCTTCTTTGCGCTCTTTTCAAAACTGCGAGTTAAATGCTTAGGTAATAATCAGATCCACTAAAATTATAATTCTAGATATGTTACATATCATTACTCTTTCGTATAAAAATTGCCTAAGCATTTAACTCGCAGGTCTGAAAAGAGCGCAAAGAAGAAATGGAAAAAACGCAAGATATATCGTACAATTTTAACGTTGATCTTTAATTATTATAAAATATTTTCATAGCTCTTAGTGAAAATGCGACATTAATTAATTTATAAACTTTTCAAGATAAATTTGAAAAAATACCAGGCTTCAGAAATTGAAGGAAAACAGAATATGAAAAAAATTTTTAGTTAAAGCGCTTTTTAAGGGATATTATTAAGTAATTTGATTTTTTTCTGCCGTTACCACACATTAATTAGCGCAAAGTTCACCGGTGACAAAAAAACTCCCAACAAAGCCGTCCTCGGTACTTGCGCCGTGCCTCTCGCCGCCTTTTTGCCCTCCCAGTTTTCCCATTCTGCAATACGCTACTTAGGAGCACTTCTTATCCCTCCCTTGCGCTATCCATCTGGCGCCTTTAATTAAATCTTACGGAATGCTGGGAAGACGCGTAAGAACCCGTTGACAATTTGCTGAAACTTCTCCCGAGGCCGGAAAAGAAATTCGTTCTCTCGTCGCTCTATTCGTCTTGTTATTGTCTTTCCTCAGGTTTTCCAAATTTTTTCCATTTTTACATAAACTTTTCGTTTTTATATTGTTTACGTGCCCCTTCCTCTAAGCAGAAAGGGTGTTAGCCGAACGGGCCTTAGGCAAACTATGTGATTTATCTCGTGTCTCGATCTACGCTTTGTGCGAGGCGTGGCTTTCGGTGAATCGCGGGAAAGGAACGGAAGGAAAACACAAGCACCTAGCACAAATGCTGCAGAAGATTAAAGCATCATGAAGATACGTTAGTTTTGTCTGTGACGCAGATGTATCCTCGTCAAATTTTACCCGTTCTGATACCATCTAATTTTTCATTCGATGTGGATTTTACGAGTTTTATTAGGATATCTTGAAGCACATTTATCTGTTTTAAGTTTACATATATCATCATTTTTACGTTAAGAAATTGCTAAATTTTGCTAATCTATTTTTATTTTGACAGCTTTAGAAATGAGTCGGAAAAAGATTTTTTAAATGTGTGCAACCTCTTTATTCAAATATTACCTGCTACTTCTGATATTTCTCATGGAGTTGTTCGCAAATTTTGAAAGTATCATGCCTGATATAAATATTAACTAGTAATTGGCGAGCGGTTTTAAAACCGATGTTAAAATTAATGGAATAATGGTAGTGATATTATCAAATAATCTCCTTTCAATGCACTTAAACTTTGCTTTTAAGCCTAAAAACGGCAATAAAGATTGATAACCTGGTGTTAGCACTAATTATCAACCATTTATTGTCATGTTTAATTTAACACACAATTATCCACAATAGATACAGTTTTGTCGCTTAATTAACATTGTGTAATAGTAAAAAATACCGAAGTTTTTGCTGCAATATTAAAACTAAAACATCTGAACCTATCGGTAATTGCACGATACACATTTTCACAAGCCGATTTCTGTAAAAATGCAGGAGTTTTTTACTTTTAAAGTTTCATCGAACTATGTATTTAAAAAATAAAACCAAAATATTTATTTAATTAATTAATATTTGCCTGTATTATCTCCTAATATTTCAATCTAGTTATTTATCAATGCTATAAAAATCTTGCGTGTCAACACACAATATTCACTACCTCTAATATCAATACGTTTCCGTTTGAGGCTGAAAGATTCGACTTATATCACCTATGAATTAGTTTAGTTGAATAAAAAAACAATTGAAAATTTTAACATTTTATTTCTGTCATCCCATATTTGAATTTCTTGGGTATATGCTTCGCGGATGCTCTATTTTGAATAAATATTGACCGGTTTTATTTCAGAGTGGGATATTTCATATGATATTATTAATATCTGTATTTCCGCAATTTTATTGCAACGTATTTATTTGTTAAATTTTGAATAAAATCAAAATTACAGGATACAACAGAGTGAACCCCACTTTTAGAGATATACAGGAAAAAATCCAAAAGTAAATTAATAGAAATACGCCTATTAGGGTTTCTATCGCCGCTAATAAGAAATTTTGGAGTGACTTAAGAATAATTATATAATATAAATATAAAATTGTAATAGGGATTGTACTCATTATGTGATTCAACACCATTTAATACCTTTTAAATGCATAAAATACTATCGCCCGTAATGATAAATGTCACACTTATTTTTGGTTAATGATAAAAATATTTCTTTGCGTGCATTTTTATAACGTTTTTTATACCCAGACGAATATTCACTATTATTCACGCGTACATGAGGAAATACATACTAAACTTAGTTATTCACGTGAAAAAACTTTATATATTGGCGTTTTTAATTGTCTAAACTTATGAAACAAACTTATGACTCCGACCTATTGTATTTTTCTTAATGCCGACTAACTTTTTTATTTTTATTTGGAGAAATTTCTGCTGATGATGTCAACAGTAACAGCGAGTCTTTAAAGAAATCGAATTATTTTGATTAAAAAAATGAAATAGATACAATTCATATGTACATGTATTAAGCGCATGCGTGTGTATATGTGTTCTCATAAATAATCTCGCCTCGAGCAAGCATTACGAATGTTGAGCCCAAATATTTATCTTATGTTAGATAAAGGAGAAGTGCGCTAACTAAAACTCACATAACATGAGTGCAAAGTTAAATAATTCATTCCCGCGTTTCTTCGTTAAATAGCACGAGGTATTGGTCTTTTCAGCGAACTATAATCTAAATGTTTTCTTTCGCTTAAATATTCAAATTACATTTTCCTTCCCTCAATGAAATTGCGCACCTCTTATCTATTTTCTCTCATCCGACCCTTTCCACGTCGTTCCTTCGGCATTTTCCTGTCTTCCGTCCTCTTTCCTTCCTCCTGCTCTCACACTGCCCTCTCCACATTAACCTGCACGTTCCCTCTTCGCCTTCCTTTTATCTCTGCCACGCACGCTCAACCCAAAGGAGATACGATCTCTACACCCGACGCGTCTTCATCCGCGCCGCTATCCTCTCTGCACATACGTTCCATCTTTCCACCTTTCCAACGCCTACGTCCTCATATAAACTCTCATCTCTCCCTTTGCTTTCCCTGTTTCAATCGCGAAATTTCATCTCTCCCTCTCTCTCTCTCCATCTCCCTTGTGTCCCTTATGGCTCAGAACTCCAATGTCCCGTACCCTTTTTGCTAGTACTGACATTAAATTCCTATCCTCTAAGCCAGGGGTCACCCAACATGTTATTTAAAGGACCACATGAGGCTTTATGTACGACAGCGCGGGCCACTTAACACTTTTCAAATGACTGATAGATCGGGCCGTGTGAAAACTTCAAAGAGCAAGTTTCGACCGCCCAACTTCACTGTTAAAAATTATGTCGAGCGGGGGGGAGGGGGAGAGGGGGAAGGGGGGTTGATCGAGAAAAGAGAAAAGTTATATGAGGTAAGGCGGGCCAGGTTCAACCACTGCCCGGGCAGTAGTTTGGGGAACTCTGCTCTAAACAAACATATAATACTTGAATTTTTTCGTACGTGTACTATTTCTTGATATTTTAAATAAATAAGCCATAATTTTACCGAGTTGAATGAAAGAATACCTCGTATTTTTATGGTGCTGGAAATGTTTATTATTCAGTCCTTGTATATTTTTAGTTTAAATAGGTCTATCTTCTTTTATACAACATTTCTCTTCCACTAAATCAAATCTCTCGTCATAATTTTAAAGCACATCTATAACAAATTTGATAAGCTTTCAAATTAGTGTTTTAATATTGGATCACTACTAAATTTTACATTTTTAAATTAACTTAAATTAGTAGGAACCCAATAATTATGAAAATAACGCCATTATATTTTTGTAATCTGAGGAAAATTTCCATAACTGAGTTCATTTCGGCCGACGATCGCACCACAAAGTTTTCAGGAACACGTGAGCATAACACAAGAATCTCGTCATACCTTAAACTGTTGTTAGACTATTTGACGCATTCTGAGTGCTGCTCTATCGAATTACGCTCCCGGTTGTTAATATAAACACCTTAATTGGGACCTTAACTCATTTGGCGGCGGCACAACGCCGAGTCGTAGACCGCTTGATGGTTTCGTACGTGTACGACGGGAACTTTCCGTTCACCGACGCCGAAATTTCGTTAGCTGTTTACTCCATTTAGCTCGTCCTATGAGATGTGGATAGAGTAAGGGAGAGAGGAAACGCATCCTACTGGGTAGGGCAAAAACAAGGGAAGCGTTATGTTCGTTCAGAGTCGAAAGTTAATTTTTATTTTAATAGTTTAATCTATAATATGTGACATACGTGCTATGTTATATTTTTTGTCAGAATATCTCCATAAAATGAGATTATTCACGGTTCAGTAAAGATAAACGATGGGAAAAAATTGCTGACCTCTCCATCACCCACCCATGTTCTATATTCTCCTTTCTCCGTGAATTTTCTTCCCTTCTCTTGTATTTCATAGAACGGACTTTATTCTTCTCGGAAAGATCACATACAGTAAGTAGAGTAAATAAGTAGCGATTTGTGTCGAACTGTGGAATTATATATCCTGAACGAATATGAAAATTATAAATTTAAGGTTGAATACATTTTTTCGTCCATTTCATAGCTACATAGAAGACTAAGTTACTGAATCGAATATATTTAAGACATTTTACAGAACATATTCAAAGACTCAACATTATTCACCAAAACTGTCAAATATATCCTTTTTGAGAGTAAAGTTAACGTAAATTTGTTTTTAACATCACCCGACAGACTATAAAAAATATGTCATAAACTGAAATTCGAGAAAATGAGACATCAATAAAGCTGTTTATTCGATAAACCACATAAAATTATCTTATAAGTTTTCACCATTTGCACCTAAAGAAAAAAATCTTCTCTTCCCTTCAAGAGATCTATACGCATACACTACGACCTCGATAACAGTCGTTAATTGGTCCCTGGAATTCCCGACGATTAACAAAACCGATTTTCCCATAGGAACTATGTCATAGGTCAATAATTATTTCAATAAGACCATACACGCATCATACAAAACTTATAAGTTTTCATTAATTTACATCTATTTTTATTTGAAGGGATGTCACATGTCTGGACCTTTTAGCAGCATTGTCACTAACACTGAGTTTTTGGACCATTTTTATCGCTTGGGGTTTAATAAGCTATAAAATATTTAAGAAATATGTCAACTGTTGTACTGCAGCAATCCGCGGAGAAATGTTTTGCTGTTTGATTCTTATCGTATATTTGAAGGCAAAATTCTAAATGCTATTATTCTTTGTTTAACCATGTTTCAATTTACGGTAGGATCTCGATAACCGTCGCTATCGATAATCGTTGTTTCGCTCGACCGTCGTTTGTCGCCAAGTGGTACAAAAAATAAAAAAGTTCAGTATCCATTTTTGAATGAAGCAGACAGAAGAATAAGATGACGATTGCAGTGTGACTCTTTATTCCCTTCAGCCCTTCTAACTCTCATTTATGTACCCTGTTCTTTTTTTCTTTTTTACATCTATTTTTGATATTTTTTTAGCTATATATGTATTTGTATGTTTCTATGGTAATTTTTATTTCTTATGACAATCAGTTTCTTTTGTGAATCGATGTATTTCATTTTTACTGTAATGGTACAAATGCTGTAGTTTTAAAATTAGAATTTATTTTATTTGCTAAATCTTAAATATGCCATTAACAACATAGTATTTTCATCAGATTTTTATTTTCGTACACTACATCAATGAGTCACATTCTGTAGGGGGCCTCAGATTAATCTTTGCGCCTCGGACCTCTGAAAGCTTAAATCCTCCGCTGCTCACACCTCCCCTCCCCCTCTTCAATTCTCTCCTTTGCACACATTCTCTCCTGCCTTAAATCAATTTCCTTCTTTTCCATTTTTCCTTCTCCGCCACTGTCTTCATTCTCTACCTTACATCGTTCGATCTTCTTTTCCCTCCATTTTCACTCTCTTTCCTAGATCTTCTTTTCCTCTCTTCCTTCGCCTGCATTCTCTCGCTTCCCTTTTCTTCCCCCCTCTCTTTCTTTCTCCCCTCCTCTTTTCCCTCCATCCACGTCTTTCCATTACGCTCTTATCACTCCGTGGCAACCCGTCGAATCTCACGACCTCACCTTGCCCACGCACCCCTTGATATATCACGGACGCCTCCTTCCCTAACCCGTGACCCCTCCTGGTCTACGTCAGTGTCAAGGCTTCTCCTTCCCCCCCCCCCTTCTCTAAACTTGTCCGAAGCCCATCCCCACTCGATTCGAAAATTCTTACTTAGGTACATACTACCTAAGAGCTATCTAAAATAGTTTTCAAGGTTTCGTTCGACGGCTTAAATTTGTTTACAATTATCGCGACTAAAGCTTAAAAATATATTTCTATCTGATTTTTCCTTCATTTAGTAGCAAATCCGAAGTTTATTTCTGGTCGCGATGAGTTTTTAAGTTTCATTTGGAAATTCTCCAGTGAAAAGAAAATGTTACTCCCAGCTTATATTTGACTAAAAAATGTTGACGTAATTTCCAAAAGTAATTCCCAAAGAAACACCCCATGCTTCTACTATTTATTTTTTATATTAAATGGGCTACTATATCTCTCACTTTTACGTTTTCGGCAGTAAATACTAGCGGTAAGAAAGTGTTACAAAGTCTATTTTCTGGCAACCACATAAATTTTATGGCGGCTTTGGAAGGACTTTTTCAATTCGTCACCAATTACAGTGAATTTCAGTTATAAAGAAAAAAATTATTTCAAGATGAATTTCCTTCACATTCGGAAAATATAAATTGTAAATATCATTTTGAAGAACCAGACCCCGTTGAGATAATTTGCTATGTTGCCCGAGCAGAATATGAATTTTCCTTATTGTACGAGCATTAAATACTTTTGCGGTGGTGGTGACGATGAAAGGCTTCAAATAATTCACCTGCTTAAAAAACAAGCTAGATCGTTTACGATTGAATTGAACGGGTCTAAGTTCCAAAGTTATGATAAAAAACATGCGACCATTCCACGAACTTCACTCCAAGTCCATAGCACACAGTCTTTTCAAGTGGGATCGCTAACTTTTAAATTACCGGAGAATGTTGAATCGAAAAACAGCAATATTTATTCTATCGCCTCATTCTCAGGTCCAAAAGAATTTCTTTAAATAAAGATTTAGCCTGAGAATAACCCACTTTCAAACCTGCGCCGTGGAGTTTTAGCTTCTCAGAATCCGTCAATAGCGGTGCGTTGTCCCTCCGAGTGGAGTCGCGTCAAAGGAACAAATATAATACCCGAGGGCAGGCAGCGTTCATTTCCGCTAATGGAAACGGCTCTTGAAATGGCTCGAGGTCGAGGAGGGGGTTGGTCTCGGGGGAGAAAGGTGGGGTGGGGGAGACAGGTGGGGTGGGGGAGACAGGTGGGGTGGGGGAGACAGGTGGGGAGGGGGAGAAAGGTGGGGAGGGGGAGAAAGGAGGGGAGGGGGAGAAAGGAGGGGAGGGGGAGAAAGGAGGGGAGGGGGAGAAAGGAGGGATGGTAAAGAAGGGAAAAAAGAGACTGAGGGCTAAAAAAATCCTTTTGCGGGAAGCTTTCTTATCAGTCTTCCTCACTTCCACCTAGCCACTCTTCCCCTCTCACACATTTGACCGTAGGCACTTTTCCTATTGGATTGACCGCGCCTGAGGTGGAGAAAGGCCACACACAAGATTTTCCAAAGAATCGCTCCTCTTGAGGATACCGGAAGGAGATTGAGCGGAGCCAGAATTTTCCTCTCCCTCACACGCACACTCTCCATCTCTCTCGCTGCCCCTCTTCCTTCTCGCCCCTTTTTTTATCTTCCATCACACACACTGGCGCGCGTGCTGGGAAATATCTTCCTTCCCTCCACAGACACACACACACACACACTGATATGATACGTTTTTTTTTGCCTCTTCCAAAGTATTCCAAATGTCCCGATCTTGGCACAAATCCGTCACTCTTTCCCGAGGCCATGCGTCTCCATCCCTACGCCCACGCGCACGCAAACAAACACGTGATTCTGGAGAGAAAAGACGACGATGGGATGAAGTAATGCCACAAAAGGCACCCGTATCACTATGTGTGTGTGTGTGTGTGTGTACACAAACACTTTCTCTCGTGAAACAAGTAATAGAGGGAAAAACTAGGAGTAAAACGGGAGACCATTGGTGCCTCACTTCCCCGCCTTTCCCACTTTACACACAACCTATGCTAGACCTATGCTAGCACATGCATTCGTGAGAAAGAGTGAGAGTTCAGGGGAAGATGTATATATACAGGGTGTATTTAAATTGCACAGACAAACTACTAGGGCTTGTAGGTGGGTTCGAGGTATGGTCCGAAACATTAGTCCGAGTTGTCTGCGTCGCCTCATTACCGAGATACAGTCCGATGAATGTACTGTTGCCCCTGCAGGGTTTGCAACCGTCTCGGCGCCCTGTCGCTGCTTGTAGTTGCGTAGTTGGGACTGCTATGCGCGGTTCGACGTGACTGCACATCTTGATTCCTCGATCAGTAGCCGGAAGTTATTAGGCTCATTTAATTACATAAAACTCAGAGGGCAGAATATAAACAATCTTTACGTCCTAATGTACAAATAATATGGGACGGTAATCACAAAAATAAGTGCTTAACTTCAACGAAAATAAATAATACATAAAGCTTTAGTAATTTATTATCGATTGAACAAGACTTTTTTAAATAAGTTAGCTAACATAGCAGCTGAAAATATTTTAACTCATCTTTTGCTTCTGCTTATAATAGCGGAATAACGGAAATTAGATACAGAAGTCAAAAGTACAAAGGAAAAGGGAAACATCGTAGATGGAGTAATGAATTAAATTCTTGGCTAAAATAATCAAACGGATATAAGGGGAAGTGGATTTATGACGTAGACACGAAGAGCAATATAAAGAGAGTAAGAAAGAGACAAGTTATCACCCATTTGGCGAAGGAAAAACCGCCCCAGAGGACGTGTGCTGTTTGCGATCGATGCCTTTCGCATCAAGCACTTCCGGGTTTCCACGCAGGAGAAATACAATGGATGGGATGGTCTTTAAAGGCGGACCGAGAGTTTTACCGCGGATATTGGCCATCGCGGCTGTGGTAGGGTGCAGGCCTCCCAAATTACGGAGCGGAAATACGTGCAGAACGTAAGGAATGCTTCATTACCGACCTTCGAAGAGAATTGTCCTGAAGGAAGAGAAATAACCATGGGCAATCTCCTGTTTAACTGAGAAGGTTTTTATAGGAGAAAAATTGCGTTTGGAAAAAAGCTGTTCTTTCTCGATCCTTCGTAAATTACAGCGGGAATTAAGTGATTCTATCAGGCTCCGCGGTGTTTGTGTGTCAACATAATTTGAAAGCGGGATATTTTTTATTGCTCCTTGGATATCCATCGTGACGATATGTGCGCTTCGGCGAAATAACGTTATAATTTTCAAAATAGCCATATATATATATACACACACACATACTCGCATATACGGCATATTTATATATAAATACACGAAGGAAAACTTTTCCATCCATTAATTGCATATTTGTACAAAATGCAACTTAGAAGTATCGATACACTGCCTTGAGAATTATAATATTTCCTTAAAATGTAAAAATGCCCGTTTCTAAAATAAATAACTCTTGAAGATTAAATCGGCCAAAAAAATAGGAATTCGGGTATTATTTGAATCGTTTTTTATTTATCGGTCTTTTGAAACTCAGTTATTATGCATTATCAAATGAAAAGGTGATTATAAAACAAAATTTGAATAATTATTAGCATCTATAATATCACAATAGAAATATATTTTTAATGTAAACCGAATTACTTAATGGAAAGCAGTGAAATATTTAAAATTCATATGATTTAGAATCTTTTCATTATCAAGGGTTTGTTCATGTCCAGTAATATATTTACTGGCAGTTTTATAACTCTCTCATAAATATTGAAAATTAAGCACTGGTGATCCACTTCAGTAATTTCCGCACGAGCGTATTGAACGCTAGCCACGCCTTTGTATATTATCCTAACTGCTTAAATCTTTTACGAGATACTAAATTAAATCGCTTAGTGCAGTAGCTACAATATTTTAATTTCTAGGATAGGATCTATTTAACGTGTAGAAACTATTATTCCTGTTCCGTATTTTATATCTAGGTCAACAGTAATTATTATTTGCGATGTTACTATATATATTTCTCTTATAGTTAACCTGCACATGTAAACAAAAAGTGATTAAATTACATAAACTATTATGTCTGTTTTTGCAAACCCATTACGGAAAGAAAGCAAACAGGAACGAATATAAAAAGTCTTTAATGAAACTTGGGAAAAGGGGGCAATACATCCGACTTTATTACGTTCCATTTTTACACATCACTGATAGGTCTTTCTCCTCGTATCGAATGGGAAGATGGAAGTCATGAGCTATATCGAGCAACGATTACTTCGATTTCCTCACTGTTCATAAATCTTAACGAAGGGAACGGTCTTCAATTTTCTAATTTCCCACCTCCTTCCCCTTTATCCCCCAACCCTCCGTCACCTTCCTATACGCACAACTCCCCCTCCCGCCTCCTCCCCAACCCTCTGGAAGCATCCCACCCGCACCCTCCCAAATCCCAATGTTTTCGGCTTATACACTTGATTGGAGTCAACAAACCACTCGGCTAATCAGGAAAACGTCAATTTATAAAGCATATTGACCCCTTTGGTTGGAAGTGCGTGTGTGTGCCCGAGTGTCTGCGTGCGTGCTCGAGCGCGCGAACGTGTGTGCACGCGGTGAAAGTGATTGGGAAGTCCGTCGCCGGGAGCTGCGGCATCGGGTGAGGGGGTTGCAAGGGAATGTGCGGGGGACAGACGTGGGCGGGGTATCATATCTGCCTGTGGGAGGGGGAAGAAGAGGGAGCGAAAGGGAAGGGAAAGGAAGGTAGAAGAGAGATAGAGAGAGAGAGAAAAGGTTGCGGTCTGTCTATCTCGTTTTTCTTTTGTTTTTCTCCCCTGCCTTAACGCGATTCGATTTTTTTCACCCCCCCCCCCCCCCCCCCCCGTCCCATTCATCCCCTTCTCCCCAACCCGAGGATGTCCAACTTCATTTTATGGTATCGCCCCTCACACCCCTCTCGCCTATCCTTCACTCTTTTTCTGACACCTCCTCACTCGCAGGGGAGAAAGGAAAAAAGCTATGATCGTACTAGAAGAATCGCAGGGAATAGGAAGGGCATCTGGCGAATATGAGACTGCAGCATAAGAGACAGACCAGCAGTTTCGTCTTTAACAGTGTCGTGATTTCAGCGCCACCCGCGACACGCAGCGGCTTCTCTTGTGGGAACGATCACCGTCAGGCACACGGCAAAAAGTTTTTCTAATGAAATCTTCTCATTAGCGGGAAACTTAAAAAAATAACTTTTGCTTGAATTCTCTTAAAAATTTGGGAAGGAATTGAAGATATTCTTCAACATAATAAATTCTCAAAGTTTACATACAACTCACTTGTCGTATATTTACGAGCTAAAGTTAATAATTTTCGGCGTTAATAAAGTGCATTTATACATTTGAGAAACAATATCAAATAACTTAAATTAATCAATCACTAGTTAAATAGCAGTAACATTTGCTCCGGGGAGTGTTCTACTGTCAGTTATTGTTAGATCAGTGCTCCCCAAACTTTTTTCTTCACGGCACACCTTTATGCATGCTTAAAAACTAGCATAAAGCAAGTAAAAGTCGCCATTATATCATATTTTTATGATTGGTAAAATAACAGTCAAAGAATTGTATAAATTTATTGTAAACAAAGTACACATAATTCAACGTGTAAAAATCGACAGAAAATTCAGGCTTACCTTTTCGGTACAAAGTCGCTTTATATTTCGCTCAATAATAGAAAGAGCTACAAGAACTTCTTCATCTAAGTTCTTTAAACATGTCTTTTTAATATTTTTAATATAGACCGTTGACGAACAACTAAATTTGCATAAATACGTTGTTGAATTTGGAACGTCATATCGATGGCATATTCAGATATTGAACGATATTCACACCTTTAGCTTTTAGCCAAAATACATCTAAATGTAGCATACTAATTATAAGTTGTATTATCGTTGATAAGGTTTATCAATTCCTCTCCTAGTTTCATAATAAATTCCTTGGATGATAAAATGTATGCGAATTTGTTTGGTTCAAAGGCTTTTGTGAAAATTAAATATCCTCATAGTGTGCGCCACACTAGTGTCATATCCGCGGCAAGGTATGCCGCGGCACACCGGTTGAGAAGCACTGACTTAAATTGTGACAGTCGTTCTATTATAATGGACTTACTTCTTCAATTAAACAAAACGTGCGTTATCGGAGTCTTAGTTAAATCGTCTTTAAAATTTCGCAACTTTAAAAATTTGGAAAAATCGATAAAAATTGAAAAAGTTACCACTTTTTTTCCTCTTTCAAGACTTTAACAGTAAAAGAGGTATCGGAGATGAGCCCTAGAAGCTTGTTTTTTTAAATACTCGGGGCATAAGCCAAGGATAGCGCTCGTGCTTACTGCTTATGGGATTGAGCAAAACATCTCAAATTCGAAGTTGTACTATATCTAGAGTAAACGTAAGATGAAAAATAACCTGAATAAGTCCATAAATTAAACATCAACGATCAACGTAAATAAATTATACCAGTTAAAAGGTAAACCATGTACATATCTACTTCATAGTTGCGAATGACAACCATTGTTCTTTCAGGCAATGCATGTGTGTGGAGTTAAGCCCTATGTGGTTGTGAAAGTTGGACAGTGGCAAAGGTAGAAGACAGAAGGTTAGAAGCGTTCAAAATGTGGTGCTATAGGAGAATGCTGAAGATTAGCTGGAGAGACAAGATTACAAATGAAGAAGTTTTGGAAATGATGAGAACAAACAGAGTAATTATGAAAACAATAAGGGAAAGGAGGAATAGGCTCATTGGTTAGCTTCTAAGACACGATGGACTGCTTCTAACCATAATAGAAGGTTATTTAGAAGGGAATAATAAAAGAGGACGACCAAGATTGCAATTTATGGACCAGATAAGAAAGGATATGAATTGTAGAAGTTTTGAAGAAGTTAAAAGACTGGCAGGAAAGAGAGATAAATGGAAAGCTAATATGAGACAATAAAGAATGAAGGATTTCACTTGATGCTGTTACCAACCAATCGAAGATTGATAACCATACAGAGAGAGAATTTTTATCCTTACAACGCAATACAAGCTCTCAAAGTTACTTCCGTCTTTTCTTCAAGTCGAACTTTACTATATTCCTTTCCATATCTATAAATTTAGCAGTTTTTTCGTTTCGAACTAGGTACTATAAATAGACATTTAAATTTTAAATTTTTAAAAAGACGATTGGGTTGGAGTAAGTAGGAGATTGCTTGGTAGGGTGACGTACGGTGTGGACTTCAGAGACCTCGGGACCGCCTCGGTAGCAGGGAAGGCTTATCGAGAACTCTGAAGACTCGAACATGACACAAAAAAAGATCGCATTGTAGAAAATAACAAAATGTCAATATTTAACATACCGTAATTTACCGATTATAATACGCACCCATGTTTTCACGAGTGAAATATTAAAATTGTCTTACCATATATAATACGCGTCTCATTTTTTGTAAAAAGATCACTGTTAACTTTTCAATAGGTTATTAGCGGTATCGAGACAGTTCTCGCCCTGCCGCCAAGCGACATATGCGCGAGAGAGTTGACGATATAAACTTGGTTTTTAAAAGTATTGCCTCACAAATTTCATGGATGGTTCTGAAGACGACATTATATAGAATGAGAATTTCACCGAGATGGATAGCGAGGATGAAGACGACTTTCGCGACGACGCCATTTACGCAGTCGATGAGAGCGACCACAAGATTGCCGACGGACTATTTGAGGAAAGTGATAAAGAATTCAGAGGCTTTTTAATGTTAACGACGGCTATAAATAATTAAATAACGATTATTATCGGATAAAAAAATATTTTGAATCAATGTTATCGTAATGCAATGACGAGTACGATTTATTATTTTAAAAATCATCCGAAAATATCAATTATTTACCGACTGGAAAAAGTTGTATGCATTTGTTACCATGTACAATATTCACCAATTTTACGTCGATTCTTCGTGAAAAAATGCGTATTATATACAGAAAATTATGGCAAATGTCGATTTGGCCAATTTGTAGCAATTTAGTAGTAATAATAATAAAATCGATGACACTGATGGAAATGCGTCTAACCATTGTGTATTTGAACAAGCAGATTCGATTCACGGATAGCTCGGCGGCCCTTAGATTCAACACACCTACACTTGTTCAATTCCTCTGGTAATAACAAACATAATTTTCGTTTGACTTAACGCAAAAGCGTAATATAAATTACGAATAAATAATTTCACCCTAGTTTAACCTTATAATTGAGAGATCTACATCTTAAAAAGACCTCGACGGTGATTGTACAATATAGGTAGAACAAATCTATTTTTCAATTGATCAATTTAAATTATTCGGCGGCTAAGACCGAGTGCGGTAATTGAACGCACGTTTTTTTTTGCTCAAAGAATATCGCACTAAAGGGAACTCTGCTCTAACAATGACTACCAGGTGAAAATGGTACGCTGAAAATTATCAGGAAAATCACCCAGAATCTTTAATCTATACAAAAGGAAGATGTGTTTAGAAAAAATATATACGCGTCGTTATATTTGCTTTAAATCAACTTACTTTCATCAAAAAATCATATTTCAATCAAAATGTTTTGTTAACGCATGTGGCAATAAGGACATCCACTTCTCTGCGAACGAACAAAAAACTGTTATTCATAATAATAATGGTGCCAACAATGCATTTCTTCCCACTGCTGATGTCCTAGGCTTTTTGGAAACAACCACGAAAATGCGATTCCAAAAGAATATATCCTCTTTTTCAATATAAAATGATGTCCTGAATAAATATTAGAGTGTTTTACTCTCCATTCCTTACCAGAAGAGGCACAATGTACACAAAAGACGGATCATTGAATCGGTAGAAAGAAATTTTTATCATAAATTTTAGGCTTTTCACTTTCTACTTTTTTGCGGGAAAGAGGAAAATACCACTAGCGCAGAAGAAAGAGAAAGATATGGAGAGTAATAGATAAAGCCTTCGAGAGAGAGAGAGAAAGAGGGAGGGGGTAGAGAGGGAGGGGAGAGAGAGGGAGGGGAGAGAGAGGGAGGGGGAAGAAAGAGAGATAGGGATAAAGAGTTATAGGCGCACATTGGTTCCAGGGAAAGGATAAAAAGGAAAACGACAGGGGATACGGGGGTGGACTATTGGGGATAAAAGGTTTGGGGAATTTTGTGGATGCATGAGAGGTTCCTGTGTAGCGCCATGATGGTTTCCGAGTCTTTGTCGAAAGGAGCTTTTGCAACCCTCCTCCCCACCACCCAACCCTTCCACACCCTCCCTCCCCCACCTTCTCTCTCCCCACTCTCACCCCAGACGCCACCACGCCCACTGCCCACCTCTTCGCCCCAAACTGAGGACCCCAGTCCATCCATATCCAAGTGTCTTCGCTTCGGGCGCTCCTTGGCCAAAACTCTCGCAGAATTTTGGGTGTGAATTACATCATGGATCGTCAAATTACACTCTTCGTTCGCTTTTTTTTAGTGGCAGGGAAAAGATGAAAAATATTTACTACGATAGTAAAGTACTTTGTGAACTTGTATTTAAATATTTATGATTTTGAAGGGACTTCAATAAGGAGAATTAAAGATTTTTCCTAGAGGACTGCTTAACGAGTAAAATATTATATTTTAGCAAAAATATAGAATTAAATGAAATCAGCTAAATTATAAAATTAATTTTCCACAAATAAATTAAATAATTTAATTTAGATAAACGTATTAAAATGAACATGAACTATTGGAAATTTTTCTCACATTTAAAACCATAGTTTAAGTTAGCATTTAGGTTGAATAATGTAGCATAAAAATAGTTAAATTGAAAATTTTACCTGAGAATTCTATATCTAATGGTAAAAATTTAAAAAAATTGATATTTCGTTTATGTATTCGAGGAAATAAACGCACTCATTTATAAAGTATGATTAAATGGAAAAATCATCTTCGGGGAATTTCTAGATGTGCCTGCATCTAAAAAAAAATCTGATGTGGCCAACACATGATTTTCTCCATATTTGGGGTATAGATATTTAAATTATTATGAATAATATTACTAGGCAAAATTATTATTTCGTATCATAAAAGAAGACACGTACTTGTTGCCGTAAATTACGCATATTTTGAATGTTTACAGAATTCACCGCTACATGGTGTTGGCGCTGTATACTGGTATTAAGATAAAGCGAAATATAACCGAAATGGATGGTTCTACGAAAATTAGTTTCAAACAAAACATGGAAGGAATATTATTCTCTACAACTTTGGTCCTTACGAAGATTACCAATAACGATGTTTTTAAGGAGATAGTCCTATTTAACGGAAACCGAAAAACCGGTTATTTACAAATAACTCCTAAACAATAACTCCTATAGAAAATTGTTTCAAATGAAAGTTGTAGGAAATTACATTCTCTATAACTTTTGTATAGAATTGTATATACAATAATGATGTTTTAACGAAGAAATATCGCAAAAACCGAATCGGGTTTCGAATAAACCTCGACTTCCGGTTATCCGTTATTGTCCAAAAACTAATCAGTTCTTTGTGCTCATGTTAAAGTGTTATATATGAAGTTTGGTAACGATATAGCACGTACTTTTTGAGTTTAGAGCGCCCACAATAACATACACACACACACACATCATTCCGAAAATAGTCTAAACGTGTTCTAGGGACCTCAAAACATGTATTTCCGTTGAAATCTCGATGTCGATTTTTTTCATGATTACAATACTTTCCCATTACTACGTCTGGAGAAAGTAAAAAGAATACTCAAGCGAAGTTATCTGCCAATGCAGCTTCTTTCTGGTCATTTTCTGCATTCTCCTTTTGGCGTTTAAGTCTAACTTTCCCATTACTTAAGATACCTCCCTATAAATAAAAATTGTCTTCAGTGACTGTGGGATCGTACAATTGCGCAGAATTTCGTCGAGTTTCTGAAGCGATGAAATTTTATAAAGATGGGGAAAAAATCTGATGTAGCCAACACACGACTTTCTCCATATTCGGAGAATAGATATTTAAATTATTATGAATAGCATTACAAGGCAAAATTATTATTTCGTATCATAAAATAATACAATCGACCTTATTGCCATAAATTATATTTAGAATATGTTTACAGAATTCACCGCTTCATGGTGCTGGCGCTGTATACTGGTATTAAGAAAAAGCAAAATATCTTCGAAATGGATGGTTTTACGAAACTTTGTTTGAAACAAAACTTGGTAGAAATATTATCCTCTACAACTTTGGTCCTCACTAAGATTACCAATAACGAAGTTTTTAAGGAGATAATTGACGGAAACCGAAAAACCGGCTATTTATAAATAACTTCTAAACAATAACTGCTATAGAATATTATTTCAAATGAAAGTTGTAGGAAATTACATTATCTATAACATTTATATAGAATTGTATATATCATAATGATGTTTTAATGGAGAAATATCGCAGAAACCGAATCGGGTTTCGAATAAACCTCGACTTCCGGTTAACCGGTATTGTCCAAAAACTAATCACCTCTTTCTGTTCATGCTAAAGTGTTATATATGAAGTTTGGTAACGATATGGCACGTACTTTTTGAGTTAGAGCGCCCACAATCACATACATCCATCCCCACACATCATTCCGAAAATAGTCTAAACGTGTTCTATGGACCTCAAAACGTGTATTTCCGTTGAAATCTCGAAGTCAATTTTTTTGTGATCACACTACTTTCCCTATACTACGTCTGGAGAAAGTAAAAACATTCATAAAAATCTGATGTGGCCAACACATGACTTTCTCCATATTTGGGGTATAGTTATTTAAATTATTATGAATAGCATTATAAGACAAAATTATTATTTCCTATCGTAAAAGAATACAGTCGTCCTTATTGCCGTGAATTACGTATATTTTGAATGTTTACAGAATTCACCACTAAATGGTGGTGGCGCTGTATACTGGACATTACGAATAAGTTGAATATCTCCGAAATGGATAGTTCTACGAAAATTTGTTTGAAACAAAACCTGGAAGAAATATTATTCTCTACAACTTTGGTTCTTACGAAGATGACCAATTACGACGTTTTTAAGGAGATATTTGACGAAAACCGAAAAAACCGATTATTTTTTATAAATAATTCCTAAACAATAACTGCTGTAGAAAATTGTTTCACATATATAATAATGATGTTTTAACTGGGAAATATCGTAAAAACCGAATCGGGTTTCGAATAAACCTCGACTTCTGGTTAATCGTTATTCTCCAAAAACTAATCAGTTTTGAGTTACAGCGCCCACAATCACATACACACGCGCGCGCGCACACACAGACACAGACATCATTCCTAAAATAGTCAAAACGTGTATTTCCATTGAAATCTCGAAGTCAATTTTTTTGTGATCACAATACCTTCCCTATACTACGTATGGAGAAAGGAAAAAACATTATAAATGCCAATTGTATTTCTAGTATCCACTAGGCTTGAAAGAAACATCGTTTTTTTTGGGATTATTGTCTGTAGTTTTGTAACCAGTGAATGTAATACTATCTCACTTCTAAACCTATGGAAATTTACTAGGGAAAAATAGTTTATCTACCTAAACATTGACATTGCAGTATGATCTTTTTTGTATTCAGTGGCTACAAATAGCAGTGCTGTAAGTACAGTAAATCTCCACATTTAAAAGAAGTAAAAGGTCTCTACGATCAACCAAGGTCACAGATTGATTTGAAGTTTAGCAAAGGAAAAGGATCTATTAATGTCACTGAATTACTATGAAGTCATTAATACTTTTGTAAATCAGAAATGAAGAAGTATTTTTAGTTTGCAACCATCTCCCTTTTGGGGTGGGCACACATTATGAAGTGTTGGACAGTTCTTCACCCTTGCTTCCCAGAATATTGTGGAAGCCAAAATAACCACACAGCCTGGGTTTGGATGTAGGCTTACAAAGACATAACTCCAATTTTGTTCTCTAGACTCTTCAGTAAACCCCTGAACACTCTTTCCTTTAAGCCAACACATTGTCGAACTTTAAGTTCAGTTTCCGAAATATTATTAACATTAAGTAAAATAATATTTTTTTAAAGTAAGTAATGATGTTGCTTCTTTTGAAGACTGTACAGTGTTAAGTGACTAAACATTTTTATTTTATAGATAATATTCTTATAAAAACATAATTAACATGCAAATATTTCTCATATACAGTAAAACCTCACATAGTTGTTTTCCTCAAAATCTTGTGAAATCACATTATATTAAGCATTAAGTGAATAGGAAATAGTGAGGTTAATAAATCTCATATTTTATACATTTTTAAAAATAATTCTTTGACCAGTATTTAAATACATAAAATAATACCGTACATACATAATGTATGCCATCACGTATTATTTCTCAATGTTGAAATAAGGAAAAATAATATAACAAACTGTGATTATTTCACTCTCACAAAGTTTTGGTCATTAAATTCTGAGAAAAGGTGCACACCTTAAGGTTCATTCAATCCTCACTACACAACACTTTTATCGCTATCTAGTATGAATAGTAGTAAGAAAAATTCAGAACAACATACATTATACAAACTTTCTCATATATGGGTACCAATGCTTCGTTTAGTTATTTTTAGAAAATGAAAATCGTATGAGCCTGTTTTTATAAAATCCAATTTTTGTTAAAGTTGCCCAAGAATAAACTAGCCTTATATTCATTCATTGAGAAAAATAAAATATGTAGTATTATTGTAGATGTATACTCAAGTAACTGTATGAAATCTGATCAAAATCGTTAAGAGCCATTTTTGAGAAAATCGAATTATTGTTAAAGTTGCCTAGAATAAACTAGCCTTATATTCATTTTGTGAGAAATATGAACTATACAGTACTATTGAAGACGTAAACTCAAGTAACTGTACGAAATTTGATCAAAATCGTTAGAGCCGTTTTTGAGAAAATCGGATTGTTGTTAAAAATTCGTAGAATAAACTACTCTTAATTATAGATCAATGTCAACCATTTCTATGTATACTCTGCTCAGTATGATAAAATGCCTAAGTATGAGATTTCATTCATTTTCGCTCTACCATTTAGGCTCCAGAGCCAGTAACAGACAGACTGCATTGCAAAAACCACTTTTTCGGATTCAGCGACACCTAAAACGTACATTTCCGTAAAAATCTCGAGGTCGAATTTTTTCGCGAAAACAATACTTTCTCAATACTTCGTATGAGAAAGTAAAAAAGTTAATCCCCTATATTGGCACCACTGTTTAATCCCGGTTGACTAAACCTTGACCATTCACTAAGTTAGGATGTAAGGAAGAATCGTACCAAATTTGGTTATTCTAGCTGTTTAAAATTCAAAGATGTTTGTGTACTATTGGTTAATGTCTTATTTTGTATTGTTTGTCGGGTCTGTTTGGTCATGTGATGGTTGGCTGCATTACCGTGATGAACAGTTCCCAGTTCGAAAAGACTCTTATCCGGGACGGACATGTTATACGAAGCTCCTATCCTGTTAAAACCGTCATAAGTTTTGTTTGAAATAAGTGCAACAAAATCGTAAGTTCTTTAATCGTGTTGAACAACTTCGTATTCCTCGAGTTTCATCACGTCGAAACCAAACAAGATAAAGTGTGATTTGAAAACAACACGTATTCATCTTTACAGTGAACATCAATGCTATTCGCGTATCTCATATAAGTGCCTCATGTTGTATTATTAGTTGCATATTTCGGTTGAACGATCCTGTGATTTTGAATACAGCTCCACGATTTTAAACTTATAAGTCCACTAATTCCTTATAACAACACTAACTTTTATCGTTGCAGTTTCATGTAACTGAAACAGTGTAACAAATTCGACCATAAAGCATCACTGTTTATGAAAAATGTATTTTCTGTGGTCATAGCTGGAGGATAATAAATTGCAGTAAGGTAAAATATACTGCGGCACATCAAGGGCTTTATCGCAGCACATTAGTTGTGGAGCTATGCCATATCAACACAATATGAGAAGCACACATATAAATCTCTTGTGGCAACATTTTTCTAAGGTAAAATAATTACATGAATCAATTTTCTTTAAAATATTATTATTTGAAGTTTTTATCATTTATAGATTACTAGAAATTTAAAGGTTAACTTGGCTTTCTCCTGTCAAACCACTTCTGAGGTTTGGTAGGGAAATGTTTACTGTGTCTTAGCGAAATCGTATCTTATGAATTCACACTACGTGATGTTTCACTGTATTATATGTCAATTTAAAAAATTATATTTGTAAATTGACAAAAAGCTACACTGAAAACGTGTGCCAATGGGTACCAACAACCTAAGTCTGGCCCTGATAATTCCATCATTATGGAACAGAACAGAGTGGCTGCCATTACGAATGATTACCTTCACCTTAATAATTCATTCAACTTTATAAAATGATAATTATAAAAGAAGCATGATCACAGAATTTCATAAATTGAGCTATTTGCTAAGTCAGTTAAATTATTAACCCACATTGGGAATACGGAGTACAAGAAAAAGGAAAATGTTGCTTAAAAAAACCATTATCTAAGAGTGATGTAATTGTGTGCTTCCAAGGTACATGCATAATAACCAGCATAAAAATTTTGCCTGTTCTAAATAATTCCTTTGATAATTTTCTATTGTTTTCATTAATCTGCAACTGTACTTAATTGCCCTGGGTAATGAAATAATATATTTTGGCTCCTATACCAGTTATGCATGTGATGTTTTACAGCACAGTAGCTATAATCGAATCATAACAGTAAGATACTCTCTTTTAGAATAGCAGGCCAGCTAGGATTAGTATACTCATTTGATATCAATGTAATGGGATTTTATGAACTCGTAACATTTGCAATCATTTCATCCTGCCAACTTTCATTAACTAGAATCATGTTTCTTAATTCAGCTACAATATCTAAGATTCATTTTAAACAGGTTTATAAGAATAAAAAATAAAATGAAGACCTCACGAGACACGGTGAAGACAGGTTTATAAGAATATAAATGAACGATAGATATGATTGAATACTGTAGAAGTCTCCAGAAATCCACAATTGCACCAAATTAAATGAGTGTACAACACATCCATCCAACACCAGACAAGGTGCAACTGAATGTGAATTGGCGGGCAGAAGGACAGCTGATGTAATCCTTCCATGGCAACATCATCTGGAACAAGCATTTAAAACAATGTGCTTACGTTTCCTGTTTTTAACTTTATTTAATAATCAATATATTTACTTAAACAAACGTCAAAAATTAATTATGTAAGAGTATGATAATAATTTAACCATACAATAGTAACCATCTTAAAGTGGTATTAATTTGTGTAATTGTATGCTTTGGATAATATTTTATATCAATATGTGAGTCTTTTATTTTTTTATTCTTGGAATATCAAAAAGTTAATTCCAATACCATTGAATATAGGAATTCATAAATTTCTGCTATTTAAAAGTAGCTTTCTGCCAGGATCCATTCTGAGAAATTCATAAAAAGACCTATTTCCAGACCTCCCAAAGGTGGTAGCATTAATTCAAAATAATGCTTGCAATGATTACCTAACTATTACATAAATAAAATATTTGATAAAAAAGGAAAAATTCTGTGAACACTTACAGTAGAACCAGCAGTGAAACAAGTCCAAAAAATTTAATCAAACCCCAGGTTTCACTATGTTCTTCTTCAGATAGAGAAATACATGAACTGACAATATACAAAAGAAATTTAAAATGTGAAATTTAGCGGTAGTTTAAACTGGGTAAGGAAAATAAAGTGGGGAAGGGACTGGAAGTGGCAGGGATTAATGGTTTGAAGGTAGAGTAAGTTAACTCCATTGAGTGAAAAAGAGTTCAGGAAGAGAATGTGGAAAAGTCCAACCAGTGGAGTTTTGAGGTGAAGGCATTGTAGGAATGGGCAAGAGTCATTTTATTATCTATGCAAAAGTTAACGTATAATAAAAATAGTGGACACCTAAAATGTATATTTCCATCAAAATCTCAGTCAATTTTTTCATGATTACAATATGTAAATGATCACCAACCAACCAACATTTCTCTATTGTTATAAGTCAGAAGATGGTAACAACCAATACAAAAGTATCAGTAAAGCGAAAAAATGTCAAAAATATCTACAAACAGGATTCATTTATAATTATATGTGTAGTACGACATTACTAGAGCTTCTCAGAAATGTAGTAGATAACAGGTGTAAGTATAGTGACCAAACATTTTTTTAGAATGAAATCAGTAAAGATGGATTTCCTCAAGAATAGTGTCAGGACAAATGTGAAGAACAGCACAAATTTCTTTTGATAAAGTTTGAAAACCTACTTAACAAGTTAAATACAATATCTACATTGGTTTTAATGGTTGACCTACATTGAATCGAAAATTGAAATGAAATAAGTATGTAAATTGTCAAGAACCCAACTTTGACACACATTCACAATTTACACTTATTCCAGGAGGTTATCAGGTTCTCACTGAAGACTGAATAATGCTATTTTAAGTGGCTTGCATATATTCCAGTGTATTTCCAGGGTGAGTAAAGGATTGAAGCTGTAGTCACAACGGAGACATTCAGAAGAATGTTTTTGCCTAATATTTGCTTACATCTTTCTTTTTAAAGTAACTGTTGCGAACTTTGCCTGATAAAGCTTGAAAAACCAACTTAACAAATTAAATATAATATTTGCATTGGTTTTAATAAACAAAAGTTTTTCCATTCATTACACGTGATCATGGTTTCACCCATCCAGCCACGTTAGGACGAGGATAAGACCTGCTTTTTCAGTAGCTGGAGCAGTAAGGCTAGACGTATATATAGACACAGGGCAGAATCATAGGCCCAAGAAATATAAGGGTCTTTAACGTAAAAATTATTAACTATTAACTTTAAAGAGCTTGTTATTACATTTTAGTTTGCAGAACTTCTATAAAGAAATGTGTTCTGAATACAATCCAAACAAATTTTTGAAAGATCACAAATAAGTTGCTTTTTCAAAGCTGCACCATTACAAGAATTTGCATTAAATTCAAAATAAACGCTGAAAGCATTTGTTAATAACATGTTTATAATTGTGGAAATCGAGCAAAACTGGAATGTTTCACCTTCTGCTGAGGCTTTTTAAAACTGGCAACCCAATTTTAAAGACGTTTCCCATTGCAGAAATTGTGTACAACAAATTGATTTTTCTCCACTGCATCCTCTTCCCTTGCATCCCCTACCGTTGCATATTCGTGCTCTTTTTGCATCCCCTCCCCAAATGTCCCCTTCCTTTGTGTATCCCCTGATGATTGATCGAGAAACTGCAAATAAAATTTCTCGCCTAACAGTTCCAGAAATATACAATGCAACTTTTGGCCTGATTGCTTGTTCAAGAAACTGCCGATACAATTTCTCGCCTGGCAGTTGTTCGAGAAACTGCCAAAGTAATTTATCGCTTGATAACTGATCGAGAAACTGCCAATACAATTTCTCGCCTGACAGTTGTTCCAGATAGGTCCAATTTCAATTTTTAGCCTGATTTCTGGTTCGAGAAACTGCCAATACAATTTCTCGCCTGACAGTTTTTCGAGAAACTGCCAACGTAATTTATCGCTTGATAACTGATTCGAGAAACTGCCAATACAATTTCTCTTCTGAAAATGTATATCTCTCCCCTGCGTTTCCTTCTCTTGTAACCCCTCCCCTTGCGTCCCATACCCTTACGTCAGCTGTCATTGATCGATATTATGAAGGATTAAATTAAGTTACAATTTGGAAAAATGGAACCTGGCAAGGAAGCCAAACCTGGTGTCAGAACAAGTTTTAAAGGAAGAAGAATTTCATGTTGAATTACAAAATTGATTCATCATACTAGATGAAGTCAAACCTGGTGTAAGAACAAGTTTTAAAGAAAGAAGAATTTCATGTTGAATTACAAAATTGATTCATCATACTAGATGAAGCCAAATCTGGTGTAAGAACAAGTTTTAAAGGAAGAAGAATTTCATGTTGAATTACAAAATTGATTCATCATACTAGATGAAGCCAAATCTGGTGTAAGAACAAGTTTTAAAGGAAGAAGAATTTCATGTTGAATTACAAAATTGATTCATCATACTAGATGAAGCCAAATCTGGTGTAAGAACAAGTTTTAAAGGAAGAAGAATTTCATGTTGAATTACGAAATTGATTCATCAGACTAGATGTGAATAAATGTAATCATAAGCTCAATCAAGGACATGAACAACGGAAAGGTGTTTGAGGTGTATTATTCTAAAGCAGTAACTGGCAAACCGTATGAACAAAATTCTCTCCGAAATTTTTCATTTCTCATATGCATAGAATATAGAAAAATTATTGCAATAATGAAAAAAATGACTACGAGATTATGAGATAAATAAGTTTTAGGTGTCCCTGATTCCAAAAACTGGCTTTCCTCAGGATATCTGCCTCTGTTCAGCTCTAGAACGTTAATGGACATACTCGAAATGGAATGATGTTCCGCATTTAGGCATAACAATATCCAGAACAAGCTTTGAAGAGATTAAAGATGTAGTCGTGCAAAGAAAAACGTAGTGAAAAGGCATGGGGAGAAACAGTGAGACTGATGGATTAGTGGTTCACAAAGTTACAAGAAAAAGGCTTACATATAAATACGAAGGACTTATCTTCCCTGGGGGTTTTTGTTAAAAGAATGACTAACAGCCCATTACTGTGATGTCGTCTATATACTTTTAAAAATTGTAGTGGGAGACTTCAAAATGAATTTTTACTTTCTCCATACGTAGTAATGGGAAAGTATTGTATTCATGAAAAAATTCGACTTCGAGATTTCAACGGAAATACATGTTTTGAGGTCCCTAGAACACGTTTAGACTATTTTCGGAATGATGTCTGTCTGTGTGTGTGTGTGTCTGTCTGTCTGTGCGCGTGTGCGTGTGTGTGCGTGTTTCTCGATCGCCCACAATCACATCCACAAAGACAGACATCATTCCGAAAATAGTCTAAACGTGTTTAGGGACCTAAAAACGTGTATTTCCGTTGAAATTTCGAAGTCGATTTTTCTCAAGAACAAAATACTTTCCCCATTACTACGTATGGAGAAAGTAATTTTCATGAAAAATCGGAACCGCGAAAAAATAGGAACCTTTGTAAAGTATTTTTACTTTCTCCATACGTAGTAATGGGAAAGTATTGTGTTCATGAAAAAAATCGACTTCGAGATTTCAACGGAAATACACGTTTTGAGGTCCCTAGAACACGTTTAGAATATTTTCGGAATGATGCGTGTGTGCGCGCGTGCGTGTGTATGTGATTGTGGGCGCTCTAACTCAAAAAGTACGTGCCATATCGTTACCAAACTTCATATATAACACTTTAACATGAGCACAAAGAAAGGATTAGTTTTTGGACAATAACGGGTAAACGAAAGTCGAGGTTTATTCGAAACCCGATTCGGTTTTTGCGATATTTCTCCATTAAAACATCATTATTGTATATACAATTCTATACAAAGGTTATAGAGAATGTAATTTCCTACAACTTTCATTTGAAATAATTTTCCATAGCAGTTATTTTTTAGGAATTATTTATTAAAAAATAATCGGTTTTTCCGGTTTTCGTCAAATATCTCCTTAAAAACGTCGTAACTGGTCATCTTCGTGAGGACCAAAGTTGTAGAGAATAATATTTCTTCCAAGTTTTGTTTGAAACAAATTTTCGTAGAAACATCCATTTCGGAGATATTTTGCTTTTTCTTAATACCAGTATACAGCGCCACCACCATGTAGCGGTGTATTCTGTAAACATATTCAAAATACAGTAAAACTCGTTTATAACCATCACACCTAAAACGAAATCTCGGCTATAAGGAAGAAATATCTCGGTCCCTTGAAATTCTCCATAAAGAGCATTGGTTTAATTTCTCGGATGTAACGAACGCATTTTACGAATTCTCGGCTGTAACGAACAAATGTTTGGTTCCGTGGCAAAAAATTCCCCACATATAACGAATTTGGCGAGCAGAGCGATAAGTTATGAATAGCTTCCGCCCGTTTACCGCGCACTTGTTCGTAGAGGTTCCCTTCCTCCATCTACCCCTTCCATACGAATTTCCACGCTCCCTTTGTTTTGAAATTGATATTAAAAATGTGAAATTTTTATGTAAATTAATGACCATAATGATAATATTAACTGACCATTTAAAAACTCGTATGTAATAGCAATCGAACATTTTACATGCCGCGAAGTTGATAAGCATCTCTTTGCATATGTAAGTACGGCACTGAAGTCGACTCACTGCAAATATAGCAAAAGCTGTGTTATCCGGCTACCTTGGGGATTGTGGAAAGCTGATTAGGAGAAATATCCTGTTAGGGGAGCGATTTTCGATTTTGACATAGCAAATTTAGCAATAACCAAAAAAAATTGGGCTGAGGTTCACTATCGTACTCCTCAAACATAACTATGCATGGGGTTTGCATTTTCCATTTTAATTCTTCCACACGTAGTTAGATATAGACACTATTTACCCATTCTTATTTAATACGTTGCTATGCTTACATGCAAAACAAAAAGACTATTGAAAAGTTTAGGGTGTCCGGGAAGTTTGGGGATTACGGCAGTGAACCTGTTCCCAAAATTGAATTTATTGGATTATATCTTTCTTATTTATCTTTCTTATCTTTATTTACTCTATTAGAAAAGGACAAAATTATTTAATTCTTCTGAACATTTCTGTGAAAACCAGTCATAATATTTTATCCAGTTCCTCCATTTTTGGCTTATGAAGCGTATGATGTTTATTAATTGATTTACTCGTCTCAGAAGATGACACAAATATCATTAATTTAGCCTTATGAGCCTTGATATCGTAGAGCGTGGAAGATCCGATGTTGAATTCTTTTGCTATGGCTGCTCTATTCTTTCATTTTTCAATTCGTTTGATCAGCTCCAGCGTTTGTGTTAGCGTTAAAACAACCTTTTCTCTCCTGTTCCTTGCTTTTAGGTATTTATTTTGATGCCATATTCAATGGATGGGTAATTTTTTAAATAATAAAAAGCGATAAAACTGGAAATTGTAGAAGTACACCAAAACATCTAGACAATTCAAATGGCTTACGTAAACGAAAATGCCATGCTTACTCGGCAGCCACAGAAATATACGGAGTAAATACGTAATATATACATCTTATATTTTAAGAAATTTTAAAGTGGAAGTTGTGGTATTACACAAATACAATTCACACAAAAATTCATAAAAAAAGAAAAAGAAATACAAAATGAATTGTATTTGTATAATTGCCGGTATCTAAGGCTGGCCGGTTCTAAATAGCCGGATAGCACAGCTTTTACTGTATGTGTATACGTGTTATATGGGATGTATAGGCCAAAAACCATGTTTCTCGTACATAACGAAGTCACGCTTATAACGAAGCAATGAGTCGGTCCCCTCAAATACGCATTAAACGAGTTTTACTGTATACCTAATTTACGGCAATAAGGACGACTGCATTTTTACGATAGGAATTAATAATTGTTCCTTATAATGCTATTCATAATAATTTAAATATCTATACCCAAATATGGAGAAAGTCATGTGTTCGCCACATCAGATTGTTTCTTGTTATATTCGTTCCTCGTGATATTCAGGATACGTTGAGGACAAATAAGAACAGAATCAGATTGCAGGACTATACTGTATAACTAAAAATATTGTTGCCGACTAAAGAAATTTTCTATTTTTGTTCGATTGCTGCTAAAATTTTATTTTACGTCAGTAATTTAACGCTTATTTAAATTTATTGGTCTAATTATACCATCTCCAGAAGTAAATTTAAAAATACATCAATTAATTGACGGCATCTTCCCCTTAATACTGACTGAACGATTTCGAAAGCTGATAGTACATATTTAGATCGGACCCTTTCAAAATGTTGACTCCGCATAGGACTCACTGGTGAATTATCGAGCTCGTTTTATGACTAAAAATGAACGTAAGTATACGCCCTTTAGTATTAAAAAATAGCCATAACAAGGTTATGAAAAACCAGATACGCGCTGCAGCCTTCAGCGGTGATTCATTCTGCATTGTTGCCAAAATGCGCATTTGGTTTTCATGAGCTTGTCATTTCCATCGGAGATACCATAGACAAATGGGTACCTATTTTTTTAAATTGGTTATACGTAAGTGCTAATTCTTGAATGCGTTGGCGATGATAACTTGTATTATTACACATGTAATGGATTTTTCTCGACCTTCAAGGTAGCGGATAGTGTCTAACTTTTCATGCACAAACGCTTAATTACGGAAATATTACAAGTCTACGATACCTATTAAGTAACAACATCCGTTCATTTTATGAGTTCCTCAGTATATAACACACAGATTTGTGAAGTGATTTTACATTAAATCTGGATATTTTCTTAGGGATTAACTTTCAGTAAAATATTATAGTGTATAAAAACTACGATTTAAATAAAATTCGCAATTTTATGCAAGCACCGACACGACAGGAATGTTGCTATTATATAAGTAATAAGAAAAATAACGCATTTTTATAGAAATGCTTTTAATTTTTAACATAAAATTTAATGGATTTTTCAGTTTTATTGTATAGGTATTCAACAACCTAATTCAGCTAATTTCGCACCACGACGAAACAAATAATCTGCCAGGAAGGCTCAATTAAGAGAACATGAATACGAAATAAATTGATACCTAGTGGTAAAAAAAAATCATCGTAATTTTGATAAATATCTTCCTGGAAAGCGATAGCTAAAAAAAGATAAGAGGAAAGACTTTTCTGGGAAGGAAGAACGGCCGTAACACCCAAGAACGAAAATTTTTGGAGTTGCTGCCGCATTGTTTTTAATTCAATAATTGCATTTGTGAGAAATAAAAACTATGTTGAAAATACGTATTCGTATTTCTGCGATTTGAGGCTGGGGTTTTTCGCCGCAATGAAAATTTTGCGTGTGCTAGCGGAACAGACAACTTGTGTTTGGGGAAATTAAGTTAAATTAAGTAAAATGGGGTGTGAAAAACACACACAAAAGGAGGAAAAGTAAAGAAAATGCGCGAAAGGGAGAGGTCACGAGGCGGTTCACCTGAAGCCAAGTTCAACATGAGAGCGAGTGTGGTACGGCGTGAGAAATAGAGAGAGGAGGTGGAGAGGGGGTAGAGGGGAAGGTTAGGGGATGATGGGGACCATTGGAGGACAGTAGATGCAGGTGGGAGGGAGGCAGCAGGATGAGAGGAGGCTGAGGGGTGCAGGAGGGGCGGAGAAATAGAGGGGAAAGGAGGCAAGAGGATACGCAGTCACAATGAATATTTTGGACGCCCGCTACGGTCATTAAGGTTACCCTATGGTTTTCGGTAGAGAGAAAGGAAGATAAGACGAGGTTCCGGCGATACGTCGAGGAAAGGGGAAGTGGGATAGCAAGATGAGTCAATTGTGTATGAAGCGATCTTGCATCTGAATTATGACTCGGGCTTGATCTCACATTTTGGTGGAGAGGGTGGAGCAGAATGCCATCATTATTGAAAATGGTCTGATTAGAGGAAATTACCTGGTTAATCATGCATACTCCTTGGCTTTGCTTCCTTGAACTTTTCAAATAAATACACTGTTTTTGAAACGATTCCATAGAATTTTAAAATTAATAATATATATGATAGAATGAGTGCAATAACGATAAAAGTTATCTATTTTATCTCTATTAATTATTCCAATTCAAGAGATCAAATCGCCGATAAATCGTCTTCGGAGGATGTAGATGTAATCTAATGTAATGTCAAGGTTCACAGCATTAACTAAGTAATCTGAGGATATAGCATTAATATATAAATTGAATGTGATATATAATGACGTACTATTACTCAAATGGGTGAAGAACATTGCGACTTAAAAAAATCTGATGTGGCCAACACGTGACTTTCTCCATATTTGGGGTATAGATATTTAAATTATTATGAATAGCATTATGAGGCAAAATTATTATTTCCTATCGTAAAAGAATACAATCGTCCTTATTGCCGTAAATTACGTATATTTTGAATGTTTACAGAATTCACCGCTACATGGTGGTGGCGCTGTATACTGGTATTAAGAAAAAGCAAAATATCTCCGAAATGAATGGTCCAACGAAAATTTGTTTCAAATAAAACTTGGAAGAAATATTATTCTCTACAACTTTGGTCCTCACGAAGATTACCAATAACGATGTTTTTAAGGAGATATTTGACAGAAACCGAAAAACCGGTTATTTATAAATAATTCCTAAACAATAACTGCTATGGAAAATTGTTTCAAATAGAAGTTGTAGGTAATTACATTCTCTACAACCTTTGTATAGAATTGTATATATAATAATGATGTTTTGACGGAGAAATATCGCAAAAACGGAATCGGGTTCCGAATAAACCTCGACTTTCGTTTAAGCGTTATTGTCCAAAAACTAATCCGTTCTTTGTGCTCATGCTAAAGTTTTACATATGAAGTTTGGTAACGATATGACGAGTACTTTTTGAGTTAGAGTGCCCATAATCACATACACACACACGCACACACGCACGCACGCACACACGCACACGCACACACACAGACATCATTCCGAAAATAGTCTAAACTTGTTCTAGGAAACTCAAAACGTGTATTTCCGTTGAAATCTCGAAGTCGATTTTTTTCATGATCACAATACTTTCCCATTACTTCGTATGGAGAAAGTAAAAAGGACGGAATAGCATCTTTGCTAACCCTCTTTTCAATGGAGGCCATGATCAATTCCTTGGTGTTTTCTATTTTAGAACAAGGTCGATCGAAAATTTCAACATCTATAGCTTACATATTGTCATAGAAGAACATCTGTGCAAATCTTATATCTGATCGAATATTTTTATCCTGAAACCCACGTCCTTAATGCGAGTTGTTTAAGTCTCCCAACCACTTTTAATGGGAACATGTGTTGAGTGAGCTCGGTTAATCAGTCGGTATAAAATGACACCTCAAACTTCCCTCCCCGCCAAACCCTCCCCCTAATGTCGAAGCGACTGTAAAAAGGCTCCCAAAGGAAAAACTGATTAATTCGCGAGTGCTGCCCAACTAATATAAAACCGAAGGGCGAATTTGTATCTAAAAGAACTGTTCGTGTAAAGAATGGCTCCCACTCAACCTTTCGGATGGAAAGAGGAATCGCTCTTAAATTGGAGTGAAAAAAGAGAGCCGTTAAGGAAGGAGGTTCCGGAGATGAGCAGCAGAGGAGAGGAGGAGGGAAAATGTGGAAGTCGGGAGTTAGTGGGCTCGAGGGAAACGGAGTCCGGGGATTATTAACGAGATGAGGTGGAAGAGTGGAAGAATAGAAGAGAGATAGAGAGAGATAGGAGGGAGAAGGATAGAGGTAGGGCTGAGATCAAGACTGCACGGGTCGAGACTCCTGTCGGAGAAGATAGATATCGATAGTGCAATCAGAGGCGCGTTTCTGCTTTCACTTTTTTTATTCCGGAGCTCCCATTTCTCTCTGCCAAAAGCGTATGGCGGCTCCCTATGTTCAGTAAATCCCCTATTAGGAAGAATTTGTGCCCACGTTAAAACCCCTTTTATTGCCCTAGGATTCCAAACAAGAGAGGTTACTCGAGTGAGATTTAATTTCTTTGTCCGCACCATGGTGGTAATGCGACGCAAGCCCAGGGGTAGAATCAATTCAAAGTCTTCTGAAACGGGGAGGGAAAACTCGCTTTTTCCCAACTAAAGAAAATAACACGCTAAACAAGCTAAAATCGATTGCATATACATCTTCCTTTGTGTACCAAGTCGATGATCAAACAAAATACAAACCGAACAAAGGTTATGATATGGCAAAATTATGGTACTATTATCAGCTTAGGCTTCGGAATGAATTATGTCATTACTTAAGTACAAAATTATCTCTCTATTATTTAGTCTCAAGTTTCGTGTTCATATAAATTCACCGACAAAGGAACCCGCATTCCATTTCGGGTATTCCAATATAAACAAAGACGGTACTTGGTATCTCTAGCAATAGCGCCGCGTTCTGTATTTGTTCCGCATTCTCTATTCGATCAAGACATATCTCACTTACAATTAGTAGAAAATTCTTCGCTTTATCCGCACCAAACACTAATAACTCACAAAGAAGTTTAAACAAGGGGAAGCTGAAAGACTCTGTATGCATTCTAATCGCTGGGCTAAAATGAGATGTTTTTTAAGAATTTAGTTTCAAACCGACTGCGAACCTCCACGTCCAGGAACAAGCGCTTTTTATTTCGTTATACGCAATATTTTGTTAAATTTAACCTTATCACGCGAATGGTTCGGGAAATAGAATGATAGAAATTTCTATCTTGTCTCGCCCAGGTTCTAGTAAAAGTGATATAAATGAATCATCTTTTCGAGATAAAAAGTTTCATTTAATCATTATTAGATTTGTTAGATTTTTAGAATTGTTAATTTTTGCAGTATACAAATTAACCCATGATGGAATAGAAAAATAAAAAAAGCCCACTTTCCGATATTGTAACGCTGGCATTAATCTTCCATAATATTCTAATTTGACTTACATAGTTGTAGAAAATTGGAGGAAATTTAATTAAAGATTTTAACATAAAAATTCATTGGTATTTGATAAAATCCGGCTTCGTGAGTGACTGAGCCACATAGTCATGCCTAGAAATTTCTACCAAAAGCTGCTCATAAATTCTTTAGTAGAATCTTTATCTTGTTACAGGTCTAAGGTTTAAATGACGCAAAAGACAATATTATCTCGCAATTGTAGTCTGTGTACGGTTAAAGACGTTATCATGACATAACCTGGTAACCACTCCGTAGTTCGCTGTGTCCGCCGGACCCCATAATACTTCGCCAGCAGCTCCAATTAAACGCATCCTCCATCCTCTCGACTTTTTCTTTTCATTAATCTCGACTGCCGGACTGCACCCCTTTCCTCACAAATCTCGCGTGTTCCTCGTCCCTATTCTCCAACAGTTTCTTCAATTTAATTCTACTATTCCGAATGCCCCATCTTTACACTTCACCTTCCTCTCTTCCCCATTTCTTTCGCATCATCCTTTCCTTCCTCTCTCGCTTTCTCCCTTTCAATCTCTTTCTTACCTCCGACCTCGTATCCCTTCCTCCGTCCCTTTTAAAATACGGAAATTTCCTTTCACGTCCATTGATTTTTCGTTTCTTGAGTTGGAGAAAAAACCGCCTTATGCCATTAGTGAAAGGAAGTTTTCTTCTAAATCGGCTGAAAGTCTTTTCTTCTCTCTCTCTCTCTCTCTATCTTTTTCTCTCCCTCTCATTCGACCAAAATTTCTTGCCCGATTCATGAACCGTATTTCACCCGAATGTGCCCGGAAGAAAAAAAGTTAAGATTCTCTGCGTTTGAAAAGCTCTCGCTGCCATAAGGAATAGAAGGCTAATTGATCGATACCGACCATGTATATATCCGTTAGCGCTTTACGGTTGCTTTTATTACAACATAAATTTCACACTGCGTTCGGTGCTTCTTCCTTCAGATTCATCAGTGATTTAATAACTGAACTAATTACTTTTACACATGTAAACTTTTTTTGCGTTTATTGATGCCACGTGTGTCGTTTGTCTTAAGGGAGCCCTTATTTTGTAAAGATGTTAGGAAAATGGCTCGGTTTTACAAAGAATATTACAAATAAAAGGTACCGATAAAATTACCAAATCTGTTGATTTTCTGAAGCAGTGTTGTAAAATAAAATAAGTTCTCATGATATTTTAAATTATGGAATTTCCAAAATAAAAATTGGCGCATACAAATTCCTGTGAGATTATATAAGGATCAACTTAATTGTAACAATTGTGTAATTCTATAGGATAAATAACTGTGATTTATTTAACAAGGATCCGTTGAATATGACCCCACGAGTATGAAAACATTAAAAAAAAGATCGTACGTTTATTTCAGGTAACTAGTGCTATTAACTCAAGTTAAAACTTTAGCGTTTATGAAACTATCTGCATAAAATAAACATTAAATTGAAATATAAAACTTCTAAATACCAATAGAGGAGGAGCTTTGTTATTGTTTTATTTTTTTTAAACAATAGTAATTGTAATATATGTATCAAACAGAGAGAAGCAAAACAATTTTCACTGCTAGTTACCACGGTCTAAATTATTTATTTGGCAATTACAATATTTTAAACCATTTTAGAGGTATTACCGGGAATTTCCGAGATTGAATTCATCGCTATTAGTAAATGAACTTTGGTTTGAAAAAGTGCGACATGTTTTCTAGCACGTTTCTCTCAAACCTGTTTCCAGGAAGAAATTTTATAATATTACCAGTAATGCGGAATAAAGGTCCGCTTTTTATTAATTTAATTTAGATTATTTGTTCCAATTATGCATTTCCATTACAGTAATTTCATCAAAAATATGCAGACGTATGTTTGTTACTCGAGTATTTATAACTTTAATTTTTTATTAGCTGAGTAACGTTGCTGTAATTTTCTACGACTCGGATTATTTTTGTGACCTCGAGTGCCGATTCTGACAGTAACATTTTTCTGCAGGACAATTTATCAATGGTAAATACTTATTTTTCCATTTTGAGCAATTATGAGGCCTTATGCAAATCAAGAAAATAGCCTTGGATGTCACAAGGTTGGGTGAGTCAAAAACTTATCCAGCAGCAGTATAACTATGAAATTACAAGTAGAAAACAGGTGCTAATACGCACATCTATATCTAATATTTAACACAACTCAATAGTTTTATTACTCGCCAATTCTTGCCGACTGCCTTCGCAATTTTTTGCGTACCTCTCATCAATCCGTAACAGCCTTTAATCCATGGGTGGAAACCTCCGGCCCACGAAGTTATGATGAATAATCGATCGGTAATCATTCATCTTTTTTGGTAAAATTGTTATAACAAAAAACGTTAATTTCGAAATTTTTGCCCTAAAATCATCATCTTGACATGATTTTCACCTATAAGATCTCTCAGAACTTCCGGTTTAACTCTAATCCCACCCAACAATGCGACCCGCCGAAGTATTCGCAAACACCGATGTGGCCCGCCATTTAGAAAGTGTTTTTATCCAACTCGCACCAATCTCACGTCTTATCTAGCTCTTTTCTATTTCTCGCTTCTTTCTCCGTATCCTCACCTCACCCCTCGCTAGTCGCATGGACGTTTCATATCCTTCTCCATTGGACTGCCTTTACGCCCGCGATGAAGAAAAAAATCCTCCAAGGGAAAAAATGCCGCGGTAAATTATAATTACGACTTAACTTTCAAAAGACCTTCGAATTCATTCTGCGCGGGTATGTATGCAAGTGAGTGGTGTAAAATGAATTATCCCCTCGAGATTTCCGATTCCCTACGCGATTTTAAGAAAGAATATTTCCTGGCTCCAAGGTGCGATAAATTGGGGAGTGAGCCAGATGATGGAAGGAGTGAATGGGGAGAGAGAGGTTATGGCGGGGGGGAATTTTGGGGGGGGGGGGGGTGGTGGGGATGGGATGTGAGGAGGAAGAGGGACAGGAAAGCGACGAAAGACAATGGGAGGAGAGCACATGACATAATCGCGAGAACGAAAGGTGATTTATTTCGCCTCTTGAACTGTTAAGCAGCTTGAAAAATCCTCTCTTTGCCAACTTACGCCGAACTCTTCCTTTAATTGTCTAGAATTGCTTGCTTAGCCAAGCGCGACAACGGGACATTGGCAAGTCTTAAAAACTAAAAACATTATCTTTAGTGGTTACACAAATAAAATTAAAAGCATAATAGTAAGTTTCAGGTAACCGGGCTCATTTTCATTCCTTCACTCTCATTTGGCATTCAAAGAAGATAAATAGAAATGTGAAGAAATAATAAATTGATAAAAAATACTAATTCCGTTACTCGATTCGCCGCCGGAAGTTGAATATTGGCCGACTACTCTTAATCATTAGGAACAAAAGCTCAGCCTTGAAATGCCCTTTTGCATTACTATAATACTACTGTAAGTGCTCGTTGAATTTCAACGGATTTAGTGAATTTACTTTCGCTGCCAATTCAAGGGCGTATGCAGAATACACAAAAACATCTTAATCTACGAACAACTGAAAATCATCTATAAAGAATAATTTTTCACTTATCTTTTCTTAACAATTAACAAAATTTGTTTGTAAACAACCTGATTCCAAGCGTACTGCATTCAAATATAACGAAACTTTATTTCCTATTATATCACTTACGCCAAATCCAACTTAATTTCTTGTTACTTTTTCCATACGTAGTAACGGGAAAGTATTGTGATCACGAAAAAAATCGACCTCGAGATTTCAACGGAAATACACGTTTTGAGGTCCCTAGAACACGTTTAGACTATTTTCGGAATGATGTCTGTGTGTGTGGGTGTGATTGTGGGCGCTCTAACTCAAAAGGTACTTGCCATATCGTTACCAAACTTCATATATAACACTTTAGCATGAGCACAAAGAACGAATTAGTTTTTGGACAATAACGGTTAAACGCAAGTCGAGGTTTATTCGAAACTCGATTCGGTTTTTGCGGTATTTCTTCGTTAAAACATCATTATTGTATGTACAATTCTATACAAGGGTTATAGAGAATGTAATTTCCTACAACTCTCATTTAAAACAATTTTCTATTGTAGTTATTGTTTAGGAGCTATTTATAAATAACCGGTTTTTCGGTTTTCTCCTTAAAAACGTCGTTATTGGTAATCTTCGTGAGGACCAAAGTTGTAGAGAATAATATTTCTTGCAGGTTTTGCTTGAAACAAATTTTCGTAGAACTATCCATTTCGGAGATATTCAAATTGTTTCGTAATTTTCAGTATACAGCGCCGCCACCATGTAGCGGTGAATTCTGTAAACATATTCAAAATATAATTCACGGCAATAAGGACGACTGTATTCTTTTACGATACGAAATAATAATTTTGCCTCATAATGCTATTCATAATAATTTAAATATCTATACCTCAAATATGGAGAAAGTCATGTGTTAGCCAGATCAGATTTTGTAATTATGCCTTTCTGAAATGTTTACTTTTATGGCTTGTAAGTTAGAAACCCGGGAAAAGGCCACGTATAGTTTGCCCATGATTGAACACTGGCTCCGGTAAATGTAAATCAGATGCGTAGGCCTATTTGCCTTAACAAACAAACACGCAGAATATAATGATTTTACTTAAAAAGGTAATATTCCAGTATTTAATCGTCATAAACGCTTATCACACACAGTTTCTTGAACAATTATCAGTATCTATTAACGTTACTATATATAAATATTGACGCTGCTAGAACGATAATTTCTTTTGTTAAATAATCATACGAGGCGAATAAGGCTATTATTTTGTCTATTTTAAGGCTTCATTGAGGCTAATTGAATCGGAGGTAACAATGATTGTCGGCTTCGCAACGCCCGGAAAGAGTACGATAAATCCACAAAATTTCGAAACAAATTGCATATTTCTGAAAACATCCACCGTGTAACATGTACACATTGCACGAATACGATAGTACATAGTTTAAACCGTCAAATAAATTAAAAACGAAGAAAATATGCCCATATTTAGGCATTATGATGTGTGGAGGAAAAACTTTGTACTCGCGTCGCTACGCGTTATTACACTTGGACACATGGCCGAGCAAATTATATATGGGGGTTGATTATACAGCCCCTTATTTCAAAGGACACTCGAAATAACGTGTTCGTGGTCTAAAAGAACAAAAAATTGTTCTCTCGCATTCACCATATTCGGTGAAATTGGTGCAGACATCACGGTCTATTTGAAACTACCTGCGAAATGATGTATGGAACGTCAAATACACAAGAAAAATTCATGTTAACACATGGGAGTAAACCCAAAATAATCTATTTTCACCGTCAATGACACGCGCAAACACAGACACACATCCTATATGAGAGAAAATGTTCAATCCATCATGCGTTTCGTGACGTTAAAGCAAAATGCATGAGTGAGGTCTATAACGACGTTACACTGTTAATATTAATAGACGTCAATTTAAAAAGACCCCTAATGGGTGTTTCCGATTGAGCATGGTCAAACGTAAGGTTGCAATTCGTTCGGATTTCGCCGGACGTATCCGTATATTTTCCTGTCCGGGAATGTCCGGGTTTCTAAACATTTGTGTTAAGACAGGGGCAGGAGAGTCGCTATCAAAGTTCTAGAACTATGTACTCCCCTTTCTACTACTGAGATATCACATCTATTTTCTAACTACGAAAATTTGTAACTTCGGACATTTTTATCGCACATTATAATATGTTCATTAAAAATCAGTTTAGCCCGTATTTTTGCAATACACCGTGCTGGTAATTTTAATTTCTTATAACAATAATTTTACTTCAACTAACGTAAGTCATGATAGAATAAAAGGACACGCAAGTGTAACAAAATATAACTAATTTTAAAAAACTGTACCGATGCAATCATGCCATTAAATACCTTATCCTCAAAACATCATTAATATATGATGAAAATACAAGTTTGTGGTTTGTCCGGTTTTTTTGATTTCCGCTGTATGGGGAATAAGATTTAAAATATGGCAACCCTAGTCAAACGTATCATATGAGCCTTCAAACCGAAATAACAATGATTTTTTGTCAAACTCAGGTAAAGGGAGTTGATGAACAAAGTAGGTGGAATAGCTCGCATACAATTACACCGCCCACCGGCTATAATTGTATCGCAGATTCAGATACTTCTTTCCTCCCTATTTCTCGGAAAGAAAGTCCTGCCGTTTTTTTGTACTAAAGTAAAAACCACAAAAACGATGACTTTTTAAGAAATTGATTATATTAGCCGTGGCAGTTATTTCAATCAATCATTCTTTAAAGATTTTTTCCTAATATAGAAGTAATATATTAAATATTCTTATTTATTGCCTTGAACATTCATTTCTTCACTACTATCAATAGGCTAACATCGTTACTTTAAACTGTTCTAATTTGCAATGTGATAATATTTGGAAACGCCAACTTAATAGCTTTCTGTGGACGTTAAGAAGCTCAGTTACCTTATTAATCAAAGCTTATAAGATGAATTGTTCCACTGTTAATAATCAATGAGTCTCGAATACTACAATGATATGATATTATGGGTCGATGCCCAATACTTGGTCGTAAGGTTCATAACAAATACGCTATAACTCGTTGCATAAACGCGCAAAATATACCACAACAGGGCAAAATTTACTTTAGGTAAATGTTTTCTTAAGCGTCTCTTATTATTTATTGAGATTTCATGAAAACTCCAATCATAAAATTTTCCTCTTAAGATTTTTAATGATCAGTGTGTTCGTTCTCGGCTTCTACCCAACGGATTTTTATGAAATTTGATATTAAGGACTTACAATCAAAGATAACACGAAAATTGCAAAAATGAATTACGTGAGCCAATCGGGTACCACTTGACTGGTGATAAAAAATAAACTTTCCGTCATATCTCGTAAAGTATTGCTCATATCTAAATATTTTTCAAATAAAAATTGTAGAACTAATAATTAAAGCATTTCTTTTCCTATACATTTTATCGTAGGAGAAGAAAATCGAACAATAAAGTCCTAAATCGAGTTGAACTGAAAATTTCTAGCATGGTTACTTCATTGTTGCTAACATAAAAAATCTCACAAAAGTTTAACTTCCTTACGTGTGCATGCAATATTTTTAAATAGGAAGAAAATGGATTATTTATGAAGAAGAAAACTTTAAAACGCTATTTCCCTTACGTACAGGTATATCATTTCTTTCTAATACTCCATTGCACGAAACGCGCCCATTTGTGATACGTTCTACACATTCCGAATTTGTTTAAATATTCCTCACTTACTGATAATATAATATATGAAACTGTGACGTGTTAAAATTACTTATTACTTAAAATTGGTAAAAGGCATTTTTCAAGGAAAATCAGCACATTTAACTATAACAGTGTCCTTCCTATGGAGATTGCAGACAGGTTTCTTGCATAGTGCACAAGCAAACCTATTTTTTCTGTTCTCCTTCCTGGCGCATTAAGCACACCAAAGTGGAGAGAGCAATTTCCTTGGCTCATTTGTGTTTTCCAAACTAGAATCAGTAGGGACAACATGAAATGCTTTCATGGCTTCGATGATGCTTGAATAAAGACCGCTTTTTGATATAGTCGATGAAGTAGCAAACTTTTCGATTTAATGAGGCTACTATTTCAAGGGTTTCACTGCCTAAGTGGGCAAATAGCTATTGGACAGTTGCTCCCTCCCTAGGTAAAAATTGCGCACTAGAAAAACGAATCCATATTTAAGACATGAAGGCCCAATGGGTGTATTCTCACTACCACAAAGAATACCCATAAAAAAAACAAAAAATCAGTCTCTGTAGTTTAAAAAGAAATTTTCCTGACTCTGTTTTCTAAATAATAAATACATATTTCATTTTATTTTATCAGATAATAAAACGACAGCAAAATAACAACAATATGAAATACCACCTTGGGTAAGGAAGGGTTATTGTAAACCGTAAAACTGTATAGCAGAATTGTCCTAAAACCTACTCCTCAAGAAATGAAAGACGCCGAAAACAGTATTTCTACCGTCAAAATATAATTGCGAACAGAATTATCTTGAAATTTTGTGCACAACAAGCGCTTCACCAGTGGAATGAGATGACAAACCAAAGAGATGGCAAGATTAATGCACGGATTTGGAGAGAGGTAAAGCGGAAGAGAGAGGTAGTGAAAGGGAGAAAGAGAGAGAAAGAGGTGGTCGGGATGGAAACAAGAGGGCATTGGGAGGAATTAGAGCGCGTGGGAGGGTGGCGGCAGGGGGCGTTGCGGAGGAGAGAGGAAGACAAAAGACGATGGCGTAGCTGTTGATTAATGGCGGATGCTATCCGGCTCCCTTTTCCGCGATGAATTATCCCCCGCCGCCCCTTTGAATCGCCTCCTCTCGCCCTCATCCTCGTCATACGTCCCGGGAAATCAATCAGCTTGTCTCCTTTTTCCTTCTCTTATTCCTCGCCTCGCCCGACCCTCTCTTCGCCTCGCTCGCTCCACTGTCAACTGTTTCCCCAAGGAAGTTTTCCGGCCCCATTCCGCCTTCCACCTCGATGAAAATTTCGTTCCATTTTCTCTTTTGCTAATGGTGCTTCTTCTAAGGAAAAATTATCGGGTGGTTTGCTAAGGGCGTTCTTGAAAATACCGCGAATGTTTTCGCTCTTTTAAAATAAACACTTTCTAATTAAATAAAACACTTCCAAACGTAATTGACGTACTTCTATATACGTGCATAATAATACACTAGAGTACGCACCAAATTTCGGATATTTTTCCGAGTAATGATAAAGGAATAGAATGAGAAGGTTGGTATTGATTGAACTTCGGAATCGTACGATAAATCTGGATTGTGCTCAAATTCGATGCTACAAATCATTCGTTACGAGCCCTCTTATCAAGGATTAAGCGATTTAACTGTTTGAAATCCATGAAATTCGCTTTAAAAACTTAAAACTTGCTAATAAATCTTACTTTTTTTTAAGAATAGTAAAACATCTATAAGCAAATAATGAATACTATTTCGCGTCATCTACTTCCGACACCTCATTGGGCGATTCGTTAGCGGCAAAACAGTTATAAGATTAAATTCATTTCTGCTATACTGAAATTTAGACTCAAAAAGAATAAATTTATTGATCAGTCCTGTGATAGTCAAAATTTTCTACATGGTGTATCGCGTTGGTAGTTGCAAATGCTTCTGCTTGTCACATAATAGTTTTCTTACATAACAAGAGATTCAGAGGTATCATACAAGTGAAAATCATGTATGATGTTATCATTTCAATGTTTATGACCATTATATCAATTGACCATTGTGAAATTGTCTATTATATTTCACGGTTCGCCTTTTCATCATAGTTTACGTGGCTATTTATCTATTTAGGTTTAAAATTTCAATATTAAAAATCATGATGGAATTCAATCTTAGAAACAACTTTGAGAAAAAATGAAAAACAGCATTAAAAAGAACTTACTTGAATAGAGAAATAATTACTTAGAGATCGCAATTTAAACGCTAGATATTTTAACAGATTTCGCTAAATGGAAATTAATATTTGGCAGTTAATTAAAACAAATGAAAAAGTTTTGAAACTATGAAACACTGGAGTTGGGTCGCATAAAACCGCCTAGTGGGCCGCAGGTTGGGCAGCCCTGCTCTGGATTATCGCATGCAACGACACCTTGATTAGTTTAATGAGATAAAACCCCTTCGACTTTGTTTCTAATAAGGTGAGTTAGAACCTAGCTGCTTTAAAATCTGAGATAATTCTTACGAACATTACGATATAGTAGTAGCAGTAACGCCTAAAATAAATCTAAATTAAGAATTATAATTTTGCTAGGATCATAATTAGCGTGGTCATCTACCGTTAGAAGGAAATGAAAGAGTAAAAATTCTAGATTCAGTCGCATTTATAAGCCGCTGATAAAATTACCAGACAACCTGTAGGTTGGCCAGCCCTGGTTTATGTCTAACGGAACTATCGAGTCATCAGAAAAACAGTACATATTCTTGATACGGAAGGATTTGACTAAGTGGCTAAGGAGCTTAAATCGAACGTATTGCAACGGCATTGAGAGGAAATACATAACCATGACCTATATGAAAACAAAAATCTCTTAATAAAAGCCGATCAACGGCTAAACGTAAATCTCGACAATGTACGTAATTTTGACGTTAAGAAAGTTTGTGTTTGACTTAGTCTTCTTCCGGTTTAATAACGGTACTTCCTTATAGTAAATCTCGAGGGCCGTATCATTCGTTTTAATCGAATGCCTTCTCTACAGCGACTCCCACACTATTCAATCGAACATAGAAATTATCGGGTACATAAGGGCATTGTTCTTAGAGACATATGTCTCCCTACCTTTGCAGCGGAAAACTTTCCACCGGAGGGTGACGGGTCCACAAGAAGACGAGGATTCCTCTTGAGATGCACGAGACAACACCATGTAATCACTGTTATCACTTCGTAACTTGCCCAGTGAGAAAACTTGAACGCACAGAGGTTTACACAGGAAAGCTTCGAATTAGAGAAAAGGAGGATAACTGCGATGCCACATCTGGAATGAGAAAAGAAATATGAAAATTCTCTGGTATTATGTATATTTGTTAGTATAACATTTACTGTAAACCAGAGCTGAGAAGTTCCGGTTCGGTTCCGAGTGTGCCGGTTCCGAGCGTTCCGGTTCCAAACTTAAATTTTCCAACTAGTTCCATTCCGCGTTTGGTTCGGAGTGATTCAAAAAAGGAACGGTTGGGATCCAGTTCCGCAGCCGTTCCTAGTTCTTAAAAATGTTTTTATTGATAAAATTTTACACGAATTACAACTTGTTTCAATTACATAAAACATTGATGAAAGTGTTTTAAAAGTAGTGTGGCCAAAGATCACTCCTTTTACTTTCTCCATACGTAGTGTATGTGAAAGTATTGTATTCACGAAAACTACTGAATTCGAGATTTCAACGGAAATACACGTTTTAAGGTCCCCTAGTATGTTTTGACTATTTTCTCGATGATGCCTGTTTGTGTAAATAAAAGTGGAATTAACCGTTGATCATTCTTCATTACTGCTATATATATATCACCACCCGCAAATAATATCAAGTTTTTAACACATTTTAAAAACTAGAATGTATACTGACCTTCAACTAACGACTTGGAAAATAGTAATCGTCAAAAACTAAGTAGCACTAAATCACGAATATCACCGCTTCCACTGCTAAGGGAAGACTGAAATTTTCTTTAAAATTTATCTGGATAAGGGATCGAAGTCAGTTGCACATTGCCCTCTGGTGGATGAATTCACCATTCACCCATAGTATTTGGGGAAAACCCTTTTGACGGAATGGAGTCAATATGTCTCTCGAAGAAGCGCACTCCATGGCGAAGGTTGTTCGAAATAGATAAGAATTCACTGCTTAATTTTTTGTCCCACATTCATAGAAGTTTCTTCTGATCATTGAAGTGTGCAATAGATTTTATCTTACTACAGACACTGAGGTGAAACGGATGGAAAAGAACCGTTGCCCTCAAGGCTAGCAATGGCGGGGGGGTGGGGGGGGGTGACGGTGTAGGAAACCTTTCCTCTACCTCAGCGATTAGCAGCGCGGTTGCTCGGTCTAAAACAAGGACGAGTTACGTCTATGTATATGGGACTATGTAGATAGAGATTGTGTTCTTTTCTTTTCCAACCCTTGCAAAGAAAAAATATTTTCAATGTCATTTCGACTCGATTGGGAGTGTATCATATGGATTTAACCAACCCTTCCCTTTTTTCCCCAACTTTAACATTTATTAGCTACTTAGTTACACCATGTATTATTTACAGCCACGGTTACCTTCAGACCAGTGGTGAGTAACCCGCGGCCCGCATGTGGCCCTCGAGGGCATTTTATGCTGCCCGCGAAGCTACGATTAACAAGAGATTTAACACAAATTTATATAATACTAGCTGAAAGTACCCGGCGACGCCCGGGTTATGCCAGACGTCTTTGGTGAATAAAATTATGTATTATATGGTAATACAATCATTTCTCCCTTTGCGCACCTCAAAACGTGTATTTCCGTTGAAATCTCGATTTCGAATTTTTTCATGAAAACAATACTTTCTCTATACTGCGTATATTGGAGAAAGTAAAAACTAATTCTGAGATATCTCTGATAGCTATGAATTGGGTCGGGAGGGTCCATGGAGGTCCGGAGAGAACGTGAGCATACGTGAGAGTAATAGGATTTCGAGTTTAACAACGTAATCGGTTGGCAAGGTAACTTCACGTTAAAAACGCTAAATGTTGTCAAAATATGATATTAAAACGTTAAATGCGAAAGATTTAGATTCTAAAGCGATAAAACACGATAAGAATAAGAAACTGCATTTATTTTTCTTTAACCCTAGAATGCATGGTACCCCAAAAACACATTTCCATAAACCGGGCCTTTTAGGCCCGCCTCCTCCTAATGTGCAAATAAAGGTTTATAAGGCAAATACATGTTGCGATTTTAGTATAATTATATATTTTTGGTATTAATATGATTCTTATACACATAATTAGGAGCAAAATATTTTGAATTGAAGAGAAATCAAAACAAACATTGAAATTGGTTTACAAAATAAGTAAAATACATACATTTACACGAGTATATCAAACATATTGATTATTGCTCGCAATTTACACAAAAAATCATTTCTTTTGAGTGTTCTTTGCAAACATTACTTCCACATTTTATGCAAAACCTTTCTGTTTTCCTGTCTTTTCTTGAGGGACAAATAAAACATCTTTTGCGTTTTCTCTCTAGGGATATCCGCGTTTCCGGTGAACTAATACCACAACGAATCATTGCCTGAATTGTTTGTTTAGGAAGATTGTTTACGTTTCTATAACGTGAAAGCATATGCGGCATAATAAGTTCATTACGCAGATCTTTGAGAAACAGACGTCGTCTATCACTTCGTTTTGCATAATACGATTCATTGTTAGCTGCATACAACACATAACTATTCAGAGCAGCAACATCAAGCATGTTTGAGAAAAGCACTATGGGCCAACGTTTTGTTCGTCTTTTTCGGGAATATTGTTGAATCATTTCATCCATGGTGTCCACTCCACCCTTTGTTGAGTTGTAATACACCACAATTTCTGGCTTTTTCTTATTTTCTTCAATTACACTCATATCGTGGTGCAATGTTCTCAAAAGTATAACGGATTTTTCCTTCTTGGCCTTATAACTAACATTGTACAATCTTTATAAAATCCAAAAACACTAGAATGCAATTGTCGTTCTTTACTGTGTCTCATAATTGGAGGAATATCCCTTCTAAATGATCTAACTGTTCTCACAATTGTAAGGTTTTTCTGCAGTAAGAATTCGGACAAATTAATATCAGTAAAATAATTGTCTGTGGTAATATTTCTCCTACTATTGTAAACTGGTGCTGCCAATTCTTTGACTATTTTTGTTGCCAAATCCTTTTCGATAGGAGAATTAGGAGCACGCCCAAAATATATTTTCCCTTTCACTGCGTAATAGTTTTTTGAGTCCACCATCCAAAATATCTTTACGCCATATTTGGCGGGTTTACAAGGCATGTACTGCACAAAAGAACATCTCCCACGGAAAGGGACCAATTGCTCATCATTTGTTAGATTATCTCCAGGTGTGTTCAAAGATGTGCAATTCAGAATGAATAAATCCCAAATAAAACTTATTGCTGCTTATCGGTCGCTCTCTAAGGAATAATTGTATATTATAAACTTCTTGAACAGTAATTTACCATCAAAATTCATTCAGAGGTACCTAAGTAACAAAAGAGCACTCAAAGGCATCCAGTTAGTAACTGCAACAAATAGCTCGCAAATAAGTGTTCTTCCAGGGAGTGTCATGTGTCTACCTAGTGAGTGTCTCGTGAATTATTGGAAATGAGTTGTGGGCATGTCTGATACACCACAACATTGTTGCATAGTGAGTACAAAGTAATTCATTCAGAGGTACATACATCAATAACAATGGAGCACTCAAACGATTCGAGTTTCTAACAGCAGCAAACAGTGCACAAATAAGTGTTCTTGTAAGGAGTGTCACGTGACTACCTAATGAATATCACGTGAATTATTAGACATGAGTCGTGTGCTTGTTTGATACACCACACTATGTATAAAAGTAAATATAAAATAGGTAATAGCATTCTATTCTCAATTATTACGATACGGGTCTAAAAGTCCCGGTTTATAGAAATTGCAGAATTATAAAAAAAATTAATTAAGAAAGACACAACACAATAGGGTCAACAAAATTAAATAACTATGTATACCACAAGATTATTGAGGATTACATAAAATAAAAAGACGAAGAAAAAATATACTATATATCTACGTACAAAAGTTCACATGCCCGGGCCTAAAAGACCCAACTTATGCATTCTAGGGTTAATACAGTCCAAGTCCGAAAATCGTAGGTCAAATATGCCAATTTTAATAAGCAAAATAAAATAAGGTTGCAGGTCGAAATATCGAGTTTTCCATGTTATCTTATAATGGATGGAAATCATTCTTGGAAATCGAACCCGGGTCGATTTTGGATAGTTTTTCTCGTAAATCGCTTCGACTTTAAGAACCGAACATTCCTACCAAATGTGAACCTTCTAGCTACTCGGAAAGTTTGTTAAAAATGGCATTACAGAGTTTCCCACCGACGACGACGAAGTCAATTTTATTCAAGTAACGACAACAAAATACTTGATATTAAAGTGTTAGCCACTGAAATCTAATTTAGACCTCATTTTCATATTATGATACCTCAGACACTCTATTTAACGTCCGATTTAAAGTCTAATCTGGCCTGCCGAAGCATTGAGAAATTGCATTATAGCCCGCAGAGGAATTTTCAACCACGTAGAAAAGGTGGCTCACCACTGCTTAAGACAGTTTGCCACCTTGAGATTAGGTAAAAATTGCCACCCTCTGCCCAAGCTTGCAGTTCATGAAACGATTTATGGGTGAAGGTCACCCATAAATTCGGCGATGAATACAAACATTGTATGAGAAAATATTATTTGGCGGATGATTAAGATATAGTTTATTCTTGTCGATAGTATCAAGACGTTGAATTTATATCGTCATCTTGAAATCCATAAAGCGTTTCTTGAATCATCGTGAGAGAACAGCTTTCGCATAACAATTTTTCATCATTGGTTGTTTTAATCTTTTGATAATGAAACAGAAAGTACTTACCATCTTGAAGAGTTGCATCGCCTTCTCTTCGTAGCTCAGGACACTTCACACTGGACACCAAATCACTAGCACATTTAAAATGAAACTCAGGTTGCACATCCGATCACCAAAACTTTAAAAGTTAAACTGAGCTAAGCAACTGACAAAACCCGCCAACCGGAAGACGTCACGAGCTAACTATTTCGGGTTTGGCGATCGATATCAGCGGGAGTAGGAGGGAGGGGAGGAGTGCCTTGCTAGTCTTTTGTGCCTTGAAGTCAAATTTGTTATACTGCCGCGGTTTTCAAATGCCTCCACTCCACGGTACGCTTTCTATGATACTGCGGACCACCTATACTTCGACTGATTAACCGTAACGATTAAATCGGCGCATATTTTTATGACTGAACGAAGTTTTTCAGCGATTATTCCTTATTTTGTTAAGTTTATTCAACGATGTCATGGTTACCAATTCCAATTTGGCGACTGAACGCACTCGGCAGTTTATTATTACTTATTATATTTTTTTTAAAATCTAACTTAAATGCGCGATTGTTTCAAATTTAAAATTTTTTGAAGGTTTCAGATTTCTTAACGTGACAAATTCCTTAAAGAACAAGAAAGAAATAAAGAGAAAGAAGACGGTGAATTATATAAAAAAAATAAAAAATATAAAACCTGCAAAAAATAATTAAGTTTGATTAGAGGGGCTGTTAGGGGCTGTTCATATGGCCAAAAAAATATATGATGTTTGGGTTGGTGGAGCCTCCAATTTAAAAACAAGTTAGGAAAGCGAACAGCCTATCACAAATGGGCGGGTTTCGTGCAACGGAGTATTAGAAAGAAATGATATACCTGTACGTAAGGGAAATAGCGTTTAAAAGTTCTTTTCTTCATCATAAATAATCCAGTTTCTTCCTATTTAAAAATATTGCATGCACACTTAAGTAAATTAAACGTTTGTTTGTGAGATTGTTTATGTTAGCAACAATGAAGAAGTAACCATGCAAGAAATTTTCCAAGTTCAACTCGATTTAAGACGTTTTTGTTTGATTTTCTCGATAACAGCTACTCCTACGATAAAAATGTGTAGGAAAGGAAATACTCTTCTTTACCAGTTCTACAACTTTTATTTGAAAAATATTTAGATATGAGCAATACTTTACGAGATATGACGAAAATTTAATTTTTTGTCACCAGTAAAGTGGTACCCCTGATTGGCTTACGTGATTCATTTTTGCGATGTTCTTATTATTTTTTATTGGAAGTCCTTAATATCAAATTTCATAAAAATCCGTTCGGTAGAAGCCGAGGACGAACATGCGGATGGACGGACGGACAGACCGACGATAATAGGTGCTCAGGCTGGAAGCGAAACGTGCATAAAAATTGCAAAAATTCACCCCATCAACTTCATCCTCGGCTTTATTGTCGCGTGTCACGCCCTGGAGGACCTTCGTAAACAAAAGTTTGAAGTAAACCGATTAAGTAAACGTTTCAACATGTAATATCACGTTTAAATAAAATATTAAGGATTTTTTTTCATAAACTGTCGCTGCAACATTTGACTTAAACAATTTAAAAATCACTCAAAGCATATGGAAGATATTTTGAAAGTCTAAATTTTTAGACAAATTGTATATATTTGTTCTGTGTAACTTGAAGACAACCCCATTTCTACCCAAATAAATCAATTTACTTTTCTTTCCATGAAAATACTGAAATATACCTACACATAAATCTGTAACCGATATTTTTGAGAAAAAGCACTCATTGCTCACTTTTTCTTGCAAGGAGTGCACCCATTTCAATAAAAATAACTCTAAATAATTATTAATATTCCTCAAACACATGAAATAGCCGATTATATTCTATTGCGGGTAGTTTGGGTTGCGGAAAAAGAGAGGACGACATCGAGGGAGAATTATCGCGTGAATTAAATAATTATGTGCCTGTATGCTTTCTTCTCTGAATACATGGCTAAGCCACGTAAATAATCAATATCTGCGCGATTACTCTGATTCTTCATGTCAATGAGGCCATCACTCATTTGTTTGTGTGATTAATTCGAACTAGATCTTGAGGAATGGGAGCCGTTGAAAAAATCGACAGCTATTCAAACAGCTTCGGGCAAGATATTAGCGTCTGCGAGAATACAATGAGAATAAGGAGTACACAGGTTTGAGAGACTCAAGAGGCACGTTCGTCTATCAGCCAGTGTAGAATGTGCGTCAGTGAAGCCGAACTGAATCGAACGCTGGAACTCGAAGGAAGTGATTAATTAAGCAATTTATTTGTCGAATTGAAATTGCAGGTAAAATAAATTACGACGGAGGAAAAAGAAATAGCGTAGTAATAAACTATTTATTTCTTTGAGTGATGAAACAACTCCACTAGATACAACTATTATCTCCTCTTTGCTATTTCCTTAAAATTAGATAATACATTGTAACATCAGTTAAGGTAAATTTCACTAATGCGACGACTGACATCAATAACAGTCTTCCTTTGACCTAGCTAATGTTGTTAAACGAACACATTTTTCACGACGAGTAATATATTGGAGTGACTTCGATAAACATTCATACCAAAAGTTGGATTCTTATTCCATAACAGAAGATAATTAATTTCACCCTTGGCTCGAATAATACCGGCGTGAGTTGTCATTCTATATTGCCTCAGAAATCGAATTTGTTGGAAAAATAATTTTAAACGCATGTTCTATATGAATATACTTCTTTAAGTACATTTTTTAAAATTCGGTTGAAAATACTGCCACTTAAAAGGGAATTCACCCCAGCTGGTTAACTCTCCATTACTGTTAATAGATCAAGTTGCACTAAATTGATTTATTTCTCCATTTCTCAAAATTAAAGGATAAAACATGAACAGGAAAAATGCTTTAACAGGGAAAATGCAAGGAAGAAAAAATCTGATGTGGCCAACACATGACTTTCTCCATATTTAAGGTATAGATATCTAAATTCTTTTTATGAATAGCATTATAAGGCAAAATTATTATTACGTATCGTAAAAGTATACAGTCGTCCTTACTGACGTAAATTACGTAAATTTTGAATATGTTTATATAATCCACCGCTACATGGTGGTGGCGCTGTATACCGCAAATTAAGAAAAAGCAAAATATCTCCGAAATGGATGGTTCTACGAAAATTTGTTCCAAACAAAACTTGGAAGAAATATTATTCTCTACAACTTTGGTCCTCACCAAGATTAACAATAACGATGTTTTTAAGGAGAAAACCGAAAAACCGGTTATTTATAAATAACTCCTAAACAATAACTACAATAGAAAATTGTTTCAAATGAAAGTTGTAGGAAATTACTTGCTCTATAACTTTTGTATAGAATTGTATATACAATAATGATATTTTAACGAAGAAATATCGCAAAAACCGAATCGGGTTTCGAATAAACCTCGACTTCCGTTTACCCGTTATTGTCCAAAAACTAATCCTTTCTTTGTGCTCATGTTAAAGTGTTATATATGAAGTTTGGTAACGATATGGCACGTACTTTTTGAGTTAGAGCGCCCACAATAACATACACACACAGACAGGCATCTTTCCGAAAATAGTCTAAACTTGTTCTAGGAACCTCAAAACCTGTATTTCCGTTGAAATCTCGAAGTCGATTTTTTTCGTGATCACAATACTTTCCCATTACTTCGTATGGAGAAAGTAAAAAGGACGGGATATAAGATGGTAATAGAAGCGAGAAGAAGAGGTAGGTCGGTGTTCACTCGAGTACCTTTTCGGGTAGTGTTGAGCGAAGAAATGGAAACTCGGTTTACAATAGGATCGTACGTAGCACCCGATTCTTTCGTCTGGACATACCAGATCCAGGAATTCCACTTCGCAACGTTACGACCTCGAGAACTGGAAGTAGGGTTATACATACGTGAAAAATTTTCCCTACGCGGATATTATATGCCCCAATATGTCCCAGAACACCAAGCATGAACAGTAACCCCCTTTGACGAAGCAGCGAATGGAAGATGTACAGAGTGCCAGGTGCCTTTTTACTTTCTCCATACGAAGTAATGGGAAAGCATTGTGATCACGAAAAAAATCGAATTCGACATTTCAACGGAAATACACGTTTTGAGGTCCCTAGAACACGTTTAGACTATTTTCGGAATGATGTCTGTGTGTGTGTGTGTGAATTTGTGTGCGTGTGTATGTGATTGTTGGCGCTCTAACTCAAAAAGTACGTGCCATATCGTTACCAAACTTCATATATAACACTTTAGCATGAGCACAAAGAACTGATTAGTTTTTGGACAAATAAGGGGTAAACGCAAGTCGAGGTTTATTCGAAACCCGATTCGGTTTTTGCAATATTTCTTCGTTAAAACATCATTATTGTATATACAATTCTATACAAAAGTTATAGAAAATGTAATTTCCTACAACTTTCATTTGAAACAATTTTCCATAGCATTTATTGTTTAGGAATTATTTATAATTGGTTTTTTCGGTTTCCGTCAAATGTCTCCTTAAAAACGTCCTTATTGGTAATCTTCGTGACGGCCAAAGTTGTAGAGAATAATATTTCTTGCAGGTTTTGTTTGAAACAAATTTTCGTAGAACCATCCATTTCGGAGATATTCAACTTTTTTCGTAATTTTCGGTATACAGTGCCACCACCATGTAGCGGTGGATTATGTAAACATATTCAAAATTTACGTAATTTGCGGCAATAAGGACGACTGTATACTTTTAGGATACGAAATAATAATTTTGCCTCATAATGCAATTCATAATAATTTAAATATCTATACCCCAAATATGGAGAAAGTCATGTGTTGGCCACATCAGATATTTAAGGATGAAAGGATGTGGGGTTCTGGAGGCAATAGCGAGAAGCAAGTTTCCAAAATTCCATGAATTACGTCAGAGTTTACGAACGAATCCACAAAATCGATAAATACTGTCGCGTGCGAAATTAGGTAATTTTTTCCTATTTGGTTAGTAGAATAAAATTAAAAGAATTAATCAAACGTGGAGGTCAACAGCGGATCCAGAAATAAAATTAACTAAAGAGGGTTATTTTTAAATAGAGCAAAAATTATACGATGAAACCATTACCCATTTTTCATTATTTTCAGTTATTTCGTAATTGAATTAAAGTTATAACAAAATATACATTTCACAGTTTTTCTCCATTATTAAATTTACGACGCTTGGTCACATACCACAGAAAATACTGTTATCAATATAGTGTATTTTGAAATACATATAAGGATTTTGACACATCTGTGAATATAATTAAAGGGCAATTTAACTTTGAATTTCGGCATCGCTGTTCGTACTGATCGCTCAAAAACTCTCCCAAGGTTATTCTGACCGAAATCTGCTTTCGCCCCTACAAGATTCGGTTTCAAACTTAGAACGTCCCTTCCTCCTTTGACTTCGTGAAAACTCCATCGATCAATGTGATTAATGTTGTTCCTCCAGTTGATTCATCTCTGTTTCACTTTTCGTAATCCTTTGTATTGGAAAGCTCGCAAACAGTTTTTGCCAAGAAAGGGTAAAACCTAATCCCGTATTCAAATTTTCAATGTGGTTATTTTTCTCTCATTTCTTAAATCATTAGGCGAAGATAAACTTCAGAAAGATTAAACTTTGAGCAACATTTTTTTAAAAGGTTGAACTAGATTTTTATTTCTGTTCATTTGAAATATTTAATTACAAATCTATTTGGCGTAAGTACATCAAGATACCTCTAGTGGTATTTATTAAAATGTTTAAGTTCAAAACAAGATTCTACTGAGCTCTATGCCACATCCTTTGTATGCAAGTGATTTTTTTCCGCGTCCTGCATCGTATAACTATTGTAACTCACATTAATTCATTTTTAATACATACCGAATACATTTAAATAGCGTTATCTCCATTTGTTACTACTAAAAATCGTGAAGAAATATCTTAGATTTTTAAACAAAGGTTCCCTCAATAAATTCGAAATCGAATCAGTTAAAATGCTAAAACTTAAAATATGTCCAAACTTCCATGTTAAATTTGAAACTTTTTTCCTATTTTCATCAAAAAAATATTCAAAATAAGACAAAAATGTAACCGCCGTGTAAAATACAAAAAACTACCAGGAGACAAAGGTTTCATTGTATTTTGAAATGACTAACTTCCTCTCCTACTTCATATCTCCACCTTTCCTCTCCCTTGAGATTCTCTTCCTTCCAGTCGAGATAAAAAAAACTCAAAAAAGAGACCAACCTTTAAATCTCTTCTCACCTCCACTATTCCATCTTCTCCATTGAAACCTCGCTTCTCTTGCCTTCTCCCTCTCCTTCCACCTCTCTCCTTCTACACCTCTCTCTCTCTTCAGTTACCCAACCATCTCCCGCATAATTCCATTCTTTATTCCCAAAAAAACCTAAACCCCCACTCCTTATCTCATACTCACTTTTTCCTCGCAATCTCTTTTCTTCCGCCCAAATGCCTCACTGATTTATTCCTCAAAAACCTTCCCACCACTTGGTTCGAATATTATTTGAAAGAGAATTAACTTTCGTCTATAATTTTTTTAACGATACGTTCGAACTGAACCGGCGTGAAATTTTGTACTGCAATATCCCAGATGGATTTTGGAAAATATTTAATGGTTCGGAATTGCAAGCATGTATGAAATTTAAATGGAATCTCAAGAATCTTTAAATAAACGCCTGGAGATTTCCTATAACTTAATAAAGTTCTTTCGAAAAACGTTTCTCATATCACATATTTTATGTTGAAAATCAAATTTTAAAATGGCTGCATTTCGGTTATTCTCCAAAGTTTGTTTTGGAACGATCTATTGTCTGTAAATAAGTTAATATCACAAATAAGATGGAAATTCTTGCAACCTCTTCACTGCAACTTCTTCATTGGCGCCAAGGACGAATTAGTCAAAAATTGTAAATGAACTAGTCACTATTTATTTTATTAATTTATTTAAAGACACTCCACATCAGTATTTCTTTATGCATAACCTGAAGAGAAAAGGTCAGCATATACCAATTACTATGTTAATACCGTAAATAATCTGCGGAAATATTTTGTCTATTTCAATTACAGCCTGTTCATTATCGGAAGTTGATTTACAGTTAGTAAAAAAATCTACTCGTCAATTAATGCAGTATTCATAGTTAAAATTAGCGAAATAAGCAAGCGGCAAATTTGTTTAATTTTTCGGCATCCTATCGATCCTTCATAATAACAATTCACGTTTGCACCCGAAGAGCAGTTTGTAATCCCGGTCAATATTTTACCAACTATCAGTTGAATCTCTCGTAAACCCGAGAAAACTATTTGTAGATTTATAAAAGTACCATGGTGCCGAAAACGAAGGATCTGAGCGAGTGATTAAAAAAAAAGGAAAGCCTTCTTTCCATTTCGACTGTTCACCTGTCTGAGATTCCACTAAGAATTCCCCGCACCAAAACCTCTCCCTTTCTATTATCGCGACATGCTTACACATCCCTCTTCCCACCTTCACTCCTTTCTTTAGCCCTCCTCCTCTCCCCTCCAAGCCCCAATTCAATTCCTCCCAAATCTCTTTCTGTTCCACCTTCTCCTATCACCTGACACCCCCCTCCCCTCTTCCTTGCACTGCCTTTGGGAATTTTGCCTATCACACTCGAATCTAAAGCGATCTCCCCATTCCCCTCCCCTCATTTCCACCCCTTCGGTCCATTCTGTCAGCCTCCTCCTCACAGCCCTTGGGCGTATTGCAGATCAAACGCCGTCCGACCCCGCGCTTCATTTTTCTCTTTCTCTCTTTTTCCTTTAAAAAGGTCTTCTTCGCAAACACGAGATACTCGAACCCTCTTCAAGCCGACATCGATTCCCATCCCCTCTTGACAGTCTTAACGACCGACTCAGTAGGAGCGTTGAATCGCGAGGCTGTTTTCTCTAGGCGCTTGATGTTGGCTCGTCTTTTGCATGCTTATCAGAAGAATGTAAACCGCAGAGACCATATAAAGGTCTTATTTTCTGAAACTGTACTCATTCGCTTGAGGAGTTTTGAATGTACACTTTCACTATTATTTTCGGATTCCAAAATTTAGATTTTATTAATTTTTTAATTATTTATAATCAACACTATTATGACGAACATCTAAAGTATAAAAAATAAGGCCAAATCTGGCTACGCCTAAAACACCAACCCAAACCACGACCCTTTTATAAGAGGCAGACGCTGTCAACATCCCTAAAATAAAGATGTCTGCATACAGTAATCTCGTGTGATCTCAGAAACTTGCTAATTAAATCTATCTACAACTAAGAATGAGAAAAATATCCATTTAGGATTTAAATATAGAACATATTTTTAGAAGATTATTGGTATTTTTCCTAGATACCAATGTCCCTTCACTCGATAATTAACGTCATTTTTGGGAGTCATCCACAGTATTGATAATAAAAATTTGCAAAAACATTGTTTTGTTGAAATTATTTGTCTTGAACTTTAAATTTATTATCCATTACTTTGGAAAGATTTGCTTTTCTAGGAAATGCACATAGCTATACTATACTACAGGGGCGGTCGGTCCATGCAAGCAACGCAACTCAAGCACTGCTTGCCTTGTGAAACCAGCGCCACCTTGATATAAATGGATATAAAGGCCTGTGGACTGAGTTGCCCTTATGCTGTGACGTCAGCAGTTGCAGGCCTAACGAAGCTATCGCTTGCCTTTTGTTTGCCAACGCTGGTGTATTAGCATGTGTTTGTTCTGTGTTACTTTTCTTTCTTTAAATCATTTTAAAGAATATAACTTCCCTGCGTGGTGGTCAATTTTCAAACATGTTTAACAAGTGTTGTGTAACCAGTTTTAAGGGAAATTATTCTGGGAATGAAGAAGTATCTGTTTTTCGTTTTCCTGAGGACACTGAACTGAGAAGAAAATGAATGAGAAAGACACCAAGGCAGGATTTCTCACCTACACCGTACTCTAGGGCAAGTAAAAATATATTTGACATGAAATTATAAATACTGTCCCATAATTCGTAAGATTGAAATGTCACTAGGCTTGGGGCAAAAAATTCTTTTTTCATTAATATCTATTTATTTATTTTTCTAGGTGTGTATCAAACACTTTGACCCGAAAGATATTTTATGGGAAACATCTGTACACGACGAGAAATCTGGAAAATTGGTCACAATGAAACTAAATTTGCCAAGACTTAGAGATGGTGGCATACCGTCACTGTTTCCATCTTGTCCATCATATCTTTCATCACCTTCCTTAATTCGCGAGAATCCTGAGGAAAAGAGGAAGAGGATTGAAATGAAACAACTGAATATGTGCCAGCAAGAGAGCTTGGTAGAGGACACACTGTACAAGGAAAGCAGAAGCTTCAGGAACTTGAAAGAATTGGAAGAAAAGATACAATTATTTGTGGAAGCAGGTGAACTTTCATTAATAACAAAATTTGAAAAACTCTTATTATGTTGTATTGTGCTGGAATCGGTTCAGTTTATAAAATATTCCATAGTAATTGATAAGGATTTGCAGCTAAATGTGTCTATAGGAGAATGCTATCTGAAATCGTTAGGAAAATACAAACTTCCTATTCATTTAGATCAGGGCTGTCCAACATACGGCCCACGGGCCACAATCCGGCCCGCGAAGCTGTTCAATCCGGCCCACTAGCCGCTAGAAAAAATCTCTTATTTATATTCACATTTTTGTTGAAAAGAATTTAAAAATATATTTCAAAATAACAAACTACCTACTAATATTTGTCTGATAAAGAAGTAAAAATATATCACCGATATAAATCAATATATTGACCTTAGTGCACCTTAGTGATGTGCACGACAGGACAATGGACGGGCAGTGCCAGTTTGACAGTGTCGGAGTTTCGTGAACGTCGCATTGGTTGCGTTGTTGCATGGGTATGGTTTTATTAATGTAATACTACCCATTGTTGCTGATTTGTCTTTATCCCAGTTAATTATAATTATAATTACAGAATGGATACACTGAAGCTATTAACCCTTAATAATGATGGCTGAAAAGAAACGTAAAATTGACGCAGAATGTCGCTTGTTCAAGGGCAGTTGGACTGAAAATTTTTTTGTGATTGAACAAAATGCAAACATCATATATCTCATATGTCAAGAAAAAATTTCAGTATGCAAGGAATATAATATCAAGTGACGTTATTTAGCAAAGCACACTACAGAGTATAGCAAATTAAAAGGTCAAATTAGAATTGATCGAGTGAATTCATTAAGAAGAAATATTGTTGGACAGCAGTCGTTCTTTATGGTGCCTCAGCGATGACAGGAAAGCAAAAGGGTTTTGTGAGCTTAATGAGCAATGAAATTTCACATGAAATCATTAAACATCATTCTATAATTCACCAGGGGCAACTGTGTTAAAAAATATTAGGAATGAAACATATAATGGAAAAAGTTGTTAAAATCTTAAATTTCATACGATCAAAAGGCCTCAACCACAGACAATTCAAAAACTTTCTTTCTGAGGTTGGATCAGAACACGATGATGTAATTTATTATAGTCACGTTCGTTGGCTCAGCGGAGCGGCGACATTAGAACGATTCTGGTCACTTCTAGGAGAAATAAAAACATTCATGAAAAGCAAGGGAAAGGATGTTAGTTATGTAGAAGAATCCGAGTGGATAAATGATTTGGCATCTTTTGTAGACATGACAAAATATCTTGCTGACCTAAATTTGAAACTTCAAGGGAAAGACCAGCTTGTTAATCAGCGATTTGAAAATATTCAAGCATTCGTTCAAAAGTTGAATCTGCCACAAAATCAATTGGTTAATAAGAATTTTGTTCATTTCAAAACATTATCGACGATGGAAAAGACAACAATAAATACTGAAAAATATTCACTCTCACTAGTAAATTTAAAAAATGAATTTGAAAGAAGATTTACCGATTTTAGAAACAATGAGCCACTTATGAAACTGTTTAGTAATCCCTTTTCTATTGATGTTGAAAATGTTGAGGAAAAATTCCAATTAGAACTAATTGATCTGCAATGTAATAGTTCCCTGAAAACGGCCTACGTTGAAAATGATCTTTTAACGTTTTATAAAAAATATGTTAAAGTTGAACATCATCCCAACCTTACAAAGCTGGCCCTTCAACAAGTGTCTTTATTTGGCAGCACATGTACTTGTGAACAGTTCTTTTCCAGGATGAAAAATGTTAAAACAAAGAACCGATCAGGTTTAACAGATGAACATCTGACTGGTGTATTACGAATTGGTACATCAAACATTTCACCTGATATTGACTTTTTATGTAAGCAGAAAAATTGTCAAGTGTCCCATTAATATTTATATTGCACAACAATTTTATTCGTAATTTAATTTTCTTTAATTTCTCTGATAAATATAAGGTAAAAGATGGAAAACTTTTATTTTTTTGTACCTTGGCCCGCGAAGTCAGACTTAGTCTTGAATCCGGCCCACTATTAATTTGGGTTGGACACCCCTGATTTAGATGATATTAATGTTCTTGATGAAATCATAAATTAAACATTCTCACTGACTCTAATCAATCGTCGATAAAAGTAAGAATTCAGTTTCTGTTATAACACAGTTGTTGGAAACACTAGCAGTAGAACACAATGATGGGGAAGTTAAGTTTTTGGTGGAACAGGTGAAGCTGCTATTGAGGAAAAATGGTAATTTACGCTATTCTAACAATTTTCTGGCTGTATCAAGTATTTTTTATATCATCATGCCTATAAATTTATTCAAAATTCTGGGTTATTTCATCTTCCTCACCCGTCCACAATCCGTCAAGTATGTTCTGCTTTTGAATTTAGTCCTGAAAAAGAGTGTAATGATTTTTTATCTTATGCAAAGAGGATGTTCAATTTTCTTAAAGACCATGAAAAGAATATCATTTTAATGGTGGATGAGATTCATATCAAACCATTCATTGATTACAAAGGAGGTAGAGTTCTAGGTTTTTGCCCAAGCTCTACTGCCATTGCAACATCAGCACATGTTTTTATGACATCTACTTTGCTGTCACCTTTTAAAGAGGTAATTTCCATTTTACCTGCTAATAGCTTAATTGCAGATGAACTATTTCATATATTACAAAAAGTTATTATTAATTTGGAAAATATTGGATTTAAAGTAATCAGTCTAGTCTCAGACAACAGTGCCATCAACAGAAAGGCAATGTCCAAATGTTCTCCGGTAAATAAATAAATTATTGTATATCCCTACCCATGTGATAAATATAGACCATTGTTCTTTTTGTTTGATTCAGTACATGTATTAAAGTGCATCAAAACAATTGGTTGAACCAAAAAAATGGACAACTGCTATCATAACCAAATTTTGACGAGGAAAATAATTCTCTTTGCACTGTTTCATTTAAAACCGTTAAGGAATTGTATTCTTTGGAAAGCAGTAACTTGGTTAGCTTTGGCTCCACATTGATCATGAAAGCTTTGTACCCTTCAAGTATAGAAAGGCAGAGTGTTAAGCTTGTTCTGCAAGTGTTTAACGATAATGTTGTGGAAGCTCTTAAAATTTTAGGAGAGAGAAGAAAGTTACAATTCAGTAAAGAAACTGCAGAGTTTATTAAAATGATAAGTGATTGGTGGAAGGTTGTTAATGTGAAGACACCTTTCAAAGATTCTAGATTATATAATGCACTACAATCACCAATAACGTTAGATTCTGATGGGTTGAAGCTTTTAGAAAGATGGGGTAATGTTGATTTGACTATTGGTAAATTATCTAAGGAGACATATACTGCTTTTATTAACACAACCCATGCATTAATTGAAATCACTTTATATTGTATCAAGGAATTAAATATGGACTATGTATTGCCTGGAAAAATTCAAACAGATGATTTAGAGTCACGCTTTGGGAAATATAGACAATTATCTGGTTCCAATTACCATATTTCAATAAGACAAATGTATGAGTGTGAAACAAAACTAAGATTACAAAATGCCTTGCTTCTCACTTTGTCCTCAAATTTAAAAACATCCCAATTACTATTGCTGAAGAAGATGAAGTAAACAGTGAAATAGAATCAGATGAAGTGGAAGACTCTGTGTTTAATTTGACATTTCTGTGGAATCTGAAGATTTTGATGCCATTCAGGATGTTTTGCCAGTTCTTGTCTATATAGCTGGATACTGTGCACGAGTGTTGTTAAAAAAAAGAAACTGTCCATATTGTCATGATTGGTTTGTCCATGAAAGAACACTAGAAATAAATGAATCACGCGAACTAATAAAATCTATTAGTAGAGGGGGACTATTATATCCACAGGAAAATAGTTTACCTTAGAAGAAAAATTTTTAAATGTAAAAATCAAAGAAATGTATTGGTATTTATTACAATGAATGCATTTTATATGGATGGCCATGTAAATGGAACAATGTGCGATAATGAACATTCATTAGTAGAAGGTATAAAGAAAATTGTAATGTGTTCATCAAATGTTTCTCTGACAAATTATTCTAGAAAAAATGTGATAAATATACCAATGTAAAGAGAAAATTAATGACATTCAATAAATAAAAATGTATAGTGAACATATTTATTGTTGAATCTTCACTGCTGGTAATATATCACGCTTTCCTAATTTCCTGTGTATTTTATAGAACTATTCAAGATTATGTCAATACCTTTATAAGCTTCACTTTAGAGAAGGAATAGTTTGACGTCTATAGTGAAGGAAAATACTGACTAAAGAAAGCCATGTGTCATATACGAAATGGAACTTTTATTAAGTGAATTTTACTTTTCTTGAATGAATCCACAAAATTACTGCTCTTGAAGTCGATTTCTTATGATACTCTCGTATGTCAACATTTAACAATTCATTTGCAACTGAAAAGCAGTCGTCTTCGGTGGAAATTCACCAAAGCAGATTCTTAAAAAGGAACACCATTTTACGGATTTTGGAAAACGAAAATTGGTTTATTTTTGTGATTAACCAGTCGGGAGTAAGTTTGATTATTGTAAGACACTTATCAATAATGATTAATAATCAATATTTCTCTCGCTTTCAAAAGTTAACCTCTTCACGGCAACGTAAGAGTACAAACTTCGCAAATGGAGGCTATATTCTCCTCGGCGCTCCTTGGCCTCCGACATGTGATGTCACATTTCAGTAGTAAGGCCTTTATATCTAGGTGGCGTTGGTTAAGCTAATGAAATTGTCTAGACCAGCGCTGCATTTCGTTATATGGAGTTCTTCGTTCTAAGGGAGTTTGCAAGGAAGAGGTTTTACTGTATGTATTAACAAACACAAATATTAATATTTCTATTTCAACCAATCTTTAAGCATTTGTTCAGCATGTCTCATTGCATGGTTTATGTTAATCATCATCTGCTATAACTGCACAGGCTCAATTCAAGGAGTATCTCTTTCATACAGTTGATTAATATAGGGCTGAGTATTTTCATATTTAAAATCAAACAACAGAATTGAGACATAAATGAACAAAATTTAACTTTTTCAAGAGAGAAATTGAATTCATGATGAAATAGCATGACATTTTTAGACTACTGAATTTTTCAATTTTCTAATAATAAGAAATTGTGACTATATGTAGTGACAATTGCATGATCACCGCATTTACATGTCCACCGCTTTCAGTGATTTGGCATGATTTTATGCTTTGATTATATAATAAAACTCAAATCGTGCTAATGATTACATTATTACAGTAAAGTGATAATTCAAAATGATTAAAAATTAATTCTATGATGTACTACAGTATAATATTTAAAAGAGAACTTTTTATTCATTATTTTGCTCAGGTATAATTTACAGGCAAAACTATATGTGAGACTAGATAATGAGTCTCTAGCCATTTGGTATAATTGTTTCTATTCAAGCAAAATTTGTGGGTACAAACATTTCAATTTCAACATCAAATTCAGACTATACCAAGATGACTGTATCTGTTTCTTAATCCATTAAACTTCAATGTTAACTCTTCTCACAAACAAAATCACCACTGGTCTCATCTTCAAGCTACTCAGAAGGAATTTGAATATTTTCCTACTTCCTTGAAAGACTTGGAATCCCTAGTCTGTTAAAATATACAACAAAATGATCAGAGCCCCTTCTGCAGGATCTTAAGTCAAAATGTTCACTGGTACCCCTTGCATCATAAATCTCAGGACTAAGATAAACGGTATATTTTTTGATAAGAGGGATAGAAATTTTATGCATAACAAAATATCACTCTTTTGTTTGTATCTCTTTGAGAAAAATAATCATTTAATGCAAATGAATGACAAGAAAGTTGTGTGCAATGTGGGGGCTCTCACCCTTGTGGGGCCAAGTGCCATCCCACTGCTCGCACAGGCCTTGGAAAGAATTCCAATTAATCAAAAATACCTCAGGTGTATTTGTCTTAAAAATGGAAACACTTGACTCAAAAATAATTAGGTAATAATATTTTATTAACTGACATTTATTTTAGTAAAGTTGGATGTTGTATAACAATCAAAACATCAACAAACATTACGTTATAAAATGTAAATAACCATGAACTTTCACATAAGAATTCATTAAAAATTCAACAGAGTACTAATAATTGTCAAGGAATATATATAATACAATTTAAAGTCAAGTTTTCATTAGTACTCCCCTAAAAAACCTTAGAATAGCATTCTATGAAATATATTACGGTTATTGTAATATCAAAAATATAATTGTCAAGTCCCTATCTTCTGAATGAACAGCACCCAAGATCCATGAGAAGATACAACAGCAGTAACATTCTATTTGCCTCGGAATCGTGCCCATTTGTAGGACATTACCGATGTAGTAATGTATGCATCATGTCGCAAGATTACTATGTGAACATAAGAATAAGTGTAAGCATGGAGAAACCTGAGTTTTGTTTGGTAAAAATAAGCACCAAACTCAAATTAGTGAGTTATACTTAAGACAGTTATTTTGAAACAATTATGAATATAAAATCTAAAAGTGCTATTACAATAGGTTATTTTTGTACTCGAGTTGCAAATAGCAGTAGTTTCAACTCAAAACAAGTGAATATTTATATGTACAAGTGGTAATTATAATAACTATTATTCAATAATATAATTATCTTGCATTCTTCAATTTCTTTTAATTCTGCCAATATTACAATTTTAACAAGCAGGGCAGGACTCTGGTCCAACATTTACAATCAAATGCAGCTGTCTCATACTTACAGAGATAATCTTTCTACTTATTAAAACATTTGGGAACATTTTAAGGGCTAAGAGTTGGAGGAAGCATCAATTATAAAGTTTTACAGACTTACTTTTGTAAACTACTCCTTCACATTTGCGGAAACATAGACAGTAAAAAAAATACGCAATAAATACTGTCATAATAATCGTGGCACACACCAAGCCAACAATCCTGAAGGGGTAAATAATCACATGACAACATTTTTTTTGCAAATGCCAATAAATCTTCAACAATTTCACTTTCTTCAGAAGAAGGAAAACCTTCAAAATTGAGTTCAGTTTCGTCATCATTATTTATAAATTTGGTGGATGGCCATAAATTATGCCATCAATATTCAATAAAGTAATCTGGAAAACATTGTCCCAAGCCTTTGCAACACTCCAAATAGCATCCTTTATGTTAAATTCTTCTTGGAACTGGGTCACTCTTGTTATTCCTTTGTGACACGCTATAAGTATTTTTTGCATGAATTCAGCCTTGTATCTAGTTTTCAATGCCTGAAGAATGCCTCGGTCCATTGGTTGGATAAGCAATGTACAGTTAGGAGGCAAATAAATACCATAACTATTGTCTTTAATGAGCAACTCAGCATCAAGAGTGTGCAGCACAATTATAAAGAAGTAATATAATTTTGCAATCCACAGGAAGACCTACAGACTGACAGTGAGTCCTGGCTTCAAGGACAAAATGGTTCTCGAACCAATCAAGAAAAATTTGCTGTCATCCATGCACACTCGTTAGCCTTATAAACAACTGGAAATACCCTGATCCCCTTGAAAGCCCTAGGATTCTGGCTCTTGGCAATAATGAGCAATTTGAACTTCTGGGTTCCTGCTGCATTTGAACACCCCAATATAGTAAGCCATTCCTTGGAATCTTTGAATCCCATTGGTGCTGACTCACCCGCCGTTACATAAGTTTTTCTGGGAATATATTGCCAAAACAATGCCAACTCATCTGCATTGTACACCTGTTCTGTTGTTAAACCCTCTCTCAATATCACTGAAGAAAATTCTTTCAAATATTCATGTGGCTTCATGATCAGCTGCCTCTTTTTCTTTAGTAACACTTTATCCACTTCAATTGACTTTGACTGATGGAGTGTTTTCCTGTTGTTCATTAACTTCAGAACGTCACATTCTGCATAAAATTTCATTAACTGACTCTTTTGCTTCTTCAAGTCATAAACAGTCGAACTATCACCATACTCATTGAACAATGTTTCTACCGAAGCGCCTTTCTGTAAATGCTGTAGCAATTCCGCTTCCTTCTTAATACTAAGTGTTAAGTGCTTCCTCTTTGCATTTACGATAACCACGAGTTTTTCCACTGATATTTTCGACATTTTTATAAAAAGAAGACTACAAAGATTTTAAATTCATGAAACACAGCATATTCTAACAAAACAACAACGATAAAACAGCAACGCAACTATCGTCGCTTTTTCGAGATCATGAAAATTTCCGGTATCTACCAATTTCAAATTGCTAACCATTCAAGTTTCTGCCGAATTTCAGGTCCTGCCGGATTTTGGGATGCTGAATAAGAGGTCCGATACTGCAGTGCTCTCCAACCGGTGTGCCACAGCACATTAGTGTGCCGTGAGGAAGGCACTAGTGTGTCGCACATTGAGGGTATTTAGTTTACACAAAAGCGTTTGAAATGAACAAATTCGCATAAATATTATCATCCAAGGAATTTATCCTGAAACTACAAGAGGAACTGATAGACCTTAGCAACGGTCATACAACTTAAAATTTGTATTCTATCTCTAGATGTAGGTAATTTGACTAAAAGCTAAAGGTTAATATCCTTCGATATCTGAATATTCCATCGTTATGGCATACCAAATTCAACAACGTATTTATGCAAATTTAATTGTTCGTCAACTGCTCATATTAAAAATATTAAAAGGGCATGTTTAAAAAACCTAGATGAAGATGTTCTTGTAGCTCTTTCTATTATTGAGCCTTTGTACCAAAAAGAAAAGATTAAATTTTCTGTCGAAGAGAATAACATTTTTACATTTTGAATAGTGTATGTTACATAATTTACAATAAAATTATTTGAATATTACTTTACCAGTCATAACAATCTAATATAATTGCTTGTTTTATGCTAGTTTTTCTTTTAAAATGTGAATTTACTTAGTGAAATTAATTAGGGGAGGTTTGCTGTGCCGCAATGTTTTTAAGCATGCATGAAGGTGTGCCGCAGAGCAAAAAAGGTTGGGAAGCACTGCAATACTGTATACCTCCTAAATTCAGCTTATTTCATTAAAGTTGACAAATGTGAAGGCAAGCATATTCAATGGCTACAATTTCTAACAAACTCTGTGTGTGTGAATATTTTCTTCCTATTAGAATTACTGAGCATTGAATTTAGAAGAAAAAGATGCATTTTACATACATGAGATGATTTATGTATAGCAATTTCTTAGTTCCTACAATTTCAACTCTAGCATAAAAACACAACCAAATTTTTTAGACTCCTAAATAATAATCACTAAAATGATCATACTAAGTCATTCTAACCTTTCGTCATTTATCTCCAAAAAGTATTTACAAATTAAGCCATGAGCTGCTATATCAGCATTGAAACACATAAATGACATTATATACTATGAGAAAATAGGATGTCATTATAAAAAATCTCACCTAATATAGTTGAAGTTTAATAAGATATGGTATTCATACTTGAAAGAAATGATGAGGTATGCTCCTTTGTCAGATGGTAAGCTATTTTTCTTTAATTAACAACCAAACTTCTTTCCTGAACAAATTCCACTAGTTACATCCACAAATGAAGGTAATGTGAGTGTAAGGTGACCAGATATTTTTGACACAAAAGGGAGGACAAAACCCAATAGAGCACTTTGCGCTTCATAATACTTGAACACCCACCAACTGCGATACTAAATACTGCTGAACACATACAACATTTAATTACAGTATCATCATTTCCAACAGATATTAAATGTGGAAATTCCTTAGCTAACGTTACAGTTAAGTGACATTTTCTTTTCTTGGCTGAAGATATTTCATAGGACATTACAACGAAGATTTAAAAATCAATACAATAAAATGGAATATTGCATCGTAAATTAAAATGGGAAAATTATATTTACCATAATAATAAAGTAAACACAGCTATTCAAATTTCACTCAGGCAGGACACAGTATATAACTATTTCACAATTCACCGATAGAGGAAAAACAAAAGCAATAAGAAGCTGTAAGAGTGTAACTAGCATGCACATAAACAAAAAACTACTAAAATCACTCAACCTCACTGCATTGCCGATAATGACTAATTGTAAGTGAACTGGACTGAATCGACTTTTTTTCATGAAAGAAATAATTTGAGAAATAGGATGGAATATGGAATATGTACAATGTATGTTGTTTAAACCAGAATTTTAATAAACCAGAAACCAAACAAATATAATCAAGGAGAAAATAAAACATTTATTTTAGCAGACAAAGTATTCTTTATCGTTAAAAAAAACAGAATTAGCGAGCTGGACAAAGATCATTTAACAAGCATCTTGCTGGAAAGCTTAGTGTACACTGAGGATCGTGTCTTGGGAGAAAGACGAACGCCCTGCTCACATAACAATGAAATACAGAGGAGCAAAGGCAGCCAATCCACAAAAATCACATAATATTGGTTAGTCTGAGTTCTCAAAGTAGGAATAAATGTTCCGTGTATATACAAAGTTATGAAACCTTGGCTTAAGTAAAAGGAAGGACAAAGACAAATTTTCAAAAAAGGAGGACATGGAAGGACAAAAGGTTTAGGAAGGACAACTATTGAAAAAGGAGGACTGTCCTTCCAAAAGTAGGACGTCTGGTCATCTTATGTAAGTGCTGCACTTCAATCAAGATGTGAAGTTTTCTTAATCTAAATGTAGATAGTTGCATTGCAAGCAGAGACAGACTTCCTCCAAAAGACATTCTTCATCAACGAAATAATGTTTTGCCATATCTGAAGTGTTACAGCCATAGATGATTGGGAAGCTAATACAAAAGATTTTTTCTTATTTTTCAAAATCTGATACAAAGTATTAGCAATGACTTTAATTTACTAATGTTTCCTAACAGAAAAAATTGACAACAGTTTAAAACATCCATTTAAAGTAATAATAATATAATATTTAATATAACAGACAGTTATTGCAATATGAATTATACCAGATTATGGCAAACTTAAATTAGAATAACAGAGTAATGTAATTGTAACAATAAAGTCCATCGATTTCAGAAATCTTATTGTAAAAGAGCTGCCTATCATATTTTTTTTAGCATCACCAAGCATTGGAATAAAATCAATCCATAGAACAAGCCTGATAATTTATAAGAAACAGCATATCATAATTATAAGCACCACCAAAACTTATACTAAAGACTGAAGTACTCAACAAACATTTTGATTTATGAACAAGTAAAGATGCTCATATAAGAAATAATCAATATAATTCAGGATAAATTTAGACAAAAATATTTTATCTCCTTTATATAGTATCATCAGCCCAATGAGAGATTGGAACTACTCAGTTGGACAAGTGAAAAAGGAAAATGTTGGCAAAAAACATGTTAGGTAAAAGGAACCAATCTGGATGTTTGAGAACATATGTTTAATTAACAATATGTTAATATCTAACAGGTGGTTTCAAACCACTTAAAATACCGTATTCTTTGTTAATTCATGGATATAGAATGTGATGTTAACTAGATTATATAATTATGAAGCATAGACATGGAAATTGCATATATAATGCAAAGGCAATGAGCTGACATAGCCTCAGATCACAATCTTACAAGACATCAGAGATGTGAAGTTGGGAGGAAGCAATATCAGGCTGATGATCATGTGGATGACAAAGCAATCCTGGCAAGAATGGAAAAGGAACATCAGAGAATGAAAATATACTTTTGACAACTGGGAGGGAGTATGGGTTTGAAATACATTTATAAACATCTAAAGTGGTTAAAATATCAGGAGAAGAAGACAACTTAAATAATTTCTTGAAAGCCATTAAAACTGACTGAACAGTATAAATATCTTGAAACCAATCACCAAATTCATAAATGAAATAAGAAGTGCAATTATAAAAGTAAATTCCGCCTTCAATGGAAAGATTCTCCTGCTAACAAGTAAAACATAAAAGAGTTCAGGAAGACGTTAGTAAAATGCAATGTGTAGTGCATTGCCTTATATGGAACCAGTGGCAGATTACCACACAGGCACATGAGGCGCTCGTCTGGGGCCTCAACACTCATGGGGGCCTCAAAACAGTCAAAACTAGATTTTTTTTTCAATATTTTATTTTAAGATATTTCACAACCTGTATAGTCTACTACTTACAGACACATCTTGTGTTTTTACTTAGGTTTGTTACAATGTAACATCCCTTGCATCATTCGAAAACACATCTCACAGTTATGATTCATTTTTGTTTACTTTTCAATATGTGCAAGTTTATATAATAAATATTAAATTTTCTAATTATGCATTTCTGTAATTCAATTAATTTAACCTACTGTATACATTTTTTCTGTTTGTAAGTTATAAAAAAATTTGTAAATTGAGTACTCCCTCTCCCAGTCAGTTGGGGGCCTCCCGAACCTTTTGCGCCTGGGGAGCACAGGAAACATTTTACACAATACTTGATAAACTTCATATTTTTATCTTGGAGAATTATGCTGAAAATAAAGTGGATTAGTGAGTAAAAATTAGGAAATGTTAATTAGAATAAGAGAGACATATGAATAATATGAAATAGGAAGGTAGGGATGATTGGATATTTCCTGAGGTGGGACTTATTAAATAATATGTAACTGAAGAAAAACTTGATGGAAATGGAGAAAGAGAAAGAAAAGGCTTCAGCTGATACATGACATGAGAAGGAAATAAAGTTATCAAGAAATTAGTAGAATAGCAAAGGAAATGAGAATGAGGAGGAATATTAAATAGTGTAATGATCTTCAGTTTTTTCACCTTGTTTTAAACAATTCCAAATGTCATATTTTACATTAGGCTATATTTCCTCATATACAGTAAACTCCCAGTTATCCAGAATGCCCGGAGAATTGGGTTTTCTGGTTAAATGAATATTATGGTCGCTTGAGAGTTTTATTGGATATGCTTCAATGAAGCATTTGGATTCCAAAATAAGAAACAGATGCCAAATTATACATTCACCTTGGAATTGCTGACCTTTAGCCTAGGTACTCGACTCAATTGTTCTTAAGTAATTCCTTGATATTCGAGGAACTAAAGAAACTCAAATATGCAAGTATTCAAAACATTTAATTGCAATATTTTAATATTTATTAACTGCATTACATCCTATGGAATTTCTCATATGCCTATTGCTATTAACTTCTCTTTTGTTCTAATGATAACGTGAGGTAAGGGTTAACTTCATCCAACCTTTAGAATTTTCCAACAAAAAAATTGTTTCCTTGTCCGAGAAAAGGAGAGAAATAATCCTTACACAACACAATGTATTAGCAGAAATTCTTGAGGTAAATTGATATTAATATATATATTCCTTAACTAATGTTTCAAAAAATTCACAAAATTTATTGGCAGCTTCTTGGTCGGTCGTTTTTTATCACCTGAAACATTTAGACATCTGATCTTAAAACGTGTTAGCGATCCATCTGAAAATGCACATGATTCACTAATATCCATTTGTTCATAAAAATCTTTGGCCTTTTCAATCAACATTGGTCCATAAATAGAGGCTCCCTCGGAACGCTTTATAGAGAACCATTCATAAGTACCAATGCCCAATTGTTCAAGTTTCTGCTTATGAAGAGAGCGCCAACCCTTACAGGTGTCTCAGAAGACGTAACGAATTTCATTAACTGTGATTTCAGTGCCTTAACGCCATAAATAGTGGAAGAACTGACATTGAATATTTATACAACTATAACTGGACATTGATAATTGGCTTTTGCCATACCTTATGTTTGGATAGATATCAATGGAGCATTTAATACCATAAATAAGTTTTCTTTAAAAGAAGTTCACCAACAATTCTGGATAAAACTTTCTGAGACGCTCGAGTATATAATTGCATATTGCCCAACATATTCATGTCTCCAAATATTTGATACACAATAGAGCCATAGAAAAAATGTTGAGGAATTGACTTTAAAAAGATAACCAAAGAGAAGATTTTAAGACTGAAAATTTCATTCACATGCTCAATCAACAATTCTACTGAATTTTTTACCAACTAAAGTTTCAAGCTTTTGAAAAACAATCAGCTGAAACTAAAACAGGAAGAACAATAATCCTGAGCCAAAACAGACTCTGTTTCATAACTTCGATTACTGAAACCTCTATTCCTAAAATTTACTGAGAAAAAGTATATATTTTGACATAATAAGGCATTTTAAGATAAATGAAAGTGCTGGTGAAGTTTGTATGCATATGCTGGACAAGAAGATTTCTGAGAAAACAGGAGAAAAATTATGCACTGTCCAGGAATCGAACCTGGATCTTACTGGGTGGAGAAGAGGATGCAAGCAGCTGAGTATTTGCCATGTCAAGAATTTAAGCAAGCAGCGTAAATTATTTTGATGAGTTTAAAATGTAGACGTTAATTTATATTTAAACATGAGTTTCTTTGATAAGAAAATTTGAGCTCTCGCTGGTTAAATTGAATGTAGAAAAAAAGAGAATAAGTTCCCGAGCCAGTAAGTATAATATTTATTGGTTCCAGAATGTGTTCTCTGTTTCTCTACATGAATTTATTTCATAAGGCTTAAAATCATTAATTGTAAATGAAACCAGAATGGAGCTTGTATGAATTACTATTAGCATATTTTTTTTTTTATGCTAATATGGATCTTTGCACAATCATTTTCTGTCCATAGAACTGTGGAAAGCAAGCAGTTTTCTAATGACCCATAGTAATGGTATGTCATTACGCTAAGTTAATAAGAAGATTCGACTTCTCTCTGACATGTTTAGAATGTCATTATTTAAAAAATATATTTTAGGGCATTTATTAATGATTCAAGCAATTCATTTTATAGTTTTACTGATATGTAAATTTATGTCTACAGCAATTCAGCAATGGCACTGGTTGTGCATAGGGCTAGTTTAAAGTAAACTGAATATTAGCAGTTGAGGGGTTGTTTTAGAAACTACCTGTTCATAAATGGAGTAGATATTCCACAAATTACAGATGTAGGAATTGTTTTGTAAATGCATAAGACAACTCTTTCGTTTGTGGTATTAAGCACAAAAACACTATTGAATTGAATAGTTTCAAAAAAGACAAATGATTTCAACATTGTACAAACAATGTGGTTGTATAACCCAGCACAATAAATCTAACTATACATAATAGCATTGTGTGTGAAAACAGATATAACTTAAAGTTTTCATTAACTCAGTATGTGAATTCTCTATCTAACACAATCTTCACCCGATTACTTTCTGTCCCTCTCCATATTGGAAATGAACACAGTTATAGATGCATAAGTTGTAAAGGATTATTATGAAATAATTTTTTCTAAGATATTCACTTTAGCAAGTGAAAAATAGGTCCCAAGAGATATTCCTTGATATTTAATCACTAAATAGCAAAGAAACTTTTCTAAGATTTTGAAAGTTATGAGAAGAATATTTTGACAAAATGAATATATGGCCTCCAGATAGATTCATATTTAACTGTTTCATAAAAAGGATATGGCTATATAAGCCTGCAGGATTAATTACTACAGTTAAATTAGCATTTGTAATTATTTTAAACTAATAAATTTTCACATGAAACAAGGCAATCTTGTCTTGAGTCTATATTCTATCAGCATATACTCACTGAATCAAGAAGAATTATGGTTGAATACTATCACACTTGCGATATATCCCAGGTTTCAGATATTTTTGAAAAAAGAAGAGAAAGACAATTGTATTTGGAGGAAGTCAGCTGTTATCTCCAAAAAAAACTCATTCCCACAGTCACCAATAGCAACATCACCACATCAGCATACACTATCCATGCAAGCATCTGTTTGGTGAAAAAATGTTTCCAAAAAGAATAGAATACAATTATCTTTTGAAGAAAATGTTCACCAAAAAGACCTATATTATATTAAAATCCACACAAAGATTTTGGTTTCTAAAAAGTACATTATGAAACATTTAAGGAGTGTGATAGAAATTTAAAAAAAATATTTATAATATCCATAACTGGAAAAAAGCAATGATGATTGAAAAATCCATCAAAACAAAGCAGAGTTGTAGACCTTGTTTCATTAATCATTATGCAAAGATATCTACTACCAGTGGAAAATATACCGTATATACCTGACTATAAGACGAGGTTTTGTTCCAATTTTTATCACCGAAAAATCGCTAGTTGTCTTATAATCGCGTGGTGCATAATAGTTTCACTGACAGAGGAAGCGAATGCAAAGTACAATCGAAATATTTGATTCTTTAAATCAATCGAAACAATCGATTATTAAAAGTAGTAGTAGAAAATGAATCGATTCAGATGTATTCGAATACAAATACTCTTTTGATTTTTATCCTAGATATTATGCGCGTAGTGAAGCTGCGTGCGTCCGTGAGTATGAAGTCTCGCGTAATTATATCGGCGTATTTCTCGAGAACCATCCGTCGTAAAAGATATGCGGTAAACGGCGTTTTGTTTCTACTGGCTATGAGGTCCCTGGAAAAATATTTTCTTCTGCTAAAGTGTCCCGGATTCGAATCCAGGAGACAATTATATTTTCCCATAAGTTTACACGGGGTTTTCGATTTTTCGGAGTGCAAGGTTTTTCCTTCATTCATTGAAATACGTAAATATGGGCCGATTTTCTTCTTTTTCGCTTTATTCGACGGCTAAAGCTCTATACTATCTTATTCTTGCGATGTTTACACGTTACACTGTCGAATTTTTCAGAAATACGCATTCTTTTTCGAAATTTTGCAGATTTTTCGTACTCATTCCGGGCGTTGCCAAGGAGACTCTTATTGTTGCCTCCGATTCATTTAAGGCCAATTAAACCCTCAAATAGACGAAAGAAAAGCGTTATTGTTATATTCTCTTCATTGATAATCTAAATAAACGCTTGCATTGATGTCGCCTTTATAGTAGGTCCTGTAAGAAGTTAAAATCAGTCGTTGATAGACACTTGAAGGAAAGCAACTGTATATGCCAACTAACACTACAAAATTGCTTATTTCAATTGGTTCATTGTTTATTAGTCAATGGTCATTGTTTGCATAATAATTTTTTTCCTTTTATTAGGAGTTCAAAATGGGGGGGTCGTCTTATAACACAGTCCAACAAATGAAAAGTTTTTTTTTGTTTCCTTTGCTAAAATAGGCGTTTCATATAGACATTTTTGTGTTGAATATTAATCTGTTTTTAGAAGTTTTGTATAACGTATACTTTTTGAGAAATGAACATAGTTGTGTTTACCTTATGAAAAGTGAAAAATGCCTTCTCTTACCTAAAATATTTTGGCTGATGACTTTCTCTTGTAGGATGACTGTGGAATTTCTCGGATGAGACACTAACAATAAACAGCTAACATGGCAGAACTCCACTTTCCTTTATATCGTTGTTCCATGGTGGAACCTTTCTCCATGTTCGTCACCAGGGTCGGCTTCAGACTTTTGGCCGCCCTGAGGCGAGAAGTTTTTGGCCGCCCCCCCTCCCACCCTCATGTCCCGTAATGATCAAGAATTCACACTTTTTTGAACCATTAATATCTAAAATTATCACATAATATATAGGTATTTTAATGAGTTTGTATGTTGTGCTGTAGTAGCTTCACTAAATCCGTTGAAATTCGACGGGAAATTCTGCTAGTTTATAATATAAAAATGATAATAATACTAATTTTATATTAAACAAAATCCATTATTGTACGAGTGTTCATTAACAACAATATTTGTAAGGCTACCTCATATTTAAATTTACAGTGGATTCGTATTCACCCATTGGATCAAAACTGAATAAGAAAGAACAGAGAGACAGAGGGAAGAAAATATAATCTTATTTTGCCAGTGAAAAATTGAATATAAATCTCGTGTAAGTTAATGATGCTATGAACATATTTAATATACAGTAGAAAAAATATATCAAATTAGAAAATTGCGTACTCTTACAGAAAAGGTTAATACTTCGAGCCACATAATTAGGTCGGAATATGTAAAACTCGTTTTAATGAAGACATAAAAATGAAAAGTTTTTAAATGCATACATAGAAAACTAATTGCTTAATTAAATAGAATGAAAAGTAAGCACTATGTTGAACTATTTCTCATAAGAAAATATCCGCTAGTGTTTAAATGTGAAATGCAATTTAGGCGTTTTTTCGAGTCGATTTGAATCGAGTGCGACATTGCAATCCAACAATGCAAATCGCAGTGGGGACTTCACGTTAAAATGAGATGAAACAAAAAACTACTATAGACGTCAGATTAAAGCCATTCCGAATTAGAGACGCTAGGAATAAGGCACTTGATTGAAGTTTCTGTAGGAAATGTGCGTCGCACGTTTGTCATTTCTATCATTTTAACAAAGTTAAAGAGAAACAATTCACTCTTCGAGAATTATTAAGTTATGGTCATAGGCACAGCAATTAATAGTAATATCCACATAAACAAAATGTTATTCACTATTTTGATATCTTAGATTGATCTGAAAATTTGAAATTTTCTCACTTATTTAATTATACCTATCTTCGTGAAAATCCTTACAGGAGAAAAGAACTAGCTACTGTGAGTACTGGGGAAAAGATATATAGAATTTATCGTACAATCATGGGCGTCGGCAGGAGGGGCAGTTGCCCCCCCCCCCCCCCTGGAAATGTGTAAAAACGTAAATATTATATTAGATATTATTTAAAAATGTAAAAATCTGGGCATGCGAAAAAACTTAACACGTTGCGTAAGGATGGCGAGAATTCTCGCTCCCAAATTCGGTCTTACAGCAGGAGCGGTCACCCAGCTCATAGAGACATATTTGAGAAAAATGGAGGGAAGTATAAAGCAAAACAAAGGCAACATTTGCGGGTCGGATCCGCGAGGTAGTTTTTACAAGCTTTCCGTCTCCTTTGTCTCCGAGGGTGAAGGAAAAAAGGGATGCTTTCTTTTCCTTTAGAAACATTCGAAAGAGTGCTTTAAAATATTTTCGCAACTCACGTGCAAATTCTCAGAGAGTGGAAAGGGGAAAATTCTGTCTTCATAATATAAATAAGAGGGAAACAGAATCGCTGGAATCAGGGATGCCGTATGCCCTTTTAGGTCAAATATGCCGATGGGACCAATGTGTAAAATCCCCCCCTCCCCCACTTTCTTGAAAACAACCCTTTTTTCCTTCACCCTCGGAGACAAAGGAGACGGAAAGCTTGTAAAAACTACCTCGCGGATCCGACCCGCACATGTTGCCTTTGTTTTGCTTTATACTTCCCTCCATTTTTCTCAAATATGTCTCTATGAGCTGGGTGGCCGCTCCTGCTGTAAGACCGAAGTTGGGAGAGGGAGGGGCGTCATGGTAACCACAAAAGGCATAAGGCCGCCCCCCTCGAGAGTGCGCCCTGAGGCGATTGCCTCACTTGCTTACCGTCTGAAGCCGGTGCTGTTTACACATTGGTATGAGCACGAAGAGCTGATTAGATTTTGGACAATACCGGTTACCCGGATGTTAAGGTTTATTCGAAACCCGATTCTGGTTTGGGGAAAGATCTCCGCTAAACATTATTATTGTATATACAATTCGACACAAAGTTTATATAGAATGAATTTTCCTACAGCTTTCATTTGAAACAATTTGAATGAAATGAAACGATATATTTAATCACAATTTCAGGAAAATCTACGAATGACCATTTAAGTCACCTACGTAGTTTTTTTTTCGTTTTAACGATGTCTTTGTGGATACCGTCATCATAACTTACGCTAAATCATCAAAGAGGTTTTAATTTAACTTTTTCCTTTTAAATAATACAAAATATAAAGAAATCATTTAATTTCCATATATAATGGATTTTCTTTGTGACTTAACACATTTTACATATTTAAATGTATTACATATACTATAATTTCTCCGTTTCCTATTTATATTTGAAATGATTAGAAGCACAGAAGCAGTTCTGGTTCAGGAATTATTTACAAATAATCGGTTTTTTCGGTTTCTGTCTAATATCTCCTTAAAAATCTCGTTATTGGTAATCGTCGTGCGTACAAATGTTGTAGAGCATAGTAGATATCTCTTCCAAGTTTTGAGTTTAATAAATTATCGTGGAACCTACAATTTAGTAGATAATTAATTTATGCGTAAATATTCATTATAATATTTTAAAACATTTTCTTAATTAACTTTGCGTATATAAAGTGACATTTTCAGTGAAGTATTTATCTTTAGAAATTAACTTTTTTAAGTTGCATAATATGCATTTAGTAATACATATATATTTACTAGGGGGTAAGCCCCCTGCTCGCTGTCGCTCGCCAACCCCCCTCTCTTTTGCGAGCTGTTTCTTCGTTTATAGCATGTAGTACATATTGGATTTACATTAATTTCAAGGGAATATGGGTTTAAATGAATATAAATATTTTATACGGAATATACAATTGCTCTCTAATAATAAATTAACAAAAAAATTAATTTAAATGATATTTAATTTAACACTTCATTATAAACTACATTTTTAATTATTTGATTATCCGCTCTATTATCACTTCCAGTAATTTGTATTTTCACACATTGGCGTGACTTTGCCCTGGATATAGCTACATAAAGTTGACCACGTCCAAAAATTGGTCTATTTTGGTTTATATGTAAACGGACTTTTTCGAAACTTTGTCCCTGGGCTTTATTAATTGTCATAGCAAATGCTAGATGAACAGGGAACTGAGTTCTGTGCAAAATGAATGGTAGTTCTGTATCGTATTTTGTAGATAATTTTATTCGAGGAATAGAAACTATTTCTTCTTTTTGGTCTCCTGTTAATATCTCATAGTAAAGAATACGTTCCTCTATTCTACGAACAATAAGTCGGCTGCCATTACAAAGCCCATCCTTAATACAAATATTTCTAAGTAATATAACTACTGCACCGATCCTAAGTTTCAGTTGTTGAGGAGGGAATCCAGTTGGAATTAAAGTTGCTAAATACTCAGGCTGGTATTAAATCATTGTATTGTCCGTACTGTCACTATCTGCAGAAGTCGCGACATCCAAACCGTCACAAATTATTTCAGGTGTAGGTAATTTCTGGAGTAAGTAATTTGTTTCTTGGGTGTAAAGTAAAAATGCAATGGGCGTGTGGTAAACCTCTTTTTTGAAATTCGACATTATATACGTAACCGAGTATTTCACCAAATACTTGACCTGATGTGATTTCGTCTAAAAATGTCATAAACCTCAATTGAAACGCTCTTACAACGAAATATGGTATATCAACCGCGGTATATTCTCTTGGAAAGTTCTTGAGAAATTCTTTTATTTCAGGTCAGTTTGGATTTGAGGTGAACATTATAAATCAATCCGGAAGACCTTTTGCTCGAGATATTGCCATCGTATCTTGATAGAGCTGGTGCATCGCACGTGGACTTCCACCAAACGTCGATGGAAGGATGCACACATTTCCGAGACGTGTACTATCGGAAGTATTAGCAGCGCTTTTTGCGACATGATCTGTTAATCCCTGCAGATTTTCAATTCTGAATAGTTTTTATTTTTTCTAAAATAATTTAATCGGTTCCGTTCAACTGTTATGTATCCGTTAATAATATACTGTTGTGTAAGTTTGCCGCTTACTAAAAGTGGATTGAAAATATTAGGTCTTATTGCCAAACGATATCCATAAAATTCAACGGCAGTAACTCTTCGACCTGTAATTTCATATGTCAAATCAAATGAATATCCTGTACCTCCGCCCGGAAATAATAACGGGAACATCATTGGTTCAATTGCGGTGAACCTTTATACATAATTGCACTCTCGTATTGATGCATCGGATAAAATACAAAATCACAATGATCGGGAACATCTCCTTCAGGTCCCGTAACAATTATCGCCGCAATATCAGCTACCGTCGGTATATTATAGCGACGTGGATCATCTGAAGTTATCCGCAAAAATTTTAAGCGAACTTCCTCTGAACCTGTTGCGACGTACACTTCACCATCATCATAGATAGTCTGTCCGTTGACAGGTCCGTGATTAATCATGGTTAAACTTGGTTCTCCATATACTCATATTTTCCGCAGTTTTCTTCATGTCTTGATAGCTCTCTTTCCCTTTCAAGTCGTCTACTAGCTGAAACCTTTTCCTACCTCTTTCTCTTTTTCCATCCAATTTTCCTTCTAGCACTTCTTTAATCATGCACTCTCTCCTCGGGTAATGCCCAATCCAGTTCGCCTTCCTTCATATAAATTCTTATATTTACGGGCATAAGGATTATTTTCCATTATCACCGTAATAATCCGTAATACTGATGGTAAGCATTTTTCAGAACTTCTGAACGTTATTGCTGCTTCGTTATTATAAATTTAAATTTTACCATAGCCAGGTTTTCCTGTCTTACAATTAGATAAAATACTGGTTGTAGCTCGAGCCTGAACATGAACGACAACGCGGATCGCTGATATGCCTGTACTAAAATTTTCTTGACCTGCATTGAAAGACGTGAACGCAAAAGCGTTATTGTAATAGCGGATATTTTTACGAAAATGTTTAGCATCCACCGCCTTTTCTGTCAAAAGGTTTTTCAAAGCTACAGGTTGGATGTTGAAAGGTGTTACTTTAATTTTACCTTTATCACAGCAATTGTTAAGAATACGTCCTCGTTCACCATCAAATGTCAGAGCTCCACAATTTGCACAAATATTTTTCGGAACACCTATTCTTAACAATTCTACTGCATCGACTGTGTTTTTTCCTGCATATCCAATGGTTTGTCTTCGTCTTCGTAAAGCTTGTCGGTGTTCAATTTGATCTTCAGCCACATTTTCAATTCTCTACGAAGCACGGCGATGTTCAGTCTGGTCTTCGCTCATATTTTCAATTCTATGCGAAGCACGGCGTTGTTCAATTTGATCTTCAGTCATATTTTCGATTCTATGCGAAGCACGGCATTGTTCAACTTGATCTTCAGGCATATCTTTAATCCGGCGACTTCGTAATAACTTTTCACGATTTCGCATGCGGTATAACAGTTGTTTTTAACGTGAATAATTAATAATAATTAATAATAATTAAAGAAAAACCGAAACTGAAGAACAAATTACTATGAACAAAATATGAACAAAGAAAAACAGGAAGCACACGTCAGGATAAACTAATCCGAAGAATAGATTATTGTTTGTCAGTTACATGTCACTTCAAAATGATTTGCATCTAATGGTTAGAATAAAATTTATTGACATTATTATTAATATTTCACAGTTAAAAAAAAAGAACAAGTGAAACCCTTTATCGCCATTATTTCAATCATTGACATTTTTCTCCAGAGTTTTTTTTACTGCTTTATCAAATCAAAACAAAAACATTTCCATTCACAGAAATAAAATTTGGCACAACTGCCAAATTGCACGATAGCAAGGTCGTTTTATTGAGTCTTCACACATTTCGCACGAAAAAGAATTAACGTAAATTTATGTATTTATTTTATGCTCGGCAGAAACAGCGGAGGTCGTAGGAGGAAATAAAGCCGCTCGTCATTTTGGCATTTCAAGGTTCACCAGGCTGACCTTTTCTTTCGAGTGTGACCGTTATATAGACTGTAAGACGCACGGAAGAGGTACGAAGGGGAGACGCACGCACGGCCCGTTCCGATGTAGTTCGACCGAGCGCCATAAGGGCGGCGCCATCGTGCCGCCACGTAAGTTAGGCGGAGGGTGCGAAATCGAGGGCGGGTCACCAAAAGTTAAATGCGCAATAGAGAATCGGACACCCTCGACTCCACAACCTTAAATTCCCTCCTTCCTCTACAATCCTACTTCCCCTACTTCCATCCCCTCAAATCGAAACCATAAAAAACGACATAACGGAAACTCTTGGCTCTGTTTGTGTTGCGAAATTAGATAGAAGGGAAATCCTCGAATTATAAACGTGTCCCGTTGTCTGCAGGCTACGCGACTTATGAAAATGTCGAAGTTGAATTATTTTCATAAATTAATTGTATGAGATCAAGAAGCAGTGTAGGACAGCGTGGAATAAATAGATGGGAGAGTAGAATAGATGATAAAACCTATTTTCATTGTAATAAAATTTAGGAAAAAAGAAAAAAGAAAAAGTGGTTATTTCCGCTTCAGGACATTAGATACAATAAAATTTTGGCACAAATAAAGAATACGGATAATTATACGACCAATGTAAATGGCTATCGAGTGACAAGAGTTACTAAAGTTGAACATATTCCTCCGTGTTTTGGTCGAAAGGAGTCGCCGTATAGCCTAAGCTAGTGGTACCCAAACTATTGCCCGTGAGCCACATCCCTGCCGTTAGTTTTACAATTAAACGACAAAGTAACGTAAATGAAAACGTGTAACGAACAATACATTTTGTCTTTATCCCTCTATTCTCACGATATATAGAAGTACATTTAAAACAATTCAAGTAATACTGACTTATAACAAAATCCTTAAGTTTCCTTAAATTATTTTTCTACGCTATTTTCGACTGGGTGTGGCCCGCGATAAGTGCGGAAACGGGTTATGTGGCCATAAAACCGAAAAGTTTGGGCATCACTGTCTTAAGTTTTGTCGTTTGAATCTTTTAAATGTACTTTATAGTAAATTAACGAGGCATTCCTGCATTTGTTACTCCATGTAGACTTTTATCGTGTTCTTAAATATATTTTATACAACAATTTAATGTTATTCTCGCGCAAATATTTGTATGGCTCACAACAAGGTCTGATTTCTTTCTCCGCCGCGTGGATTCTCTTGTTTTGCGTCTATGGCCTCACCGGCTACACTAAAGAATTAATTTAACGGACTCGCCCACGCATCAATCTTCAAAATTCCACGGTAGACCCGCCTTTGAGCCCTTAGAAGGTTTCTTCCCTCATTCGCACTTAACTCAATCTTTGTTTTTTTATATTCGTTTTAGAAATCTTGCCGCTCTCCGATGTGATTCGCGTGTTCAATATAAGCATTGGTTAAGGAGCACTATTCAAATTCCTCATGAAAATGGGCGGACGGCACTTCTGATTCCAAAGTATGATTACCAAATTAAGTACCGTCACGCGCAAATGTGCTATCTTGAGGAAGGAGATTCAATCAAAATTGCAGCGCAATCTGGGGGAGAGAACCCGTGGGCCAATAATTTCCCTTGCGTCTCGTCAAAAAATCACTCTCAGGCCATCATTTTTTTTAAATGATGCCTTTCCCTCAAAGCCAAAGGCATGTCTGCAAGTAGGGGTAAAACCCCAAGACGAATCACAACATCCATGCCCGAAGCGGGATTCGAACCCGCGACCTTTAAGTTAGAAGAGAAGCAATTTTCGCTTTGATTTGAATTTTAAGTAGGTAAAAATTTAAAGTGTGCAACATGTTCTATGTATGTACTTATTCTGATGCATACTTAATTTTACCACATAGCTAATAATTGGAAAATGAACTTTAAGTCCACAGATCGATGAAACATTTCAGTACAATACGCCATTCAAAAGCTTGCTATTCAACTTTTGTGGAGATAAATTTCAGAATTTTATATCTATTAGAAATATTTTATTGCTTTTTCGTCACAATTGGTCTTAGTGGTTATACATTTTTTTACAATACATACATACACATATATATATATACACACAGTTAATTGTAAAAAAATTTTACTCAATATTTGTTTTTAAATTTATATATTTATTCGACATCTGTTACAATGCTAAGCCATTTATGTGAAAAAGCATCAAACTAAGAAAATAAATTCTCAAAGAAGAATCGAAGCCGTCATCCTGCGTCAGAAAATGCTTAATACTATCCTTAGAAACCAAACACCAGTTTTCTATTTAAATGATTATTCTGAATACTGAAGGCTACTTCTATTATAAAATATGTAAAATATTTTCGGTAAAAAGAATTGTTTTTGAGCGTTTTTTTGTTCTAGCTGCTATTTGTGTTAACATGTGACACCGTGTCGCTATTCACATAACACTACGGATGATGTAAAATGTATATTTTTCTGATTTATGGTGGATTACGTATTTAAGTTAAACTGCATTGCCAATGTTGCATAATGTGATGTGAAGCATAAGTCATAATAGGCTTAATCGCTATTTTGATGGCACAAATTTCAAATTATAATATTTAAGAGTATTTACTTCTATAATTAGTTTCCGACGGGAACATTATATGGTTATCTCCCTATTTAAATATAGTGCGAGATTATTGCTGCAATTAATTTACCTTGATACATAAGAACTATCATTATTTTAATTTAAAACCTTAACCCAATTTATTTAATTTAATTCCTGAACTCGACTTATTATCGCGTTTGAATATTAAACAGTCACCCTTGACCAAATACATAATTGGGTATGAACAATGATTTATTTAGTTAAATTCTTCGATCCTCTTATGAAGAAGGGACATTAAATATAATTACGACAGAGTAAGAAACATTTTAAATGTTAGCATCTTCAACATGTTTTGTTGCGCTAAAACTCACTCCCGCTATTATTTCCTTGGGAGCACTTGAGGGTTATATCGCATAGGTTTTAAGTCCACACTTCATAGCTTCGTGAGTGCCGAGACGTCGCACAAGTTAGACTATTCATTACCCGTACAGAAAACCGACGATGCCTAAGTAAATAATGGAAATACGTACATCAGGAAAGAAAAGAGTAGCGTTGATGATGAGCAAACGTCTCCCTCAGCGCTTAGACTAAGTTAACTGTTGTTGTTCAGGGTCAGGCTGTGAAAGGTCGAAGACTTTGGTTAAGTGTGGTTGACGAGCAAAAACCACTCCAGAGGATAACGACTGAGGGGGATGAGGCTTTAATCGACGATGACGGCTGCAATACATCTCCATTTTCATATCGGAATTCTAGAATAACATTGTGCCAGAGCGTCGTTTTCATACGTTCCTAAAAAAATATCGAATTTTCATCTTCAGAAGTACATGCTATCACGTCATTAAACTATGGGACAGCAAATAACAAAGATAACTTCTTCCATATGCGGCAAAGGAAACGCATTCTGTTAAATTTAGTGTATCGTGTCCTTATCAGTTATTATGCACAACGAAAATCAACACACACATTGGATGTACCGAAAGGTCGTAAATAGCTGGTAAATAAATCCGATTATAGGCAACAAACATTTAGTGTATAAAATGTTGGTGATTTAACTAACCTTGTTAATTATTAAATTATTACTACCCCTAGAATGCGAACTACTCTGAATTCTACTTCATTATTTCTCTAAATCTAAATAAGGAAAAGTAAAAAGATATTTCAACAAATACTTAAGAGTGAAAGAGATATATAATAATGTCGCTACGTTATCCGGGTCCTACAGTAAATGTGAAAATGCAATGCCATTAAATTATAAACAAGTACAGATTTACATTAAGTAAAATTTTCTCAATTTTATCAAATATTGTTTAAGTATTAATCAAAGCACGAAATTTTATTCAAAAATAAAAACTTAACTTGCATATAATCATTCATTAGTACGTATATTGTAGGCTCTTTCAAGAGAAATGTTATGCTGCCGGTAAAAAGGTAGAAATACCAGGTACAAAAGAGTCTAATTGTGATTCATACGCAAAATCTTATATACACACATATTTTTGTATATAACATATACAGGGTGGCCCATAAGTCCTAATTAGTTATGACGAAGCAAAAATGAAAAAAACTGATGGTGCTCAACACATGACTTTCTCCATAGAGTAATGAATGCGATTGTAATAATCCTAACGAGTTTCTCTCTATGTCAGCGTCCTAAAGAATAATTATCGAAAATTATGTTCGTGATTCAATTTAAACACTTTGAATAATTTTGACAGTGAAAAATACTTTGAATCGCGTATCAAGTTTTAAAAAATAAGTAAAAAATGTTATTTGTTGGTATGGTTAAAAAAATGTCGATGCGAATCCTACTGCTAATGTCAAGTTATTGAACAAAATACATATTCAGGAAAAAAAATACTGTCGCTGTCAACATTTACAAGAACATTTGTTTACAAAATATGACGTTAAATGGAATGGGGATACTTTTTTCAGAAATAAAATCGCTCTTGGGAGTGCAGACATTAATTACAACAATTAGAAAATATTATCATAGTAACGGAAGCAAAGGTATCACTTTGCCAATTCAAAGAAATAATTGGAATAGCTCTTTAAAAATCTATTGCAAGTAAAAACGTTTCAAACAAAACTCGTAAACATATTTTCTACAACTTTGATAATGACAAATATTACATAAATTAAGTCCTATAGGAAGTTTTAGGGAAAAGACGGTTAAATAACAGGAATAAACCACCACTTCCGGTTCATCTGCTTCAGACTTTGAATTACTAATAAAAATCTTAAATATAAAGTTTTGGGCTGATCTGATCATTGGTTTTTCAGTTAGAGAGCCCACAAAATTCCTATCACATACAGACACACAGACATCATCGAGATAATAGTGAAAGCGTACTCAAGAGATCTCAAAACGTGTTTATTTCCGTTGAAATCGCTAATTCGATTTTTCTTAACGAATACATTACTTTCTCCTATAGTACCTATGGAGAAAGAAAAATCAAAGTAATATTTTAATATACGTTTAGTAATTTTTATTAATGTGGTTGTATTTTGTACTTTGAATAATCAGCGATATTCCTAAGCTTATTTTTTAATTTACCTTAACTTTTTTCATTTTTGTTTCATCATAATCAATTGGGACTTATGGGCCACCCTTAGTATGACCGTAAAAATAATAACAAAGACGAACCCATATCAGCAAGCCTTCGGAAGGAGTCACACTCGCGACCAGACAGGCTGCTGCTAACTGCTTCACCAATACCATAATTAAGATATTAACAGTTCACGTCACGCTCATGATTTTCTCAATTTAAATCGTACTTACGTCTTTGTAATTCGGATTGTATGAATGTTCAATGTTCATAAACTGTTAACAATTTGGGAATTGCATCAATTCAAAACCGAATTACTTATTTATACTAACTTGTTAAAGTTGTTTCATCCGTGAAAGGTAACAGAAAAAGCTTATTTTGCGCCAACTTTTAAGAGGTAAGAATTTATATTCAAAGATAGGGAAGACTATACCAGGGGTGGAAGAGTATCGACATTTTCTCCATCGTTCCCTTTCAATTTATAGCCAGATATATGCTCCCAAACTTCATTATCAAAAGTAGCCATGGTCGCTCCAGATTTCGATTTAAAAGATTCGGTTTAATATCGAATTACCTGATAGTTCGGAAAGTATTTGAATTTCCGCGACTACCAAATTAAACGCCAATCTTTCAGTAATCGCATTATTTTAAAACCAATTTTGTATTATTTAAAAAATTAATATTACAACAAAGAGAGACAGTCTTTTATTTTCTAGATGGAAGATGATATAATGAAGTGGGCAAAAATTTCAAAAATGAATAATGAAGTTTCTTGTCCTATCTCGTTCCGCCCTATGGCCTGATATAATGGCAAATGTTAAATCTTTAACTCTTCTTAAATTACCTTATAACTATGGTAGATCGGCGAGTGTCTGATGTTCAAGCGAGTCTATATAAGTGATAATTATTACCAAAAATGTTTAAAGAAATCACCTACTGAAAACTCGTAAGTAGACCACTGAATTTACATTTTAAAGAACATATGATTCAATACTGTTTTTATACTCAACAATTAACAATTATTTAATGGGATGTTTGGATTTTCTCTAAAACATCGGCAACTGCGAGAACCGCTGCAGTAGCAGATGCCTCTCGAGCACAAGTTCTCTATGAAACGTAAAGGAGAAAATGTTTTCAAAGACACGTTTAATTAAAAGCTTTGCAATTCGATTAATAAGATGCATGATTTCCGGCATCAAGATTTATTTTTCACGCGTTTTTCATGCGTATGAACGAAAGAAATATTAAATTAGTTACAACTTAATATTTTCCACGACCTAAAAAACTCCTGTCCGAAATAATTAACGTTAGATTAGATGAAAAAATTGAATTCTGAATCGTCATTTCCTCTACCACAGTTGAAATAAATAAACTACATGGAATTTAGTTCGTTCAAATATAAAATTTCCCATTTTGAATGAATAAGAATGGTGTTTCATTTGAAAGGCCAAAAGGTATTCATAGAATGCGTGGATAATTTTAAATAAGCTGATTTACTTTTATCTAAAATAATATCCAGGAAATGTTAATTATAAGTAAGGCTTTTTATAAAAAAGAACTTTTCCGCGGTGTGGACAAAATATTAGAGCTGATGAGGATAGTAGCTATTTCAAACGATTTGGACAGCACAAAAACGAATGAAGACTATGGTTAATTAAAATGCGCGAAAACGGAAAGAGAGGTTTAGGGCTACAAAAGAAAGACTGGATGGCAGTGCAAGGACGAGATGGAAAAGGGATAAGGAGAGGATTCGCGGCAAACTTGTTAAGGTACAGATACGAAGACAGATTTTCCAAGCAACTATTATTATATCACCTTCACATGAGATACATAAATGCAATTATATTCACGAAATGTATCTGTCTTGATGGAACTTAATATTATCATAAGAAATTTAATTCACGATCGAATATTTCTTTGAGGATTTAAACTGTTTAACAATGCAAATTGTTTGAGATTTTAATATTCCTCCTTCCATATCAATGCAAGATAGCCTCCATCGAATTTTTAAAATCATGCTACATATTTATAAAAATGTTAATCCCTAATTCCAATTTCTTAAATCATTTCTCTCATCTGATATTTGGGAATGGGTACTCGGAAGCTTTTAATTGAAAAAATTTCTGGATATTGAGATTGTTATGTGCCATGGTAGTAAAACATAACTTGCCACGAGTCACAGTCGATTCACATATTAACTCTCCACGTATAATGTAACATATGCACTTCTTTACATTACTCTTCTATCACTCTTTTTCCTTAACCTTCCACATTCTTTTTCCTCATTTCTATCTGTCTCTTGTCGTTCCACTCCTACCACTCTTGTTTCGTCAGGTATGGTCCCGTTCGAGCAACGGTCGCCTTCGGCTCCGGAGCGGCAGCACAAAAGAGATGGAAGTAGTAAATGGCAAGATGGAGAGGAGAAGGCGAAGAGGAAAGAGGCAACAGAGGGGAGAGAAGTGAAGATGGAGGAAGAGAGGTTAAGAGAGGGAGGAAAGAGAGAGAGAGAGGGAGGAAAGAGAGGGAGAGAGAGAGGAAAGAGAGAGAGAGGGAGGAAAGAGAGAGAGAGGGGGGAGAGGAAAGAGAGAGAGGGGGAGAGGAAAGAGAGAGAGGGGGAGAGGAAAGAGAGAGAGAGAGAGGGAGGAAAGAGAGAGAGGAAAGAGAGAGAGAGAGAAAGAAAGAGAAAAAGACTTGGTTTTGGGCAGCGGTGGGAGGGGCCTACTCCCTCAGTGGTAAATGTCAAGGGCAACCTGCAGCCGTCTCACAGCCACGACACCGCGGCCACTCCACCCCTGTAGCACCCACGCAAATCCCATCGGCGGCACGCTACACGCCTACCATTCGCCCACTTTCATTTCCTCAAAACTCTTAACTTTGAATGCAAAGTTCATACATGAAATCCTTAAATCGGAAGAATAGTTAAAGCGATTGATAGAAACCACAAATAAATCGGTTCCATCCACGATGTGGGAATGGTGCTTTCTTTCACATTGTGAGACGAAAAAAATTTGCAATAAATAATGATTTAACGGTTTTCTGATTCGATTAAAAAAGATGAGCGCGACTGATTCCTAGACCCTCAGAAGAAAACAAAAGTTAATATTTTTGATACAAGGATGGCAATATTTCCATTAAGACCAACTGAATGCTGCTATAAGTTTTCAATTCTTCATAATGAGGCTTTTAACTTAGTTAGACATATTCTGTACACCAACTGAAGCCAGTCAGATGTCATTCACTACAATGCTGTTTTTGCGTAAATATTTCTTCAGTCACTATTGTTTGTTCATCGCAAATTATCTTAAAACGTTCGAAATTATTTTTCAAAAATATTTCCATTACTAACATGAATCTTTAAAACTCTATATCTATATCTGGACAATATTTTCGATTATTGATAATTTATTAATGCAGAAGCTTAAAATAATAATAATATTTTATATATGTGATCAATAATGCATATTTAAGTCATTTCTCCAATAGAATACCAAACTAATAAATATTCCCTTAAAATTACCTGGATTACTAAAAAATTTCAGTAAGCTATAATGAATAAAGCACTTTATTCACCATACATGGGTAAAAAAATAATTTAAACTTATCGAAACAGCAGCTTTGGTGAGACCAATAAAGATATCAAGTATTGGTTTTATTTCATTAAATTAACGATCGTTATCGCGCATATATAGAACTTGATACATAAAATATTAGCCTTAATAAACGAAGATAACTATTAATCTAACTATATTTTTTAATCGTGAATATCTCTATTACACTCTTCGTTTCTGGATATAGTGCAATTTTATTCCATTTTAAAAAAGTCGATCTGCGAGCTAAAGATCAGGACGTTCATAAATAGTTTATTCATCGCTAAATTTAAAAAAATCTAGCGTTCTAGTTCACAAAATTTTTGTAAATTGGAGAACGTTCACTACTGTGAGCATGCCAACATTATAACGTTTCAGAAAATTTCCCTTCTGTTAATAAAAATAGAATTGAAAATATAAAAAAAGAGAAAAAAACTGTTTAAGATTCATAAATGGACAGCTTGTTAGAAGTTAGCCATGGACTTCTGACTTTGCAATTTTTTTATTCGACCCATTAAGTAATTACTTTCTTTCCACTTACAAACTGTTCGCCACTTATGAAGTGTACTTTTAGATTGCCATCAAGAATCCACTCAGCGTTAAAACGCTACTCAAAGACCGATTCATGCAAACCTTGAAAGATGAGAGCTGGAAAAAACTCGTCGCAAAAACCTGGTTTACGCAGAGGGTATTTTTGTATAATTATCTCAGTCTTCTGAATACTTCATTTACGAGAACTTTTGATAATTAAAAAACCATACCAGCGTAACTGTAACACGGAAGTTTTTTTGCATAAAACTGTGATTAAATCCTTATATTTAAAAATATACTATACCGTATTGTGATTTAAAAAAGCAATGTAATTTTATACCGGAAGGGATATATCACTTATGGAAATGACTATGCAAGTAATTTATTTACTTGCTTATATATCACTGTTTAATTCAGAGCACCAAAGCCAATTCCAATAGACGACATAAGGCAATAACAATTATTTCTGTGGCAATATCCACTACAGCGGCCTTAGTTTCGAAAGACTAAAGCTGTAATTATTGTATATTTAATATTTTTTCATATAATTTACATAGCGATTGGTTAATGCATAACAACATTCATATTGGCTATTATAACTGATTAATGCCATAGAATACATCAATGTAAAGAGAATCCTACACCATCGAGTCTCAGGTTAATAAATCCTTTAATTATTCTTCCGAAAAATTGCGTAAAACTATTTGATCGAATGATTATAAAAGTCACGTGACAAATGTAAAACGAAGGCTTTTTTTAAACGATGATAAAATAAAGATAGCGGCTGATTACTTCTGGAAACTACTTACTCTCAAATTAATGTGAAAATTTTTAAAGTTTAACAAGTGGTTTCACAAATCACGAGCATACGAGAAATAAAATATACTGATATGACTTAAGAATAAAATAATTTCTGGTTACGTCATCGCAAGAGGCAACGATCTTAGGGTTATGGACCCCCAGTTCTTCGCAACCGGATTGATTTTGGCGAGTTAGGAGGTGCGCAGGGGGGAAGATGAGCCGGTGGTTGCAGAGGAAGGAAAAAGGAATAGGGAGAGAGAAAGAGGGTGGGGAGGACCAGGAGAGAGGTTACGGGGGAGGAGGGGAGAGAAGACGGAGAGAGAAGGGGTGAGACGTGAGGAATGGAATGACGGGAGAGAATGGAATGGGAGAAGAAAGGAGAGGGTGAAGCGAAGGGGTGAGAAGGCATTGGCCAGCTCAGTGAACGAGAGATGAAAATAGAAAAATAAAAAGGAAAGCGTGGACGGAAGAAACAACGACGGTGATTAAATTGGAATTAAATGAGTGGATGAGGAGAGGAGCGAAATGAGATATGTAAAGGCGGTCGGAAGTGATGTTTTTATGCGCGAGACTTCTGACACATAAGAGAAATGGACGGTAAATGTGAAGAGGTCAAAGGGTTAGAAACATGCGACTCATTCACATATTCGGAAGAAAAAGAAGAAAAGCTGCGAGATTAGGACCGGATTCGAGCAGCCTAAGAACGAATGAGAGTAAAGAACGATTAAAATTTTACAATTAATTTAAAATACAAATACATCTTAATTGGTTCAGGATCCATCGTGTTTTTATCGCGTGAAAAATCATACGCTTAAACTGCTAATTTAACCGATTATTCGTATTCCTGCAAGCCAATTCCGTTAATGAAGTAGTACCAAGTCAAGCATCAATTTTTACCTCCATTCGACCCTTCCCCCCTATTAATTTCGTGTAAGTTCCCAGATGCCATTAAAGAGAAAGACGGATGGATAATTACATTTATTGAGTGGGAGGGAGAAAGACACGAGTCGCATGAGGGAGGCTGGAGAATGATTAGAAGGTGATATAAGAGGATTTGAAAGCGGCGGTGTCATAGAGTGCGTTAGAGACAGCGAGAGAGTAAAAGAAGGGTCGAGTGAAGGAAACGGGAGAAAAGGAGAGAGGAATGATGGGAGGAGAGAGAAGATAAAGGGTAGGAGAGAGAAGGGTTTAAGGACAAAGGTAATGGAGGGAGGAGTGAGAGGTTGAGAGAAATGAGAGGGAGAGTTAGCGTTCCAGAGAGGTGAGAGGAAATAAATGAGTGGAGTGGAGGAGGAGGCGGAGAAAGAGAATGGAGGAGGTTGGGTGGGAGGGGCGATGACCCCAAACGTTGAGACGTTGAGCTTGTCCATGAGTGGAGGTTGAGTTTCGAATGTGGTGGTGTGGGGCGTGGGGCGATGGCCCCCAGGTGGCGTCCTTTTCGCGGGGACTACTCCTCCCTCCCTCCCTCCCTCCCATGGGAGGAAGGGGGCGCTAGGATTTGGCGGATGAACTTTGCGCATGATTCAAGAGGCAAGATGGTGTCACGGGGAGGCCAGGGTGAGGAGAAGGAGAATAATGGAGGAAGATGGAGAGAGAGTGAAGGGGCGGAGAAAAGGAGTGGAAAATAGGTTTGCTAGAAGGAAGAGGGAGAATGAAGAGAATGAATGGATAAGGCAAGTTGAGTAAGATGGATGCAAAGAGAAGAAAGGATGAGGAAGAAGGAAGGGTGAGGGTGCTGAGGAGAAGAAGAAAGTGACATGACGAGGAAAATAGAATATTCTCTATGCAAAATAGGTGAGAATGGCCAAAGCGAAAGATATATGAGAGATTGAATTCATGTCACCAATTTAAAATCATATAAACCTTTAGTCATTCTAATAAGAAGTTTGAGCTTTCCATGCTGTTTTTGGTCGACGACAGATTCCTAATTAATATTTTGCAATCACAACTATTTCTCAGATTCCGCTCACATTTGAGGATTTTACATAGCAGTTCTCGAGGCCAACCCACTAAATGATTCGCATTAGCACATGAGCACGCACTCTCAAACGTACCTTCGCAGGCACTCACTAGGAAGCACTATCACGCACACGATTACTTCTGCGTTCATATCAGCTGTGCCAACCCCGATGAGGGATGCTTCAACTCCGAGGACAGTCAGATGAAACGCCTCGCTATAGCGCGCCTTTTCGCCGCGCTTTAAAAACGACCGGTCAAATCAATCGCTCCTAGTCATCATTTCGGTGTAATTTCTTCTGCGCCGCAGTTTATGGAGGCAATGAGTCGGTGTAACGAAGCCTCGCAATTCTCTTCACTGAGTCCGTGGCCGCCAAATTTTGCGAACAGTCCGACGTTTTCAATTTTTCACACCTACGTTTCAAGGACTGCCAAAACCTTTTCACTCAGCAGTCCCGACACGCTAGCACCCTTAACGAAGCGAGCCACCCTGCGTTGGAATTATCCCACGTTCAACCTTGACCATCCTCGAAGTCCGAAGCGGTTAATTCTTTTGAAGAATTAAGCTAAATTATCAACGATCCCTTTATTGTTTACGTCAAGACAAAGAATTCTTATACTTAATACCTCAAATTGCTCCTTTTATAAACCATTAACTTACTTTTTAATTGCATCCTACGCACACATATCTCTCCTTATCTTCAGGGATTTCCAGCAATGGAATGACTTGGATTGATCGTCGAGGAAAACATCGAATCGAAGGATATCTCTTAAAATCCTACTTTATTTACACGGATTTGCACTTAGCGTGTGCTTGCACAGCGAGATTAAAAGAAAGTGACGACAAGTCGGCACACTTATCTTTACTGATGAGGAAGATATGAAAATTTTTATAACGTATATGACTCATGAACTCGCTTTCTAATTGGGGAAAACCCGACAAAAAGCTCACACGACTTCATTCTCAGAATGCTAATACATTTTTTTCTTAGAAGGAAAGGTGCTCACGAATGGGACGCGAATAGCAAACGCTCCCACCAACGATGAAAATAGGGCTCTAAATCAATGATGAATATTCAAATTCTTTGTAAATCGTATGCATCATACAGAAAACATGATAAATTTCCTGTGTTCATCTGTATTTATTTTGCAAATATATATCATAATTATCACTTCCCTTAATAATCGCAAGAATACCGGCACCGACTTACACTTTTATGTGGGTAAATTTTCAGGTCTTCATTTTATATATAAAATCACACACACACAGGTGTATATGTTAAGGAAAGAATTATCAAGTTCATCCTATGAATAAAATCAAACTTAGCAATTGTTTTTCCAATAGCCATTCAAATTTTGGGAAAATTATATGCCCATTTCGGCTGCAAATTAATCTCAATTTGTGGCGATTCGCCGTGGCTAGTTTCTAAAATAACTACTATCTGATGACCTTTTCGTCGCTGTTGGAGAGACTTAATTTTGCAATTTTATAATAATATATGTTTTCTCCAGACACGTTAAGGATAGGTTCTTAGAATAATTGAGTTTATATTATGCATATAAAACATCTTATAGGTTTGTAATGACTAATAAAAGTTATGTACGCTTCGCCACAAACTTCTAACCAAGCCATGCAACTTTTAGAAGATGGCTTTTATAATTTTAGAAGATTGTTTGTTGCAAATTTAGAATTCGTGTATAATTAGCGTGATTCTTTGTTCCCCGTAATTATTTATGCCTTTTAAAGCGCTCTAAAAATTGATTTAAAGCATTTTTTTTATTTTAATTTTTTGTTGCGTCTATTTTTAAGAATTCGGATTAAATTTAAGGTGAACTAAGATGACGGAAGCGATCATTTAATTAAATATTTTTTTAAGCAGAAGCTTAATCGCTTTTATAAAAAAATTAATTTTAATGACGATTCGTATTTTTCATTGTTGAAAATAAAAAACAAACAATACGTCACGTTTAAATGTCGCCAGAATTCCGAACGACAGCGCATCCAACTTTGTATTTTTTAATAATAGTGCATAAACACTACAGCAATTGTTTTTATCGTTTCTACATCTCTAACAAAATAAAAAATCTACAAGTGCGTGAGATGATGAAATCGAAAATCAAACCGCTACTGCGAAGGTATTCGATGCGATTAAGTATCCGGAGAATAAGAATAAATCTGCGGTGAAGCGTCAACCAACGGAAATCTGAACCCAAAGAGAAAGATTGTCAAGTTCGAGAGTATTGTTTTTTCTCTCGAATGAGAGAGCATGGTAGACCACTAACGAAGGAAAAGGCGCACCAGATAGATCAAATTGAGCGCACCTCATTTCTTTCAACATGTTGATGGCCGGAGTACCTCGCAGTTCGGTATAGCGTTAAGTTAATAGGAAATCAACATTAACGAACTTCGGCAGAAAAATAAAACAATGGTGTCTTGGTACGCCGGAGGATGCCATATTAATTTATTTATCTTTAATATAATGAAGCACTGAGAAATATTCTTCACCTGAGAATCTACAGCATTACACAAATAAACTGAAAACAATGATTTTAGATTGTTAATTTCTCATATGCGAAGTACTGCGAGATTTATATGATATGCATTTTGTGTGTCAATGAATCCGAAAAAGGTTAAAGTGGATCTGTCTGTCTGTCTGTAGTAGGTCTTTTTGGGCGGCTCTAGGAGGTAAAAAGGTTCAATTGCATTTGAGGAAATCGCGTATTTATGTAGGACAGGGATGCAGAAAGTGCGGCCCGCGGACCACATGCGGCCCTCCGTTGATGTTTCTGCGGCCCGCGGAAGATTTTGAATCACATTATTGAACAATTTTTAGGTTAGGCTAATTTGGTAAATCATAAAGTGAAAATTACGATAGAGTTTTAAAGAGTGCTAAGGTTAACCAACGTACTACTTTAGTAAATTTGTACTCCTGAAAATTTTTTACTCCTTTACTGCTTCTTTCAAAAGATTAGTAAACGTTTTCAAACTCGCACTGCAATGTATATTTGTGATAATTTTGCGTTTGATTATTGATAAGTAAAAATGCTTGAACTTATCTAAAATTATTCAGCTTTTAATTAAGTGCGGCCCTCGGATAAGTACTATTAAGCAATCAAATGTGGTCCGCGGGTGTAAAAAGTTTGTGATATAGGGGAACAACCAGAAGAGAAATTTTCATAATTAATCATATCGTGCAACAATGGTGTGCAATTTGTTCTTTTCCATTTGCTCAAATATGGCTAGAAGGATTTTAATCCAAATCGATCTGATTATTGAGATTCTTTTAATAGACAATACTACACAATCCATGTATCTTTTAACTTCAGAGCTTCCAATGACCTTGCAATGTTTCGCTTTTTACGTCCATCCACCGGTAATTTTATGAAATATATCACGAATATTAGAAATTTTGCGTGTTTGTTACGCCGATTTCTTTTTAAAAAACCATATTTTTACATCATCTTGAAAATATTTTCCTCGGGCTTCCACGATTCCGGCGCTTTTAGGCATGTAATCGACTTACATATTTAACTTGCAGTATAGATTAATAAGAGTAATTAAACTTTTTAAATGAAATTACTGCCTGGTAATTACACACTCGGCGTAGGCGAACAACGCCCAGTTGATTAAATTTTCCTTGTATTGCGTGTCATAAAACATGGATTCACAGAAGAAAAATGTATTCAGGGTAGCAATTACTCGGGCAGAAAACATTCGGAAGTGACGTCAGTGTTAACAGCCGAAGGGTGATGCGGTAAACTCAATCGCTTTGTTTTTTTACGCTCGAACAGTTAGACCAGAACGAGGAAAATGAACTCTTGTTTCTTGAGACCTACTTGAAAATGTGATTTCGGTACATTTTTTAAAACCCACGAAGTGCGCGTGCTTAAAATTTCCTCCTCTTCGACGAACCATTATAAATTATCTTCATCTAATCCAGGGGTGGGCAAACTACGGCCCGCGGGTCACATCTGGCCCGCGAGAACACCTTATGTGCCCCGCGATGCCTTTATCAAAGAGAACCGTGAAATGTGAAACAGTAAATTTCACATTTGGTGGTTAAAATTATTTCCGGAAATCCTTACATAGCAAAGCTATTGTATTGAAAATGATTTTCACTAATAGGACTCTTCGCATTCTCTCAAATAACTTCCTATGTGAGACCTAATGGGGCCCATCTAACCACCCACATCTACTAATGTGCCCCGCCTCGTAAAAAGTTCGTCCACCTCTGATCTAATCGGATAATTAACGCACTCAAGTTTTATAGAAAGCATTGCAGCAGAGCGTAAATCGGTCAGATAATTTGCGTAAAAATTAAATTTAAAATTAATGTATGAGCTATCAAAAGTTGATTGTGGACCATCGTAAAAAAAATAAACCAATATGCCCCTGAAAGTCTGCAATAAAGTAACTTTAGTACGACCAGCGTAATACTCAGTTACTTAAATGCTGTATTAATTTTAAATAGCAGGGAATGTCGTTAGCAAAAGAGCTTTAATAAGCTCTGATTAAAATCAAAGGTTTTTAGCATAACGATTTTCGGTCTAAACTGGTTATAGACAGGCGTGATACAAACCACTGCTACTGTTAAATATAGTGCCTATATAATGAACGGAAATAAAATTATTAATTGAATTCAAATTTTTATGACTTGGTCTACGTGGAGCTATTGAATTTCATTATAATACTGACTTTATAGCTATAGGAGCTACATATTTGAATTTTGGCTTGACGGTATACCAATGGTTACAACCGCTGAAAATATACCGAAAATAATCAAAATTAAGGGGGTTTTTCGCAGAAAAAACTTCAATTCGGTGCGTCATTAAAGCTTTGAACTTTTACAGAAGTTTACATTGAAAGAATATATCGAAACTTGAATGTCAATAGCCAAAATAATGCATTTTATTACGACTGCCCCAGAAATCCAATTTGAATTCCTAACCAGTCAGAAAATTTGTTTTTAGTCCTTAAAAACGTAACTTATTCATAATGCGAAATTTTATTTATTATGCGTGATTACTACAAGCATTTTAAAGTAATTTAAGATGGTGTATTAAATCTCCTTTTTCGATGCAATCAAGCGAAACGATTCGTGAAGTCAGGTTGGGCCTCATAAGAGACCAATGATAGAGCCCATAGTATTCATTCAATTTCTTCATGTATTATTATTAACTTTTATATTAACTTACCTCCTATGTATAAATGTAAGTTTCATCTTTCCCATTATTTGCGTAAAAGTTCGACCGAAATTCACTCGTTGCCACTCTTGGGGTTTGAAACACCAACCCAACACGACCAGTTACTTTATGAAAAAATATTGAATACATCCTTCCCTCGCCAACCGCGGGGGTTACGTTCCTGAAAAGTACCGCGGTTGGTAAATACTTAAGTATATTGGAAATTGGGGGTTAGGTTCCACGGTTCGTATTATTATACCATATATTATTGATCACTTACATTACTCGCTTATTTCTCACTTAAATACATTATATAAATATTACGAATACAATAGCATGCTGTTCTTTCCTTACGAGCTCTCTGGTTTGGCATAGTCGAAACTCCCGTAGATGAAAAATGTGTGACAAAAACAATCACCGCCATCTATGTGCTACTAAATGCGAGAAATAGCTTTCCGCTGTTCGGAACTACATATTCTACCCCAGAATGAATTCTTTTCTTTAAGAATTTCTTCAAATGTATCACACTATGCATAAGCTAAACTACTGAGTAAAACAATTACCAACTGAAGGATTACAAACGCCCCGTAGGTAACGGAGAAATTACGTGCATACTACGACGTACATCATATCATTTTATACAATTTACTATGGTCTTCTAATCTTACCTGGCGTTTTTTTGCATTTAAACAAATATTATTACGCAAAAATTCAGAAAAATATTAAACGTTTAATTTATTTATTATGCTGATATGAATAATACACAATTAAACACATCATGTGGACTTGCGGTGCGCAAGAAGCATGCGTATGCTGATGTGAATAATACACAACTGATCGCCTCGTGTGGAATGTAGAGACTTGTGACAGGCGAAAAGCGTACTCGTACATTACGGCAACAAAGTAATAGCAAGCAAGTTAGAGCAACAACATAGCCTTTGTGAGTGCAGATGACAACAAAGTCATACGATCCGCGGGATTATCGTGTTGAATGCAGTGACTTGTGGCGCGCGAAAAGGATACGTAATCGTGTCAGTACGGCAACAACGTAATAGCGAGCAAGTTAAAACGAAAACAAAGTCTTTGTGAGCGAGTTAAGATGACAACAAAGTCATAAGATGTGCGGTATTTAAAAGTTTTCTTGGTCTGAACCGTGGATACGCAAGAGAAATGTCTGCGGTTGGGAAGGGTGGGACTCAATATGTAGACCGCGTATAGTCGAGGGCCGTGGTTAATAAACCCGCGGTTGCAGAGGGAAGGGTGTATTTATATTAACTACGTGGAAATTTTCTTGAAGACGATAAATCTCATTTGAATAGAAAACTATTACGTATTCACAGTACTAATTTGTGACGCAGAATACAATTTATTTAGCTGTAAAAATTAATAATTAGCCATCGTCGGTGTATTTTAGTATTGTTAAAAGCGTAGAGCAAATATTAACATAAGTTGTAGCGAAAGGAATTGTTGGTTTATTTAGATTGACAAATAAATCTTAAATGGTTAGATTTCTTGTTTTAATATTTGATAAAAACAAATTCATCTTCGTGTTCTAACTATGATTTCGTTACGCATTTTTCCTGCATACTAACGATTATTTATTCAACATTTAATGTAATTGTTATCTATTCTGTTGTCCATTTAGGTAAATATTAGGCTAAGGAATGAACAAAGAAGTTTTCATGTAATGTTAAAAAATTTTAATTTATAATATGATACAAATTTAGCACCGAAAAATTTGTAAAAAAGTTTTCTTAAAAAATTTATATGGATCAAAATATGCCATTATATTACAGTAGGAGATGTGGTGAAGAAATCAAAAGTAAAATAGGTGAAATGAATCAAGTAACGAAGAACTGAGGTGGCAGGAGCAATAATATAAATAACTGAAGGATGCATAACCGGATGTTGAGAGTTTAAAATATAAATTTTTTACGCATTGCTATTCCTTCTCCCTCTTCTTCCTCTCTCTTTGTAGGAAAACCCTATATTTTTTATCTAAAATTTGTCTATGAGCAACGCGCATTTTATCGCTAAATAAGCGTATTTAAATCTTCAATCGTTAATATGAATATTGAAAATAAAAATACAATGGTCACTTCGATTTAAACCAATTTTCAGAACATAACTTAAAACTTGAAGAGTTTTGAGGAGTTAATTATAAATTCTACGAGGACGTTCCGGGCTTTTGGGAAGATTCTTTTATCTCTCTGATATAAACGGAATACTTCCAATATATTTATATTCGCATTAAAAATAATCTGTAAAATGATAAGGAGCGATCACAATGTTTTTATTTTCTCCAAGATAGATGCATTCATTGCTTATTTTTTTGCAAAAGTATCATTTCTGCAAATAAGTAATAAATAAAATATTTAAAATAATAATTGATACTATTATTTCATTATATCGGTACATTTACATTATAAATATAATCATTAAATCAAGTATAATAAAATACTTTTATTCGTAGGAGTTTTCGTATTTTAATGGCTAAAGAATCATCGACATTTTTAAAGCAATTTGCTTTTGTTACTTCGAAAAAGTCATGATAATATCACGAACATAAAATAATATTCGTATGCGCGTATACCATACAATGCATCAAAATTGAACATATGTATATTTATACAATTTATAAATTATATTGTTTTACATTTCGCCGATTTTTTTTCAATGTAACTTTAATCATTTCTCCTTAAATGGCCGCCGGTTGATCTCACCTAAATATATGCTCTGAATCTTCTTCAATTTACAGATCTGTATCCTGTAACTTTTATTCACTCATTTCGCATTCACCTCGTAGTACGGTTGTGATCCGAATACGAAATACAGAAGATGCGTCCGCCTAACAGCCGTCAGGAAAGAAGAATGCAACGACTCTCCCCCTTAAAATATACTAGGGACAGTCAAGCATTCCGAAGCCATTCTTCGGTGCAAAATTCTAAAAATCGGACAGATTCCGAAAAACCGGGAAGTCTGGTTGCCCAAGAAAAAAATCGCCTGGGCCAACTCAACGACGGTGAGTGCCGCCTTACCTTTTCGGAAGAAGCTCGTTTGGGCGTAAGCTGAGACATCCTTCACATATTCGTAAATACATTATAAATGCAAAGATACCGATGAACATTTTTAATATACTCAGATAATATTTATTTTTAAAATTCCAAAAAAATACCAGCACACTAGCTTAGCAGTAATTTACATGAAAATTAGATATTAGGATAAGCACGAACAGGATCTCGCGGAAGAGGAAAGGACAGCGTCACCCCTGTCGGTATTCCAATTGCCGCCTGCGAAAGCAGTAATCGATAAAAGAGTGTACTTTAAGCTGCAGAAGTAATAAGTGCCGATTCAATTCTTAGAGTTCATTTGGAAGAGCGCGCTGGCAGAATAATGTCGTGCAGCGATACCTCCTGCCGCGTGCGTTCTGCTTCTTTTCACGAATCTGGTGCGAATGCAAATGCAAAGACTCGCAGCGCACGGATATAGTCGGGTAAGCGAAAACCTCAGTGTCATCGCTCGTAAGTACGTGTCGTTGGAGCCACTTCCATAAATAAACCTCGCAGAAAATAACTTTTGGCGTATAAAAAAACTATATATATGAAGCAGGTGGTTGGTGCAAGGTTTTAGTGCTTTCATCGTTTTCACGCAGGTTACAAATCACTACGACGATGAACAACTTAGTTGTGCTAGTGTAAAAACGAAAGAAGAGTAAAAGTGAAAAGTTAATAATTGCAAAGCTCGTTATTAAATTAATGTTTACGCGTAATTATTTTTAACCGAACTTAGAAGCAGTAAAATATCTCCGTACGAGTGAAGTACGTCGAATCAAATGCTCTCGAGCAATCAGATTCCTTAACCCGCGCAACAAAAGAGCAGATAAATTCAGCGGCACGCCCTTTCTGCACGCCTACGCGAATGGCAGTTTATTCATATATGTACATGCAAAATACGGAATAGACGACGACAGACAAGATCCGAATTCGGACAAACCTGTCGTCTTGACTTCGCCTTGGCAAGTAGTTCGAATTTTAAGCAAACAGTAAACTGAACGGAAAATTATCATAAATCCAAGCACTCCGAAAAACGTATCCGTATATGGGCAAGGCTCTAGGAGCCGCCAACGCATTGCCAAATATTCTCTCTCGCCCTTCCTCTCGTCCCTCGTACTCACCCTCTCCCTCACCCTCTCTCTCCCTCACCCTCTCTCTCCCTCACCCTCTCTCTCCCTCGCCCGTGAAAGACCATCTCGGTGGATATCAAAACTTCTTTCGCTTGTTTTAGTTTTCAGTATTTTATTATCACGGTTGCCTTTTAAGGTCAATTGTCCGTCTCCACCTAGTAACCCGAAGTTCGCTTAACGTCGTTTAATCGAGTATAAATCTCAGTGCATTATTAATTCTCTCTCTGAAATTATACCAATTTGTCTCAGTTTTCATTGGAAGCCTGCTGATTGCTTCGTCTCCATTGGAGAATCCTCAATGTGCAAATGACATCCAGCCTCCGTCACTCTCCCCCCTCCCCCTCCCCTCTCTCTCTCTCCATCACCACGACATCCTACAGTCGCAAAGCCGTCCCGTGGACACGTGAGTGAGAAAATGCGCATCGTATCCGTGATGACGAGTCCTGGGGCGGTTGATCGTGACGACGGCAGCCTTGGCGTCGAGGAACTCTCTGCGACTCGTTCTGCGGCCCGAATAAGAGCTCCGCCCTCGACTGTGGGACGGCCATCCGTCCTCGATGATATGGCGGTTATCTTTTGCAGCGCTCCATAAGTGAGCCGAAGCGTTTTCGTGGAAAAGTGGTGACTCGAACGAATAAATGATCTATTGTATCTTTACAAATAGGCGTAACACTACGGAATAGAATACGAGTGTTTTGAATTTAAACGAAGCCTTTATAGATCGCCTGTTTCTGCTAAGTTGCAATTTACTTTGACATCATGAAACTATAAAACTTATTCAACTAACTTTTCCCTTGTGAAAAATATCCCTTACCGCTACGTAAGAATAAATATTCCCATCAGAGTTACAACTCTAAGATACAAATTTCACATGCGTCGACATTCAACTTATCTGTGCAACTGCCTTAAAAGCATACAATACTTCAAGTGAGCCCATAATAAAGGCCAAATTTTATGAACACAAAGATGCCACGTATTGGTCTCAGTAACTATTAATAAATGGAACTATTTTTCATATTTTTTTAATAATTAGAAACGGATTCGCGAACGTTCCCGAAAAGTTACGGACTCGGATCTTCTGGCGAATTATTCATTTTAATATAAACAGCCGTTCCCGGCCATTTATAATAAGCGTAATAACGACAACGACGACGATCGCATATAACCATGCCCTCGGCAGGTTTCGAACGCACAACCCTAGCATTGGAAGCTAGGCACGCTAACCACCCCTTTGCCAAGGCCGGCAAGAGCAAATTACCAGTTGAGTTCACTTGGATCCATACGAGAGTGGTCATTTTATCTTTTCACTTTCCCACGAATTAATTTAAAATTCCACTTTTAAGCGCAGTCTATTAAATAAACACTACTTCGCAAATTATTGGGGGATCCCTCTCCCCCCCCCCCCCCCCTCCTCCTGCCCTCAGACTAACCAGACCCTTTCATGTGCCTTATTTGCATTAATCTCCTTGTTGAGGCGTGTAATGCATATTAATGCCTTAAATTGCTTTAAAATAATAAAGCTATAAATATCCACCTTTCCATCGTTTGTATCTCTTTATTTTCGTTCAAATAACTTATCAAGCATACTTTACTGAACAAGAACTACGTATCTTTATAAGAGAACATTAGTCCTCCCCTCCTGCATCCTTGAGAACTTTATTTTAATCCACCCCTGGTACAAGCATCTCTTATAATTTTAAATCCATTTCGCGAAATTTTTAGGAGCTCATATTCAGGAAATTGGCGATGAATATACACTTACGCCTTTCACAAAAATTCCTCCACGAGAAAAATTTTGCTGAATAATACCACATTTGCTTACGCTGTGAAAAATGAATTTCTTCTATGGATCTTCAGAACAAATTACTTAAGTCAGGGGTTTTCAACCGAGGGTAATTCAATAGTTTTTATAGAGGATGCGAAAGTGTTTAGATTAAAAATTTTCGTCTTTATCTTTCGTGCATGACTTCCGAATAAAAAATTGTGATTTTAAGACAAATAATAACGTTATAAAAATTGCCAAAACTGAATTTTGTTATAAATATCAGTTCTCTATCTTAATGAAATGTCGCTTTAAAATGTATCCGACGATTAAAAAGGTGCTTTAAGGAGTACGTTAGCAAAAAAGGGTCGAAGAGCCCTGACTTAAATGGACCAAGAAAGACTAATAGACGTAATAACTTTTTTAGTAACTGCCTACTGAGAAGCAACTCTAAAGAAAAAATGATTCCATCATCAGTGAAGCATTAGAAAATTCAAAACAAAAATGATTGAACTATTTACCTAATGATAACACCTCTTTACGTTTAAAAAAATGCGTGTGCAAGAAAGGGCAAAGTGAGAATTTATTGCCTTTTTAATTATGACAATCGCTTTCAATCCAGATATTGACAAAAAAAATTAGCTTGGGATAATAAATAGAGCGGAATTAATAAAGAAGTACTCCCATTGAAATTCATCCTACGCGCCAACATTGGCTATGATGATTCAAATAGAATTATCTTAATTGATTTACATATCCTTTTTTCTGAAAGTAGCAGTTAATTTTTCACTTCGAATCAATCAATTCGATATCGACTTTTGAAATCACCTTTCGACTCTATCGAATTACAATGGCTCGTTCATTTAGATTACGATAGGTCGTAATGCCCTTAATTGTTAATTCGATTATTTAGTCCGTCTGACTCCACCCGAGCGACCCGCTGTTGAATCTGGCCTCTTATTATCTCAACTTTTAGTTCCCTTCCCTAACACCTCCTCTTACCCTTCTTCTGGGGCCTCCGGGGGCAGAGCGAGGCGTGGTGTACGAGAGAGAGGTTGGATAAATTGGGGGTGGGAAAGGAGTGCGGAGAGAGCGGAGGAGTGGGACGGGAGAGCAGGCAAGCTGCCAAGTTCAGGGCCGTTCAAGCATGAACTTATTGTCGAATGCCAAGGTCAGTGAGTGTCCGCGGAGTGTAAGGGGAAGAGAGGAAACGGGAGAGGAGAAAAAGGAGTAAAGCAGAGGAGGTGAAGAATAGAAAGAGAAAACGATGGCAGAGAAGAGGGAGAGGAGGAGACTATAAGGTGAGAGAGAGAGAGCAGGATGAGAAATAAAGAGAATAAACGGGAGATGAAGGAGAGTATGAAGAGGAACAGAAGATGGAGAGAAGTGGAGGAAAGGATAATAAGAATATGAAGGGAGACGAGGAAGTGGGAGAGAGGAAGAGGGTCGAATGAGGAGGAGTGGAGAGATGGCAGGAACGAGATGGAGGAGGGGAGGAAAGAGATGGAGGAAGGAGAGTGTGATATGAGATTAAATCAACCTGATCCGGAAAAAAACGAATGTAAGCTGTAGGAGATTTTTTCGTATAAATGTTTTTAATAATCTCGGCACGATAATTACTTGGGCTTCTCTTTCGATACTCTATCCCATTAATTTTAAAATTGCTAATATTAAGTAAGTATGAGTACCTTTCGGTTTAAATAAATAAGTATTCAGGCGCGCTAACTAATTCGTTAACGCAATATACCCGAGTTTTAAATATACTGCTGGAGATGGTATTAAATGTCATACCTTTCAAGTTTAAGTGGTAATACGTCAGCAAACAGTCGATGAAATTCATGATAGATTTTAGTAGCATTTTATGAAATTATCTAATTTTGAAGCAATTTTAGAAATTAATGCATAGAAAATCTCAGGCATTTTTCCTTACGCGGTTTGCTTTATGACAGAAGTAGGTGATAATTTTTTAAGGGTCAAGCAAGTGATCTCAACCTATTCATAATGCGTGGATTTCCATCGGATGTATGATTCACCAAAGCATGTTGCTCACTATATAGGCATCGATTTTCCAAACCTTTTCGGTCGGTCTGCTTTCTCTCAACGCGTATCTGTGACAAACTTCCGTTAGCGAGCACGCTGTCACAGCAGTTGCGGATGCGACGTAACAGTACCGCAGTACCTTAAAATAATGAATCGACTCAGGAAAACGTCTTATATGTGTCTTATCTTTCAAATAAAGAGGAAAATAGAATAAGAATTGTGTACATGATGCAATTATCGCTAAATGAGTATAAGGAGTAAAACTAGCAAAATATTACCTGAAAAAAGAAAATTGTGGCACTAATAACAACCTTGGATTTATAAGAAGAAAGCATTCATAGATGAAGCTATTCAATCTAACAGACCTGGATTAATTAAAAGCCACATCGCCCAAAATGATCTAGTTTTGCTTTCTCCATACGTAGTATAGGAGAAAGTATTGTATTCGTGAAAAAAATCGAATTCCAGATTTTAACGGAAATAAAAGTTTTGAGGTTCTCTGAGTACGTTACACTATTATCTCGATTAATTCTGTGTGTGAGATATATTGTATCCGTTTACTTATTGTTTTTTGAATGTGAAAATCATTTAAATTGTTAAAAAAAATTTCACAAGTGTAATTGCCGATAATTATTCATGAGGTCGAGAGCAATCATATTCATTACTCTCTATGGAGAAAGTTAAGCAATGGACACAGTTTTTCATCTCTATATGATGGTTATGACGTTTTCACCAAAGATATACGAGTGACATTAATGTTTCGAAAATTATATATACTTTATATTGAAATTTATTCCACCTCTGAGGCAATAAAAGCTTAGCGGTATCAGCCCAATTTTCAAATAAGGAAAGCCGATTTAAATTTTTTCCAACGTAAATCAAACATTGATACGTTTCCAATATTTTATGAATTGCCACATTCTTAAATATATGCATATTTGAAGTAATTGTTATAAACTTCTTTAAATTAAATAAATAATCTAGAATCTACATTGGTCAAAAGCAGCTGGAATGTAAATCCCTCGCTGATTTACACTTAAACATACCAGTAACGCATCCTTTAGTCAGAATCTTAACATTTGTTATTGCTACTCGCTGATGCCATAAACAATAGAATCCTTCCGACCACACCATCTTTTATAAAAATTTGCACCTGCTTGCTACATTTCCAAATTTATTTCTCGAAAGGTTCTTTGTGTCATCATAGTCTCTTACCCGATCAATCATATTGTAAAATAAGAAAGGTGATAACTTAAATAAGAAGATATCTTTGCTAAAGCTAGAAGTGGAAGCACGTTTAAAAAAACATTTTCAGAGTTATGATTCGCCTCTTTTTTGGGAGGTAAACCGGCACCATTTGAATGCATATCCTGATCTCCCAATCCGTGAAAATTTCACTCCTCCCGCAAGTTTGGCTACAATACAAGGTCGTAGTTTAAAATTTTTCGAATTTGAAATCACCTAGCGGGAAATCTATTAACTACTTGAAAAATCCAATCGGTGGAAATTTAACAACCATCCAATTCAAAAAGTATTTTCCAAAACAAAGAAGTTGATTACCCACAGAAGGATAGACGGACAGACAGAAAGGGATAGTCACTTTAGCATGCGTATTCTTTTGAGAAAACGTGCTAAAAGTTGAAACTTATTCCATGAAGCTTATTATACGCTTGTTTTTTTAATAAATTTAAATCGTTCATCACAAGATTTAAGGGACTTTGGTAATGATCCTGTTCTCCAGTTTGATTACGCAGAGTGGAAAAAAATATTTTTTTATTAAAGTCATGTTAGCATGCATATGTCGTGAATAGGATTTATATTTGTTACAAAGTATTTCCGAGGATTGACTATTTCAGCATAATGGCGTCGAAGACCTAGACTGTTTCAGCACTGCAACCAAGTTGGCATATAGGAAGAAGGTAAAACTCATAAAAAAGTCTATGCACAATGAAAATCAAGTTATAATAACATAGTCCATTTCAGAGAAAAATATACGGTACTGTATCAAAAATTGCATTCGCATATTTTATCTAAGATGAAACATGTAGAAATTTGTATTATATTGTTAAAGTTTTTCGAAGATGCAATTGCAAAAACTCGAGGTGTCCTCGGTCAAGTATATACCAACGTCTGAGAATAAAAATCATAATAACGTGACTTGAAAATCTTTGTGTTGTTTGTCTAAATTTAATCAGCAATATAAATAAATAATTTTAAAATAACTTCCATATACTATAGATATCAAAGGTTAGCGTTAGAAACTGCATAAAATTCTCATATAAATATTTGAAAATCGCACGAATTCGCTATAAAAAGCAGCGTGAGGCAGTGTTCAAGCAGACCTTCATGCAATTCATGTATTTCCATATTAGAGACGTGTGCTCAGCAAATATTGGATCTGATATCTATCTACCGACTTATATATTCCCACAAATCCGGGAGAACATATTGTTTTAACGCCAATTCGGCGCGGTAGCTCTATAACCGTGTCCTTCGACAGCCCACCTTTTCATAAAAAAAGAAAATCGATGTGTCGAAAATTCCAACAGACTGGCCACCCAGCCTTTATGGAAGTTCAGCCCAATAAAAGTGTCATGCCTTCAGATGTTCGAAATACATCGATGGGCTGACCATTTACCTCAGCTAACCTACCCCCTACAGCACCAACACGTCATATCTCCCTAAATTGATTCTACGAGTATTTTTACATTTTTCCAGCTTTATTTGCACGTATAATGTTAAGGGATTTGAAATATTGACCTTAGAGTCCGCTTCATAGAAAATCCTTTATATTTAAATGCCTCACGAATTCATGTTACATAAGCTTCACGAGTGATTCATCGCCGTATTCTTCTTTACTCAACTGATATCTTTGAGCAAGAAAAGAGGAATAGCAAGGTCGTGGACGAGTTTAAAATTGTGGGAGGCTAGGAGATGACAGGCTCGAGGAAGGGAGGAGACTTTTACGACCTCTAATGATTCAAGGTCCTTTCAAAAAAGCGGGGGAGCTAAAATTCTCCGTGACCTTTTCCATGGCCTTGTATCGTCGGTTTATTAAAACTACCAACAAAGCAGCATCCATTCATCACTGTTACGCTTTTGAAAGGTGACGTTGTCTGACATTTTGTTATTTTAATCAAAGTTTAAATTTAATTAATTCCGAAGTTATTTTAATAATATCTTATTAGTTATTGGTGCAACAACATTGCAAATGTTATTAAAGCCGCTGAAACAGAATTTGAAACTAATATGTGATTTCATTACATAGGAATAAAATGTCACATAAGTTGCAACATTTTATATTTTGTTGGATTTTATTGCTCTATCGGTGACTTGTAGTAGGCTAGTGCTTCAGAAATATCAGCTAACATGTTTAAACGAGTTGGATAATGTCAATAGAGCTGCCAAAAATCACCGTCTTTCACTTTCACCGCCGAGTTAACTGCCTTATATATAGAATCGTGATCTTTCCAGATTGAAAAAAACGATTTTATGATTTAACAACAACCCGTTTCGGAAGATGTTTGTAAACCTACCATTCCAGTGATGCTAGGTAATATAATCCCATCGGAAGCCCCTTAAAGAGAGGAGGTTGCGAAAAGCTTGATGAGAAGCACGATAACTGATAGCTCTTCTCTCTCTACTTACGGCGGTAGAAGAGCCAGAGAGATGACATGACCGCCGCTCACAGAGAAGAAAGCGATGGAGAGCTTACCAACAATTCTCGGCGGCTGGGAAGAGTGGTCCATGAGCCTGCGGCGAGGTCAACTGCAAGTGAGGTCAACCACTCGCATAACATGAGGCATATGCACTAACACAACCCGCGAGTAAAAATGCATGAGACAAAACACATTACGCGGCTTTGAAATGTGAGAGCTGTGACAGAAAATGATGCGTAGTCACGAAGGTCATTGATTGATTAATATTCCAGTGGAAAATTAGTGAGTAAGTACTTCAAGATATTGCATGTAATACACAAATCTATCCTTATTAATTACAAAATAAAAACATAAAAAAACGTGGATTTTATTTTGCTTATACTTATGTATATACACGCAAGTATCTGCGGAAAACGTAAGTAATTAGAATATAAAATTAGATTTTGCACGAAATTTTTTTCTGTTTAGCCGAGAATAATTTTTGCCAATCATATTATTTCAACTTGAATTATGTTAACATAAAAAGCGTTCAAAATCAGCATTAATAGCTGTACAAATTTTATCTAGTGCTAAATTATTTGTGCGGTGATAACCCATATTATCGGAAACTATCCGACAACATCAAAACAGTTGTATCTGCATAATGTTTGCAGAGTTAATTTGCCAATTAGACAAAAATTCTTCATTAACACTAAAATTCTAACTAAAATTGCTGGACTGTATATGATCTGACAGGAGTTAACCACTAAATAGTAGCTAAATTGAATCATTTCTCCCAAATAATATGTTTATTTCCGAAAGATTAGCTATTTAATCAAAACATCCGAAGTAATACTCCCAGGAAGGCCTATTTTTAATGGTACTATAAATTCATTTCTATCACAAAAGCTCAATCGTATAAGACGATAAATAACTGTTAAAATGAAAGGACCTACTCAAGGATTCTTAAATTCATTTATTAGACAAAAACTCCTTGATCGTTTCTTTTGTTCTTTAAGTACTTTCTGATTATCTTTAAACATTATATAATTTAAAATTAATACCTAAACAAATATACCTCGTTACGGAAATCCAATTGACGTATAGACAGAATTTTTTTTCTGCCAAGTTTGACTATGGAAAAGATTAATGGATCTATTAAGGTATCGTTTACCGAAGTTGTGGAAGCATTAGTCTTTCTCTATTGACAGTTTCTCATGGTCTCGTAAAGGTAAAAAGATTGCGAGTGAGTGAAGCGAGTGAGGCGAGTGCTTGGCAAGTAACCGACGAGGCGTCTTGAGAAATGCTTTCACAACATTCTTGAATAGCATTGAACAGTTTCTTGAACTCAACCGTGTTTGAATTTTCTTTTTCCAGATTTGTCCTTTATTTGTTAAAGCTTGGAAACGACGTTGCAAGATAACTTTTCGAGAGATTTCAAATATATTTCAGTCTGTGAAAGTAACTAAGGTCTAATAACATAAATATGAGCAGATACAGGGTTAAAGTTTTAAGATAATAATTTTCCTAATTATAAATTATTATTCCAAACAAAATAATAATGTGAAAGTAAAATTTGTATGAACTAAGGTATCAATTAGAATTACTGCATTAACTACTTAATCTTCAAGAATTGATAACCTACATTACACGAAAAATTATCGAAGATAATAAAGGACACAAATCGATCGTGAGAAAACTTAGATTTAAAATAATGAAGTATATTCCATCAATCTCTATAAAGAGTTTATGGAAATTACTTTGATCATTAGGTAAGTTATACGAATACTGGTAAATTTAACGAGAAAAAAACTGTGGATTGGAAATTTGATCGATAATTATATTATTCAACCATATTTTGTGCAATGAATGCTTTTGGTAGAAAACCTTTTGCGATAATATTTCCATCCTTCCCGTCGTGCATTCTAATGTGGAAGGCTGTTGTTTCCCATTTCATTACAATTAAAATCGATTATTTCTAATTTCACATAAATATCAAATACACCCACGATTAGACAAGTCTTGTGTTTCAGAATTCCTTTTTCAATATGTCGTTAGAATTAGTTCCTTCCATAATCCTTTTCATCATTTTTGCACCAATATAAATAGTTGCTTGACCTTCCGAAGTTTGGTGAATAAAATAGATAAAACATTTTTAAAATGCTGTTACATATAATCAAATTTGCAAGAATAGCTCATCATTCTCATTTTCAGTTTCGCCACAAACAGAGATTCTATACGAACCTAGCATCTACTCAAAATTCATAAAAAAATCTGACCACTTCAAGGCTGGTTATAGTATATAAAACCATTATTTCAAATGTAACGTACTTTCAGATTTCATTCCAATTCTCGTAATCGACTAATTATAAGTTATACCCAGAAATCGTTTATTAGTTTACTCAAAAAGTTACTAACGCAATTTAAAATATTGACTATCCACAATGGCGAACTTTGTCATAGAAACATTCGAACCAGCAATCTCAGAATTGTAATGGGTGTATTTTATACTCCGTCTAGGCCGAAAGTTCCTAAGCATTTGCTACTCTCGAGTTTTCTTAGCATTTTATAAATGTATCAAACAGTGCACCACTCGATGAATCCTTTTCAGGACAAAACGTAGGTAGGTGGATTATCCCTGAAGACGTCTGCTTCGTTTGTTATATAGGTACGCTTATTCGCTCTTATTGTGTGGAAGGAAGTAATATTGATCATCCCTTCTCATCAGACTAGGAGATGGTTTCTACATTACATGACGTATTTATTTTTCTACTATTTGTGTGCACTATGACAATAAACCTACCTAAAGGAGAAATTATTACTAGGAGTATAAAACAAGATTATGACAATTGCTGTTCAGCCTATTTCCCGCTCTTCCTTGGTCATTCCGACCTTTGATAAACTGTCTGAATTCAACTCTGCTAAGTAAGTGGTATAAACCGAATGCGAAGTGCGTGAAAACAGCTATAATAAGCGCTTATTTATCAAGCAGAACAAAGAAAGTTTTCATACCACCGATATCACTGATTTTCACGGATTAGAGAAGTATGTATACCCTATTCATTTCTTTTAGAATTTGCAGTGACAAAAAGCATTTTAGGGGTCTAACACTGTATTTTCATGCTTCCAATGGTATGCCACAATTTATGGAAAGTTAAGACCAATAAAGTCGACGAATCAGGATGGTAAATATCAATACATAAGAAACTTTCTTTCCAATGTGAATATTCATTTAATCATATTTTTATTTTTTAATTAGTCAGTAAAAATTGTATTTTATGTATGTATTACTTCGGATATATAAAATTATTGGGAAAGTAATTTCATTATTCGGATTTCATAATTTTTCCATTATTAGTTCTTTAGCAAGTTACATCCAAACATTTGAGGAGCAGACATCAAACAAAGACAATAATCATCCAGCAGCATATGTTGTAAATTGTTTCTGCTTCAATTTATTGAACAACTAACTGAAAGTACCCGGCTATGCCCGGGTTATGCCAGACGTCTTTGGCGAATAAAATTATGTATTATATGGTAATACAATCATTTCTCCCTTTGCGCACCTCAAAACGTGTATTTCCGTTGAAATCTCGATTTCGAAATTTTTCACGGAAACAATACTTTCTCTATACTGCGTATAATGGAGAAAGTAAAAACTAATTCTGAGATATCTCTGATAGTTATGAATTGGGCCGGGATGATCCATGGAGGTCCGGAGAGAATATGAGCATACGTGAGAGTAATAGGATTTCGAGTTTAACAATGTAATCGGTTGGCAAGGCAACTTCACGTTAAAAACGCTAAATTTTGTCAACATATGATATTAAAACGTTAAATTCGAAAGATTTAGATTCGAAAACGATAAAAGACGATATGAATAAGAAACTGCCTTTATTTGTCTTTAATACAGTACAAGTCCGGAAATCATAGGTCAAATATGTGACTTTTAATTAGCAGAATAAAATAAGGTTGCAGGTCGAATTATCGATTTTTCCATGTTATCTTATGAGAAATGAAATTCATTCTCGGGAATCGAACCCGGGTCGATTTTGGAACAAACTTACAAACATTCTCTTTAATATGTTAGATTAGAAGATAATTCAATTAAAAACAACAAATATTTGGTTTCCATGTAAACAAATTAAAATCGTACACAGAAATTGACACGATATTACGTTAAAAATTTTCCCATATAAATGCATTGAACTCTCAATTTCGGCGACAATGGGAGTTGTCATGGTAACTTATAATGAGTATTGTAATAAAACTGATAAAATCACGTATTTTATTGATTCTAGATGCATTTTTATGCTAATTCGATCAGGATTCGGATTCTGTCTTCAATAAAAATAAACTTTGTTCTTTTCTTCGTAGAACCATTCAAGTCTCAAGTTTGTACCATGTTTCTAAGTAATTTTAAAATTCAAATGAAAAATAAGCTGCACTCGTCCCTATGTTATTCAAATGGAGAAAATGACAAAAAGAAAATATTTCTGTCTGTGTGGGGTGGTTGTGGGGGTTCCCGGGTACCCTATGTTACTCGTAGAGTGATATGAAGTCAATTTCCAAAGTTTGGTTCCGATAGCTCAAAGGGCGTGGGAATGTACAAGGAACAGACAGACGGACAGTTGGACAGACGTTCAATTTTATATATATATAGATATGTTCAAAAATGCTTTCATTAAATTATAAAATCGATGAGACATCTCTCATTATTCGATTAGTTTTTTCTTTGATGCGACTTTTTACAAAAAATTTTACCAGCCATGTTAAGAAAAGTCAAAATTTCAAAGGCTTCACAGGAGAGATTTATCCACCGGTCCCATACTTGATGTACATGTGGGAGTTATTTTCGTTGAACAGATCAGGCAAAGAGACCTTGAATGGAAAGCAGGATTCCGAGAGAGGGAGAGAGAGAAAATAAAAAATGAAGTTAAAAAAATCACATCTCTACCCCTCCCCTTTCGCCTTATCCCTTCCCATTTCTCTCTCTATCCCTCCCCCTTCCTTCTTCTTCCCCTCCCCCTTTTTTTCTCTCTCTCTCCCCGTCCCTTTTTCTATCTCCCCCTCCCTTTTTCCTCTCTACCCTCCCCTTTTCTCTCGCTATCTCTCCCTCGTCCTCTCTCTCTCCCTCTTCCTCTCACTCCCCCCCCTCTCTCTCTCTCTCCGTCCCTCCTCTCTACCCTTCATTCTCCGCCCTCGTCCTAAACCGCTTCGTCAGAACCTCCTCCCCTAATATCTCGCCCCACCCACCCCCACTCAATCCGGCCGTAAAGCGAGAGAGGCCCTCTGTATCTCAGAGGGAAAGAAAGTTGGATAAGGAGATCCATTGCGGCGCCGCGACCATCGGATGCGGATGGCGAAAAGTGCGCTCGCTGTGGCTGCGATCGCGAGATTTAAGGACAGCGGTAGGATGTCGCCGAGAGAGGAAAAGGTCGAAATGGAAAAAGGGAAGAGGTTGAGAGGCAAAGGGTTGGGTTGGATGCCAGTCTAGGGCGTGGCTGGGCAGCCGAGAGATGGCGCCCTATTCGCCTCCCCCCCAATCACCTTCGGCACCCCCTCCGGTCCCTTCCCGTTTAACCACATCTTACCTTCCTCTTCGCGCCTCCGACCCCATCCCCCTCGGCCGCATCTCTCTCGCCCCCGCCCCTTTCCACATCCCACTCGATTTTCGGCAAACACGTCAGCAGCCAACGCCTCGCGCTGCCCACGGCACGGGGAACGAGAGACTAGGCCGCCGCCGCCGCTCATCTTCCCGGACCCGCATCTTTCGCGTGAGGGCCACTAGGAGGAGGGCGGCGTTGAGACCCGCCCAAGGACGCCTTCCGACCGAGCAACAACAGCCACGCGATGAAATACGGCTGAGACCCTTCCGAACCTTCACAACCCTGCAATTATTATCATCGACTTTGGGTTGCAGTGACTCAGGAATCTCTTGCTTTTACGTCCACTTTGATTTACTTCGCGAATCCTATCCAACGTCACGCATTTTACTTCCTCTTTGAGGCCAAACTGCACTGACCTCACGATCGTCTCTCGCTGATCTTTCTGCTCGCTATTTTCTCATCTCACCGACAGATGACCCACGTAATTTCTGTTTACAAGTCGCGGTTTAATAAACCAGATATGTATTTCGGCTACTAAGTAACCGTTTTTGGCATACGTTTCAATATTATTAACTGTGAATAGCTGCAGATTATATCTTGGTTGTCCATTAAATTAACTCGATAATTCACCTATTATTGTTTCAACTTGTTTATATCTCAACGAGGTTGGAAAATTTTCCTTCTACTTGTTACAAGAGAGGGGCAATTAAATGCTTACATCAGTCTATTGTTTATAACACAAAATTATCGAGCTCATCTTCTGGATGAAAAATTCAAAAACAAGCTCTTAAAAAAGTACTTATCTTAGGTACCTCCAATAGCCTCAACTTTCATAAACTTCGGACAATCCATTTGAAGGGATTACCCCTTAAGCTCTAATTTACACGTGTGTGTGTATATATATCTGTGTGTGTGTATATATATGTATATATATATATATATGTATATATATATATATATGTGTGTATGTATATATATATATATGTCAATGCACTGGTGGTGTAATGGTTAGCGTGTCGGCTTTCCGTTACAAAGTTCCGGGGTTGAAACCCCGCGAATGGAGGTTTTTCAAAAAAAAAAACTATCATCGGTGCCTGACAGTAGGCAGCAGTACTGTCAGTATGGTATAGAGCCGAAAACAAATTATGTTGGCTGGATATATATCCAATAGAGCTGTAAGCGTGATCGTACTGCGATGTGGATAGCAAGAGGGAAACTACCACATTAAAATATCCTGGTAATGATTATATGGTTGGACAATATGAGTTCTCTCGGGGTAAAATATTCCGGAGGTAAAATAGTCCCCCAATCGGATCTCCGGGCGGGGACTGCCTTGAGGAAAGCATTTGTCGAAGGTAACTTACGCTTAGGTACATAGAATGTAAAAACCATGAGGAAGGCAGGAAAGCTAGAGAACCTGAAAGAAGAAATGAGAAGAAATAAGATTGATATCATAGGGCTGAGCGAAGCTAGATGGGAAGGAGAAGGACAGTTCGACTAGGAAGAATTCACGGTAGTTTACTCAGGAGGAAATAGTGGGGCAAGGGGAGTAGCTCTGGTACTTAGGAAAGATATGATGAAGAGCGTGACAAAAATAACAGCAACGAACGATAGGTTGATGGCAATAAAGCTAAAAGCAGTCCCAGTGGACATGTTGATAATCCAGGTATATATGCCAACGTCCACTCATGAAGAAGAAGAAATTGAGATGTATGAACAAATTAACGAGATTTACGAAGAAGACGGAAGAGGAAAGGTAAACTGCATAATAATGGGAGATTGGAACAGCATAGTTGGTGAAGGACAAGAAGAAAATGCTGTCGGTCAATACGGACTTAGGAAAAGAAACCGAGGAGGAGAAAAACTGGTAGAATTCTGTGTTAATAATGACTTAGTAGTGACTAATACATGATTCAGAAATCATAAACGAAGGCTGTACACATGGAAAAGCCCAGGAGATAGAATGGGATGCCAAATAGATTACATCCTAGTAAAACAAAGATTCAGGAACAGCATTAAAAATGCTAATCCTTTACCAGGAGCAGACATTGATTCAGACCACATCCTTCTAATAGTCGATGTAACTACAAAGCTGAAACAAATAAGGAAAACGAGAAGAGATAGACAGACTTGGAACCTAGAAAAACTGAAAAAAGGAAAGATGCCTTCAGCACGAAGTTGGAAGATCGCCTTAGAAATTTGGAAAACAAACCGAAGACCGTGGATACAGAATGGGAGGAAGTGAAAGCCAGCATCAAAGATACCTTGAATAAAGAGATTGGGAAACAAGAGAAGAAAATCAGAAAACCATGGATCACTAAGGAAATGCTGGAGAAAATGGATGAGAGAAGAAAATGGAAAAACGTTAACAGTGAAGAAGGTAGAGCCAACTATAGACGCATAAACAATGAGATGAGAAGGGTAACAGATAAAACTAGGGAAAATTGGATAAAAGAAAAATGTGAGGAAATACAACAGATGGAGAAGTTAGGACGATACGATATGATGTACGCTAGGGCACTGGAGTTAGAAGATAAGAAGTCTAATGGGATTCGAGGTAAAGGAATTATTAATAGAGATGGGAAAATAGTCGCAGAACCAAAGGATGTAGCACAGGTATGGGAAGAATACATTAAGGAACTATACAAAAAGCAGGCAGGATCGGTACAAATGGAACTGGAAGAAGAGAATTGCATTTAAAAAGACAACTTGGGACCAAGTATTATGAAAAGCGAAGTAGAAAAGGCGATACAGGAACTAAAGAAAGGAAAAGCTACAGGCAGCGATGGAATACCGGTAGAGGTATTTAATGTCATGGGATCGGAAGGACTAAAAGTGATTACGAAACTAATTAACAAGATTTACAACTCGGGAGAGTGGCCTCAGGATTTCTTAGATGTAACAATGATCCCTCTAAAGAAGAAGCCAAAGGCAATGCAGTGTAAGGACTACAGAACGATATCCCTACTGTCACAAACTTCGAAGATCATCACGAGGATTCTTAATAAATGACCAGAGAAAAGGCCGAAGAAATGCTAGGGGAAGATCAATTCGGCTTCAGAAAAGAACGTGGAACCAGAGATGCTATCGGTGTAGTGAGAATCATATCAGAAAGGGCAATAGAGTACAGCCAAGATTGCTGCGTATGTTTCGTCGACGGCAGAAGGCCTTTGATAGAGTAAATTGGGTACTGCTGATGAGGATGTTAAAGGATATAGGTGTAGACTGGAAAGACAGGAGACTGATCAGGAATCTATATGTGAATCAAGTTGTAAAGGTCAGGTTGGAGAATACGGACACCAGCGGAGTACATATCGGTAGAGAAAAGACAGGGCTGCTGTCTAGCGCCGATTCTATTCAATATATATGGAGAGAGACTAATGCAGGAAGCGTTAGAAGGCACGGTAGATTTCAAAATCGGAGAAAGGATTATAAGAACAGTGAAATAGGCGGATGGTCAAGTACTTCTAGCAAGAAAGGAAAAGTAACTCCAGAAAATGATAAATAGACTAGTGATAACAGGTAGAAAATACGGTATGGAAATTAATACAGAAAAATCCAAGGTTATGCGAATATCAAGTAAAGAAGAAGAAAATTTGAACATAAGTATTGGAGGAAAACAATTAGAACAAGTTTCAGATTATAAATACCTTGGAAGCATCATAACGAGAGAAGCAAAATGTACAGATGAAATCAGGACTACAATAACAAAAGCAAAAGTCGCTTTCAGAAGAAAGAAACTCCTGCTAACGGGAAATATAAAGCAGGAAATCCGCAAGAGGTTGATAAAATGCTATGTATGGAGTATAGCTTTGTATGGAGCAGAAACATGGACGCTAAGGAAAAATGATATTTAATACTTGGAAAGCTTCGAAATGTGGACATGGAGAAGAATGCTGAAGATAAAATGGACAGATAGGGTGAAAAATGAGGAAGTACTACGAAGAATAGGAGAGAAGCGAACGATTATACAGACTATCAGAAAGAGGAAGGCGAACGGGATTGGGCATTACCTGAGGAGAGAGCGCATGATTAAAGAAGTGCTAGAAGGAAAACTGGATGGAGAAAGAGGTAGGAAAAGGTTTCAGCTAGTAGACGACTTGAAAGGGAAAGAGAACTATCAAGACATGAAGAAAACCGCGGAAAATAGGAGTATATGGAGAACCAAGTTTAACCTAGAATAATCACGGACCTGTCAACGGACAGACTACCTATGATGATGATATATATATCCCACACCTCATAGACTCCTATTCTTAAATTTTCACTGTGCTTCCTTCACTCAACACCTAACAAAATATATATAAAAATACCCCTTTGAGCACGGATTACGAAATGCAGTCCCTATTTTTTTCGGTGAGAAAATATTATAATACTGATAAAACTATGGTGTCCAGACGTCCCGGTTTTTTTGATTTGTTGCCATTATGTAAAGTAGTTGGTTCCAAAAATCGAATTATCGAAAGGAAAATTTAACGCAGATACAAAGAGATATGGGGTTTGTTTATTGGCGTCTTATAATTACTACGATTTTTCTTCGCTAAATGTCTCCGGTGTGGCAGTTATGCTTGACGTTAGCAAAAAAAAAAAAAATGGTAGTCTACTATTTTCATTTTGTAGTAACTTACACCGTACGATGCTTCCAGTGCATTTTCGACGTCAGTAGTTGGTTTTATTAAAATGTTGGTAATGCCACTTTTTCGCTCTTCTAATTTCCGTTTGAAAAAATCAACTGCCTCATCAGTTAGTGTAGGATGCCGGGTTTCTAACTGGCGCTGAAGTAGAGATAGTTTGAGCCTATTGTTTGCTAAAACTTCGTCACAAATCACAGACCTTGGTTGTGGACAATCTTGATCCTCAGTAAACGTAAAACCAGACTTTATATAATCATCATTGTACTTTCTTTCCTTACTAATTGATTCTCCAACACTATCATTATTAAGTACGATTCATAAAATTAAATTTTAAAAAGATAAAAATATGACCGAAGAGTATAAAAGGAAATATTCAATGCACGAACTAAATACACAAACATAAAACACAGTAGAACGCGAAAACACAAAGTAAATACTAAAGAAAAACTTCAGTTCGTGGGAGTAAGTTTACACCGTGAGGATAAAACACCAACTGATTTAAGGCATGAAAAGAATGCGAAAGTATCTATGGGATAACTGAAATAGAGCACATTTTGTAGCACACAATAGAGATTTTTCCTATTGTGTGCTACAGTGTGTGCTCAATTTCGGTCCATTACATAACATTGTGTACTTGCTCCGGACCTCTTCCAGAAATCAATTACAAGTTACGTGGATAATTGTCTCAGCGTTCCTCCTTAACCTTTACGTTAACAGTGATAGTTTCAACAAAAGTATCAATTTGTACGTCGTCTCTTTCAATTCCTGTAACTAATCCAGAATTTTACAAAATAGTAGTATAGTGGTTAAAAATATCCTACAAGGACTAAATTAATTGATCAACCTTGGTCGCCATTACGGACTTTTTTGCCACGAACCCCCGATGGATGAAACACATGTTGTAACTTAGGTAATCGAGATGGTAAACTCTCAAATCTCTTACTAGCAGCATCTTGAAATATTCTAGAAGTATTCGTATAATTTCTAACCTATAAACTCGCAGGATACTACCATGATAAAGAACACGTCACATTAGTTAAATTTATTTCAACGCTTTCTTAACAAAAAGAACTTTCCATTCATAAAGTTCTCCCGTGACCGATCTGATTTATATTCACCATTCTGCATATTTTTCTTGTTTCATACTTTAGTAAATAGTTCTTCGTGCCATCGTAATGTCACATGCGATTAATTATGTTGCATTGTTAACACCGCAGAGAATTCAATAAATTCACTCACAAATTATCGTACTTTGCTTTATATTTTCACAGAATGACTCACTCCTTGGCATAACTATGTAGTACATAGTTACTTTGAAATTAGAAATGGAAGTCTGCCAACCAGGGACTAACGATTACTTTCGCTTGATATTAAGCTTAACGTGAATAAATTTACAAGATATTAATTAAATTGAGAAAATTTGGCATCAAAAGCTGACTTAGCACTGTAACAACTAAACTGACGTGTTTAAAAGCCTCTCATCCATCGGATGTTTCTACGTATGTTGAATCAAATGCTTTTTCCTCTCTCCAGCGTTTTCATTTTATCCTTTCAGAATAATGCCGTTCATCACACTGTCTAGTAATCTCTTCTTCAATGTATACTTTTTCCTCGTAAATTCTCTCCTATCTCTTCTCACAACAATATCTCATTTCTCATAACACAGCAGCCATTTCTCTTTCAAGCCTCAGTGAATAAAGAATTTCTCGCCTGTAACAGCATGCGGCACACCGTCGTTTGTTTTCCTCCATTTCAAATTCACTTCTTCTACTTTGCGATAGTCACATTACAAAATCTTTCCTCAAGTACCACTTAATCTTAATAATGGGTTTCTTCTCTTTAACAACTCTCGTCTTCGCATTAAGACTAGGGTTGCCAACTGTAAGACCATGACCCGGAGATTTTGGAGAAACCCCTGTTTTTCCGCTTATATCTATATCTGCAGTTCACCCTGCAAGTCACCGCAATGGTGTATGGCAGGGAGTGCAATAGCACCAAGGAAAAGCGCATAATAATGAATAGTATCACTCTACGTCGGCTGATTTCTTATCGTAACTTCTGTTCTGCTCAGCTATCATCCTAGGGAAAAACGAGCCTTTGTACCTCTCATTGTCAGTCCTACAGGCTATCTCTCTTATTTTTCTGTTATGTATTCACGAGTTTCTAATTAAAATGTATTGTAAATTTTATCAATACATTTTCATTTATCAATTGAAATATTATTTATGTCGTTATGCATAATTAGTGTAAGTAAACGCGTTATTCTCACCTCTTTGCGAGATCAAAATGTATAAAAGTAATTATCTAGGAGAATTTTTTTCAGGTGTTAAAATTTGTATGAAGTCATATTTATTTAAAACTGTAAAAACGACATTATTTACTCGAAATTCGAGGATATCCGATCGCTAATCAAAATATTACGATGAGGTTGCCTTTGGATCCCAAGAAAATGTTATATCGTCCAAGATACCATTTTCCGTTCATTTCAAAGAAAAAACACGTAAAAAGTGCATTTATTCATTAAAATCAACATTTTTCTAAGCAAATGCTCGGTGACTTTTGATATGTTTATGTAAGAGAGAACCACTGCAAAATTTTTAGTTCCACTGCTGACACTGACCCGAAGAAATTGTTGTTAAACCCTGATAATTAAGAAGGGGTTTAGAGACTACGGCGAAATGGACGTTTAAAAGGAAACTCCTTAACCGTAAAATTTTTTACGGTTAAGGAGTTTCCTTTTAAACGTTAAACCCTGAGCCCAGAGAAACATTGCTTCACCGGGAGTCTCCGGGTCAAAACGACCCAGTTGGCAATCCTAAAATTTAAGACCGATGACTATTGAATCTGCTGAGTCTGCACATTCCACAAGCCTATGAACTTCTTTTGTTTCTCTTACCACTCCATAGTTTTCATTTCACTATCATAAAAAATCCCCCGTTTCTAATAATTTTCAAACCGCGCACGCACGCTAAAAAACCTAAGAAAGCCATCAAAACGTGCGTGTCGAGGAAATTATGTCACGGCCGTTTTTAGGTTGAGGCCGATAAACGCGCGGCCGTTGCCTCGCCTCGTTAAAATATCCCCGTGAGTGGGTTATATAGTTTTTCCCCGCCTCTCATCCCATTTCCCGGTCGCCGCCTTTTCCTGCGAACGTGTGTGCTTAGTGAAGGGTGCGTGGGAACGGGGGGAGAGAGGGAGAGAAGGGTCACTCGCGGAGAGATGAGCGAAAGGGATTCGACGCATGCGCACTCCTCCGCCGAGAGGCATCGTCGCGTCGTCCATTTCGCCGCTTTGTCCTCCCCCTCTCTCTCTCTCTACCACTTTCTCCCGCCTCTGCGAGGAGTGTGAGGGAGATCCCTTTATTGGGAGACCGCGGAGGAAACTTCCGCGAGGGATATGAGCCAGAGACACGCCCATCGAACACACAGGCCGCTTATAGGTTTGTAGCAACGGTTTCCAAAACTATATGTCGCAGCGAAATAGTGTGTCGGGGCAAGTTGCCAGGGGTGTCGCCGGAGAAGATGTAAATATATTTTTCACGTATGTGCTAGAAGAGTTACCGCGTTTATCTCCACATAGGTGGCACAAATATCAAGGTTAGGGCGTCGTCAGTTAAATCGGTTTAAAAACTACTGGTTTATAAAAATCTCTTAAGCGATTGGCCCATAGAGGTACTGAATTCGATTTGCAATTGCGTTGCACCTTCGCTCCACTTGCTGAGGGTATTTACAGAAATGATTCGCTGAGCTTATTCCAAGCAAATTGCAACGTGTTAACAAGATTCGATCATAAGGTTATGGGCTGAAGAAAATGCCACTCCCGAATAATTAACATATCACCGACCGTCGCGAATGAACAAAGAGCAAATATAAAACAACAACATAGGGAGGAGCGCTCCAAAGCCAGGGGGAAATGCGTGGGGCGCTTAGCGGATTCAAACAAGATTTTTTTTGGATTTCATTTACGCTGCTAAGAAGATACATATTTTTATCTCCACTAGTACATAGCCTTCAGTGACAATGCTGTAAAATTCAAAGTCAATTGATGCGATGAGTTGTCATGAAATTGCAATACAGCATGGCTAGAGGATTATAAAAACAGCATTTTCCAATTCTATTACTATGCATGTTCAACGGTTTCTGAATTTTGCTTAAACTAAAATTATCTATCTAAGTTTTGATAATAACCCATTATAAAATCTAAACAAAAAATGTGCGACACTCAGAGGGAAAGAATCAATTTCGACTTTTTCTATACAAAATTCTGATAACGCCGTTGTCAACAGGCGTCGGCGAAAAACAAGCAAGAATTCGAGAAACTGAATCCATACGTAGCTCAGTATTATCTATTTATTAACTCCTCATTGAGCTTTGGAGAAAAAACAATGGTCTTATCGATGTTACTTTTGTAGATTCCAGAAAGAAATTCCACAATATATTTCACCATTACTGAATCGCAATGCTAACATAAGACTATGTATTCTGTATTATCCAGAGAGTCGTTAGATGTGTCAGAGATTCTCTTTAGTGAACAAAATGCAGTTATCGGCGGAGTACTTCAGCCTCGGTGAAAGTCGCGCTCGGTTTCCTCAAGAAAGAATCTTACATCTATTATTGTTCTTAGTGTACAGAAATGACACCAGCTCGTTGGTTCTTAGCAAAATTAAGCATACCCTTGGCCAGAGGTCGGCAACGTTTTTCTGTTGGGTGCCACTCTTTATCTATATTTGTAATCCGTGATCCTCCGCGCGTGCCACTCTTAAATTCGTTCCGTCCGTGACGCTTACGAAAAGCGGTTCCTATACTATAAGAAATCCTGAATATAATGAAGTATCATTAAAATACAAAATAAAATTGAAGTAAAAGTGAAATTATTTTATAAATGCATAATTTTCGTAATTATTCTATAAAATATCGTGTCATTTTAAATCTCTTCGCGCGCCACCTTTTGGCACGCGTGCCATAGGTTGACGACCCCTGCCCTAGACGGAACCGTCATGTAAAAAGAGCCAAAACAGTGCTACGACTAGCAATTTCTTCATTATTATCTTGAAGCGATTCCGTATGCTCTATAAAGTAGCAGTTATAAATTCATCAGAATAAAAATCCAGTTATTAACTTCCGGAAATCAAAAACCAAACGATAGATTTCGCAATGAAATACATAATATAGGTCACCGATTACAAAGTGCAGCAGTCAGTGCGGCTACCACGCACCCTTTTTTAATGCGCATGATTATATATCACTGCACTGTAAAAAAATATAATTTGCGTTGTCGAAAAATATCTATGGATGCAATTGTAGCCAAGGCAACTTCTTACAAGAATCACTGGCGCAGATAATCCCACCTACTTTAAGTTAAAAACATCCAGCTCATGCTATTACCAAGACGATAAGAAATACTCTTACGCAGGTGTAAAACAAAAAGTTTGGCGAAACCTGGTAGTACATAAATTATATGAGTGTTTCAAATTCAAAACAAAACTTGCGAAATTTTAAGAAATTAGGTCGGGAGGAAGTTTATAAAATTATCTCAACTGTTTCATCAAAATAAATATCTAAAACTTGCTACAGTGAGACTATCAAAAGATTATAATTCTGAAATATTATTATGCAAAAAACAAAAATAAATGTGGTCATTATTTACCTACAATGAGACATTCGAGATGCTGCATCTAGCAATAAAATATTACCGCGTTAAAACGCTATAATTTCTCTTTTCGTATTTTCGAGAATCAGTAAAATTAACAAGTAAATTAAAGTAAATAACACAGCAAAATGTTTACTACAACTCATAAACCAATATTTATTCACGGCCAAATAAACATGTCTCTTTATATAAGATTAGTAAATTTTACGAAGCCATATTTAATTTTGATTAATGTGAAAACATTTATACAGAATTCTCCATTTCTCGGTTAAAATATTTCAGCAACTCTTTAGTGAAATTTACAGGAATTTCGATCCAAGTTCCGTAACAGAATGCGAGTGTAGAGGGATAACAATCTTCCCACTGCCTCTCTTCCATCGGATATATGGAGCTAGCCTGAAAAGTTTTATTTTTTCTTCCTCTACATTCGTGACGAACTGAAGGTTGGCCGGCCATCCGCCGCTGCCCGCAGTTGCTACCTCATTATTTGCCGCAAAAGATCCAAGGCTTTTAAGAATTCGTGCCTCTAGATCCGGGGTTTGTAATCTTCACGTATCTTTCGTACAGCTATAAGATTTCCTGTTCCAATTCTTATTTCTAACTGGATGGAGCATGTCATTTCCAAGAATTGATACGAATCAAAAAGGGATTTTTTTTAGTCAACCCTATGCAGTTTGCCAGAGTTGGTAATATATCGTTAAAATAAGCAGCCTAACAGTAAATGAGCATAAACTATCACAAATTCTACTCATTTTTTAGATAAATGCGTCACATAATATTCCTATACATCAATGACACTTTGGCAACATTTTTCGCTAATTTAATGTAACACCGTGCTCACCCAATATCCAACATTTTGTGTAAAGGGCGAACAGACAAATGCTCTCTTAAAATAATTTAATTTGAGGTTCGCAATAAAAATTCTTTAAGCTGAATTTGAAATCGCCCTATAAACCACCAATCATACTACGTGTCACTTTCTAAACGATTAAAAAAAAAGTCTGAAATCTTTGAAGAGGAAAATTAACTGGCGAGCGAGAGAGGAGAGAGATAGAAAGAGATAGAAGGGGAGAGAGTGGGAAAGAAGGTATAGATAGAGAAAGAAAGGGAAGAGAGAGAGAGAGATGAGGACGCTGCCTGCGGGAACCGGATTGAGCAGCACTCACGCACGCACACGCGCACTAAACCAACCCATCGACGGTCACTTCTCCAGCACACTGCCAATTTTCACGGCCGCCCAGAAAAAAATAACTTTCCTCGAAGCCCAAACATCCAAGAAAGCTACATTTGGGCCGTCGTCGTTTTACTTTTCTGATTCGGCTATTGTTGTAGAGCCATTTCTCACAGCGCTAGATGAAGTCACATTATCCAAATTATCAAAGATGATATCTTTTCTAAAAACAAAATATTACGCGATAAAAAATTCTCATCTTCGTCTTAGTCGTAAACAGATAACTTCAAGATCTGGGAAGTCTTCCCTTCCAGCTCAACTGGGATAATGGTACCACGAAAGCAGCTGACTGGATACTCACTGAAACTTCAATTAAATGTATGAACATCCAAATAAAGTACGCAACTATACATGGTTTGTTTCTTTCAATTTTTCTGCCTCAAAGATAATAACATTTCAGCAGTTAATGATATATTTCATTCATGTCACTAAAGATTGGATCCGACGGACAATACATTCATAGTTTAACTGATACTAACAACATAATTCGTAGGTTAATAAGAAACCATTAACATTTTAAGATTGCGAATTTAGAAAAAGTTTTTTAAACTGTCGGAAAATTTTTCGTTTCTAAAGATAAATACACTCCTTAGCAAAATGAAAATTTGTATCCATGAATAAATTAGAATCTGTTACACGAAAACGACAATGAGAGAATTCTTCATTACAATGAATAAAATGAGAGAAAATATCACTTGGTATAAGTTCCACTTTATTTATTAAATAAAGTGAAACTTATACCAAGTGATATTTTCTCTCATTTTATTCATTATGGAGTTCCACCAAGTATAGGCTTCTTCCGTTGATTTTTTTTTCGTCATTACAGTTATATTGTACAAAACATTACGGAAAGAACAAGTAATCTATACGCAGCTCTTCTTTCGCGTGGTACATTTTATAAGTTATGATTTCGAGACATAACAAAACTATAAATGATTTTAGGATCTATATTTGTCACGAATGGACATTCTGTCAAGTAACTATAGCGTCATGACAACTACAACAACTAGACCCAACTATATTATGAAGAGACGGCAGTGAACATATGCATGAATATCAGTTATGTTGGCAAAAATAATTCTAATCATATCTAATTGTAAGACCAACATTTTGGTACTGACTCGGGTACAAGTTACGATTTTAAAAGAAGAGACATATTTTCGAGGTCATAAGTACGTATATGTATATTGCATACACCTTAAGTAAGGTTCTAGTGTAATAAGTCACAACCTTTCTTTCGGCATAACGCATCACGCCAATAATTTATCGTTCTCTCCATATTAGGTTCAGGTCCATTCATAGTTAATCGGCCACTGCGTGGTATCCCCAATCAATTGTAGAATTTTTATTTTTCGAGTTATTTCGGACATTTATATGTTAACTACTTGAAACATGCACACTTCGCCATTATATAACGACATCAAAAAGAAAAAATCTGATGGAACCAACATGACTCTCCATATTTGGGGTATAGATATTTAAATTATTATGAATAGCATTATAAAGCAAAATTATTATTTCGTATCGTAAAAGAACACAGTCGTCCTTATTGCCGTAAATTATATTTTTAATGTTTGCAGAATTCACCGCTACATGGTGGTGGCGCTGTATACTGGAAATTTACTAAAAAGTTAAGTATCTCCGAAATGGATGGTTCTATGAAAATTTGTTTCAAACAAAAGTTGGAAGGAATGTCTATATAGACCATTACATTAAAAAGTCTGCGGCGATTAATGGTAACAATAATTATTCAAAAAACCTCATTACTTATATTCTGAAAGATTCATTTTTAATATTTTTTATTTTGAGTTGTTTGTATTAAAAACACGAAATTCTAAGGTTTTTATTTTTTAATGCTCTCCCGCATCCTGATTCCCTTTAAAAATGTAGGAATAGTGATTGAAATGTCGTATTATTGTAGGTAACGGCAATGTGTGAAACATCTCTGACGTTACTGGCCATACGGCTTTCAACTTAATCCTCAGCCTGTAAAACCTCCATTCTTTCAAGGAAAATCGCGGACAATAGAGATGGGCCGATGAAGAGAAGAAGAGCGGCCGAAGAGGAGAAGAGGGAGGAAAGATGTGGCGAGGGGAAGAGGAGATCCTCGAACTCGTTCCTTAACCCCAGGACCAAACAAGGAGCCCCGCCCATAGATCCCTTCCCCTTTCCACGCACCCTCCCCCACCTCCTCCTCCATTTCCTCGCCAACCAACCTCATCCCACACCATCCATCTCTTCTCCTCCCACTCCGAATGCAAAGTCGCTTCTAGGAACCAACTTATCACTCCAGTCGAAGAATAAGTTCCGCTACTAAGCAACATATAAAACTTTCGAATTCTTAATTGCTAATTTTTGCTAAATGAATGCTGTTTCTTAGTATTCGCTCTCCCTACGGTTTTCTGTCGTTATCTCGATTTTATAATGGACTATTTTATGGTGACGGTAACAATGTTTAATGGAAAAGAATTTAATGCCAAAAAGAGAATTATTAAAAGTGATTTACATTTATTTAAAATGTTTTAGCCTTTAGGCATGCTATAAACATTATTTCAGTTTCCCTGCAGATTATTTTTTAAACAGGAAGTTGAATTCTGATATATTCGCGTTACATTAAATAAAAACCACATAAATGCGAATTTATGTGCATTCCTTGGCCTACCCTCTATTGCTTAAAGCAAATAAAACCCCATGAACAGAATACCTCGGCGGAAAAAACACGTTTTTTTAGAAGCATTGTGAAGTTAATGCTTCGTGATTTCGTGAAAGATTTCCTCGGTTCAGGTATTGCCGTCATATTTTACATTTCACCATTCTGACACCCTCTGTACAGTACAAAGAGTTTTAAGAAATAAAAAGAGCATCCTTTTAATTTTCTCAAAAAAGATCGCTAAAACAAAGTGATAAAAAATTGCAACAACTTTTAATCATCCTCGCAATGCAAGTTTTGTTGTTTCACGATGCCTGACATTACTCTTGTGAATTTACTAAATTTACTTGGCATATTTCAGCTCTTTTTTCACGGCCGTATCTTTTTATAGAGCAATAAAAGAAAATTGCTGTAAAAAAATTAACGAAAATTCTATCAATTTCAGATATCCTTTTTTCCATCGTTTCTCTCTTTCTATAATTTACTTGATCATAATTGAGTTAAAATTTTATTTGTTTTATTTTTAATATTTTTACCCATTTACTAATTTTTGTGTGTTAGCAGAAAAATAAATTGATGGAATAAAGTGATCTTAAGATCCTATGCAGACGGGCATAAGCTGTAAATTTGGGAATATTTTTGAAACGGGAGAAAAATACAGTCATGAACCATTTAGTATCTAACATTTTTATATACGTGTTGGCGTATTTTCTCTCCTCTTTCAAAAATATTACCCAAAAAAAATAAATGTTACTTTTTATTAGTAACAAGTATGACTACATTTTAAACTGGCTATTTTGGTTATGTGAATCTCCCATGACTGCACTTACTCTGAGTTACTAGAATTCCACAATAATACGTTTCAATTTGAGAAAAATAATGATTTGAGCCTAACGCATCTTGCGTTTTCAATTTTTTAACTATTTAAGTCCATAAAAAGATAGTTTTTCCTTCGATTTAGCAATTTTTATATTCTGAATTCATATTTTAAATATCAACACCATTACAAACATAACTTCATTAAAACGGCTATTTCGGATCTTATAAAATCTTCTTCATTAAAGATGGCGCAATTCTGAGACTGATTTTTTAAATTGGTATTTGCAGTAATAGTACAAAATCACGATGTGTACATGGCGAATAAAGTATAAGTTTAATGGCTTTATATTAAATATAGAATACTGTTACAAATTATGAATTACTTCATCGCTGTCTCTGATTACATCGTGATATTTCATACTGTCGTTTAGACAAAATGGTTATCACATTTACCGATATTAAATATTTTTTCCATCGTCAACGCTTCCATGACCGTGAGCCATATACACGTATAACCAACTGATTTAAATTGTTGACAAGGTAGTGGGTGTAAGGATGTAAGAAATGGGGAATAAAACCGAAGGAACAAGGTTGTACGGAAGAACATACCGGTACCGAGTGAGGCATGGTTTAGATTGGGAGTGTCGAGATAAGGGACCCAGCGCAAGGTGAACGAAGGGATATTGGAGGAGAGGTTGGTAGGAACAGGGAGATAGGGAGCAGGATGGAGATCGAGGAGGAGGAGAATTAGGGAAGCGAAAAAGGCAGGGAGAGAGGCCTGGAAGGTAGACATCGTCGAAAGAAGAGTGGGAGGTGGAAAGTCTGGATGGGAAGGGGATGGAGGAAGCGAAAGATGGTTGGCGGGTAGGATAGAACTGCGAGGATTGGAAGTATAACGGGGGAGGAGGGATCGACGTGGAAGAAGAACGAGAGAGGATGGGTGTGAAGGAAGGGGAAGACAGGGGGCCGAGCGGGGGATCGTCGCGAAACGTTTATAAAAGGCACCTCGGACTACCTTTGGCAGTCAGAGCCAGTCCTGGCGCGTGGAAGCAGACGGTGAAGTACCTCTCGAGGGTGAAGGTGGGCGGCGAAAACGTCTGCCGAGAAAGCGCAGTGTCTAATTAATCCAGACGAAGCCGTTAGGACGCGTATAGAACGACATAGCTCTTTCAGAGTGTGATTGCATCTAGGTGACTTCAACGGCCGAATCAGCGGTGACTTCAACGCCTGTAAAACGTGCTTTGGAGTTTTGTTTAGGCTGTGATAGAAGAGAGTTGCCGTATCCCAATGGACCATGGCTCGTCGGGAGCACCCAGTACCTTGGACTAGAAGCCCCCGAATGTGTCCTCCACCGCGCCTCCTCCTCTTATTCTCTTTGCCCCTCGTTTTCGCCGCACTTCCGCGCCTGACCTCTGGTGACCTCGATAGCAACAAGACCCCAACTTTCCGTACTTATGAAACGGACGACGCTGTGATTATTGAACGTAAGTCGTGATAGATTTATAATTTAATAAATAATCTCCTAATACTAATTTTGTGAGATTTGCGAAGGCAATGATCGCCTTTGTGAATCTTTTTTTCGTGAAAACAATGAATGAATATTAGCTATTCGCATTCCGTGAGCTTCGATTGAATTAATAAACCTAATATATAATGTGGCTTAAGCTGCTATTATAAGCGGACGATGCTCAGCGGGAAACTTTAAGCATAGTGTATTAATGAATAATTATTCAGATATTTCCACAATATCGTTTATTTTGACAATTTCTTTCAATATTTTATGGAAAATATGCACAGTGAATTGAATTCACGCATTTACTGTTACTGTTTTAAGTAGGAACAAACGCGTTTTTATTTATTTTAATTCGTTATCTTGAATATTCAACGTCAAGAAAACGAAAGACATTTCAATGTAATTTTCCGGAAAATGCGGCAACAATATAATATACACTGCAGAGGAATTAATAGTTAAAAACAACTGCACTAGAAAAAATCTCAACTTCAGCATGCCCTATATTCAGCAAGGTACTGACTGAGTTTTAATGTACATTCCAAGACTACCGTGTACCGCAAGTGTCATATAAAATAATTCAACATGAATTTTGGAGAATTTGTAAACGTATAAGATAGCGTCTCGTCACTTGTGATCCAATTTTCGCATATTAGTACGCGGGAATCTAATTTACTATAACAGCGAAGAAGCTACGCTCATGAATAAGGTCCACTGTCCGGCGTATTTTGATTTCAAAAGTAGGACGTCAATAATCATGTTCACCATATATAATATCTTTTTATTCATATAATTTATTTTGTATTACTCCGCTATATATTGTAATGTTTTACAGAAAAGTAGCACAATGAGATAAATTTTTATTTCTGCTTATAAGTTAAAGGAATTCGACGACAACAAAAAATAAGGCTGCATTGATCGGCATATGATGGAAATCTTAGCTTGATGGCAATAACGGGGATCGTAGCGGTTGAAATGCAGTTGAGTTTCAATTCCTGCAATTGTATATAATTAAGCAACCAGACAAACCGGCTCAGGTTGCAACTTCGCACTCGGTCTTTTTCTATTCAATTATCACAATAAAATTTGTATTCAAAGAAAATACACACCTCTTTGTTTAAATAATAAAGTCTTGATAATATGGTTTGTAAAATATTAAAATTACTAGCCGATACAAATATTTTTCATGATTACATTGTGAGCAAAATAAGTCATAAATTAAACCCATTTAGAATACTATACAGTAATTTTTTGTTGAGTTAATCTAAATGTATTTCATATAAATATGCAAGCATTCACTGAAATCCTCCTTAAGTCGGGAGTGGCGGAAATCCTCTCGTTGTGAATATTGAATACAATTTATCTCGCATTTGCTCAGGGGGATAAAAATTAAAACGAGATGTCTCTATATTACACCAATGACGTATAGGTTTTCTAATTTGTAATTTAGTTACTTTTTTGACTTCTTGGAATATGATGTTCACGCAAGCGTTATATGATAATGATTACAGAAGTATATTAGAAAGATTTTACTTTGTGACACTTGATAGTTATAGCCACCATAAGAGAGTGCATGAATAAAAAGCTGATCAAATGAAGAAACCAGTAAATTGATTCTAGCCAATTTCACTCACATTGTCTTTAAAATGTATTTTCTTCAACGTGTATAACAGCATCCTACGTGCACCCTTATCTCTAAGTAGTCAAGCTCCCCGCACACTGCTGTTCCAATAACAACGATAGTCGGTTTCATTAGGAGGAACTTTGTAGCAGTTAGTAATTCCTTCTCACGCGTACTCATTGTCAGACGGTATCAGACTCATCGAATGCGTACGTCTCTGACAGTGAGTGTGCACCGTATCTTGCTTCAACGTGTAACCATCACTCGGCCGTTGTTTGTATCCCTGTTTAAATGTCAATATCCTCGTCTGAATAGTGGCTATGCGTGAGTAAAGGAGAAGTGGATGACCCAAGGGACTGGCCTCTATTACTTTGTCCTTGATTCTACCGCCGTGGGTCAGTGCCCTTCTCAGTACGAAACGACGCACCAATCGAATGCTGCAATGTCCAAACACCCTCTCAATCGCATCACTACACTGTAAAGTTTTACGAAGGGCTTTTATCTTCACCGATAAATCGGAAACATTCTTACTGGACGAGCACGGTACTTGTTCTCATATAAGCCGACATTTAAAATTTTGTATTAAAATTATCCGAAAACCAATTTAAAATTTTTGGAAGAGTAAATTCAATTAGCTTTTGCAATATTGGGTACAGTTATTAACTTAGATAATATTTAATAAAACATTCCTAGTTTTTCCGAATTACTGCCGCTTTTATTTAATGAGCATTTTGCATCTTTAACGAAGCCAATGTATATTAATTATATAATATAGTGACTGCTGAATAAGGTGTACAAAAAACTTATAAATAAATTGACGGAAGACGGTGGATGCAATTTAATCCTTTAACGTGTTCAAAAAACAAATCTGCTTTTACGTTAATGCTCTGACAAGAATATAGAATGCACTCGAAGGCTGATTCAGTGAGCGCGTGGAGTTAACCTCGGAGCCGTCTGCGGTACGAATGGGATGAGTTGGGTACATAAACAAGAGGCGGCTTGTTGGTAGCGAATGCGACTACGGAAAGGTGAGGAGAAAGTGCGAGAGGGGAGGAGAAAGAGCGAGAGGGGAGGAGAAAGCACGAAGGGAGGAGGGGAGGGGGGAGAAGAGAGAGAGAGGGTAATAGGAGAGCGGTGTCCCGGGCGCGAGTATTGTAAGTCCGCTCAAGGAGCCGCATCCTTACGAGTTCGGGAGCACAAGGCAGGAGATTATGGTAGCAGCATGGAGAGGAAATGAGGGGTTGGAGAGGGTAAGAGGAGAGGGAGAGAGGAGAGGGAGGGAGAGAGGATAGATGAGAAAAGCGTCAAGGAGGGTTAAGGGGAAGCATTGAGAGCGAGGCGGAAAAGAGCCGAAGAGAGGAGTGGGAGTGAGGAGAGCTCGAGTAGGGAGAAAGGCGCAGATGAGGATCGTAAGGGAGCGAAATAGTTGGAATTCTTATTATAACATTCCGCGTGATTCCATTAACAGAATGGCACGAAGAAATTAAAGAGACAAGGTGACGATGTGGATGAAGGAGGTGGGTATAATATGTGGAGGGCGGCGGAAAGGTACGGGAGGGGGGAGAGAGGGGGGGGAGAAAGAGGAGGCGATGCTCTGCTGAGGCGAAGGACACCGTGGAGGCGTGATGGATCGCGGGAGTACCGTCCTTAAAGAGAAGAATTGAGAGTCGCACGTGAAATGCGACAAGTCTGTGAGGTGGCGCATATATGTATACTATGCGTCCAACTGTGGCAATACGAACGGCCAGGAGGACGTAGTTCTCGGTGGTAATGCTGCCAAAAGCTTAAGTAAAGGCGTCTTGCATGCGAAGAAGCGTCATTTTATTTGGCAAAGTAAAATCGATTCGGAGGAGAAATGTATTTTTGCGTGTTCAATTTGTAATATTTCAAATAACATTTGAGCGAAATTAGTGAATGCTTTACGAAAAGATGTACTTTCTTTTCTTCCGCGAGGAAAAATTCTTGATTCTATGGCAGGTAATTTAAGTATTAAATTAATTCTGATTCTAAATAATTAATATCGTTTAACTTGAGTAATATTTTCCTTGTATCGCCGTTAGATTGACTTGCAGGAATTACTTTCTTATAAGGAAAGTATTTGGGAAAATTAAAGTCAAAAATCCATCGCATGATTCTATGGTTTGGAAGAAAGGATCTGTTTCTGAAATAACATTTATGCATCAGTGCTGAACTCCACTTAAAAATGTAATTTTTTACGGAAAACAGATGTAAAAAAATAAATGCAAAATGTTGACATGCCGTGACGTGATTAGCTATGGATCGTAATGGACAATTCCGTTTTGTCGAAAAGAAAATATAAGAATTGCAATTGTATAAATCTCTAAACGATGTCAAGTAAAGTTGAAATGACTGTTGGAATTACAAAAGTTTCTATAATTTTGTCTCATACATCTACACGGATAATCTAAGAAGAGAGAAATGTAATAAGGATATGAATAAGACGATAGTTTTTTGGAGAAGGCCACGGTGGATACTCAACAGCGTGAACACCATTTTACTACATCTATTAGATTTAAAATTGTTAAAAGTATTAAGGCGGCTTTAGAAAAAATAACACCGGTTAAAAAATTCAACAAGCATATTAAACATTCACATATTTCGACTGAACCCATTAAACATTCATTCGATTCGTTTCCACTGAATATCATGTTACTCGAACGCAAGAATGTGAGTCTACAAAATCAAGATAAAACTCGTGCATTAATTTGCCAACCTGTTCGCACTTTTTCTCGTTCAATGCATCAAATATGAAAGAAAACGTGAGAAAACTGGCTGCGCTTCAATCAACTGATCTCCAGTGGGAAAACGGCAGAGTTATCGTAACCTCTACTGCGTTTATACGAGTGCAAAGAAAAACAGAACGACTGCTTTTTGCTCACGTTTCTACGACACAATTTTTGGTCCTTTTTTTCCTTCTTCCGCTGGAATCTCGTCGCGTACAGCCATGGAGCGAGTTTTCTCGCCTCGAAGCGGGCGGAGGGCCGCATAGGGGGAGCCAATGACCTTGAGAGAAACAGAGAGGTAGGTAGAAAAAGGAAAAAGAGAGAGAGAGGGAGGGGGGAGGAGATAAGAAAAAAGAGGTAAATAAAGGAAAACGGATGAAAGGGAAGGAGTGAGCGAAGAGGAGGTGGAAATGGCGAAAGATTTAATGGGAAATGTAGACGAGGAAGCGCAGAAAGGGAGCGAAAGGGTAAAAGGAGGGCGAGAGAAAGAGGAAGCTAGGCGAATACGAAGGGTCGACCGGCAACAACTCAAAACATTCGATCTCCCCTCGACTTCCGCGCCCACTCCTAACCTAACGGGATCTAATCGCCAATCGTCTCTCTCTCCTTCCATCACGTGCGCGCGGAAAAATAAAGGAGCATTTGAAAAAAACGTGGAATGGAACCTACCTCACGTGTTGAGAGTCGTCGGATATGATGACGGCTTCTCCGTTTCAACTCGTAATCAACGGCCTTAGCTTCTTTCTGTGAAAGGCTTTATTGTCGTAAGAGAAGCGCGAAGCAAGACTCCATTCATTCCTTCCTCGAGCATGTACTTGGAATCGAAAGTTTGGAGAGACGGTAATTGAGGGAAAGGAGGAAACGGATTTAAAGAATGCAAATTTCATTCCGTCGGGCGTTTAGTGCATTCTACCCTCACAGGATATTTGCACAATTTTTGTAGCTGTTTCATGGAATATATTTAGTTTCTATGCGTCCCATTTACATATATATATATATACACACACACACACACTATATATATATATATATATATATATATATATATATATATATATATATCATCATCATCATCATCATCATCAGCCTTTTTCAGTCCACTGACGGACGAAGGCCTCCCCCAGACTCTTCCAGTTTTCCCTGTCAACTGCCTCCCTCCTCCAAGTTTGCCCCAAGAACTTAACAAGCTCTCTGTCCCACCTGTCTTTCGGTCTTCTTTTTGGTCTCTTGATGTTTCTTGGGATCCATTCGATGACACTGGACGTCCAACGCTGGTCATTTCTTCTAGCAATGTGGCCTGCCCACTGCCATTTTAACACCTTCACTCTTCTAATCACGTCACAGACTCCCGTCTTCTTTCTTACCCAGTCGTTCCTCTTGCGGTCTCTTCGGGTGATCCCTAACATGCATCTCTCCATGCCCCTCTGTGTTGTTTGCAGGCGCTGTATCATTCTGGCATTCAAGGTCCATGTTTCACAACCATATGTCAGAACAGGCAGAACACATTGGTCATACAGTCTCCTTTTTAGGAAGACTGGAATATTTGATTTAAAGATGTTCGCATTCTTGCCAAAAGCACTCCATGCCATCTTCACTCTCCGGTTGATTTCTCCAAGAAGCGAACCATCAGTAGTGATGAGTTGACCTAAGTAAACATAGCTGGTTACTTCTCCAAGTTCTGCTCCGTTGATATGTATCTTCTCAGAATTTGTGAAGGAGTTGTACATAACCTTTGTTTTATTAAGATTCATCTTAAGTCCAGCTTCTCGGCTTGCTTGCTCAAGCTCTTCAGTTCTTCTAAGGAGCTCTTCTGGGCTTCCTGCGAACAGTATGATATCATCTGCAAAGCGCAGGTGACTCAGATATTCTCCATTTACCTTTATGCCTTTTTCCTCCCAGTCTAGCCTTTTGAATACTTCCTCTAGAGCTGCTGTAAATAACTTAGGGGACATAGTATCTCCTTGTCTCACTCCCTTTTCGGCCTTAAAGGCACTCGTCTCTTCATGCAGCTGGACAGATGTTGTCGCATTTTCGTAGATATTCTTGATCAAGGTTATGTACGTTTCTTCTACTCCTTGTTTCTTTAGTGCACGTAACACCGACGAAGTTCGGACAGAGTCGAATGCTTTCTCGTAGTCGATAAAGCACATACATAGAGGTAATTCATACTCGTTGGTCCGACTGATTACCTCTCTCACGACTTGGATGTGGTCCATCGTGCTATACCCACTGCGAAATCCAGCTTGCTCTCTGGGTTGGGCAGCATCAAGATGGTTTTGAAGGCGCATAGTGAGTATTTTGGTGAATATTTTGTAGACTGTTGGGAGTAGGCTGATCGGTCTGTAGTTATTCAAGTCTTCTTTGGAACCTTTCTTGTGCAGAAGGATAATACATGCGTGGTTCCATGTTTCTGGTATCTTTTTCTTCCTCAGACAGGAATTAAAAATCTTAGCGAGAATTGTTTCCGTATGATTCCCCATTGCTTTGAATACTTCCGCTGTGATACCATCCATTCCAGATGCTTTTCCATTCTTCATACTTCTGATTGCGTGTCTCACCTCTTCCGGAAGGATACCTGGGACCTCTTCGGTGGGCATGTTTGCATCATCATTTACTTCATCATTTCCTAGAGGATCCTCATACAGCTTGGTGTAAAATTCTTGTACCCGTTTCAGGATCAATTTCCTACTATGGGTTATAGAGCCGTCTTCTAGCATCAAGGCCACCAGCTGTCTCTTTCCGATCGAGAGATGTTGCTTCATTTTCTTGTAACTTCTATTGTTTTCTATGGCTTTCTCGATTAGTTCATAATTATATTTTTTCACATCTTCCTTGATGCACTTCCTTATAGTTTTGTTTAGTTCTGCAAAATGGATCATTTCTTTAGGATCATTAGTAATTAACATTTTCCTTCTTTTTTCCATCAGCAGTCTTGTTTTTTCAGTCAACTTTTTCTCTGGCTTTGTTTTAACTGTTCCGCCTATTTCTTCAGCAGTTTCCTTGAGTATCTCTATAAATTGGGATTCAACTTCTTGGTCTTCCAGTGCACTGAATCGATTTTTCAGTTGGAGCTGAAATTCTTCTTTTCGTTCTTTTAGCACCTGCGTGTTGATAATAGACTTAGGCTTCTTCTTTATAAGCTTCTGTCTTTCTAACTTTGAGTTGAATTTTATTCTGCATCTTACCAAGCGATGGTCGCTTCCAGTTTTAAACTGGTTGAGGACAATCGCTTTATTACAAATATGCTTCCCGTGACTTAAATGACGCCCAACATTTTCCTCAAAATTTTTAATCTGCTGGCAAACTTTAGTTCGTATACATTGCTAGTGAAAGCAAAGATCTCATAACTGTTATTATTATTATTTAAAATTAAAATAATACCTAGGCCTGAATTTTCGAGTCATTAAATTGCTGCAAATACAGTTGAAATTCGAATGAAAAAAATAACTCAAAACTCATCTAAATTCTCTACGCTCAAGTCAGGGATCCTAAATGTAAGGCCATTCGTGTTATGGAAACGTCCCAACTAACGTTCTCCCGAAAACATTATATAAGTATTAATGGTATAGTTTTATTCTTTGAATATAATTCTTTGTCTCTATTGACACAACAGAAAATACTATAACTGAAAAATCCTAAAAAGTAGGCAATTAGTCTTCAGTTTTCATAGACCCCCCTCAAAGATTTTAAACACTACATATGATCCGAATGGAGAATTTACTGACATAAGCGACCCACTTAGTAAGTCTGACGGTCCTTGAATTAATAAAATTGCATAAATTATCAGAATTGTCTATTTCTTACATAAAGCTGCATTGGGCTATCAAATATCATTAATGCCTTAATGACGCTTTTAATTTATACCTTAATGATGTATTTTCAAGATAAGCGCTTAACCCATAAGATTTCTCAAGCTCCCACGTTGACTCGTACTTCGCGACTATAACTTGAATCAAATAAATCGTTTTCGTGTTTCTTAGGGAAGGCGAACCTTATAACGAGACATTAAGCATGATAGGCGGCCGATAACAGAGAACCTACGCCAAACGCAGACGGGTAGTTGAGATGCTGTGGGTGATAGAGTAGAAATGCGAAGAGGGAGATAGGAAAGGGGAGGAGATAGGGGGAGGCGAGAGAGAGGCGGGGCCCGCCCTGAAATCAAGGTCGTCTGCCCGTGGGAGGATGCGCGGGAGTGGTTGGGCCGAAAGAGGAAAGGACAGCGAAAAGCGCCGAGTGCCGTAAGAATGGCTAAAAAGCGATATAAGGAGGTGGACATAGAAAGGATTTTGCGATTTGATCGAGATTTTTCGAGATAATTGGAGGCGAAAACGAATTTAGACTACATAAAAATATAAAGAGGAGCCAAATGGCAGAGGAGAGAAGAAATGGCAAAAGGAAAGCGATGTCTTACGCGTATTGCAAGGAGAATGAGGAGAGTGGAGAAGAGCGGCGAAAGCAAGGCCTGGAGGATGGGGATTGGTCGGTGGGAGAAGCTCGTGCTGAGGTGGGCGAAAGAATAGGTTCGTTAACCTTTGGGATACTCTTCGCGAAATGGAGTGGGGCCAAAGGTTTGCCAGGGCAAGAGATTTGGTGGGCAAGAGATTCCGGCGACATGGGATGCGGGAAGGAGGCGACGGTGGCACGCTCCCATTTTTACAAGATCCATTTTATCTACGTACCTATCAAATATTTTGCGGCAATAAATATATTCTTTCGTGGATGTCGTTTACGGCAACTTTTTTATAGTCCTGCTCGCGCTCTCTTGTCCGTTAAAGGGATTTGCGAACAAAAACAAAACGCCATAAAAAGGAAACAGAAGTTATTGCCCTGGTTTATTCGCGAGATATAAATAGGAATTATTATTTATTCGTCCTATAAATATCAACCAAAGCTATAAAACAGGTGTAATTTCTCTCCTCGTCCTTTGTGTTTACCACAAACATTTTTAGAAATAACTCTTTAATAAGGTTGTTTCTTAGGATAACGATGCTTTCGTATTCATTTTGTAATTTAAATACGGTTAGTCCTGTATCCCATCCTCACATACTTTTCTTTTAGTGCTTTCTAACATTAACATTCGCACTGCACGTATTTCTGTGGTTAATAGATCAATTTTACACACACCCGGCGTCGTTTCTCCATTTTTACAACTAATTTATCAATCCTCTTTTTACCATCGACTTTATAGCCCACATTAAGAAGACCATCACAAACTTTCAAGCGGAGCAATCTGACCATGAAATCAGATGGGTTCGAAGTATCTAATTGCATCGCTATCTCCATCTCGTAAGTGTTGAGTTCTTCATGGACACTTAAAACTGCCGTCGTAAAGTCGTCGGAAACTCAATGGAAACGTAGCCGCTCTCGTCTCAACCATCTCCCGCCAACAAACACACCCGGCGGCGGCCTTATGCTAGTTGTCCATTGGATGCGTGTTCGTCCGAACTCAATTCGTCAGAGAACGTGCGAACCATTTCGTACAATTTCGGACGATGAGTGAGTGTCCACTGCCTGCAGTTTACGCGCGAATGGCATTTTCATTTACCAAGATGGAATGTTCTGAACTATTACTTTTAGAAAATTCTTTCCTCGTTAGACGTATGATGGCCAAACGAAGATGGATGAGTGATATTTTATTAAAAAGAAATTCACTAGGGGAATTTCATCACTTATTTAAGGATCTAAAAGATGATGAAGCGAAGTTTTTTTAATTATTTTCGTATTAATCAGGAAACATTTCAATAACAACAGAAAAAAGCAAAGTTCCGGCAGGTTTCTAGAAGGAGGCTATCAACAGGTTCAAACTCGCACGAATACTTAAGAAAATCCCAACAGAATGGGGTCGTTCGCACTTCGCAACTATTCGCCCGAAAACGCACGAATGAAATGGCGTCTAGTGGACGACCTTCAATGTATTTCAATTAGATGGGAATGGTCGCGCGTTTACGCAAGTTTTCTGACGACTTGAGTTCGGACGAACACGCATCCAATGGACGACTAGCCTTAGCTCGTTTCTCGCCACACCGGACTGCAGCGCGTGTCCCTTACCCCGAGGGGACAGCCGCGGACTACGTCGTATCCGTCGATGACCTTGATCTTGATCATTGGTCCGATCGAGTAGAACAGGAGCTACTGGATGGATGCCTACAAAGCTGGAGTCGTAAAGACGAATGGGGGATGTGGAGTGGGAAAGGAGAGAGATAGAGGGAAGTGCGATGGTTTGGGATGGCCGGAGGATATAAGAGAATGGACAGGTGGAAGAGGATGGAGTGAGGCGAGGGAGGGTCGCGCCAAAGGGTCACCACCAAGTTTTGGGCTCCACCCTCCTTGCATCCATCTCCCTTTATCCCTCTCTCTATCGCCCCTCCTCTCTCTCCTTTTCCTCCACCTCCTCTTTCTTCGCAAATGAGAACGTGGCAAAATAGTGGACGCGAAGTAGGTGGGCAGGAGTGAGAGGTGGTTAAACTCTCCAAGGTTGTTTCGGCGAACTTTTCAGCGGATGGGAACCTCTCAAAAAACTCGCCATGGCGATTTCGAGGTCAGCGCTCTTTAAAAAAATAGCGATGTTTCCGATTGGATTATTTTCCTTTAGAAGTGTCGAGCTAGAATTAAACGCGCGCTTTCAGCCTAAAATTCTTTTCGTTACCAGGTAAACAATATTCTTTTAGGAAAATAATAGCCGGCAATAGATGTACGACCAAAGATTGAAGAGCATATTTAAATAACCTTCGGCATCCACAACTTAGTTTTCTGTGTTAAAATAAGACCACATTTATGCTCAATTTTATGCTTATATCGTCACTATCAGTTTTTCCGCGAAAAAACATCACAATGTTTTTCCATCGGAAATACGAATAGAGTTCGATTGAAGTACGAATAGAGTTGCTTAAAGTAAAAATAATGAAGTCTTGAATTTGGTCGTGCTCCTATCCGCGATTGTCGTCGAAGATTTATCGTAGCGCGAGAAATGTTAACTTCTTGAGGTGGGGCTCTATCTTTCAAATATGTTGCCCATTCTCCTACGTAATTCCATCGCAGCCGGGAAAACTATTTTCATGCCCGTGTTTGCATTTTAAAAAAATAATACTTGGAAATTATTAAATGAAATAAATCATATCACTTTTCATATTACTAAGCTGCATATTCGAGCATTTCCTGGTTCTATAAACATATAATTAATCCTAATAACAAAGTTATAACAAACAGAAAATTTAGGGAAATACAGAGAAGACGACCATTTTTAAAAAACACAATTTTGCACAAAAAACATCAGTAAAAATGTGACTTATGCGGCACTACGCTGCTTAATCGTGGAGTCGTGGGCAGAATTTAGCTAAATTCGGCGGACATTCGCAATAAATTCATTAACTTAATCACATTACAAAGTTTACGGAACGTAGACGGAGTCACACTAAGAAAAACACCTCGTGGGGATTCTCCACCGAATATTTAACTAAGCGAGCGTCGAGACAAAGGCTTTTGTTCGCAAGAGACTCGGGTCAACGGTGGGGAGTAGATCCCTTCGTGCCTCCTCCCTCTCATCAACATCTCCACCTAACACGTATAAACACACGCCCTCTCACATTTACGAACCACACGGAGGAGCGGGCAAAGGCTCGTTTGGCTGGGCGTGCGGTAGAACCTTAGTGACTCGTTCGGCGACTGTGGCGACATCACAAGGTCGACGGCTCTGAAGAGCGTTCACACGAGACGCGGGAGACGGAACGGGAGGAGGCGAGAAGGTGGAGAAAGAGAGAGAGCGGAGAGAGAAATGGAGATGAGGGAGGAGTGTTTCGCGAAAGGGGAGATGGAGCGTATTGAGCAGAAAATAGAGGTTGAGAAGAGAGAATGACGGTGGGAGGAAGGAATGGAGTGAAGTTGAGCCAAGGAGTTGGGATTGAACGGCGGGAAATGGAAATCGCTGGAAGCAAGATGGAGAACGAGGGACTCAATGAGTGGAAAGGGGAGAGAGAGGATGAGACGAGGGAATGGGAGGGAAAGGGGCAAAGCTTCTATTGACGTCATGCTAAGTATTTTCCGGATATTTTAGAATGTAAGCTAAAAAGACGGCGAGAGGAGCTTCGCAAAAACATTAAATGTTGCTATTTAGTTTTTTTGATGGGAATGAACTCTTCTTCAGGTAAAAAAGTAGTCGATGCAAAATTTCCTTAACATTTCAAAAGGGTTAATCGTGTATATACGTTTGTTCAATATATTAGTTAAGTGTATTATTGGCATCAAGATAAAAAGAGCAAGTTATTAACGATTCAAAACTACAAACAGTTCAATTAAATATTTTAAAAATAGTACGTGGCGATAAACAAGTTCCTTTGTATCCGACGATGAACCTCTCAGAAAATATAACGTTCAATTATATTGATTTAATTTTACGATTTTTTCCTTTCGACGCTATTTTTATTTTGTGCGAATATTTCCATTGACTCTTTCAGTACAAGTAACCAATACATTAAGAGACATGCAGCGAAGCTCATTTCTTTGACAAAAAGGCGCGTTCAACCTCAATAGATACGTTTACAGTTAGAGGGTGGGGTAAGAGAGGAAGTGCCTTAGAATGGAAGCAAACAAAAACTTTACATGAGAGATGTATGCTAATGTCAAGTTAGGGCATCGAACTGCTTTCTGGAACTCCGCCAGACTGACGAACGCTGAAGTGCTTTGCTGACGCCGATTTCAGTGTCAATTCACAGAAGCGGGAACTTAAGAAAGTAAAAGGTTAACGACAAAATATAAGTCATTTAAGCTTAAGTGGCGAAACCTTTCACGCCCTTAACTGGGACGCAGATGGAATTTCAAGGAAACCATTTACCAAGTACAATTCTCACACTCGCGAATGATTCCAACCGCTACTGCAGCCAAACTAAGGATGCACTCTAAAAGATATTGTATTATTCATATTATTTGTTTTATTACTCTTTTGTGTGAGCCACGTAACTTAAGTCAAAAGAGAGATCTCATAAGTGGTAGATATTTTCGATAGTTTAAAAATACGTAAATTTAATTAATGACACATCCAACTGGATCAAACATCAATTCCACGACATATAAGTTAGAAATGTAATTTCACTTTTAATGATGCTTTCTCGTTGAAAATTATTTAGAATATATACTAATATATGGAAATATAGACTTTTTGAAGCATAGTTCACTTGAGCAGCATATTCTTCATCATTTCCGTTATTTTTTATTTCTTAATCGTTTTTTGTTTTCGCGTATGCAATTGCAAGTGCAAGTTTCAAATGTAATTTTCAAGTTATATTCTTTCAGGAAAACATTATATAATATTATACCATAAATATTTTAAATATTAATAAGATGGAACTTTCATTTGACTATTTCTGGGTTAAATTATTCTAAAATTTCGTAATTAAAATTCAAACACGAATCAAGACTTTTCAATCGAAATTTCTGAGTCAAAATGATAAATTGCAAATAAAAGTAAGCGTATAAATTGGGTCGCTACTCACTTCAATGCCATACCTGAACAAGAAAACAGTTTAAATGTATTAAACAGTTAAGTTTCATAGGTATACATACACGCCTCGCCCTTTTCTAAAAATGATGGTTAAAATGAAGAAAACAATACCCCTCTTGCCCGCAATAATCCCATACCGTTGCTCGCTCCTCGAGGAAGAGGAAGCGTAAAGCGACTCAAGAATTTCTTCGCTTCCTCGATCGCCGGATCTTGATGACCGTGCTGTAAGCTTCGGACATCATGACGGAATCACGCGTGCAAGTGTCGCTCAGGCGCGTGCCGACCCGTGCACCCGTCGCTTTCGCTCGACCCCGAACAAAACGCTTCGAATGCGTGTCCCGTACTTTGATGGGGCACGCCTCGTCTCCGAAGGCGCACGCGGAGCCACGAGAGCATGCAAAGTGGGAGACAAATAGACGAAGAGGGGGAGAGTCTTGAGAGGACGGCTGGAGTGGCCAGAAAAGGAAGGAAACGAACACGTGAGATTCCCTGAAACGGAAGAAATAAAAGAAAGGCAAAAGAGTTCGGATGCAACGACAAGCTAGATGGCCATTCCCATGCGGCTCTCGTACAAGTAGGCGGGGCCTTCTGGAGTGCGAGAAGGCTCTATCTGAGGGAAGAAGTCAGAATAAAGGCGAAGAGAGGAAGAGAGAGAGAGAGAGAGAGAGAGAGAGAGAGAGAGAGAGAGAGAGAGAGAGAGAGAGAGAGAGAGAGAGAAGGGATGTAGAAGTTGAATGATAACTAGGGAACATTACGAATAAGTCTGCACTCGCCGATGCAAAAGAAAATAAAAATCGACCGAGAGTCTTGTTCGCTTCATTTATTTTGCCAAAGGTAGCAAGCCGGCTAGCCATTCAACGATCGGCGGCTATTTGTACCAACAGATGTGATGGAGTGGAGAGCGGTAAAGGGGAAGAAAGAGGGGCCGGGATGGAAGGAGGGAGGGCGGTGGGGTTGGGTGGAGGAGGGTTTCGCGAGGCGGAGTAAAAGGCGGTGGGGTGGGGGAGGGTTTCAAGGGGCGGAGAGCGGAGTAAAAGGCGATGAGAGGTCGGGAAGATAATGAGGAAAGGGGAAGAGAGGGCGAGGACGAAAGAAGGGCAGAGGATCGAAAAGAGAGGAAAGGCGACGCCACCACGGCGGTTGAACGACCTCCGAGAGCATCCCCCTCTTCAGCTCCCACCCCATCTCGTCGTACGACCTCTTCTCGTCGTCTTCTCCTCCCCCTCCATCCACGAACCCATCTCCACCACTTCTCTTCCTCACCCTAATATTCTCTTTCTCTCTCTGCCTAATCTTTCCTTTCCCTCCCGACAAATATTTCTCGCCCCCTTTCCTCTTTTCGTTTATTTACCCCTAAACTCTTACGACGCCTCCTGTAATGGTGAAATATCCTTGGAAGAAGCTTGTAAGGGACCTATTGGCGGAATAATTAACGATTCGCGTCATCCGACGGATTATATTGTCACTGTCTATTACCAACACTTAGCCATGCAACGCAACTGTAGATTCGAATAACATCTTCTTACAGACAAAATAACACTCGGATAAAAATTAGTTTATGGGAAGAAATAAACAACAGACATCACACCAAATGGCATAATGAAGCATTATTGAATGGAGGGAACAACTATCAATTGATGTAAATAGTTTCATTAATTGCACGTATACCATATTTCTAATAACTGTAATTTATCTCATCACACACACACACACACACACACACACACATATATATAGGCATCCCTCGCTAATAGTTGTCTGCGCTAATCATCTCGCTCAACTTGGTAGAGTGGCTAGCGTGTCTTCCTCCCAATGTTTAGGTCGCGGGTTCAAATCGTATTATAGGCAAGAATGTCAAGGATTTTCTATGTAAAAGGTCGTGAGGTCCAAGAGATAAACATATCAAATCGTTATGATCACATTATAACCATGTAATCGGTGACTCCCTCGTGCAATTGGTCGATTCCTGAGCGAGAACGACTACGCGCATTTCAAAATTAAAATTTTTATCATGATTTTTATTTATGATAATCAAACTATTTATGGTGTTATGTTTATTGTATGTTGTTATTTGAGTCCATAGTGACGTAACACCACTTTATAGCATTGCGTCTATGGGAGAATGTTTCGTTATTATAGTCCTTATGTAGCTAATCGTTATGTTTCCTAGGCTCGAGATTTCTATCTTTCCTCCAAATTTAAGTCATTAATGTAATAATGACTTAAATGTGGTTTATAACGAAACCATTGTATTCTACTTGTGTGCAGATCCATTTTTTACTAAAAGTATTTATTAATCATCTCATCTGAAATATATATAACAGTTTGTAAGATATATTTTCAAGCATCCGAAAATACTGTACTGTTTGCATCTGCTATTGTTTGGTTAAACTCGTGAACTATAAAACGTATATTCATTGCGTTTCGAGTCACTTCAATAATTATGACCTATCATTATCATTCGAGGAGGGGGTTGACTCAAATTAAAATGAATATACATTTCTTTGCACCAGAAAAATGTACTAATAGTGGCTTGATATTCATTGTCTACATTTTCTTAGAACCATTGATTTCCAATCATTTTTATTTGAACTGAAATAAGTCAATAAATTGCGGAATCCGCGAGTACGAAAGTTTGGGAGCCACTGATCTAAACCATATCTTGTTTCCGGATAAAGCGTCTGGAAGGTCAAATTTGCTCGCAGGTTATATTACCGACAGTTCTCGTTTATCTATAACAAGGGTCTAAAGTGAAGTTAGGTACTTTATACTATGATGCAGTCCAACTCAAATATATTTTATATATATATATATAACTTTTATAATATATATATTTTTTTTTTATAAAAGTTTTAAATTTCTTAGAATATTTAAAAAATATATGAAATCTGGGCTTCGAAATTGTCCACGGTTTTTTTATTCCTATTTAAAACACTCGCGCCAGCGGTTCTCAATTTCTTTCCATATACCACTCACAAAAGTTTTCATGAATTTCTTTACTATATTATACGCCTCGAAAATGTAATGTAAAAAAATTATTAAGTACCCTTGTTACTGTGACATAAAATTCGTGATAGTATTAAAGATGAATAAAACAAATAATAACAAGGAAGAATTTAAAGAAATTTATTTGATCAAAATAGCAAAAAACGTGTCATCCCCAGAAGTTTCAATACTTTTCGAATATCATTTATAACGCTCCACTAATGGTACGAGTACCACATTTTTTAACTACTATCCTACTCAGTTAAGGCACAGATGTTCTAAACACGGAATGCAGCCCGTGGATTTGGTAAGGTGGCTTCTTGCGGCCAGCATCATTTTAGTTTGAGAACCCTGTTCTAAAACATAGTTTTTAAATATGAATTGACATTATTACTAGCTATCTGCTTATAACCTGTTCTGCAAATTTCATTTTTATTCTGAATTGAAAAATACGTCTCTTGTAAAACCTTGCATTAGACCACGAATCTCTAATTAATTCCTTCATTTACTTCTTGACATATATCACAAAAAACAGAACAAATTCGTACAGCCAAAAACACATTATTTTCTTATATATTTTGCGATGATCCGCCAGAACTCTCTATTTATTTTTACCTACTACTATTTAATCGTAACAATAATAGTACATTCAATACATAAAAGATTTTCATTTTGAACATTTTGGAAGATTCTATTTATAAAAAATCAAAGTATCACAAAGATATAAAAGAGAAACAACATTAGAAATCAAAATAATTTCATGATTAATATAAATAATTTAGTCTGTAATTGCCTTGAACTATAGTTCAATAGGTGTACAAAGTATACCAGTTAACGACGCGAGCTGCCTTTTGGCCTAATTTTAGCATATGAGGCACCAAATTTTAAATACTACAGGTATTATGGCCATAAAACTATGGTAGGTCGTTAGCGAAAATATACAGAAGAAATAGTGCATCAAAATATAAATTATTGTTCACTAAGTTTTTGCAGTCGGGCGTTAGTGAGGGTAACAACATCAAAAGACATGAACAACCTCTTAAAATTGTCCCAATAGCCGCACAACTGTTTCTATCAGTTAAACGTTGTCAATAAGTTTTTGAAAGATAATTAGTATCACTCCGCGTAGGTCGCTCCTAATTGGAAAATACTTTCAAGGGTGGACAAATTAAAATTCGGAGAATACTCCCGCATTCACAAGATCGAGCTAAAGATTTAGAAACATTGCCCGAGCGATAGGTTTCCAAAGAAAGTGTAAGTCTGCATGTATATCAGCTCGCACAAAAGCGCAGACGTAGACGAGGAATGTCGCAAACCGCTTTCATTACAGCTTCGTTTCCGCACCCGCATTAGGAAGGACCGCACGTGCGAGGCGACTCGCGGTCAAAAAGAAACAATGACTCATTCCTTAGCGGAAACTGTAACGGAATTCCAATGAAGTCACCACCCCTTTCCCTCGGCCGCATTGTTAGTAGGTGGCGCCTGGGAGGTTCGCCTCCTGGGATGCTTCAAGTCGAGCGGGAGTGCGTGCAGTCGCGGCGCCCAGGCGGCCGATGGATGGTAGACGAGTCCCGCCCTTTGCCTGAGATACTCGTTAAGTTGGTGTGCGTGCGCTAACAACATGGCAACCCAAGGCCAATGAATTCGTCGAAAAAAAATTTCATACACCACCAACATTCTCTCACATACGCAATTGCAATTCTAGAAGCGTCTCGGAACGTTGAGTATTTAAGTCCTAAATGATTTGTATTGAAATGAATGGCCGAATAGTTTAACTTTGGCCAAAGTAAGCAGTATGAATAAGTCTAACCAGAAGAAGGATGCAAAATTATGAATTGAAAGTTACATGTTCATCCACATTATAGACCAGGGGTGGCCAAACCGCGGCTCGCGAGCCACATGCGGCTCTTTTAACTTAGTATGCGGCTCTTTTAAATTTCCATTCGGAGGTGTGTCAAGATTTTTCACTGCAGAACAAGATGACGTATTGCGACTTGAGACGTGCTGGAAATACTTAAAGGACATGCATTATACCTTAATGGCTTTGAATGTAGATTACGTAAATTAATGAGCACAAATTGCGTGTCATGCAGCTCTCGAACATCTTAAAATTATCGTATGCGGCTCCGAGGGTAGGTAAGTTTGGCCACCGCTGTTATGGACCGATATGATAATTTTTTATCACAGCTTCCATGAAAACATCTTCATTATCTTTGATAACTAGATGGAAGTGATAGAACAAAGAATACTGCAAGATTCGCATCCAATCTTTATTTTGCCGAAAAGAGGTTTCAAAATTATATGTAACCCAGAGAGAGTGAATAACAGACGATGAATAGGATGTTTAAGAGCTAATGGATGAATGTTTTAGACCTCAAGTACATCTTGTGATTTTGTGCTTTGGAAAAGAGTGAAAGACTATTAAAATCAAATATATTACCATGTAAGGCAGAGATGTAATGGCCAACTCAGGCTTTATCTTTGGGGGAGTAATCAAAGATAGTAAACCACTAAAATTAATACAATAAAAAAGTAACATTTATTCAATGTTATTTTTCATTATTTTATTAATTACTTTTGGAGCTCTGAAATCTCGGAGGGATCTACCTTAGCAGAGTAGACAAGTACAAACAAATTTCTCATGCCTTTTATACAATAAATTGACTCTGCTTGTGAGATGCTTTTGGAGCTTAAAGTCAATTAGAATGTTTCATTTTGCCCCATAAAAATGTCTTTGATACAAAAAATCCCTATAATTAGCTATTTAAACAATTATTTTACACTGCATTTTCTAAGGATATACATCTATTTATGCTTGTGGAACTTTTCTAGCTAAACAGGAGCCTAAGAAGATATTCAAAGATAAGTAGGACATTAGAATGAGAGTTAACATGCAACATTGAAAGAAGTGCTGATCAGCATTAGATGACTGATTTTATTGAGATGTAGTATTACAATTCTGAAAGAGTTAATGCAGAAGTTATAAAATGAAGAACGTGTTAAAATGCTGATTTTGCAGCAAATACTTTGAAATATATGTATTTCTATTGCAGTGGTTGAGGAGAGTGAGAAAGAAGAGGGAAGAAGTAGAAAGGAGAGAGGTTTGCTGGATGTAGACAATGGAGTCGACAGCATTCACGCAGGTGACTCTTCATGGGCAACAGGTGCTATACCAATTGGGCCATGTTTCAGTAGTAAGGGTCAACTTGGACGGTGTACTAGTTTCAGACAGTGCTACCCATATTTCAAGCTCCCAGATCTGAACAATTGGGAAACATGGATCCTTGGAATGTATGACACATGTAGCTACTTCTCTGCCACTGGCAGGCAGGTAATAACAGTTTATAATATAATAGTAATAATTACCTATTATTAAAGTATATATTTCTACAAACGCAATTACTTTCATTGTATTTTCCAATTATTACATTATTCATATATGATTATAATGCAAATTATACTTCGAATTCTGTCAGAAACGAGTAGTTTACCCTAAAATTCAATTTCTATTATATTGAAATCCCATTTTTATGAAAGTAGGTTGTTTTGTACAAACAGAAAAAGTGGGTTGGAGAAATATGATGGATCATGATTAAATGTTTGCTTCAAACAATTTCAAAAAATTTCACACATAGTAGATAGATCAAAACAGGAAGTTTTGTATAAAGTTCAACTACACATTTTTCTGGCGTTATTTCAATTTTGCTATTGTTCCATCATAATTATAAGCAAAATTGCAATTATTATGTAATTACAGTCATTTTTAATAACTTTTATATTAACCTCATTCGATATATATATATGTAGGTATATATAGCAGTTTGTAACCACTTTGGCAAGATACAAAATTGAGGCACTTCCAGATATGCTAGACACTTGAAATTTGGTAGGATTATAGGTTTTTGGATACAGCCGAAGGAAAAAATCTGAAACTTTCGAAATTCCCACTTTGAGGGGCAATTTTGGCCCCTTTTTGCCCCATTTTTGGCCCATAAGAAACATTTAAATTGTTGTAGAGGTTTTTATATTTGCACTTTAAAATTACTTCCCGTCAAGATACGAATTCGAGACTTAAACTATCGGATAGGATATATTAGAGTAAATTTATAGTTTTTATAGGAAAAAAGTGGTAATTTTTCTGGGTCCAACAGCTACCTAGGCAACAGGCTTAATGCTTTCATATGTGTAAGATTTTAATGGGAATCAGAGTCTTATATTTCTCCTTTAAAACCTTACTAGCATAATGCCCATTGAAATATCAACGGGAGTAAAGATTCGATCGTTCAAGCTATATATGGATATCAAATTGGCATCAGAAACATTAATTGTATTGAAAGTCATTTCCCCCTCTCACCCTCCCTCCCTTTGTCACCTCCCTCCCTCTCTCTCTCTCATATTAAAAGCAATCAAAGCAAATTTACAAGCATAATGATTGTGTAATAGTACCGATGACTTACCTTTGATATTACTCGTGTTGCGCTTTGTTGATTTGTATACGACAAGAAATGTCTTCAGCCTTGATATCCAGATTAATTGAATATAACACCGCCTCCACCAAATTTGAAGTAACGAATATAATAAATGTTAAAATATAAAAGTAATTTATAAAAATTTATTTTTATACCCATTACTTGTTATATTTTCCACTGCTAGGATATTAGGTCCCAAACTTTACAACTATTATATTTTTACTAGTGTAATGCCCGTTGAAATAGCAACGGAAGAATTATAGATAGATTGATTATTAATATTTGCATTTAAAATAATTATTATCACACTTTTACATATGAAATATTTCATCATATATTACATTTCTAGTGAATATTCTGTTGTCGTTTAGTAAATGCCTTTGGTTTTTATTTTCGGCTATAAAATTCTGTTCTTCTTCTCCCACCTTGTTCTTGTCAATGCTGCATATAAATGTCGGTATGCAAAGACCGGGAAATAATTATATGTATACATATATAACATAGGGAAAATAATTAAATTTCGTGCACTTAACATTATGATTGTCTTAAAATTGTACTCTGTACTTACGAAGAAAGAAAGCTTACTCGAATCCTCAATAATGTTCTCCGTTGTTATGTATTACATATTTAAAATAAAACTCTTTAAAATATTTAAATTAAAAACTAATTAATCAATCAGTGGAATAATTTCTTTGAATACTATCTGAACAAAAACAAATCAATTTATTTCAACATTGTAAACTGTTCCCTTGATGGTTGATTGGATTGTTGTATTGGAGATCCATATTAACAAAAAAATAAACTAATTGTTTATCGTAGAAACTGTTAAAATAGTTTTAAATTGATTTTTGCTTTGAAATATACTTGTCAATTCAGTACATACTGTAAATTCCAATTCCTTTTATAAACACAAATCAATTCATTAAAAGATTCACTGTAGTTTCTTCTAAAATTGCCTGTTAACAGTTTTAAATGTCCTTTCAATTTTAATTTATATTCGTTTCCAAACTTCGGCCATTGTTACGAAATTAATTCAAGGAATAACAATATAAATTCGTAAGCATGTGTGATTTACAAATTTTATTTAAGAATGCTTTTTATGGCGAGATTTCCACAAAATATGCAAATTAAACGTTTAATATGGAATATTTCGAATTGTGGGTGAAAAAAGACGAATGGAATATAAGAAACTTTATAAATTTTTCTTCAAAATGGTTCAAATCTGAAGGTCGTCTGTTAATTTCTTCTAATTTTAATTTCCAAATGAATAAAAGCGTGCACTTCAAAAAATCGCGTTTTACATGTTAAGCAATGGGAAATGGAAATGCCTCTCTTGGAGACGAACCAAGGAATTTTTTCGCGATTTAAATTTGTCATTCTCTGAATAAGTGTTAATCAAGCATCCCTACCAAATTTCGAGTTTCTATCATTAATATTTCTCGAGTTATTAGCGTTTGCATAGCGTAACCAACCAACCAACCAACGGATGACGGCTATTATTATATAAAATAACTGTGAAAATGCCATCATCTAGACCATTTAGGAGAAATTAATAACAAAAGAGAAAAATCAAATTGTTTTTTGATTAGATGATTAAACTTATTAAATCCCTTGAAGTTTAATTTATTTTTGTTTAGGAATATGCAAAACTCATTGTTCACATCAAAAACTACCATTTCTTAAATAAATTATAATCAAAATCTAGCACATTAGTAATGTGCAGCTTGAGAATATATATGAATTGCTCCATTCAAGGACTGAAAGTCTCCATTCTCATTATAGCTTTGCTGCCAGAATGAAATTATTCGCAAATCTTATCTTACCCTATACCCACACAATTATCTGCATGTATGGTGACATGGTGTTAAAGATAAAATATTCATAGAAGAAACAGCAGATGTTGAGGAAAATTGTAATATGCATTTCACTGATATTGTAATTATATTTTAAAAACCTAGCAAAAAAGAACCTCAGGCTAGAATTAGAATGAACCAAAAATTTTCATTATGAAATAAAATAAGATTAAGAGATTCAAAGTATTATACTGATGAAAATGAATATTTCACAGGTTTTTGGAGTATGCTGCACTAATCCCCAATATCCCACACCTAGACCCACACAACCACCTCGTCCAACAAGACCTCCAGCAGGACCTCCTGCACCTCCACCAGGACCTCCTGCCCCTCCACCACCACAAGTCCTGGGTCCTGACCCTAACAATCCCATTCCTCCTAATTGGCCTCCTCCAATACCGACCCATCCCCCAGATCACACTATACCACCACTACCCACCCATCCTCCCTCACCTGGCTGGCCTAAGCCTCCTGGAGCAGTAACCACAACAGAGAAACCAACAACAGTTTCGTGGATCACTACCACAACCAGCAGACCGCCTTATCCAGGATGGCCACCAACTCAAAGGCCAACAACTCAGAGGCCAACAACTCAGAGGCCAACAACCACTACAGAAAGCACTCCAGAAGTTGGTATGTATAACAAATAAAAGTTATTTGGGGATTAAACCCTATTTTATTCAGCTCAATATATTTATATCAAAGGAAATTTTGTATAAGCAAAGGTATGCTGTATTATGTTACAAGTGATGTTTGATCAGAGCAATGAACCGGAGCTTCCAGTAAAAGGGACCCTCAAAACAAAGAAGCATTCCATTAAAAATGATTTGTAGTTTGTCATATTTATTTTTTAAACTCGTTATTTTCTGTAAAATTATTTTTTAAAATTCCAACACATATTTTGAGGAATCCCTGAAGTCATCATAATTTTTCCATTTGTCAGGAGAGTGCAACATGTAATTGTTTTCAATTATCGTAACATTTCTGCTGATATTCATCAATATAATTTAAAACAATTTGTTACCGCCATATCATCATCATTGCAAATATCAATAGAAAGTAAGCTGATTTCTCATTGCAAGGCTGTTATTTTTAACATAAATAATAATATGATGCACCAAAAAGGATTTTTTACTGAGGTCATCAGAAAGTTTGCTACGCCAACAGGTAAGCATTAATTAAAAAAAAGAGGAGTCAATCAATTACCTTCAGGATTTTTATTAAAGGGAAGACTAATAAGAAATGGAATAAGAGATGGTAAGAAGGGCATACTGTAGTTAAGCCTGCTTTTTAAGCAATCAAATGAAAGTAGATGAGGAAAATGATAGAGGGAATATAAAGAGAAATTGTGGTTTTAATTCATAAGCTTCACAGCCAGATGATAGAATGAGGAAAAAACAGGGAATGCATGTAACTGTTTCATACAAGTTTGGTGAACAGCAATTATCCACTGCAAGAAGCTTTTTGAGTTAGAATAATGGAGAAAAAAGAAATATTCTGCATATAATGAAAGTCCTCTGTCAATATCATCTTTCGTATAGTTTTCCAATTCTGTCTTTCCTTTTTTCTGTGTATAATGCTCTTAGAAACCATGGTCGATCAAAAAGGGTCGCTTAAAGGCCATATTTGGACCGTGAGATAGTGAGGCCGTCTAAAGGGATACCTTTACTATGCAATAATTAATGAGGCCAGTGCTGCATTTTGCTGGTCTCTTTTCGAAGGTATTTCTCTACTGGCGCTAGAAAGACCAAGCCATTCATAGAAGTTAACTTTTCATGAGACGAAAAGTTTGAATTATATAAAAATTAATGTTAGTGTTTTCATTGTTATAATTTTTAATGTTACCCATCACATGATGAGTTATTATTCTAGTTAACATTTAGCATATAAGTTCTGTATCCCTTGAAATTAAGCAACATATTGCTTGGCAATGATTTTCTTTGAGAAATTTCTTGTAACAAAAAGTTTATCCTTACTGAAATTTGTTTGGAATACTAAAAATGTATCTCCAGACTCATCAAATAAATCCTTAAGTTTAATCTATCAACATCAACAACCTAACAAAGCCCAGAGTAAACCAAGGTGTTAATTCTTTTCAGGAGGTCACGGAAAACTTCAATGAAATTTGGTAGAGATTTTGGCAAAGTTTCTTATTTTAACCAACTATTTTTATTTTTCAAGCAGCTGAACTATAAAACATATTTTGTATGTTAATTCAACAGTCAACTGAACCACTGAAACAGATTCCTCAATAATGAGATTCAAAAGATTCATATCCTTGAATGTAGACAGATCTGCTTGAGTGTATTCGCTAAATGATTTACAGTTATTGAAAAGTAGACCTATGTTGAAAACTAAGCCTCTTATTAAATTTTAGTACTTCAAAACATTGATAATTTCTTAAGATTTTTACTATTGATACCATCAAAATCTTGAAAAAATGAAGATTTTTCTGAATTTTCTATAATATGTACATTAAAACTAGTAATTCCACAAGAATTGTCTTTCCTTTGATGAACTGGCTTCATAACATAACAAAAACCTGCTGAAAGCACTAGCTTCTCTAATGTGGCAGATGGTGAAATTTTGGGACTCAGGACTGATGTTATATCAGGACCCTTAAACTATAGTCATGGGCGCCCGCAGTAAGGGGCAAGAGGGGGCACTTGCCCCCCCCCCCCCCCCACATTTCCCAAAAAATTTTACATATGGTATTTTAAAGTTTATGCTGGCACAAGCAGAGCTGACAGATCGTGATGTCAGCGGTTTGAATGTACCGGGCCCTGCATTTTCTAAAAATATTTCTTTTATTTGCGGCTGAGCGAAAATCTGCTGAAGTGTGGCTGCAAGTAAATGTTTTGAGTGCAATAAAACTCCCATACTCCTTCTGTTGAAACTGCATTTCCGAATGTTGATTGTAAGAAATATAAGGACTGCAGATGACTGGATGTAATTCTCCTGATATTTTTGTTGCCATTTGGGTTCTGTATAATCAATAGTAAAGGAACAAGTAATCCGAGCACTTGCTGAGAGGCTTCCCGGAAACCCATTCGCAAAACGGAAGAAGAAAAGACGGAACACTAAAGTAATTATTTGTTCTCCAGCACTATTCCAAGTGCCCTATGCTGGAATATAAAGTAGCAGAGATATCAGTCTTTGAAACTTTAGCAGAGCAGTACTGCAAGCAAGCGCACAGCCAGTGGAGGAGGGAGTTTTACTTCTACTGTGCGAATGAGAATAACAAATAAGCGAATATTTCAAATATAAACGAAAAGAATGGTTCTGATCCAATGTAGGCAATCTACTTTTATCTATAAGGAAAAAACCTACATCGCTGAGTAATTTGGAATCTTTCGATATCTATCGCGGCAACTAACTCGCGTTGCTAATAACATTAGATGTAATATTTTATGGAGAATTTTAGAAACAAACATTTTATCTGCGGTGTGCAATACTACTCCCCTAAAACAAAAAGCAGGCCCTGCTTAAAAACATCAATTTAAAAAACGGTGTTTTTTGCTATATTTGTGTAAGTAGCCCCTGCGAGGTGAGCAACCAATGCTAATGGGTAGGCATTTTCCCCCCCCTGAAAAAATTTCTGCGGGCGCCCATGACTATAGTACAGAATTTTTTGTTTAAAATAACTTTATTAAGCCAATAGTTTATTAAATTATCACAGCCAATTTAACTGCATTAGTACATCATCAGCTGACTGGTAAGTTTTGTAAATTTAGTAACTGTATGGCCTGACAAAGTTATTTTAAACAAATTTTTTCTGTATGAATAACCAGTTCTACAAAGTTATGCCTACAATGGTAAATCACATAGATATAACTAAACATAGGAAGTAAAATTGTTGAGAAAAGTTGGTCCTTTAACTGATTAGTATTTTTCACATTAGACATTTTTTTTTATTTTTACATTTTTGTGAAAACCCACTGCTGTGACCCTGTTTACTCACAAATAGATCCACCCCCACTCCTTTACCCTTCTATAAGCTTCTGCTAATTTACAGTACATTGTTGATGAACAATCAAACCTTTCATAAACCCACAAATTTACTTTAACAATTTATTTTTCAAATTTTGATAGCATTTATTTAGAAATTTTAATAATGCATAAAATATTTCTTTTTAGTTCCCATTCAAGTAGCTAATTGTGGAGCTAAAAATGGCTCACCTGATCAACAGAAGATAGTTGGAGGGCAACCTGCAGACCTGGGAGAATGGCCTTGGATTGTGAGTAAATTTTGTCCAATAAATACATATTATATCCATACCATCAACCATGATGCACAGGAATTAAATTCCTAAGCTTGTTTTATCAATCAAACACCTGCATTTTGAGCAAATTGCCCAGATTTGTAAAGAACACAAGCAAGCATTAAAAATTATGAAAAATTCAAATAATTTTTACTCCAAACATTTCCACATAAATTCAAAAATAATAACTACGTAGAGAAAAAAGCTTAAATAAATACGCTATAATATTTAAATATAATTGGAAAATTGTTTACCTATGCCTTAATAATTTAAAACTATTTGTTCTTGTTCAGGGAAATGCAATCAGTTTACTCAATAGCTACCATTTCATTTCTTTTCAGGCAGCTTTATTCAATGGTGGACGGCAGTTCTGTGGTGGCTCTCTGATTGACAGCACTCACATTCTTTCAGCTGCTCACTGTATTGCGCAGTAAGTTAAATGCACAGATAATCAGTAGCGTACACAGGATTCTCTCAAGTGGGGGGTCTGAAATATTTGACAAGCACAAAGGTTGTATGCAAGTCATATCAATGTCACATATTGCATTATTCATCATATTTAAGTTAAAAACAAAGGGGAAAAATTGTCTCCTATTACCAGTGTCGTAACTAGGATATGGTGAAGGTGGCATTTGCCATAGCACCGCATGCAAAAGGTGCCAAACGTTCCTGAAAACAGTGCGAAAAGTGCATTTTCCATTGAATAAGTATTATTTTAATACTCAAACTTTAATTTATATATAATAATAATGCTACTATTCTTTATTAAAACTCAGAAAAAATGATATCATACATGTTTACTAAAATTTGGCCATAGGCACCATATTGCCTAGGTATCTCTCTGGCTATTACTTTCTGATGGTGCCCATGAGCCCAAATTTAAAATTACAATGTTTCCACAGTTTAGAAAAATCACAATTTTCCAAGGGGGAGGAAGGGGGAGTGGTCCTTACCTGGTGGAGCCCCCGTGTGTGCGCCACTGCAAATAATTAGTATTAACAAGAACTTAAGGAAAAAGCTCTCTAAGTCTAAATAATATTTTATATAAACCTATTTAAAATGTAAAGATAATCAGTTCACAGTGACTTTTTTGAAATTCAATAAGCTCTTTTCCATAAGTAGATACAATTTGCATATCATCTATAGTTAAAGTTTGAAATTCAATATTAGCAAAGCAAATCAAGTATTTTCTAGTAGGTTACAATTCTCTGTAAAAATTTTAACAGTGAATGTTTTAATTTAATAATGAGATTAATTTCTGTTTACAGCATGAGTTCCTGGGATGTGTCTCGGCTCACTGTTCGACTTGGAGACCATAACATTAAAAGCAACTCTGAAACTCGTCACATAGAGAAGAAAGTCAAGCGCCTAGTGAGACATAGAGGATTTGACTCTCGTACCTTGGTAAGTACTTACATATGTCCCTCAGCACAACATGGTTTAAGTTTACAGGTGACTTATCCCAAAATATAATCGATATAGGTTGTAAAAAAATTTCTCTGCTGTATTTTCCTAAAGTAAATAAAATTATCTTCAGAAATATTATGCGTATGTACTTGCATCAAATTCCTCTAATTATAAAAACCTTTTTTTTTAATGGCAATTGAACTATAATTTAATATGGATTGCCTGGTAATGTAAAATAATGTTTAATCATGCCAAATGCTGAAATTTATAAGAAATATATTACCGACATTTAACTGAAACCGTTTTTCTATAACCATGACCTGATATAAGATCTTCTATTAGTTAAGTTATTAACAAAAATCAATTGAACCGTTAAAAAAATTGTAGATGAAAATGCAACTATATCTCTGCATTTTGTAATGTTACCAATGTATAGTTTTAAGTACAAAGAGTTTTAACCTCCAGTGCTATGGAGTAGTGCTGTAACTAGGGTATGGCAAAGGTGGCATTTACCATAGATGCCAAACGTTCCCACAAAAAGTGCAAAAAGTTCCCATAAATAACTATTTTTTAAATACTTTATAATAAAAACGCTATTATTCTTTATCAAAACAAAGATTAAAAGGACTGGATAATTATTAAAACGATAAATGTATAATAAAACAAATTTAATAAAACTTTAACAGATTCCACACAATTTAAAAAATACGATCGGTTTCTCTCCTATTCCCATTTACTTCCCCCTCCCCCAACCACCCCTCCTTCCACCCACCCATCCCCATTGGTATATATAAGCCTTTCTTAGAATTAATTGGTACCTGATGATGGTGATTATTCACCGAAACCAGTTGTGTTAAATTGTGTGGAATCTGTTAAAGTTTTATTAAATTTGTTTTGTTATGCATTCATCGTTTTAATAATTCATCCTATCCTTTAATGATGGAATTCCACAAAGTCTTGACCTATTCTATTAATTTTATAGAAAAATTATCCTACATAACTAAGGTGTTTCCTGAAATGTGGCCATATGTGCCATATCACCAAGGTATGTCTCACAAGGGGAAGGCACTACTGACCCCCAACCGATTTGGCTGAAACTTCGTTGAGATAATGTCCATGACGTCCGATTAACGAAAATATATACATATCAGGGCCAATACCCAGCCGTTTTTATTTTATTAATAAAAATAAGTTATTATTTCCCTAGTCACTGCTTAACTACCGTACACGGTAAATGATCTCGTAGATAACGGTGTTGGAGGAGTGTCTAGTGCGCTTGGCTGTAAATCTGAAGATCTGATGTTCGAGTACTTGTCCCGAAACTTTTTTTCATTTTTTCCCGCATTTTCACTTTCATCATTTAAAGTATTTATTACCTAATTTCCTAATATTGCTTTAAGTTTAAATATCCATTTATTTCTAAATAAAATTCCTAATCACAATGATAGTATATGTAACTATAAGCTAACTCTATTTCCTCATACCCGTGCATTTCGTCGACTTCATCGGGCCCCATCAGATCGTAATCTTCATGGAAGTTCATCTCGCCAAGCATATCCACAACACGTGTATAAATTTCTTGGGCCATTACAACACTACGGCCACATTCACTTTCAGGAACTTCTTTATCCGACATCAATCCATTTTTTCAGAGGAGTTTCATGAATCTTTCGCTGTTTCATCGTCCAAAGGAGGAGACGTAAAAGATGTAACATTTTTGCTCGTTACAGGATTCCCCGCTGAAGATGTTGAAGCAGTATATTCCATTTTTGAATCAGCAAAAACTGTAGTATGTTAGAAATACACTTCGAAACACACTAGTTAAAATGCTCACAATGCTCTGATGAAAGAAGTAACACTGATCTTGTAGCACTTGAGATCGCTCCTATCTGATCCTTTTCCAAATGCTTTCAAAGAATTTTTCGACAATGTCATGGTTGTGAAACAATACGTGCAAGACAATAAGTTTCTTTTCATTGTTTAATCATGGGGAGGACAATAATAAATCGCTTTACAATGAAAAATTTATTAACGAGGAAAACCAACCGCTATGTACGCTACAAATAATTCTTCATAAATGCACATCAGTATATTAAAAATATTAACTATTAAAAAATAAAAATATATAGCGTTATTAAGAAATAAGCATTTAAAATGAAAGTGAAAATGTGGGAAAAAATGAAAAATAATTTCGGAACAAGGACTCGAACAACATACCTTGACATTTACAGCCAAGCGCATTAACGGCTATGCTAGCGCCGCCTATGAAAAGCAACGTTACCGTGTATGGTAGCTAAGCAGTGACTAGGGAAATAATAACTTATTTTTATTAATAAAATAAAAACGGCTGGGTATTGGCCCTGATATGTATATATTTTCGTTAATCGGACGTCATGGACATTATCTCTACGAAGTTTCAGCCAAATCGGTTGGGGGTCAGTAGTGCCTTCCCCTTGTCAGATACTGAGCTACAATAGGGCAAAGGTTTAAGCCTTCTCTTTCCGTTCAAACTCACTTCTTTTAAGTGCGCTTTACTAGTGTTTGGCAACTAACCAGTTTATCCCTAAATATTTTTGTTCTTCTAGATATTATTTTAAACAAAAAAAGGAATGCAGGGATATTATAGCATTTAATGTTTTAAAGGCATTCAGCATTTAATTTCTGTAGTTTTTCAGTTGGAGAAGATGAAAGTTATTGTCATGAACAAGAAGTACAATGTGCCACTGCTGTCAAAGGGGGATTACATTCTTGGAGAACACCACAGACACCAAAGCCAAAAAGGGATTACATACTTTTAGGAACAACACTGTTACTTTTCAATATTTCTAATGAGTCCAATTATTTATATTAACTTATTACCTGTAACACATGCTTATTGTTTTCACGACATGAGAATAAAAATGTTAGCTTTTACAGAAAAGACTAACATTGCCTAATTGGAATTTGTTCAGAATTAAGAGACGAGTAAAATATTCTTAAATAATTAACTCTCTATGGTATGTGAGGCTATCTATCACAAGTCAAATAATAATTTCAACAATTTATATAGAAAAGTGAAAAGAAATTTTCTATCAATAAGGAACCAGCATGGCTGCACTATTACTTATATTTTATCAAAATAGTATACAGCTGGAATAAATGGAAGGCACTGTGTTACTTGTGAGGGAATAAATGGGGAATAGCCTAGCCAGAGGGCATTTCCAGATTGAGAGCATATTTAAGTGATTGTTAGTGCAGCATCAACCCAAAGAGTTTCCTTTAAACAAAAGGAGTAGACATCAGCTCTTACAATTTTTTCATTTGGTTGAACTTAAGACTCAAAAACCTCAAACTCCACCTATAGATGAAATAGAATGAATTTGTTTTTATCAAAGTATTTCAGATGGATAATGATTGAAATTTTTCTTTTATTTGTAGTACAATGATGTTGCAATTTTGACTTTGGATTCTCCTGTAACATTCAGTCGAAATGTAAAGCCAATTTGTCTTCCTTCTGGAAATTCTAAATATGCTGGGCAGACAGCAACTGTGATTGGTTGGGGAAGTTTAAGAGAGAGTAAGTTGTAATTAATGAATGATATAGCTATCATGTTAAGTTATTTCAAGTACCTCAGTAAAAGAATTTCATTTATCAACTTTAGGTGGACCTCAGCCAGCAGTTCTTCAGGAAGTTCACATTCCCATTTGGACAAACCAAGAATGTAAACTAAAGTATGGCAATGCAGCCCCTGGAGGAATAGTAGAACATTTCCTCTGTGCTGGAGAAGCCTCAATGGATTCGTGCAGTGTAAGTACAGTACCAGACCCCTTATCCGGCAAGCATGGGACGAGACATTTGCTGGATTTGGGCATTTTCCGTATTTTGGGTCCTTAATTTAGTACATACCGCATATACTCAAGTATTTTGCGACCCCGCATAATTTACAACCCCTTATTCTTTGCCTCAAAATTTTGTTTTTATCCTGTGTGTCGTGTAATGTGCGAGTTGGAATTTTTGTGCATTTCCCTGTAACAGAACAGCAAACCAAACCTTGCAACAAATGGATGCTGGGCACAGTGTTGCAAATCGTTGTTTGCCTGTTTTCCTCCAGTATCCATTCTGTTTCCGAGTAGACATGACTTCTCTTCAAGTCATCTTTTCGTGACATTCATTAGCTGAGAAGTGGACTTCAGTTTCTTAAATCTACATACATAATAATAATAAGTTACCATATATCTTCGAGTATAAGTCGAGAAATTTCTTCCTTTTTTAAGCCGATCAAACCCTACTTTCGACTTATATTCGAGTCGCAAACTAGCTGGACATTTTTCTGGGTCAGTAATTAAACATGATTGTCGAAAAACAACATTTGACTGACTAGAAGCGCATTAGTATGAAAAATTCATGCTAACTAGCAGAAAATGCGAAGGTGAATTATACAGCATCACCGTACTTACATAGTTTGAAAGGAAAACTTAAAATTTATATTTTATCTTTAAAAAAAACCTGCCCAAATGAGTGGATTGAAGAGAAGAATCAATTCAGTACTCAAGCGTTGGTTTTTTTATTTTGATCCTGAATTCAAATTGTTACACACCGTTCCATTTCTTCAAAGACGGCATTTTGTTTTTTACTTATAATCACGGACTGAAATGATCCCCTATTTCTGATCTATGTACCGTATCTGCCCGAATACAAGCTGATGTTTTTTGTCAAAATCTATCATGAAAAAATCACCCCTCGGCTTAAATGCGAGTCCGAGGAAAATTTGGGTTATGGTTAATCTCGAAGTCTCTCATTGCCTTTGCATTCAAATGATAGTACTATATTTTTCGTAAAGTAAATATTTGACCTACGATGAATATATATAAAAATATCTTGGCGAGATCGCTTGCGTAAATTGACGATTACACAAAATGCGTTGACGGCTTTGAATGCTCAACTGTTTGAATTTCGGTAAAACTTTATATGGAACGTGTATAATTATAAAAATTCAGTTTCTTAAGGCAATGTATATGCTAATTTCATTGGAAATAGACTTGGATGAAAAAATATCTTGGCGAGATCGGTTGCGTAAATTGACGAATATGCAAAATGCGTTGACGGCTTTGAATGCTCAACTGTTTGAATTTCGGTAAAACTTTACATGGAACATGTATAATTATAAAAATGCAATTTCTTAAGGCAATGTAAATGCTAATTTCATTGGAAATAGACTTGGATGAAAAATTTCTTGGCGAGATCGCTGTTACTATATTTGACCTTTTGTGAAAATGAAGATGAATGAAATTATTGTCACTGAATGTGGAACATTATTCAACAATGCAAAATTATCAATTGGAGTAATATTTCAAAATGTCAACAACTAAACCATTTCCCACTCATTTCTTCGATCTCAAATAATGTATTCTAAGCCGTGCATGAATGCCCAGCACGCTTCAGCATAAAATCTACGAAATTTATGTTTTTGCCAAAAAATTGTGGAAATTTTTGGGGGGTCGGCTTCTATTCGGGCAGATACGGTATTATGTCCATTTTAGTTTCCATCGAAAGCACTCAACGTTTTTTTACTGCTTTTAGCACTTTCACGAACACTACATTTACAATTGTTTTCCATATTTCAAGGGTAATAAAAAACAATACGTATATAAACACGTATGGTTTCGAATACAAACGGCAAATGACGTGTTGACAAGTTTATGTGTTCTTACTGTGACCGATGTTCGTAAGTGCGTGAGGATGCGTTCATAAATGAAGTGCGAGGCGCAATTCATTGGTATGTGGAATGTTCATAAATACAAATTGTTTGTTTCCTGCATGTTCGTAAGTACAGGTTCACCTGCATATATATTAATTTTTTGTAAATTACAAAATTATCTTATTTTCATTTTCTTTGCTTCGACTTATATTCAAGTCTTGGATTTTAGATGCTTTTTTAGGCTAAAAAGTACATTTCGACTTATACTCAAAGATACACAGTACTTAAAAATTAGAAGTTCGTGAGGCAAGACCTCAGATCGAGGTTACAGGTTAGAAATATGTTCAAAACAAGAGATGATTTCACTGTTTCAAGAACATACCCCCAAATTTTTGTCTAAAAAATAGGTTCCAAAAAGTCACAAATTACGCGAGTATATACGGTACTTGTAATATATCGATGGAGTATAAAATTAAATTTCACTTTATATCGAATTCTAACACAAAACAATTAAATTTGTTCAGATAAATCAAGGCATCTTTATCATTGAAAATTATTATTACCCAAAAGTATGTTGTTTTCTAGAATGAATCCTTCCTGTCTGTATAGGCAGTTAAAAAACCATCACACATTTCAGCTATATATTATTTGTATTAGCTCATTCTTACTCTTGAATTATCATTTTCAATTCACTATCTTACATAAATTTCAATGCTTTTAAATGAGAGCTGATCTCACATGCTATCTAGAAAATGAATCAACCACATCCAATATTTATTTTAATTAAAAATTCTCAAAATAATTTCAAACACTAGACTTTATTTTATTTAAATATAAAAATTTCGCAAATAAAACTTTGAAAACAGAAATAATTTTTCATTTCAACATTTTAGTCATAAACCGCAGCAAAGCCACGAAATTTTGCTGGGACAGTTATTCTGTAAACTCATCCAAAGAACAGTTATCCTCAGAATGGATATGCGAAGTGGTAACTATTGTATAGGCAAAGGCTGAAGAAGTTGAAGGTTGAGGCTCTGTTGAAACCTTCTTGAACATGTCCTTCAGAGTCTGTTGTTTCATATGTTTTGGTCTCTCTTTCTGGAACACTTCTTGTATTTTGTAAACCCACATAATATGCTGCTCTGTCATAAAACTCTTCTGTTCCATTCCATGAATTAGTTCTTCTGTTAATTGTATACATCTATCAATGGGTACTTTTTCCTTTTCATTCAACACTTCATCATCCCCTTCAGTACCTCTCCCATTCATTTTATTATGATTCATAACCATATTGCAAATTTCATTATCTGTAAGTTGGAGGTAAACTGGAGCACCATTGTCAATGTTTAAATAATCTTCAATAGCTTCTTTATCTACCAATTTTGCTGTATCACATGACAACATTTTTGCAAATGCCATTAAGTCCAACAATTTCACTTTCTTCAGAAGAAAGAAAACCTTCAAAATTGGGTTCAGTTTCATTATCATCATTTAGAAATTTGGTGGATGGCCATAACTGTGCCATCCATTCAACAAAGTAATCTGGGAAACATTGTCCCAAGCCTTTGCAACACTCCAAATAACATCCTTTATGTTAAATTCTTTTTGGAATTGGGTCACTCTTGTTATTCCTTTGTGACACGCTATAAGTATTTTTTGCATGAATTCAGCCTTGTATCTAGTTTTCAATGCCTGAAGAATGCCTCGGTCCATTGGTTGGATAAGCAATGTACAGTTAGGAGGCAAATAAATACCATAACTATTGTCTTTAATGAGCAACTCAGCATCAAGAGTGTGCAGCACAATTATAAAGAAGTAATATAATTTTGCAATCCACAGGAAGACCTACAGACTGACAGTGAGCCCTGGCTTCAAGAAGAAAATGGTTCTCGAACCAATCAAGAAAAATTTGCTATGTCATCCATGCACACTCGTTAGCCTTATAAACAACTGGAAATACCCTGATCCCCTTGAAAGCCTAGGATTCTGGCTCTTGGCAATAATGAGCAATTTGCACTTCTGGGTTTCTGCTGCATTTGAACACCCCAATATAGTAAGCCATTCCTTGGAATCTTTGAATCCCGTTATTGCTGACTCACCCGCCGTTACTTGTTTTTCTGGGAATATATCGCCAAAACAATGCCGACTCGTCTGCATTGTACACCTGTTCTGTTGTTAAACCCTCTCTCAATATCATTGAAGAAAATTCTTCCAAATATTCCTCTGCGGCTTCATGATCAGCTGCCTCTTTCTTTAGTAAGACTTTATCCACGTCAATTGACTTTGACTTTTCTGTTGTTCATTACCTTTGGAACATCACATTCTGCGTAAAATTTCATTAATTGACTCTTTTGCTTCTTCAAGTCATAAACAGTCGAACTAACACCATACTCATTGAACAATGTTTCTACCGAAGCACCTTTCTCTAAATGCTGTAACAATTCCACTTCCTTCTTAATACTAAATGTTAAGTGCTTCCTCTTTGCATTTACGATAACCACGAGTTTTTCCACTGATATTTTCGACATTTTTATAAAAAGAAGACTACAAAGATTTTAAATTCGTAAAACACAGCATATTCTAACAAAAGAGCAACGATAACACAGCAGCGCAATTATCGTCGCTTTTTCGAATTCGCGAAAATTTACGGTATCTACCAATTTCAAATTGGTAACCACACGTTTTTGCCGAATTTCAGGTCCTGCCGGATTTTGGGATGCCGAATAAGGGATCCGATACTGTATTTGTTAGTCAAAAAATCCTCAAATTTAAAAAAGTAAATAATAGCTATAGAAAACAATATGAAGGATTGTTTCAACAGTTAACAACTTTGAATAGAGTAAAATGTGGGTGACATAATTTTAATAAATATTCTTTAAAAATTTCTTATGAAGCATAAGTGATGACTGGATTTTATGTAATTCACCATCTTAATTTTTCCAAAAAGTTAAATTATAACTTTTACATTAGCAACAAAACTAGATAAAATAACTTTAATAAATAAAAGCAACATCAAGACTGTCTTTTAAATAAACCTTGATAATCTAAGCTCCATTAGGAAAAAAAATTTTCAGTTCCAATTTCTATTTAATAGTCTGCTTAAACCTACATTATTTTCATTAAGGTTGCAACCAATATAATCTATGATATTTAGATTTATGATTTAGTATTATACATGGGGTGATAGCAAAGTAAGAATACGTCTGCATTTTGCAAATGTAATGTTATTTCCAAATTATTATTTCTATTTTTCCAAGGTTGCCAAACGAGAAATTTGTTATAACGAGAAATCAAATTACTTACACTAGTAGTATAGAAATTGGGGCTCTGTACCAAAAGCAAACCTCTGCATCCAAATGAAACCTATTACCACCAAGCCCCAATTTCTATACTACTAGTGCAATTTGATATCTTGTTATAACAAATTTCTTAACTAGCAAAGAGACTACTTGGAAAAATTGTTCATTAATATAATTTTAAATGTGCATTATAATAATTTGGAAATAACATGTCATTTGTGAAATGCAGACATTGTATTCTTACGTTCTGATCACACCTCGTATTAAAGTACAAGAAACAAAGTTCAATTATAACATAAACAGCAAAGATGTTCATTAATTTTTTTTATAATGCACATTTCTGACATTAAATGTCACTATAATTAGATGTGTATTTCAAGCAATTATTTATGAAAAGAAACTTTATCTTTTGGTTTAAAATGTCAAAAGCTCAATGTACTTATTTTGTGGCCAAGTTTCTAGGCTAATTTTTGTGTCCTTGAATTTTATTTAGAATTATTTAGATAAAGAAGTTAAACCTGATGATGTTCACATGGTACTACATTAAGCAATAATTTACCTAGTGTTAACTTTGATTCCATATAAAAATTTTTAATGAATGCATGTATTAAGAAATACATCAATTACAACTGTTACATTTTTGAAGGTATGCATACTATCTTAGTTCTGATACAATTTTCTTTCACAATTCTGATTTCCAAAGGATGATTAAAGATTGACTCCTAAATGCCCTAATATTGTTAAATAATCTAGATGCATACTTTCCCTACAAAATTAACACCCTCAATAACAATTCACTTATTTTTAGCTTCAGGAGTAATCTTGATTATGAGTTGGATTTTATTCAGAAGTGCACTAAAAATTAATTGATAGCAATCAAATGTCGAAATTGAAATTTTCACTCAAATCTAAAAAATATTGAATGCTCCTTATACAGGCAACGCCCAAGATTCGACCGTTTGACATTCGATTAACTTGAGAATTCGACTGTTATATTTTATAACTTAAACTCAACTTTCGGCTGGTCGAAGCTCGCCTATTCGACCGAGCCTATCGGTAGAATTTGGAATAACATATAAATCCATGTTTCTGTGCTTCCGTTCGAAGAATCAATCGAATTTTCCATTAAGTAAAAAGGAATATTTATAGGATGAACTTATAAAAGCATCTACTGACAAATTTTTAGTGAGACTACTTCTTATGCTTGGGTTATGTTCATCAGCTAACTCCCACATCTTTACCTGCTAGCAGACCAAGTATTTATCTCTGCTTATTAGTTTTCTTTTGCTGTTAGAGCATCTTTCTTGTTTACAAACAGACGGACTAATGAAATCTTTGTACCCTTTGCATTCAGTTCGAGGTTTGGAGTGGCATATTCAGAGTATTATATAAAAGTTCTTTGAAACAATTGGCTGAGAGAGTGAGAGTATGATACTCTCACTCTCTCAGCTGATTGTTTCAAAGAACTTTTATGAGTTTTATTTCTTCAAATTTATTTTGAAAGGAAATTGAAAGAAAACCAGCGTCATGTCACTGCTAGTCAGGATGTCTAGTTTTTCCTTATTACTTTTTCTAAGAAAAAAATATTAATGGAGCTGAAGGGTTGAAACTATCATATCCATTCCCTTAGCCAACAAAAATTTTACAACTTCTCAATTAATAAGCCAAGTCCCGTAAGCAAAGTTGAAAAAGATTTCAGGTATGAAAATATTTTTATACTAGTGTAATTCCTGTTGAAATATCAACGGAAGAATTATAGATAGATTATTAATATTTGCATTTTAAATAATTAATAGCACACTATTACATATGAAATATTTCATCATATATGTATTACATTTCTAGTGAATATTCTGTTGTCGTTTATTAAATGCCTTTGGTTTTTATTTTTGGCTATAAAATTCTGATATTCTTCTCCCACCTTGTTCTCATCAATGCTACATATAATTGTTGGTGTGCAAAGACAGGGAAATAATTATATGTATACATATATAACATAGGGAAAATAATTAAATTTTGCGTACTTAACGTTATGATTGTTTTAAAATTGTACTCTGTACTTATGAAGAAAGAAAGCTTACTCAAATCCTCAATAATGTTCTCCGTCGTTATGTAAATAAAACTCTTTAAAAGATTTAAATTAAAAACTAACTAATTAATCAATCAGTGGAATAATTTCTTTGAATACTATCTTAACAAAAACAAATCAATTTATTTCAACATTGTAAACTGCTCTCTTGACGAATGAATGGACCATTGTATTGGAGATCCTTATTGCATTCCTTACAGAACAATGTTTTTATTATAGAGAATAAGCCGTTTTTCTTTAGTCTTAAATTATTATATGTTTGTTAATGATTTACTATTATTTTATTAGCATATTAGTAATGTTATTTTAACTTTATGTAATATGAGATGGATCTAAATAATTGTCTTCTGAGATGCTGGAACGCATCTCCCAATAATAATATGTACTTTTATGGGAAAATGCCGTTCGACATTCGACCGTTCAAGATTCGACCGCGTTTTCAGGAACGCATCCCTGTCAAATCTCGGGCAACGCCTGTAATTCATACTATACTTCTCTTGTGTGATAATAGTCATCAAACTAGAATGAAAATTATGAGTAATACATAAGCAACTTTTGACAGTAACATTTGGAATGTTTCAATAAGCTTTTAGTGATATATAGTCCACAACCAAGCAGTATTATTTGACCAGGAGTACCTCTTTGCACTGAAGATACGAGTTTATCCACTCTAACATAATAATTTTGCTTCCACAGCATTGACTGAAATAGTTAACTTATTATAAGATTAATTTATTGAAGCTTTCATGGGTGCTTGTCATGCTGAGGTTGTATATGTTTTTTGGGTTATCCTGTGTAAATTTTTGCATGGAAATGCTAACGTTTCTTCTCCTTGGCCAGAGACTTCTTCAGGGTGATCTGGCTGGGTGTCCTCATATTGCCTCTCTCTATATACAAGGGTGAGTCAAAAAGTATCCGCAATGTATTTTTTTTAATTAATACAAAAACAATAGAGAATTACAAGAGTATCATTTTTCAATATAGTTCCCCTGCTTTTCAACACACTTAGTCCAACGTTGCACAAGCTTCTGTATGCCTTCAGAAAAAAATGTTTTCGGCTGAGTGACAAGCCATGCGTGCACCGCTTCCTTTACTTCTTTTTTTGACCGTCGATTTCGGATGTTTCCATTCCAAACTCTGGCGTTTACTCTCTGGCTCATAGTGGTGGACCAATGTTTCGTCCCCAGTGATGACGTGTCTCTTTATGATAGCGGTTCAAAAGGCATAGGCAGATGTCCAAACGGTTGCACTTGTGCTCTTCTGTGAGTTGTTTGGGAACCCATCTCACACAGACTTTATGAAAGTCAAGTCTGTTGTGGATGGTTTCATGGGCAGAACCACGACTGATTTGCAGGTGATATGCCACTTCATAAATAGTCACCCGTCTGTTATTCAGAATCATGGTGTGGGTCGTTCAATGTTCTCATCAGTAGCGGACGTGGAGGTGCCCCGATCGTTCTTCATCAGTGACACTTGTGCGACTGTTTTTGAAGATGTTAATCCAATCGTACACACTCCGCTGTGACATAGCACTGTTCCCATACTGTGCTGAAAGTCTTCGATGGATTTCTGCCCCTGGTACAACTTCAGTCCACAAAAATCGAATCACTGCACGCTGCTCTTCTTTGGTGCATACGGCAAGTGGAGCGGCCATGTTAACACTGCTACAATGACATGATAACTGACCATTCAAGGTTGAAACCACACCAAAATGACTAAGAGAGTCCAAACTTAGAGTTGCACATGCAATAGTAGCGCAGCCAACAAAACAAAAATTTTAAAAATACATTGCGGATACTTTCTGACTCTCCCTCATATATATATATATATATATATATATATACATATACACAACAGTAGCAGAGGGGTGCATAGTTTATAGGAAAAGGAAAAGAAATGTTGTTTCCACGCAAAAAACATTTACACGGGATAACCCAAAAAACATATACAACCTTATTATAAGATGCTAAAAATCTAAAAATGAAACTGATTTTTATTTGCAGGGTGATAGTGGAGGGCCTTTAATGGTGAATGCAGGGCATTGGACGCAGGTAGGCATAGTTAGTTGGGGAATTGGCTGTGGCAAAGGACAATATCCAGGTGTCTATACCAGAGTTACCCACTTCTTGCCTTGGATTATGAAGAACTTGAAGTAAGAGAGCTGTGATTGAAACAAGGACTTAGTGGTGAAAAGGTGCAGAGGTGGTGAAGTGAATCAAGTCACACTTATGGACCAGTTGGCTGAGATGCATAAATTGTCTACATAATATCTTTGAAAATCAAGACAAGCCTATTGACCTAATGATGACAGATACTTTTATTGGCAAAAATTAATAATTTTCAGCCTAAACTAGTTTTATAAGTCATCATTTACGTCAACCGAAAGAGATGTTCTCTTTACTGATGGGTCAATGCATAAGCAAGAATATTTTAAAACAATCCAAGAAAGTTAAACCTTTCCAAAGGAGTGCAATAAAAACACCAGCACAAAATGTGAACATTGTATCTGTAGAAATCAAATGATAAAATTACAAGATTGACAAGGGACACATTCAGAAACAATATTTGTATTTTAATTTTTATCACTAATTTCTTTTTAACAACTTTCCAAGTTTAATGATTTTAAAGATAATAATTACATGAGCCAAATAATAAAACTATACTTAGAAACTTTTATAGATTTTTAGAGGAGTCCTACAAAGATATAAACAAATAGTTTGCTTCAATAGATCCTTACATCCAACAAAAGCTCTACTATTCAATGCTTTCATTTACAATACACTAACTACAGTGCAACATATTTTAAACACGGTCACAAATTTTTGAATTTCTTGATGATATTTAATATAAATTAACTTCGAGCATTAATATCACAAATATTTTTAAAAATTATTAATTGAAATTAAAAAATTAAGTCAAATACTAATGAGCAACAAAAAACAGATAAAACAATGTGTATGGGAAAAGAGACATTTGATTACCATATAAAATGAACTATCATCAATCGTGATTAAGGACAACTGTTCATGAAAGCCTTTCCAAAATAACTATGAACTTAAATCAAGATGGAAGTTTTCTGCTACAATATTGCATGTGTTGCCTTGTTTATAAACTATTTACATTTCTTCTACAGATACTATGCCACTTCAAAATCTCATACTTTGTTCCTTATACATAACAAGTACGATCCAGAAAAAGAGAAAATATCCTACCTCAGATGGTATTCCATTTCTTTCATTTCAGAGATTTGAGATACATTATTGCTTTCAAGATGACAATCAAAAGTAATGCAAAGGATATCAGAAAGAATTGGGAAAGACTTTCTCTCCCAGTAAAGAACTATGCAATAAAGTTTAACTTATTAAAACCAACATGATTTCAGTTATTTTCAAATGACATTCCAAAACAACTACCTTCCTAGTTTTGTGAAAATATGCCATTACTGTTTAAATATTGAGAAATGCATGGCACACTGTGCACATAACATATTACTTCTGGAAATAAACAAACTGAATCATTAGTAAGTCATTTTTCATTCATTATATAATAATGAGACTTTCACTTTGGGAAACCTTACCATTTATTTTTTCAATAATTTCTTAAACTTGTAAATTTATAAAGAGAAAAAATGTGGACTTGCTAGATTAAAATGTTTGGATATATAGAGTATCAGAGACATAGATATTGAAAATAACAATACTAACATGTGAATGACACTTATTTTTAAATGCCTTGAATCACTCAAAAGATAAATATTATAATAAGGGAGAACTCATTGCAATAAATACAAAGCTTTCAATGCCTTATTATAGGAAGTTTAAATTTCTTTAAATTTACTCAGAAGTTTTATGACCGACATCTTAAAAGTTTGTGTAAACATGCAGCTACTCTGCAGCTGTGCTTGAAACAGTCTTATACAGAAAAATCTACAAGCCAGAGTGTGTATTTTTTTTCACCCAGCATACAGCAAATTCTACTCTTGACCCTCCACAGCAGTGATTATACTGCATAAGTCTTCACTGCTGTCATCCCCATTAGTACCACTTCAAAACATCAACAACTTCCTTCTCACTTCATTTCTACGTTCTTCAGCAAATATTTTTTCTTCTCCCTGATTCAAAACAAAAACTCACTTCACCTTCATAGAGGCCCATATCTTGCTAATATTTCCTGTTTATCAAGAGATTGCTACATATTGGAGCCGAATGATTCTACATGGAAGCAATGCACTTCCTGAATGAAAGAGAAATAATAATGCCAGCAACATAAAAATCAGAAACTCATTACACAATGCAATTACATCCACAACACAGAAATCAATGCTGAGTCATTAAATTTTGCATGAAATTTAACCACTCCAACCTCAACATTAGAAATAAAACTAACAAAGGCTTCTTATGATGACTGAAAAATTTAACTGATTTTCCAATACATACATAAAATTCTTTATTTCATAATCTGTATTACTCGAGTCACTGCTATCTAATACTACTAATTTCCTTTGTGATTGCTTTAACAATTTTGTTAACATTTCGTTCCATAGAAACAAACAAAATAAATCGGTACTTTTTGTATACATAACAACCAAGCTTCATTGTTATAACATGCGGTATTCATCGAAGTTTGATTTAGATATCAGTAAGTCTATTTTATTTTGATTTGTTAAAATAAAAGTAGTAATATTTTGTGATAATTGCTTTGCAATCTTCACTTTAATATATTGTCTGCATTATTATGCAAAGTCAATTTTATTCAGAAAAGATTTCAAATCAATTTTTCTTCGATAAATTCTTCACCGAAATTTGCATTTTTAAGCAAATTAAAGCATTTGAAAGATAATATTTAGGTAAGTTTGGTGTGTTTACAGTTTACAATGTTGAAATAAATTGATGATTTGTTTTCATTCAGAAAGTTTTCAAAGAAATTATTCCGCTGATTGAATAATTAGTAAGCTCAATTTTTATTTCAATGTTCCAAAAAATAAGCTTTATTCATTTATAGCAATGGATGGAAATGATGAGACACGAGCAGATAGAAAACAAAGATTAGCTAGAGAAAGGAGACAGCACTGGGTTGTAAGACCAAGTCAGGAGACATTAGAAAGAACCAGAAGAGAGAACGCTGCACGGAATGCATTGAACCGTGCAAATGCAAGTCAGCAAGCAACCGATGAATGATGAAGATAAAATAAAATTATTAAAAATGAATTATTGGTCTTTTGAGAGAAAAGGAGTGAGAAGGGGAGGGAAGAAGGTAGGGTAGCGGCGAGGGGGGGAGGGAGTGATGGGAAAGGGTAGGAAGGGAGAGAGAGAGAATTAATCAAAGAGATTTCACAACCTTTTTTTCAAAGAAAGTTCAATAAACTATAAAAGATTTTTTAAATGTGAAAACCACAGTTTGCATAGCATGTCATTCAAATAAAAAGGAGCATCAAAACAATTTCAGTCCAGGAAGGATTTTCATAGTGTGGAGGACTATAAAAGGAAGCAGATAACCAACTGTGTGTGTGCATTGTCCAAATTTATGCCCACTGAATAATTTTTATTTAATGTGTACCATGCCAATAAACCAAATCATTTTTGATGGGCACTTATACTAGTAATTTAATAACTGTCAATCGACAGCTTAAATATTCATATATTTATGAAAAATAATGCAATCAATGCAAGTAAAAAAATTTCAGGGATCCTAAATTTAAGGGGTTTCTGAAGTTGCCAATTATGATAATGGATGTTTCGTCTACCCATGACTTTTGCTGGTTACGGAAAAATTAACTTTGAATCAATGTAAAACATAAATCTACAATCTATATTCAGCATGTCAGCTGGCACATTGTTTTCTGTGCTAGATGGTGGATTCTATTTTACATATAAGTATGTGTGCATTAACTATTGCCAAAGCTATTTATATAGTTGATTAAACTAACCCATTATTCTATTCTCTACAGTACTCAAAATGAGCCGGAATGCACTGGAATGCTGCTCAGGCTCATCACATGCGCTGATGATACCATTCCATTTCATCAGACATTTAGAAATACCGTCCCTTATAACAAGCGTTCCGTTTCGTAAAAATTTCTTTTCCACTACCAATACAAGCATTCCGTTTCATAACATTTTACATTTCGAGCACTGATTCCCTAGCTCAAATATTCAACATCCTATAAAAACTCCAAGCAGTAATGGATTCTATGCCTAAATGAGGAGAGAGTTGTAAAGTACAGTAGTGCAAGAGTTTTGCCAAAAGGTGAGCATCGCAGAGTTCCAATCATGGTAATGAAATGCGCTTCAGAGGTGAAACTCGGGATTTAGCAATGACCAAAGAAATTTGTACCTGCTGATTATGAGTGATACATCTGGAGTAGACCACTGCATTGTAGCCTTGTTGCGATGCATCTGAAAAACCATGGAGTTTGATACAACTTGACTGCGTGGGAAAAAGGTGACGTAGCAAAGTGATTTTCTCCATTGATGGTAAATCCTTCAAGAAATTTTGCCATTTAGTAGCAATATTTGGTGGTAATGGTTCGTCCCATTGCAATCCCAGAGTACATAAAAGTTGCATTAGAGATTTCGCCCAGAAAATAACAGGAGAAAACCATCCACACGGATCATATATTTTTGAGATCATGCACAAGACCAACCTTTATATTGTTTTTGGTTCCGTGATGTTTATATTACAAAAAAATGCATCCGTAATTGGATCCCATTTTAATCCCAATATCCTATAAGGTTGGCTATCTCGTGATTGGAACGGGATAGACAATTCTCTATGCTCTTCAGGAAATGATGCAAGTAATGTAGGAGAATTGCTCGACCATTTATGAAGCTTAAATCCACCTAGGAGCAGAAGTTGCTCAAGTTCCTCCTGCAATGAAAGGGCATCCTGAATAGAATCCGAGCCACTGATTATGTCATCGACAAATATCTGAGAGTTCAGCACATCCGCAGCGTGTGGAAAGTTTTTCCTTCATCTAAAACTAACTGGTGGAGTGTTCGAATGGCCAAAAATGGAGCGCCTGCCATTCCATAGGTCACAGTGGTGAGTTGATATTCCAAAAGGGGTGCTGATGGATGTTCTCTCCAGTAAATAAGTTGATAGTGCTGATCATCCGGATGAATCTTTATCTGGTGAAACATCTGATTGTGAGTTATATCACATGAAAAAAAATTGTGGCATCTGAAATGCAAAATTACATCACAAATATTATTTTGTAACTTTGGTCCAGAGTGCAGAATATCATTCAGGGAAACATTAGTAGAGGTTCGGGCACTTGCATCAAAAACAACTCGTAGCCTGGAGTTTATACAGTAAAACCTCTATATATCGAAATGGAAGGGACCAGATTTTTAGGCATTTTGATGAATGGAGGTTCACTATAAAGAGGTTTACTGTAAGACCTTCATATTATTATTCATAAATGCACAAACTGGTAATTAAAAGTACTATTGTCTTTTTAATTACTATATTAGTATATTTATATATACACAACATAAATTTGATATATTTATAATATAAATACCAACCTAACTGAACAAAAAATGAATATGTACTCTACCTATTGTTTACTGGAAAAAAAGCTGATAATTTCAGTCTGTGTCATCTTTTTCTTAAATTCATTGGATACAACATTTTCTATTTTATTTAGTAGCAAGAGATTATCACCACTGCAATCCTCCATATTCATAAAAAATCTTTCTAGCACACTCAAAGCCTCTTGCACTTCACTCTTTTTTGGAGATGGAATTATTTCCTCTTCATCATTTTCTTCTTCTTCCTTATTAGTTTCTGCTATAGTCTCCCTTTCAACTTCTATCTCCACTTCTTCTACCATTTCTCCCTCAGTTGGTGCACAAGTTAATAGGGAAGTGTCAACATTAACAAAATCATTAAATGATGTTTGAAGATGAATTATTTTATTGATTTCATCCCATTCCAAAGGTTCATCATCTGATACTTCATCTTCCTCATATGTTGTCCTCATAAATCCTGCCTTTATGAAGCATTTATTAATAGAGGCTGATTGAACATAATTCCATGATAGGCAGAGCCTATGCATGGCCTGTAATATATTCCATTTACATTTTGTAAGATCATTTGTTTCATCCACATTTCTTAAAATATAGAGCACCAACTGCTGTCTGTAATTTCTCTTAACACTAGAAATTATGCCCTAATCTAATGGTTGCAGTTTACTTGTGGTATTTGGAGGAAAATAATTATTTTAACATGTCGCAACACGATCCCCTCAACTTTATGAGCAGTGCACTGATCCAGAAAAAGAACTATTTTTCTGTTCTTTATGCCCATCTTTGCATCAAGCATGCTTAGCCACTCACTAAATAAAGCTGCAGTTATCCATGACTTTTTAGAATTTCTGTATAAACAGGGAAGTTTTTTTATATTCTTAAAACATCTGGGTTTTTTATATTTCCCAATCACAAGTGGCTCTAATTTCTCAGTGCCATCTGCATTGGTACAGAAAAGCACTGTAAATCTCTCCTTGCTTTTTTCCCTCCATGGCAGGGTTCTCCTATAACTGCAATAGTTCTATCTGGGAGTAAGTTATAAAAAAATCCAGCTTCATCTGCATTGAAAATGTCTTTAAGATCATAACTCACTAAAATTGTTTGCAGAGTGTTTTTCCACTCTTCTATCACAATTGTACTTACAGAAGCTTCTTCCCCACACATTTTTAACTTGACGCATACCGGCGTATAGCCGGACGCCTGCATGATGGGATAAACCGGGACGTGTGAGGGGATTCACCAGGCGAGAAATCTTCGCAGCAGAAGCGGTACCTATCTTAAATATTATGTCTATATAACATTATAGTCATGTATTCACGGTTCTTTTCAGATGTGGTAAAAAGTGATACGTACGTAGCAGTAGCGCGTTGTTAACCTCAGGACCGCGAAAGAATTGACTTAAATATTGTCTTTGCAATGTTACAGTTATATATTCGTGGGTTTTTCAGAGGCAGTAAAAGTAACATGAGAATGACGAAAGAATTGACAATTAAATGCCTTTGCAACACTGTAGTCATATTTTCAGGGCTCTTTTCAAAGACCGTGAAAATTAATAAATACGTAGCAATGGTGTGTTAGCTGAGGATCGAGAATTAATTTGTTTAAATGATATATCTTTGCAACATTGTAATAATATTCTCGTGACACTTTTCACGAGTGATTAAAATTGATACGTACATAAGTAGCAGTGATGTGTAACTTGAGAATCACGGAAGAATTGACTATTGGTGCTTGCCGTTGTTTCCTTTTAGAAGGGGACCGTAAATCTGAGCGAGTTGAACTCGTAGGGCCTGGCATACGCAACCTAACTTCAACTTAAATTGTGCATATTTGTTGCATTATGATAATATTTTGGCGACTTTTCCGAGAGGCCACTACGGTGGTTGCTTCAACGGGATAACCTTGTACGTACGTATGCATATACCATCGACTGATTTCTTTTGGTTATTCACATGCAAAATTTCATTGCAAACTAGCGTAATTATTTTATCCGTAAACAGGAATACATTATTTTACTATAGGGAGGTTGTTTTTTATCAGGGGTGCATTTTCCCATTACGATATACGGAGAATTACGAAAATACGGAGGTACGATATTAAGAGGTTTGTCTATACCAGTGGTCTTCAACCTTTTTTGGGTCACCGCCCACTTTTACCATATGTTGTCCTTTGAAAGAAGTTCACCGCCCACCCAGTGCCGTAGTGAGGGTTTCTGGCGCCCGGGACAAGGAATAATTTTGCGCCCGCAGTAGCAAAGCGATTTACAAAGGGGGGAGGGGGAAGGGGGGGGGGTGCAAATCGCACCTCAATCCGACGGGTGCTAATTTGATATTTTTGCGACCCCCCTAAACTCGGCGCCCGGGCACCTGCACCCTGCACCGCCTTGCCCCACTTCACTACGCCACCTACCATATGAACTTAACAATAAAGTTTTTAATAAAAGACATCAAATTTAATTATGTTTATTAATCCGTAAACAATGTTAAAATAAGCATTTGGCAAACATTCCAATGCGTACTTTGTGCTTGCTGCCTACAAACCAGGGAATCAATATCTGGCTTCAAGTCTGTAAGGGTCATTCTAAGATCTCCCCTTTCTGTTATTTGTAAGCGGTTTCTTTTTTTGGACAGGAGATTTTCGATTTCACTGAACCCCTTCTCGACTAGATATGAAGCTGGGAAAGCTAACAAGAGCAACGGTATTTTCTTCCACAAGCGTAGATACAGAGAGGGCATTTTCTTGTTCTGCCAAAGTTGTACATATCCACCTTGGTTGAAATTGGCTTTACACTCATCATCATGAATTAATTATTCTCTCCTCTTGGTATTCAATAACCACATCTCACACATATGTGATGAATGGAGTCAGCATCCAGGCATCCACTTTCAAGTCTATGACATCGCGAAAACAAGTCATCATATCAATTTTAATGACAGAAAGGTGATCTGCAAACTTGTCTGTCTTCGGCTGTAAGGCCATCTTTGATGTTGTGTAGTTCCGGAAACTGGTAAAATTCTTTTTGCAGGATGTTTTTTTAATAAATCCAATTTGTCAATGAATACCGAAATAACATTTTTGCAATCAATGAGTGTCACTTGCTTTCCTTGAAGTCGTAAGTTAAATTAATTATTTTTTTAGAATATTCCAGCCAAGTAAAGAGCATCCTTTTTCACCGACTTTAAATTATTGCAAATGTCAATTTTGTTTCCATTAAGGTAAAATGACAACACGCTATCGTATAATTCTACAAAACGTGTCAAACAGTTCCCTTTCGAGGGCCAACGAACTTCAGTATGTAACAACAAGCGAACAAACTGCTCATCATTATCTTGGCATAGCTGGTGAAAAATTCGATCATACTTTCTTTCCTAAATGGTACATACTAGTTAGGATTACCATATTCTGATAATAAAACCCGGACAAATTTAATTTTAAACCTAAACTGTAGTATAATTTTTAAAAAAAAACAAGGTATCTAATTGCTCAAGTCTATAGTGTTAAGATTTTGATGGGCATAACCAGAAAAAAAAGTTTTATTGGCTAAAATTTCGGTAAATTTTAAGAAAATCCGGACGTATGGTAATCCTAATACTAGTGGGATTGTCGTTAGATGAGATTACCGAATACGGTCTCAGTGGTAGTAACATTACTTAAAAATTTATGATTTTATATGTTTGATAAAATTAAATTTAAATGCTTCGCTGTTTCTGCGAGAGATTCCGACCACCCTCATGGGCCTTTCGATTTTACCGCAGCATGGATACATTGTCGCTATAGTCTGTTCACTAGCTGAAATCTCTTGGCCTACTTAGAGCAAGTAGTCAATCACGAACGTTTCCCCTTCCATCTACCCTCTCAACTTTTGTGCGGGTGAGCATATACCGGTGCGCGGATTTTCGCCTTCAGCTGATATACTACGCAATTTCTAAATAAAATACTTCCTATCCTTCTTTTTGATCCGGACTTTGGACGGCGGTAGAAATGGCAACGCCTCGAGAGCAGGAGTGAGACTGGGTTCCTCCCCACTACCTTCCAAAACAAACGTATCCTATTGGCTGCTGCTAACTGGCGTCTTCAAGGCCAAGAGACTTTAGCTAGTGAACCGGCTATAGTATAGTATGATATGATACTATAGTTAACGACAAACGAACTGTAATAGTTGTACATAAAATAGTTGTACAGAATATGTGTGCGTATCATTAAGCTTTTTTATAGAATTTTATTTTTCAGTGTAAAAATTATAATAGCATTTGATGAGTTCTTTAACGCCCACCAAAAATCCAAAAACGCCCACTGGTGGGCGCTATCGCCCACCTTGAAGACCACTGGTCTATACCGTAACATACAGTTTTGGCGGGACCCAAAAGATATTACGAAATACGGAGGTTTACGATAAACGGAGGTTCACTAGATAGAGGTTTTACTGTACGTTATTTTCCTAAGATTTTCTTTCTTCATTCATCTAAATAGGAAAATGCGGAGCAGTTTTCTTCATTTTTGCTTTATTCGACGGGTATAACTGTGTACTATCTTATTCTTGCGATACTTACATGTTACATGGTCGAAGTTTTAGATTCACTAAATCCGTTGAAATTCAACAGGCACTCCTGCTAGTACTATAATATAGGTCCGAAAGATAGAAGGGACAATACCGAAAAACAGCCCTAAATTTATATTACTATTTGCAAAATAAAACTTTAATGTAAATAATTTACCATACCTTTTTTGTTCTCAGACTATGCCTTTACAAATATAAGTTCATCCAAAACAATTGCTCGAAAGAATATTATTGTAGTAAGGCCCAGCAAAGAAGAATTAGTAAATCACAGATTACTTTGATTGACTGAAATAGATGTATTCATTCAGATCAATCAGTAATTAATGAAAACATTGCTATAAATAACCATGGGTCGGGGGGGTATATAATATATTGCTGGAAAATTAGTAGGAGTTGTCTTTTTGTTATTGTTTAAATAATTAAGTAAAATGAAACGTGATTTATTTATATTTTATTTATTTATTGCAGATTAACAAATAATTTGTAATATAATTTTATACATCACCATTTAATAACAAAATTAACAAAATTTAATATTTGGAATAATCCTAGAAAATTTTATTAAAGATGTAACAAACGCTTTAATAAACCTTAGTCTTGATAAGTAATATAATTATAAAACACTAAATATATATTTATTGAAAAGAAGAAATAAATAAATGTGTATTCATTAGTACTCAGGAAGATCAAAAAAAGCATAAACTAAAACTAAACAAATATACGAAATTATACCTATTTACGCATCTAGTACTTTTAAATAGACATAATGTAACAAAAAATGTTTTATTTCACAAAAACTGACAGATTCCTGTGCCTTAATAAAAAATAATAATTATATGAATTTATGGTTTAATCACAAGACACTTGATAAGGAACTTAAACAGTTTAAATTAACCTCAGTTTCCTTTGTTTCTTCTTAGCATATGTGTCAATAACACCGTCTAGTAAAGTATTTGGTAACTCATCATGTTCCTCGATAGCGATTTTCATGAGGTCTTGCAATGTTTCTTGTCCCAACCTACTTCTTAATTTCATCATCAGTCTATTCATTGTAATAAAAGACCGTTCAGCACTTGCGGTGGACACTGGAATGCAACATAGTTTTACGCATAAACTCTTAAGTTCATCATATCCAATATTGGATTTCAATATTAATTTCAAAATATTATTCTGTCGTCGGATTGGACAGCATACGTAAAGGAACGAATATCGTTCCACAATGCATCGAAATTTAAATGCAGCAAACCAGATAAATTCCTAGCATCCTGTTCAGTCACAGTACGAAATGATTCTGCTGATTCCAACTTCGAGGTAATTTTGATCAACAGTATAGCGTTGTCATTGAATCGATAACTCATCTGGTTAATCATTTCATTGACAAATGTACTGGCTGTTTTAAAGCTTATTTCAGGTTTTTCGTTTTCCTTTACAGGGCGTATATTTTCAAGATCTTTAACCATGGACATGTAGTTTTTCCAGATTGTGCTTTCTTGATTATTTTCAAAGCAATCATGAAATATAGTTTTAAGGTGTTTAATAGTGGAATTAATAAGTCTGGATAAATCGAGTAAACATAAATCTTCTTTTTATAAAATCTTACTTAGATTTGAAACAGCAGGTAGTGCTTCATGTAAAACACAGAGTTTTATTAAAAAACTGGATTTTTCCATTTCTAATAAATGCCTCCTGCTAAAGAAGCAAGGTCCGCACCATCCTTATGTATCTGTTCACAAGTCATCATTATGGAATCGTAACAAAGCCTGACAGCGTCAATAGATCTAAAATTACTTAGCCAGCGAGTTTCTATGGTTTCTGAAATTTTTAATAGTAGTTCCTCAAGAATGGATTGAACATTGTGTAACATTCTTTCCCATCTAGATGATCTATGAAACAGTTTGTAAATATCTTTTAAAACATGCAGCACTCGTTCAATCACTGGATATTTGTTTCTAGCACTTGTCAAAGCTAAGGATAATACGTGCGCTCTGGAGTGTATGTAAGGTGTTTCTCGTCCAACTTTTTCTGATAGTCTCTTTTGTACACTGGAAATATTTCCTGAGAAAGTAGCAGCTCCATCAAATGAACATGACACTAAATATTTTAAATCTATTTTCCATTGTTTTAGCTGACATAAAATGGTTTGCTTTATAGTTTCTGCATCCACATTATCTAATTTAATTAAACAGAGGAACATTTCTCTAATATTATTGTTATCTACAAAACGTAATAATATCATAATTTCTGACATATTATTAACATTTGTGGACTCATCAGCTATTACCGAAAAGTACTTATTTTTCACAACGATGCTGGAATCATGTTTATCTAATACCTCCCAATGCACGAAATAAATTCTGACTCAGTGGCTTTGCTAATATAAGTAGAGCGGCTGCTTTGGCCTTTTAACCAAGTATTGAGGATATCGTCATGTTTAATAAGAATTTTTTTTAACTAATGCTTCATATTTGGTTGTTGAGGTATTTCTTCTTTAGCTAGAAAATATAGGGCTTCTATAAGAGCATGCATTGACCGACGATTTTGGCCTTTCTGTGTTTCACTCTCATTAATTGATATGCTATGTACTGGTTTCTGCATTCCCTGGAGACGCAACGTTTCCATAGAAACACTACATGCATGCTTTTCGGAATTTGCATGTTTTTCTAGTTTACCAGTTTTTCCCGCGGCTATTGTATAATTAGTAAAAGGTACATTGATAAAAATACCACCAGATTTTTGTATCGCTTCTAAATCGTTTTTCAAAAATATCTCACAAAATTTGCAATATGCTCCTTCGCGAATACTATCGAAACAAAGCCATTCGTATTTTGATTCCCACTTATTATTATATTTTGATTTAGTTTTCTTGCTGATATCACTGCTGTTACCTATATCTTCAATTTCCAGTGTCTTCCCATCTTCAATCCATCAATCTTTTCTATTACTACATTTACTATCCTCTTCTTTTTTCTCACTTAAATCGCTATTCACTTCATTCTCTAACTCCGTATGTAGTTTTTCTTTTTTACTTTCTGATACAAAGTATTGAGAAAGTATTGTTATTGCGAAAAAATTCAACCTCGAGATTTTTACGGAATCCGAATCCGAAAAAGTGGTTTTTGGAATGCCGTCTGTTTGTCTGTTACTGGCTCTGCAGCCTAAACAGTAGAGTAAAAATAAATGAAATCTCGTACTTAGGCATTTTATTGTACTGAGCAGAGTATATGTATCATAGAAATGGTTGACATTGCTCAGTCATTAAGGGTAGTTTATTCTACGCATTTTTAACAACAATCCGATTTTTTCGAAAACGGCTGTAACGATTTTGATCAGATTTCGTACAGTTACTTGAGTTTACGTCTTTAATAATACTGTATAGTTCATATTTCTCAAAAAATGAATATAAGGTTACTTTATTCTAGGTAACTTTAGCAATAATTTGATTTTCTCAAAATCGGTTCGAACGATTTCGATCAAATTTCGTACAGTTACTTGAGTATACGTCTGAAATATTACTATACCTATTTCATTTTTCTCAATGACTGAGTATAAGGCTAGTTTATTCTTGTGCAACTTGAACAGAAATTGGATTTTCTAGAAATAGGCTTATACGATCTTCATTTTCTAAAGATAACTAAACGCCGGGTTAGTACGTACATGAGAAAGTTTGTACAATGTATGTTATACTGATATTTTCTGTACGCTGCACGCGCAACAAATTATCAACACTTCAGAATTCAGCAAATATATGACGCAGTCTACATGTCAAAATATCTTTAAAATAGATATTTATAACTTATATGTTACAATCAATATTTAAAGCCCAATTTTAGTTAAACATGCTTAAATATTAGTAGAAAATAGAATTAAAATACATATTGTTAAAGTTGCGTAAACTCACTAAAATCCCGTAAAAAACTGAATTAATTGACCATTTTCTCCGGGGGGGATTTTATATTACCCGGGGGGGAAAATCCCCCCCGGGTACCCCCCTGGATTCAACACTGCCTGTAAATACAGCGGAATCCCGATTTAAGGTTCTCCCATTTAAGGTTTACCTGCATTTAAGGTGGTTTTTTTGTGGCCCAACCAAAGCTGCATATAAATAATGTATTGTATCACCCGATTTAGTGTTTCTCGATTTTGTGAATTGCCCGCAATTAAGGGATAAAATTCTGGTCCCTTGTGGGGCATCACCTCGATTTCAGGTGCGTTTACACTGTGACTCAAGAATATTTCATTTGGTGGAGATATAATATCTTAATTCAATCTAACCATCAATGGCACAACACATATTGGCGTTGTTACTATATTAAATAAACTCAAAAGAATTAATATTTAGTCCTGCTGTTTTGTCAGTCCACCTTAAATGTCCTAATCTGTTACGTACTTTATGAAAGTTGCGATGACATCATCACGTGAACATGGATTTTTTTACGTTTCAGTTCGCAGGCGCTCGTTCACTAACGTGATGTGTTAGGTAGTTGGGCCACCCACGTTTACCACAGCCATATTTACCTTGTTAACCTGAAAGGAAGACAATCCCCCAAAAAAAAGGGAAGTGTCTTATTTACAACAATGCCATTATTACATCAAGGAGGCGATGTTATTAAAACTTCGGATGTATGTTCTTACTTGTCAGTCACTGTAGCATTTCCCTACACCGCACAAGACACAATCAAATTTGCAAGCCCACTTTGCATAAAGGGCCGAAATGTAACAAATGAGACTAAAAGGACAGAACTGTTAGCGTTGTCATTTTGTGCACGCTCAGCCAAAAACAGGCGTCGAAACGTCTGCCAATGCTCACCACACTGCTTCACTTAGGCATAATTATTCGAAAATCGTAAATATCTTATACAGGTAGACCTCGTCTTTCGCGTGTTTTGATCTTTCGCAGTTCCGCATTTTTGACCAGTTTTGTCTTTCGCAGTCTTATGTTTTGCTCTTTCGCGGAAAAAATCACAGAAAAGGCTACACGAAATTTTCTATACATGGAATGAATCACGTTTTCCTCTCCTTTTCTCTCATAGTCAGGCCTGAAACACATCGGAAGATGAGTCAACCTTTAGTGATAGTAGTTCTGGAGACAGACGTGATTATTTTCTTGGTAGAGAAAAATATTGCGAAAATGTTTCCCGGACCTAAAGGTAACGCGAATGGAATTTCTGATGAAGTACTCGCCTTACTCCAAATAATGGACAGTGTAATGACGGATGAAATAGTAAGATATACAAACATTTATATACATAAAAAACGGAGCAACGTCGAATATCAGAGGGATAAAGATGCTAAGCCAACTTCAAGGAGTGAAATTATGGCTCTCGTAGTGGTTCTTCATCTTCTTGGGATAAAAAAAGCAAACCGGACTAATGTTTTGGAACTTTGGAATATGGATGGCACAGGAATTGAAATTATGAGAGCGTGTATGAGCTACAAACGATTTCAATTTCTTTTGCGTAGCATGAGATTTGATGATAAAGGTACGAGGAAACAAAAAAATAGAATTGATAAATTGGCAGCTATCAGTTCACAGTTAAACTCGTTTGTTACCAATTGCAAAAATAGCTATAATGTTAGGGAATTCGTAATGATTGATAAAAAAATGGAGGCCTTTCGGGGTCGGTGCAGTTTCATCCAATATATTCCCAGCAAACCCGCCAAATAGGGATTAAAATTTTTGCATTATGCGATGCGAAAACATATATTTAAATTTTTGAAGAAATAGTAATTATTTTACCAAAGTGTAACAATTTCAAAAGAAAACTGGAATAGTGCATGCCGTGCACCACACGCCTGTTCATGTAAAATTTTAGGGCGCGACCGCTTGAGGGTTCTGATACTTTTTTCGTCTTCTTTTAACTTGTTTAAGTCTCACTTTCATTGAATTTTCCCATCTCTTTATTGTTCTGCGGTCACCAATACAGAGGACAAATGATCCATTTCCGATGATATGGGAACCAAACCCTGTATTTCCCATTGCCTAAATTACTTCTCTTTCACGATTTCGTCTTTCGCGGTGTTTTCAGGAACATAACCCCCGCGAAAGACGAGGTCTGCCTGTATAATCTTATATAATCCATACGAGCCCAATTATATCATGTATTCATTATAGCATGCGAACTTAAAAAACTGAAAGGATCTGCACGCTTGGTTGATTCCTCCTACATAGGAGCGCTTCAATTAAGTGGGTTTATTTGCTTGAAAGTTTTAAGAAAGTTTGTCTCATTGTCAGAAAAATTAAAGATCGCAAATTCACTGCTAGGAGGTGCAGTGAGGTTCACAGCCATGAAATGACCCCTAATTTCGCAAAAAAACCTTAGGCTAGAAGAATCACCTTCGCCGGAGGACTTACAGTGGGTATTATTCTCAACAATCATCTTTCTGTGAAATTTTACTAATGAAAAAACTGATAATTAATCTAGACATTTAATATTTGTTTTAACTACTAAAACATATTTGACATTAATGAACTGCCGTATAGTCTTTCAATTTTAGATAACCCCCATTTAATGTATTACTCGATTTAAGGTACAAAAAACTTGTCCCCAACGCAAACGTCAAATAGGGATTCCACTGTATCTACTTGAAACTCCATTTACCTATACCTAACATTATATCTGAGGATAGATTTTCCTTTCTTACATTACAGAACCAATTTTTATTCCAAATAAGACTAATAGATGAAATATTCCAAAAATACTCTGGAGTTGAAAAAAAAGGGCAAGCCAATGCAAATTGACTAATGCACAAGGGCTAACAGTGTGTTACTTCCTAGAATAATATTCTCTCAGGAAAGAGAAGGGTAAGGTTAAGGAAGTGAGTTGTTTGCTCAATGAGGGGAATAAGAAAGGACACATATTACCTGTGGAATCCTGTGCCGAGTGTATTATGTGCCTTGTAGTGGAAGGTATCTGACATTAACCAACCTTTAAGAATAAAGTTGTAAGTACAAAATCTATTCAAAATTAAATAGTTTCAATAAAAAAATATATACATAGTGAAACCAGAGTGGTAAAATCCTTTTTTGGAATTTTTGTATTGTCTAAGAAATAAATTAGCACAAGTTGCATTCACATTTAATCACATAGGTAGCAATTTTAAAATTACACTTGAGGGGTTAATTAGCTTAATGCAGGGATTCTCAACCTGGTGCATGCGAGGACCGCTGTGCTCTTTGGAAGCCTGATGGTGCTCTTTGACAGTCTCACTGTGCTCATGCTGTGCATACTATCCCATTTCTTAGGACCAATAATTAATTTGCTAGGTTGGCTTCTTTATAAACGTATTCAAGACCATTAATTTGGTGTTGGTTTGATTTTATTTATTATCATTTGATATTCTTTTTTGATATTCTAGAATACAAGTTGGTGCTCACTTGATGTTCTAGGATGCACCATGGTGCTTGCCGCATCAAAAATGTTAAGAACCCCTGGCTTAACGTATAAAATTTTGGTAAAGTTTCTAGAACTTTTGAATATCTGCATGAATCATATGGACTTAGGTTGTAAAAAAATTTGCCATTGTCTTCGATTTAAATTAAATAAAAAAATAAATTTTCATTCATATATTATATATTAAGAAGTAAAATAATTCATCTGTATAATATGTGGCAAATAAATTATTAATGAATAGTTTTATAAAAATGAGTTTTTTAAATAAATACAAAAAATTGAAAAAATTATACAAAGCAGTCAGATTAGACAATAAAGCCAACAGAAGGACAAATAAAAATATAAGGCCACACATAAACAATATCGAAAATTATCACAAAATGAATCCATGAATCATGGAAAAATACTTCAAAATATATAAATTAAAAATTATTTATAACAAAAATTTTAAAATGCTGCAACTGACACCTTGTGGCATAGGTTATCTAGCTATGCCAATCACCCTTATTATTTATAAGTCACAGCCAGAAACTTTTAGATGCTGAAGAATATTGCGAGCTGAAATAAAATAAATCATCTTTTGAACAAATAAAATTTGGAAAAATCAAAAAATGGAGATGCAACGTTTCCATAGAAACACTACATGCATGCTTTTCGGAATTTGCATGTTTTTCTAGTTTACCAGTTTTTCCCGCGGCTATTGTATAATTAGTAAAAGGTACATTGATAAAAATACCACCAGATTTTTGTATCGCTTCTAAATCGTTTTTCAAAAATATCTCACAAAATTTGCAATATGCTCCTTCGCGAATACTATCGAAACAAAGCCATTCGTATTTTGATTCCCACTTATTATTATATTTTGATTTAGTTTTCTTGCTGATATCACTGCTGTTACCTATATCTTCAATTTCCAGTGTCTTCCCATCTTCAATCCATCAATCTTTTCTATTACTACATTTACTATCCTCTTCTTTTTTCTCACTTAAATCGCTATTCACTTCATTCTCTAACTCCGTATGTAGTTTTTCTTTTTTACTTTCTGATACAAAGTATTGAGAAAGTATTGTTATTGCGAAAAAATTCAACCTCGAGATTTTTACGGAATCCGAATCCGAAAAAGTGGTTTTTGGAATGCCGTCTGTTTGTCTGTTACTGGCTCTGCAGCCTAAACAGTAGAGTAAAAATAAATGAAATCTCGTACTTAGGCATTTTATTGTACTGAGCAGAGTATATGTATCATAGAAATGGTTGACATTGCTCAGTCATTAAGGGTAGTTTATTCTACGCATTTTTAACAACAATCCGATTTTTTCGAAAACGGCTGTAACGATTTTGATCAGATTTCGTACAGTTACTTGAGTTTACGTCTTTAATAATACTGTATAGTTCATATTTCTCAAAAAATGAATATAAGGTTACTTTATTCTAGGTAACTTTAGCAATAATTTGATTTTCTCAAAATCGGTTCGAACGATTTCGATCAAATTTCGTACAGTTACTTGAGTATACGTCTGAAATATTACTATACCTATTTCATTTTTCTCAATGACTGAGTATAAGGCTAGTTTATTCTTGTGCAACTTGAACAAAAATTGGATTTTCTAGAAATAGGCTTATACGATCTTCATTTTCTAAAGATAACTAAACGCCGGGTTAGTACGTACATGAGAAAGTTTGTACAATGTATGTTATACTGATATTTTCTGTACGCTGCATGCGCAACAAATTATCAACACTTCAGAATTCAGCAAATATATGACGCAGTCTACATGTCAAAATATCTTTAAAATAGATATTTATAACTTATATGTTACAATCAATATTTAAAGCCCAATTTTAGTTAAACATGCTTAAATATTAGTAGAAAATAGAATTAAAATACATATTGTTAAAGTTGCGTAAACTCACTAAAATCCCGTAAAAAACTGAATTAATTGACCATTTTCTCCGGGGGGGATTTTATATTACCCGGGGGGGAAAATCCCCCCCGGGTACCCCCCTGGATTCAACACTGCTCATGCCTGGCTTAGATGATGCTTTTCATTTCAGCCAAACACTAGCATATTCCAAAAGCTAGACAATTATTCAACAAATTACATGATTGACTGTCAGAGACATAGATGGGAGATATGGTTTCTATGAGCAAATTTTAAGAAACACCATATGTAGAATATTATTTTATTTGCGTTTTAATAAAGAATACTAGCATTTTTATTTATAGATTGGGTTAGTAAATGTCGAGACAGGCCAATCAGTTTTTACAAACCCAATCTCTGGACAAGAAACTGATTGGCCGGTCTCAACATTTACTAACCAAATCTCTGGAAAACGTGGAGGGATATTATGGTTCCGGGTGAGACGAAGGGCGCGGTAGCGCCCGGAGCCGACTACGCATTAAAATATAGCGAGCCGAAGGCTCGCCAATACATTCTTTCAATGTTTTTTGAAGTATACATATCGATTTACATAATAAAAGTGAGTAAACTTTAGCTTGGAACCCCTTAATAATAAAAGTGACTAAACTTCATGATTACCCAAAAAAGTAACTTTTAAAGACATCGCACGTCATATTTTTGCTCGTACTGTTATTTATGTGACAATTGTTATGGCTTCCGTAGCGGGAAGGTCGTACTTCCTTGATAATGAAAAATTCCGGGATGCCCGGTTAAAAAAATTGAGTGGCGGGTACAGAAACTCAAAGCAAAATGAAATCATAACTAGCTGAAACGCCCGGCTTCGCTCGGGAAAGTATTCTTTTATGTAGCAAACGCTTTTAATTGCTCGGGGCAAACGTTCCCCATTCCTTAATTACGCAAGCGATGCTTGCAGTAACATTTACTATTTTATGTATTGTATTGTAAAGTTCTTACCATTAATGGTATTATTAATGAATTTAAGAAAGAGCTCAGTGGAGTGCAATGGGGTTATCCAAGGAGGGGGCGATCGCTCCCCTCCCCCTTTGGATCCGCCACTGCGTGGGGGTGAAAACGAACTTTCGTGGCATACTTTCATTATGTCGAATGAAAGTCTGTTACCTGTGATTCTTTCGCATTGAAAGAGAATTCATTTAAGATATTATATATCAGATATAAAATTAGTTATTATGTATAGTGGTCGATACTAGAATGACAAATTATTTCTAGCTTTAATGGATTGAAATGTAAGCTTTTTACTTGAAGGTTTAAAATAACGTGTGCGGATTATTAGAAGAGTATTGATTAGCGCATTGTTTTTGGAGGTTTGACGAACAAACGAGTAAACAGTGAGACGAGTTCGGCAAAAGTAAGAATGCAGAGGGAGGATGTCAGTTTTTTAGCAATCATTTAAAGTGAATGTTGAGCCTCAAACTTATTAGTAAAGCGCAACATGAGTGAGACGAGGGATGCGTGGATCCCTTCGTTTGGGTATAGTGCTCAAAATTAAAAATCCGTGCCGTGAAGAAAGCGTTATTGTTTAAGGAAAATATTGTATATATGTGATGTAAGCAAGTCCGATAAAGTTTAACAATGAGCTCGGTGGACGAGATCTCATGTATTGTGTCTGAATCGGGGAAAATCGAAGAAATGAAATATATATTTCTTTAATCTTATCGGTACTACTTTGGAGAATAAACAAATTGAACACAGCACTCTGTAGTGAAACCATGGTCGTATCTGTATATAAAAATTAAGAAAGTGGAAAAAGTACAAGTGTTCAATTTGTTTATTCTCCAAAATGGATAAATTCTACAAGATAACGCAAAAAACAACGGATTTTACTGGTACTACTTTGAGAAACTTAAGATGAAAGGTAAATCTTGAAGAGTGCATCGAACACATAAGCATATCTCGTTAGAATTCACGAAAAATGGCGACTGTCAATTAAACAGGTTCGAGTTATAATTTTAACAGTTGGGGAGTGTTAGAATCTCTGAAAGTTGTGGCACCAGTTAAATGTGTAAACGTCAAAGACGCGTATCGCTTTGTCCGATGAGTCTTGCTTTCTCTCGTGTCAGATGTCCACCGAATGACCCTCTCCTGATCGAAGTCAAAGTACCCTAATTTTTATCGTATTCCAATTCGACCGGGAGGTGGACCTCCGGAAGGGGCCCGACACATCAGCACGTGTAACCTGCCCCTAACCATGATTAACCGTATCCGAAGCCCAATTAAGTAATATCGTAAGCCTCTTATCTTGCAGCCCTTATCTTTTTCCTCCGAAATTCCTTCTTATTGTCCCGCGAACCCACTCCCTTAACAAATTCTTGTTTATTCTATCCGTCGCTCGTGGGAAAATGCTCACGCTAAGGAATGGAATGTAGATTCCTTACTCCTTGTTATTATTATTATTATTAATATTATTAATAGTGGTGCGAGTGATAAAGCTGGGTAGAAATTGTAAGAAGAAATGCAACTAAGCCCACGTTTTCTGGCAGGTATTGACTAAACATCCTTTGCCTGTGTTTTATGGCCGCGGAAAATCCACCGTATTTTTTCATTTCAGCGGTCTTCGTGGTATTTTAAAACTTTTGTTTTAATTGAAACGCTTGCGATTTCGTTAACAATCTTAATTGTTTAGTTTAACGGAACATTCTATTTCGCCACTCTCCAAAGATTAATAGTATCGCTAGGTAACGAATCGGGAAATTATCTAGCGTAGTTCCCTTAGTTTTTATACGCCCCGCAAATTAATTACGCGACCCTTAAAATCTAATTAATGAATTTGCATCACATTTAATTAAAATTGTTACATGGAGAAGTTTTAAAGTTAAATACATTTTCAAATAGCTTTTCCCCCGACTAAAATACAAAATGTCTTTAAAAAACTTCTGATTTAGATAGCTATTTCGGCCCGTCATAAAAACCGCACCTACTAATAATGCTTTCCACTATTAAAAATAAGTTGGAAATATATGCCGCGTGGGCCATTGTAAATTTGCAAATGACATGAGCTGATAATATCATGCGATCGCAAGCAACATCTCCACGATTTCTCTTAATTTCTATTTAAAGTACATTCGTCGAAGTAATGAATGCCCATTATATTTCTCACGTTCAAAAAAATAATTTTCTTCTCTTCCACCGAGTTTTAAACCACGGCGGGCAAGAATTGATCTTTGAATTTTGTATTCGATCCACTTTGTGGTAATCGTTAATGGTTTTATCAGCGTAAGTGGCCTTCGTTAATAAAATGGCTTGGAGTATGTATCAATAATTGCGATAAAATAAATGCAATGATGAAGACGAGGGCCAAATATGACTTTGAAGCCGGTGAAGTATTTTTTCAAAGCGCGCTGCATATACATACGTAGATGAGTGGAATAGGGGCACAGATACCATTTCAGGATAACCTGGTAAAATTAAATAATTTCGGAAAACCATATTACAGTGAAATCTCGTTACAACGTACTTCAAAATTACGTATATTTCAAATTAACGTACTTTTTCTAAATCCCCGTCAATTTTACCGTATAAATACTGTATAAATATTTCAAAATAACGTACTTCAACTTGACGTAATTTTCAATACTACGTATGAAATTCAGAGGTCCCGAAAAAGATTTTTGTGGCTTTAACGTACGATTTCATTGTTGCTCATTCAAGTCGTCTACACCAATTTTGAAGGCATCTTTTGTCTTTAGTACGGAAAGATCTGTGGAATGCTGCCAAAATCCCAAAGAAGGAATTTTCCGAGCTGACAAATTTAGAACCGATGATCAGTTATCCCTATCGTTGTTTTCACAATAGCATTGAGATATAATCTTAAGTTATAGGAAATATATCTCTCGTTAGACTCATTATCGCCAGTTTCGGTTTGCGCCGAACCTGGGAGAATGCCGATCCCCCACTGAGATGCTTCCAGAAAAAATACTGTAATCCTTATGGGTATATTCAGTATACCGTACTGTCAGTATAAAAATTCATACTCCGTAGAGATACGTTGTATCGAGATTTTACTGTAATCTGCCTCATAAGTTTCCCTTCACTTAAGAGTTGTTCGCGTTTTGTTTACATCAGGGGCGGATCCAGAAACTTCTCATGGGGGAGGGGGCGCGCGATCGCTACTCCACCTATCGAATTCGCCCCTGCCAACTGCCCTATATTTTGAAAATCCCTAACCCTATCAGAATCCTTCTTTCCCTTGCTATACAGACCTAATCTGCGGCGTATAATTGAGGATATTTGCGCGGAATGAACTGAAGAAAGCACCCAGTGGAGTGCAATGGGGTTATCCAAGGAGGGGGCGACCGCTCCCATCGCCCTTCCCCCCGGTGGATCCGCCCCTGGTTTGCTTGTTTGGTTGGTTTGACGTGATGAGGCAATATCTTGGGTTGTTTTAGCAAGCTGGAGTAGCACTGATACGTATTTTATATTGGCAGATCAAACCATAAAGCCATATATTATACATATGTGTAATGGTGCATGGTAAACGTTTTTCGCCATCAATGAATCACTTCTCTTTATCTAATTTCAGCTTGTTATATAACCGCATAGGTTGCAATAACCAAAATTTTATTGTTTTACAATAATATATTTTCATTATGTCTTAAACGCATTCCCATCTATTAACAAACTGTGTGTGTTTTACCCTACTTTAGTTTTGTAATACAGACCAAAAACCTGCGTCATTGATCATATCAAAAACTTATTAAAGTTTAACATTTAAACGTTTAAAAACTATTGTGAGGAAAGGAAGTTTCCGTGGGTGGTTTTTTTCTGCCATTGTTTTTTTTATGTAAACAAATCTCGTCATCCCGTAACAAAGACTGAACCTTGGAACATAATTTTTTAGACCAAAAGTAAATATATATCTCGCAGGTGAACACCCCCAGAGTCGCCTTACTATGTTTGCAAATTATCAGGACTTTAATTTCCTTGGAGCTATGCTTCTGACACCGGGCACACACTCTGGATCTTTTATTTGTTTATATATATATATTATGAGCTTGGAATTTTATGAAAGTCGCTTTCCATCATCAGCGTTTTCGGTCGGGGGTACGTCCAAAGTTATATAGGCGCGCGCGAATGTTAAATACTATAATTTTTCACTTACCTTCAGCTCACAAGGATGATTTCAGAATCGAATATTAAGACTACGAATAACCAAATAAATGGCAAGCACGATTCTCCTGACGAGAAGGGATACTGATATAAAATAATTACAGCATTTTCTCCTATGTGCTGGAAGCAGCCTAATTAACGATAATTGGCTAATTTATGGAAAGGCATTTTGGCAAATATAATAAAAATAAATGTATGACAATCCTATGGCTAGTTTACATCTATGTACAATACTTATCTATTTAAATAGAAAATCTCTTAATTTCTTCGTCATTTTATAACATACCGAACCATTTTAAAATTGCTCAAAAGGGAAATTGGTAAAATAATATATATAATATAATACTCTTTTGAGCTTCGAAAATGTTCGCCTTATAACATTTTCATAGTCGTGATAGACCAAAAGAATATCGACAGTTTCCACCACCCAACGATAGATGTCGCCATATTTCTTATCGGGAGGTGCCTGTTCCCCTGGGACTCGATGCAGTGTTACGCGGTCGGTCAGCCGGTTCATGTCGTACTCCGTCCTAAAGGACAGAGTGCGAATGTGGATTGTGGATAGGTAACGGGTAATTACGGTTCGAATGTTAATTTTATATTATGTCTACACTTCGTTTCTATATTATACATATTATATTAATAGTATTTTAAGGTTGTATATATACATAATTGTAATCTACGTCTGTTTTTCCACCCCATCTAACGCACGACATGGCAGGTGGGTCGACCCATTGCCACCCTCCCTCCCTCCCTCCCGGGGCCCCGACCTTGGCCAAGGTTCCCACCCTGTGTGCACACAAAATCCCAAACCACGAAACGATTTCCACACGATCGATGTTTTATGCAATTGACACATGTACTATTATCCTATGTCATATTATTGTTTATTTTCCACGATAAATGCTAAATCGAATTTCGAAACGTAGGTATGTCCCGCTAATATCTTTTCCCCTGAACGAAAACAGGTGATGCTGGAGACGTGCATTTCTTTTCGGAATGCACGAAGAGTGAAGAACGAAGACGCCCAGACACCATTCATCATGCAGGAGTAAGTATGTTTAGATGTAGTTGTACTGTTTTTATTAATTTCTCCTTTTTAATAGTGATTTGTTTTTACAGAGCTCCTCTCCAACACAGGGTGTATCATCGCAGTGTGGCGTGGTTATCTCCTAGTGGAGGTAATTAATGGTTTCACTGGAGGGATGACACAGTTGGTATGGTAGTCGTATTTTGATCTCAGGCATATAAAATGCCTCAGAAGAATAATCATAATTAATTAGCAATTTTTCTAAATTCTATTATTTCTCTGACGTCGTTAACGGCGACTGTAGTTTTGCTGTCGTATATTGGATTTACCCAATATGAGTTTATATGTCTATGGTTTATTCGTCTGCCTTATCATGAGTTGAAGCGGAAGAAATTGTTGTGTTATTGCCAGAATTAAAGTGAAAATTAAGTATATCAATTCTTTAAACAGTATATCCTGATCTATTATATTTATGTGCTTTTTTAATATCGTGATTAAGTTTTAATGTCCATGCATAAGATACAAATAAGTAGTAGACATGTTGAACCAAATTTTGTGTTGCATTGAGTTGCTAAATGCAACGGTAATGTTTATTTATAATCAATTCTTAATTTAATATTTTTTAAGTACCTATATCAGTCATTTTACTTGGGCAATTCAATGTTTTATTACTTAACGTTGAATTGGTAATTAAAAATGATTTGTGATAGTTCTGTATGAGGCCTTAGTTCTCCTCATAAAGACAAACGCTGACGGATAAAATACCTATAATCGTGCGTTAGAATAATATACCGTTTTAAGAAATTTCTAAAATATTTATTGCTAATATAATGATTGCTCTTAATTGCAGATAACCATCAACGCCACACTGGACAGACATGGACGCTCGCGGTAAGCTCAATTTCCCTTATTTATAATGCACACGTCATTTCGTGTAAGATATCACGAACATCATTCGAGAAATACGTTCGAACCGAATTGAATTAAGTCGGTATCATTTTCAGATGTAGCGTTTATTGTTATTGGTAGGCTTGCCACCTCTAGGACTTTGAACGGGAATATTTGTGTTTTTCCATAAAATATTCAGGTCTTGATTAATTTTACTGAATTTTCTCAAATTAACCGATTATAAGTACGAGTATGTTTTTTGGCGATACGAACTTCCCGACGTTTTCACGTACTAAAATATCGATTGATCAATAGCTCTTTAATATATATGAATTTACGTCATCCCTTCAAGTTGGAAGTATTTTTTTCATTAATCTTGAGTGAAATTCAATTTTGGTTCTGCTAATGTCTGGACGATGCAGGTACTCAAATATCTCTTAAATATAACGACATATAATATATTTCTTCCGAATGTGGCAACTTCATCAGTTGACATGTTGAAAAAACTTTCGTAACTGTTGGATATTATTTATTATTAATATATATTTAGAATTCTTTGCCTGTTATTTCAACCCGTTTATTTTCAAATAAATGCATCACCTGTACTTATTCTGCAGTCAGTAAGTTGAATAGAATATATCGCACTGTGTTTGTGATACTTAGCTGTTGTTCAATTTCAGCATGATCGCTCCATTGGGAAATTTCAGATTAAGTATATATTTGCCACTTAGGAATAGTACTGCAGTCAGATTCTTCTGTAGCATGTGTGGAAAATTCGGCGCGCTTTAACGTCACGAACAGGGACTTGGTGATGCGTTTATTCGGAAATGAAATATAAAAATATTTCTTCAGAAGATGATTTTTTAATTGTATTTTATTTTAAAGACTTCAAAGATGAAAATTGTTGGTAATGTTTCTGTTTTCAATTTTGCTTCGGGATTTAAAACCTCAAAAGATGTAAATCAACTAGGCTTCACAATTTTCTCATACATATACAGCCTGTAGCAATGTTAATTTTAAATTTGGTATAGGTAAAACTGGCACTATATGCAATACCTGAAGTGTATGTGGCCATGTGGTAATTTCTTTTTGTAAGCATTTACTCGGTTCTGTTATTTTAGAATTACGTATCATAACGAAAGCTAAACCTCACGGATACATAATTTTAGAATATAGTATAAATGAGCATGTGCTAAATATTCTTGAAACTACCATGCTGATTTTTTTGCAGGGAAGCGAGGACTACGCGAGTGGGTGGGAACTGTGGACTTAGGAGCGTAGATGCCGATTACTTAGGAGGGAAGGTGCTGCTTAGTTAGGAGGGGGGGTGCTGCTTAGTTAGGAGAGTGGGGGCTGCAAACTCTGCTTAGTAGGTTCGTCAGCCTTAGTTTAGTAGGTGCGACAAACTTAGATTAGCAGGTGCGACATAGTTAGATTTGTAGGTGCGACAAAGTTAGATATGTAGGTAGAAGTAGTATTTAGGTGTGTGAATGTGTGTATGATGGTAGTGCATGGATGTGCACATCTTTGGGTAGTGGTGGTGGTGTGTGTGTGTGATGGTTGATGGTGATGGGTGATGGTTGTATGTATGAATCATTTTGTCATCGATTACATTGTTTAGCTAGACAGATGAGAGTACTTAAGTTTAGCAAGCGTTAGCATGGTGTAGGGCTGGGGTAACCCAGCGAGCTCGCCATGTTAAATAATGAGCAACGATGGCCTAAGCATTACCTCCTGGGTGCCAATGGAAATATGCTTAACTTGAAGGGTATAGAAATCATTTCATTCATATTTTTAAAAACGCCTCCAGTTATCAGATGCAAAACAGGTTCTAAAGGTTTCCCAGTCTAGGATTTATTACGTTATGACTGAATCTGCATTAATTATGTTGAATTCTACTGTTGAAATGTAATTTATAGTTGTTTATCTTAAATTGTGATTTCTATTTCATAAAGAAATCTTGTATTGTTAGTTTCTACATCACTGTATAATATCTGAAGATAATACTTTAGGCTAATAAATGTATGATGCAACTCTCTCTAAATAAAATGTTTTAATTTTACCATGAGTATTTATTTAAATTATAAATTAAGTAAACTTTAGATGACTTTAAATGATTCTTTGATTTTCTATATCAATTAATTTAATTTATACATCAAACTGTAGTGAGCTTAAATGTGACATAAGTTTTACAATTCGTTTATAGGATATGTCTGTTGCCAGGAGTGTAATTATCGAATAGCATAATTGGCCATCAAAAAACAAATGAAATTGCAATAGTGTCCCAGTTAAGGAAATGTAAACTTCTTCCATCAAGTCTTTGAGGTAAAATGTCCTCTGTCCTACTCTAACGATAATTAGGATGCAAAATGTTCTACTTTGTGATACATTTCTGTTTGGGAGAAGATCTACCGGCAGCAATGCCCTAATGAATCACATGGCTACCGGGACCTAATGGGTGAGATTCACATAGTTCTACATTGCTGTTTATAACCTCTTCCCCCTACATCTCCTCCACTCATACTTCGCATTTAAGAGATCGCAATAATATAGGATAGCAAGAATAGCAGTTTGTCACTGTTGGTTCTGCTTCATCTGTCATCAAAGATTGGTCATGTTCAGTGAAGTGAGGCTATATGTATTAATTAAATATAACAAATTTTCTGTCTTTTCTCAACAAGTTATATCAACATTTCTTGTAAATTTTGTTTTTCTAATAAGGAAAGCAGGCTTTCCTTCCTGAAACTTGGGGAGATATCAAATCTGCATTTCCAATCAGAAGAGCAGAGTTTGAATAGTTGTTCGGTATTTTCATTCATATTCATAGAATTATGTAATATATTAAATTTTGAAGTTTTATTCAAATGATATTGCTGTCACTACAGTGATTTTCGAATCGATCTTTACTGATGTAAATAAGCATGGATGTGAGGTTATTTTCAAATCTTGGCTTTATGGGTCCATTTACAAGCAAACTATATTTTCCTTTAAAATTGTGTTCGATCAGGAGATGATCCTGTGGAGAATTGGAATGTGTTTGATGCCAAAGTATCCTTGAATTCTGAGTTATTATGACTTGAAAACTGGCACGCTGCTGAGTCTAGATTGTAAGTACTTTTATGACCAGCCATCATGCATAATGGATTTGTCACCTCTCAGAGCAATCAATATTACTTTGTGGAATTATATTATAACTAAATATCAGCTGTGGGTTCATCCTACAAATGTAAAACTAGCTAATATCAGAACATTTGGTTTAACAATAGCCCAAGAGACTGAGTCACCAGAAAACACAAATGTAATCAGAACATTTAGTCATTAGTACCATGAAATAGCAGATTATGAAATTTTCCAATTTTTTTTCTTGTGTGAGTACAGAGTTATTTAAAAAGTTAGTATCACTAATTTAAAGAGGTATTATTGAATTCTCCATTAGCCTAGAAGAATATTAGCTATCCACACAGGATAGAACAAATAATTAATATTTTTAATTAATATCCTTTTACACATAACCACAGTTTTTAGCTCATTTTCTTAAAAGCCAAAACATGTTGTTGTGATAACTTTGTCTGTCCGTCAGTGGACAATCAACATTTTTAAAGAGGTATTTAGAAAACTCTTTTTGAATTAGATAGTTCTTATCCATCCATGAAGTTCACTGCAATTGTACTTTTCATGTAATTCATAGTTTTTCCTCTAGGTGACTTTTGAAATGGTATTTACCCAAACTACTGAAGCTAGAGGAGCGACGTTTTTATGAATGGGAGGGTCTACGTTCCAACATTGCAGGTTTCCCACTCTGCAACTAGGGAGGCAAAACAAAATTCTGAAAATTTTTAATAAAATGTGCTTCCACCTGCTGCTTTAGTAAGTGTATCTTACTTGTTTCAATTTAAAAAATTTGTGAATTGCTTTGGAGAAGACAGCATCTAAACTTAAGACACAGAAGTTGTAATGTTTTGTGGCAATGTAACATACTGTTCGACAAAAATAAAGGAAATTAAATTTATGATATCATGATAACTGGTAAAGTTTACTAATAAGTTTTAATTCTTTATGTTAGCCATATAACCAGGATTACTTAATGTATTAAATACGGTATAATAAATTTTCTGTTTTTGCTCTACAAGTTATATCAACATTTATTGTAAATTTTGTTTTTCTAATAAGGAAAGCAGGCTTAACTTCCTGAGACTTGGATAGATACCAAATCTGCATTACCATTCGAGAGGTTAGTTTTAAATGTTGTCCGATATTTTCATTCATATCCGTAGAAATATATGGTATATTAAATTTTGAAGTTTTATTCAAATAACACTGCTGCCATGATAGTGATTTTTGATCAATCCTTACTAATGTAAATAAGCGTAGATGTGAGTTTATTTTCCAGTCTTGCCTTTTTGGGTCCATTTAATGACAAAATATATTTTTCTTTTATGTTTTAATTGGGTTCGATCAGGAGCCTATCAATGAAGTACCAACGAGTGAGGACAATGATGATGTTTCTCCTAATGTATGTGCGATTCAGAATTTTTTGATTTTGTTGACATTGAGTTCACTGAAATATTAAGACACATTACTACATGCTGGTTATCATTTTAACCTTGCATTGAAAGACTTATAAGGAACTGGGATGCTCTAAAATTATACTTTTTAAGCTGAGTGAATGAATGCCCCAAACATATAAAAAATGTTCTCTAGATAAATGAAGTGAATGAAACAGATGACAGTAAATTGGAAATTTATATGCACTTTTGCAGCATTCCTCTAGAAATGTTTAAAAAAATTACAGAGAAATAACATTACATGCATAGAATTATGGAATATAATGTCCGAATTTAAATAAAAAATTACAGTTCGCATAGGAGGAAGAGCAGTTTTTTGTTTTCAAACTTGATATGGAATGGAAAAGCTACTTCCCCACGATGCAGATAAGTTGAAAAAAGAATTTTTGTCTTTTTACTCTGCGTGTCTGAGCTGTTTAATGAAAAATTTAAGTATGTCTAAAATTGGTTATCAACTTTAGCTCCTTTTCGTAATGATATGTTGCCAAAGTATCAAGATTTTTGCAATACCATTGATACTCTAAATTTAGATAATATTTTAAGGTTTAATATGGACAAACTATTTAAAGAACTTTTACCAATTAGAGGGAATTTTCGTTTAATTTCTGCTGATAACTATTGGAAAAAATGTTATGATCCTGGGGTAAGTGCCGATACATTTTAAAAAGTGGAAATTCTGAAAATCTATTCCAGATGGATCGCATATTTTTAGCATTCCACTGTCATCTGCTTTTACAGAAGCACAACCATTTAAAAAAATTATTGTACGTTTATAGTACTAGTAAACAGTGCTTCTCATTGGTTGTTACTGAAATCCTGTAATTGTGGAAAATTTGAAATCTGGAGCTCATCTCTAAGCGCATCATGATTGATTTTTATTCTCCTATGGAGCAATAGTGGGGCAAAAAAGCCACTAAATATTGAATTTGCAATTATGATGCAGAAAAGAACTTTAAAATGCTATTTCCCTTATGTACAGGTATATAATTTCTTTCTAATACTCCATTGCACGAAACGTGATACGTTGTACACTTTCCTAACTTGTTTTTAATTCCAAGGAAGGAGATATTGTTATTTATTAATTTATTAAACCTGGTTTTTTGCGATACAGTGGAGCCGTAATGGTTTTTATTCGCACAGGGAAGAGTTGGAGATCCTAATATCTGATTTCAACCCTGCGTGTGTATTTTTACAAGAGACGCATTTTAAAAACAATGACAAGGTGAAAATAAAAGGTTTTAATGTCTTCAGAAAGGATGACTTAAACCAGTGGTGCCAATCTATGGCCCGTGAAGGGTTTGTGTGTGGCTCGCGCTGTGATGAAAAAGCAATCAGAAAAATGTGACTCACAAATTAATACATTTTTACGAAAATGTTGATAATGAAATTTTACATAGTGGAATTTTTACCACAAAAACCCCTTTAGACTTGATTTTTAATAATGACACCTAAGATTATGTAGATAACTTCCGATTGAAACTTTAATCTGGCCCGCAGAAGAATTGGCAAATTCCAATGCGGCCCGCCGAAGGATTTGTAACCAGAGATGTGGCCCTCGATGTAGAAATGGTTGTGCCCCAATGACAAACTGTAATAGGGCTCAGGGGGAGTGGCCGTGACCATCATGAAGGCCCTTTATAACTCCCAAGTGAACCTGCTCTTCCTTTGGACATAAAGGTGTAGTTATTTTAAATGCATCGCTCAGTTAATTAGGTATTTAATTAATTAAGCAGCCGACGAGTCTCTCTTCAGGTGTTTTTTTTCCGTTATTTAGCATTCTCATTCTTTGTTCTGAGAATAACTTCGAAGGGTGTTAGTTCGAGAATTAAATCGAATAATAATGAAGAAATGAATGAAATTTTTACTAACTTCCCCAAAAAACGAAATTGCATCTCAAGATTTTGTTCATAGCTTAATGGGAAAAATACTTAAGGAAAACTCCCCAGATGTGTGTCTTGTATTTTCTTAGCTTAATTTCCTCCAATTTTCCATAGAAGCGAGTATGTAAATACTTAATCATCTGAAGAGACGTTAATTTAAAAAATCAAAATGCCTGTCTGCTTTTTTCGCCGAATGAATTAATCAAACATCTCAGTATCTTTGTTTATTACGGAGTTTAATGGAATGAAAGAATCTTAATATTTAACTACTTTGTAGGTAAATAGCTAATCATTCTATATTTTCCTTTGAATTCAGATTTAAAGGTAGTCAACCATATTTTAACTATGGTATGGCATTTACAAAAGACACCAAACATTAGCCATAAAATGAAAAATGTCAGTTTCCCAAAAATTTGTATTAATTTAATAGTCAAACGTGAAAGTTATTTTGAATAAAAATGCTAGTATTCTTTATTAAAACGCAAATAAAATAATATTCTACATATGGTGTTTCTTAAAATTTCGAAATTGTCTTCTTTTCGAATGTGCGATTTTGTAACTCTTTTAAATTTTGATCGAAGCGTGTAAGGTCGATCAAAAACAATGTTGCAAGTTTTATGCTCTGAGTAGCCTTGAATTCCGAGTTATTATGATTTGAAAACTGGCACGCCGCTGAGTCTAGATTGTAAGTACTTTTATGACCAGCCATCATGCATAATGGATTTGTCGCCTCTAAGAGCAATCAATATTATTTTGTGGAATTATATTATAACTAAATATCAGCTGTGGGTTCATCCTACAAATGTAAAACTAGCTAATATCAGAACATTTGGTTTAACAATAGCCCAAGAGACTGAGTCACCAGAAAACACAAATGTAATCAGAACATTTAGTCATTAGTACCATGAAATAGCAGATTATGAAATTTTCCAATTTTTTTTCTTGTGTGAGTACAGAGTTATTTAAAAAGTTAGTATCACTAATTTAAAGAGGTATTATTGAATTCTCCATTAGCCTAGAAGAATATTAGCTATCCACACAGGATAGAACAAATAATTAATATTTTTAATTAACATCCTTTTACACATAATCACAGTTTTTAGCTCATTTTATTAAAAGCCAAAACATGTTGTTATGATAACTTTGTCTGTCCGTCAGTGGACAATCAACATTTTTTAAAGAGGTATTTAGAAAACTCTTTTTGAATTAGATAGTTCTTATCCATCCATGAAGTTCACTGCAATTGTACTTTTCATGTAATTCATAGTTTTTCCTCTAGGTGACTTTGGAAATGGTATGAAGCTAGAGGAGCGACGTTTTTATGAATGGGAAGGTCTACGTTCCAACATTGCAGGTTTCCCACTCTGCAACTAGGGAGGCAAAACAAAATTCTGAAAATTTTTAATAAAATGTGCTTCCACCTGTTGCTTTAGTAAGTGTATCTTACTTGTTTCAATTTAAAAAATTTGTGAATTGCTTTGGAGAAGACAGCATCTAAACTTAAGACACAGAAGTTGTAATGTTTTGTGGCAATGTAACATACTGTTCGACAAAAATAAAGGAAATTAAATTTATGATATCATGATAGCTGGTAAAGTTTACTAATAAGTTTTAATTCTTTATGTTAGCCATATAACCAGGATTAGTTAATGTATTAAAGTATGAAAGTAGTGGATAGCTAGACAATTTGCCTCAACCAAGGCTAACTTAAGGAAATTTCAAAATTGTAAAAGATGTTATGTTGCCATCAGCATTCACAGAAACATATTGTGGGAGCAAGGGGAATAAAAACCAGGGTCAGCTTGAAGCTATTCCAGTGATAAGACTGCATTCAGCCCTCTAGAGTTCCTATGTAAACTATTCAACTTCAATAATGTTTATTTTATTTTATCTTCTTTTATAAAATATTCTGAATGATATGTCTCTTATTTTTCAACCAGTAATTCTAGAGGGAGGGGCAAATGTGCATGGTCATGTATATGGTATTAACCCCTTAAGCCGATAGCCCAATTACATACTCGCCAAATGCAGATATTGCTTAAATTGCGATTCTATCAGCATAAAGTAATCTTTCATGGGACTATATGTATCACAGCAGACCATTGATATGTGATCTCTCAATGGATCACCAATTTCCTGTCAGTTTATTAGTTTTTATACTTCGTTAGAGGAAAAACATAGCGTAAGCTACACTACTTAGTAATTTAAATACAGGCTTGAGGGGTTAAGGCAATATTGAAGATGTGATAACAAAAATTTATTCATAGGTGTATGGAAATGTAGAAGGAAGTTTCACTGCCAATATAGATAAGGAAACTGCAATAGATCGTCTGGTTAGTTTATTTTTATCTTTGTGTGTGGTTTATCCACCCACACACTTGACTCACCTTATGTTTTCTTTAGCTAAACATCAATAATGAAGGTAATTTAAGGCTCATTTAAAATATAAATTTTATTTACAGTTATTTTGTAAAACTAAAAATCAAGACAAATTTTTTTCATTTGTATATCTTGCCATTATGTGTTTATTGCAAAGTACATAATCTTTTTTCCCTACCATCATAATTAAAAATATATTTTTACAACTTTCGAAACTTGAACCTTAACACAATTCCAGATTCACTCTTCTAAAAAATTCATCTTAGAAAATGTAGTGTCATTCCTCCTGCATTTTCAGTCTTTTTATCTCAAACTCCCTTCTTTATGGGGGAGTTATCATAATAAATTAGTTTTTGCAAGTTTTTTCCATGAGAAAATATAGGCAGGTAAAACAATCATGGTTTACAGCATATCTCCACGACGAGCGGCTTTTGAGATGCAGGGGGTGACGGACGGACAATTGCAAAATTATATATAGGATATTTAAATAAATTCAGTTCCAAGAGAAAAACGGAAAAATGTCAAAAGTAATCTCGAATGTACGGATACTCGAACAACAATATCATAATTCGTATTGTTTTTTAAATATGTACATATTATTCTTGATATAATTTATAAATCGTTAACTTGTATCCTAAATTGAGCATAAGTGATATATTTCGTCACATCACCTAAAATTAGGGATAATAACTGTACATGTGCAATCTTTGCGTGGTTCTTTTTGAACTAATTTAGGAAAAATTAAAAAACTGTGTGAAATAAGTTCAACGCAATAATTCACATTTAACTCTAATAATGTATTACTCCGGTGATATAGGATTTTCATTTATTTGGTTCCCAATGTAAGGTTCACAGGTTCGAATCTCGCTGAGGGCACGGCTGTATGTGCATATTGATAATTTATTACGCGAAGTCAGTTATAAATATTCATTTTGTACAGTTACTTCAGCTTAAATCTGAAATAAAAACAAATGGTTCATATTTTTCAAAAAATGAATATAAGGATATTTTTTTCTTGGGCAACTTTAATAACAATTGGGTGGGGAAACTTTTAACGAGATGGGTCAGATTGACCATTGTGGTTGCTCAGGTGGGCCGCATTAACACATGAGAAACTTCGGCGGGCCACATTCGGGTCCACGACGGAAGTTGAGAGAATGCGAAGGTTTCTATATGTGAAAATTTATAACTAATAATATTTTATCGTCCGATCTTTACAAAAAATTTTTCCTGGCCTTAATTTTGACCAAAAAATACGAAACTGTTACATTTCATGGTTCGTTTTCGTAATGATATCGCGGGCCGTATAAAGTGCTCCCGCGGGCTGTAGTTTCCCCCCCTCTGGCTTTTTTATTATATTTTTTATTTTGCGAATACCAAATACGTACTGTTTTATTCATACGGTATCTTGATATTTTGCAGTAATAATATTTCATCGCATAAATTGTTTTAGAATCATAGAATTTGATTTATTTCGAACATCTTTATTAATAATATCCATGCGAAAACTATATTTAGGTATATTTCTGAGAATGAAAAACACTTTTGTTGATTTTGATTTATTTACTCAGTATGTTTTTCTTTAAACCACTGAAAGACCGTTTTATAGTTTGTATTTGTATTAGCATTATTTTTAATTAATTTGCCAAATATATACAAATTAAAACCTGCCTTACTGAATTGTATTACTTTTTTAGCTTCTCAGTTTATTTGATTCCATTTCCACCATAATGTGGTAACATTTCGAAAGAACATTATAATTTTATTAATTTTTGAAATAATTTTGCCCGATCAACGTTCTCTTTAATTAAAACGAATAGGGCGGGTGGGCAGGGCGGGCTCAAGACATTTTGGCGCCCCAAGCAGATTTCAATCATGGCACGCCATCGATAGATAAATTTTGCATTAATATTCGGTAGTTTACTAGTTTAATAGGATATAATTATCTTGATGTTTTGTGTATTTTTATGATGAAACAGTTTAATAAAAAACAGGACTTTATTCACATAAAAATTAATTTGAAATGTCACAAATAAATTATAAATTGTGCCATACTTATTTAAATGAAAATGAGATTGGAACTATTACGTCGATGTATGCACAGATGGGGCTCAATCATTGGTTGGTAAACTTGGTGGTGCAGTAAGTTTCGTAAAGAATGCATAAAAATTGCAACATCGAAACATTGCCTTATTCATAGATAAGCACGTGTTGCCAAGGCAGCGACGCACTTATCTAAAGCTAATGGTACGAATTGCTCTTAGCATGAAATAGAAAGGAAGAAATTGATTCTTGATTGCGAAATGCACTTGGGAGGATGCAGGGAAAAAAGAAGGATTTGTAACCAGAGATGTGGCCCTCGATGTAGAAATGGTTGTGCCCCAATGACAAACTGTAATAGGGCTCAGGGGGAGTGGCCGTGACCATCATGAAGGCCCTTTATAACTCCCAAGTGAACCTGCTCTTCCTTTGGACATAAAGGTGTAGTTATTTTAAATGCATCGCTCAGTTAATTAGGTATTTAATTAATTAAGCAGCCGACGAGTCTCTCTTCAGGTGTTTTTTTTCCGTTATTTAGCATTCTCATTCTTTGTTCTGAGAATAACTTCGAAGGGTGTTAGTTCGAGAATTAAATCGAATAATAATGAAGAAATGAATGAAATTTTTACTAACTTCCCCAAAAAACGAAATTGCATCTCAAGATTTTGTTCATAGCTTAATGGGAAAAATACTTAAGGAAAACTCCCCAGATGTGTGTCTTGTATTTTCTTAGCTTAATTTCCTCCAATTTTCCATAGAAGCGAGTATGTAAATACTTAATCATCTGAAGAGACGTTAATTTAAAAAATCAAAATGCCTGTCTGCTTTTTTCGCCGAATGAATTAATCAAACATCTCAGTATCTTTGTTTATTACGGAGTTTAATGGAATGAAAGAATCTTAATATTTAACTACTTTGTAGGTAAATAGCTAATCATTCTATATTTTCCTTTGAATTCATATTTAAAGGTAGTCAACCATATTTTAACTATGGTATGGCATTTACAAAAGACACCAAACATTAGCCATAAAATGAAAAATGTCAGTTTCCCAAAAATTTGTATTAATTTAATAGTCAAACGTGAAAGTTATTTTGAATAAAAATGCTAGTATTCTTTATTAAAACGCAAATAAAATAATATTCTACATATGGTGTTTCTTAAAATTTCGAAATTGTCTTCTTTTCGAATGTGCGATTTTGTAACTCTTTTAAATTTTGATCGAAGCGTGTAAGGTCGATCAAAAACAATGTTGCAAGTTTTATGCTCTGAGTAGCCTTGAATTCCGAGTTATTATGATTTGAAAACTGGCACGCCGCTGAGTCTAGATTGTAAGTACTTTTATGACCAGCCATCATGCATAATGGATTTGTCGCCTCTAAGAGCAATCAATATTATTTTGTGGAATTATATTATAACTAAATATCAGCTGTGGGTTCATCCTACAAATGTAAAACTAGCTAATATCAGAACATTTGGTTTAACAATAGCCCAAGAGACTGAGTCACCAGAAAACACAAATGTAATCAGAACATTTAGTCATTAGTACCATGAAATAGCAGATTATGAAATTTTCCAATTTTTTTTCTTGTGTGAGTACAGAGTTATTTAAAAAGTTAGTATCACTAATTTAAAGAGGTATTATTGAATTCTCCATTAGCCTAGAAGAATATTAGCTATCCACACAGGATAGAACAAATAATTAATATTTTTAATTAACATCCTTTTACACATAATCACAGTTTTTAGCTCATTTTATTAAAAGCCAAAACATGTTGTTATGATAACTTTGTCTGTCCGTCAGTGGACAATCAACATTTTTTAAAGAGGTATTTAGAAAACTCTTTTTGAATTAGATAGTTCTTATCCATCCATGAAGTTCACTGCAATTGTACTTTTCATGTAATTCATAGTTTTTCCTCTAGGTGACTTTGGAAATGGTATGAAGCTAGAGGAGCGACGTTTTTATGAATGGGAAGGTCTACGTTCCAACATTGCAGGTTTCCCACTCTGCAACTAGGGAGGCAAAACAAAATTCTGAAAATTTTTAATAAAATGTGCTTCCACCTGTTGCTTTAGTAAGTGTATCTTACTTGTTTCAATTTAAAAAATTTGTGAATTGCTTTGGAGAAGACAGCATCTAAACTTAAGACACAGAAGTTGTAATGTTTTGTGGCAATGTAACATACTGTTCGACAAAAATAAAGGAAATTAAATTTATGATATCATGATAGCTGGTAAAGTTTACTAATAAGTTTTAATTCTTTATGTTAGCCATATAACCAGGATTAGTTAATGTATTAAAGTATGAAAGTAGTGGATAGCTAGACAATTTGCCTCAACCAAGGCTAACTTAAGGAAATTTCAAAATTGTAAAAGATGTTATGTTGCCATCAGCATTCACAGAAACATATTGTGGGAGCAAGGGGAATAAAAACCAGGGTCAGCTTGAAGCTATTCCAGTGATAAGACTGCATTCAGCCCTCTAGAGTTCCTATGTAAACTATTCAACTTCAATAATGTTTATTTTATTTTATCTTCTTTTATAAAATATTCTGAATGATATGTCTCTTATTTTTCAACCAGTAATTCTAGAGGGAGGGGCAAATGTGCATGGTCATGTATATGGTATTAACCCCTTAAGCCGATAGCCCAATTACATACTCGCCAAATGCAGATATTGCTTAAATTGCGATTCTATCAGCATAAAGTAATCTTTCATGGGACTATATGTATCACAGCAGACCATTGATATGTGATCTCTCAATGGATCACCAATTTCCTGTCAGTTTATTAGTTTTTATACTTCGTTAGAGGAAAAACATAGCGTAAGCTACACTACTTAGTAATTTAAATACAGGCTTGAGGGGTTAAGGCAATATTGAAGATGTGATAACAAAAATTTATTCATAGGTGTATGGAAATGTAGAAGGAAGTTTCACTGCCAATATAGATAAGGAAACTGCAATAGATCGTCTGGTTAGTTTATTTTTATCTTTGTGTGTGGTTTATCCACCCACACACTTGACTCACCTTATGTTTTCTTTAGCTAAACATCAATAATGAAGGTAATTTAAGGCTCATTTAAAATATAAATTTTATTTACAGTTATTTTGTAAAACTAAAAATCAAGACAAATTTTTTTCATTTGTATATCTTGCCATTATGTGTTTATTGCAAAGTACATAATCTTTTTTCCCTACCATCATAATTAAAAATATATTTTTACAACTTTCGAAACTTGAACCTTAACACAATTCCAGATTCACTCTTCTAAAAAATTCATCTTAGAAAATGTAGTGTCATTCCTCCTGCATTTTCAGTCTTTTTATCTCAAACTCCCTTCTTTATGGGGGAGTTATCATAATAAATTAGTTTTTGCAAGTTTTTTCCATGAGAAAATATAGGCAGGTAAAACAATCATGGTTTACAGCATATCTCCACGACGAGCGGCTTTTGAGATGCAGGGGGTGACGGACGGACACTTGCAAAATTATATATAGGATATTTAAATAAATTCAGTTCCAAGAGAAAAACGGAAAAATGTCAAAAGTAATCTCGAATGTACGGATACTCGAACAACAATATCATAATTCGTATTGTTTTTTAAATATGTACATATTATTCTTGATATAATTTATAAATCGTTAACTTGTATCCTAAATTGAGCATAAGTGATATATTTCGTCACATCACCTAAAATTAGGGATAATAACTGTACATGTGCAATCTTTGCGTGGTTCTTTTTGAACTAATTTAGGAAAAATTAAAAAACTGTGTGAAATAAGTTCAACGCAATAATTCACATTTAACTCTAATAATGTATTACTCCGGTGATATAGGATTTTCATTTATTTGGTTCCCAATGTAAGGTTCACAGGTTCGAATCTCGCTGAGGGCACGGCTGTATGTGCATATTGATAATTTATTACGCGAAGTCAGTTATAAATATTCATTTTGTACAGTTACTTCAGCTTAAATCTGAAATAAAAACAAATGGTTCATATTTTTCAAAAAATGAATATAAGGATATTTTTTTCTTGGGCAACTTTAATAACAATTGGGTGGGGAAACTTTTAACGAGATGGGTCAGATTGACCATTGTGGTTGCTCAGGTGGGCCGCATTAACACATGAGAAACTTCGGCGGGCCACATTCGGGTCCACGACGGAAGTTGAGAGAATGCGAAGGTTTCTATATGTGAAAATTTATAACTAATAATATTTTATCGTCCGATCTTTACAAAAAATTTTTCCTGGCCTTAATTTTGACCAAAAAATACGAAACTGTTACATTTCATGGTTCGTTTTCGTAATGATATCGCGGGCCGTATAAAGTGCTCCCGCGGGCTGTAGTTTCCCCCCCTCTGGCTTTTTTATTATATTTTTTATTTTGCGAATACCAAATACGTACTGTTTTATTCATACGGTATCTTGATATTTTGCAGTAATAATATTTCATCGCATAAATTGTTTTAGAATCATAGAATTTGATTTATTTCGAACATCTTTATTAATAATATCCATGCGAAAACTATATTTAGGTATATTTCTGAGAATGAAAAACACTTTTGTTGATTTTGATTTATTTACTCAGTATGTTTTTCTTTAAACCACTGAAAGACCGTTTTATAGTTTGTATTTGTATTAGCATTATTTTTAATTAATTTGCCAAATATATACAAATTAAAACCTGCCTTACTGAATTGTATTACTTTTTTAGCTTCTCAGTTTATTTGATTCCATTTCCACCATAATGTGGTAACATTTCGAAAGAACATTATAATTTTATTAATTTTTGAAATAATTTTGCCCGATCAACGTTCTCTTTAATTAAAACGAATAGGGCGGGTGGGCAGGGCGGGCTCAAGACATTTTGGCGCCCCAAGCAGATTTCAATCATGGCACGCCATCGATAGATAAATTTTGCATTAATATTCGGTAGTTTACTAGTTTAATAGGATATAATTATCTTGATGTTTTGTGTATTTTTATGATGAAACAGTTTAATAAAAAACAGGACTTTATTCACATAAAAATTAATTTGAAATGTCACAAATAAATTATAAATTGTGCCATACTTATTTAAATGAAAATGAGATTGGAACTATTACGTCGATGTATGCACAGATGGGGCTCAATCATTGGTTGGTAAACTTGGTGGTGCAGTAAGTTTCGTAAAGAATGCATAAAAATTGCAACATCGAAACATTGCCTTATTCATAGATAAGCACGTGTTGCCAAGGCAGCGACGCACTTATCTAAAGCTAATGGTACGAATTGCTCTTAGCATGAAATAGAAAGGAAGAAATTGATTCTTGATTGCGAAATGCACTTGGGAGGATGCAGGGAAAAAAGAAGGATTTGTAACCAGAGATGTGGCCCTCGATGTAGAAATGGTTGTGCCCCAATGACAAACTGTAATAGGGCTCAGGGGGAGTGGCCGTGACCATCATGAAGGCCCTTTATAACTCCCAAGTGAACCTGCTCTTCCTTTGGACATAAAGGTGTAGTTATTTTAAATGCATCGCTCAGTTAATTAGGTATTTAATTAATTAAGCAGCCGACGAGTCTCTCTTCAGGTGTTTTTTTTCCGTTATTTAGCATTCTCATTCTTTGTTCTGAGAATAACTTCGAAGGGTGTTAGTTCGAGAATTAAATCGAATAATAATGAAGAAATGAATGAAATTTTTACTAACTTCCCCAAAAAACGAAATTGCATCTCAAGATTTTGTTCATAGCTTAATGGGAAAAATACTTAAGGAAAACTCCCCAGATGTGTGTCTTGTATTTTCTTAGCTTAATTTCCTCCAATTTTCCATAGAAGCGAGTATGTAAATACTTAATCATCTGAAGAGACGTTAATTTAAAAAATCAAAATGCCTGTCTGCTTTTTTCGCCGAATGAATTAATCAAACATCTCAGTATCTTTGTTTATTACGGAGTTTAATGGAATGAAAGAATCTTAATATTTAACTACTTTGTAGGTAAATAGCTAATCATTCTATATTTTCCTTTGAATTCATATTTAAAGGTAGTCAACCATATTTTAACTATGGTATGGCATTTACAAAAGACACCAAACATTAGCCATAAAATGAAAAATGTCAGTTTCCCAAAAATTTGTATTAATTTAATAGTCAAACGTGAAAGTTATTTTGAATAAAAATGCTAGTATTCTTTATTAAAACGCAAATAAAATAATATTCTACATATGGTGTTTCTTAAAATTTGCTCATAGAAACCATATCTCCCATCTATGTCTCTGACAGTCAATCATGTAATTTGTTGAATAATTGCCTAGCTTTTGGAATATGCTAGTGTTTGGCTGAAATGAAAAGCATCATCTAAGCCAGGCATGAGCAGTGTTGAATCCAGGGGGGTACCCGGGGGGGATTTTCCCCCCGGAGAAAATGGTCAATTAATTCAGTTTTTTACGGGATTTTAGTGAGTTTACGCAACTTTAACAATATGTATTTTAATTCTATTTTCTACTAATATTTAAGCATGTTTAACTAAAATTGGGCTTTAAATATTGATTGTAACATATAAGTTATAAATATCTATTTTAAAGATATTTTGACATGTAGACTGCGTCATATATTTGCTGAATTCTGAAGTGTTGATAATTTGTTGCGCGTGCAGCGTACAGAAAATATCAGTATAACATACATTGTACAAACTTTCTCATGTACGTACTAACCCGGCGTTTAGTTATCTTTAGAAAATGAAGATCGTATAAGCCTATTTCTAGAAAATCCAATTTCTGTTCAAGTTGCACAAGAATAAACTAGCCTTATACTCAGTCATTGAGAAAAATGAAATAGGTATAGTAATATTTCAGACGTATACTCAAGTAACTGTACGAAATTTGATCGAAATCGTTCGAACCGATTTTGAGAAAATCAAATTATTGCTAAAGTTACCTAGAATAAAGTAACCTTATATTCATTTTTTGAGAAATATGAACTATACAGTATTATTAAAGACGTAAACTCAAGTAACTGTACGAAATCTGATCAAAATCGTTACAGCCGTTTTCGAAAAAATCGGATTGTTGTTAAAAATGCGTAGAATAAACTACCCTTAATGACTGAGCAATGTCAACCATTTCTATGATACATATACTCTGCTCAGTACAATAAAATGCCTAAGTACGAGATTTCATTTATTTTTACTCTACTGTTTAGGCTGCAGAGCCAGTAACAGACAAACAGACGGCATTCCAAAAACCACTTTTTCGGATTCGGATTCCGTAAAAATCTCGAGGTTGAATTTTTTCGCAATAACAATACTTTCTCAATACTTTGTATCAGAAAGTAAAAAAGAAAAACTACATACGGAGTTAGAGAATGAAGTGAATAGCGATTTAAGTGAGAAAAAAGAAGAGGATAGTAAATGTAGTAATAGAAAAGATTGATGGATTGAAGATGGGAAGACACTGGAAATTGAAGATATAGGTAACAGCAGTGATATCAGCAAGAAAACTAAATCAAAATATAATAATAAGTGGGAATCAAAATACGAATGGCTTTGTTTCGATAGTATTCGCGAAGGAGCATATTGCAAATTTTGTGAGATATTTTTGAAAAACGATTTAGAAGCGATACAAAAATCTGGTGGTATTTTTATCAATGTACCTTTTACTAATTATACAATAGCCGCGGGAAAAACTGGTAAACTAGAAAAACATGCAAATTCCGAAAAGCATGCATGTAGTGTTTCTATGGAAACGTTGCGTCTCCAGGGAATGCAGAAACCAGTACATAGCATATCAATTAATGAGAGTGAAACACAGAAAGGCCAAAATCGTCGGTCAATGCATGCTCTTATAGAAGCCCTATATTTTCTAGCTAAAGAAGAAATACCTCAACAACCAAATATGAAGCATTAGTTAAAAAAAATTCTTATTAAACATGACGATATCCTCAATACTTGGTTAAAAGGCCAAAGCAGCCGCTCTACTTATATTAGCAAAGCCACTGAGTCAGAATTTATTTCGTGCATTGGGAGGTATTAGATAAACATGATTCCAGCATCGTTGTGAAAAATAAGTACTTTTCGGTAATAGCTGATGAGTCCACAAATATTAATAATATGTCAGAACTTATGATATTATTACGTTTTGTAGATAACAATAATATTAGAGAAATGTTCCTCTGTTTAATTAAATTAGATAATGTGGATGCAGAAACAATAAAGCAAACCATTTTATGTCAGCTAAAACAATGGAAAATAGATTTAAAATATTTAGTGTCATGTTCATTTGATGGAGCTGCTACTTTCTCAGGAAATATTTCCAGTGTACAAAAGAGACTATCAGAAAAAGTTGGACGAGAAACACCTTACATACACTCCAGAGCGCACGTATTATCCTTAGCTTTGACAAGTGCTAGAAACAAATATCCAGTGATTGAACGAGTGCTGCATGTTTTAAAAGATATTTACAAACTGTTTCATAGATCATCTAGATGGGAAAGAATGTTACACAATGTTCAATCCATTCTTGAGGAACTACTATTAAAAATTTCAGAAACCATAGAAACTCGCTGGCTAAGTAATTTTAGATCTATTGACGCTGTCAGGCTTTGTTACGATTCCATAATGATGACTTGTGAACAGATACATAAGGATGGTGCGGACCTTGCTTCTTTAGCAGGAGGCATTTATTAGAAATGGAAAAATCCAGTTTTTTAATAAAACTCTGTGTTTTACATGAAGCACTACCTGCTGTTTCAAATCTAAGTAAGATTTTATAAAAAGAAGATTTATGTTTACTCGATTTATCCAGACTTATTAATTCCACTATTAAACACCTTAAAACTATATTTCATGATTGCTTTGAAAATAATCAAGAAAGCACAATCTGGAAAAACTACATGTCCATGGTTAAAGATCTTGAAAATATACGCCCTGTAAAGGAAAACGAAAAACCTGAAATAAGCTTTAAAACAGCCAGTAAATTTGTCAATGAAATGATTAACCAGATGAGTTATCGATTCAATGACAACGCTATACTTATAATTTGATTACAATTATTTAAATAAAGCATCTACTTAATACTCTTTCTCGAAACAGAAGATTTTTGTTTACATGCAAAAGAAAGAAATAATATCAAAAAAGATTATACCAAAGACAGTGGTTATACATACAATAAATAACCAAATGCCAATATGTATACTGTCTTTTTTTCAGCTTTATATTACAGGTTACTTAGCATTGTATGCAGTGTTGAATCCAGACGTTCTTCCCCGGGGGGGAAACTGCATGGGTCGGGGGGGTATATAATATATTGCTGGAAAATTAGTAGGAGTTGTCTTTTTGTTATTGTTTAAATAATTAAGTAAAATGAAACGTGATTTATTTATATTTTATTTATTTATTGCAGATTAACAAATAATTTGTAATATAATTTTATACATCACCATTTAATAACAAAATTAACTAAATTTAATATTTGGAATAATCCTAGAAAATTTTATTAAAGATGTAACAAACGCTTTAATAAACCTTAGTCTTGATAAGTAATATAATTATAAAACACTAAATATATATTTATTGAAAAGAAGAAATAAATAAATGTGTATTCATTAGTACTCAGGAAGATCAAAAAAAGCATAAACTAAAACTAAACAAATATACGAAATTATACCTATTTACGCATCTAGTACTTTTAAATAGACATAATGTAACAAAAAATGTTTTATTTCACAAAAACTGACAGATTCCTGTGCCTTAATAAAAAATAATAATTATATGAATTTATGGTTTAATCACAAGACACTTGATAAGGAACTTAAACAGTTTAAATTAACCTCAGTTTCCTTTGTTTCTTCTTAGCATATGTGTCAATAACACCGTCTAGTAAAGTATTTGGTAACTCATCATGTTCCTCGATAGCGATTTTCATGAGGTCTTGCAATGTTTCTTGTCCCAACCTACTTCTTAATTTCATCATCAGTCTATTCATTGTAATAAAAGACCGTTCAGCACTTGCGGTGGACACTGGAATGCAACATAGTTTTACGCATAAACTCTTAAGTTCATCATATCCAATATTGGATTTCAATATTAATTTCAAAATATTATTCTGTCGTCGGATTGGACAGCATACGTAAAGGAACGAATATCGTTCCACAATGCATCGAAATTTAAATGCAGCAAACCAGATAAATTCCTAGCATCCTGTTCAGTCACAGTACGAAATGATTCTGCTGATTCCAACTTCGAGGTAATTTTGATCAACAGTATAGCGTTGTCATTGAATCGATAACTCATCTGGTTAATCATTTCATTGACAAATGTACTGGCTGTTTTAAAGCTTATTTCAGGTTTTTCGTTTTCCTTTACAGGGCGTATATTTTCAAGATCTTTAACCATGGACATGTAGTTTTTCCAGATTGTGCTTTCTTGATTATTTTCAAAGCAATCATGAAATATAGTTTTAAGGTGTTTAATAGTGGAATTAATAAGTCTGGATAAATCGAGTAAACATAAATCTTCTTTTTATAAAATCTTACTTAGATTTGAAACAGCAGGTAGTGCTTCATATAAAACACAGAGTTTTATTAAAAAACTGGATTTTTCCATTTCTAATAAATGCCTCCTGCTAAAGAAGCAAGGTCCGCACCATCCTTATGTATCTGTTCACAAGTCATCATTATGGAATCGTAACAAAGCCTGACAGCGTCAATAGATCTAAAATTACTTAGCCAGCGAGTTTCTATGGTTTCTGAAATTTTTAATAGTAGTTCCTCAAGAATGGATTGAACATTGTGTAACATTCTTTCCCATCTAGATGATCTATGAAACAGTTTGTAAATATCTTTTAAAACATGCAGCACTCGTTCAATCACTGGATATTTGTTTCTAGCACTTGTCAAAGCTAAGGATAATACGTGCGCTCTGGAGTGTATGTAAGGTGTTTCTCGTCCAACTTTTTCTGATAGTCTCTTTTGTACACTGGAAATATTTCCTGAGAAAGTAGCAGCTCCATCAAATGAACATGACACTAAATATTTTAAATCTATTTTCCATTGTTTTAGCTGACATAAAATGGTTTGCTTTATAGTTTCTGCATCCACATTATCTAATTTAATTAAACAGAGGAACATTTCTCTAATATTATTGTTATCTACAAAATGTAATAATATCATAATTTCTGACATATTATTAACATTTGTGGACTCATCAGCTATTACCGAAAAGTACTTATTTTTCACAACGATGCTGGAATCATGTTTATCTAATACCTCCCAATGCACGAAATAAATTCTGACTCAGTGGCTTTGCTAATATAAGTAGAGCGGCTGCTTTGGCCTTTTAACCAAGTATTGAGGATATCGTCATGTTTAATAAGAATTTTTTTTAACTAATGCTTCATATTTGGTTGTTGAGGTATTTCTTCTTTAGCTAGAAAATATAGGGCTTCTATAAGAGCATGCATTGACCGACGATTTTGGCCTTTCTGTGTTTCACTCTCATTAATTGATATGCTATGTACTGGTTTCTGCATTCCCTGGAGACGCAACGTTTCCATAGAAACACTACATGCATGCTTTTCGGAATTTGCATGTTTTTCTAGTTTACCAGTTTTTCCCGCGGCTATTGTATAATTAGTAAAAGGTACATTGATAAAAATACCACCAGATTTTTGTATCGCTTCTAAATCGTTTTTCAAAAATATCTCACAAAATTTGCAATATGCTCCTTCGCGAATACTATCGAAACAAAGCCATTCGTATTTTGATTCCCACTTATTATTATATTTTGATTTAGTTTTCTTGCTGATATCACTGCTGTTACCTATATCTTCAATTTCCAGTGTCTTCCCATCTTCAATCCATCAATCTTTTCTATTACTACATTTACTATCCTCTTCTTTTTTCTCACTTAAATCGCTATTCACTTCATTCTCTAACTCCGTATGTAGTTTTTCTTTTTTACTTTCTGATACAAAGTATTGAGAAAGTATTGTTATTGCGAAAAAATTCAACCTCGAGATTTTTACGGAATCCGAATCCGAAAAAGTGGTTTTTGGAATGCCGTCTGTTTGTCTGTTACTGGCTCTGCAGCCTAAACAGTAGAGTAAAAATAAATGAAATCTCGTACTTAGGCATTTTATTGTACTGAGCAGAGTATATGTATCATAGAAATGGTTGACATTGCTCAGTCATTAAGGGTAGTTTATTCTACGCATTTTTAACAACAATCCGATTTTTTCGAAAACGGCTGTAACGATTTTGATCAGATTTCGTACAGTTACTTGAGTTTACGTCTTTAATAATACTGTATAGTTCATATTTCTCAAAAAATGAATATAAGGTTACTTTATTCTAGGTAACTTTAGCAATAATTTGATTTTCTCAAAATCGGTTCGAACGATTTCGATCAAATTTCGTACAGTTACTTGAGTATACGTCTGAAATATTACTATACCTATTTCATTTTTCTCAATGACTGAGTATAAGGCTAGTTTATTCTTGTGCAACTTGAACAGAAATTGGATTTTCTAGAAATAGGCTTATACGATCTTCATTTTCTAAAGATAACTAAACGCCGGGTTAGTACGTACATGAGAAAGTTTGTACAATGTATGTTATACTGATATTTTCTGTACGCTGCACGCGCAACAAATTATCAACACTTCAGAATTCAGCAAATATATGACGCAGTCTACATGTCAAAATATCTTTAAAATAGATATTTATAACTTATATGTTACAATCAATATTTAAAGCCCAATTTTAGTTAAACATGCTTAAATATTAGTAGAAAATAGAATTAAAATACATATTGTTAAAGTTGCGTAAACTCACTAAAATCCCGTAAAAAACTGAATTAATTGACCATTTTCTCCGGGGGGGATTTTATATTACCCGGGGGGGAAAATCCCCCCCGGGTACCCCCCTGGATTCAACACTGCCTGTAAATACAGCGGAATCCCGATTTAAGGTTCTCCCATTTAAGGTTTACCTGCATTTAAGGTGGTTTTTTTGTGGCCCAACCAAAGCTGCATATAAATAATGTATTGTATCACCCGATTTAGTGTTTCTCGATTTTGTGAATTGCCCGCAATTAAGGGATAAAATTCTGGTCCCTTGTGGGGCATCACCTCGATTTCAGGTGCGTTTACACTGTGACTCAAGAATATTTCATTTGGTGGAGATATAATATCTTAATTCAATCTAACCATCAATGGCACAACACATATTGGCGTTGTTACTATATTAAATAAACTCAAAAGAATTAATATTTAGTCCTGCTGTTTTGTCAGTCCACCTTAAATGTCCTAATCTGTTACGTACTTTATGAAAGTTGCGATGACATCATCACGTGAACATGGATTTTTTTACGTTTCAGTTCGCAGGCGCTCGTTCACTAACGTGATGTGTTAGGTAGTTGGGCCACCCACGTTTACCACAGCCATATTTACCTTGTTAACCTGAAAGGAAGACAATCCCCCAAAAAAAAGGGAAGTGTCTTATTTACAACAATGCCATTATTACATCAAGGAGGCGATGTTATTAAAACTTCGGATGTATGTTCTTACTTGTCAGTCACTGTAGCATTTCCCTACACCGCACAAGACACAATCAAATTTGCAAGCCCACTTTGCATAAAGGGCCGAAATGTAACAAATGAGACTAAAAGGACAGAACTGTTAGCGTTGTCATTTTGTGCACGCTCAGCCAAAAACAGGCGTCGAAACGTCTGCCAATGCTCACCACACTGCTTCACTTAGGCATAATTATTCGAAAATCGTAAATATCTTATACAGGTAGACCTCGTCTTTCGCGTGTTTTGATCTTTCGCAGTTCCGCATTTTTGACCAGTTTTGTCTTTCGCAGTCTTATGTTTTGCTCTTTCGCGGAAAAAATCACAGAAAAGGCTACACGAAATTTTCTATACATGGAATGAATCACGTTTTCCTCTCCTTTTCTCTCATAGTCAGGCCTGAAACACATCGGAAGATGAGTCAACCTTTAGTGATAGTAGTTCTGGAGACAGACGTGATTATTTTCTTGGTAGAGAAAAATATTGCGAAAATGTTTCCCGGACCTAAAGGTAACGCGAATGGAATTTCTGATGAAGTACTCGCCTTACTCCAAATAATGGACAGTGTAATGACGGATGAAATAGTAAGATATACAAACATTTATATACATAAAAAACGGAGCAACGTCGAATATCAGAGGGATAAAGATGCTAAGCCAACTTCAAGGAGTGAAATTATGGCTCTCGTAGTGGTTCTTCATCTTCTTGGGATAAAAAAAGCAAACCGGACTAATGTTTTGGAACTTTGGAATATGGATGGCACAGGAATTGAAATTATGAGAGCGTGTATGAGCTACAAACGATTTCAATTTCTTTTGCGTAGCATGAGATTTGATGATAAAGGTACGAGGAAACAAAAAAATAGAATTGATAAATTGGCAGCTATCAGTTCACAGTTAAACTCGTTTGTTACCAATTGCAAAAATAGCTATAATGTTAGGGAATTCGTAATGATTGATAAAAAAATGGAGGCCTTTCGGGGTCGGTGCAGTTTCATCCAATATATTCCCAGCAAACCCGCCAAATAGGGATTAAAATTTTTGCATTATGCGATGCGAAAACATATATTTAAATTTTTGAAGAAATAGTAATTATTTTACCAAAGTGTAACAATTTCAAAAGAAAACTGGAATAGTGCATGCCGTGCACCACACGCCTGTTCATGTAAAATTTTAGGGCGCGACCGCTTGAGGGTTCTGATACTTTTTTCGTCTTCTTTTAACTTGTTTAAGTCTCACTTTCATTGAATTTTCCCATCTCTTTATTGTTCTGCGGTCACCAATACAGAGGACAAATGATCCATTTCCGATGATATGGGAACCAAACCCTGTATTTCCCATTGCCTAAATTACTTCTCTTTCACGATTTCGTCTTTCGCGGTGTTTTCAGGAACATAACCCCCGCGAAAGACGAGGTCTGCCTGTATAATCTTATATAATCCATACGAGCCCAATTATATCATGTATTCATTATAGCATGCGAACTTAAAAAACTGAAAGGATCTGCACGCTTGGTTGATTCCTCCTACATAGGAGCGCTTCAATTAAGTGGGTTTATTTGCTTGAAAGTTTTAAGAAAGTTTGTCTCATTGTCAGAAAAATTAAAGATCGCAAATTCACTGCTAGGAGGTGCAGTGAGGTTCACAGCCATGAAATGACCCCTAATTTCGCAAAAAAACCTTAGGCTAGAAGAATCACCTTCGCCGGAGGACTTACAGTGGGTATTATTCTCAACAATCATCTTTCTGTGAAATTTTACTAATGAAAAAACTGATAATTAATCTAGACATTTAATATTTGTTTTAACTACTAAAACATATTTGACATTAATGAACTGCCGTATAGTCTTTCAATTTTAGATAACCCCCATTTAATGTATTACTCGATTTAAGGTACAAAAAACTTGTCCCCAACGCAAACGTCAAATAGGGATTCCACTGTATCTACTTGAAACTCCATTTACCTATACCTAACATTATATCTGAGGATAGATTTTCCTTTCTTACATTACAGAACCAATTTTTATTCCAAATAAGACTAATAGATGAAATATTCCAAAAATACTCTGGAGTTGAAAAAAAAGGGCAAGCCAATGCAAATTGACTAATGCACAAGGGCTAACAGTGTGTTACTTCCTAGAATAATATTCTCTCAGGAAAGAGAAGGGTAAGGTTAAGGAAGTGAGTTGTTTGCTCAATGAGGGGAATAAGAAAGGACACATATTACCTGTGGAATCCTGTGCCGAGTGTATTATGTGCCTTGTAGTGGAAGGTATCTGACATTAACCAACCTTTAAGAATAAAGTTGTAAGTACAAAATCTATTCAAAATTAAATAGTTTCAATAAAAAAATATATACATAGTGAAACCAGAGTGGTAAAATCCTTTTTTGGAATTTTTGTATTGTCTAAGAAATAAATTAGCACAAGTTGCATTCACATTTAATCACATAGGTAGCAATTTTAAAATTACACTTGAGGGGTTAATTAGCTTAATGCAGGGATTCTCAACCTGGTGCATGCGAGGACCGCTGTGCTCTTTGGAAGCCTGATGGTGCTCTTTGACAGTCTCACTGTGCTCATGCTGTGCATACTATCCCATTTCTTAGGACCAATAATTAATTTGCTAGGTTGGCTTCTTTATAAACGTATTCAAGACCATTAATTTGGTGTTGGTTTGATTTTATTTATTATCATTTGATATTCTTTTTTGATATTCTAGAATACAAGTTGGTGCTCACTTGATGTTCTAGGATGCACCATGGTGCTTGCCGCATCAAAAATGTTAAGAACCCCTGGCTTAACGTATAAAATTTTGGTAAAGTTTCTAGAACTTTTGAATATCTGCATGAATCATATGGACTTAGGTTGTAAAAAAATTTGCCATTGTCTTCGATTTAAATTAAATAAAAAAATAAATTTTCATTCATATATTATATATTAAGAAGTAAAATAATTCATCTGTATAATATGTGGCAAATAAATTATTAATGAATAGTTTTATAAAAATGAGTTTTTTAAATAAATACAAAAAATTGAAAAAATTATACAAAGCAGTCAGATTAGACAATAAAGCCAACAGAAGGACAAATAAAAATATAAGGCCACACATAAACAATATCGAAAATTATCACAAAATGAATCCATGAATCATGGAAAAATACTTCAAAATATATAAATTAAAAATTATTTATAACAAAAATTTTAAAATGCTGCAACTGACACCTTGTGGCATAGGTTATCTAGCTATGCCAATCACCCTTATTATTTATAAGTCACAGCCAGAAACTTTTAGATGCTGAAGAATATTGCGAGCTGAAATAAAATAAATCATCTTTTGAACAAATAAAATTTGGAAAAATCAAAAAATGGAGATGCAACGTTTCCATAGAAACACTACATGCATGCTTTTCGGAATTTGCATGTTTTTCTAGTTTACCAGTTTTTCCCGCGGCTATTGTATAATTAGTAAAAGGTACATTGATAAAAATACCACCAGATTTTTGTATCGCTTCTAAATCGTTTTTCAAAAATATCTCACAAAATTTGCAATATGCTCCTTCGCGAATACTATCGAAACAAAGCCATTCGTATTTTGATTCCCACTTATTATTATATTTTGATTTAGTTTTCTTGCTGATATCACTGCTGTTACCTATATCTTCAATTTCCAGTGTCTTCCCATCTTCAATCCATCAATCTTTTCTATTACTACATTTACTATCCTCTTCTTTTTTCTCACTTAAATCGCTATTCACTTCATTCTCTAACTCCGTATGTAGTTTTTCTTTTTTACTTTCTGATACAAAGTATTGAGAAAGTATTGTTATTGCGAAAAAATTCAACCTCGAGATTTTTACGGAATCCGAATCCGAAAAAGTGGTTTTTGGAATGCCGTCTGTTTGTCTGTTACTGGCTCTGCAGCCTAAACAGTAGAGTAAAAATAAATGAAATCTCGTACTTAGGCATTTTATTGTACTGAGCAGAGTATATGTATCATAGAAATGGTTGACATTGCTCAGTCATTAAGGGTAGTTTATTCTACGCATTTTTAACAACAATCCGATTTTTTCGAAAACGGCTGTAACGATTTTGATCAGATTTCGTACAGTTACTTGAGTTTACGTCTTTAATAATACTGTATAGTTCATATTTCTCAAAAAATGAATATAAGGTTACTTTATTCTAGGTAACTTTAGCAATAATTTGATTTTCTCAAAATCGGTTCGAACGATTTCGATCAAATTTCGTACAGTTACTTGAGTATACGTCTGAAATATTACTATACCTATTTCATTTTTCTCAATGACTGAGTATAAGGCTAGTTTATTCTTGTGCAACTTGAACAAAAATTGGATTTTCTAGAAATAGGCTTATACGATCTTCATTTTCTAAAGATAACTAAACGCCGGGTTAGTACGTACATGAGAAAGTTTGTACAATGTATGTTATACTGATATTTTCTGTACGCTGCACGCGCAACAAATTATCAACACTTCAGAATTCAGCAAATATATGACGCAGTCTACATGTCAAAATATCTTTAAAATAGATATTTATAACTTATATGTTACAATCAATATTTAAAGCCCAATTTTAGTTAAACATGCTTAAATATTAGTAGAAAATAGAATTAAAATACATATTGTTAAAGTTGCGTAAACTCACTAAAATCCCGTAAAAAACTGAATTAATTGACCATTTTCTCCGGGGGGGATTTTATATTACCCGGGGGGGAAAATCCCCCCCGGGTACCCCCCTGGATTCAACACTGCTCATGCCTGGCTTAGATGATGCTTTTCATTTCAGCCAAACACTAGCATATTCCAAAAGCTAGACAATTATTCAACAAATTACATGATTGACTGTCAGAGACATAGATGGGAGATATGGTTTCTATGAGCAAATTTTAAGAAACACCATATGTAGAATATTATTTTATTTGCGTTTTAATAAAGAATACTAGCATTTTTATTTATAGATTGGGTTAGTAAATGTCGAGACAGGCCAATCAGTTTTTACAAACCCAATCTCTGGACAAGAAACTGATTGGCCGGTCTCAACATTTACTAACCAAATCTCTGGAAAACGTGGAGGGATATTATGGTTCCGGGTGAGACGAAGGGCGCGGTAGCGCCCGGAGCCGACTACGCATTAAAATATAGCGAGCCGAAGGCTCGCCAATACATTCTTTCAATGTTTTTTGAAGTATACATATCGATTTACATAATAAAAGTGAGTAAACTTTAGCTTGGAACCCCTTAATAATAAAAGTGACTAAACTTCATGATTACCCAAAAAAGTAACTTTTAAAGACATCGCACGTCATATTTTTGCTCGTACTGTTATTTATGTGACAATTGTTATGGCTTCCGTAGCGGGAAGGTCGTACTTCCTTGATAATGAAAAATTCCGGGATGCCCGGTTAAAAAAATTGAGTGGCGGGTACAGAAACTCAAAGCAAAATGAAATCATAACTAGCTGAAACGCCCGGCTTCGCTCGGGAAAGTATTCTTTTATGTAGCAAACGCTTTTAATTGCTCGGGGCAAACGTTCCCCATTCCTTAATTACGCAAGCGATGCTTGCAGTAACATTTACTATTTTATGTATTGTATTGTAAAGTTCTTACCATTAATGGTATTATTAATGAATTTAAGAAAGAGCTCAGTGGAGTGCAATGGGGTTATCCAAGGAGGGGGCGATCGCTCCCCTACCCCTTTGGATCCGCCACTGCGTGGGGGTGAAAACGAACTTTCGTGGCATACTTTCATTATGTCGAATGAAAGTCTGTTACCTGTGATTCTTTCGCATTGAAAGAGAATTCATTTAAGATATTATATATTAGATATAAAATTAGTTATTATGTATAGTGGTCGATACTAGAATGACAAATTATTTCTAGCTTTAATGGATTGAAATGTAAGCTTTTTACTTGAAGGTTTAAAATAACGTGTGCGGATTATTAGAAGAGTATTGATTAGCGCATTGTTTTTGGAGGTTTGACGAACAAACGAGTAAACAGTGAGACGAGTTCGGCAAAAGTAAGAATGCAGAGGGAGGATGTCAGTTTTTTAGCAATCATTTAAAGTGAATGTTGAGCCTCAAACTTATTAGTAAAGCGCAACATGAGTGAGACGAGGGATGCGTGGATCCCTTCGTTTGGGTATAGTGCTCAAAATTAAAAATCCGTGCCGTGAAGAAAGCGTTATTGTTTAAGGAAAATATTGTATATATGTGATGTAAGCAAGTCCGATAAAGTTTAACAATGAGCTCGGTGGACGAGATCTCATGTATTGTGTCTGAATCGGGGAAAATCGAAGAAATGAAATATATATTTCTTTAATCTTATCGGTACTACTTTGGAGAATAAACAAATTGAACACAGCACTCTGTAGTGAAACCATGGTCGTATCTGTATATAAAAATTAAGAAAGTGGAAAAAGTACAAGTGTTCAATTTGTTTATTCTCCAAAATGGATAAATTCTACAAGATAACGCAAAAAACAACGGATTTTACTGGTACTACTTTGAGAAACTTAAGATGAAAGGTAAATCTTGAAGAGTGCATCGAACACATAAGCATATCTCGTTAGAATTCACGAAAAATGGCGACTGTCAATTAAACAGGTTCGAGTTATAATTTTAACAGTTGGGGAGTGTTAGAATCTCTGAAAGTTGTGGCACCAGTTAAATGTGTAAACGTCAAAGACGCGTATCGCTTTGTCCGATGAGTCTTGCTTTCTCTCGTGTCAGATGTCCACCGAATGACCCTCTCCTGATCGAAGTCAAAGTACCCTAATTTTTATCGTATTCCAATTCGACCGGGAGGTGGACCTCCGGAAGGGGCCCGACACATCAGCACGTGTAACCTGCCCCTAACCATGATTAACCGTATCCGAAGCCCAATTAAGTAATATCGTAAGCCTCTTATCTTGCAGCCCTTATCTTTTTCCTCCGAAATTCCTTCTTATTGTCCCGCGAACCCACTCCCTTAACAAATTCTTGTTTATTCTATCCGTCGCTCGTGGGAAAATGCTCACGCTAAGGAATGGAATGTAGATTCCTTACTCCTTGTTATTATTATTATTATTAATATTATTAATAGTGGTGCGAGTGATAAAGCTGGGTAGAAATTGTAAGAAGAAATGCAACTAAGCCCACGTTTTCTGGCAGGTATTGACTAAACATCCTTTGCCTGTGTTTTATGGCCGCGGAAAATCCACCGTATTTTTTCATTTCAGCGGTCTTCGTGGTATTTTAAAACTTTTGTTTTAATTGAAACGCTTGCGATTTCGTTAACAATCTTAATTGTTTAGTTTAACGGAACATTCTATTTCGCCACTCTCCAAAGATTAATAGTATCGCTAGGTAACGAATCGGGAAATTATCTAGCGTAGTTCCCTTAGTTTTTATACGCCCCGCAAATTAATTACGCGACCCTTAAAATCTAATTAATGAATTTGCATTACATTTAATTAAAATTGTTACATGGAGAAGTTTTAAAGTTAAATACATTTTCAAATAGCTTTTCCCCCGACTAAAATACAAAATGTCTTTAAAAAACTTCTGATTTAGATAGCTATTTCGGCCCGTCATAAAAACCGCACCTACTAATAATGCTTTCCACTATTAAAAATAAGTTGGAAATATATGCCGCGTGGGCCATTGTAAATTTGCAAATGACATGAGCTGATAATATCATGCGATCGCAAGCAACATCTCCACGATTTCTCTTAATTTCTATTTAAAGTACATTCGTCGAAGTAATGAATGCCCATTATATTTCTCACGTTCAAAAAAATAATTTTCTTCTCTTCCACCGAGTTTTAAACCACGGCGGGCAAGAATTGATCTTTGAATTTTGTATTCGATCCACTTTGTGGTAATCGTTAATGGTTTTATCAGCGTAAGTGGCCTTCGTTAATAAAATGGCTTGGAGTATGTATCAATAATTGCGATAAAATAAATGCAATGATGAAGACGAGGGCCAAATATGACTTTGAAGCCGGTGAAGTATTTTTTCAAAGCGCGCTGCATATACATACGTAGATGAGTGGAATAGGGGCACAGATACCATTTCAGGATAACCTGGTAAAATTAAATAATTTCGGAAAACCATATTACAGTGAAATCTCGTTACAACGTACTTCAAAATTACGTATATTTCAAATTAACGTACTTTTTCTAAATCCCCGTCAATTTTACCGTATAAATACTGTATAAATATTTCAAAATAACGTACTTCAACTTGACGTAATTTTCAATACTACGTATGAAATTCAGAGGTCCCGAAAAAGATTTTTGTGGCTTTAACGTACGATTTCATTGTTGCTCATTCAAGTCGTCTACACCAATTTTGAAGGCATCTTTTGTCTTTAGTACGGAAAGATCTGTGGAATGCTGCCAAAATCCCAAAGAAGGAATTTTCCGAGCTGACAAATTTAGAACCGATGATCAGTTATCCCTATCGTTGTTTTCACAATAGCATTGAGATATAATCTTAAGTTATAGGAAATATATCTCTCGTTAGACTCATTATCGCCAGTTTCGGTTTGCGCCGAACCTGGGAGAATGCCGATCCCCCACTGAGATGCTTCCAGAAAAAATACTGTAATCCTTATGGGTATATTCAGTATACCGTACTGTCAGTATAAAAATTCATACTCCGTAGAGATACGTTGTATCGAGATTTTACTGTAATCTGCCTCATAAGTTTCCCTTCACTTAAGAGTTGTTCGCGTTTTGTTTACATCAGGGGCGGATCCAGAAACTTCTCATGGGGGAGGGGGCGCGCGATCGCTACTCCACCTATCGAATTCGCCCCTGCCAACTGCCCTATATTTTGAAAATCCCTAACCCTATCAGAATCCTTCTTTCCCTTGCTATACAGACCTAATCTGCGGCGTATAATTGAGGATATTTGCGCGGAATGAACTGAAGAAAGCACCCAGTGGAGTGCAATGGGGTTATCCAAGGAGGGGGCGACCGCTCCCATCGCCCTTCCCCCCGGTGGATCCGCCCCTGGTTTGCTTGTTTGGTTGGTTTGACGTGATGAGGCAATATCTTGGGTTGTTTTAGCAAGCTGGAGTAGCACTGATACGTATTTTATATTGGCAGATCAAACCATAAAGCCATATATTATACATATGTGTAATGGTGCATGGTAAACGTTTTTCGCCATCAATGAATCACTTCTCTTTATCTAATTTCAGCTTGTTATATAACCGCATAGGTTGCAATAACCAAAATTTTATTGTTTTACAATAATATATTTTCATTATGTCTTAAACGCATTCCCATCTATTAACAAACTGTGTGTGTTTTACCCTACTTTAGTTTTGTAATACAGACCAAAAACCTGCGTCATTGATCATATCAAAAACTTATTAAAGTTTAACATTTAAACGTTTAAAAACTATTGTGAGGAAAGGAAGTTTCCGTGGGTGGTTTTTTTCTGCCATTGTTTTTTTTATGTAAACAAATCTCGTCATCCCGTAACAAAGACTGAACCTTGGAACATAATTTTTTAGACCAAAAGTAAATATATATCTCGCAGGTGAACACCCCCAGAGTCGCCTTACTATGTTTGCAAATTATCAGGACTTTAATTTCCTTGGAGCTATGCTTCTGACACCGGGCACACACTCTGGATCTTTTATTTGTTTATATATATATATTATGAGCTTGGAATTTTATGAAAGTCGCTTTCCATCATCAGCGTTTTCGGTCGGGGGTACGTCCAAAGTTATATAGGCGCGCGCGAATGTTAAATACTATAATTTTTCACTTACCTTCAGCTCACAAGGATGATTTCAGAATCGAATATTAAGACTACGAATAACCAAATAAATGGCAAGCACGATTCTCCTGACGAGAAGGGATACTGATATAAAATAATTACAGCATTTTCTCCTATGTGCTGGAAGCAGCCTAATTAACGATAATTGGCTAATTTATGGAAAGGCATTTTGGCAAATATAATAAAAATAAATGTATGACAATCCTATGGCTAGTTTACATCTATGTACAATACTTATCTATTTAAATAGAAAATCTCTTAATTTCTTCGTCATTTTATAACATACCGAACCATTTTAAAATTGCTCAAAAGGGAAATTGGTAAAATAATATATATAATATAATACTCTTTTGAGCTTCGAAAATGTTCGCCTTATAACATTTTCATAGTCGTGATAGACCAAAAGAATATCGACAGTTTCCACCACCCAACGATAGATGTCGCCATATTTCTTATCGGGAGGTGCCTGTTCCCCTGGGACTCGATGCAGTGTTACGCGGTCGGTCAGCCGGTTCATGTCGTACTCCGTCCTAAAGGACAGAGTGCGAATGTGGATTGTGGATAGGTAACGGGTAATTACGGTTCGAATGTTAATTTTATATTATGTCTACACTTCGTTTCTATATTATACATATTATATTAATAGTATTTTAAGGTTGTATATATACATAATTGTAATCTACGTCTGTTTTTCCACCCCATCTAACGCACGACATGGCAGGTGGGTCGACCCATTGCCACCCTCCCTCCCTCCCTCCCGGGGCCCCGACCTTGGCCAAGGTTCCCACCCTGTGTGCACACAAAATCCCAAACCACGAAACGATTTCCACACGATCGATGTTTTATGCAATTGACACATGTACTATTATCCTATGTCATATTATTGTTTATTTTCCACGATAAATGCTAAATCGAATTTCGAAACGTAGGTATGTCCCGCTAATATCTTTTCCCCTGAACGAAAACAGGTGATGCTGGAGACGTGCATTTCTTTTCGGAATGCACGAAGAGTGAAGAACGAAGACGCCCAGACACCATTCATCATGCAGGAGTAAGTATGTTTAGATGTAGTTGTACTGTTTTTATTAATTTCTCCTTTTTAATAGTGATTTGTTTTTACAGAGCTCCTCTCCAACACAGGGTGTATCATCGCAGTGTGGCGTGGTTATCTCCTAGTGGAGGTAATTAATGGTTTCACTGGAGGGATGACACAGTTGGTATGGTAGTCGTATTTTGATCTCAGGCATATAAAATGCCTCAGAAGAATAATCATAATTAATTAGCAATTTTTCTAAATTCTATTATTTCTCTGACGTCGTTAACGGCGACTGTAGTTTTGCTGTCGTATATTGGATTTACCCAATATGAGTTTATATGTCTATGGTTTATTCGTCTGCCTTATCATGAGTTGAAGCGGAAGAAATTGTTGTGTTATTGCCAGAATTAAAGTGAAAATTAAGTATATCAATTCTTTAAACAGTATATCCTGATCTATTATATTTATGTGCTTTTTTAATATCGTGATTAAGTTTTAATGTCCATGCATAAGATACAAATAAGTAGTAGACATGTTGAACCAAATTTTGTGTTGCATTGAGTTGCTAAATGCAACGGTAATGTTTATTTATAATCAATTCTTAATTTAATATTTTTTAAGTACCTATATCAGTCATTTTACTTGGGCAATTCAATGTTTTATTACTTAACGTTGAATTGGTAATTAAAAATGATTTGTGATAGTTCTGTATGAGGCCTTAGTTCTCCTCATAAAGACAAACGCTGACGGATAAAATACCTATAATCGTGCGTTAGAATAATATACCGTTTTAAGAAATTTCTAAAATATTTATTGCTAATATAATGATTGCTCTTAATTGCAGATAACCATCAACGCCACACTGGACAGACATGGACGCTCGCGGTAAGCTCAATTTCCCTTATTTATAATGCACACGTCATTTCGTGTAAGATATCACGAACATCATTCGAGAAATACGTTCGAACCGAATTGAATTAAGTCGGTATCATTTTCAGATGTAGCGTTTATTGTTATTGGTAGGCTTGCCACCTCTAGGACTTTGAACGGGAATATTTGTGTTTTTCCATAAAATATTCAGGTCTTGATTAATTTTACTGAATTTTCTCAAATTAACCGATTATAAGTACGAGTATGTTTTTTGGCGATACGAACTTCCCGACGTTTTCACGTACTAAAATATCGATTGATCAATAGCTCTTTAATATATATGAATTTACGTCATCCCTTCAAGTTGGAAGTATTTTTTTCATTAATCTTGAGTGAAATTCAATTTTGGTTCTGCTAATGTCTGGACGATGCAGGTACTCAAATATCTCTTAAATATAACGACATATAATATATTTCTTCCGAATGTGGCAACTTCATCAGTTGACATGTTAAAAAAACTTTCGTAACTGTTGGATATTATTTATTATTAATATATATTTAGAATTCTTTGCCTGTTATTTCAACCCGTTTATTTTCAAATAAATGCATCACCTGTACTTATTCTGCAGTCAGTAAGTTGAATAGAATATATCGCACTGTGTTTGTGATACTTAGCTGTTGTTCAATTTCAGCATGATCGCTCCATTGGGAAATTTCAGATTAAGTATATATTTGCCACTTAGGAATAGTACTGCAGTCAGATTCTTCTGTAGCATGTGTGGAAAATTCGGCGCGCTTTAACGTCACGAACAGGGACTTGGTGATGCGTTTATTCGGAAATGAAATATAAAAATATTTCTTCAGAAGATGATTTTTTAATTGTATTTTATTTTAAAGACTTCAAAGATGAAAATTGTTGGTAATGTTTCTGTTTTCAATTTTGCTTCGGGATTTAAAACCTCAAAAGATGTAAATCAACTAGGCTTCACAATTTTCTCATACATATACAGCCTGTAGCAATGTTAATTTTAAATTTGGTATAGGTAAAACTGGCACTATATGCAATACCTGAAGTGTATGTGGCCATGTGGTAATTTCTTTTTGTAAGCATTTACTCGGTTCTGTTATTTTAGAATTACGTATCATAACGAAAGCTAAACCTCACGGATACATAATTTTAGAATATAGTATAAATGAGCATGTGCTAAATATTCTTGAAACTACCATGCTGATTTTTTTGCAGGGAAGCGAGGACTACGCGAGTGGGTGGGAACTGTGGACTTAGGAGCGTAGATGCCGATTACTTAGGAGGGAAGGTGCTGCTTAGTTAGGAGGGGGGGTGCTGCTTAGTTAGGAGAGTGGGGGCTGCAAACTCTGCTTAGTAGGTTCGTCAGCCTTAGTTTAGTAGGTGCGACAAACTTAGATTAGCAGGTGCGACATAGTTAGATTTGTAGGTGCGACAAAGTTAGATATGTAGGTAGAAGTAGTATTTAGGTGTGTGAATGTGTGTATGATGGTAGTGCATGGATGTGCACATCTTTGGGTAGTGGTGGTGGTGTGTGTGTGTGATGGGTGATGGTGATGGGTGATGGTTGTATGTATGAATCATTTTGTCATCGATTACATTGTTTAGCTAGACAGATGAGAGTACTTAAGTTTAGCAAGCGTTAGCATGGTGTAGGGCTGGGGTAACCCAGCGAGCTCGCCATGTTAAATAATGAGCAACGATGGCCTAAGCATTACCTCCTGGGTGCCAATGGAAATATGCTTAACTTGAAGGGTATAGAAATCATTTCATTCATATTTTTAAAAACGCCTCCAGTTATCAGATGCAAAACAGGTTCTAAAGGTTTCCCAGTCTAGGATTTATTACGTTATGACTGAATCTGCATTAATTATGTTGAATTCTACTGTTGAAATGTAATTTATAGTTGTTTATCTTAAATTGTGATTTCTATTTCATAAAGAAATCTTGTATTGTTAGTTTCTACATCACTGTATAATATCTGAAGATAATACTTTAGGCTAATAAATGTATGATGCAACTCTCTCTAAATAAAATGTTTTAATTTTACCATGAGTATTTATTTAAATTATAAATTAAGTAAACTTTAGATGACTTTAAATGATTCTTTGATTTTCTATATCAATTAATTTAATTTATACATCAAACTGTAGTGAGCTTAAATGTGACATAAGTTTTACAATTCGTTTATAGGATATGTCTGTTGCCAGGAGTGTAATTATCGAATAGCATAATTGGCCATCAAAAAACAAATGAAATTGCAATAGTGTCCCAGTTAAGGAAATGTAAACTTCTTCCATCAAGTCTTTGAGGTAAAATGTCCTCTGTCCTACTCTAACGATAATTAGGATGCAAAATGTTCTACTTTGTGATACATTTCTGTTTGGGAGAAGATCTACCGGCAGCAATGCCCTAATGAATCACATGGCTACCGGGACCTAATGGGTGAGATTCACATAGTTTTACATTGCTGTTTATAACCTCTTCCCCCTACATCTCCTCCACTCATACTTCGCATTTAAGAGATCGCAATAATATAGGATAGCAAGAATAGCAGTTTGTCACTGTTGGTTCTGCTTCATCTGTCATCAAAGATTGGTCATGTTCAGTGAAGTGAGGCTATATGTATTAATTAAATATAACAAATTTTCTGTCTTTTCTCAACAAGTTATATCAACATTTCTTGTAAATTTTGTTTTTCTAATAAGGAAAGCAGGCTTTCCTTCCTGAAACTTGGGGAGATATCAAATCTGCATTTCCAATCAGAAGAGCAGAGTTTAAATAGTTGTTCGGTATTTTCATTCATATTCATAGAATTATGTAATATATTAAATTTTGAAGTTTTATTCAAATGATATTGCTGTCACTACAGTGATTTTCGAATCGATCTTTACTGATGTAAATAAGCATGGATGTGAGGTTATTTTCAAATCTTGGCTTTATGGGTCCATTTACAAGCAAACTATATTTTCCTTTAAAATTGTGTTCGATCAGGAGATGATCCTGTGGAGAATTGGAATGTGTTTGATGCCAAAGTATCCTTGAATTCTGAGTTATTATGACTTGAAAACTGGCACGCTGCTGAGTCTAGATTGTAAGTACTTTTATGACCAGCCATCATGCATAATGGATTTGTCACCTCTCAGAGCAATCAATATTACTTTGTGGAATTATATTATAACTAAATATCAGCTGTGGGTTCATCCTACAAATGTAAAACTAGCTAATATCAGAACATTTGGTTTAACAATAGCCCAAGAGACTGAGTCACCAGAAAACACAAATGTAATCAGAACATTTAGTCATTAGTACCATGAAATAGCAGATTATGAAATTTTCCAATTTTTTTTCTTGTGTGAGTACAGAGTTATTTAAAAAGTTAGTATCACTAATTTAAAGAGGTATTATTGAATTCTCCATTAGCCTAGAAGAATATTAGCTATCCACACAGGATAGAACAAATAATTAATATTTTTAATTAATATCCTTTTACACATAACCACAGTTTTTAGCTCATTTTCTTAAAAGCCAAAACATGTTGTTGTGATAACTTTGTCTGTCCGTCAGTGGACAATCAACATTTTTAAAGAGGTATTTAGAAAACTCTTTTTGAATTAGATAGTTCTTATCCATCCATGAAGTTCACTGCAATTGTACTTTTCATGTAATTCATAGTTTTTCCTCTAGGTGACTTTTGAAATGGTATTTACCCAAACTACTGAAGCTAGAGGAGCGACGTTTTTATGAATGGGAGGGTCTACGTTCCAACATTGCAGGTTTCCCACTCTGCAACTAGGGAGGCAAAACAAAATTCTGAAAATTTTTAATAAAATGTGCTTCCACCTGCTGCTTTAGTAAGTGTATCTTACTTGTTTCAATTTAAAAAATTTGTGAATTGCTTTGGAGAAGACAGCATCTAAACTTAAGACACAGAAGTTGTAATGTTTTGTGGCAATGTAACATACTGTTCGACAAAAATAAAGGAAATTAAATTTATGATATCATGATAACTGGTAAAGTTTACTAATAAGTTTTAATTCTTTATGTTAGCCATATAACCAGGATTACTTAATGTATTAAATACGGTATAATAAATTTTCTGTTTTTGCTCTACAAGTTATATCAACATTTATTGTAAATTTTGTTTTTCTAATAAGGAAAGCAGGCTTAACTTCCTGAGACTTGGATAGATACCAAATCTGCATTACCATTCGAGAGGTTAGTTTTAAATGTTGTCCGATATTTTCATTCATATCCGTAGAAATATATGGTATATTAAATTTTGAAGTTTTATTCAAATAACACTGCTGCCATGATAGTGATTTTTGATCAATCCTTACTAATGTAAATAAGCGTAGATGTGAGTTTATTTTCCAGTCTTGCCTTTTTGGGTCCATTTAATGACAAAATATATTTTTCTTTTATGTTTTAATTGGGTTCGATCAGGAGCCTATCAATGAAGTACCAACGAGTGAGGACAATGATGATGTTTCTCCTAATGTATGTGCGATTCAGAATTTTTTGATTTTGTTGACATTGAGTTCACTGAAATATTAAGACACATTACTACATGCTGGTTATCATTTTAACCTTGCATTGAAAGACTTATAAGGAACTGGGATGCTCTAAAATTATACTTTTTAAGCTGAGTGAATGAATGCCCCAAACATATAAAAAATGTTCTCTAGATAAATGAAGTGAATGAAACAGATGACAGTAAATTGGAAATTTATATGCACTTTTGCAGCATTCCTCTAGAAATGTTTAAAAAAATTACAGAGAAATAACATTACATGCATAGAATTATGGAATATAATGTCCGAATTTAAATAAAAAATTACAGTTCGCATAGGAGGAAGAGCAGTTTTTTGTTTTCAAACTTGATATGGAATGGAAAAGCTACTTCCCCACGATGCAGATAAGTTGAAAAAAGAATTTTTGTCTTTTTACTCTGCGTGTCTGAGCTGTTTAATGAAAAATTTAAGTATGTCTAAAATTGGTTATCAACTTTAGCTCCTTTTCGTAATGATATGTTGCCAAAGTATCAAGATTTTTGCAATACCATTGATACTCTAAATTTAGATAATATTTTAAGGTTTAATATGGACAAACTATTTAAAGAACTTTTACCAATTAGAGGGAATTTTCGTTTAATTTCTGCTGATAACTATTGGAAAAAATGTTATGATCCTGGGGTAAGTGCCGATACATTTTAAAAAGTGGAAATTCTGAAAATCTATTCCAGATGGATCGCATATTTTTAGCATTCCACTGTCATCTGCTTTTACAGAAGCACAACCATTTAAAAAAATTATTGTACGTTTATAGTACTAGTAAACAGTGCTTCTCATTGGTTGTTACTGAAATCCTGTAATTGTGGAAAATTTGAAATCTGGAGCTCATCTCTAAGCGCATCATGATTGATTTTTATTCTCCTATGGAGCAATAGTGGGGCAAAAAAGCCACTAAATATTGAATTTGCAATTATGATGCAGAAAAGAACTTTAAAATGCTATTTCCCTTATGTACAGGTATATAATTTCTTTCTAATACTCCATTGCACGAAACGTGATACGTTGTACACTTTCCTAACTTGTTTTTAATTCCAAGGAAGGAGATATTGTTATTTATTAATTTATTAAACCTGGTTTTTTGCGATACAGTGGAGCCGTAATGGTTTTTATTCGCACAGGGAAGAGTTGGAGATCCTAATATCTGATTTCAACCCTGCGTGTGTATTTTTACAAGAGACGCATTTTAAAAACAATGACAAGGTGAAAATAAAAGGTTTTAATGTCTTCAGAAAGGATGACTTAAACCAGTGGTGCCAATCTATGGCCCGTGAAGGGTTTGTGTGTGGCTCGCGCTGTGATGAAAAAGCAATCAGAAAAATGTGACTCACAAATTAATACATTTTTACGAAAATGTTGATAATGAAATTTTACATAGTGGAATTTTTACCACAAAAACCCCTTTAGACTTGATTTTTAATAATGACACCTAAGATTATGTAGATAACTTCCGATTGAAACTTTAATCTGGCCCGCAGAAGAATTGGCAAATTCCAATGCGGCCCGCCGAAGGATTTGTAACCAGAGATGTGGCCCTCGATGTAGAAATGGTTGTGCCCCAATGACAAACTGTAATAGGGCTCAGGGGGAGTGGCCGTGACCATCATGAAGGCCCTTTATAACTCCCAAGTGAACCTGCTCTTCCTTTGGACATAAAGGTGTAGTTATTTTAAATGCATCGCTCAGTTAATTAGGTATTTAATTAATTAAGCAGCCGACGAGTCTCTCTTCAGGTGTTTTTTTTCCGTTATTTAGCATTCTCATTCTTTGTTCTGAGAATAACTTCGAAGGGTGTTAGTTCGAGAATTAAATCGAATAATAATGAAGAAATGAATGAAATTTTTACTAACTTCCCCAAAAAACGAAATTGCATCTCAAGATTTTGTTCATAGCTTAATGGGAAAAATACTTAAGGAAAACTCCCCAGATGTGTGTCTTGTATTTTCTTAGCTTAATTTCCTCCAATTTTCCATAGAAGCGAGTATGTAAATACTTAATCATCTGAAGAGACGTTAATTTAAAAAATCAAAATGCCTGTCTGCTTTTTTCGCCGAATGAATTAATCAAACATCTCAGTATCTTTGTTTATTACGGAGTTTAATGGAATGAAAGAATCTTAATATTTAACTACTTTGTAGGTAAATAGCTAATCATTCTATATTTTCCTTTGAATTCATATTTAAAGGTAGTCAACCATATTTTAACTATGGTATGGCATTTACAAAAGACACCAAACATTAGCCATAAAATGAAAAATGTCAGTTTCCCAAAAATTTGTATTAATTTAATAGTCAAACGTGAAAGTTATTTTGAATAAAAATGCTAGTATTCTTTATTAAAACGCAAATAAAATAATATTCTACATATGGTGTTTCTTAAAATTTCGAAATTGTCTTCTTTTCGAATGTGCGATTTTGTAACTCTTTTAAATTTTGATCGAAGCGTGTAAGGTCGATCAAAAACAATGTTGCAAGTTTTATGCTCTGAGTAGCCTTGAATTCCGAGTTATTATGATTTGAAAACTGGCACGCCGCTGAGTCTAGATTGTAAGTACTTTTATGACCAGCCATCATGCATAATGGATTTGTCGCCTCTAAGAGCAATCAATATTATTTTGTGGAATTATATTATAACTAAATATCAGCTGTGGGTTCATCCTACAAATGTAAAACTAGCTAATATCAGAACATTTGGTTTAACAATAGCCCAAGAGACTGAGTCACCAGAAAACACAAATGTAATCAGAACATTTAGTCATTAGTACCATGAAATAGCAGATTATGAAATTTTCCAATTTTTTTTCTTGTGTGAGTACAGAGTTATTTAAAAAGTTAGTATCACTAATTTAAAGAGGTATTATTGAATTCTCCATTAGCCTAGAAGAATATTAGCTATCCACACAGGATAGAACAAATAATTAATATTTTTAATTAACATCCTTTTACACATAATCACAGTTTTTAGCTCATTTTATTAAAAGCCAAAACATGTTGTTATGATAACTTTGTCTGTCCGTCAGTGGACAATCAACATTTTTTAAAGAGGTATTTAGAAAACTCTTTTTGAATTAGATAGTTCTTATCCATCCATGAAGTTCACTGCAATTGTACTTTTCATGTAATTCATAGTTTTTCCTCTAGGTGACTTTGGAAATGGTATGAAGCTAGAGGAGCGACGTTTTTATGAATGGGAAGGTCTACGTTCCAACATTGCAGGTTTCCCACTCTGCAACTAGGGAGGCAAAACAAAATTCTGAAAATTTTTAATAAAATGTGCTTCCACCTGTTGCTTTAGTAAGTGTATCTTACTTGTTTCAATTTAAAAAATTTGTGAATTGCTTTGGAGAAGACAGCATCTAAACTTAAGACACAGAAGTTGTAATGTTTTGTGGCAATGTAACATACTGTTCGACAAAAATAAAGGAAATTAAATTTATGATATCATGATAGCTGGTAAAGTTTACTAATAAGTTTTAATTCTTTATGTTAGCCATATAACCAGGATTAGTTAATGTATTAAAGTATGAAAGTAGTGGATAGCTAGACAATTTGCCTCAACCAAGGCTAACTTAAGGAAATTTCAAAATTGTAAAAGATGTTATGTTGCCATCAGCATTCACAGAAACATATTGTGGGAGCAAGGGGAATAAAAACCAGGGTCAGCTTGAAGCTATTCCAGTGATAAGACTGCATTCAGCCCTCTAGAGTTCCTATGTAAACTATTCAACTTCAATAATGTTTATTTTATTTTATCTTCTTTTATAAAATATTCTGAATGATATGTCTCTTATTTTTCAACCAGTAATTCTAGAGGGAGGGGCAAATGTGCATGGTCATGTATATGGTATTAACCCCTTAAGCCGATAGCCCAATTACATACTCGCCAAATGCAGATATTGCTTAAATTGCGATTCTATCAGCATAAAGTAATCTTTCATGGGACTATATGTATCACAGCAGACCATTGATATGTGATCTCTCAATGGATCACCAATTTCCTGTCAGTTTATTAGTTTTTATACTTCGTTAGAGGAAAAACATAGCGTAAGCTACACTACTTAGTAATTTAAATACAGGCTTGAAGGGTTAAGGCAATATTGAAGATGTGATAACAAAAATTTATTCATAGGTGTATGGAAATGTAGAAGGAAGTTTCACTGCCAATATAGATAAGGAAACTGCAATAGATCGTCTGGTTAGTTTATTTTTATCTTTGTGTGTGGTTTATCCACCCACACACTTGACTCACCTTATGTTTTCTTTAGCTAAACATCAATAATGAAGGTAATTTAAGGCTCATTTAAAATATAAATTTTATTTACAGTTATTTTGTAAAACTAAAAATCAAGACAAATTTTTTTCATTTGTATATCTTGCCATTATGTGTTTATTGCAAAGTACATAATCTTTTTTCCCTACCATCATAATTAAAAATATATTTTTACAACTTTCGAAACTTGAACCTTAACACAATTCCAGATTCACTCTTCTAAAAAATTCATCTTAGAAAATGTAGTGTCATTCCTCCTGCATTTTCAGTCTTTTTATCTCAAACTCCCTTCTTTATGGGGGAGTTATCATAATAAATTAGTTTTTGCAAGTTTTTTCCATGAGAAAATATAGGCAGGTAAAACAATCATGGTTTACAGCATATCTCCACGACGAGCGGCTTTTGAGATGCAGGGGGTGACGGACGGACACTTGCAAAATTATATATAGGATATTTAAATAAATTCAGTTCCAAGAGAAAAACGGAAAAATGTCAAAAGTAATCTCGAATGTACGGATACTCGAACAACAATATCATAATTCGTATTGTTTTTTAAATATGTACATATTATTCTTGATATAATTTATAAATCGTTAACTTGTATCCTAAATTGAGCATAAGTGATATATTTCGTCACATCACCTAAAATTAGGGATAATAACTGTACATGTGCAATCTTTGCGTGGTTCTTTTTGAACTAATTTAGGAAAAATTAAAAAACTGTGTGAAATAAGTTCAACGCAATAATTCACATTTAACTCTAATAATGTATTACTCCGGTGATATAGGATTTTCATTTATTTGGTTCCCAATGTAAGGTTCACAGGTTCGAATCTCGCTGAGGGCACGGCTGTATGTGCATATTGATAATTTATTACGCGAAGTCAGTTATAAATATTCATTTTGTACAGTTACTTCAGCTTAAATCTGAAATAAAAACAAATGGTTCATATTTTTCAAAAAATGAATATAAGGATATTTTTTTCTTGGGCAACTTTAATAACAATTGGGTGGGGAAACTTTTAACGAGATGGGTCAGATTGACCATTGTGGTTGCTCAGGTGGGCCGCATTAACACATGAGAAACTTCGGCGGGCCACATTCGGGTCCACGACGGAAGTTGAGAGAATGCGAAGGTTTCTATATGTGAAAATTTATAACTAATAATATTTTATCGTCCGATCTTTACAAAAAATTTTTCCTGGCCTTAATTTTGACCAAAAAATACGAAACTGTTACATTTCATGGTTCGTTTTCGTAATGATATCGCGGGCTGTATAAAGTGCTCCCGCGGGCTGTAGTTTCCCCCCCTCTGGCTTTTTTATTATATTTTTTATTTTGCGAATACCAAATACGTACTGTTTTATTCATACGGTATCTTGATATTTTGCAGTAATAATATTTCATCGCATAAATTGTTTTAGAATCATAGAATTTGATTTATTTCGAACATCTTTATTAATAATATCCATGCGAAAACTATATTTAGGTATATTTCTGAGAATGAAAAACACTTTTGTTGATTTTGATTTATTTACTCAGTATGTTTTTCTTTAAACCACTGAAAGACCGTTTTATAGTTTGTATTTGTATTAGCATTATTTTTAATTAATTTGCCAAATATATACAAATTAAAACCTGCCTTACTGAATTGTATTACTTTTTTAGCTTCTCAGTTTATTTGATTCCATTTCCACCATAATGTGGTAACATTTCGAAAGAACATTATAATTTTATTAATTTTTGAAATAATTTTGCCCGATCAACGTTCTCTTTAATTAAAACGAATAGGGCGGGTGGGCAGGGCGGGCTCAAGACATTTTGGCGCCCCAAGCAGATTTCAATCATGGCACGCCATCGATAGATAAATTTTGCATTAATATTCGGTAGTTTACTAGTTTAATAGGATATAATTATCTTGATGTTTTGTGTATTTTTATGATGAAACAGTTTAATAAAAAACAGGACTTTATTCACATAAAAATTAATTTGAAATGTCACAAATAAATTATAAATTGTGCCATACTTATTTAAATGAAAATGAGATTGGAACTATTACGTCGATGTATGCACAGATGGGGCTCAATCATTGGTTGGTAAACTTGGTGGTGCAGTAAGTTTCGTAAAGAATGCATAAAAATTGCAACATCGAAACATTGCCTTATTCATAGATAAGCACGTGTTGCCAAGGCAGCGACGCACTTATCTAAAGCTAATGGTACGAATTGCTCTTAGCATGAAATAGAAAGGAAGAAATTGATTCTTGATTGCGAAATGCACTTGGGAGGATGCAGGGAAAAAAGAAGGATTTGTAACCAGAGATGTGGCCCTCGATGTAGAAATGGTTGTGCCCCAATGACAAACTGTAATAGGGCTCAGGGGGAGTGGCCGTGACCATCATGAAGGCCCTTTATAACTCCCAAGTGAACCTGCTCTTCCTTTGGACATAAAGGTGTAGTTATTTTAAATGCATCGCTCAGTTAATTAGGTATTTAATTAATTAAGCAGCCGACGAGTCTCTCTTCAGGTGTTTTTTTTCCGTTATTTAGCATTCTCATTCTTTGTTCTGAGAATAACTTCGAAGGGTGTTAGTTCGAGAATTAAATCGAATAATAATGAAGAAATGAATGAAATTTTTACTAACTTCCCCAAAAAACGAAATTGCATCTCAAGATTTTGTTCATAGCTTAATGGGAAAAATACTTAAGGAAAACTCCCCAGATGTGTGTCTTGTATTTTCTTAGCTTAATTTCCTCCAATTTTCCATAGAAGCGAGTATGTAAATACTTAATCATCTGAAGAGACGTTAATTTAAAAAATCAAAATGCCTGTCTGCTTTTTTCGCCGAATGAATTAATCAAACATCTCAGTATCTTTGTTTATTACGGAGTTTAATGGAATGAAAGAATCTTAATATTTAACTACTTTGTAGGTAAATAGCTAATCATTCTATATTTTCCTTTGAATTCATATTTAAAGGTAGTCAACCATATTTTAACTATGGTATGGCATTTACAAAAGACACCAAACATTAGCCATAAAATGAAAAATGTCAGTTTCCCAAAAATTTGTATTAATTTAATAGTCAAACGTGAAAGTTATTTTGAATAAAAATGCTAGTATTCTTTATTAAAACGCAAATAAAATAATATTCTACATATGGTGTTTCTTAAAATTTGCTCATAGAAACCATATCTCCCATCTATGTCTCTGACAGTCAATCATGTAATTTGTTGAATAATTGCCTAGCTTTTGGAATATGCTAGTGTTTGGCTGAAATGAAAAGCATCATCTAAGCCAGGCATGAGCAGTGTTGAATCCAGGGGGGTACCCGGGGGGGATTTTCCCCCCGGAGAAAATGGTCAATTAATTCAGTTTTTTACGGGATTTTAGTGAGTTTACGCAACTTTAACAATATGTATTTTAATTCTATTTTCTACTAATATTTAAGCATGTTTAACTAAAATTGGGCTTTAAATATTGATTGTAACATATAAGTTATAAATATCTATTTTAAAGATATTTTGACATGTAGACTGCGTCATATATTTGCTGAATTCTGAAGTGTTGATAATTTGTTGCGCATGCAGCGTACAGAAAATATCAGTATAACATACATTGTACAAACTTTCTCATGTACGTACTAACCCGGCGTTTAGTTATCTTTAGAAAATGAAGATCGTATAAGCCTATTTCTAGAAAATCCAATTTTTGTTCAAGTTGCACAAGAATAAACTAGCCTTATACTCAGTCATTGAGAAAAATGAAATAGGTATAGTAATATTTCAGACGTATACTCAAGTAACTGTACGAAATTTGATCGAAATCGTTCGAACCGATTTTGAGAAAATCAAATTATTGCTAAAGTTACCTAGAATAAAGTAACCTTATATTCATTTTTTGAGAAATATGAACTATACAGTATTATTAAAGACGTAAACTCAAGTAACTGTACGAAATCTGATCAAAATCGTTACAGCCGTTTTCGAAAAAATCGGATTGTTGTTAAAAATGCGTAGAATAAACTACCCTTAATGACTGAGCAATGTCAACCATTTCTATGATACATATACTCTGCTCAGTACAATAAAATGCCTAAGTACGAGATTTCATTTATTTTTACTCTACTGTTTAGGCTGCAGAGCCAGTAACAGACAAACAGACGGCATTCCAAAAACCACTTTTTCGGATTCGGATTCCGTAAAAATCTCGAGGTTGAATTTTTTCGCAATAACAATACTTTCTCAGTAAAAAAGAAAAACTACATACGGAGTTAGAGAATGAAGTGAATAGCGATTTAAGTGAGAAAAAAGAAGAGGATAGTAAATGTAGTAATAGAAAAGATTGATGGATTGAAGATGGGAAGACACTGGAAATTGAAGATATAGGTAACAGCAGTGATATCAGCAAGAAAACTAAATCAAAATATAATAATAAGTGGGAATCAAAATACGAATGGCTTTGTTTCGATAGTATTCGCGAAGGAGCATATTGCAAATTTTGTGAGATATTTTTGAAAAACGATTTAGAAGCGATACAAAAATCTGGTGGTATTTTTATCAATGTACCTTTTACTAATTATACAATAGCCGCGGGAAAAACTGGTAAACTAGAAAAACATGCAAATTCCGAAAAGCATGCATGTAGTGTTTCTATGGAAACGTTGCGTCTCCAGGGAATGCAGAAACCAGTACATAGCATATCAATTAATGAGAGTGAAACACAGAAAGGCCAAAATCGTCGGTCAATGCATGCTCTTATAGAAGCCCTATATTTTCTAGCTAAAGAAGAAATACCTCAACAACCAAATATGAAGCATTAGTTAAAAAAAATTCTTATTAAACATGACGATATCCTCAATACTTGGTTAAAAGGCCAAAGCAGCCGCTCTACTTATATTAGCAAAGCCACTGAGTCAGAATTTATTTCGTGCATTGGGAGGTATTAGATAAACATGATTCCAGCATCGTTGTGAAAAATAAGTACTTTTCGGTAATAGCTGATGAGTCCACAAATATTAATAATATGTCAGAAATTATGATATTATTACGTTTTGTAGATAACAATAATATTAGAGAAATGTTCCTCTGTTTAATTAAATTAGATAATGTGGATGCAGAAACTATAAAGCAAACCATTTTATGTCAGCTAAAACAATGGAAAATAGATTTAAAATATTTAGTGTCATGTTCATTTGATGGAGCTGCTACTTTCTCAGGAAATATTTCCAGTGTACAAAAGAGACTATCAGAAAAAGTTGGACGAGAAACACCTTACATACACTCCAGAGCGCACGTATTATCCTTAGCTTTGACAAGTGCTAGAAACAAATATCCAGTGATTGAACGAGTGCTGCATGTTTTAAAAGATATTTACAAACTGTTTCATAGATCATCTAGATGGGAAAGAATGTTACACAATGTTCAATCCATTCTTGAGGAACTACTATTAAAAATTTCAGAAACCATAGAAACTCGCTGGCTAAGTAATTTTAGATCTATTGACGCTGTCAGGCTTTGTTACGATTCCATAATGATGACTTGTGAACAGATACATAAGGATGGTGCGGACCTTGCTTCTTTAGCAGGAGGCATTTATTAGAAATGGAAAAATCCAGTTTTTTAATAAAACTCTGTGTTTTACATGAAGCACTACCTGCTGTTTCAAATCTAAGTAAGATTTTATAAAAAGAAGATTTATGTTTACTCGATTTATCCAGACTTATTAATTCCACTATTAAACACCTTAAAACTATATTTCATGATTGCTTTGAAAATAATCAAGAAAGCACAATCTGGAAAAACTACATGTCCATGGTTAAAGATCTTGAAAATATACGCCCTGTAAAGGAAAACGAAAAACCTGAAATAAGCTTTAAAACAGCCAGTAAATTTGTCAATGAAATGATTAACCAGATGAGTTATCGATTCAATGACAACGCTATACTTATAATTTGATTACAATTATTTAAATAAAGCATCTACTTAATACTCTTTCTCGAAACAGAAGATTTTTGTTTACATGCAAAAGAAAGAAATAATATCAAAAAAGATTATACCAAAGACAGTGGTTATACATACAATAAATAACCAAATGCCAATATGTATACTGTCTTTTTTTCAGCTTTATATTACAGGTTACTTAGCATTGTATGCAGTGTTGAATCCAGACGTTCTTCCCCGGGGGGGAAACTGCATGGGTCGGGGGGGTATATAATATATTGCTGGAAAATTAGTAGGAGTTGTCTTTTTGTTATTGTTTAAATAATTAAGTAAAATGAAACGTGATTTATTTATATTTTATTTATTTATTGCAGATTAACAAATAATTTGTAATATAATTTTATACATCACCATTTAATAATAAAATTAACTAAATTTAATATTTGGAATAATCCTAGAAAATTTTATTAAAGATGTAACAAACGCTTTAATAAACCTTAGTCTTGATAAGTAATATAATTATAAATCACTAAATATATATTTATTGAAAAGAAGAAATAAATAAATGTGTATTCATTAGTACTCAGGAAGATCAAAAAAAGCATAAACTAAAACTAAACAAATATACGAAATTATACCTATTTACGCATCTAGTACTTTTAAATAGACATAATGTAACAAAAAATGTTTTATTTCACAAAAACTGACAGATTCCTGTGCCTTAATAAAAAATAATAATTATATGAATTTATGGTTTAATCACAAGACACTTGATAAGGAACTTAAACAGTTTAAATTAACCTCAGTTTCCTTTGTTTCTTCTTAGCATATGTGTCAATAACACCGTCTAGTAAAGTATTTGGTAACTCATCATGTTCCTCGATAGCGATTTTCATGAGGTCTTGCAATGTTTCTTGTCCCAACCTACTTCTTAATTTCATCATCAGTCTATTCATTGTAATAAAAGACCGTTCAGCACTTGCGGTGGACACTGGAATGCAACATAGTTTTACGCATAAACTCTTAAGTTCATCATATCCAATATTGGATTTCAATATTAATTTCAAAATATTATTCTGTCGTCGGATTGGACAGCATACGTAAAGGAACGAATATCGTTCCACAATGCATCGAAATTTAAATGCAGCAAACCAGATAAATTCCTAGCATCCTGTTCAGTCACAGTACGAAATGATTCTGCTGATTCCAACTTCGAGGTAATTTTGATCAACAGTATAGCGTTGTCATTGAATCGATAACTCATCTGGTTAATCATTTCATTGACAAATTTACTGGCTGTTTTAAAGCTTATTTCAGGTTTTTCGTTTTCCTTTACAGGGCGTATATTTTCAAGATCTTTAACCATGGACATGTAGTTTTTCCAGATTGTGCTTTCTTGATTATTTTCAAAGCAATCATGAAATATAGTTTTAAGGTGTTTAATAGTGGAATTAATAAGTCTGGATAAATCGAGTAAACATAAATCTTCTTTTTATAAAATCTTACTTAGATTTGAAACAGCAGGTAGTGCTTCATGTAAAACACAGAGTTTTATTAAAAAACTGGATTTTTCCATTTCTAATAAATGCCTCCTGCTAAAGAAGCAAGGTCCGCACCATCCTTATGTATCTGTTCACAAGTCATCATTATGGAATCGTAACAAAGCCTGACAGCGTCAATAGATCTAAAATTACTTAGCCAGCGAGTTTCTATGGTTTCTGAAATTTTTAATAGTAGTTCCTCAAGAATGGATTGAACATTGTGTAACATTCTTTCCCATCTAGATGATCTATGAAACAGTTTGTAAATATCTTTTAAAACATGCAGCACTCGTTCAATCACTGGATATTTGTTTCTAGCACTTGTCAAAGCTAAGGATAATACGTGCGCTCTGGAGTGTATGTAAGGTGTTTCTCGTCCAACTTTTTCTGATAGTCTCTTTTGTACACTGGAAATATTTCCTGAGAAAGTAGCAGCTCCATCAAATGAACATGACACTAAATATTTTAAATCTATTTTCCATTGTTTTAGCTGACATAAAATGGTTTGCTTTATAGTTTCTGCATCCACATTATCTAATTTAATTAAACAGAGGAACATTTCTCTAATATTATTGTTATCTACAAAACGTAATAATATCATAATTTCTGACATATTATTAATATTTGTGGACTCATCAGCTATTACCGAAAAGTACTTATTTTTCACAACGATGCTGGAATCATGTTTATCTAATACCTCCCAATGCACGAAATAAATTCTGACTCAGTGGCTTTGCTAATATAAGTAGAGCGGCTGCTTTGGCCTTTTAACCAAGTATTGAGGATATCGTCATGTTTAATAAGAATTTTTTTTAACTAATGCTTCATATTTGGTTGTTGAGGTATTTCTTCTTTAGCTAGAAAATATAGGGCTTCTATAAGAGCATGCATTGACCGACGATTTTGGCCTTTCTGTGTTTCACTCTCATTAATTGATATGCTATGTACTGGTTTCTGCATTCCCTGGAGACGCAACGTTTCCATAGAAACACTACATGCATGCTTTTCGGAATTTGCATGTTTTTCTAGTTTACCAGTTTTTCCCGCGGCTATTGTATAATTAGTAAAAGGTACATTGATAAAAATACCACCAGATTTTTGTATCGCTTCTAAATCGTTTTTCAAAAATATCTCACAAAATTTGCAATATGCTCCTTCGCGAATACTATCGAAACAAAGCCATTCGTATTTTGATTCCCACTTATTATTATATTTTGATTTAGTTTTCTTGCTGATATCACTGCTGTTACCTATATCTTCAATTTCCAGTGTCTTCCCATCTTCAATCCATCAATCTTTTCTATTACTACATTTACTATCCTCTTCTTTTTTCTCACTTAAATCGCTATTCACTTCATTCTCTAACTCCGTATGTAGTTTTTCTTTTTTACTGAGAAAGTATTGTTATTGCGAAAAAATTCAACCTCGAGATTTTTACGGAATCCGAATCCGAAAAAGTGGTTTTTGGAATGCCGTCTGTTTGTCTGTTACTGGCTCTGCAGCCTAAACAGTAGAGTAAAAATAAATGAAATCTCGTACTTAGGCATTTTATTGTACTGAGCAGAGTATATGTATCATAGAAATGGTTGACATTGCTCAGTCATTAAGGGTAGTTTATTCTACGCATTTTTAACAACAATCCGATTTTTTCGAAAACGGCTGTAACGATTTTGATCAGATTTCGTACAGTTACTTGAGTTTACGTCTTTAATAATACTGTATAGTTCATATTTCTCAAAAAATGAATATAAGGTTACTTTATTCTAGGTAACTTTAGCAATAATTTGATTTTCTCAAAATCGGTTCGAACGATTTCGATCAAATTTCGTACAGTTACTTGAGTATACGTCTGAAATATTACTATACCTATTTCATTTTTCTCAATGACTGAGTATAAGGCTAGTTTATTCTTGTGCAACTTGAACAAAAATTGGATTTTCTAGAAATAGGCTTATACGATCTTCATTTTCTAAAGATAACTAAACGCCGGGTTAGTACGTACATGAGAAAGTTTGTACAATGTATGTTATACTGATATTTTCTGTACGCTGCATGCGCAACAAATTATCAACACTTCAGAATTCAGCAAATATATGACGCAGTCTACATGTCAAAATATCTTTAAAATAGATATTTATAACTTATATGTTACAATCAATATTTAAAGCCCAATTTTAGTTAAACATGCTTAAATATTAGTAGAAAATAGAATTAAAATACATATTGTTAAAGTTGCGTAAACTCACTAAAATCCCGTAAAAAACTGAATTAATTGACCATTTTCTCCGGGGGGGATTTTATATTACCCGGGGGGGAAAATCCCCCCCGGGTACCCCCCTGGATTCAACACTGCCTGTAAATACAGCGGAATCCCGATTTAAGGTTCTCCCATTTAAGGTTTACCTGCATTTAAGGTGGTTTTTTTGTGGCCCAACCAAAGCTGCATATAAATAATGTATTGTATCACCCGATTTAGTGTTTCTCGATTTTGTGAATTGCCCGCAATTAAGGGATAAAATTCTGGTCCCTTGTGGGGCATCACCTCGATTTCAGGTGCGTTTACACTGTGACTCAAGAATATTTCATTTGGTGGAGATATAATATCTTAATTCAATCTAACCATCAATGGCACAACACATATTGGCGTTGTTACTATATTAAATAAACTCAAAAGAATTAATATTTAGTCCTGCTGTTTTGTCAGTCCACCTTAAATGTCCTAATCTGTTACGTACTTTATGAAAGTTGCGATGACATCATCACGTGAACATGGATTTTTTTACGTTTCAGTTCGCAGGCGCTCGTTCACTAACGTGATGTGTTAGGTAGTTGGGCCACCCACGTTTACCACAGCCATATTTACCTTGTTAACCTGAAAGGAAGACAATCCCCCAAAAAAAAGGGAAGTGTCTTATTTACAACAATGCCATTATTACATCAAGGAGGCGATGTTATTAAAACTTCGGATGTATGTTCTTACTTGTCAGTCACTGTAGCATTTCCCTACACCGCACAAGACACAATCAAATTTGCAAGCCCACTTTGCATAAAGGGCCGAAATGTAACAAATGAGACTAAAAGGACAGAACTGTTAGCGTTGTCATTTTGTGCACGCTCAGCCAAAAACAGGCGTCGAAACGTCTGCCAATGCTCACCACACTGCTTCACTTAGGCATAATTATTCGAAAATCGTAAATATCTTATACAGGTAGACCTCGTCTTTCGCGTGTTTTGATCTTTCGCAGTTCCGCATTTTTGACCAGTTTTGTCTTTCGCAGTCTTATGTTTTGCTCTTTCGCGGAAAAAATCACAGAAAAGGCTACACGAAATTTTCTATACATGGAATGAATCACGTTTTCCTCTCCTTTTCTCTCATAGTCAGGCCTGAAAAATGTTATGTTATTCTGATATATAAAAACATTTACGTAATTTAAAAAAATAGATACGTAACTATTTTTTAAAAGTATATATATGACCCGTGTATCTGTCCTATATATACTTTGAAATATTTTTAAGATGCAATCCTCCTATTCTTTTGTGTCCCTTTGCACGTGACAAGTTGCAGAATATAAGCTGGCATCACCGTTCAGGCGCCTTCTGTCTTTATTATGACAGGGAAGTCCTGAGGGGAAAGACTCTAATTCTTGGCCCTTCTGATTCAGGATCAATGGGTTATTTGCTCATGTTTGACATAGTTCAAACGCTTAAGCTTTGCGTTTTGTGCATCATTTATTATTGGTGGAGTTTCACAGTTTTTTCAGGAATGTAACCCCAAGAAAGATGCGGTCTGCCGTATTTGGGGAAATTAGCCCCTGCAAGTTAGGCAACCTGTTCATTTTTTTCTTGATTCTACTACGGAACCTAACCCTCGAGCGGGTGTGCTGGCGCATGGACTGCACCAAAGTCATAAAACAGGGAATGGTGTGAACACGTGTTTGGGTCTTGACTGGTTTCCTGCTACTATTCCTTCAGCGTCCCTTTGGATTTTAGCCTGTGAAGTTGTTTTATTTTTGTCTCTCCATTTGGCCCTTTCAGGCCTTTTTGAAGTGTGAAGTATCACTCTTGGCGCACTACGTGCACCGCGTGCCCAGTCATGTAATGAAATTTGACTTTTTCCTACCATGTCCTGGAATGTGTTATAAACGATTTATACACGTCGCTTCAAACTCAAAGTTAAGAATAAAACTATATTTTCATACGTTACCCCTTTATATCAAATAAAAATGAATACATAGGTGATATTTTCAAAAAAATCTTATCAAAAGGAATGTAGATTTTTCAATTTTTATTGGCATTCAGTTCTACTCGAGAAATTTCAATTTTGTAACTGAAAATACAGTAGTATTCCGTATATAATACTCATGCAATATTTTTCATGTGAAATGTGGTATTTGTCTTCACACCTTGTATAATATTCACCTATCTTTTTCTAAAAATATCAACGTGACTTTTCATTTGATATTCGCAGTATCAACAAAGTTCTTACGTAGTTATCAAGTAAGATATGTACGAAAGAGCATACTATGAATTAGGTATCTAGTTTTATTTTAGATTTATTTTATCAGTGAAAAATCTCATATTTTTAGGGCAAAATTCACCTAAGACGAGTCCAGTTTGGGCATATTGCAGTTGTCCGATGACGAGAAGAAAAAACCTATTGAAAACAGTGACGATTCCGATTTTGAGGAATAGCAGGAAAAGGTCATTCACCAAAGTAACCACAAAACAGAGCAAGAAGACACATCGGAAGATGAGTCAACCTTTAGTGATAGTAGTTCTGGAGACAGACGTGATTATTTTCTTGGTAGAGAAAAATATTGCGAAAATGTTTCCCGGACCTAAAGGTAACGCGAATGGAATTTCTGATGAAGTACTCGCCTTACTCCAAATAATGGACAGTGTAATGACGGATGAAATAGTAAGATATACAAACATTTATATACATAAAAAACGGAGCAACGTCGAATATCAGAGGGATAAAGATGCTAAGCCAACTTCAAGGAGTGAAATTATGGCTCTCGTAGTGGTTCTTCATCTTCTTGGGATAAAAAAAGCAAACCGGACTAATGTTTTGGAACTTTGGAATACGGATGGCACAGGAATTGAAATTATGAGAGCGTGTATGAGCTACAAACGATTTCAATTTCTTTTGCGTAGCATGAGATTTGATGATAAAGGTACGAGGAAACAAAAAAATAGAATTGATAAATTGGCAGCTATCAGTTCACAGTTAAACTCGTTTGTTACCAATTGCAAAAATAGCTATAATGTTAGGGAATTCGTAATGATTGATAAAAAAATGGAGGCCTTTCGGGGTCGGTGCAGTTTCATCCAATATATTCCCAGCAAACCCGCCAAATAGGGATTAAAATTTTTGCATTATGCGATGCGAAAACATATATTTAAATTTTTGAAGAAATAGTAATTATTTTACCAAAGTGTAACAATTTCAAAAGAAAACTGGAATAGTGCATGCCGTGCACCACACGCCTGTTCATGTAAAATTTTAGGGCACGACCGCTTGAGGGTTCTGATACTTTTTTCGTCTTCTTTTAACTTGTTTAAGTCTCACTTTCATTGAATTTTCCCATCTCTTTATTGTTCTGCGGTCACCAATACAGAGGACAAATGATCCATTTCCGATGATATGGGAACCAAACCCTGTATTTCCCATTGCCTAAATTACTTCTCTTTCACGATTTCGTCTTTCGCGGTGTTTTCAGGAACATAACCCCCGCGAAAGACGAGGTCTGCCTGTATAATCTTATACAATACATACGAGCCCAATTATATCATGTATTCATTATAGCATGCGAACTTAAAAAACTGAAAGGATCTGCACGCTTGGTTGATTCCTCCTACATAGGAGCACTTCAATTAAGTGGGTTTATTTGCTTAAAAGTTTTAAGAAAGTTTGTCTCATTGTCAGAAAAATTAAAGATCGCAAATTCACTGCTAGGAGGTGCAGTGAGGTTCACAGCCATGAAATGACCCCTAATTTCGCAAAAAAACCATAGGCTAGAAGAATCACCTTCGCCGGAGGACTTACAGTGGGTATTATTCTCAACAATCATCTTTCTGTGAAATTTTACTAATGAAAAAACTGATAATTAATCTAGACATTTAATATTTGTTTTAACTACTAAAACATATTTGACATTAATGAACTGCCGTATAGTCTTTCAATTTTAGATAACCCCCATTTAATGTATTACTCGATTTAAGGTACAAAAAACTTGTCCCCAACGCAAACGTCAAATAGGGATTCCACTGTATCTACTTGAAACTCCATTTACCTATACCTAACATTATATCTGAGGATAGATTTTCCTTTCTTACATTACAGAACCAATTTTTATTCCAAATAAGACTAATAGATGAAATATTCCAAAAATACTCTGGAGTTGAAAAAAAAGGGCAAGCCAATGCAAATTGACTAATGCACAAGGGCTAACAGTGTGTTACTTCCTAGAATAATATTCTCTCAGGAAAGAGAAGGGTAAGGTTAAGGAAGTGAGTTGTTTGCTCAATGAGGGGAATAAGAAAGGACACATATTACCTGTGGAATCCTGTGCCGAGTGTATTATGTGCCTTGTAGTGGAAGGTATCTGACATTAACCAACCTTTAAGAATAAAGTTGTAAGTACAAAATCTATTCAAAATTAAATAGTTTCAATAAAAAAATATATACATAGTGAAACCAGAGTGGTAAAATCCTTTTTTGGAATTTTTGTATTGTCTAAGAAATAAATTAGCACAAGTTGCATTCACATTTAATCACATAGGTAGCAATTTTAAAATTACACTTGAGGGGTTAATTAGCTTAATGCAGGGATTCTCAACCTGGTGCATGCGAGGACCGCTGTGCTCTTTGGAAGCCTGATGGTGCTCTTTGACAGTCTCACTGTGCTCATGCTGTGCATACTATCCCATTTCTTAGGACCAATAATTAATTTGCTAGGTTGGCTTCTTTATAAACGTATTCAAGACCATTAATTTGGTGTTGGTTTGATTTTATTTATTATCATTTGATATTCTTTTTTGATATTCTAGAATACAAGTTGGTGCTCACTTGATGTTCTAGGATGCACCATGGTGCTTGCCGCATCAAAAATGTTAAGAACCCCTGGCTTAACGTATAAAATTTTGGTAAAGTTTCTAGAACTTTTGAATATCTGCATGAATCATATGGACTTAGGTTGTAAAAAAATTTGCCATTGTCTTCGATTTAAATTAAATAAAAAAATAAATTTTCATTCATATATTATATATTAAGAAGTAAAATAATTCATCTGTATAATATGTGGCAAATAAATTATTAATGAATAGTTTTATAAAAATGAGTTTTTTAAATAAATACAAAAAATTGAAAAAATTATACAAAGCAGTCAGATTAGACAATAAAGCCAACAGAAGGACAAATAAAAATATAAGGCCACACATAAACAATATCGAAAATTATCACAAAATGAATCCATGAATCATGGAAAAATACTTCAAAATATATAAATTAAAAATTATTTATAACAAAAATTTTAAAATGCTGCAACTGACACCTTGTGGCATAGGTTATCTAGCTATGCCAATCACCCTTATTATTTATAAGTCACAGCCAGAAACTTTTAGATGCTGAAGAATATTGCGAGCTGAAATAAAATAAATCATCTTTTGAACAAATAAAATTTGGAAAAATCAAAAAATGTCAAAGCCCAAACATTGAAAATAATTAGTTTCATAAAATTCTTGACAAATTTACCTTGGAAATAACCAGTGTCAGTTTCATCATCAGGCTCAGGAATGAATGGAGCAGTTGAATCTTGAAGAGTACTCCAAGGAATATTTTCAAAGAGGTGCATATTTTTTATACCATCTGCACGAGGTCTTTTTTCAGGGTCCAGTGTAAGAAGAGAGAAAATTGCTTCAACCATTTCTTCAGAAAGAGATTCATCACCTTCTGGCCATTCAATTTCTATGATAAAAATTTCAGAAGAGCAGATATTAAAAAAACACAGAATAGGATAAAAAATACATGATTTCAATTCTTTAAGAATAATATCATCCAAAAATTTTTCCATAACTTGCACAACATTTGTCCAATATCATGACATGGTTTTTTTCTGACTCCCCGACAATCTTTTATAGACCACTGACATTGTTGCCATATTAAAGACCTCTGCATTGGTTTAGTCTGCAACATTCACTTCCCTTCTTTGCTAAAATAATAACTTGGATAATGCTACATAAATTAACGAAGGTATTACATATGAACTTCGAATATAAAAACAATAAATGGAAAATCAGTTTTCTATCAAAAAGCATTACATTCTGATATTTTTTATCAAATGCCGCTGCACTCAAAAGAGTCTGATGTGCCCAACACATGACTTTCTGAATATGATAGTAACATTACTTAAAAGTTGTTCTTGATATGTATCCTTGAGAATAATTAGCAGCAATTACACTCATGAATAATTCTTAAGTACCTAGAACAATCTTCACAGTGGAAAATACCTTAAATCACTGTTCACATTAAAAATAATAAGTAAAGAAAACTGTTATTTGTTGCTGTGGATAAAATATTAATGTGCAATTAAAATTACAGTAGGTAGCACTGGGATCACTGACTATTTAATCATAAAATTTCGTTTAAAAAATATGATGCTTCATGGCATTGGGATAATTTTGGTTGCAATTAAAATTAGCATTAGCAGTGTAGGCATCGCTACCAACAATTAGAAAATTTTATAATAGCAATGAAAGCATGGATATCACTTAGAAATGTACTTAACATAAATTCAGATAAATAATCAAAATATCTCTTAAACCATTTTATGAAAAATATTTAGACAAAACTTGAAGAAGATAACATTATCCGCAATGTTGATGATAATAAATATTTACATAATTTAATCTCTATAGGAGATATCTGGGAAAACAAAAAAATGACAAGAATAAACCTCCACTTCCAGTTTACCAGTTTCAGCCAAAACCTTTTGTGAATTCTGAATTACTAATAAAAATGATAAATACAAAGTTTTATGTTAATTTGATTGTTAGTTTTTGAGTTAGATCACACAAAATTCTCATCACATACACACAGACATCACTGGAAAAATGGAGAAAACAATCAGGGGACCTCAAAATGTATTTCTATTGAAATCCCGGATTTGATTTTTTCACAAAAAATTCTTTAAAATATACTGCACATGTAGAAAGTAATAACTTAAAACAAATAATAAAATTTAATGAAAGAGCAATTTTAGAAGATGCATACTTCTCTGTAAAATGTTATTGAAAACTTCCTCTGGGGTTTCATCATTGAATGGAGGAATACCTGTTGCAAACTCATACAGACAAACTCCTAATGCCCACCAATCAACTGCTGGACCTGAAATATAGAGTAATAAATCCATTGGTTGAGTTTGAACCATTTTGAAATGCATAAATGGATAAAGCTCCAAAATAGATCTATTTTATGGATAAAACCAGCCCTACAAAGAAATTGATTTATTTTCACTTAGCTTTAGCATTGTTGTTATTTGTTAAAAGAGCCCATTAACATAATCTTATATTCATAGAAAAAGTAATAGTGGCACACAATATCCATTAGCGAGTATCCACAGCATTAAGAAAAGAGAGAAGCAGAAAACATTTCTACTAACATATAAACTAATTTGTTAAACTAAATCACCACAATTTCTCTCAGAATATAAGAGGAAGCTGTGATGAGGTTTTTGCATCTGACATACTGCGGTATCTTTCTTATGATCTGCTGGTGATTCCCACTGCAATTGCTTACAAAAAAAAATGTTTTTCTTCCCTGTTTTATTGCAGCAATAATGATGCAATTTTCTGTCGGATAATTCATAACGAATCATGATAGCCAATTTAATGAAACCCTGATGAGATTTAATAATTGTATCTCATTTTAGACTTTTCGTATTTATTCCTTAAATATACATATGTAGCAGCTTTATTTTGTTAACAAAAAATCTGATGTGGCCAACACATGACTTTCTCCATATTTGGGGTATAGTTATTTCAATTATTATGAATAGCATTATGGGGCAAAATTATCATTTCGTATCGTAAAAGAATAGTCCTCCTTATTACCGTAAATTACGTATATTTTGAATGTGTTTACGGAATTCACCGCTACATGGTATTGGCGCTATATACTGAAAATTACGAAAAAAGTTGAATATCTCCGAAATGGATGGTTCTACGAAAATTTGTTTCAAACAAAACTTGGAAGAAATATTATTCTCTACAACTATGGTCCTTACGAAGATGACCAATTACAACGTTTTTAAGGAGATATTTGACGAAAACAAAAAAAAATCAATTACACTGTTCGACAGCATTTTTGTTTCCTGAACTTTGAAGGGTGATTCTTTATGATTTCGGCACGCTGAAAACAAATCCGCAATCCGTTTTTTTCCATCACCCTCCATTTTTTTTAAAATTGCAAAAATCTATTTTTTCGATCGATTTTTTCTCGAAAATTCTCAGATGGCAACAAAAAATGATAACGCAATCTGATTTGTGGCATATTACTCCAAAAGGTTGCTACTATGAATAAAAAAATGCATCAGATAAAAAAAAATGACCATAGAAGCCACAAGCACTAAACTCTTGACATTTTTGTGAAAAAACGGGAAAAAACGGAAATTTTTGAAATTGAAAATGACATAACTCTCCGAAAAGAAATCGTAAAAAATTTTGGTAAGTGTAAATTTGAAGCTTATTTTCCCTACTTTAAGTCACTTTTTAAAGAACTGAATTACGGTTATTTGTTTAAAAGTTATTAGCATATGAAGCACCGAGATGCGCATGGCTCGATGAGTCCACGGTTAGATTTGTCGCCGCTATAACCACCGCTAGGCTGCGACGCAATCTATCCGTAGAGTCTCCTCAGGTCACGCATTGTGCCGCATCAAATGCAATAACTTTTCAACAAATAAAAAAAAAATGTTTTTCTGTTGTCCAGTGAATTATTCTTCATCAAATATTCTTTTAAGTATTAAAATTATTTTTGCACATCGAAGACAAAAGTAGATTTTTATTCCTCAAAGAAATGTTGTAATAGGTATAGACGATATTTATTGCCAGGATAATTATATAAACTGCATCACTGAGTTCCATAACGACAATTCTATAAAATATAATAAAGGTTAATATTCTAACATCGAAAATATTTCTGTATTATTACGTAGAATAAAATAAGGTAAATCTCTCTAGTAGAATCATAATCTTACACCGATATATCTTACTTTGATTAAAAGAGCGATGTCGCGTTCGCAACTGTTTCTTTGCATTTTTAATCAAAAAATATTTCCGTATCAGACGTGTAAAAATAACTGTTAAACATAATTTTTGTTTCCTTAAAAATCTTAGGTGATTCTGAGTTTTTTATGCTGAATCCAAATCTACTTTAAAAATTTTTGTATCACGTATAGATTTCGAGAAATGAGAGTAGTTGTATTTACTCTGTGATGATGGTGAAATTGTGCCTAATCTCGCATCAGCTATTCGACCAGTTCCACATTCTGTTGACTTACAAGTGCCAAGACCACCAACAAATTCAGATTTGGAGAGCAGAGACGAAGAGTCGATGTTTGTAGAAAAAAATAGTTATGATACAGATTTTGAAGCTGATGATTCAAAAAGCCCTCAATCAGAGTTAAATGATCTTGTCAGAGATCTCAATCTATCAAAAATTCAGGCAGGGTTTTTAGCCTCTTGCCTTCAAGGATGGAATCTTCCTGAAAAGGAAACCAAACTGCTTTTCGGAACCGCCAAAAACACCAAATTAACTTTTTCTCAGAATGCGGCGAACTAACTTTCTGTAACGATATAAATGGATTAATGAAATGCCTGGGACAAGATCATAAACCAGAAGAATGGCGACTTTTCATTGACTCATCAAAAATAAGTTTGAAAGCTGGACTTCTTCACTAAGCCATCCATCCCACTTGCACATTCAGTCAATATGAAAGAAACTTATGAAGATACGAAGTGCCTCTCGGAAAAAATGAATTATGATAAGTATAAATGGAATATATGTGGTGACCTTAAGGTAATAGGAATTCTTCTTGGATTACAAAGTGGATATACAACAATACTGTTGTTTTCTCTGTGAATGGATAGTAGAGCGAAAAAGGATCATTACATGGTTAAGCAGTGGCCTGATCGTGAATGTTTAATGCCAGGAGAAAAAAATATTAAAAATAAACCATTGGTGAACTCATAAAAAGTATACTTGCACCATTACACATAAAGCTTGGGCTTATGAAAAACTTCGTGAAGGCAATGAATCGTGATGGTCCAGGTTTTCAGTACCTCCATAGTAAATTTCCGAAGATTAGCGAGTCCAAACTGAGAGAAGGCATTTTTGTTGGCCCTCAAATTAGGCAACTACTTTCAGACACAAAATTTGAAGAATCTTTAAACCAGAAGGAACATGCTGCCTGGACTGGATTTAAGCAGGTTACAGAAAATTTTTTGGGAAAAGCGAAGTCTTCAAATTACGAAAATATTGTGGCAGCAATGCTACAGGCATATCATAATTTAGGTTGTAATATGTCCCTTAAATTACATTATCTGCATTTCTTCCTGCCAATTTGGGCGAGGTCAGTGACGAACATGGAGAAAGGTTCCACCATGGAACAATGATATAAAGGAAAGTGGAGTTCTGCCATGTTAGCTGATTATTGCTGGTATCTCATCCGAGAAATTCCACAGTCATCCTACAAGAGGAAGTCATCAGCCAAAATATTTTAGGTAAGAGAAGGCATATTTCACTTTTCTTATAGTAAACACAACTATTTTCATTTCTCAAAAAGTATATGTGATACAAAACTTTTAAAAACATTAGTATTCAGCACAAAAATGTCTATAAGAAACATATTTTAGAAAGGAAACAAAAACTTTTCATTTGTTGGACTGTGTTATTTATAATTCATAAACAATAACTGCTATAAAAAATTGTTTCAAATAAAAGTTGTAGAAAATTACATATTCTACAATTTTTATATATAACTGTATATAAAAAAATTATGTTTTAACAAAGATATTTTGGAAAAACCGAATCGGGCTTCGAATAAACCTTGACTTCTGGTTAACCAATATAACCCAAAAACTAATCAGTTCTTTGTGATGATACCAAAGTGTTATATATGAAATTTGGTTATCATGTGATAAATATTTTTCGAGTTAGAGTGCCCACCATCACATACACACACAGACATCATTCCGAAAATAGTCTAAACGTGTTCTAGGGACCTCAAAACATGTATTTCTGTTGAAATCTCGAAGTCGATTTTGTTCATGAAAACAATACTTTCTCTATACTACATATATGGAGAAAGTAAAAATCTGATGTGGCTAACACGACTTTCTTCACATAGAGCAATGAATATGATTGCTCATGACATCAGCAGCCTCAGGAATAATTAGGTATATGAAATTACACTGGTGAATAATTGTAAAACATTTTCAATAGTCTTTATTTTAAAACAATACTTTCTCATACACTATGTATGGTAAAAGTAAATCAATAAGTAAAGAAAATAGTTTCCTGTTTCTATGGATAAAATATCAATGCACAATCAAAATTACCCTTGGCAGCATGAGTAAAGCTATCGACAATTAGAAAATTTTAACATAGCAATGAAAAAAATCTGATGTGGCCAACACATGACTTTCTCCATATTTGGGATATAGATATTTAAATTCTTTTTATGAATAGCATTAAAAGGCAAAATTATTATTTCGTATCGTAAAAGTATACAGTCATCCTTATTGCCGTAAATTAAGTAAATTTTGAATATGTTTACATAACCCACCGCTACATGGTGGTGGCGCTGTATACTGGAAATTAAGAAAAAGCAAAATATCTTCGAAATGGACGGTTCTACGAAAACTTGTTTCAAACAAAACTTGGAAGAAATATTATTCTCTACAACTTTGGTCCTCACAAAGATTACCAATAACGATGTTTTTAAGGAGAAAACAAAAAAACCGGTTATTTATAAATAACTCCTAAACAATAACTACAATAGAAAATTGTTTCAAATGAAAGTTGTAGGAAATTACATTCTCTATAACTTTTGTATAGAATTGTAAATACAATAATGATGTTATAACAAAGAAATATCGCAAAAACCGAATCGGGTTTCGAATAAACCTCGACTTCCGGTTACCCGTTATTGTCCAAAAACTTATCAGTTCTTTGTGCTCATGTTAAAGTGTTATATATGAAGTTTGGAAACGATATGGTACGTACTTTTTGAGTTAGAGCGCCCACAATAACATAAACACATACACACACAGACATCATTCCAAAAATAGTCTAAACGTGTTCTAGGGACCTCAAAACGTGTATTTCCGTTGAAATCTCGAAGTCGATTTTTTTCGTGAATACAATACTTTCCCATTACTACATATGGAGAAAGTAAAAACTGTGTCACTTAGCAATGTATTTAACATAAATTTAGAAGAAAAATCAAAATATCTCCTAAACTAACGGTTTTAGGAAAAAACGATTCAAACAACTTGTAGAAAATGTAATTTTCTACAACTTTAATAATAACAAATATTTACGTAAATTGAGGTTAAAGGAGATATTTTGAAAACTTAAAAATGACAGAAATAAACCTCCACTTCCGGTTGACCTATACTGTCCAAAAACTAATCAGCTCTTGTCCCTATGACGAAAATATTATATTTTAAATTTGGCACTGAAATGGCAAATACTTTTGAGTTAAGAGAACCCACAAAATTCCTGTCACGTACAGATGCACAGACATACATCGTGAAAATACCGGATTTAAGCCAAACCCCCAAAAATTTCCACAATTTTTTGGCAAAAACGTAAATTTCGTAGATTTTATGCTGAAGCGTGCTGGGCATTCATGCACGGCTTAGAATACATTATTTGAGATCGAAGAAATGAGTGGGAAATGGTTTAGTTGTTGACATTTTGAAATATTACTCCAATTGATAATTTTGCATTGTTGAATAATGTTCCACATTCAGTGACAATAATTTCATTCGTCTTCATTTTCACAAAAGGTCAAATATAGTAACAGCGATCTCGCCAAGATATTTTTCATCCAAGTCTATTTCCAATGAAATTAGCATTTACATTGCCTTAAGAAATTGCATTTTTATGATTATACACGTTCCATGTAAAGTTTTACCGAAATTCAAACAGTTGAGCATTCAAAGCCGTCAATGCATTTTGCATACCTAATTGTCTGCATTGTCAATCTATGCAAATAATGTGACCACTCAAATAATGTGAAAAACCCAGCCTTAAACGGTAACGAATCACAGGTAGTGTTAAATTCAATATTCTAGCCTTTATTATTTACTCATTAACCCTCTCACGACCAAAGATGCCACGAGCTGCTGACCCCAAAAGTCCAAAATAATCCAAGATGGCCTCCAATTTTGGGAAACATAAAATAAAATAGTTATACATTCACAATTTAAAGATATTTATTGAGAAATAATGTTGTTTTTAGGCGCGTTTCGCTTACAGCGTGAGCGCCTATTATCGTCGGTCGGTCCGTCCGTCCGCATGTTCGTTCTTGGCTTCTACAGAACGGATTTTTATGAAATTTGATATTAAGGACTTTCAATCAAATATAATAAGAAAATCGCAAAAATGAATCACGTACGCCAATCAGGGGTACCACTTTACTAGAGACAAAAAATTAAATTTTCGTCATATCTCGTAAACTATTGTTCATATCAAAATATTTTTCAAATAAAAGTTGTAGAACTGGTAAAGTAGAGTATTTCCTTTTCTATATATTTTCATCGTAGGAGTAGCCGTATCGAGAAAATCAAACAAGAAAGTCTTATATGGAGTTGAACTTAGAAAATTTCTTGCATGGTTACTTCATTGTTGCTAACATAAACAATCTCCCAAACAAACGTTTAATTTCCTTACGTGTGCATGTAATACTATTAAATAGGAAGAAAATGGATTATTTATGATGAAGAAAAGGACTTTAAAACGCTATTTCCCTTACGTACAGGTATATAATTGCTTTCTAATACTCCATTGCACGAAACGTGCCCCATTTGTGATACGTTGTATGCTTTCCTAACTTGTTATGGACTCCAATGAATCACTCGACTAGATATTTTCTTCCATTCTTCATCCAAAAAACATTTTCAGCATCAACCCCAGATATACTAACTTTGTCATCCAAAATGTTGCTAATATCAATATCTGACTGCGAGGTTCTGCAGAAGAATTCATTCTCGGGAAAACTTTGTCTTTGGTTTTTATACAGAAAAAAAATAAAAAACTTTGATAGAAAGTTCGGAGCAAATACGTACACACGTCGAAAAAGTACGCCAAACACACGCTACACTGCCGCTACGTTTTGTTTTTCTATGGTATACAACATCATTTCCATGAGGAAAAGTGAAAGTTGCAGTTTTCGGAGGTAAATTTGAAAGCGTATTTTTCAGGTGGCTGGTTGTGAGAGGGTTAATATTCATCGGTCAAATATTTACTTTACGAAAAATATATTACTATCATTTGAACGTGATGGAAATGAGAGACATGCTGTCATCTATGGGTGACTACGAGATTTAACAATAACCCAAATTTTCCTCGGACTCGCATTTAAGCCAAGGGGTGATTTCTTCATGATAGACTTTGACAAAGAACATCGGCTTGTATTCGGGCAGATACAGTAGTCAAAATGTGTTCTAGGGACCTCAAAACGTGTATTTCCATTGAAATCTAGAAATCGATTTTTTCATGTAAACAATACTCTCTATAATATGTATGGAGAAAGTAACAATTAAGAAAAAAATGCCACTTAGATGTTAGCAAATATGGTAACAATATGTTGGCACTGTATTTACCATGGCCTTGGTGAAGCAGCAGCTCAGGGGCAAGGTAATCGGGTGTTCCCAATATCCTTTGGTCACTGACTGAAGAGTTCTTTTGCCCTCCCCTTCGAACAGATTTAGGTGTCCTGTAGGGCTGGTCAAATCGCTCTGGTGCAGGAGTGCTAGGATTTACTCCATTACTCATACAATCAGGAGGGCTCATTAACTGCTCATCAGCCTTGGGAGATAAATTACGCTAATACATTCATTACATTCCTCTAAAACTAAACTCTTTAATATTTACATGCAGAAGCAAATACTAGACATCGGTAAGGATATGAATTTTAAGAATCCATATTTTACTTAAATTTTTCAGTTCATGCTAACATCATAAATATAACTATACAAAAACATTAAACTCACCATTAATAATGAATCAGGGGACTTGGGCAGTTCAAATCGAGTTGACTTCGCTACAACAGTTGATTTATTAGTAAGAGGATGAGCAATAAAATCACAGGGCATTTTTGCAAGAGGAGTGACAAATTGTTGAACTACCAAATGAGATCCAACATCTGAAGGTAGAAATATAATAAGGTCAAGAATAATTTATAAATGAGGTATCTAAGGCATCCATAAAAAAATGTCCAATCTGAAATAAGATCATTCTGTTTCCATTCATAATGATGATGATTAAAATGATAGATTACCATGAGATAAGCAAGAAAATGTTCTTTTGATATTTTAGATACATTCACTCTTTCTTAAAACACAAAAATAAAAATGTATAAAAATTATATACTATATCAGTTTGTTTGAAAACTCCAGCAGCACCAAAATAACACAATTATTTTGCAATCACATATGTTTAGGCTATTTTCTTAAAAAAATTTTGGCGCAATAGACATTTTACATAATTTTATTTAATGAATGAATACATACTTCATCACAGTAATGTGGTACTGAGCATTATTGTTCTTTTATAGGATCTACTTTTGGTGAATCACCAATGAAGTTGGCTGCATTGTAGCTGAAATGAACTTCTGATTTTTCATAAACTTGTTATGAATATAGGAGAAATCTAAGTAGTTATTTTTTGAAGTGCCTATATTTTGAACAGTGAAGATAAACTGAAATTATGCAAAAAATAACTACGAATAGCAGGCAATACTAGTGGCAGATATAAGGGAGATCACACTTGGCCCTATGAAATAAGGCAGTGTTGCCCAAAGTGTGGTATGCATACCACTGTTGGTACGTGATAAGATTTCAAGGAGTACGTGGCAGAAAAGAAATTATTAAAAATTGTTCCTGAGCTATACCTGCCTACGAGCAGTGTCTCATTGTGCATAACGAGTTGTTTGTAATGTTTGTTCTGTTATACCTTATAACGATGGGTCAGTGGCTAAAAAAGGATCTATCAAGTGTACAATAGAAAAGTGTGAAGGAAATGCGAGTGCTAGTGATAACTGTGATGAAGAATGCAGTGATATGACTGTATCAGATAAGTGTGAAGACCAACTGTGTGAACCATCTGAGAGTTTGTTGAAAGTATCAGCAGCAAAAAAAAGAAAAGTCTGGAAGTTCAGTAAAACTCATTTAATACGTATTTGAGGGGACCGACTCATTGCTTCGTTATAAGCGTGACTACGTTATATACGAGAAACATGGTTTTTGGTCTATACATCCCATATAACACGTATACACATACAGTAAAAGCTGTGCTATCTGGCTATTTAGAACTGGCCAGCCTTAGATACCGGCAATTACCCAAATACAATTCATTTTGTATTTCTTTTTCTTTTTTTATGAATTTTTGTGTGAATTGTATATGTGTAATGCCACAACTTCCACTTTAAAATTTCTTCAAATATAAGACGTATATATTACGTATTTACCCCATATAATTCTGTGGCTGCCAAGTAAGCATGGCATTTTTGGTTACGTAAGCCATTTGCATTGTCTAGATATTTTGGTGTACTTCTACAATTTCCAGTTTTATCGCTTTTTATTATTTAAAAAATTACCCATCCATTGAATATGGCATCAAAATAAATACCTATAAGCAAGGAACAGGAGAGAAAAGGTTGGTTTAACATTAACACAAAAGCTGGAGCTGATCAAACAAATTGAATAAGGAAAAAATAGAGCAGCCATAGCAAAAGAATTCAACATCGGATCTTCCACGCTCTACGATATCAAGGCTCATAAGGCTAAATTAATGAAATTTGTGTCATCTTCTGAGACAAGTAAATCAATTAATAAACATCATACGCTTCATAAACCAAAAATTGAGGAACTGGATAAAATATTATATGACTGGTTTTCACAGAAATGTTCAGAAGAATTAAATAATTTCGTCCTTTTCTAATAGAGTAAATAAAGATAAATAAGAAAGATATAACCCAATAAATTCGATTTTGGGAACAGGTTCACTGCCGTAATCCCCAAACTTCCCGGAAGCCCTAAACTTTCCAATAGTCTTTTTGTTTTGCATGTAAGCGTAGCAACGTATTAAATAAGAATGGGTAAATAATGTCTACATCTAACTACGTGTGGAAGAATTAAAATGGAAAATGCAAACCCCATGCATAGTTACGTTTGGGGAGTACGATAGTGAACCTAAGCCCAATTTTGTTTGGTTATTGCTAAATTTGCGATGTCAAAATCGAAAATCGCTCCTCTAACCGGATATTTCTCCTAATCGGCTTTCCACAGTCCCCAAGATAGCCGGATAACACAGCTTTTACTGTATTTGCAGTGAGACGACTTCATTGCCGTACTTACGTATGCAAAGAGATGCTTATCAACTTCGCGGCATGTAAAATGTTCGACTGTTATTACATATGATTTTTTAAATGGTCAATTAATATTATTATTATGGTCATTAATTTACATAAACATTTCACACTTTTAATATCAATTTCAAAACAAGGGGAGCGTGGAAATTCGTATGGAAGGGGTAGATGGAGGAAGAGAACCTCTACAAACAAGTGCGCGGTAAACAGGCGGAAACTATTCATTACTTATCGCTCTGCTCACCAAAATTCGTTATATATGGGGCATTTTTTGCCACGGGACCAAACATTTGTTCGTTACAGCCGAGAATTCGTAAAATGCGTATTCGTTACATCTGAGAAATTTAACCAATGCCCTTATGGAGAAGTTCAAGGGACTGAGACATTTCTTCGTTATAGCCGAGATTTTGTTTTAGGCGTGATCGTTATAAACGAGTTTAACTGTATAATGAAGATTATCTTAAAATCTTAAATTGAGATTTTTGTGGATTGGAAATGAGACAGAACCTATTCCACTATGTGTGGTTTGTTATGAGACTCTCAGGAATTATAGTATGAAACCATCCAACCTCAAGCCCCACTTCGATAACAAACAAAGAATAACATGACAAACCAGTGGAATTCCTTCAAAATTAATGCAAGAAAATCCAAAAGTTGAAGAAAACAATGTGCAGTGTGATTGGAGCTGAAAATGTGAATGTTGGAAACCTCGTACAGTGTATCATACTTAATAGCAAAATCCAGAGCTGCTGAAGTGATTGGTGAGACATTGGTAAAACCTGCGGCCAAAGTGATGGTTGGAGACAAAGCGATTGATAGTGTTCCCCTGTAAAATAAACTTCATTGTAGAATCACATATATGGCCAAAAACGTAAAGCTGCAATTATTGTTAAGATTACAACAGAGTCGCTACTATGCACTGCAAGCCAATGAATCAACCGATATTGTGAATTTAACTAATCTCTTGTTTATCAGATACGAGCTGAATGGGTCAGTCCATGATGATATTTTGTTCAGCCAACTTTTACAAACACGAGCTGAATGGATCAGTCCATGATGATATTTTGCTCTGCCAACCTTTACAAACACGTACAACTGGAGATGCTATTTTCCAAGTTATTGATGACTTTATCAAAGACAGTTACTTGGATTAGGGTTGTTGTGTTAGGATAAGCACAGATGGTACCAGAGCCATGACCGGTGCAAAGACAGTTGTTGTTGCTCATATTCAAGCCGTTGCACCAGAAGAAAAATTGATTCACTTTTGTATACACAGGGAAGCCGTTAAAATTGTCAATTGTCACCTCATTATGTGTGCGAGTTGGGATTCTCGGTGCTGGTTGGCATTAAAAAAAATGAAATTGTCTTATCGATGTGGAGTCACATCTCCATCTTAAGCTCACTAATATTGAGCTGAATATCCCTTCCCTACTGATTGGTCACAAGCAGTTCCACTCCTAGCATTGAACAACTCGATTATTTCCAGGTATGTACATAGGGTTGCCACCTCTCCCGGAATTCCAGTAGACTCTCAGAATCAAGCATATGTAGATATATCTCTCCAAGCTTTTGACGGACCTTGCCCGGGAGGCCTAAATCTCCTGGAAATTAGTAATTTGCAGATTACCATATATACTCGTGTATAGCACTCAGTTTGAAGATCAAATTTTCAGGTCATAAAGTAGGGGTGTGCGTTATACACGGGTGACACTTTTGTGCACTTAAAATCGGAAATTAAAGAGAACCTATCTCGCACCAGATTAGTTAATGATTCTAGTATGTACGACTAACTATGTATGTAATTTAAAACCCGTAGAACGTGTATGAACTTAATCTTACCTGTCATATATTGTGTTTCCAAGTTTGTTTGTTACATTTTCGCATTATTCCTTCTATTAAACAGTTTTAGAATGAGATTGGAAAGAGAGAACCAACATCCACTATAAATCAAAACTCTTATTTTATAGATCCTTTTTGTATGATTTAAAAGGATTGGTGGCGGTGGAGGCATCAGTTTGGCCAACTTAATGTATGAAGTTGCTGCCATCTCACCTCAATCGCTTTCATTATTGATTATGTCTCTCTAAGATGTAATGTGGAGCTTATTGAACGTAATAATTATGGGCAAGTCCAAGCGTTATAAAATTTAAGAAGTCCAAGGAATTTGGATGAACTTTGTGGTAACTGATACTCATATTTCCAAAAGAAATAACTTAGTTAAATTAAACAATAAAAATTTGTGGAATTTAACAAAGCTACTATTTTCTTCGGAAATACATTTTTAAATTGTTAAATGACGATAATGTAATGCTTTAACGTATTTATTTACGGTACTCTAGTTAATACTTAACCCCTCAAGCGCGGAGGACATTTAACTATAATACGTCATGCAGGTCGGAAGAGATTTAGGGAAATTCGCAGTTTTTGCGCGAAATCATATAAAAATTCGTAACTTATTAGATATTTATGGAATTTGACTGAAATTCTTTGAGGTTTTACGTAAAACTATGCATATTTACCTATGTTTTTCACACCGTCTTAGTTATTATTATTCGCGTGAAATACGCCTATGAATTCTTTCACTCAATCACGGAAGCCATTTACTCAGTTTTTCTTTATTCAAAGTTTACGGAGTACTTCACATCTACTGTTTTATCTTGGATTTCAACTTCTTCCCCGTAAGTTTTTCAGAAAAAAAACCTTCAAATAAGGATTCTTACCCCTCAGCGCCGTCCTGTGTACTGGGTACGCCTCGGAGATTGCTAGCTTTCTTTATTTTTTTGACACAGTAAATTTTCTTAAATATGGGTAACCTTCATAATTTTAAAAGAGGAACCTTTGGCCTACCTATTCAAAACTATTGCCATGGTCTTGTTTACATTAGCTGAGACAAGGGGCGAATGAAACACAGTATCCTTCCCCGTGTATACAAGAAATGACCATAAGTAGCCAGTCAAATCACAGAGCTCGAAGGTCTTGATTCCGAACTTGGAGATGTCTGATAGCAGACAAATGGGGCCTATATCCTCTTCTTATACCTCACAGTTGCTTTCGTGCAAAGATTTCGTTGAATAGGAGCTTTTTTAGAAGCCAAAATTCCCCAATTCTCCTATCTACGTGAAAATTTAATCACAAAACTTAATGTATAATAAAAGTAAAAAGAAGGAGAGTAAAAATTACAGAATTAAGCACAATAGGAAGGCCAAAGGTTCCTCTTTTAAAATATATAAAGGTTATCCATATCTAAGAAAATTTACTGTGTCAAAAAAATAAAGAAAGCTAGCGACCTCCGCGACGTTCCCAGTACGCATGACGACCGCATGTGGAGTTTCCATCCGACGTTCCCAGTACGCATGACGACGCTGACGGGTTAACATGATGATATAATTTTGTTCTTATATCCCACAAAAATCAAGTTGCGTTATACATGGGGTACGAGAAAAAGTCGGGTTTTTTTGGCAAAAACTATGGGTATGTGCTATACACGAGTATATATGGTAATTGCTCTATTTACGTAATTAAAGTTTAAAATTTGGTCTGGCCATTACATTTGATTGAAATGAATGGAAACTTAATGTAAAAATGTTTACTTTTAGACAGAAAGATACTGGTGATAACTCAGGTGCCTCTCAACGTGGGTACCAGATTTAAACATACACACAAACATCTATTTATTTTATCTATTGATCCTTCTTAAACAATATTAAAGAGAAATTTCTTTTAAATCTTTATCCTCAGTTGTAATTGTGATGTGGGTACCACCTTTGTAGCAGAATTTTTTAATCTGCTTATGGAAAGCGAGGAAGAAAAAAACTTTTTTGTAAATTGAAGTTGCGTTTTATCTCATGTCAGATGACAGATTTTCTCGGGAATGTCTTGTTTATACAGATCTAGCAAAAAATGCAATTAACCTAACTGTACCTGTAAATACTTTGGGTTTCTTTTCACAACAGGTGTGGTCACTAGAAGGTAGTTTTGCGTGAGAAATCACCGCACAAGGTTGCACTCCTCATTTCAGTGTCATAAATAGAATCACTATGTATTTTAGCATAAATAAAAAGTTATGCAGTAAGTATTACAGGTAGCAAATATTGACTAAGTTTTATTATTATTATGACACAAGAGATTAGATACAGTGGATATATCCAAGAATCAGCAATTCCTGAGGTGGCAACCCTAGTTGTGCAGTTAACGCTCTCTCATTTCTGTGATCATAAGCAAAGTCAATTTCTATTCTGTCAAGCAAATGCACAGTATTATGACAACAAAATTCATGCTGAATCTTCATTATATGTTTACTAATAACTAAATAACCCAGTTTTATTGCTCAGATTAGTTGTTTTTCAGCCAAGAAAAATCTCCCAGAATTGACACCTCCTAAGGCAGAAATCTCCCAGAATTAACCCCTCATAAAGTGGTAACCCTATAAGTATATAAATTTGAATTTAATGATTATTGCTTTAAATTTGATTGACAATACTGAAAATGCCTATAAGTTTGTATATTTTTAGCTTACCTCCTAGCTTTTTTTAGTTTGTACCTAAAGCTTAATCAAAATGTGGTTCAACTGCTTGAGTTAACTGCGTCTGACATAATTGGGAGAGAAGGTATGCCGATAAGGCAGAGGTCCCAAAAGGGGTATGAGAATGTTTTAAGTTTGGGAAACACTGAAATAAGGGAACTTGAAAAAATGTTCCAATATATAATGTAAGAAATGTTAAATATCTCTATTTAAAAATCAGTGGAACCTATGATTCCGTAGAAAAAAAATCATTTAGAGTGGTCTCATAAGAGGGTAATCATTAGGAGAAGTTTCACTATATATTTAAATTGCAGGGTCCCCAATTGTTTAGCACGAGGGACCTCAGGAAATGTAAACCCACCACTGGACATCATACAGCAATGCAATACCAGTAACACAAAACTACAATATTTTCCCAACAAAAAGAAAAAAGGGTTAAAAAATACTCATCTCAGATATCTCCAATAGCCACAACAAGGCTATAAAAAAACAGATATGTATTTCAGTTATAAAGCAGCCATATTCAGTGATAATTCACCATAAATAAATTCTATGAATTTTTCAGCCATAAGAAGAGCTCAATAATTCTCTGTTGAATGAAAACAGATAAAAATTGACTTGAATTTAACAAGCCATAGGTATCCTAGCTGTAAAGTCTGCATATACACCAGTTAATTTCAGTAAGTATTGTTGCGATAAATTTAACACATTTTCAAATTTATGATGTATTCATACAACACTATAAGTTTTAGATAATGGTGTATACTCAGTAATTACAGAGTAAGCACATGCCAAAGGTCGGAAGCCTACTGCAAAAAATATATTCCATAGATTAGTTTTCTTACCTTTTCCTTCTAAGTGTTCCTCTGCACCCACTAATGATGAAATAGATGCATCTAAAATACAATGTTCTTCTACTTCACTCAGTCCTTTATCTACTACATGGCTATCAAAAATGAGCTGCTCTGGGCTTTTCCTAACATCTTTTCTTTTATGAGATCCTGAAATGTTAAGTGTGTCTATGTCTGTTGTGAGACCAGTATGACATGAAGCGCTTAACGGAGTCTGAGGAGGGGAAAACATAGAAACCAGTCGAAGTAAATTCCTTTTTCTCTTCGTTCCTTGCATTCCATTGGATGACTGGTTTTGAACCTCAAGTTCTGCTGGCAAGGTCTTGCTCTGATTCAAAGGACTGGAGGCACTATTTTGAGGAATTTCATCACAAGTGTGAAAAGAGTCAGAGTCTGATGTAGATGAAGTTGTTTCTATCTTACCACAATCTGGTTTAATTACAGTATTTTCTGCCTCATTTTGATTACCAGAATAGAAAACACTGTCATTAGAGTTGGTGATCTCCATGCCTAAAATTGAAGTGAAAATGGTTTTTGCTAAATTTAAAGGAAAATAAGTAAATCCAATAAATTAAAATAATTTTTAAATTCAATTTCAACATTTAAAATTAATATAATCAAATAATACTGCAAAAATGCTGCTTGATACCTATTTGTATTTATCAAGAATTGGATTTGAATCTTTATTTTTTCATAATCTCCTATATATTTATGAAAGTTTGTTTATTTGTGCATCTATATATTTTCACACCATTAAAGCTAGAATAATCAAACTTTCAACAGATACTTTCTTCACAAATATAAAGGCCGTAGGCTAATTTTTAACGCCAAATGTTTTATATTAATTGTACAAACAGCAAAATAACTTTGTATGCTAATGCATTGCCATCTAGAGATGGGTCAGAAAGAACGGAAGTTCTTTTCAAACTGTTCTGACGCCTAAACTGTTCAATAAAATAACTGTTCTCATAAACTTTCTGCTCTCAAAGAATAGGTAACTCTACATCTCATACACAGTGAGATAGATGGGAAACGACTACTTCCTAATACATAATTGGACGGCGGGGACTGATTAAACTACACGTATTTTCCCAAGTCCTACTATTGATTTGAATCAAATTTGGTACGATTGTGGAGGGCTCTCAGAAATAATTCATACGTGGTTTTTGTTTCTCTCTGTCTGTTTTATTCAAAACGGCGGCCGAGTGAATTCTTAAACACCATGTATCATCTAGAATTCCAATCGGATTTGAACCAAATTTCCCCGGGCAACGCCGGGTAATTCTGCTGGTGTAATTATAAGAAAGCTAAATGTAAACGTGCAGTTGTTAATCTAAAGGTAATATACAGAATCCAACCAATAATTTTATTATGTCAAAATAAAATGTAAAGAAATATTGTCTCCAAATGAATTCATAAATTAATCTTCTTTGAGTAATGAATCAAATGCAAAGGAAAATACAAAAAATATGTAAAGCAATGTTACATTCTAAAATTGGAATTTTCTTTGTCTAAAGTTATACATAACGATAATGCTATAAAAAAGAGGTGTTCCTAGATGAATAAAAATCAAGGGCATTAAAGAAATCTAAGTACAGTAAACTCCCAGTTATCCATAAATCTTGGGGAATTGGGTATTCTGCTTAAGTGAATATTCTGGATGCTTGAGAGTTTTATTGGCTAAGCTTCACTAAAGCATTTTAATACCAAAATAAGGTACAGATGCAGAATTGTACATTAACCTTGGAATTGATAACCTATAAATTAATACTCTACTCAATTGTTTTTAAATAATTCCTTGACATTCAAGTAATGAAACTCAAATATACAAGTATTCAACATGTTTAATTGCGATATTTTAATATTTAATAACTGCAGTACTTCCTTTGGAATTTCTCATATGCCTATCCCTATTAACTTCTCTTTTGTTCTAATAACAACGCGAGGTAAGGGTTAACTTCGTCCAACCTTTAGGATTTTACGACCCAAAAAATTGCTTCCCTGGCCAATAAAAGGAGAGAAATTATCCACACCCAACACAATGTATTAGCAGAAATTCTTGAGACAAACTGATATTAAACAAAAGAGAAGTGAATAGTGACAGACAATCATGGCACCATTACATGATGCAGTTAATAAATATTAAAATAATGCAATTAAACGTGTTGGATAGTTATATATTCCTTAACTAATTTTTCAAAAAAGATGCAAAATTTATCAGCAGCTTCTTGGTCAGCCAATTTTTGATCACCTGAAACATCTCAACATCTGATCTTAAAACATGTTAGCCATCCATCTGAAAATGCACACAATTCACTATCTCCATTTGTTCATAAAAATCTTTGGCCTTTTCAATCAACATTGGTCCAGAAATAGGGGCTCCCTCGGAACGCTTTATAGAAAACCATTCATAAATACCAATATCCAATTGCTCAAGTTTTGGCTTATGAAGAGTGCGTCGATATTCAACTCTTCTAGTTGTCTCAGAAGACCTAACAAATTTCATTAATTGTGATTTATTTATTTATTTGAAAAAACCCAAAAACAGCACTACGGCCTTTACATTGGGTGTATAACAGCAATATATAACAATATAACAACAACATACAATACACAAATATCCAACAATACCATACAGAACACATATAACTTAGAACAAAAGAAAGAATCACAGCTACAGAGGCATACTAATCAAGAAGATGGAAAACATTAAAGGAAAGACAGGGATCTCCTGAAAGTTGTCAGGTTTGAGAAAATATCGGTAGCAGGAATTCTATTGGATAGACTATTATAAGTGTTGGGCATGCGGTAAAACAAGGACCATTGAGAAACAGAGAGGTGAAAAGATGACAGGTAGAAAAGAGAAGGCAAGATGTACACAAAGGAATTCTGAGAGAAGAAAGAAGTTAACGCGGGAGATGTGGTGGCCATTTATAATGGAGTAGAGGAAATTAAGTTCAGTATTGTCTTCTACGAGAAAGAGAGGTTATATCAAGTGCAGCAAGAACACCATCATTAGATAAATTCCAGTAAAGAGGTACACGATTTTTAGAAGTAGCAAGAAGTTGAGGACACGGTCAAGGCATTTGGTATTGGATGAGGCAGCAGTGGACCAGATGGGAGAGCAATACTCCATGGTAGGGAGAATACAGCCTGAAAAAATGGATTTCAGAGCAAGGGGATCATCTATTTCAGTGAAACAATAGATAAGACCAAGAAGAGACATGGCTTTGGAAGTAATTTTACGAACGTGAGGCAAGAAAGTTAGTTTGGAGACAAATATGACACCTAGATCATCTTGGGAGTGACTTTTAGGAAGGGGTAAGTCTAAAAGATGGTAAACAGTACAAAGCGGAGATTTTCATAGGGTGAAGATAATGTAATTGCATTTTAATGGATTTCCATGTTTGGCACCAAGAGGAAAGGGCTTTAAGAGCGTTTTGAAGACAGAGACTATCAGGACTACTGACACGTTTAAAGATTTTATTCATTGGCATATAGAAGAATCTCAAATGAATGACTGGTAATTGCATCAACAATATCGTCAATATAAAGGGTAAAGAGAAGGGGACCAAGAACACTACCTTGCAGAACACCTGAGGAAAGAGAGACAAGAGAAGAGACTCCGTCAATAACAACACGCTGAGTACGTTCGTAAAGAAAATCAGATATGAGAAAAGGAAGGTGCCATGGACATTAAAGCGACGAGTTTATACCTTAAAAGTTTATGATCAACTGTATCGAAGGCCTTAGCTAAATCAATATAATATGCATCTAACTGAGAAGATGCTTGTAACACAAATATAATGTTATGGTGAATAACCACCAAGTTAGTGAGGCAAGAGCTGCCCGGTAGAAAAACCGTGCTGTTCAGATGAAATGCAGAGTAGAGTAAATGAAAGGTGCCTGTGAATAATTTTCTAAAATAGTAATGACATTACTGGGAGGATGGAAATCGGGCGATAGTTTTCGACCTGTGCTCTGTTACCGGATTTCAAAATAGGAATGACATTGGCAGATTTCCATTGCTGAGGAACAATTCTGCTATCTAAGCAACAGTTAAATAAAATCGTGCCTTAATGTCATAAATAGTGAAAGAACCAACACTGAACTCTCATTAAAACATTGCTGTTCTCACTTTTCTCTAAACGTTTTATTATATCAAGTTTCTGGGTTAAGGTTAGCACAACCCATTTCCTTTTATTACCTTTAGTGCATATTGGAGTTAAAGGAGGCATTTAAAAAGGGTGTGCAAAATATTTTATTTAACACAAACACCGAGTTCAAGAGACATACACAATTGCGTATTGCGACTGCTGAAAATGCAAATTTTAGTGGTAACATTCCGAATTAGATGTAAACAAAAAATTTCCAAAAACACCAATTTTATTGGTAACATTCTGAATAAGATGTAATAAAATCGAGAGGTAGGAGATGCCGGTTGCTTGAGAATTCCAGTTGCATGAGTGCCGGATAACTGGGAGTTTACTGTACAATGAAACCTCAATTATTCATATGAATTAAAACTAGTTAAAAAAAGTATTTACGGATCAATTTTTAAAGAAAATTTTGACTAAATATATCCTGAATAGAGTTTTCACTAATACATTACATGCCGTATCAAACCAAGTCTAGGTGAAAAGTTATTGCTTTGTTTAACATTAATGTTCATGCAAGCAGAGTCAAATGTTGTACATAGTTACAAAATGTCCGAAATTTTTTTACAAACGATAAAAAGTTTCGCTGCCAGCAAACAGAAATCTTTAAGCTTTTTTTGTATAGAATGTTTTAAAAAAAGCACTGCATGGTTATTCCTCATGAGTTTGCTTAATTTGAAAATAGATATCAAGGCATACTATTTATCTCACAGTGTCTGTTGTGGACCGGGACAGAAAAATAAAATTATTTTCAGAACGTCAATCTCCCACTTAATCTGCTTCTTGGGTTGTCTGAGCAAGGATAATCTGAGATTCACTAAAAAAAAAAACGAATTCTTAATAGACACAACAGTATGTTATAAAAAGCAACCATATAAAAGGAGTCTCAACATATGTGAATGAATATCAACATAACGCAAACCTGCATATGAGCAAAGAAGAGAAACTGAGAGCTTTAAAAAATGTGTTCTTATTAAACATGTGATACTTTATTATAATTACAGTTGAAATCCAAGTCTTGACTGTAGACAGGATTCTCTGGGATTTCTCTTGATTGTTGACTTTCCTTATTTCTACGCTGTCTTTTTTAGGTTTAAAAGTAATTCTTACATACTGAAACAAAGTTGCTTTCCATTGTTTGGGTATAAGCCCTTTCCAGTGGGCAGAGAAACACTCTTTGTTCTCCGGGATTTGTAGTAGCATATGCCTGAATCAAGCAAGCAGGTTGAGAAGTAGATTCATAAAGTGTAATATGTGCAAAACCGAAAAAGGAGTACTGTGAAACAGCATATCATGAGGTATACCTGTATATGAAATGAGAAATTTTTAATCCTAATAGGCACTGGAGGCATTTAAAAATGTATAGAAATAATTGCCATAGACACAGTCTAACTATGTGTACATTAACTGATTCCCATGCAGGACGAGAGGTTACCATATGGTGACCCAGGAGTGGGTGCTCCGAAGTGAACGTATTTGCTACTTACAAAAAGATATTCAATATATATGTTTATTAGCATTTAGTTAAAAGAACATGAAAAACTTTTTAAAGTACTTTTTTGATTGAATTTAACTGTGCACCAAACCACTTCAAAATTCAAAATGCTTCTCTTCTATATGATATGCATCCCACGTCTATCCCTAGTGAGAAAAAAGTAGTATCACCAACCACAGTAGGCTAATCCTAACAATGATTAGCATCTTAGCATGGGAAGTATGCACAAGTTTAATCAATCCTACTTCTTATGCAAAGTTACCGACTTTGTTAAAATATTTTATTCAGATATTTTTCAGAATTGGCTGATAAAAAAATACTAACAGTATGGAGTTGACAAATGGTTATCTCTAAAAACAATAACTTTCTATCATAAACCTACCAACAGGAGTTCCTTCAGCACTCTGCAATTCAGGACGAGAAAAAAATGAAAACCGGGAGTTCTTTGTGCACTGATGTCTTCCTTTTGGTGTGCTGCTATCCCTCCGATCACCTTGTGTTTTCACATTTATTGGCAAACGATTTGCACTCTGCATTGAAAATTCGAATAAAAAATACAAAAATTTGCTAATTATAAAGAGAAAATTTATTTTACTATGCTTCAAACTAGATAATTGTCTTCGTAGGCATGTAACAACAATTACAATACAACCTTTTTTAATGAAAGTTCAAAGTGACTTTATGTGCCTTATGATGCATAAGTTACTTGGAAATGTTCATAGTCTGGCATGCATTAAAGGTAAAATTAATCAAGACCCTAAAGATGAATGCTTGAATGAAACTGTAAACTCATATCTTGGAAGTTTTTTATGTGCTTTGAGCCACAAAAAACAAAATAGGTAGTTAAAACTGTCCACTGCATCACCTTCACTAACAATTGAAAGGCAAAGCCCACAAGTCATAATCGCTGAATTTACCAACCTCTCATCACATCCAATACCATAACACCAATTAGCTGCCAATCTAAACCAGAATATTTCCCACTGTTATATCACCTAGCTAACAAAATGGTATTTGAAAAACATTTTAAAACAAATAGTAACATTTACATGTTAAACTTACAAAGCAAAGGTGAGAGGTAAGAGAGAGCAACTGTCCAGGAGTCCTCTTAAGGAATTCATGTTCAAGTTCTCCAGACCAACTTTTGGTTTGTGGTGTGTCAGACACAAGGTCTGAAATTTCTAAGTCTAATAAAAAAACACATGTATAAATGATATTATTACCATGAAAAACACAATTTTTATATTAGATATAATTTAAGTTAATCATTTGCCTTTATATTTATAAAGTTATCAATTATTTTATGCCTCATTTAATGAAAATGGCTATTCAAAATCAGAGAAACAAAGTTTTTCATTTTGTAATCATCTACATTTAAAATCTTCAATATAAAAGTAACAAACTATTAATGGATAAATATAATTCTATAAGCAACACAAACTCTAAACAAGAGCTTTAAATATTATTTCTTAATATAACAAAATATGAAGGCAGAAAAGCTTATCAAGAAAAATTATATATTACCGATTGTTATTCACTATAATTAATTTGATGCGATAGATCAGTGGTGCTCAAACTTTCTGGACCGAATGCCACATAACCCATTGTTACACACATTGCGGGCCACAAAGTTCAATTTTGCACTCTTCGCAGACAACACCCAGTTGAAAATAGTTTAAGAAAAACTTAATGAAATTAAGAATTTAGTAGTGATTCAAATCTATGATTCGATAGATGATTGATTGTGTTATGGTCCAACAAACAAAAATACCCAACAACAAATCCAATGGTGACATTCAGAGCAATAATCACTATAGCCAAATAATTCAAATATGATATAATAAAATAAAAATAAGACTTCTTACCACGATGCATTGTGGTGGCACAAAGGCCAAAATCAGTTAGCTTAACATGGCCTCGATCTGATAAAAGCATGTTATCAGGTTTTATATCACGATGAATTATCCCATGTCTATAAAATAGCAAAATTACTTTTAAAATTGACCTCTCAACATACAGCTTAAAAAGACAACAATCACTCAATAAAGTAATGCTGTAATAGTTAAACTTTGCATGAGAGTACACATGTTGGTAAGTATTAAAATTAGGATATTAAGAATAATTATAGTTACAAGCATAATGTATACATTAATCACCATTTTATCAATAATTACAATAAAATATATTTTCAATCAAAATAAAATTTAGATTCTACTATACAAGGTCCCAATAAACAGTGACTCCTGGAGAGACAAGAAAAATATTTAAAAATTTCAGTTTTGAAAATAACAAAAAAGGAAATTGACAGCATATGCTAAACAATTATCATAACATTAACCTTATCTAACAGCACACATTTTTTAAACTGGATAACAGACACAAAGTTCAACTTTAAAACAAAATGCAAGTTGAATGAATAAATAAACCCTTACCTATGTAGATATTCTAGGGCCAATGCTACTTCTGCTATATAAAATGTGGCTACAGATTCCTCAAAATAGCCATTCACACTGAGCAAGGATTTTAAATCTCCTCCAACCATATATTCCATCACCTAAAACAGCAATTGTCAACAAAAAAACCTCCAATGTTAAAAAATAATTCGGACAAATACGCCAACAGATGCCTTAAATTATAAGTAATTATATCCTATTATCATTTTATGGAGACTCACCAGATAAACACATGTTTCTGTTTGAAGAGAGTAAAATAACCGAACAATAAATGGGCTCCTAGCCAAAGCTAGAGCATTCCTCTCGGTCACCACTGCAATGTTAGATTATTTTAAGTATTTCGGATGAAAAATCGCAGACATAAAACTCGAAATTGGTTGGGAATATATGAACATTCATTATCAAATAAATATACGTTAACACCATTATCATCATGAACAAAACTGTCATGAAAGACAATACTTACCGTGGCTAACCATATTTTTGTTTATCATGTCTGATTTACGCATTACTTTGATGGCAAATAATTTCTTTATATTTTTTTTCTTGCATCCCAAGAAAACCTTCCTGAAATAAAAATATCAGTAACGTAATTATGAATAATTGTACCCTCGAAAAATGACACTGAATGCTTGCATTTTTAACTTACCCATATGCTCCTCTACTTATTGGCTTTATTATGCTAAAATCATTAATTTCCGGAGGCTGTAAAATATTAGCACATGTAACATACAAATTGGTTGTTAAGATATTAACCGTTTAACGGTCAAAATCTACGATTTAATATTTAGGTATATAATACATACTTTGGGATTTTTCTTAACTGATGAGAATAATGCGTGGTAAATTGAGTTTTCTGAAGGTGTCCTCGGGTTTGCAAGATTCCAATTTTCCTTATCCTGCATTTCCAACATAAAAGTTCCATCAGACTTATTCGAATTTGTATCTTTCGATATAAATCGAATCGATTTGAGCGCTCGAATTGACAAATGACAAGCGAAAATATTAAGCGGAATATTAGAAATTGTGAAGCGGACTCAAATTTTTACGTGCTTCATGTATTGTATGAATAGTTATAGTTTAAAACTATAATATAAAGTTTAAAACTAAAGAAAGACCTTTCAAATAGTTATTTCAATTAAAAAGCCAGTTATAATAATATCTTTGCATTCGATTAGCTTAATTATTACAAAGAATTAAGCCAGTTTATATTCTTTCATTTACTCTCTCTGATTGTTTTAGTTCATTTTTTGCTACTCTTAGCTAATCAGGTCGTGCATTCTATGTAATAGCTTAATCGTATGTATTATTTGAAATTTTTTCTCTCAGTTCATATTATAGATTCAATGTTGCATTCATATCCAGCTATTAAAATCAAAGGGCCCGGTGCAAAGCGTGTACATACTTCAAGAATTTTTAATAGTTACTTTTAGCAAATAAAGCAACCCCTCTCACTATGACAGAGAGTGGTATTTTTTAAATATGTGTACCTTATAAATACAGACGCTCCCTGATTTACGCAATTTCAGACTTATGCAATTTTCCAAAAGAAAATAATAAAATTTTTGAAAAGCATGCCATTACGGGAATGAAAACGCAGTGAGTTGGGGATGGTGGAGGAACACCGATATATACTGCTGGGCGAGAGGGAGAGAGTGCACACACAGTCACTCACACTCAGTGTTGTTTTGTAGCTATTTCTGAGAGGACATGGCTGCTTCATCGTGCTGTTTTAATTATTATTTTTACCAATTATTTGCCCATAATCATGAGTGGAAAGAGCCTTAGTGACAAAGTGCAGGATCAACTCGTAAGAGAAAGACAACAGATTTAGACTCAAAATGAAAATTATAAAGAAGTTTGAAAATGGCCAAACCCTAAATTCACTTTCTCGAGAATTCGATTTAGCTACTTCAACTGTGAAAACAATCTTGAAAGATCGTGAACGCAAAAAAGATCGTGTGAAGGGTTCAGTACCTTTAAAATTCTCAATAATTACGAAGAAGCGTGGAGGTGCTCTGTTTGAAATGGAAAAGTTATTAATATTGTGGATGGAGGATCAAATACAAAAAAATGTGCCACTTAGCCTAATGACAATTCAAACAAAAGCTAGAAGTCTTTTTGAAGATGTAAAGGTGAAGTTCAATGATCCAGCATCAAAGTTCGTTGCTAGTAATTGGTGGTCTCATAGATTTATAGCTCGTGCAAATTTTCATAATGTAAAGGTTAGTGGTGAGGCTGCAAGTGCAGATATACAAGCAGCAGAATCATATCCTGAAATTTTAAGAAAAATTATAGAAGAAGAGGGTTATAAGGCACAGCAAATTTATAATGTGGATGAAACCAGATTATTATGAGAAAAAAATGCCCAATAGGACTTACATTTCGAAAGAAGAAAAGACAATGCAAGGATACAAAGCAGCGAAAGATAGGCTTATGCTTTTGCTTGTAGGTAACACAGACGGAAGTCATAAGTTGAAACCTTATCTTTTTATCGTTCAGAAAATCCTCGTGCATTAAAAAACGTAAGCAAGGCTATCCTTTCAGTTTATTACTGATCAAATTCCAAGGCTTGGATGACAATAGCCATTTTTGAAGACTGGTTCATAAATTGTTTTATTCCCGAAGTGGAAAAATATTGCTGAGAAAACAACATTCCATTCAAGGTTCTTCTTATCGTTGATAATGCTCCTGGTCATCCTGCACATTTAGATGACTTTCATCAAAATGTGAAAGTCGTGCTTCTTCCCCCAAACACCACATCAATCCTCCAGCCTATGGATCAGGGGGTCATTGCCAATTTTAAAGCCTATTATCTGAGAAAAACATTTGCACAGGCAATTCAAGAAACCAACAAAGGCCAAACTTTATGTGAGTTTTGGAAATCCTATAACAATTACCAGTCTATCCTAAACATTGTTAAAGTATGGGAAGAAGTTAGCCAAGTTTGAATTAATGCTGTATGGAATAATTTGTGTCCCCAATTCGTACACAGTTTTAAAGGTTTCGAAAAAGATAAAAGTTATCAGGACGTGGTTAATGAAATTGTGAAGCTTGCCGAGCTGCTTGAACTGGAGGTTGATGCTAACGATATAGAAGAACTTCTGGATGCCCACAGAGCTGAATTAACAAATGAAGAATTGATGGAATTAGAGGCAGCAAAAACTAAAGAACAGGAACAAGTTGAAGCTGAGCCCATTGAAGAGCCACGACGCTTCATCAGCAAGGAGATGGCAACTGCATTTCGTGAGATATCCTCAGCAATGGCAAAATTTGAGAAGGTGGACCCTAATTCATCACGATTTTTAAAAGTGCAGAGAGGGATTGATGAAAAATTGGCATGTTATAAAGAGATTTATGAAGAAAAGAAAAAGGCCACTGTCCAGTCATCTCTTGACTAGTTCGTAAGGAAGGTTGAAAGGCATGTACCTTTCACATCTCCTCAACCCTCCACCTCCTCCTCAGCCCCCTTGATTGCCAATGTTGATTCAGATGATGCCGATCCTGATGATGTGATGCCTATCTCTTCTCTTTCCACATCTTCAGATTAAGTTGATGATTGATAACATCATAGGACTTTCGGGAACCTAACTATTGCGTAAGTAGGGAGGTGTCTATATAATTTTATGTATCTATAATTTTTCGACTTACACAAAATTCGAGTTACGCGATGCCTTACAGAACAGAATGACTGTGTAAGTCGGGGAGCGTCTGTACAACAGATATATTTAGAGAGCTGGCCGTAGATGCATATATGATATTTGGAGGTAAAAATGTAATAAAAACGGCATCTTTCTGTGGAGATCTGCTATTTTTACAACATGAAGTACAGATCATTAGAATAAAAGCATGAGTGCATGTGTACACTTACCAAAACTGGAGCATGGCTGAGGGTGCTGAAGACATGAATTCAGCACCCTCAGCAGCTCTCCAATTTTGCAACCTAAAAACAAAAAGACAAATGAAAACTTCATACATTTCTGTCAACATTATTGTATTTCGGTTGCTCATACAGCGTAGTTACACAGTAACAACTTTCATCTAGTCAACACCTACAGCTAAAACCTATGTCTAAAAACCCACTCCAGGTACAGAGTGGCCAAAGTCCCTCAAATATGCACAAAACCGATGTTTTCCAGTTGGCAGCATCAGGGGACACCCCTCACAAAACAACGGCCGTTAGAATCACTCTTCCCTCACAAACCATCTGTCACTAAATACTTTGTTCCATATGTCTCTTTTCTCCCTATATTCAGCATCATCAACACACTTTATTTTTTTAACTTGGACTTTACTGTGGTACTGCTGTGCCAATTACGACATACAAGAAAGTTTAAAAAGTGAGTGTATGTGTTTATGTGTGGCGAGGAATTTGAGGTAAGTGGAAGGGATTGGAAAAGTGGGGCGATAGGCAGGGCAATAGAGAGTATTGGATGGTTTACCATACAAAGGGATAGATGCAGAGAGGTTTTTAAGGTTAAACAGATTGAAGGGATAGGATGAAAGGACTAAGAGAGGGATCTGAACCTAAGTAGGGGAGAACAGGAGGTAGAAGGTAGAGGTAGGAAAAGTATGGTGCAAGGGGAAGTGAGTAGCAGGAGTAAAGGAAGTGCGGGCTCTGGAGATTACCTCAGCCAAGGGACTTCAGGGGAAGGACCGAAGAAAAAAAGACAAAGGTTGGTTAAGAGGGAGATATGCTTTCATTGATTCAGAATCGTTTTGAAGTTTAGAAGAGAGCCTTCGCGTGAGTTTAAACGTCAGACCTACGTGATGAAGTATTGCCCTTTTTGTGTCTCTTTCATATATTTGTATATATTTATTTATATATATATATATTTATTTATTTATTTATATATTTATATTTGTTTTTCAGAGTCGAAATCCAAGTTCGCTACACCAACAGTAGTATTATTAGTAGTGGTATGTCTACTAAAAAATATGCGAAAAAATGTTGCGGCACGAAAAGTTAGACATTTTGTGTCGTGAAGTCGTGGGACAAGGAAGTGAAAAATATGGGAGGTATAACAACCAAGCACTCAATTACAGTCACTCCGGCAATCGCTCAATGAATGCATGAAACGACTTCATTGTCCAGGCGTGGGGAAGAGATTGATCCACTGAAAGAACGAATTTGTAACAACATCCTGTGTGAATTAAACGCCTCCATCATGGATTGAGGAAAGCCATTTTTCATTCTTTCTCCCAATAGCCGGCTGAAAATGTGGAATAAGGGGAAAGGCCTAACGGGGTTCTCTGAGGCTGAGTTGTTTTTTAAAAAAACATGCCCCTTGGGTTTTGCTGAATGTATAAAAAAATGAGAATCATGCAAATATCTATGGTGTGCATGCCTCAAAGGCAACAAAAATAGAATTTAAATATAGGTCAACAGACTTGGTACAAATGTATATAACACAATGTACATTTAAATTACAAAAACAAAAAAATCATTTAACTCAGTATCTACAAAATCTTTGTACTTTATCGAAAAACAAACACTCTGTCCTATCTGGGTCAAAGATGGAGGAACTCCCCCTCAATCACGTGCAATGGACGATGAAGCTGTTCAAGAAGAAGGCATTTTTCAATTAAGCATAAATGGGATTGAAAAATATCCAATTGCCCTGGTATCCTGTCAATGAAAAGATCAAACCAGAACTACATCGTAACACAAAGCATCTTGTTCGAGTAAAACTAATAGTCGAAGCAGATTAAGAATATCATTTGACAAAAGATGTCTAAATGGGCAAGAATTGCACCAAGAGGTCCAAGGATATGCAATATCTACTAAAAAAATTACATTTTTTGTTTGAAAAATGGCGCAGTCAGTGATTCTTTGCTCAATTAGGATTAAACATTTGTTTGGTTGCCAGACCAGCTGTGAAATTAGTTTCGATGAAAAGGAGCAACGATGAATAACAGCACCAACTGTCGTCGTCGTCGTTGGAGAGAGTTTTGAGGACGAAGGAGACGGGGCAAAGGGGGAGGCGTGCCTCACTGTCCCGTTTCAACTCACGCCTGCGAATGTCTTTTGTATCTCTCACACTCATTCCTACTCACACACGCACACAGACACAAGTGCACACCAGAACCGTCTCATCCCTCTTTTTACTTTTAAAACCGCACACGAGTACTACTCACATACACAACTATTTTCCCTTGGCATTCAATTTTTAAATTATCAATATTTATATATATATTTTTTATATGTTCCATTGAAATTGTTTTGTTTTTGGTTCATTCGACTTTTGTTATCACTCTTAAGTAAACTTATTACACAACTACACTGAGAGAGGATTTTTCAGAAACGCTCCTTCCAGACATGATTGGATTATTGGGACGACCTTGTTCGAATCCTTACGAATAGAGAAATTTCGCAGCAATCGAGGGAGTTCGATGGTTCGCTAGCTCGAAGTTCGTTTATCCTGAAACATATTTCGAAATTTGAGTTTCATCAAAGGCGCGTTTCTGAACACCCTTTCTCAAACTGCCCTTTTTTGTCCTCATTAGTGGAGTTCGAGTTCGTTTATTTTATTCCATCGATTCTGTTCATGATGCACACTTGAGCATACATTAAAATCTATTGTTGGGACACCAGAGGGGATTTTGTTTTGCAAGGAGGAGTCGTGGAAGCAAGAACAGGAAAGGAGGGAGTCGAAAACAAAAATGATACGAAAACTTTTGGATTCCCTCATGATGTCATTCGCAGATCATGGCCACCTCACTGCTCTTCCACTTGACCCTATGCTCTCTCTTCGCATTTTCAATAGGAGCGGAAGAGAAGAGTACCGTCTTCTTCAGCATGCGCTTTCCAGCTCCTCGCTCCTTCTCCGTTTTGCCTGCCTCTGTCTGTAAGCATGGAACTCTTCCTTCATAGCCTGTACCCTCGCCTCCATGTTCTCGTACTTGGAAGGTTTATTGGGACGTGGGTAAAAAGAGGAATATATCTCTGAATCGCTCATTCCACCACTACCGCCAAAACCTGACATGCTTCCGCTCCTCTGATTCGGAGTCCCAGGCATTGGTGTGCCATCTGTAGCGAACACCGTGTCGAACTCGTAATGGTCATCGACGCTCACGTCCAGCGCCTCAGGGGGCGGTTCCAGAGGGAGAGAGGGAGGAGAAGGCGGCGGGGGAGGAAGCGGGATGTGGGGTGGGGAAGGCAGGGGGTCGCGCGGGCTGGCCTGCTGGAGAGAGCGGTCGAAGGCCAATGGAGGTGGCGGGGGCCAAGAGGGGGGCGGTGGATCCGCCCCTTGCGGCACCGTTCCCCTTGTCCGATGCGGAGTGAAGTGCATTCCAGAAGCGGCAGCAGCCACGGCAGCACCGAACTGCGGGCGCGCCTGCCTCACCGCGGGCGGGAGCCACACTGGAGGAGGCGGTGGAGGCGGCCTATACGGGGGTCCTGGTTGGGAAGGACGAACGCCAACCACAGGAGGTTCGAGGTGCATCGGCGTGGCAGGCTGAAGGAGGGGTGCCGCTCTCCATTCAGCGCTGATGCTGCTCCCGTCGAGGGGCGACTGTCCCGAGTGGGAGCTTTGGTTCTGCTGCGAGGTATTCTTGCTCCCGAATCCGCTGGAGCTGGAGCGACTTTCCGGAGAGGCTTCGTGCAGCTCTGGAGGTCCTCCCTGACGCCCCACCACGACGTGAGGAGGATGGACCCTCTGGGAACCTCGAGAAGAGCCACTGGCCAGGCTTGCCCGTAGGGAGGCAGCGTAACTCTCGGCCGAACCAAGTTCGGGGGCGCTCCGAGAGTGACGCAGGCTTGCAGCAGGAAGGCGAGAATGATGGCGAGATGGGAGGCGGGCCCTCGGTATTCCTGCGGCCAGTCTGCCTCCCTGGGTGAGAGGGTGCCTCGTCGGCTGTGGCAGGCCAGGTGATTGGGGTGATGCCTGACTGGGAATGGCGACACGCAGGTGAGGGGGCGAGGCAGTCAACGGCTGCGGTTCCTGCTGCATAAGGCGGGGGAGGAGGGCGTGGGGCGAATGGATGTGGTGGACAAGGGGGGAGGGACCATGAATGTGCCTCCCAGACTGGCGGTGAGTGAGCGGCGTCGTGGCCACTATCGCACCAGCCGGAGGTCCGGGCTGGGGGCGCAGGTGGTGATGATGGTGGTGATGGTGCACCTCGGCCCGCACCCACTGCCATCGGCCATTCTCCTCGTGGATGGCACGAAGGGAAGGGAGTTCCTGGGCATAGCGGGCGTGGACAGAGCGGAGGGAGGACGAATTGAGGCCGCTGAGACCGGAGTGGGTGGCAGCGGACGTAGGAAGCGACCTCTCCACCGAACTGGCCTGCCTCACTGAGCTGAGGTCACTGAAGTTATGGACGGGAGTGGGTGAGAACCACATGGGGAGTGCATTGTCACCCATGGTGGCGGGTGTGGCTGCGGGTCCGGGAGAACTGGCGCGGAAGTGGGGCGTGTAGATTGTGGCGGGGACGGTGCTCATGGGGGGACCTGGCGAGAGGACGGCCTGTGGAGTACGAGGCGGGTGGCGCGAGGTCCTCCTCGCCACGAGGCTGCTTTCACCGGAGCCTTCGGATCTGAGGCTGGCCCTACCATCGAAGGGAGAACCAGGTGCAACGAGTGGCAGAGGTCGAGGTCTCGGGAAGATCGGCCTGGGCCGGGGGCGGCGCCAGGAAGGACGAGGGACGAAGCCGCCCTCGTCGCTGCTGCTGCTCGCGTCCACTACGAAGCGACCGTCCGGGGCACGGGATATTCTGTTCAGAGGCCTGAGGAACGGCGGTCCAGGAATGTGTCGGTTACCTCCCTGGCCAGCGGCGATGGCCTTCTCAAGCGATTCGCTACGGTGGAGGTGTGGGTAGTATGGGTGAAGGGGAGGGTGAGGGTGGGGGACTTGGAGTTGGTGGAGGGGAGTCGGGCCGAAAGTGGAAATCACTGGAGAGATGAAAGGGGGAGGGGGACGCGGTGGGGATCGCTGGGAGCACTCCTCCTCCTCGAGGTGCTGCCTCTCATGTGAAGACCAATGGGTTTCCCCACCCCTCCTTGGTTTTAGAGTCACCCAGGCTCTGGTTAACTGACCAAGGGTGGCATGAGTCCGCTTTAAAGCACCTAGTGTCACACTTGGTATTCTGCTCTGTCTAAGTCTGCAGGGAAAGATTCATTGGCATTAGCGATAGAGGCGCTGCCTCTGCAACATGATGGAAGAATAATTGATGAAACCAGATGTTTCATCTGGCATGCTCTTCAAGGCCCAAAAAGAATGGAAAAAGAATGCAGCAATGAAAATGACTGTAAGGCAAATTCATGCAGGAAAAATATCTCATTACCATGCTGGATACAAAACAAAATTGATTAATATTTTGAGCATATGTTGAAAAGAAAAGAAATTTATTAGACAAAGATAAGTGAAAAAGAATTGCATGCAGTTAAATTTGACAAAAATATTTGCTTCAATATTTTATGATGAAAAATCTATAGAAAATTTGAAAAGAATTTTCAGAAGTATCCTGAAAAACCAATGAAAACTTCATGTAATACATAAAAACAGCCATTTATGGGGCATGCTGTGATAAAAATCATAATTCAAAATTTCATATCACCCATAATAAAATGTGTAATTCATAACAAATGCTTTCAGATAAAATAAGCACATGAATAAGTAAAACATTTTTGTGATTCATTTGGCACACAGTTAATGAGCAAACTAAAATAAACAGTTATGAAATATTTTATGCTTAAATAATAGATTTAGGTTATTATTACCTAAAACACAGCAAAGTGAAATCACCATCTTCTAAGAATAAGCACTTAAGTATATAAAATTGGGTACTTATTCTGGAATTTATTTTCAGCCATAAGACGAGCTTCATAATTCTCTACTGATCCACAATTTTTGTTAAATTTCTCTTACATTTTGAAAGAATACATTTAAAGTCTATATTAAAAATCATCCCAGGAAAATTTCCTATTTTATGCCAGTCATAAAATTTGAGGATATATATATAAGTTATTCAATTTTTTTGTGAATGTAGGAGTTCTGCACTGTAGATAAAAAATTGACCGCAGCCTAGCAATTAATAATAAGTTTTTGAGATTGATTGTTGATTTTGTGATAAATTCTTTAATATATCAGATCATCCATGATACTCTAGATACTTTAAAATGTATATTATTGCATATTAAAATGATATAATGACTGTGGACAACTAATTCTAAATACAGAGTCATTCAAATTATAATATTCTGTGAGGAAGGTATACTTTGCTTGTCCAAATCTTTTAATAGTTTGCTAAAAAGTTGATTGTAAATAATTTCACATTATCACGCTCCAAAATACCATTGGATTGTAGTTTCGCTTTCAAAAGTTTCATAAAACATTGTAATCTATACTTCTCAGCATATTGAATAAATTCGTGGATTAGGCAGGTTAGTGATAAATCCTCTGCTATAAAGTAGCAATGAGATATTCTTGTAGCTATTTTAATGATATAGAATGTTGTAGTAGCTTTCTGAATTAATTCTGACATCATCATCAGTCCAACAATCTAAAGGAAACTCATGACATAAACTGAAGTTTAAAATATATCATAAAACATATATAAAAGACAGTGGCAATTTGTCACTTTGTCCTTTTGTCCCTTTGTCCTTTTGTCCCTTTGTCATGTAATGCTTTTTGAAGCTTAATATCTCGCAAACGACTGAACCGAATTTGATGAAATTTTCAGGATAGCATTATGATATAATAAGAATATGTTTCAATGTATCGGTAATATATAAAAGCCTTGTTCTGTTCCCTTGTCCTTTTGTCACTCCCTCTGTCACACTCTGAAAAAGAAATATACCTGGCAAGAGGGAACTAAGGTCAGCTTTTGAAGCACAATAGATACTCGTGGAGAGGGTTTTGAACCTTCGCTTGGATCGAAGGCAACCCTCTCAGCAGGAGGTATGATTTCAGGTCAAAGAAGACTGCGTCAATTTTATTTCAGAATAATCGATCATCCCCATCATTTTTGACGGGCACTATACTAGTTTCTATATAGTAAGCCTCCTATCACTTTTTCTTTGTCAAAATACTTCCCCAAGTTTAATATCTTGCTAATAAAAGAACATCACACACGTATACATGCAGAAGGCTTAACTAATTGTAAGGTAACAATCAGTGGCGCAGCTACAGCATTGTGAGGTCCAGTGAAAGAATTAATGACTGGTAACTCTCTTGAACAATGAATAAAGAATAATTAAAACAAATAACACTTAATTTTCATGAGGAAACAAGTAGTGATATTGTTTTTCTGCTATAAGTAAATAGAAAATTTTGTAAGACTATAAGCAAGCAGACAAAAATTGATAATTTTTGAGTTTCTTAACAGAGTCACTCTTTAGGAGAGACCCTATGAAGCATGTAATCTGCATAGGCATAACTATGCCAACAATAATAATTATTAAGCTATTTAAATGTACAGTAAAACCTCGTTATTTCAAAGTTCAATGGACCAAAAATATCTGGATTCGAAATAAACTAAATTTCATAAAAATCAAACTTTTTTATGATCAGCTACTTGGGCAGCAAAACCGCAATACAGAATCTTATCTACCCATTCTACAAATGAATTGGCCTTATAAGTTACTATAGACGGTGAATTCGAACAGAGCTGAAGTGAACACTTAGTTTGCTATTCACAAAGACCACCAAGTGTAAAGGCTCCAGTGATTATCCCGAATTTCCCAGTACATTTCTTGCACGAGCAGGTTGTTAAATTTTTAGAAAATATGAAAATTTATTGATTGTGTCCTTTTGAGTATATATTGTCCTATTTAATAGTCAATTACCGACAGTGTATGAAATTGAATATATTATGAACCAATCACTTCTTAAGCTAGTGGAATGCTAGTACTAAACTAGAGCGATCTGGTGCCCTTAGCATGTAGGCATCCTGCAACCCTAATCCAAATTTCCTTAAGACTTTTTTTAGAGAGCCGGTTCTTCATTTTTTTCCAGCTCATCACTGAGTAAAATCACTAAGTTTTTTTTGGCTTATCACTTACTCTTGGGTAAAACAAAGGCATGATCTTTTTAGAGACACCATTCGGTATAACTTTGTACACAGGGTTGGACTGGCCTGGCGGGATAACGGGACATTTCCCGGTGGGCCGGTGCAAAATGGGGCTGGTAGGGCCGGGTCGATCGGGTGACAAAACCATAATTTTATCATTTTAGTATCCGTGAATTGAGATATGGAAGAACAAATTATTATGTCTGTCTTTAACTAAATTTCCTGCGGGTTCCCTTTCCAATTCTTTACCATATCTCTTTCCTCTCTCCCCTTTCCTCATCGCTTCTCTCTCTCTACCTGCTCCCCTCCCTTCCCCTTTGTGTACTCATCTTCAAGTCCAGGGATGTTCCTGCATGCCGGCATCTTCCCCAACTCCGTATTGAGTAAACAAAGGAGGTTGGTCGAGATTGAAGTAGCCTTTCTCGAATAGCATGCGACAGAATAAACAAGTCTAAGAAGTATGGGATAACAGTAATCCCTTTCTCACAGCCAGAAATTCACTGGTATTGGCTGGCCGAATTTTCTCTGTTCTTATCCTCATCCCCCCTCACCGTTATTCTACTAATTTCTAGATATGCCCCTAATTTGCTTGTTGTCAGCTCTCGAAAAAGGTGACGATGACGTCAATCATTTTCTCACGCTATCTTGTCTTATTAATTCATCGTTCAGTCAGTTCAACTTACTCGGAGGTGGTAGTTCAATCCAGTAGTTGATAATTTCATTCTGGTGTTCGCAAATAAAATATTATGGTGGGTAACTTCTTATTGCACTTATTGTTATAACAAATATCAACATCACACACATTATTGTTTTTCAATTTTAAAAGTTCCCTTTCATAATTTTCTTCCTCTTCAACCAAGAAAGCATAAAATGTCGCAGCCGTTGTATTGCTGAAGGGGCTCACCTTCTATTACACGCTTCAGGTAGTGAATGTGTGGCTACTTCCCTGTACTTCATTGTTAACTCTTGACGTGTTATCTGATTCAACATGTTACAGTATATATTTTACAATTATTAATAAATATGTATCAATTTTAGGGTTTGGTTAGATATTTCCTGTGACTAAAATTCCGTGAGAAAAGTTTGAGATTTTAATCCGTAACATTTCCGCATTTAATTTAGGCTTTCGCTGACAGCAAATTTTTTCATTTATAGAAGATCCTGCTAATGCTACTCTGAAGCATCTATGCCCAAAGCGGGATTCGAACCCACGACCTTTGGGTCTAACCCGGCCGGCTTCAAAGTATTAAATGAGTATAATTTATACAGTTCTGCTTATAACAATCTTTATGAAGCATATAAAATTATACTTACATTATCTGTCATAAAAGTTTATTGTGAGAGAAGTTTCAACATTTTAAGTTATATTAAAAATAAATTACGAAATAGATCAGGAGATGAAAATGTTGATTCTTTTAGCACTATGTTGGCGGACAGAGATATTCTGCTCATACTTGAAAATGACCTTATAATAAAAAAATATGCAAAAATAGTAAGGAATTTAACGACAAATTATCAATTTAATCAAGTATTTGTTGTTACTATATTCACAATATTGTACATATTCAAAAGTATGTATATTCTGGAAAATCTGTTTAAATAATATGCAAATTTTATTTATTTCTTGCAATTGTGTAAAAAAGTTTACTTTTTTATTACAAAAATAATTCAAGTTCTATTATGATATTATGAATCAATAATGACTACAGAATGTTCACTGTATTCTTTTATTATATCTACCTGTACGTTGTACTTGAATGACATAAGAAATACAGTTAGTTTTTATCCCTTTCATACATATCTTATTCATTACGAAATTTTTATGGCCAATATTGCAAAAATTGGGGGGGGGGGGGGGGGGGGGGGGCCGCTGGTCTCGATTTCCCGGTATGAATTTGCTTCCCAGTCCAACCCTGTTTGTACACCATTATATAAGATTGGTTCAGTAACAGAAATCAATATTACATGGTCTTTTCAGGAGCATATCACTTTCTCATGAGAAAAACCTTTCCAAGGATTGAGATAGTATGGGTTCTTGCAACTTCTGTTCATTTCAGCTTGGTTCTCGAATTTCGCTACCAATTGAGAATGTGAGCATTCACACTGATGCAAGGATAAGCTGATTCATTTATTTGCATCATCTAAGACTTTTATTTCACATTGACTATTAAATAGGGTGACCATATTCCGAGGTGAAAACGGGACATTTCCCATCGTTGTAAGAAAAAACTGGGACAAAATTTTCGCATAATTTTTTTCATGGTGGATCTGTCACTAACACGATCTATAGCAAAAAAGGCAAATACAAACTTTCCTTACAGTCTGGAGCATGAGCATGCCAGACTAGGACAATGCTCACAATCAAAAGAGAATCCAACTAGCGTCGTCGTTGTGAAAACTCGAAAGGAATACTTTAAGTTAAACCTGGGCAGGATATTATACACGAAGACTGGGTTTGCCACCTCAAATTTATCAATGACCCTGAGGTTTCCTAACTTGACAATTGTGACTGTAATTAACATTTGTTGTTTGTTTGATAACCTTCATTTTTCTGAGAATTCTACATTTCTACTAGGAATATCATCTATACCAGGGCTGTCGTTTTCACGGATTTTTTTAAAGAAAAACAGACATTTCCGTGATTCACGGATATTTATAAGGAAAAATTCTGTATTTATCTGAGATTTTTGCATAAAAATACGTAGACTACTAAGAAATTCCGAGATTATTAATATTTCTATATGAATAATACGAATACATTCGATGAAATTCTTCTGTAAGTACATATGTATCGTAATATACTTTGGGTGAAGAGCAAAAACTAGAACTTATTGTGAGACTGAATGCAAAAACTAGCTGTTGAACTGGACCGGCAACTTATGGCATATTTATACAGTAAAACCTAACATAGCGTGAATTCACAAGATGCGATTTTGCTAACAAAGACAAAGTAAACCTTTAAATTTCTCGTAAACTATAAATGATAAAAACTTCAAATTAAAACATTTTAAAGAAAAAATACTGACAAATTGATTCACGTAATTATTTTACCTCATTAAAATGCTGTGTTGAGATATTCATATGTGTACTTCTCATATTGCGCTGATATGGCAGAGCTCCGCAACCGGCGTGCTGAGATAAAGTCCTTGATGTGCCACGGTATATCTTACATTATAAGCAAGGGAAGGATATTACTACGTTTTATTATCCTCCAGCTACATGCATTTTTAACAAACAGTGATACTTTATGGCCGAATTTGTTACTGTTTCGGTTAATTGAAACTACAACATAGTTACTTCTTACAATTAGAGATATTAAACCGTACGGAACAGTTTCGGGTAATGTGATCTCCATAATTTTGTATGTAACTGTGATGTTGCGATGTCAAAATTCTGCAGTTTTTCTACTGTATTTATGATAAAGTCAGAAATTTTTTGTTTCACATTACGCATGGTATTACCATATTTACCCAAGTAATGCCCGCAACCCCATTTTTGCAGCTAAATATTCGGAAAAAAATGAATTTCTGTAATGCCCACACTTCCAAAATTTCGATTTTGATAGTTTACGGCAACATCAGTTGAATAATATATTTGAAGTGAAACTGCGAAATCAGTAGAAATTTTTTTCATTTTGTCTAATTTTGTTGCACCATTATATTGATATCATTAAAAGTGAAAATTATTTTAACAGATTTCCTAATCTAAATCCTGTCCTGTAAACTAGGCATATAGTGACTTATTGTTTTCAATGCATTTGTGCTATTTACGAGGTGCTGTCAATAAGTTTCCGGACTGGCCGCGTGGAGCGCTTCTCGTATGAACCCTGCACCTGCACAAGTGGGGATGCACATTATACTTTATTACACAGTTGTCTGCCGAGTAACAGTGCGATAGCATGTGGCATATTGTTTCGGCAGCTCTTTGTTTAATGTTGTGCCAATGTGTGTCTGAGATCCTTTTTAAATAAAAAATGACATCTTTGAAAGAACAACGAATTGCATGAAATTTTGTTTTAAGCTCGGTAAAATGGCTTCAGAGACCCACAAGATGCTTCAGCAAGCTTTTGGTAAGGAAGTCATGGGTAGGACTCAATGTTTCGAGTGGTTTCCCAAGTTTAAGGAAGGGCAAATGTTGGTTGAGGATAATGAACGTTCTGGCCGTCCATCAACCAGCAAAACTGATGAGAACATCGAAAAAGTGCAGGAGGCCATTCATGAAGACTGTCGTCAGAGTATCCAGGATGTTGCAAACATTGTTAGGATATCGTGTGGGTCATGTCAAAGCATTCTGACAGAAAACTTGAACATGAGGCGAGTTGCTGCAAAATTTGTGCCTCGCCTGCTGACTCCAGACCAGAAGGAGCAGCGTTTGAACGTTTGCCAGGATCTTAAACAACAGCTCGGAAAAGATCCAGACTTTCTTTCTAAGGTCATCACTGGCGATGAAAGTTGGGTTTATGGATATGACCCGGAAACAAAACAACAACCGTCCCAGTGGAAACGTCCGAGATCACCAAGACCGAAGAAAGCCAGGCAAGTCAAGAGCAATGTGAAGAGCATGTTGATCGTTTTTTTTGACAAGGAGGGAATTGTGCATAAAGAATTTGTTCCTCAAGGGCAGACAGTGAATCAAAATTTTTACATTGAAGTCCTGAGACGTTTGATGTGAGGAGGAAACGTCTGGCACTGTGGGCATCCAAAGACTGGTTACTCCACCACGACAACGTGCCTGCTCACACCATGCTGTCTGTCCAACAGTTTTTGGCCGACAACAACATGGCGGTGGTCTGTCACCCTCTCCCCCTCCTCCCCCCCTACTCCCTCGACCTCACCCCCTGTGACTTTTTCCTCTTCCTGAAGATGAAAATGGTACTCAAGAGGTGGCGTTTTAACACCGTGGAGGAGATTCAAGCCGAATCACAGGAGGTACTTAACAACATCGCCAAAAAGGAGTTCCAGAACTGCTTCCAGAAGTGGGAACGTCGCTGGAATCGCTGTATTGTTGCCCAAGGAGAGTACTTCGAAGGAGATAACACCGACTAGACAATTGGGTAAGCCTAAACTTTTTTTGAGGTCAATCTGGGAACTTTTTGACAGCACCTCATACTGTATATTTAAAACTTGAATACATTTTTAAAAACTTTCTATGTCAATACAGTTGATTTGTAATGTAAGGTTAATTTAATAAAAAACATGATTACATTTAAGTTACAGGGCTATGCATAAACAGTTGTAAATAATTTTACATAAAATATGTGATGCAGGTGCTGAAAATATTGAAAGCATAAATTTGTACACTTTGCATAAAAAACCAAGATATTACATGTTACAGGATTTTACAGAATATTTTGATGTCGGTAACAGGATTTAGAAAAAAATTGGTAGCAGCTAGGGATGAATACCAGTATTGGAAAACTGGAATTAATACTGGTATTGAATTAGACACATAATACCGATATCGTGATTTACAATACTGGGTTTTCGGTATTGAAAAGTGCACTTTGTGGGAGCAGTGCCAAGTTACCAAAAATGTATTTGTTGCCTGTGTGAGTAGAAATAAAGTGGGGGGATTCTTCCGAAAAGTGACTCTGACAGATCGGTATGAGAGTTTTATAATATTACCTAGTTCGATGAGAAAAAACGACTGGAAATGGTCTCGTCCTCCTGAAATGCGTTCCTGAACCCTTCGGTCCCAAAGCGCGGTATTTTTTGACCTCGGGTAGACAAATTGACTCATTATTTTCATATCAAACACAAAATTTGTTTTATAAATTTATTTTGTGTAGTGTAATCCTTTCTTCTTACTTTGCCATTATTATTTGTGGAATATGAAGTTTTCTTTTCGAAAAAAAAATGTTTTTTAGCCTGGGGTTTAAAAATACCCCTTATCTGGATGGGTGTCACCATTTTGAAGAGTGGTAAAAATGCCCTGAACTGGGCAGTTATCTAGTTATAATCTTATTTTGAAAGCAAGAATGTTTTTGAAAAGTCCAGATTTATGTAGTTGTTGAAATACTCATATCTTGCTTTTGAATTCTGTTTAATATTTGTAAGAAAGAGGGTTTATCCCGTTAATAAAGGATTATCATTAAAATAATATACTAAATGATTATAAACTGTCCTCTGCACAAAACCGGTTTCAATACCAGTATCAGAAAAAAACTGTCCCAATACCAGTATTAAAAATTGTCGGTATTATTTCATCCCTAGTGGCAGTCCTGAGCTATACTATCAGATAATCTAAATTTTATTTGCGCTGGGCTTCATAACAGTACAAAATGGCTTTTTTGATAAAAAACAGGACAGTTCCGGCAAAAATGGGATGTTTGGTCATCCTAATATTAAATAAGTAAAAGGGATGCCATATGTATTTCATGTGTGAGAAATGGAGAACAAAAATGTGATATGATGACGTGTGTGCGAATCTTCTGCTTACACAGGATCGAGATTTCGAATTAAACAAACTTTTTGTGAATCACCAGACCAGATCATGACTTCGAATTTCATTGCAGGCATATTTCGAATAATCCGTACCAAAAAGTATGCAAAATCCTATGGTGTTGGCTGGGGACTGATCTTAGCTTCGAATTATACCATACTTTGAATTATCTGGAATCGAAATAGTGGGGTTTTACTGTATTTCCTTGATTCATTGTTTCTTGTTTGACCTGCAAATGCTATGTAAGAGCAGTGCTGTAGTGGAGGGTATGCGATGGTCTACACTGTATACCCTCTGCTTTCTTTGAATCAATAGGGATTGATGCTGACAAAATATTATATAGCCCATCAATTAATATATTCCTTTTCAAAGAAAACGATTCTTCAAAGTTATGATTATTTTACACAACAGAAGAAAATCAAATGAGTTTCACACTTAATGGAAGGTTTATAAATCACAGTACATGCAGGAGCCAAGTGCAAAATTGAAGAGAAGTAAATAGTGCTTCAACTCAACAGTTGTATCCAAACTCTTCACCTTTTTTCCTCCTTTGATAGCAGCACAAAGAGAAGAATTGGGAAAAAAGAAGAGAAAAAGAGAAATATTATGTTAAGTGCTGAGAATTCTAAACAAGAAAGTGAGCTAATGCATTATAAAACAGTACATAAGTTGATGGAAAATGCTATAAGTTTTGTGAATCAGACCTGAAATTTAAGGAAAGTATCTGATTTTGGAATAAAAAGAATTTGAGATAGTAAAAAACGTAGAGAGCATATAGGTGTGTTTATTTCTTGATTGACAAAAGGATATGCAAATTACTAATATATGTATACATATATATTTATAAATATAGTATTTATGCATTATTTCTAAATAACATCACAAAAACAAACAGCCAAATAGCCTACTAGAATTACTTTCAAATGTCTCTGCTATGCAAGACATCCCAGAAGCATCAAGCACACTTTCAAAGGGAATGTTAAAAAGGTCACAAACCTTAAGGGATCTTGAAGAGACCTCCTCAATAAATATTAATAAAAAAAGTAAATAAAAATAAGAGGTTTTCATTTCACAGGGCTTTCCTGGCACTCAACACATATAGGTCATATCCTGCCAGAGATTGATGCTCTTAAGAATCCTCTCAACAGTCACCTGGCCAAATGAAACTAATGTTGGAACATTAGGAATTCAATATTGGGCTCCAAACGTATCAAAAGACCTTCATGTTTCATGCAAATTGTGGCAGAGGAAAACCCTGAATCAGCCAAATTAATTGAATGGAAGAAATAAGGACAACAGAAAAAGGTCCCAGTCCTAAATAAAACACAGCCACAGTCAGCCAAAAAAGGTCTCCAAACATACAGTGCATGTCATCTGCATATAGATAGATATATATAGAAGGGGAATATAGGTAAAGAAAATGACAGCCAAAAAAGTATACTTTGCAATGAAGATAGTTTGGAGCCCTTACTCTTGTGTCCTTTGAGGGTGAGGAGTGGGGCTCGTTACTCTTTCCAGCTGTAGATAGGCCGCTCCTGCATCGCACGCTTACGGGCCTCCTGAGAGTGGACTTTCTGACCCCACCCTACTCACACACCCACATGCACACACGCGCACACAGACGCACACCAAGGGAGAATGGCGTGAATGAAACCAGGGAAAAAAATTGACACCACATCCATCAAAATCTAGCAGCATGAAGCTACTTAGTATAATCTCTTCCTCACAAAAGTGTAGTAGGATATCTGTTTTCCCGTTACATTAGCTACCAAGTGCTAATAATTAGTGGTTTGATATAATAGCTTTCAAACTCTTTTGAATATTATTACATATTGTTTTAAGGAAAAAATCAAGGTTATGAGAGAGAGAGAGTAAATGAACAGGAAAACATTTTTAGGAGAGAAGAGAAAGAAAATAGATAAAGATTACTCTGTCATGCACACATTTAGAAGTATTGATAAATATCTACTTCACAGGTACAGAGACAGAAACATCTCAACCCTGATAAATACTTGTTAGGTAAATTAATTTCAATTTACAGCCTAAGATGATAAAATTATTTACAAGGTAGGTTGTAAGTATAACAAAGTTTCAATTGCAATAATAATGACAAATAGCAAATGGCTTGAAACTTACTTTTTCAAAGGCACTTGACTCGCCCCTGGAGGCTGGCCACCATTTCTTGCATCTGTGATTCTACAAGCAACCATGTTGTAGGCTGTAACAATAAGGATTAGGAATTAATAGAGTAATTTAAAAATATTACGTTTACTGCAGCAAACTTATATTAATGCAGAATGCATAAATGCATGTAAGAGCATATACCGTAGAGTAAATATGGGTACAATAATTTTATAATTTTTGTTAGGTTTATAATTGTTGACTAGTTTTTATAACAAGTAACACTTTTGTAATTTCTTCATTATAATAAAATTGCCAGAGAGACTTCCTGCAAAACACACACAGAAAACAAAAGACATAGAATAAGGAAATTGAAATTGAACGATTGTTCGAAGAATTCAGGATTTGGCTGTAAATTTGGAAAATCAGTTGCGTGATCAGTTGAAAGTGTGTCTTTCTTATTCATTAGCATTGGACGAATCAACTGATATCAGCGACACTGCGCAGCTTGTTTTCTGGATTCGATATGTGTCAAGTGACCTCACAATATGCGAAGAACTGCTGGCAATTTGTGGTCTGAGAGGATGTACATGTGGGACTGATTTGCTCAACACTTCCTTGGCGGTAGCAAAAGAATTTAGCCTGGATTTCACCAAGTTGGTTTCAGTCACAACAGATGGAGCCCCATCAATGACTGGCAAAAAATCGGGGTTTGTTGCGCTTCTGTACAAGTACTTGAATGATCAAGGCAGCACTGTTTCCAGTAACCTGCCGTCCTTCCACTGTATACTTCACCAGGAAAGTCTCTGCACACAAATGGTTGGGAATGACACGCTGCTTGACTTGATGAAAACAGTAATTGAAATTGTGAATTACTTGCACAGCAATAGCGCTCTTGTCCATCGGCAGTTCATGGAATCGCTCAAAGAATATGATGACTGCGATTTTGATGACGTCGTTTACTATGTGAATGTTTGATGGCTGAGTCGTGGAAAGGTTCTGGAGTGGTTCACTGTCATGTATCCGCAAATTCACGAGTTTCTGTTGGAAAAAGGGCAGGCTGAAAAGTTTTCAGGCATTGAGAGTGAAGGATGGCAATGCAATTTGCACTTTTTGACTGACGTAATGGGTCACTTGAATGGGCTGAACACGAAGTTGCAGGGAATAGGAAAACTCATTTGCGATCAAGCTCAAATCATTAGGGAGTTCAAATAAAAAATCAATCTGATGCTGGTTCAAATACAGAAACAGGATTTTACCCACTTTCCACACCTGGAAAGCTATCTGGAAAAGACCAAAGATATCAATTTTGAACTGGAAAAGATGCAGCAATATGTGGATTGGCTCAGGAATTTGACGCAGAAATTTGACCAGCACTTCACTGACTTTGACAGATTCAAACTGACATTTCAGTTCTTGAATGATCCGTTTAGTTTCAGTATTGAAAAGTCATCCGAAGAACTTGTGAATTTGATTAGCGTGAACAAGTGAGAGTTCGAGACTGACATGCTGTTGCTACAGAGCCAGCAGTTTCAACCGCAAATTCGTCATGAATCTCTGGCTGAAATGTGGCAAAACCTCTTGGATGACAAGCAGTATCCTTCCCTGAAAGCCGTCGTTGCCAAATTGTTTTCGATGTTCGGGTCTACATGGCTGTGCGAGTCAACATTTTCTTCTGTGATTCAGCTAAAGTTGAAGAACCGATCTTGCCTCGTTGATATGAATCTAGAAGCTGAACTAAGAATTGTGTTGTGTTTGAATTTCGAGCCGCAGTTTCTTGAGATGGTGAGAGAAAATGAATGCCAAATCTCTCATTGAAATAAATTTAATGAAAATTTTCTGTTTTCTGTGAAGTTCAGGCGTTGTGTATATATATGACTTTGAATGTCATCAGAGTTCTGAAATAAATTTATTTTGCGAAAAATTTAAAAAATAATAATGTGGCCATTTCTGTGGTTGACTGAACACAGAAATGGCCAGGAAAAAAAATTGGTTGCCCATCCCTGCTTTAGAGGGTATGCTAGCATATGGAATGAGCCTACAGTTTTTAAAATGCTGGTAATTTGTAAAGATTGCTTCATATACATCGTTCTCTTATGTAACCTATCTGTACTTCCTGTCTAGTTGAACAAGTTGTTAGCAACCTTTTAGCTATTGTTTTTGAGGAGTAAAACAGAAACAAAGCTGTTTGTGTTGCTTCCGCTGTGTTAAACACGCATCGCGATTTGCTTGCAAAAGTTTAAATATTTTACTAACATAATTTTTTTGAGCATTATTTCTTCTATTTTAGCAACTTCTGGCCTAAAAGGGCACTTATGTAAATATATTATGATAAAAAATTTTAATGCTACAATGTCATATTATACTAAATATATCTTGAAAATTTAGTTCATATATAGCGTAGAAAATCCTAACAATAACTTAAACAATGAGAATTATAAATCATTACATGCATTAAAAGACAATAAACAAAAATTAAAATTAATCTATCATTATTAATATGGTTTTCCACACAATGCAACGGCACACTCAGTGTGCCATGTGACCAGTTACGTGAAATTTTTTATACAACCAGTTAAGGGTTAAAAAACAGTCGACTCTTATTGGCTTTATACAATATGCAGAGAAACCATAGGAAGCAACATGTGATGTAGTGCACACTGGATGACTTAGAATTTAATAAAGAGCCATACAAACCAGATCCCAACCAAAGATACTCAAAGAGAAAATGAAAAACAATTCAAAATAATGATCTCACATCAACTCCGATCAGCTCAAAAATATTAGAAAATTTTTTATATTTTTTTGCTTTATGAGTAGTTAGCCAAGTATCCTAAAGCAGTGTTTCCAAATCATTTTCATATTGATCTTCACTGACAACTTACCTTTCTCTTGTTTCCGCCTTTTCCGTTTGTTGCAAATCTTTACTGCGCATATGGAGAGAATGATGGCAACAATGAAAAAGAGAATGCCACCAACCACTCCAGCTGTAATAGCCTTGTGCTTTACGCGGGCTGGCACAGGGAACTTAACTTCATCGCTGCTTTCATAGTTCTTCACAGAGTTTGCATATACACGGAAGTAATATGTCCTTCCACCAACTAGGTTTTTGACTGAATGGAAACAAAGACTTTTTATTATATTTATAACAATGAAGAGATTGAACTTATGTAGTACACATTTTATATTCTATAACATCTTAATATCAATGAAGCCAGATTAATATACAAGTGTCTATTTACAAGTTCTTAGTTGATACTAGAATGTTTCCACTTTTCTTCATTGGATTTTTCTAATCTGAAATATGCTTCTGAACAAAAGTTAAAACACTTACCTTCCCATCTTGCAATAGAAACTGACTATAGAATGGTGGATGACAAATGAACCATAACATATAGATCTATAGAAGGTAAAAAAATTAATTTAAATTTTTTTCTTACCCAAATAGGATGTTTCCTCTGGTCGAATTTGACCTTTGTTAAGGGTCTTCCACTGTGCATCTGTGCGATACTTAATGGTGTAATACTGGATGAGGTTTGACCTTTCCAATGGAGCTTGCCACGTGATCAAAAACCCATTGCTGACCTCCGTCACAGTGAGATTTCGTGGCGGGCCTGGCTTTGGGCCTGAAACACCAACATGAGGCCACCCAACCCCAGCCATGGCAAGGGAAGAGATGGCGCATTAATCAACATAAGAAAACAATCTTAGAACTGGGGAGACTGCCAACAAAATATAAACATTGTGCATTACAAAACACAGCACAGGCAGTAAATGAACATAAAACACTCAAGAACGTCAAAAAAACTGGATGAAAACACTGAACATGCAAATCAATTGGAAATAAATACCTTTTGGTCTCAGTACAGGAGGAATTAGTGTGGCTCCAGTGGAGTCGGTTGGGAACATAATAATACTATAGTCAAATATGTCTGGAAAAAAGCAAATGATGAAACAAAAGCCTGTCAGAAAAATAATTATAAAGCAAAAAATAACAGCAATAAATATCATCACTCTCTAGAAAGAAATAATAAATGCAAACACTTTCAACTCAAAATCACAATTTTATTTATTTATTTTCAATTTAAATGAACTTATGAAAAAGTAAATGGGAGAAATGAATTTCAGATCACTCAAGAAGCAACTAGCAAGAGGTAGAATAGTTGGACAAATTAAGTTAAAAGAACTATGATAGTGCCAGTACTACACCCATAACTCATATAGGGACATTCACAAGCACTAGTAAATTATTTTGACTACAAACTACATTTTTGGCATTCTTAATGCATGGGAGAAACCCATCAAGCTCAACTAAATCGAAACTGAGAAAGATGCCAAAGAATTGTTGGGATGCTGAGAGAGTTGACTTCTCAGGAGCCTTACCCTCCTCGGGACCAGGTTCTTTCTCTGGACTCCCCCCATTTTTAGGCCTAGGATTTATATCTAGAGGGTAGGCAGACAGCAAGAGGGAGAAGAAATGAATTAATCAAAATGGATAAGATGGAAATGGCAGTATAAAAATTTTACATAAGCTACAAATGGATGTAATTTTCAGGAGAGAATGGTAAATATTGTCTTGGAGTTATTCAAGTTTTTGGAGAAGCTTCATTAGGCCAATAAGTAAATTTCTTCCATATAATGAACACAAGTTCTCTCTAATACAGTGAAACCTTGATACTGCACTCTCCGATTTTATGTTTTTTCCGATTGTGCACACTTTTTGTCTGGTCCCGGCCAAATGCTTATAAGAACAATGTAAAATTTTATACGATTTTACGTTTCCTCGAATTTACATTTCCCCCAAATCTGCATCTTATTTTTTGAGTCCTGACAATGGAAATTCACCCGATTTTACATTTTCTATTGGCAGTATTTCACTCCTATTCAAGGTTAAAATAGGCTTTATTCAATAGTTTTAGTCATAACTTTGTCAAACTCATGTTTAAATAGGCCTATGTTTACATAAGAAATGTTTACAACCCCACGTGGGAATACATTTATCAGCCAATCGAAGAAAAGAGCACACTTCATGCTCACCGTTAAGCTTGCATAGTTGCAGCCATTTGTTTTTGTAGGAAGTTTATGTCAACATGACGCTAGGCATTGTATATACCATATTTACTCATGTAACCTGCGCACTCGTGTACCCAGCGGAATCCTATTTTTGGGCCGGTTCGGAGGAAAAATATTAATTTGAGCCAGAATAAGTTATTTTTGTCACCGATTCCCACTCCCTGAAACAATTTCTGCTCAAGTTAAGCATTTACTCCCTTCTACACGATGCAATTTATTGGATGATCTCTTTATGATGTTACTAGCAGAAATCTCCTCATCAATAGTCCTCTTTTGTTAACTCCTTAACTGTTTTTGTTGTAATACTATGCAACTTCATCCCCACTTCTCTGCTGACGTAATATTACTCACCGATGCAGAGCTCCACTTACTGCCTGTTCATCTATGAACGGGAACTTCCCTACGCGGATGGGGAGTTTTTTCGCATATCGTTTCGTAAACATTGGAAGGTTAGGAGCAAACGAGTCCAAACACTTGAGATGGGGATTTCTGTCTTCCTTTTAAACAATGAAATCTTTCATTTGCAACAAAATTTCACCTCTCCGAATTCCTTGAAGTGGATGAGGGAAAAGGACCCAACTTGAACCTACCTATTTTCAAGCCAGCAAACCCTCAGTAGTCATTGAACTATAGTTATCAGTTAGTCGGCGTATTCTTTCTGCCTACTTTTGCGAGTTTTTGCCTGCAGCATGGGCATAACTTACACGTTTGCTTGGTCGCATAAATACGCGTATACTTCGTAGAATTCAACGTCTTTTACGAATATAAATGTAGATGCAAGCATATTTCAGAGAATTTACTATCGATACAATTTATATAACCTGTTCAGAAATCCTCGTGTAAGATGCGCACCCCCTTTTTTTCCCCTGGCGTTTTGGGGAAAAATGTGCGCGGGGTACACAAATAAATACGGTTAACGTGGTAATCCATATATGTATCGGTCATTTTAGTAGGAAGTCAACAACATCTACATGACGCTTGGCGTTGTTTATAAACGTGGCAATCCATTCATTAATTTTTGGCCTAAAATATGGATAAAAAAGCAAAACGGAAAGTATTTATGATAAGTGATAAAATTAATATCTTAGCTCAACTTGATGTGCATGTTGGAACATGTATCAAACTTTTTGACTGATTAAAGAAATAAATGTTATGTAAGTTAGTTTATTTGCAGTTTCATTGTTATTGTGTTCAAACGTATATTTTACCAAAGTTATTATACAAAGCAACCCACATTTTACTTTATGTTACATAATCTTCATTTCCCTGATTTTACACTTACCTTGATTTTACATTTATTTTAGGTGGTCCCTTCAATGGTGTAAAATCGAGGTTTCACTGTATAGTGTTGATGAAAAAATACAAGTCTGCCTGAAACGTACTTTTTTAAAAGAAGATTTTGTAGGTATGGTAAATGTGCTATTTACAATAATATACAGAAATATGAGAAACAGATTAGTGAATATTCATTAGAGGAATAGGTGGACAGAGCAGTTATGAATGTCAGTATCTCTTATGAAAGATTATACCTATAATCAGAATGTAGGAAATAAATTGTTGTCGGTTCAATAAGAGAAAAAGCATTGTGTACTTATGCTTCTATTAAATATGAATTAAAATGATTATTAATATCTTACAATATTGATTATTACAATAAGGATTTCAATATTATGGCCAAGTATGCTCTCAATCACAAAAATCACTACATTTTTAGGAGTAGTTCAGGAGTGTTTTAGAAGACCATTCATGTAAACTTTCTAGATTTTTTTAATTAGAAGAATTAAAAAACATATATTTCATGCTCATTAATGTGTACTATTAAACATCATGAGGTACTCATGAAGAAATAAAAAAAGTCATTCTAACTTCATTCATACTTGTTTTCACATATCCTTAGAAAAAAATTTGGAAGATCATCATTGAATTATTAGTTTTTTTATATAGTGTATTTATACTTTGATTTGAATTGACTCTGGGTAAAGATTGTAAAATGTGGGAAAATTTATAATATGTAGCATTTAAAACTTTGCTTTATATCACTCTAAAATGTTACAAGCTTAAAATCAATTCCAAAGACAACAGATAGTAAAAGAAAGTTCAGACAGAATGGAAGGCTCACACACAAATCATACAACACAATCTAAGATATCAGAATTGATGCTTTAAGGTATGACAATGGGTTAATGTAGAATGATGAATTGGTGAACAAGCATATGTATATGCATTTTTAATTACTATAAAGATTTATTTAGCATTGTAATGAGCAAGTTAATGATTGGATAGTTTACAGAAGTTTTTAAAGCTTTCTAAATTGATTTAATATTACATATTCATCGACATGGATAGAAACTACAAAGCAAATCTAAGAATTTCTAAGCATTTAAATTGGCAAATTATGCCAATTATTGGGTTGCCTGTAAACCAAAAGCAAACTTACCACGGGTTCTCACACTGATGACTTTGCTGAACATGCCATCACCCAAAGCATTTTTTCCTACAACTTGGAACTCATAAGTAGTTCCAGGGGTTAAGCGATTAATTGTCACCTGAGTACTTCCGGGTGGTGTCACTGGAATAGTTGACCAATCAGAAACTCCTCCTTCGCGGTACCTGTTTTAAAGGCAATTTTTTTCAACCATTGATATAAACATTTTTCTTTTCTGTTTCACATGGATTAAAATACCGTATCTGCCAGAATAGAAGCCGACCCTGGATTTAAAGTCGACCTCCCAAAATTTCCATTTTTTGGCAAAAATGTAAATTTCGCAGATTTTATGCTGAAGTGTGCCGGGCATTCATGCATGGCTTAGAATACATTATACAAGATCGAAGAAAAGTGAGAAATGGTTTAGTTGTTGACATTTTGAGATATTACTCCAATTAATAATTTTGCATCATTGAATAATATTCCACATTCAGTGACAATAATTTCATTCATTTTCACAAAGGTCAGTGGCGGATCCGGGGGGGGGGGGGGGGGGGGGGGGGCAATCGGGGCGATCGCCCCCTCTAGAGCCGAAGCAAAACAAAAAAAAAATCAGATTCACATTCACGAATCGACCCAGTGTGTCATGTATAAGCTTGTATGTTTGTACAGCTAAGTGCTAAAAACGTAACGTACGTAACACAATGAAATTATGAATTGATTTTTTATATTCTTATATATGTAGTCCGTATATAGAGAAAGTATTGTAATCGTGAAAAAAATCCGACTTGGAGATCTGACGGATTTACACGTTTTCGGGATTCCGTCGAAGCTTTTCTGATGGGTTATTTTTGTAAGGCATGGGTGTCATTGTCAAACATAAGACACGATGGCCTTGTTTCCCAATGAGCACTCACTCTCCTATTCCATCGAAATCTTTATAGTATTACATTTTGTGAGTCTGGCATGCCTATTATCATTTTACAGATTTTTTCTTTTTCTGGCATTCTGGCTAAAACCTATTTGCCAACCCTGAAAGATTGATTTGGAGGGAGAAACTGTGGGAAAGAGAGAGGGAGAGAAAGGTAGGGGGAGAGAAAGGTAGGGGGAGAAAGGAAAATAAAAAGGACGGATAAAAAGCAAAAGATAATTTGGGAGTGTAAAAGAGAGAAGCAAAGTGAGAGGGAGAGAGAGGATGACAAGGAAGGAAAGCAACTATTGCCAATTTAGCCACTTTGACGCTAGATTTAACGACTTTGATGCTAGATTTAGTGACATTTTACTTCCTTTAGCGACTTTTTTTTAGTGTTTAGCGACATGTCACCAACTTTGCGATTTGATACTAATCTATCGACATATTTAAATGTTGCTTTATGTATGCATAAATATGCAACATATACCAAAGAAATTAATTTTGATTGCTTTATTAAAATCTATGAGTTTTAATAAACCTTCAAATATTTCTACAGTTACTAATTTTGAAAGTCTTCATAATTTACGTAGAAGAATACACCATAAAACTCAGTAAAATTACAAAAAAAAGATTCCAATTAAAAATTAAAGAAGGTATTCTTCTTGATGTATAAATTAGACAGATTTTTATTATAATTATTGAACATCATAAATGAAGCTTACCTTGTTGTTTCGAATTTTAGAATAGAGAGTTAGCAAGATTACTGTCACAAATTGTGACTCACAATGTGTTACAACGTATGGAGAGTGTTTTCATAAGTGGATGAGCACTTCTTATGCGTGTATATCAGAGCATTTGAAGGTGCTACATTAATCCTCAATCATTTGCGTTTTTAAGTTATTTCAAAAATCCAAAAGTTTTATTCCCCTTCTTAAAAATTCTAGGAACGAATGCTTGCTATGCGCGGATATATAAAAAAAACTGAATATGAGGCGGAAAACCTCCTTGCGTGATATATGCGGGTATTTACGATATTTTACTTTTCTACTTTTAAAATAATCTTGACCTATAAATGCTAATATCTATTTCATTGTTTATTAATAAAAGGCTTGCAAAAATTCTCCCTTATTTAATACTAGGGTGACCAGATGCTTTTGGTAACAACCGGGACGAAACAAGCTTTGAAACGGAAAAAAACCGGGATAATGGGTATTTTGATTTTTTTTCTTGAATATTCTGAAAATCAAATAAATATGTTTACAAAAGAATATATAAACTATAATTTATTGAAATAACAATTAAATCACATATTTCGTGATTAATTAAGCAGTATTACAATAAAACATTTTAGGTGAAAATGGTGTTTTCAATCATATTTTAAAGTACTTCTGCCTGCCTTGATCAAATTTTCATCATTTTTAGGCGCGTTTTGCTTCCAATGTGAGCGCCTATTATCGTCGGTCTGTCCGTCCATCCGCATGTTCATACTCGGCTTCTACAGAACGGATTTTCATGAAATTTGATATTAAGGACTTTCAATCAAAGATAACAAGAAAATCGTAAAAATGAATCATGTATGTTAATCAGGGGTACCACTTTACTGGTGACAAAAAATTAGATGAATAAGAATTATTCGAAGTATTTATGCATTATTTTATTTTTAACGACTTTTTATCAACATTTTCTTTGAGTCTAAACTCACTTTTTAGCTACCTTTTAGGGTGGATTTAGAGACATTTTCAAATTTATTTAGGAAACTATGAGAGAAAGGCATAGGAAGGTGGAGATTTAGGGAATGGGAGGCAGAAGGAGGGGGTGGAAGAGGGAGGGAGACAGAAAGGGAGAAAATGACCATCGTTTTCGCCTTTACGATTCCCTTTTTTGGTGGTATTCAATGGGAGAAATTGTGCCTATCGTCCTCTCAAACTTCTGTAGACCAATGAATCTTCTATCAGTGCAACTCTCACTCCGCAAGCATATTTATTTGCTTAGAACTAGCCTCCTGCGCAAATTCGAGATATTTTGTACCAAATGCGTCTAACATAAGAGCGCATCTTGCTCAGCACGTGGGACGAGATTCAGCGGTTAATTTTTTCTAGTGTTCAGAAATCTTGGTGGAGAGATAATTACCTCCCCCCCCGTATCCGCCCTTGTGTATCGCCCCCCCTAAAGACATTTTCTGGATCCATCGCTGACAAAGGTCAAATATAGTAATAGCGATCTTGCCAAGATAATTTTTCATCCAAGTCTATTTCCAATGAAATTAGCATTTACATTACCATAAGAAATTGCATTTTCATAATTATACACCCTCCATGTAAAGTTTTATTGTTCATTATCAGCTGTTTTTGTGGTTCAAGCCATTGCTCATACCTTCAGAGAAGATCTCTCTTTATTTATCAATATTCAAACAGTTGAGCATCAAAAGCCGCCAACGCATTTTGCGTAATCATCTGCAAATCATGTGACCACTCAAATAATGTGAAAAACCCAGCCTTAAATGGTAACAAAGCACAGGTAGTGCTAAATTCAATATTCTAGCCATTATTATTTATTCATTAATATTCATCATAGGTCAAATATTTACTTTACAAAAAATATAGTACTATCATGAGATGTGCTGCATCTATGAGTGACTACGAGATTTAACCAAAACCCAAATTTTCCTCAGACTCGCATTTAAGCCGAGGGGTGATTTTTTCATTATAGATTTTGACAAAAACCATCGGCTTGTATTCGGGCAGATATGGTACTTCTGAGACAAAATTACTCTATCAACAAATTTGCAACTTCCTTCATTGAATGGCAACATTTGCATTGACATCAAACAATTTGAGCAAGACTGATCTGAACTGCTGTCTTGGAAAGGCTACATACACTAAAAATGTCTCAACAGAGTTTTTAAAAAATTATTTTACTTGAGCTTACGATAATTAACATTTTGTGCAATAATGCAAGAGTATAAATACACATATTATTTTCATAAATTACACAATATATTAATAGAAAAAATTGTTATAGTCCATTTCAAGAGATCGTATGGCTGGGACATGTCTAAGGTTAGACCCATAGGGTGAGGGGAAGAAAGTGTCAGCCAGTAAGAGGTCTTAAATTTCCCTCACCCGTCAAAATTTCTTGACAAGCACTGTTGACACGATTGCTCACTTTTTTTGGTCAGTGCATCTGCAACACTTGTGCTTCGTGTTTCCATAGTGGTTTCTTGGTGAATATTTTTGAGTAGTTTGCTTTATATATTTTCTTTTTTAGGCGCGTTTCGCTTCCAGCGTGAGCGCCTATTATCGTCGGTCTCCGTCCGTCCGTGTGTTCGTTCTCGGCTTCTACTGAACGGATTTTCATGAAATTTGATATTAAGGACTTACAATCAAATATAAGAATAAAATCGCAAAAATGAATCATGTACGCCAATCAGAGGTACCACTTTACTGGTGACAAAAAATTAAATTTTCGTCATATCTCGTAAATTATTGCTCATATCAAAATATGTTTCAAATAAAAGTTGTAGAACTTGTAAAGAAGAGTATTTTATTTCCTATATATTTTTATCGTAGGAGTAGCCGTTATCGAGAAAATCAAATGAGAATGTCTTAATTCGAGTTGAACAGAAAATTTCTTGCATGGTTACTTCTTCATTGTTGCTATCATAAACAATCTCACAAACAAACATTTAATTTCCTTATGTGTGCATGTAAATAGGAAGAAAATGGATTATTTTTGAAGAATATAAGAACTTTAAAATGTTATTTCCCTCACATACAGGTATATAATTTCTTTCTAATACTCCATTGCACGAAACACGCCCATTGTGATATGTTGTACACTTTCCTAACTTGTTCATTAGTAGTGTCTGTAGATTACAATTATTTGTATATTTCACTGATTATTTTTCATTCCATATATTTTATTTCATTTTTTAGTATAGTTTCTTCTTCTGGTTATCAATCCTGAGATTGCTTTGCAGCAATTTTCCATGCTTGTCTGTTCTCAGTCTTCCTCTTCATTTCAACATAGGTTTTACAGTTTACATCACTCATAATTTGTTTCGTGTACCCCAGTCTCTCTCTTCCTCTGTGGTTTTTCCCTTCTACTTTTCCTTCTTGAGGAGCCCGTCATGTCGTAGAATGTATAGTTATTAACTTTTAATACTTGTTAGCTCTTTTGATTAAATAGGAATAGTTTAGCGTTTTTTTTCATTATAGGTCTAACGGAACATTGAAAACAGTGGACATTGAGCATCTTCTTCATGACACTATAGATGGTGCATCTAGGGAGAGTTGGGCTACTTGCGTTAAGCATGTGGAGAAGTTGCAGGATGCAGATATTTCCACAGAATTGGCTAGAGACAATGTAATGGAGCCACTTCTAATCAATTTAGTTGATTTCGAGTCCAGCAAGGAAGAAGAACTTGCCGTACCCCTCAGTGATTCTGATTGATGTTTTGTAAAAAAATTTTATAAATGAATATAACTTTTTCCACATAATTCTCTTCTCTCTCCCTTGTAAAAAACTGGTAGTTATGTTAAATTCTAGACAATCAGCAAGATTGAGTTGCAAAATAATGGGTAAGTCACGAGTTTAAGAGTGATTTAGAAACTGGTGTATAGGAAGAGACAGGGAGACTTTTCAGTATTATAACCATTCCTTTACAGGATTCACAAATTGCAAAGCGTCAGTGTATAGTTCCTCTCTTCCAAGTACTTTCTCTTCTATTAAAGTTTTCTTAGGAATGCTTTCCTTTTTTTATCACCTCTGTAAAGCACATTCTAAGTACAATCGCTTTCTATGAATTGTACCCTTACCCCAGCAGGGAACCAACCAAGGTTCTTGTTTATGCTAAATGGAACAAAACGATTTGTTCATGACTCTCATATTGAAGAAGTTTCTTAAACGACTTTTTCATGGTATTGAAACTGCCTTGATTTTCTTATTAAAATTCTACAAAATGAAGACGTGAGAGGATGAGAGAGGCGAGTTGGTGTTGAAAAATGGGTGGAAAGTATTTGTTAAATAAAAGCTTTTGAAATGCAAATCCCCAATATAAACGGAATACAGATACTATTATCTTCACTCGTTACTAAAAGAAAACATCATAAATGAAAAATATAGATTCTTGTAGATGCAGTTATGTAAATGACAAAAGTTTAGAATATGTGTATTCACGTCTATAAATATAACATATTTAATATTTACGTTACATTCTTTTGCTTTATGCCCATTTTTATGACAACAATTGTCGCTGCAAAAATTGTTGCTCTAATGCTCTTTAAGGCCAACTTTATATTCTTGTATGTCGATAAGAATGAATCCGATCATATTTCGGTGATGGTGGAAAGCATTAAAGTGCTTCATTCGGATCTATCGGAGCATAGAATTTCACTTGTCCACAGTTACTTTCGAACTGAGCGAAATTGGAAACTTGGCAACATTGCGTTGTAGTCTAAGCGAAATAACCCGAATGTGGGCGGAATACTGCACGTCTCAGCCATAGGACCTGTTGAAATGTACTATAGATAAAAATGAAAAACTCAGCCTAATTCTTTCTTCTTAATTTGTCCTACCAAAATGAGCATCACAATGTTAAATCAATCAATTATGCTTTGTCTTCCCACAGTTCTGTAGTTATGAGCATACAGTAAACTCCCGATTTACGAACACCATGCGTTCCTGAAAAGTAGTTCGTAAATCAGGAGAGATTTTCCCATTAACCCTCCAGCACCGAATGTTGCATTTATGCAACATGAATATACCGAAGTGTAAACTCTCACTGTGTTTGTCTATGACTCATACTGTTGAAGAGAGCTCTACTGCGGATTCCTGGATGACTAAGCTTCAGTCGTCGACTAGCATTCAGTGATTTCAGTGTATTTTCTTCGTGTGTTAACCGATTCTTAGAAGGGCACCTTTGTGATATGGATCTTTCTGGATGGTAAGTTATTTTTTTCTTTCATATAACAGCTCAGTATTACTAAATTATGTTTATTTGTTACAATAGGATACAATTTCAACATCCATGGCAAAATTGTTATTATTATTTCTAATAAGTGTATTTGGGATAGACGTTTACCAGGCTGTTGCATATGTGCAACATTCGGCGTTGTCACTGCTAAATTACCAGAAATGCTATGATACACTTTTCTGAACTGATTTCGGATGTTTATTTTGTCAAATCAGTGACAAAGTTTTATAATTTGTTCCAAAGAATTAAATTTTCTCAATACAATTTTTTATTAGGGATAACATTGTTTTGGAGGATGGGCTAACAATGGAGGAGGGAATGCGACTTCTTGAGGGGGAAGGAGATATAGAAGGAAATGAGGCAGAGATATTTATTACACCACCAGAAACAGGAGATCGCACGGACAAAGATTCCGTTGACGAAGATGATGGAGTAGAATCTAAGGGGTTAAAATGGAACTGGAACAATACAGGAGAACAGAATTCCAAAGGATTGTCCTTTACTGAGCAAAACAGATATGGCCAAACGGAATTGAGGAGACTCGGAACATAAATTAGACAAGACTGACGGAATTGAAATTATAAAATGGATGGACAACTCCGTAGCTTCAGTAGCCTCTATGGAATATGGTGATGCACCAAAATCCATTGTCGAAAGATTTTCTCAGAAGCCGAAAAAAATTATTCAGATCCCTCAACCGATAGCCATCAAAGAATATAACAGACACATGGGAGGCACTGATCGAACGGACGAAGATGTGAATGCTTTGAGAATCGGTAATTATAATTTCATCGATCTTCACTGTCACTGAATCTTATGAAAAAAATCCAATCAAATTTTCTTGCCAGGAATTCGATGAAAAAAGTGGTGGTGGTCGGTATTCACATGGATGCTCGACGTCGACATGAACAATGCCTGGCTATTGCACAAGAAGGCCTGCCAGAAAAATGTGACGAAAATGCAATTTCAAAGAGAAGTGGTCCAGATATATTTGAATAGGTACAAAACGCCTCCAAAGGCACCAGGGTCTTCAAAATCTCATAGTGGGTCAAAAGAAATATTATGGTATGACAGACTTGACCATTTGTCCAAGAAATCTCAAACAATAAAAGACGGAGATGTGCCTTGGAAGGTTGTACGTCGACTGTACGCTTTATGTGTATCAAATGCGATGTAGGGTTATGTATTAGTTGTTTTGTCCCCTACCATAACTAACAGTCTGTTATTTCTGTTATTTTACATTTTTCTGCACATTTTTTCTAGAACCATAGTCTTCGAAATTCCTAAATTTTAATACTCATTTGTATCATTAATAAAATTATAATAAGCCTATTATTACAGTTAATTATGAGCATTGTTTTTTCAACTTCCTTTTTCATAGCATATGACAAGTACGGTGTTGGGGGAACTAAAATAGCAGTGGGAGTGCCTAGTGCTGCATATATGCAACGGCTGCTCACGTGTTCTCGGTACATCAGAAATTACTAAAATAATTTTCTGCATCCCTTCTAACCGTTTGACGAATGGATACCCCAAAAAGATGTAAAATTCACGAAAAAAAATTACCGGCGCTGGAGGGTTAATGCAATGTTAAAATCATGGGATGTGTTAGAAAACCAATTTTTCCTCCTACACATGCAAGGAAAAAGAGAACGGGACAAATTATGACAGATTTTAACAAATACATCTTAATCATAACTTAGCCATTCATTAAATTTTGCATCATTTTCTACATTAATAACTGGAAGTTTGGGGTAGAGCTCTTACAGGTGTGAGGGAAGATTAACAGGCATGATGATGTGGAAGAAGGTGCACAACTTTCAACATTTATATGAGAAGAGTGGTGCTGCAAAGGAATGAAAAATGCATCCAAGGAAGCACGCAAAACAATGAAAAAATCTTTCAAACACTCTTGAAAGAGTCCAGCAATAATTTATTTAGGTATGTCAGAAATAAATGTTACTTTTTCGTACAATTTTTTAAATGATGGTAGTAATTAGAGTTGACTGAATTCAAGTTCATACGATCGAATTTTGAGGTCGTAAGTCAAATTTGTGGCATAAAAATTCTTGTTTGTAAACCTAATGTTCATAAATCAGGAGTTTACTGTATTTAAACTGTAGCAGCCTAAACTTGTTATATTTCTTTTACCAATCATTCACCAGTTAAAATCTACCCTATGCCTTCTTATTCAAAGTTATTTCTCAGTCATTTACCTCCATGCAAAGGTGTAGTAGCCACTTCGGACTTCTCTTGCTAATCAAGCCACTCTCTACTTAAGATATGCTCAATGTGTCCTTGTTTTTTCTCTAGCAAAAAGGTGATAATTCTACTTTATCTTTACCATTATATCATATACAGGCGGTCCTCAACTTTCGTACAACTCGCACTTTCGTACATTATACATTCTCACCCCTAAACCGTCTTTCATTTGCTGAATTTGGACTTTCGTACATCAGCTGATGAACAAACATTTCGAGCTGTTGCATAGTGGTGCTGTCTGTCAGCCAAGCCAACACTTTTAATAACTTACCAAATGAAGCAAAATGCATAAATATAATAAAATTCAAAAGAGTAATGGCTTCTTGGCTGGAATCTAAATCATTCTACTCCATTGATGAGTTTCTAGAAAGTGACCTAGCAGATTTAAATTTCTGAAGACAAAACTAACCTTAAAGTATGCTATGTAATAATATATGTATTATGTGTAATGTAAGATTTGTGTGTAATGTATTTTAATATTGTACAGGTGGTCCTCGACTATCGTACATTCCACATTCATACAACACGCACTTTCGTATATTATATATTGACACCCCTGAACCGCCTTTCGTATGCTGAATTCGGACTTTCATACGTCAGCGAAATGACGAACGAACATTGCGAGTTACCACATGGTGGTGCTGCCTGCCAGCCAACAGTTTCGGTGGCAGTGTTTATTTGTGCAATTATTTAAATATTTTATTGCATTTTGACCTATCTCTCTATATTATAAAATTGTAATGGTCATCATCATGGTCATGCGTAATACTCTAATTTTGTGAATAACTTGATTAGAAGCCTGAAATTTCTCAGGATTTCAGTGTTAATGAATCTTTACGTTGACTAAAAATATTTCGAAATAGGTCACGGGTTCGACGATGAATGTTGTTTCCCATAAGATAACACGTAAAAATCACCTTTTTGGTTTGAAGGCTTTCATTCTTTTACTCTTTAAAATATCTTAAAATTAAGTTATTGATGCAAAATTTGAGCTAAAACATGCCAAAATGAATGAGGATTCTTATTCTTACCATAGAATACTCGATCTCATTCGAATTCACTCATATTTTGAATTTATACTCGAGTTTTGGTAATTTGTTTAACATTTCAATAATAAGATTCCATGGTTACCGGTATTGTTGTCCTCGGTAATTTCTGTGCATATGCACTTAAATAAAGGCTTAAAGATCGAAAATAAGATTAAAACTTGCTCCAAATGACCAAAGATATGAATTTATGAATGAAGCGGCGAATCTTTAGCCTCAATCGGTCGCTCATTGGACTTAAGCCGGTCGATTGTGTGTTCATATGTGAAGGAAAAGAACAAAATTAAAGAACATGTACGAAATGCTGGAAATATATCATCAACAATTGTGTCTAAAAGGCCCCTGCTCAAAAAACTAAACATTTATATCATAATTAGGTATTTTATAATATTTTGTGACTCTCTGGGAATGGAACTCCCATTATAACATGTAAGTCTCTGTTCGACTTTTGTACATTCGACTTTCGTACATTCGACTTTCGTACATTCGACTTTTGTACACGTTTTCAGGAACACATTATGTACGAAAGTAGGGGACTGCCTGTATTCATTAAACAATTTAATGTTTTAAAATCATATCCATCTTTGAGACATCTAGTAATCCTTTTCTCTTCCTACCCATTTGCCCCCTTCTCAGCATCCTCCCCTCTATGAATACTTTCTGCAGATATTTGTCTCTTAAAATCTGGCCCATTCACTCCTTTTATCTTTCTCTAAATAATCTTTTACCTCCTACCCTCTGTATTTAAAAGTTGCTCATTTGTTTTCCCCACAGTCCAACTAATTTTCTCCAGTCTATGCTATATTCACATATAAAAAGCCTCAAATCTGCTCACATAATCTTCCCTCATGCCCCATGTCCCTATTCCATATAATGCTACACTATATATGAACTTCCATTAACCTCTTTTTAATATATTTTTCAAACTATTTGCAAAAATGTCTTTTCATCCCATAAATGCCCCCTTTAATCTTCTTATTCTTGTCCTGATCTCTTATGTACTTTTCCTGAGCAAGAATATTACCAAAATAAGTACAATATTCTACCTATTCTAGCTTTACCCCATCTACTGTAACATTGATCTGTGATTCCTTGCTCTTGGTAAACCTCATGACTTTAGTTTTCTTCTTATTAATTTTAATTCCCTTTATCTTTTCAGTTAGGTAATTAACTAACATCTGCAAGCCCTTTCCCAGTTTATTTACTAATGCTTCCTCATACAAAAATCACACTTATTTGATTAGGTTGCCTCCTGCTTTTCTCTCTGTATCTATATCTTATTGATGCCACCTTTTTTCATTTAAGATCCTAAGGAAACAATAACTTTACTAAAATGTATTGATAAAAGCAATTATAACAGTCCCTAAAAGCTTGTACCCTGTGAACAAAAATTATAATGATATATGCAAGCTAATTACATAACTAGTACTTACCAAATTGTATAGTCCTGCTTGTAATCTGGACCCCCAGAATAACCTGGTAACCACTGCAGAGTGACGGCAAACTCTGAGGCATTGGCTGACACATTGTAGGGAGCATGTGGTTGTGTTCCCTCCACAACAAGCTGGGTGGCAGTAACAATGGTGGCCACTTCGTTAGAAGCAACACATTGGTAAAACCCAAAGTCTGTTCGTCGAAGATTTTCAATGGTCATGTTACCTCCAGACATACGAACACGATTTCTTTGGAGGGGTGATCCATCTCTCTATTAAAATTTGAGAAATAATAGGTTCATTCCACTCAAGTTTACAATTAAACAATTTTTATGAGTCTGTGAATTGATTATTTTATTTGAATTCTTTAATAAAACTTTTTGTTCTCGTAATATTAACTTTCAGCCATGCAGAAAGAACTGCAAACCTTACCATCCCTGAATCCACATATTAGTTATGAAACTAAACTTACTGGAAAGATATAATATTTGGTCCAAATCGATCTTCCAGCAAAAATTAAAGTTTTTATCATTCTATAATTCATGTGACATGTAACCCACAGGAGGAAATATTACATTTGAAAGGTGATATGTAGCATTATTTTTTAATTTATTAAGACTGCTCTTATCTTTGTACAGGTATTATATTTTTGTACTTATTAAAAGAAGAGATACATATAAAAATGATAAAATAATGATGCATGAACTTCAATTGATATTATGTTACCTCCAAAGGAGATGGTGGATTGGAAACTGTTGGTATAATAAGAAATGCAGAAAGACTATACTTACCCTTTGCCACTGCATTGTTGGTTTCTGAGTCCCCTCTGCTTCCTGAGCATCACAGACCATTTCCACAGATTCCCCAATTTTCCGCTGGTACATTGAGTCTGGCTCAAGTGTAAACACAGGAGGTTTCCTCACGAGCACTTCCATTGGCCCTGATGAGCCCTGAGTACCTTGAGCATTATATGGGGTGCAAGTGTAGCGACCCTGGTGATTTTGATTAACCTAAAAGTGAATGTAAAGCATTATACACATTTATAAAATATGTAATATTTAGTGAAAATAATAGAATGTGTCGTAACTTTGTGGTAATCCATAGTTAGCACTCAAATAGAAAATAAAGCACTTTTTAAAATGGGATCCATGAGAAATTATTGGGTAGGATTCTCTTTTCTGAGCGATGATGAGCTGTGTTAAAACAGTGTCACTTATCCCATAAATTCTTTTGGATCCTACTTTGAAAATTGTTTTATTTTTTACCTAAATGTGTATAATATTAATCTGATGATATACTAAATTTAATGTAACTACATGTCTATAAAATGGAAATATTCACATATGATTAGGCGAATGATAAGAGTACCAATTTGGCCTAACATTTTCAATGGATTTTCAGCCTACCTTGCTTATCTCCTTCATTGATAGTATAGTATACTACTGTAATACAATATGCTATACTATGAAGTGGCCTTAGAGTGCCAAAGTCAATCAATGCTTAAAAACCTGTGAGAAATGCCAGCATCAGCCACATCGACATTCAGGATGTTGCATGTAATTTCTATCCCTAGCCAGTTTATGCCACTGGATAGGAATAGAAATTATGTACAAAATTCCAAGTATCACTGTGATGATGTTGGGACTTTTTACAGGATTTTTCAGAGTCAGCCTAGTCGACTTTGTTACTCTTATAATTAAATAGTATTTAGTTTCGATTTCTAAGCATAGTATTATGCTGCTTGAAAAATTCATTTTATCTCTTTTTATTGGCTAACAACCAAATGCATTTAAAACTGCCATGATAGCAATAAAACTTGGTCTTGTACTTTTGATGTAGGACAAAACCTTCATACTTTATTTCCGAGTACATCAGATACCAACTGTAGAGGAGAACATGGTAACATACTGATTATTTAAAGTCCATTGTGCCACTGAAAGAATGTGAGGCTCAGTGAAATGAACATACCCTAGTAAAAAGCAGAGATCCATTGTTCATGATGACTATATCTTTGGTTTGGTATGGCTCCAGCAGGCGCTTATCCTTGGTCCACGTGACATATTGTAATGGGGGGTTTGCTTTGATGTAGCACTGGACAACTCCAGCCAGACGGAATGGTAGATACTGAACAGTTGGTGTGAAGGTCACCTTTGCAGGGTCTGATATAAAAAAAATTTGCAGCTATAAATAATACATTCAAGAAATTGAAATGACAAAATGTTTAATCCTTTTTACTGTACTTTAACATGGATTGTGTCATCCCCATTTAACATTTATGTATATAGTGTCTAATATTTTCCAAGGCTAGTGTTTTTGTAACAAATATTGCTCACTACTAATTGCATTGTTTATTTGGTATGTACAGGTATTTACGTCGTCTTGATTTACATTGATTCGAAGTTACGCCGCTGATCTGTGTACCAATTTATGTCATTTTGATTTTAAGGTCTAAGGTTCTTTAAAATTTTTGTTTCCACCTTCCTGAAGCTGTTATCTGATTGAAATACTAAACAAAAATCACATATTGTGATCTAAATATCTACTCTGAAAGATAATATCAAAATAAACAACGATCTTAAAAATACTGCTTCACTTCATACTCAGGCCAATACCCTCTAGATGACTGCTTAATATGTGTTACCTTTGAGGAGTTTTGTAATGAGATAACCTAGTGATCTGAAAAAAATGGTGACATAGGACGTGAAATCAGGGGTGTGGTTGAGGTCATATTACCACGGCTAAGTTATCTGAATAAACATAAAGAGGTCTGTCCACTGGCAGGTCGTCAGCAGCTACCATTGCTCCGCAGAGGGCTGCTTCTGCTTCGACCAGGTAAATCGGGCGCTCCTCTTCCAGTGGCATGATTTCCGTCAGCTGACATTCCGGCAATACCCAGGTCAGCTGCCAAGGCGTGGCATCAACAAACACAATAAACTTTTCACTTGGTGAGGCAAAGGCATGATATTTCTCAAATATATGATGCTCCCAAAACTCCAGCAGCACTAAATTATCCCTCCGATACACATCACTTACTAGAAACATTGGAAATGCAAGTACATAACATGCCCAACTAATGTATCCTGCTATCTTTGGGATATCTAATTGCCTCACCCGCGGTGCCACTATAATGACGGGATGTAACTTTGCAAGTGACCCTGGGGTAAGCCACAAGTGCATCATATAAGTATTATTGCGTACTCCTAAATACATTAGTTCCACCACTGGTTCTTAGATGCACTTCTTTTTATTCACTGAATACCTAAAGCTATAGTCACAAATTCCATAATTTGTCACTTTTTCTTTTGTTAGCTGACAATCATAAATTAACCAGTCATCTAAATATACCAACATCTTAATGCCAAATTTAAGAAATATTTCGTTGGCTACTGCTCGCGCCCAACGCATTATGGCTGGGGCTAGGGCATGCCCCATGGGAAGGCGATTAAAATAATATAACTCCTTACCACACAATATGCCATAAAACTTCTGATGCACTAGCTGAATGAGAACCTGAAAGAACGCATCCCTTAAATCTAGTTTTGCCAACGTGCATAATAGGGAATAACCACCATGGCCTTTGCCGCGTCTTTGAGAGAAAACTCCGGTTTCCGATACAATGCTGTCCATTCTGATAACTCATGAATAAGACGAAATCCCCCAGAGGCCTTGGGAATCAAACGAGCATGAAAGGCACACACTGGCTTACCTCTTGGAAGAATACTCCTTTGTACCATGCATTCCAAATATTCAGTCAGCTGAGGCGACTCCCGGGAGGGGGCCAATATATGTGGTGCATCTTGAGGCTTTGGGATATTGACTCCATTCACAAACAGTGACTGCTCTTCATATGGAAAGGAGTGAGGTACTGAGAGCCAAGCAACATCTTTTATCACAGGTGCTGTATCCACTGGCTGTGCTGGTGGCTCCGGCCATGCGAAGGGCATGCTGCTTCCCGGTGCGTCTTCCAGGGGCTCTGGTAAGGGTGCTGCTTCATCGTTATCCTCTGCGTTGGAACTATTGCCCGAATCGCTGGAGTCCTCTGGCAGATCATTGAAGTCAAGAGGGTCATCAGGTTCCACCAAATCATGCCATTGGAGAAATAGGTCAGCGATTCCTGGATCCATCGAATCCCGACGGCTCGTCGTCGTAGGTCCTGGGAGATGCAGCACCAGAGGGCTACTAATATCTGGTGGGGCGAGGTCCGGGTCGTCCTCTCCCGCAGCTACTGGTGGGCTGATACCCTCTGCTGGAACCGGCACCTCGATCGCTGGTAGATGGCTGCTGCACCACAATGACCTGTGGTTTGGGCTGCAGCATCATGGAAGGCGGAATGCGCAGAATATCCGCATTTCCCGAAGGGGTCAGTTTCGCTGCCATCTCCCAGCCATGTGTTGCTACTACCCCCAGAATCCATAGGCGCTGATACAGGTAAGCTTTAGCTGGGGCTGGTAGCTGCTCCCAGCAGGATGAAAAATTTAATAAAAGCTGGGCCTCATGCAGATCCCGATTGCGAAATTTGTTGACCAATACTGCATCTCGAACTAAGTTGGCCAATTGTAAGACTTCTACATCCGGCGGTGTATCTGCAAGTACTGATTCCAATTGTCGTAAACCTTGCCATGTATGTGGGGGAGAGGGCGGTGCTGAAGCTGATGTGTTAAGACTGCGGCCTTCCATGAGCACTTGGACATTTTGGGACAATGTCTCGATCTTTTCCAACATGGCCAAGAATCTTGGATCCTCCGAGAACAAGGACGGTGATACTGGTCGTGAGTGGGAAGCTCCGTGCTTAGCGGGAGAGGCCATGGCTACTGGCATAAGCAGGTTCTGCCAAGTGCGAGGCATAGAGCCACACCTGAAGGATGATGATAGGCATCTGCTCCTTCCGAAACTTTCCCAAGAGGAAGGAGGATGTCGAGCAAATTGGCAACCTTATGAAGATGACGATTGGTGTTGTTCCAAACTATCCTTAACTCCTGCACGCATTCCTTAATATCATTGATTCCTATGAGAAAAACTGCTTCGATTTATGTCAATTCGACTTACCTGGCACTTTCTAGGAATGCATTCTGGATGTAAATCGGGGTATACCTGTATTCCATAAAATGTATTTGGTGAAACACTAAAAATCAATTTCTGTAATTGCATACATTTTGATGGCATGACAAAACGAAAAATACCATCTATAGTTTTATGATTTAAACTAACCTTGCTTAGCCATTTTTATCTTTATTTGTACTGAAGAGTAGCTGTGATCATATTAGCAATAACTTGGAATAACTTCATATAACCACTACTATTTCATCTTTTCTCCGTTCAATGTGAAACAGTTTTTAAAAAGCTAAAATTTAATCTTTACTTAAGAATCTCATGTGATTTATGAAAGACAAGCTTTAGCTATTTGGTTATTCTTAGTTTATTTATCAAAATAGATTTTTTACCATAGCAAAGAATCCATTCAGAGTTAAAAAAATACTTTTCATAAATATTCTACTATGGAAAAATGATATCAGTGATGAGCTGAAGCTGGCTCCTGCCGGCTCGTGAGAGCCGGTTGCTAATTTTTCTCTGAACTTGTGAGCTGGTTGTTAAACTTAAAAAATATGAAAATTTATTGATTTTTATCGTTTCAAGTAGGTACATTTTTCCATATCTAACATTCAATTACCGACAGTGCCCGAAAAGGTATATTTTACGAACCAAACACTTGTTAAGTTAGTAGTGAAACGGTGTTACTAAATTTATGATGAAACAGAACTACATATATATATATATACCAGGTAACAGGCCTGTCTCAAGGATCCACAGGGCTCTGGGCAAGACGACCGCCGCGGGCCCCCCTTCCCTTCCCTTAATAAGGGTTAGGTGCGGGGCCCAGGGACGGCTGCCCTCCCAGTCCCCCCTAAGATAGACCTGCTAGGTCCAACAGGGAAATCTAAAATATAATTTTTATTCTGTACAAAAATGCGTTTTCAGTTGTCTTTCTTTTAGCATTTCTGAATTTAATGCCGAAAGTGAGGTGCACTATCTGTGGAGCCTTTACCGAGTTGTATATGACGGACTATCAATAGTTAAACTTAAAATAGATTGCGTTAAAAATGTGTTAATGACTATCGAACAGTCATATGATGGGTTTTCTTTAGTTAAACTTAAAATAGTTGCATATATTCTTCTACAAAAGAGAATGAATGTATATTCAATATAATAATTTAAGAATGTTGTTCACCTGGGTTGATATGAAATTAATTTCCTTCTCATATCTTCTCTCTCTCTCTCTCGCATTAAATGCATTCAATGCACGCTTACACTCATAAGTATCAAAACAACAATAGGAGGTCTAACAATGTAAATGGTAGGCAATACAACATTCGTTAAAATGGCAAGATTTCCCCAAAATATGTGAATTATAAATGTTTAACATGAGTGATTTCGAAAAGTAGGCAGAAAAAGGTGAACAGTATCAGAAACTATAATTTATTCTTCAAAATGGTTAAGATCCTAAGATCGTAGGTCAATTCTTTATCATTTTAATCTAAGAAAGAATGAAATTCTGCATGTTAAAAAGTCGAATTTTAAATGTTATTTTATGGGAAATGGAAATGACTTCCTTGGAGTCGAACCCGGAACTGTTTTCCAAATTTTTGTCATCACCTGTGAATCGAGCATTTCTGCCAAATTTAGAGTTTCTATCGCGATTCTTTCTCGAGTTAGCGGTAAAGGGGTGGTCAGTCTGTCTAGCTCGCAATGCTAGGGTCGCGGGTTCGAATCCTGCCGTGGGCATGTAAAGTTAAATATTATTATTCGCACTTTTTCGGGTGTAGGGTTACATCAGACAAACCAACCAACCAACAGACTGCGGAAACTACCGATAGAATTACCGACGTGTGAGACGATCTTGTGCCCCTTGCAGGTAGGCATCCCGTCACTCTCATCCAAATGTCCTTGTAACCTTTTTATTTAGAGACACGGTTCTTAATTTATTTTCAGCTCATCCCTGGGTATAACATTAAAGAACAAATTTTTAAAAGAAAAGAGCAATACATCTTAGGCTCTTACACTCAACGTTGAGGAAGGCAGAGGCAGACTGTGGCTCTCCTATGCCATTGGTGACTTCACAAAGGAAGAGTCCAGAGTCATCGGCAGAGACAGGGTTCACCACAAGGGATCCATCGCGACGGACAGTTACCCGTGTCTCCAAGGCAGACACTTCTCGAACGGGAACACCCTCTCGGAACCATCGAACTGTTACATTACCTGGCAGTGCTTTTGCTTCACATGAAAAGGCTGCCTTTTCTCCCTCCAACTTTGTTTGATTGGTTGGTGGAACCATTATAACGGCTCCGCCTGAAATTTTGAATGCATCAATATTAATTAACATTTCTTTAACTTTCAATACAAAATCAATAGTAATCTATTAGTATGGCTGTAATCATAAATTTTTTAAATTCATACAGGTATCTCTTTATCAAATATGATGTTGAATTTAACTATCAATGCACTTCGTATAGTATTGATACAATGTATTTACTCCCATATAAGCCACCTCTGCATAAAGGCTCCACCGTTGTTTTTCGAGATTAAACCTAAGAAAACAAATGTATCTGAATTCAAGTCACACTTTACATGTTTTTCCTGACGAGCTTAAAAATATAGTGAGCTAGGGAAAAAATAATAATGAACATAGTGATTAGTCCTACAACATTCTACCAAACTAAAAATCACTTATAAATAAAATTCAGAATATACAAATATTATTGTTTATGATGATGCAGCATTTCAGTGAATTATCTTAGTGAGACCGATCGTAAACATATTCATATCGTATGGCGCGGCTGGGAGAATTAATGTAGGACTTCGTCGCTTATAATGTTAATAATGCACACAAATCAGTGCAGAGATTACCAGGTGAGCTAGAAGCTTGGAAATTCGCACGAGTTAATTTTTTCGTCACAACCTATGGGAAAAATCCGAAATTGATAAAAAACCAATTTTTAAGGGTTGTTTTTACCTCATTATTGAGATAGGCTGGAATGCTTGCAGAATGCAAGAAGCACCGTCTATTAGTATATAATTAAAAATAATATGTTTAAATCAACAAAATGTTCCCGATTAATTTGAAGTCGCCGAAAATATTTCTGCCCTTTCCGAAAATTTCAATTTCAGCTCTAAAGTTTTATTCAATAGTGAGTTAAATTGTTAGAATTTTTCCAGAGTTCAAAGTTGTCCAAGATTAATTTATTTTAATTCGCAATGAACCATGAAAGGGAAGTATTAACATAAGAAAATTAGCCATTGCTCTACTCAAAATGACAAAACAATTGAAGTCACAGGGATGCATTTTTCACAAAAGACCGACAAGAAAAGCTGTCTTACTATCCGCTTCGACGGAGATGTTTTTCAAACTTACATAAGTGTCGCTCTTAAGCGGAGTGATGGTCTACTGAATCTGTAACATTTGACGCACGATTCGGCTCTAAGCGCATAATAGAGAGGCGGACAGGATTTGAAATCGGGTATGATTATGATTAATCAGCTAACCATTTTTCAAATTTAATTAATAACCAATCAAAGGTATTTAAATTGGTATGATAGATGTCACTTACAGTTGTCACTGATTATTATCAGCTGGTTATTGTAAACAGAAGTGGCATTCTTAAATAAATATCTTAAGAAAAACTGCAGTTTATTGTTATCAGCCTCTTAACGTTATCAATAAAAAATGGAAACCAACGCGATCACGTTAAGTGGCATCTACTGTACCAACAATTTACTCTTTCTTGTCGCAGAAAGCAGCACAGACGTTATTCAGTGCTATGATGACTATACATACCTCCAACTCATGCACAGAAAGTTAAATTTGCTTCTTCGCTACAAAATGGCGCGCTGCTTTGAATTAGAAGACTGAACAAGTGTGTTTTTTTATGCCGTATTTCGTGCAGCAGAAGCAACAAAGCTATTTTTACATCCTTTTCAGATATACATTTATTTGTTATAATTTATAATCCGTTAACCAATGGAAAATTTCAAAATTTCTTCATCAGACGCAGTTTCTCAGAAATAAATGATTAAGAATGCGATAGCCAGGAGATAAGAAAGATAATAATTATTGGTCGAAATAATAAGGCAGATCCTTCCTGTCGCCCACTCACCGGCGATGATGACCCTGGCCGTGTGGGAGATCTGACCCTCGCCGTTCCGCGCGATGCACGTGTAGTCGCCGATGTCCTCGTGGCGTATGGAGGAGATCCGCAACTCCGTCCCGTCGTTGAAGACGCCCACCGTGGGCGATGGCTCCACCGGGTTCGCATCTTTGTACCAGAGGATCTCGGGCGTGGGCGTACCCTCCGCCTGACAGTTTAGGATGATTGCGTCGCCGAGGTTTACGTAGATTATGTCCTCCGGGGTCACGCTGAACCTGGGCGGAGCTGCGATTGAAAGGAGGATGAGAAATACGGAGGGGGTGTGAAGGTGGGGTGGGAGAGGGGTTGGAGGGAGGCACTTTTACGAAAAAAACATCGCGGATGGGAAATTCCCGTGTTCATCGTCTTTTGGAGCATTGCATGTACGTACTTTGTGTTGGGGCTAAATATTTCGAAATGCTTTTCAAGGGCCGAGTGCAAACTAAAGGATCCTTTATGAATTAAGGAGAACAATTATGAGGTTTGAACAACACGAAAAAAAGTAGGAATGTTTACGTGGATTGATATTTAGCATCATGAATAGCGACGAGCCTTACGTCATGCCTTTCTCATCCGGACATATAGCTTCCGTTTGCGTTTCTCATTTGTTCAGACAAGACTTTAAAATAAAATGCATGCAACTGTTTAAGCTAAGTTTATGGCGTATAAAAACTTATATGATAAGAAGAATTTATTGTAAAAATACGGTTCCATTGTAATTTAATACTTTACCTTTTATTAATTGTCGGAGATGGCCATTTAAATGAAATTATCATTTTCTCCGTGTTGAAAAGTTAAATTTAAACTTAAAACGTTGCATTGGGTAAAATATTTAGCTCGAACGATCCTTTTGCTTTTCTCTTTCGCTGTGGAATTAAAAAAACGTGTAACATTAAGTATTCCATGAAGAAGGGGAATTATCACTCTTAATTGGAGATTTTATTGTGTTAATTATGCATGGTGTGTTTTCAAAATTTTAAGCGATTAAGATAATAGTTAAGTGAAGAATGCCCAGATATGTGAGAAAATTGTTTTACTATGGATTAGTAAAGACATTCCATTATATGCATAAAAAATATGTGAAAAATTGTATTAGCGAAGAGGCGAACTGAGAATGTCAGAGATTAAAACCAAAAGATTTTCTCAGGTTTTTTATTGTTGATTTATTTCTTCAGCGGTATTTCTTGCACAAGTATTGAATTATAACGTTAAATTTTGCCTCACAACTGGGAAAACATAAAAGAAGATTTTCAGGCTTAATCTCAAGCAAAGGGTTGGCAAGCGAATGAGCGCCTGCTTTTGGCGTTGAGAGAGCTTTTGAAAGCAAAGTTCTCATTCCCAAGTCTTACGATGTCAAGGAAAAACAAGGATTAGCAAGAGGAAACTCGGTATTCCCTTAACGATCAATATTTGAGCCATCCACGCGAAAGTTTTGAACACTTTGGATTGAAGGCGTCGACGCGGATGAAGGAATGATGGGGAAGAAAACTGAGAATCTTTGATGCCGCTTAGAAAGCAAGAGGGCAGAATCCGGTGGATGTAATTATTAACTGTGATAAAAATAGACAAACGATTTTTGTCTCGAGCCATAACTAATTTGAGAAAAAAATCATCCGCACGAGGAAGAAATCTTGAGAATAAAGTTACAATAAAATCTATTCTAAGTCAAAGTTGATTTTAAACTCCCTCTATTAACAACAGACATTCGTGAAAAAATCGTCAGAAGTAAGCAAATTAAAGTACAATTTCATCAATTAAAACTTCAGTTAAAATACTTCGTAAGAAGGATTAGTACGAAATTTAATCCAATGGAAGTTTTGTGTCAGAAATCGGAAACAGGCAGCAGTTTTAAATTCGAAAACAAAATTGACGTGTAAACCTACTCAACCATTCGAACATTATTATCCTGGAGTTATAAGCATTCTTCTTCGTCGAACTTGAATCAACTTATGTTAGCAGAAATTTCTGGAATAATTCATAATATTTATGAATAATTACCATCGTTTTTATTCGAAAACAAAAATAAAATTGGAAAGTTTCTCATTTTGACGCACATGCCTTTTAAATTAAATTCAATGCTGTAAATGTTATCGCTGATTCCTAATCAATTAATATTAAAATGTTAAATTTATTTTTATATGTATTATTTATAAATCGACAGCCATAAATATTAATTTCACGATCATTCAGTACAAAATTGAATGAAACTTACTCACAGCTTAGAAATAGGAATAAAAATGAAAGGTTATGTTGACCTTTTTGTCGACCAGCCTCAATGGATAAAGAAACAGGAAGAACGATTTTCTCATAAATATAAAACACTTTTGCGGTGTGATGTCAAAACTTTTTCGATTATGGAGTGAAATAGACGAAGTTTCAAGTTTGAATTATTTTTGACATTTTATTACGTTTGCTTCAAAAAATGACAAACCAATCTACCTTCGATTATGGTAATTTCAAGTTTGACGCCATTGGTACATGCAAAAAAAATTGAAATCACGATTAATCGAAAAATCGACGTAATCCTTCGTAAAGGTGAATCCACCCATTTACATTATGCTAATTTCTACAGAAATAATATTTGTTAGAATTTCTAAATTACAACTGTGCCAAAAAATCATGTTTCAGAGAAAAAATACATTACAGAATTATTAATAACGTTTTTGCGAATTAATAGGCGTTACAGTAAAAGCGATATTCGGTGGCGGATTTGGAAACTTGCCGGCCCTAGGAAAAATTATTTTTCCGCCCCATAAAAAAATTTCAGTAAAATTTATTTTAATTTATATATTAAACCAGAGGAACAATGGATCTTTTCCTGGGTATTTATGGTTATTAACTTGACAACTTCCTTAGGTGGGTACCAACGGTGTTTCATGATTTCGAAGTAATCTTCTTCGACCTCGATAATTTTGAAAATCACGCTGAAAGCCCTCTTTAAAGTGCTTCCTAATATATTATATTGACGGTCTTGTAACTTGGCCAATGAATATACGTACAAATCCGACCGCCCCGAAATTCTGCAGCCCCTATAACCCCGCCGCCCCTAGTCCATTGCCTTATTGCAAATCCGCTAATGGCGATATCGTTCCGGAAGTAAAATTTCTCTTTACTCCATTTACGAATAAGTTAATTTTTTACTAACCCGTCATTTGGATTATTTCGGGATTATTACGAACAGCATTACGTTTTGCAAAAATAAATGTTTCACTTTAAAGAATTTTTCGTGGCTGGTTCGACGCCGGTTTCTGGAAAAAAAAGCAGCCTGAGCTGTATTCTCTACATATCATTTAAATATTTTGAGACCACAGAGCATCATTTATTTACTTTTTCGAAAATGGCAATTCAGGAAAATAATCCGAAATGCAAATCGATTAACTCCCCACCGCAAAAAAGGATAAGAGCCTCACTCACCGTGGACGTCCAAATGGAACCAGGTCCCGTTCTTGTGCGAGTTGGGCGATCTGTTGAGGAATACGACCTTGCACTCGTACCACCCTTGGTCCGACTCCCGGATTCCGGTCAGGTTGAGGGAAGCGAGGCCATAGGGAGAGTCCGGCGACACTCGCGACACCCTTCCCTCGTAGCCCTCGCCGCTGTGCGTGGGATAGCTGTCGTACCAGATGTAGATGGGGATCTCCACGCCCTGGTCGAGGAGGGAGGATGGCGGGGCGCGGCGTGGCGTCGTCGACGGGATAGGGGAGACATCGCGAATTGGTGTGGAAGGTGTGGAAGAGAAGGGGAGAGGCGGCGGCGACGATGATGATCACGACGCGTTGGGCCGGAGCGAGCCGGCGAAGAGAGGCGAAAGATGAGTACAACGAGGAAGACAAACAAATAACAAACACACTTACGGAGGAGGAGAACGAGGGGGGGAGAGAGAGAGACAGAGAGAGAGATATAGGAGAGGAAGGAGGAGGAGGAGGATGGGAAGAATAAAAAGAGGGAGAAAGAGAGAAATCAAGATAGATACATAGAGAGAGATGGGACAAAGAGGGAGAATAAACGGTGATAGAAGAAAGGGAGGAAGAGGTGAAGAGGAGAGGGAGGGAGAGAGCGGAGTGGATTTGGCGGTAATAAAATGGATGAAAGGAACGCGATGGAATGACGTTGCCAGGAGAATAGGTTTTAAGGTCTTTAAGGTAGGTTCCGGAAAAAAAAGAGAACAGATTTGGTTTAGGATAGAGGTTAAGAGGGATAGATTCGTAGGGCAAAGCAAAAAAAAGAGAATTCGAAGGGTTAAAGGGGAGAAAGAGGAAGAGATAGAGGTTTGGAAACGGGGAAGGGAAATGAAGAAAGAGTGAGGATAGACTGAAAGAGAGAGAGAAAACTGAAGAAAGAAGAGAGGGCACGGGCGTTTGTGGAGGACTGCGGGAATGGATTAGGTTTAGGCGCCGGAGGCTGTGGAAGGGGAGGAGGGTGAGGGAGAAAGGAGGAGATAAAGGGAGAAGAGGAAGGAAGGCGAGAGGAAGGCCGGCGGAATGAATAATCATGAGGGGAAATTAAGTAAGAACGGGAAATACAAAAAACACTGGGTCATCAAGGTTATGACGCAGGAATAAATGATGCAAAATTAGAAAAAAAAGGAAGGATCGTTGGATATCCGGTGAAAATATAGATGAGTTTTTGGTAAAAGGGTGCGTTTTGTCCCATACGCATAGCCGGAGAATTAAACAAAAGTTTAAGATCAAATATACTCGTACAATAAATTAACAAGGAAAAATGGCGGAGGAATAGGATCCAATTTGCATCGATTTATAATGACCGGCGAATTGATGCCAAATAAGAATTTATAAATTTCCGGGATCCATAAAATGAACGACGGCGCTCAAAAAAACATGGAATGACTAACAAAATGACCGGAGAATCAAGACCGCTGCGATAGAACGTGGGAGAAAAGGAGCGTTCCTGATATCTCCGAATATGCGCGGAAAAAACAACGGAAACGCGTGAATTAAGAGGATAACCGGAGCGTGAGTCAGAGATAGCAATGAGCGTCGCCGAAAAAAAGGAATTACGATAAGAATGGAATAAAAAGCGTCGTGGAGAGGTTTTACGGAAGAGAGCGTGATTAGTTGGGCGAGGAGGATAAGAGGAAGTGAAGGAGAGAGGAAGATTGAGGAGATGGGGAGAGAGAAGAAAGAGACCAGAGAGAGAGAGAGAAGTACTGTGGGAAGGAACGTGAAAAGGGAAGGGGGGGGGGGTAGGAGAGGGAAATGAAAATTAAGGAGACGATGGGAGAGGAGGTTGATAGGAAGCAGCGAGGAAGAAGGAAACAAAAGAGAAACGCTGGAGCGCCCCAGCAAGATCCGTCTCTCGGTTACGGGAATCAGGAGAAAGGGAGATTGGGGGTGAAGGGGGGAGGGAAGGGATAGATGACTTTATTTTCAGGGCGAAATTGAGACAATAAGGTCCCCTCTTCCATTTGAGGGATGAGGGAAAAGAGAGAGAAGGGGGAAAGAAAGAGAAGGGGGAAAGAGAGAGAAGGGGGAAATAGAGAGAAGGGGGAAATAGAGAGAAGGGGGAAAAGAGAGAGAAGGGGGGAAAGAGAGAGAAGGGGGAAAAGAGAGAGAAGGGGAAAGGGAGAAAAGGGGGAAGGGAAACAAGGGGGGAGGAAGAGAAGGGAGAAAAGAGAGAGAAGGGGGAAAAGAGAGAGAAGGGGGAAAAGAGAGAGAAGGGGGAAAAGAGAGAGAAGGGGGAAAAGAGAAAAGGGGGAAGGGAGAGATGGGGGAAAGAGAGAGAAGGGGAAAGGGAGAAAAGGGGGAAGGGAGACAAGGGGGGAGGAAGAGAAGAGGGAAAAGAGAGAGAAGGGAGAAAAGAGAGAGAAGGGGGAAAAGAGAGAGAAGGGGGAAAAGAGAGAGAAGGGGGAAAAGAGAGAGAAGGGGGAAAAGAGAGAGAAGGGGAGAAGAGGGAATGGAGAGGAAAAATGGAGAAAGGGTCGCAGTGGAGGGGAAGATCGGATAGAGAGAGGAGATAAGGCAACAACGGAGAGGAAAGATAAAATCGAAGTGGAAACGAGATAAATAGAGGTGAAAAAGAGAACAACAAAGGTTGGATTGAGGAGAGGAATGAAAGTGACACGGCGTGAGGAGATGAGATAGAAACGAATATGGATAAACGAAGGCAAAGAGAAGAAGGGGAGTGAGAGGATGAAATGAGGTATGGAAGAAGAATTACGAGAGAATTCAAAATTGGAATTTAGTTCCGCGAAAGGAAGTGACTCTTGAAGTGTTTATCGCGTGAATGGAAGATTGGAGAGGAGGAGAAATAGTGAAAACATAATGATGAAGGCAATGGAGCGGAGAAAGGGAATGTTAACTATGTAATGAAGGAGAAAGGTAAAAAGCATGTAGGGATAAAAGTGATGGAAAAGAGAAGAGAGAGAGAGATATGGGAGGATAGAAGGCAAAAAGAAAGGAGTTCGTTGGTGTGGAAAAAGAATCGGAGGACAACGCGAGGAGGTTGAATTGGCCGAGGGAAAACTCTCTCGTAGATCGACGTTCTCTGAAGAGCACATCCCGTGGAATTAATTATTTGCGAGAGTTAAATCGTAATACTAACCCTACCCGGATGACTTTTATAATTTCGTACTTTATGAGATGATGGCATAATATATTAGCCGTTATAAAAACTGCATCGCTGAAATGATTTTCGAACATAAAAATTCTGATATTAAAACTGTCAAACGCGTCCAGGCAACGTTCTACAGCTAAGAGATTTTATCTGAGAGTTAAACTGAAAAACTCGTGAAATTATCTGAATTTAAATTTTATTTCTTTTCGTTAGTATTCTCGAGACTTTGAAGTACTGCGCTCGATAATATTTTGAATTATTAACAAATGATCTTGTATTTTAGAATGAATTTTTCAGCAAAGGTAACTTATAAGTTAGTTCCAGTAAATTACATATGTATTTGCAAACATTGTAAACGAGAGTTATTGCTATGACATAAATTCAACTGGAAACGATTGCTTTTGTTATTGAATCAGTTTTAATTATGAAAATAAAATCTTTAAGACCGAAAGTCCATTTATACGAAACATGTTTCTCTGGAGACATTGTTGCTGTCTCAAAGAAACTCACGCGCAGAATACATGATAGAATAACGTACCCACTATGGGAGAAAGTTAGTGAGCAATCTTTTCTTTTAGATGCCATATTTAAGAAAGACAAGAGTGAATGAGAACGGGAATAACCATAATAAAAGGAACAGAGAGATAAGAAAGAAAAATTGTAGATTGCAGGGTGGGAAGCTATGATAAGAAAGGAACACGGAATGATGAAGAAGGAAAGAGAATGCGATAAAAGGGAAAGGATGAGAACGGAGAAAGGGCGTGGAGAAGTGAAAAGAAGAGAGGGAAGGAAGTGAGAAATTAACGAAAGGATTTGGGATAAAGAGAGAAAAAAGCATGGATGAGGGAATATATGGTAGAGGCGAATTTAAGAAAATGGAATGAAATGTTTAGGGTGAGATGATTATAAATTGAATGTTGATGTTAGTCGCTGATTTTATCGGAGAAGGGCAAAAATATAATTGTGTCACGGGTGGTAAAATTCATAAAGTATAAAAAATAAATCGATAAAACAAGAATATGAAACAAAAATCTAAGTTCCATCCAAATAAATAAGACGGCCGAAAAATAAAAGCAATAAAATACAAAATAGTTCAAAAAGTGTTAAAAATGTCGTACCTGTAAATAAGAGAGAGTAAATAAACACTGCGTGTTATTGTTAAGTTTAACTATCTGGTCTGCAGTTAAGACAAATTACTTCAGTGCTAAAATAAAAAAACAGCTTGTGGCAAATAAGGATTTAATTTCATAAAACTTTTAATTTGCCCAAAACAATGCTCTCGGTTTAACGGCAGCTATGAAAAATGGCACCAAAAATGTCACATTCAACTGCACTTGTCACCCGATAACCGAGGGAAAAACACAGGAAACAAAAACCTGTAAAAAAATCGACAATTAAAACAACACAACCACAAAAATTAACCATAAAAATAAAAACGTAACATAGGTCAAAACTTCTTTGAATGGGAGAGGATTTTTGTGAAGCAGAAAGGAGAATGGAATATAGAATGGATCGAAAAGTAGTTAGGAGAGAGTTAGAAGGAGGATAAAAAGAAAATATATAGGTTGGAGAACAAAAAAGAGAGAGGAAAGAAGATAAAATGGGAAAGAGAGGAGTTCGAAGGCCCTATTTAACGGTCGGAGAGAGAGAGAAGGATGGTTGTAGCATGCAAAAGGAAAGGAATCATAATCACGGGAGTGAGGCGTCCGCGAACGGGAAGCTCGTGGGGAATTCCCGTTTCCACGCGGTTGCGACGCGGAGATAAGGCTTCTCTCCTCTTGATCGTCTTTTGTTTTTCTCCGAGCGCTTTCGTCATCCGAGAGAGAGAGAGAGGGGGAGGGGGAGAGAGGTGGGGGAGGAGTGGACGGGAGGAGGAGAGGGCTAAAAAGGGAAACGCTTTCTAGATATCCATCGGGGCGTCGCTTTTTATTTCTCCCTCTCTCGGGCGAATCTTTTTTACTCTGCGTGGATGGATGTTCGCGCGTGCGAGAACGGAGTTTCAATCAAAGTCGCCATTCTCGCGTTCTCAAGGACTCCTATTTGAGATGACGACTTTTGGGAGGACGATTCCGATTCTACGCAAATTATATCCGTTAATGTTTCCGTAAGGGCGGAGGGGGAAAACCGAATGCAGGAAAATGTATTCCAAACAGGAGTAGATAAAAATATCTTTGGTGACCTCAAAGTATTCGTTTGAATGGTAAATTTTTGGGTTAACAGTTGGGAAAAATCTTTATCGTATGAGGTTATTTTCGGGAAACGGAAACTCAAATATGTTCCGTTTTTATTTGATTTGTCCTTTATATTTACCGAATAAATCACGTAAGGCAATTGTGTGAAGTTCTAAAATAATGTATTAATTAAATAATTAAATTAGCGTTTATGAAATAAATAAAATTTGCGCTGCGAATTACACGGCGAGATACATTGTTTCATAATATAAAATTAAAATTAATATATGTATTTTAAACGACTCACGTAAGCCAAATCTATCTGTCTGTGCAATATATTCAGTTTTGTATCTCATAGATAAAATTTACAAAATTCTAGTTTGAAAACATAACACGTATTTCACACCTGCCGTGAAGCAATTGGTATCGTTGAAACAATTATTCAATTCCGAGCGTCGCTTTTTTTATTCGTGAGAAAAACGTTCAACAAGGACCTGGGATAGTTTCAACCGAACAAAACAATGTCATTTGTTTTCAAAGCAATCGACAATAAACCCTCCAACAAACATGCAATGCATTACATCGACCGCAAGAGAAGAAAATCTACGGCTACAATCAATATACAAATATAAATACGTATTTGAATACGAGATTCTCGAAAAAAAGAAATTTCATATAGATTAGGAAGTGGAAGTCCAAAAATACCGACGGATAGACTACAAAGAAGCCAATACGTGAAGCAGCGTCGAGGCATAGCCGCGGAAGCCATGTTTACAAAAGCGTGTTCTTTGAAAGCGGTGCATTTCAACGTGCGAAAACTACTTGCAAAAATATTGAGTGCAGCGCGATCGAAAAAAATGCATGCAAAGGAGGTGAGTGGTTCGGGGTTCGCACCCCGTGGATGACGAAAGGCGTGGCGAAGTAGGCGTCGGGAGAGCCAAAGGAGAGAGAGAGAGAGAGAAGCTGAGGAGGCCGAAAGAGTGAGAAGGGAAGGGGTTTGGAGGGAGGGGGATGGAGGGGGAGGAGAGGGAGGAGCTTTAGGAAGGGACTGTCGAGGGTGAATCTGAGGCGGAAAAATTAGCGCGCGGTGGAGGAGGACGAGAACTAAACTGTTGACTAGCTCGTGTTTTCGTTTTTTTTTAGATAAAGAGGCTACTACCATGTATTATGATGAATGATGTTCATTCTAGCTTTTCGATTCACCATTTTAAAATTACAGCAGATGGCAATGTTGTTTGGCTTTATGCAGTAAGGTGTTTAAAAGGTTTTCCCCCCAGGTTTTAATTGGGGAGGGGGGGGGGGAGCATCTGTTTATTCCCACTAATTCCAAGATAATATTGACTAAATGTGCAGTTTGATTTCGGTACTGGAAAACAAAAACGTCCTATAAATATTATGGATATGTGTGTCTGAAGCGGTATTCGGGGCACCATAGGATATTTTTTTATACTTCAAGGGTGGGTTGGACGGCTGGGTGAGTGAAAATAGTGAATTTAGTAGAAAAATCCCGAGAAAAATATGTGCACTTAGAATTGACCGTGAGTTATATATATATAAAAGTTCAGACAGAGAGATAGAGAGACTAAAAGTGCCAGCTATTTATATATAGATAGATTCATATATACATAATTTCAATTGAATCATAATTTGCACAAGAATTGCGAGATATTAATATCTATACATATTAGATAGGTGGTGAGATAGAGAAAGATAGAGAGAAATACATAGATGGGCAGTCAAAATGAGAGAAAGATAAAGATAGCAAAAAGAGTAAAATCTGCTTTAAAAAGCCTAAATATTATATATATATATATATAGTCTTCAGCAGACTTATACCTTTCCGTTATGAAGAATCGATCAAAAGAGCTTGCCTAGTGGAAAAAGACAGAGTGCACTTTCAACTTGCATAAAGGAATATCGAGTTAAAAAAAGCGTGAGAGAGAGAGAGAGAGACAAAGGGAGAAAGACTATTCATTAAAAAAAACAAATCGTCGATGCGCATCGCAACGAAAAACGGACGGCCATTACTTATTTTTTTCGGAGACACAGGTCGATGACAAAAACAGGTTAAAAAAAAGGGAAAACCGGAGCCAAAGTTTGAGGCAAGAGTATTTTGGAAGTCACAAAAAAGGAGAATTTGAAGCATCATATGGTGGAAGGGGAGCGGAATTATAAAAGGATTTTTCAGAAGGTTCACTTCGAGGGTAGCGGACGCATCGGAGGTTTGGGGGAAGAGGGGAAAATCGAAAAAGAAATATTATCAAGTTTATTTCTGCTTATGGGAAGTGCGATCAAAAAAAATATTAATATTCAGATCACACGACTGAGTTTGAGCACTCCTCCGATCTCATGAACCCACACCAGCCTGACACCAAAATTGCAAAAAAAGGGAACGGATTCGATCCAATATGGAGAGAGAGGGATAGAGACATGCGATTTTTATTGTGGGCACAGGCACGAGGTGTGGGCGTGATCAAAAAGGCGCGAGGCGTTCTCAAGTCTTTAATACGGGATCCTTCTAAGAAAGTATCCTAAATGCAAATGCATGAGAAAAATCTCGCCTCATCAGAAATACATGATAAGTGGCGCCTGTTTACATCTTAAAACCACTCCTCTGGTCTCTACTGGAGTGGGAACATTCTCGTTTTTTTTTAAACTACGTACTTTCCTATGTATTTTTTATAATAAAGGGTAGGCCTCTTTGAAACCCTTTTGTTATTTTTTTTCAGGAGTCATATGAGGAAAGGGTTATATTTCTCGTGAGAAGGAAGAGGTGGTATGTGCGGCGATTGAGAGAGAGATAAAGTGAGAGAGAGAGAGAAAGATAGACAGCCAGACAGACAAAGAAACGGGAGAGGGTGTTTGTGTGTGTGAGAGAGAAAGATACTGAGAGAAAGAAGAAGAGAGAGAGAGAGAGAGATGCGAGAAAATTCTTTTTTTTTTTTTAAGAAATCGGAGCCGAGGATAAGGATTTTGATCGGTGTTTCAAAGGGTGTTTTGGCGACTCGCTCCGTGATCCCTCTCTCTGAATGTTCGGCTACCCGAGACGCTTCTTCTTGTGGTGTGCACCCTTTCGGATGGGTCTTGTTTGGTTTGGAGGGGTGCGGCGGAGGGAGGAGGGGCGGAGGATGGAGGCTGCGGGCGGAGGAAGAGGGAGGGAAAGGTTCACAAAAAGAACTGTCCCCGCCTTCTCACGAAATTTCCAAGAGTAAAGTTTACTGTTTCGTTGGCGTGGAAACGTAAACAAAATGGCGTGTGTCGTGCTTTTTGGGCTCGTTTCCACCGTATCTTCTTCCCGTCAAACACTAAAATCAAACGGTAATGCAGAGGCTTCCAAACTTTACAAAGCCGCGCCCCCCTTCGACTAAGCAAAATGTCCTTGCGCCCCCTTATATGTTATATATGTATATGGCAAATTATACGCCCTAGCCACTTGAGAGCTAGAATTCGGAAACTGCATATTGTAGGTCTCACGGTTGTGACAGCTAAAACGACAGTAAATACAACGTGAAGTATTTTTGCGCCACCCTGACCTGCCCACCGAGCCCCCCTAGGGGGGTGGCCCCGCAGTTTCTTCACACATTCTAACACGCAGTGGCATCCATCGCATCGTTTTTCCTTCGTGTTCGTGCAATCCCTGCCGTCTTCAGTCGATTTTTTTTCCAAAATCCCACCTTCCAAACTCATTTTATTTCTTCCATTAATCAAAGATTCACGATCATCAACAGATTTTAAACATTAAAGACAGACTATGAAGCTAGTTAAAATTTTTTCTATTGATTTCCTCAATCAAGGTTCAAATGCAACTTTCTTTTAATTTAAAACACAGCATAAACATCACGATTTTCACCAGAGAATTATCGGTATTGTCTTATAGCTGAAAACAAATGCAATAATAAACATTAAAAACAATAAATGCTTCTATATCTGTAATAGGCATAACAAGGTCATGAAAAACCTTATTATGGAAAATTCACGAATACGCATTTCAATATATAAAGAAACTGAGACATTGCTAATCTTACTTGTATCCAATAGCTACAAGATTATAAAAAAAAACAGATGTGCATTTAGGATAAAAGACAACCGTCTTCAGAGGAAGTTCATCGAAAGTAGATTCTAAAAAGTACGAGCTCGATGATTCTCTAGTTATCTACTTGTTACTGGAGATACTTAAGTACTTAATTTTAAAGTTCTGGTTCTTGAAACACGATTTTGCCTCACATTAGAATCATAACAGTTTTTATAAAGAAAATGGATTAATAGTGATCTCATATGGCTACGCATGCTATTATTTCCAGGCTTTATAAGTTCAAAGCCAGCGATGATTATCTTGTTCTTTTTAAAATTGATACCTTAAATTTCAAAGCAAACACGCGGAATTTAAATTATTTCGTAGGATTTAAATTATTTCTTTGCACATTACCTTCAAGTGTTAACATCATTGGCAACCATTACATATTCAGCGATGGTTTTAATCAGGGTCTCAGTTGTGGCATAATTATCTCGAACAGCCACGTCTACTCAAATGCGGTCAAACTTTTTCGTGTCCCTTTGATTCCCTCGCATAAGTAACATTCATAATCATAATTCTTCTTGTTAAACTTCAAGAGGTTTAGCAGGAGGGTAATGACGAATAAACGAAATTTTGTTGAAGTTTTTCATTTTAGATTGTTTTTTTTTTTGCGTTCCTGGAAATTGTTAAGATTGTTCACGAAATTTTCCTTGAAAATCCTGGTAAACCACAGTATTTCAAAACACGAAATTAACTAATAAAATGCAAAATATATCAAGTATGATACTATTTTAGGCTAAAACACAAAAAAATATTGGTAACTAATTTATTTTGGTCGTCTCCTAAATTTAAAACAAACGGCAAATCCGGAACGAATCCGTTCCGAACGACTTTTGGAATGAACGTCCGGTGCCCAAGTTGGCCATTAAGACTCGATTAGTTGGTCCAACACTTTTTTGCACGTTTCTGGGGCGCGGCTTCCTCCGTTTTTTTCCTTTTCCGTCCTCCGAAATGACGTCACAGGAAAGAAAAACCAATCCCCTTGTCCTTTAATTCGCTCGCTTCGCCTCGAAAGGCTTTAGAACGACGACTTTCCGCTCAACTTGTGATGCCCTCCCCCTCCCCCAGTACCCCCCTCCCCCAGTACCCCCCTCCCCCAGTACCCCCCTCCCCCGTAACCCCCTCCCCCCTCCCCCCGTACCCCCGTACCCCCCACCCCACCCTTCGCTTCTCTCTCTCCTCCTCCCGATCCGGCAAAAGTTCCCCGTCCGCAAGACCACCGAGATGGAGCAGTCTTTGCGATCCTTTTGAGAGGGGATTTAATCACTCCGAAACAGCAGCCCCTTCTTCTTTCTCTTCCCGCGGTGGCGCCGTGTAATGTCCGAGGTAGAGAGAAGAGGGTGGGGGTGGAGGAGAACGGGAGGGTGTGGAGGGAGAGGGTGGAGGAGGAAGAGGGATTTCAGACGGCCAGGAATCGATTTTTCGTTTTGACCTCAATGCCTTCAAGAAGAATTTGCGTTACCGATTCTTGGAAACAAAGGAAATTGCAAAGAAGTAATATGCGCGTTACGTACTTCCATTCTGATAGCAAAGATGCTCGATCCTACTAGTAAGTATCCTACGCTCTTAGGAGAAATTTACGATGACAAATCTTTAAAGATCCGAAGGTTCATAAGAAGCCGTCTGTGGATTCATTAGAAAACAATAAATTTTACTTTATTTGATATTAACTATTTGACTGACCGGTTCATTAAAACTGTTTTACTAGATGGCGACCATTTGGCTAATAAAATACAATATGATTTTTTTTATCATTCTGGGTTTGAGTGAATCGCTTTACAGAAGTAAAATTACCAATAAAGGAAATCATTTCTGCACCGACAAGTCTTAAAACTCCTCAATAAACATAAAGCGAGCTATTTGGAACAAATTTGTTCTTAAAATAACAACCCTCAATATATTCTCGAGATTCTATACAATAACGAGTGTAAATTAGGAGTCGACGTACGCTGTTAGAGAAAGAGAATCGCGCCCAACCAGCAGATTAGAGAACGGGACCCGGAAGTCACATAGGACACAGTCGACACACGAGCGTCGCCCTAGTCGTTCATCGTTTTTTATAGTCTGTTCACTACCTAAAGTCTCTTGGCATTCTTAGAGCAAGCAGCCAATCACGAACGTTTCCCCTTCCATCGCCCCTCACAACTTTCATGCGGGAGAACAGATACCGGTGCGCGTTGCCAGCTCTTGCGGATTTTCGCCTTCAGCTGATATACTACGCAATTTCTAAATAAAATACTTCCCATCCTTCTTTTTGATCCGGGCTTTGGACGGCGGTAGAAATGGCAACGCAGGCCGATGTGAACTCTTCGAGAGCAGGAGTGAGACTGGGTTCCTCCCCACTACCTTCCCAAACAAACCGTCTCCTATTGGCTGCTGCTAACTGGCGTACGCGTCTTCAAGGCCAAGAGACTTTAGGTAGTGAACCGACTATAGTTACCGTGGACTGCTCCTTATCTCGTGAACGCTACAGATTACGTTAAGCGCATGATAAGTTACATAAGGCGAACATTATCTCACAGCGGTGGAAGGGACTCGCACAGCAGTTTTAATGGATGCGAGGACAATGGAATGAAAGAGAGAGAGAGAGTTGAGATTAAACTCCTCCCATTGAAATACACGACACCTGATTGCCGAGAGACCTCCGACGGCGACATGCTAATGGCCTTCAGCGCAATAAATTCGGAAGGAAATTACGCGTATTAAATGGACGAAGGTTTCATCGAGAGAAATCGATTCGGTTATTTTTTTTACTATCCGTTCAATTTATGAAATCTTGACAATATAAAAGTACGAAGCGCAAGGATCGTATTTATATGGAGACATACATAAATTTGGACCGCATTTTTAACAGTTAACATTTAACCGGCAGATGAAAATATGAAGGTAAGTCAGTGGTCTGGAATATTACTTTTACTTTGACGGATGAGAGAAAATACGAGTGAAGCTCTTATATTAAACAGGATATTAAATCTTTACAAATTACTTGACGATACGACAAACATTATCGTGCTTCGAGTTAAGTGATAAAAAAATCTAACAAACCATAAACATTAATAAATGTAAGATATGAATGAAATCATTTTTCGTTGTTTTGATGCCTATTGACGCAACGCATACAAAGTCATCAAATAAAAGCAGTTCACTCATCCATCTTGCTGAACCATGAGGCGAAGGGATTCAATAATGTCCTTACGTGGCGCTATACTATATCGCGGGGTTCGAATCGATATTTAGGTAGATTGCGAATTTAGACAGGCAAATGTTAATGAAGACGTGTGGACGTAAAAATAAACGGGTCGTGGAAATTATATGCCATCGCCGTCGAATTGAGTTATCTCTTATTACAAAGCTAGCGGAGAGAAGGCGAGAGGCATAGCGTCTATGCCGTGCACATTTCCAGAGCTGCTGCCAATGCATTGATCGCTCCCATTCGCTCACCCCTGTCGCAAATCAGATTAGCCGCTAATGGGTTTGCTACCGGTATTTACTTTCTGTTTATTCTGTGGTTGTTGTAATTGTAAACAAAAAGTAATAAAGAAACAATAAATTGAGCGGAAAAATCTGTCATCCGCGATATAATGTTGCGTCATTGCGTGATTTTAAACTCTTTATATATACATATGCATTTTTACTATAAAGGGAAGTAAAGTTACTTTTTGCTACATTTTACAGAAAGCCATATGGGAATGACAATAGTATTTAGGAGTGCTAGACGCGAATTTATTTCTAGGGAATTTCTCCCCGTCCTTAATGACATGTATAACAGTTTTAAGTATTTCAGCTCCGAGTTTACTAAATGATTGGATGCCACTGTCCGAAGAAGCTTTTTTTTTTAAACAAAATCCCAAGAGGTCGAATGGAGCTTTTGCCTGATTGGATACTGTGTTAAGCGTGGAACGTTCATCAAGATAAAGACGGGAGATTGCAATCATCGTATATGGGCTTTCGCCACGTCGATATTTAGAACAACGTCCCCTAATGACCACTTCAGACCGTGAAATTAACCTAAGGGACGGGAACATGGATCAATACTTTTCCCTTGTTTTATCACCCAACTATTTTTGGAGGGATTCATTTGATTAATTTGACTTAAAATGACGCGGAATAATAAGAGAGGCGGTTTTATTTATCATCACAAAGAGAATAAACAAGAATAATTTCAAGAAAAAATGCACGTCGGCACGGAAGATCACAAATCGGAAAGAAAAAAGTTTCTGTTCTTTATGAGGCCAAAAGGATGTAATTTAACTACATCTCTCAAACTGCATCAATCAAAGTTAACCATTTAATCAAGAAAATAGAAAAATATCAATTTTTATTGCGTGTGATTTATTTATGCAGCGTGAAATGCAAAAACCGTCATAACTATACGTAATTTAAACACTTATAGCGCAAACATGGTGAAATTTATAGTCTAATACGCAACATAAGAGAATGCGCCAAGTCAATTTCGACTATAATTCGCAGTTTTCTAAGTGCTTCAACAATTGCGTGCATTAATGAGACGAAAGTATGCCATTTTTATAAAAAAATATATACATTTCGATTGCGATTGACAAAATAGAGCAATAATACCGTGCTCTCAGTGGGAAAAATGCTCGATAATGCATTTCGTCAAATATATATATATATATATATATATATATAAGTACATATGTATGTACTTTCCTCCTTTCCTACCGTATAAGCTATAGGCGTCGCAACGCGCAGTTCTCGAAGGTAATTACACCGCCGGACGAATATACTGCCGTATCTCACTCCGAGGCGTAATCTCGTCAGACCCTTCCCTTGGAACGCTCGCTTTATCCCGAACAAAAGAGCCGCCTTCGTCCTCTGCAGATGGCCATCGGATAACGAGGGTCGTGCAGATCTCGCGCAACAGCTCAACAGGCTGAAGGTGCGCCCGAGGTTCAGTGCATCGTCCGCAAACGGAGGAGGAAGAGAGCGCAATGGTGTCCCGGTGTCAATTACATCCCGCACTTAATTGAATCGGTGTTTGGGATGCGTTTTGGCGGCGGCGGCGGAAAGGGTGGAGGAGGAGGGCACGCAGATGCGGCCGCGGCCACGGTAAAGAGATAGGGGGCACTAAAAGGGACCGGAGGTTAATTTAGAGACCGATGGTAGCGCCACGATCTCGTTGGAGTAAAACCCCCTTTCCAATTGCAGCAATTTCCATGGGCGGTAATCGCTTTCCCGAGCCCCAGTATAAGGGGCGTTGGCGTCCGATTTCGTCGGAGGTGTGATCTCTATCGACGAATTCCCTCGGAATCGACCATAATACATGGAGCGCGTGTAGAACGAAGCTGTGGGAGGCGATTGCTCATTCCGATCTACGTGACTCTTAGGCTGCTGTGATCCGCGTTGCACTGGAGCGTCGCTACACGACGTAATCACCGTAGAGATATAAATGAACGTTTTGGTGCATTTATAAGAACGAGACAAGAGAGGAAAGTGAGAACGATTGAAGTTTTAGCGTGGAACAAAAAAATTCTAAAACGCATGATATTGTTCACCCATTTTGGTGTAAATTAAGGGACCATTGCCATTTTAAATGACAATCCTTTTGGCAAGGCAAAGTGTGAACGGAAGTCAGCGGAAGCGTTAGTTTTCAGTTCTTTCGTTTGTTAAATGTTATCGATCATTTTAGTGAGACTAAAATATTAGAGGCTTAAAGTATAGTATGGCAAAAGTAGAACGGAAATATATTATTGTGAGCATAAATTCTGTGCAAACAAGCATTCAATTAACGCTAATGTCTTAACATTTTCCACCAAATTTTCACGGCAGTATTCAGAAACCCCAATTGTGGAAAAGCAATACTTATACCTACATTTCTCAAGATCTATAATCAGTTAAATTCTCAAAGATGTAAACATGCAGCATGACCTGTGACGTTTATATCAATATACGCTCACTAACGGTAATTATCAGTCAGAAAAGGTGGACTATATTTATGTATACATAAAACAGATATGTGATTGAAATTCTCACTTCAAGAAATTAACATACGCTTGAAAAATGTTTTTAAATACCCGAGTGTATATACTGAGCACAGTAAGATCCCAGATTAAGGATTCTTAAAGCAGTGCACACTGAGACAGCAGATAGCTGCGTGTGTCTTAATGGGTTCATCAGTTAGCTGTGGCATGAAAGCAGTATTTCATTTGTAGAGGAAGTGGATTGATACGTCTGGAAATATTAAGAAAAATAAATTTCCTTAAAAAAATCATTTGAACACTTTTACTATGTGTCCTGTTAAAATAAGTCACTCTCATCCGTCTAGTGACGGGTGGAATCTCCTGAATGTATACATTCATAGGAGTTAATGGCAAAGTAATTAATGCAGCCGGCTTATCCATACAGGGAAGGTAGGAAGAGACCGGCATTATCTTGCTCTTTTACATATCACCAAGAGTCATACTCCTTTCTGAAGGACCACTGTTTTTATGCACTCTCCTCAGTCGAGGCAAGCCCCAGGTTGATAAAACCGACCTCCGCCGGGATTCGAACCCAGTCTCGATGCGTGAGCCATTCCGCCACCACGGGTATTCAGTACATGTGAATGATCTCGCAAGGTGTCGTGTAAAAATCCCAAACTAATATTTTGTTAATTTACAAAAATAAAATTCATTCTAATTTAAATGTACCTTACCAGACATCGGTCCAGCAAAGTTGAAAAAGATGAGACTGCAGATACCCATTTGCTGCTTCACTGTTTTCATATTTAACAATATCTTCAAAGAACATTAGGAAAATGCATGGCGTAATATTTATCGTTTCCTGTCCATTGACTTCCTCACAGGGCTAAGGAATAACAGAAATAAATATTTCCGAGAAATCCACTTTTCATTGATCTTTAAGCTATGCTTCTCTTATTGAATAAGAGAAAATGATAAATCAGAAATTCCAATGTTCCGATGCGAAGAGGGCAAAATCCGAATGCTGGACTCTCCTTTAAGCACCCGATTTTCATTCACCATCCGGGTCACAGGGGGTTTCCATTGCAGAAAACAATAAAAAAAGCCGAAGGCGGTGCGGCGTGAGCACGTGACCTTTACGGCGCCAAGCCGTCTCGACGTGAATTTGAAGTCGTGACTTCGACTCACATTAGTGCTAAAAAAAAGTGCTGGTGACTGCGTGAAAGGGGTTTGCTTTTGGTGCTCGGTGAAAGACGTGGGTACAACATCACTGCTTTTTGAATTGGTCATATCGGTGAGAGAAGGCGGAGAGGAGGGGGAGGAGAGGTGGAGTTGAGAGAAGAGAAGGGGGAGAGAGGAATGGAGGGAGGGGGAGGATGTGACCCGCAGCCGACGGCGAATATCGCTCGCGGCATTTGGTTAGCGTCTGGTGAAATTGTGAGGGAAGGTTTGAAAGGATTATATGGGATGGAAATGGTCAAGAGACGGCAGCGACAGCTGTCGGAAGATCCGACTGCATCGATATGTACCAAAGTGTATACTCAAATATATTTATATAGTAAGAGAGAGAGAGCGCGAGAGAGAGAAAGATAGATAGAGATAGAGAGAATGATAGAAAGAAAGAAAGATAGATAGATAGATATAGAGAGAGAGAGAGTTGGGATGAAGTCGAGGCCTACCGTGTCGCCTACCTTCTTCTCCCACTGCAATACGTAAGGGACCGGATGGTCCCCTGGGAACTCAACATGGCAGTTAAACACCACTGATTCGCCCAGAATGGCGGTGATATGGACCGCATCCTGGAAGCACAACCCTGGAGGAATAAGAAACGGTTATAGATTATTACATATATTGATTAGGAGTTGTTATCAGAGATACATTTACAACAAAAGAGAGAGAAATTTAGGCTAAAAAGTTTCGGATGTATGGGGATGAAACATTCCATCAATAACAGGATCAAGAGCTCGACATAGGGGTCCCAGTTTCGCTACGCGTGTAAAAACATGGCATTTGGTTAAAAACCTTTATGTAGATACATTTTGGCGTCGTCAGAAGAACGTTTAACATTTATAATTTATGATATTCACAATTGTGACACTCATCAAAATAGGACGGTGACGACTGTTTATGACCCAGTCAAAATAAATAAATATGTCTGGTCCGCTGGACTTTGCAGTTATTCATTTTAAAATAACGATGAGAGCACTTAGGGGCACAAGGAAAGCGGAGCAAAGTTCGCAAGCATTTATACCACCAGGAAATTTCATTAAAATGCTCTAAAGTCCATTTGGGAGGATTGTATGTCTTATCTTTATTCTACGAACATCCGATATATAAGATACATAAACTTTGGATATGGCAATTTCGTACGGTATGATAAGAAGTATCGAGAGTCTAATAAAGCGATTAGAATAACTCAGAAGCAATAACAATTCATCAACGACGAAAGAAAATGCTATATTTTCGCTGATAATCTCATTTAAGTGTAACTAAATAAAGGTGGGATATTAAGAATCATCGACTAGTATTTATAGAAATTATCTTAATTACAGTGGATGCTGGTTTAGAGCAGGGTAACATAATTAAAATTGCAGCTTAATTATATGGATTCTATCTTACTTTGAAAGTCTATGTATCAAGAAACTCTATTGTTAACAGCTAAAATTTTCATCGATTCCCCGCTCTATTTGTTTGAAAATAATAAAAAATAATTATATTCGAACTTATATAACTCTAGCCTCGAGGGAAGACAAAAACAGCGATTTGTGAAGCTTGTTTCACTTCAACGTACTAGAAAAAATATATTTCTCAAGTCCTCAAAATTCCAGCAGTGCATTACTGAATTACCAGGTTTCGATTTTGTTTCATCGGCATATCAAATCAATAAATTACGGAAAGACAAAAAACCTACAACAGAATCGCAGCGCGCCTGAAAAAAAAACGTCGCCATTTCGCCATTCCGAGGCGCCTTAAAACGCCTTTTCCTTCGCTTTTACCAACAGACGCGAACTTAACCAACTTCGGGAAGACGACAGGCAATCTCGACTCCTCAATCACGCAAATCGAGGCAAGAGAGAAAGAAAGAGAGAGAGAGAGAGAGAGAGAGAGAAGGGTAAAAAAAAAAGAATCCGACATTCTGCCAACCCCCATCTCCCTCCTCCTCCTCCTCTCACCACTCTTTCCCTCATTCCAGTCACTTCTCCTTCTACCCTAACTCCCTAACATCGCCATAATTTCTTCGCCTCCACCTCCCCCCCACCCTCCCCTCACCCCCACCCTTTCTCTCTCTCGTCCCGCATCACATCTCTTTTCCCATTCCGCCCGAGCTTCACTCCCATCATCGTATCCCACTTCCCCTCGTTCCATGTCCCTTCTTTTCTCATCTATCCCTTTTCATTCTCTTTCCATTTGCCCTTCTTTAACATCTTTCCTACTCCCTCCTATTGTTCCTTCACTCTTCCACCTCTCTCTCTCTCTCTTTGAGAGAGAAGTAGATCGGAGACGCGAAAACTCAACTTCCACCGAAAAAAGGGGAAAAAAATGAAAATGATAAAATAGAGAGATCACGTGTTCGATTCACTCGCGAACGGAATCCTCGCTTTACATAAAAGACCCCATTGGCTCTTCTTTTTCTTTTTCCTCCAGAAGCCTCCGTCATCCCTCGCGCCCTCCTTCCATCAGCGGCGACGAAGGCAGAGATAAAAAAGAAGCTCCTTTTGCCGTTCTCCGCCAGAGGGAGGAAGAGTACGGTCGCTGAAGAAAAAAAAATGAGCGGTCCCTTGGAAAAATACGTGATCGAACCACGAATGACGAACGTTGAGAGAGAATAAAAGACTAACGAAAGAGGGCGTGCGGCTTTATTAGGGCATTTAAATGCGATATGGTCTGTCGATTTGCGTAAAATGTGTGAAAAAGTTATAAGAAAACACCGGAACAAATTTCGTATTGCGTGGTAAAAAATGTAAAATGCTAAATGTCCTGCATAATATAGCACGTGGATGATAAGTAGAGATTTAAAAGTTTTTGTTTCATATAGATGCATAAACCAATATATAATTATAGTATTCATATGGTTATTGAGATAAGATATATGTGGATAACTATAGAACATCAGTGACTTTGGCGGTTCATTAGCACGCCTAAGAGACACTCGAACGACAAAGAGGAATATTTCCGTGAAACTGAATCATTTGTCAGTGCCTAAGAAAGTTTTCGAAATGCCAATCGTGACCAATTCCGCTAAATGCCCACTGATATTTCAATAATGAATACAGTGCGTTGGCGAACGTTTATAACAATTGCTGCGACAGCCAAAGATAATTAAGGAATAAAAAGATGCATCAATCACTCGAGTTTTGTTCTGAAGCGACACGAAAATTATGCGCATTAATAGGTTTGATTTGAAACAAGTGATATATATATATATATATATATATATACAAAGTTATTTAGCTTTTTGTACATTTAAGATAAAATATTTGGCATTAAAAAGTAGTCTATGGCCTTCCTATTTGTGAAGAAAGTATCTGTTGAAAGTTTGATTACTCTAGCTTTAATGGTGTGAAAATGTATAGATACACAAATAAACAAACAACTTTCATAAATATATAGGATATATATATATATATATATATATATTTGTGCATCTATACATTTTCACACCATTAAAGCTAGGATAATCAAACTTTCAACAGATACTTTCTTCACAAATAGGAAGGCCGTAGGCTACTTTTTAATGCCAAATATTTAATCTTAAATATACAAAAAGCAAAATAACTTTGTATGCTAATGCATTGCCATCTAGAGATGGGTCAGAAAGAACGGAACAGTTCTTTTCGAACTGTTCTGATGCCTAAACTGTTCAATAAAATAACTGTTCTCATAAATTTCCTCTTCCCAAACAGGTAAACAGGTAACAATACATCTTATACACAGTAAGATAGGTGGAAAACGACTACTTCCTTATCCGGCGGGTACTGATTAAACTACGCGCATTTTCCCAAGTCCTACTATTGATTTGAATCAAATTTGGTACGATTGTGGAGGACTCCCAGAAATAATTCATACGTGGTTTTTGTTTCTCTCTGCCCGTTTTATTCAAAACGGCGGCCGAGTGAATTCTTAAATACCATGTATTATTTAGAATTCCAATCGGATTTGAACCAAATTTCCCCGGGCAACGCCGGGTATTTCTGCTAGTGTTTATACACACACACACACACACACACACACACACACTTACTTCGGTTTTATATTTCTGTCATTAAAAAATTGGTACCTTTCACTTTTTGCTTTGACAAGATCTTACAAAGGATTCGCTTGCAAGTGCTGTTTGCATTTAGATAGTTCGGAGAATCGGAATAAATTAACCCGAAAGGCTTACCCCACCCCATCCCTCTCTCTCTCTCTTGTCTTCACGTCTTCATTCTCTATCCGTCCTCAAATCTACACTTTCCTCACTCATCCATCCATAAATGGACCCTTTTAAACCACCGCTTCCCTTCTCCTTCTCTCAATCTACTCCATAGCAACCAATCAAACTCGAGACCTTTCGACTCCCAGTGGCCGCACGCCGTCATTAGTCGCGTGACGCGCTCCCTCGCATGGATGGAAGAGTCAGAAAGACGTCGAGGGACCGAGTCGTATTAAAGGAAGTAAATACTCATGGGTAGGAGAAGGGAGTGGGCGAACGGAGGAAAATGACTGCGTCCTCTGCCATTTCCGTGGTTTTCGTCGGTTCTTACGCGAAGAGCTCGCCTCTTACGTCATACCTTATCCGCGCTACACCGACTCAATTCTTGCGGAACTCTCTTAGCGAAGCGAGCGAGGGCCACACCCACCTTCTTTTCTTCTTCTCTCTTCTCCGTCTTTCCATTCTTTCTCCTATTCATCTCCCTCTCCGCAATCTTCTTCCGACCACCGCCGAGCGTAGGAAGAGAGAAGTGGTGCGGACGGGAAAAATGGGTCGGATGGAGGGAAGGAACATCCATCACTGAGGTGTCATGACACCGTGGAGTCTGGGAAAGATGCTCGGAGGTTAGGGGGAGGTGACCGTCGGATGGGATCTCTTAGGGAGGCGAAATGAGCTCTCTCTCTCTCTCCTTCACTCCCACGGCTCTCTCTCTCTCTCTCCCTTCTCCTCCTCCTCTTCCAGAAAACCTCTTCCCTATCCCCTGTCCCGGTATTCGATCCCAGCAAAAGGATTTTCTTTCGATTCGCTTCCCTCCGCGAGGTTGCGAAGTCGTTTTTAGCGTCTTAAGAAGAAGGCGCTCGTTCGCGTTTCTGCTCTCCTCGACGCTGACAAAAAAAAAGAGATCCTTTTCCATTACTCAACCACCGAAAAAATTGGAGAAAAAGATTCGCTTCCATTTCTAAATTCCGGGAAGAAGAGAGATTTGGATTTAAGCCTTGGGCTAAGTGGATCGAGAGATTAAATTATAATTACGGGAAGAGCGTATCTTTCGGATAATTGTTTCCGGCTGAATAAGGAGCTTACGTATTCATCTTGCTTCGATGGTTCCTAGACACCTTTGGTGGAGCTATTCAATTGTAATTTCCAGTCGTTAAATCTTCCTCGCTCCAATTCTGCTTGCTTTTATTTTGCCAACATAAATATCAAAGGCAATTCGCTTGATAAAGATGTGGCTGAAAGAAAATTTAAAGGCGAGGGAAAAGGTTCCAGCAATTAAAGGGAAAAGACGGTTACGAGGTAATTAAGAATGTAGCGGAGGAAAGGACGATCCTATGATCGTGGAAATGTTTGAGGACGCATTTTTAACGATGATGACGCGAATTGTAGCTTCACAAATATAGAAGGATTATTTTTACTACACTTCGACATGCACCTGTAAATACTAGAATATGCAACTGCACGTGATTAAAAAGTTCGTTGCTTCTGAAAACTGAAAAAAATCTTTTGCGTCACTCAACTAGTATATGAAATAAGTGCCGACTGTTATGTCTAGTAAACTTCATACGGAACGAATTTGAATGGAATGGTTTCCATTACTCATTAGCAACATTATTTTCCGGTTATACTAGCATATATGTGTGGGAAAAATTCTTACACGAAAACTTCCTATTTTAACTCTCTATTGGTTGAAGTGACCTTGAAAAATAAACTACCACGACATTTTAGAAGAATTATTTAATAGGAGGAGACAATTTTTTCAATTCAAACGTCAGAAAGCACGTCGAAAATCCTTACAAAGACACCGAAAAGATAATCGACAGACAGATACTGCGAATGAGGGAAGAAATTAAAGTTGAGCACACGGAGAAAAGTGGGAAGGGAATATGAGGAGGAGGATGAGAAGAGGGGAGAGGGAGGGAGGGGGAGGGGAAGCAGAAAGGGGGAGGAGAGGAGGGAGAAGAAAGAAGAAAGTGGGAGAGAGAGAAGGGGTGATGGGAGTCGATCGGAGAGGATGTGGAGGTAGGGAAAGGGAAGGGAGGCAGTTTTCTCGCCGTTTGAAGGCATCACCATCGCACCGTCTGGTAGTGACACCAAAATGTGAGGAGGATGAGGGTAGGAACACCACCAATCGTAATAAAGCGAGGCTCAAATCCTTAATACCCGCTTCTTCCCCCTCTTACACTCTTTCCTCTCCCTAAGGTGCTTACGTCATAATAACGCATTGACAGCTCCGGAAAACGCTACCTCATCGCCGCATACTTAAGCAAAACCCATTTCAAAGGCGATTTTATAAAAATCAACCAAAGATCAAGGCTCAAGCAACTTCGATTTTCCTTTCGTCCTCTTGATAAACGGTGTCATACAGATTTAAATAAATATTAAATAATTGAAATAATGTATTTATTAAATTTAAATAATAATAATAATGTTAAATAATTATTAACCAAGAACTTAAACATCAAGTTTTTTCTAGAAAGTACCTAGAAAGAAAATAGTTGAAGTAAAACAGCAAAAAATCAAGAGGGACAATCAAACAGATAATTCTATTTTTAGAAAAATGTCCAAACGAATTTTAACTATGCAAATTTAATGGTGCGACCTTAAACTCAATGAACTTTTTAAATGATAGTGCGATACTTTTAGAGATGTTCAGATTTGTGTACTATATTGTAATTTTACGGATAATTTACTAGCAATAACTCGGATATCACTATAAAGTAGAATGACATTTCTTTAAAACCGAATCCACAGTAGTAAACTTTTATAATGTATAAAAGTTCTAAAACTGACAAATCCATAATAAACGCTATCAATATTTATTTATCATCGGATTCTACAACAGAATAAAGTTTACTTCCCGCAAACATGCAATTCTAAAAAAAATCAATCTTCGGATGTTTACGCTGGGAAAACTATGCCTCTAAAAACAAAAGGGTTTTCGTGTCCTTTGAGGTGCAATCAAAACTTCGAAAACCGAATAGCGAAAGTGTCAATACAAAGTCAGTCCGTTTGAAAGGCTCGTCCCCTCTCATGCCCCGCCCCCGTCCCTCGCCCCCCCCCCCCGCCCCCTCCTACGGCACACCAAAGCGAACGACCACCCTCTTTATTCCACCCCCCCTCTCTCTCTCTCTCCCTCCCACCTTCCCCCATCCTCTCTTTCACCCTCCCTCTATACCTCCACCTTCCTCTTACCTTCCCCCTCTTCCTCCTGACTTTTGAAAGTCCAAAAAAGCAAGAAGGATCGTATTCCTAAAAGAATAACAAGGGAGAGAGCGAGAGATACAGAGATCAAACGAGAGAGAGAGATGGGCGAAGAGAGGATGTGGAACTTCGCTCATCACAACTCCCCCAATCCCTCGTTTTCAGCGCTTCCGACCCCTTTCCTTCAAAAACAAAAACGCGCGGCAAAGCGCTCTCTCCCTTCCTTAACGCCCAGCGCATCAACCGCCGCATTCCGGAGATATGGGGTCAAAGCGATAAAAGGGGAAATCCTAACGCTGACGTGTTTGTTATTTTTTTCGAAACTCTGCGAGGTGACGCACCCACGACACGCGTGCTATATGCGCTGGAGATCTTGTTTATCTCTTCTCTCGCCAACCTTCCATCCTATGATTACACTTGCTACGAAGGAACCAACGGAAGATTTTGTGTTTATATATTCAGACACACACACACATATATATATATACACACACACTTATATATATATATATATTCGTCTAAATTAGGACATTAACACTCGCTAGGAGCATAAGTAAGCTTTCTTTTGACTCAAGTAGCAAAGTGTGGCGCCACACACTAGCGAGAGAAACAGAGAAGGGTCACGTTTCGATCACTCTTTCTTCTCTCCCCCTTTTCACCTGGAGACGGGAAAAAAAGAACACGCGACACGGAAAGCTCTCGAACAAAAAGGTTTCACTCCACGTAACGCGGTCACGCGACCTTTTTTAATTTCCCTTTGGTTGCACAGTACAGCACGCTGTGAAAACTCGTCCTTTAACTCTTTCACGACGAGGATGTTCACTCAGAAAAGTCAAAAATCGCGAGAAATTCGAATAGAAACAGCTCGCTAACCACAAATAATATAACGCGGTTTAATGCGCGTTCCATCCCGTGATGATAGCGTGACTCTTTTACGGCGTTGAACAAGTGACGTCCTGTCTTCCGAAGCGTCCGAAATGGTTTTGTTTAGGTGATAAAAAAGAGGAGATGGTGGCCGGAGGAAAAAATTTCATGAAATCTCACAAATCAATGTTGAGAAAAAAATAAGGTAAAGAAATGCTTTAACTTTTAGGAGAAACCTAGCTGCATATAGGTACAGATCCAAAACAGAGGGTCAAAGCAGATGCTGTAGTCTGTTTCTCACATTCATTCAGTTCACGTTTCCACCGACTGGTCAACGTAAAATGTTGAATCTATAAGTAAATGTGCTTGCTAGCATCTGGGTTTCGGAAAACGAAAATTTAACCATTTTTTTGTTTGTGAAATTCAACTCTTCGTGGTGTTATCGGAGGACGCCGCTTTAAACAAGGCAACTGCTTTCTCTCGCAATATTTTCTAACACATATCGATTTGAATAAAAACACAGTGTCAAGTGACACAATTTCAAGACTGAAAGTTAAATCACAAAGTTTTAAAAATTATTTTAATGGCGATATTAAATTATGGAACGGCACATTAGTTAAAGTAAAAAGTAATGTAAAATAAAAAATTCTAAGCTTGCAAATATCACAAGTCATTTCAAGGAAAGAAAAAATAGTGCATGGTTTAAAATGATTAAAGCGTTTTGAGTTTGCGAATTTACTTTTCAAGCATTGCGCAGCTATTTCAGTAAATACTACATCGCTAAACAAACATTTAAAGGAATCTAAAAGTTAAACGTCAAAATAACTCGATAGAATTTTTTGGATGGAAAATGATATTGAAATATTTTATACTGGCATGAATGTAGAATTGTTTAATTTGGATGAGTTATAATTAACTTTGTCTATATACAGCGCATTTTCGTTGTTTATTAAAATAACGCAAGGTAAAGCAAACAGCAATAACACAATAGAGCCATATTCTTTTAGCCAAATTTATGATAAACACCTTAAAGCACAAATGAAGTACAGGTTAATATTTTCGAAACCAATACCATTCATTTCAATTCAGGCAAGTCTGATGATAAATATCTGTCCTCTACCAAATTACTAATACATAATTATAAGCATTTATTTTAAGATATACGGAAACCAACGATAGCAATTTTAATTCCGCTCGCGTCGGAGTCGCAAAACGAAAACCTAATGTTTAGGAGCAAACCACCGCGCTACACAATTGAAACTTTTCGTCGATCTGGAGTCCTATAAACTCTTCTCCGCAGCGAAAAAAAAACATTTGTACGCCCCCGGGTCGCATTGCAAAACAAAAAATAAATGACGCACGGAAGGCCGAAAAAAGTCCTCGTGAAACAAGGGAGAGAGAGAGAGGTGGAGAGAGTGGGAGAGGGAGAAAAAGAGAGAATAGGAACCGCGTTGGAATAAAGAGCAAGATCGCGAGCATTGTTGCATATCCCCAACATCATTCATACGCCCTGACGTAAAAAAAAACCACGTAAACTACTCCCCCTTCTTTCTTTCCCTTGCCCTTCATTCCTTCCTTTCCCTTCCATTACTTCCCCCTCCTTACTTCCTTTACCTACCTCTACTTCCCCCTCCTCTTATATATATATATATATATATATCCCATTCCCCGTACACCATAAACCCCGCAAATCATAAAAACCTCCATTTTCCCTCACACTGCTACACAGACACGCATGTAATAAACACCGGTCGCCAATCCTGGAAACTTCTTTCATTCTTTCTCCCCCTCCCCTCTCAGCCTCCCTTACGCCTAAAACCTCCCCCCCCCGCCCCCCCCAACTACTCTCGAACATCATCCTTTCACTCCATATCTCCCTCCAGGCGGCGCTCTTTTTTTTATCAAAACCTAACATTCCCACCTCCCCTTTCATTACCTCCCGTCATGAAAAAATGAGCGTGGAAAATCTGCCGTATTTCGCACGGAGAACGCTAATTAACGAAGCCTCAGCGTGGTGGCTCCATATAGCCCAATTTTTTCTCTTTCTCTCTCTCTCTCTCTTACGAATAACAGATCCCAAAAAACGGCCTCGTCCCCTTTCTCCTCCTCCCCATCCCCTGCCTTGCCCTCTTCCACCCCATACCCCTCGTTCGCGCAAAGTCACTCATTCGTTCCTTTGCTTACCTTCCAACCCCACCCCCTATAGTTTTTTTTTATTTGTCCCATCCCACCGGGGGGTCAGGACCTGGTATGCATGCCATTTCAAGCAGGTTCTTTGACGGTATTCACGCACCATAGGGACTTGGTTGGGTTTGGATGGTGATTACGTTGTTTTCGGAAAAGCTCTCGAATATTTATATATATATATATATATATATATATATATATATATATATATAGATGGCCGCGGTGTAGTTAATTAAACACCGAGAAATTTTCATTACGGCTCCGTTTCAAACTTTTCAGTGTTTTTCTAAGAATATCTTACATAACCTATATTATGACTATCTGGTTTCCTATCTGGGCAGTGGCGTAGCGGACACCTCCGCAGACCCCGCATGGCGGGGGCGTCCGGGACCGAAAGGGAGCCCAAAGCGAACCACGGCTAAAAGGCTTCAGGGCTAATACAGACACAGAAAAAGAAATATTAGGAGGTAGATTAAAGAACCATGCGTTCGAAGCGATCGAGCATTCTCCGGAATATGGAACATTGAAAAGCGTGCTCAAATATGCTCGATTCTGTTGAACCAGGCACTGCTGACAAGATTATCTGCGAGATAAAGGATGCTATTGTCTTCTAGAAGGTTTCAACTTCATAAACATCACGTAAGGGTACATTATTATCCACTCACAAAGCTAATGAAGCTTACCTGCGTAGTCATAATTTCGAGCTGTTGTGTCATTTACCCTTAGGCCATTTGCACACGTGACGATATTATCGCTGTCGTCGACGACAGCGATATCGCTCGACTTGTGAATACGTGTGTTTAAACGAGTGACTTGCACACGTAGGGCGACACGGCAAAAGTATCGCGGCGACACGCGTCACGATAAACGTGTCGTCTTCTCTGTCGCCCGGTTCTAACAATCGGCGCGACAGGCGATATCGCGTTATCAGAAAAACAGTGTAACCATATGGTGCTATTTTTAATGTATTTAACAGAACTAAACAAATGCTTTCACTTAAAAGATTTGCTTAACATTTTTAGCAAAATCTTGATATAAAGTGAATAGTAAAATAAGGGGTTCACTAAAAGTTTAAAACGTGCACGGACGGCAATGGTACGGTAAGGTGACATGTAAATCGACCTTTAGAGCGTGGCGGGGGGAGAGGGGGGCGGAGGTCCTTGGCGGGGGGAGAGGGGGGGCGGAGGTCCTTGGCGGGGGACCCGGAATGGTTCCACTACGACACTGTATCTGGGTATCGGATGTTATAAAAAAAAAACTGCCCGGTAGTTTTATTTCAAAGCGATAAAAGCAACCATCAGCTCATCGCACCCACACGCAACAATAGGAAACGCATTCGCAAGCGAAATATCATGTAGCTTTAATTTAGGAAAAAATAAAGCTGAGCTGAAACATTCTGATGATGAAATTGTTCTTTTTTATTAAACTAACAATATTTCACTTATTTTGGACAGTTGAAAAGGATGCGTTAATCATTGGATAGAGCAGAAAAGAATGTGTCATACTCTGCCAAAAGGTTAGAATGCAAACGTTAAGCAGATGATGACTTGGTGGGTTTAATTATTTATCCTATGCATAAGGATGCTTTTGTTGGAGTGAGGGAGTAAAATGATGCAATTACTATGAAAAAAATCTAAAATATGTAGCGATGGTGAGAAACAGAAGAAAGAAATGGAGAGAGAGAGGATAAGAGTGAGAGAAACAGAAAGAAGAGAGAAAGATGAGCAGGAAGAGGGAGAAAGAGATGACTCATCGCTAGAGGAAATGTGGTGATGAAGGATGTTGATAAAGGAGAGAGGAAAATGATACAATATTTTAGACTTTTAGAATCCAACAATGCACTGCCACACTATAATTTAAATTCCGAAACAGTATTCATAATTTTATAAATCTTAAATACGACAAATATTATTCTCTTTACATGTTATGGCTATTCAGAATCTACAACCTTGTTAAGTGTACAAATCTCCGTTTGCAAACAAAGTATTAGCAGTTTTAACTAAACGCAGAAATTATATTTTTATAAAATTAGGTAACAATTTCATACGATTTTTTCACAAAAATAATCGCATAAGTAGCTATTTTTGAGAAAATAACCCCTATTTTTATCAAAAATGTTTTAATTTAATTTAATTTAATTAATTTTCAAATCCATGCAGGTACGAAATAAATCATCGAAAAGGATTTAGAAGATGTATTCCACTGTTGGGTTTTTATGCTTCCTTACAGCATACAATTGGAAATCGTGATACCCTAAAAAGGAAACCCGGCGTTCGTTTTTTTTTTGTCGAGAGGACGAAGCGAGTGAACTGTGGCGAACACATAAATAAAACCTGCCATTCGGATCCAGCGCCACCAATCCCATGACGGTGGATGCAGGAACGTTGAATTCAACTCTTCAATTGAATCTGGAGCGAAGAAATTAAATGAGGCGATCGCAAATGCAGTTGCGGGCATCGACCGTCGAGAAGAGCTCCATAAGGGGTGAATAAATGGAACGCGTGGATTGGTGCAAGAGAAATGGGAGTAAACTGGGAAGTGAAAGGAGGATTGGAATGGGGGAAGTCGTCAAACCGAGGAGATCTCTTTTAAGGGCATCTGCCGTTGTGCGAGATATATGGGCATTAAATGCAACGCAAGCGACGTCCGTCTTGGCATAAATAGAGGCAAGAGAAAATGGGGAGAAAAGGGAAGGGCTCCCTAGCAAAAAGGGAACTTAAAAAGAGGATGGGAGAGAGAGAGAGAGAAGGGAACAGTGAAACGAAACGAAAGAGTAAGAATACGTCCGTTTGGTAATATTTAGTAGTTCGAATATTTATCTTTTATGCATTGTGGCATCTCGTTCAATGTCGATCATAACCAAAGTAAATTCATGGCTCGAATTCTTATGAAATACGCGCAATAACAACCATTGAAAGCGACGGTTTTTACAGATGTACAGATAAGATATATATAATACAGACATAGCTTCTTCGTTGATCTTCCGTTCATCTATTCCTTACACACCTTACCAATTATTAATTCTTACTTAAGGAAAGTTTATACAACTGTAATAATGATTACTTCAAATTAAAAATGCGTACTTTTAAGATATATTTAGCTTAAAAGTTTTGAATATATACGTCAGCATCGAATTAAAATAACCAGCGTTAATTTATGGCTCGAATTATTAAGAAATACGTGCAATAACAACCATCGAAAGCGATCGTTTTTACAGATGTATAGATAAGATAAATACAATACAGACATAGCTTCTTAGTTAATTTTAAAAATTGTTAACATGTGTGTATAGATAAGATAAATACAATACAGACATAGCTTCTTAGTTAATTTTAAAAATTGTTAACATTAAAAGGTAATTATAGTTGCGATATAGATATAGAAGATGGTAAAAATTCCGGTAGCCTAGTGCTGAACTCGTTCAGAAATGCAATACATTTCAACTGTAGATAAGAAACGAAATGTAATAAAAATCACAAATGTTAAAATTCAATTACAATGCCGTGACGTATATAAATTCGTTATAGAGCCAGGTTAATGTATTTTTTAAAATAATTAGCTGAATCAGGATTCAGAAATCGTCAAAGAAAAACTCACAACAGTTTATAAAAGATACGTATTTAAAATCAGTAAAAACTAATGATATAAATGAAGAGTATGGAATAGCAAAAAGAAGAAAGCAAAGTGATCAATCTATGACGGCAGGAATTTTGAAATTGCGTTTTATCGGCAATCTATGCACCACAGTTGAATACTTTAATTCGACCGATATTGAAATATTATCGACGATCTCTTACATTTTTTCTAAATGGAAAAAAAACGCCCGACCGATAAAAATCCTTTTTTTATTCGAAACACGAATATCAATTTCGAAAGTAAGGAATCCATACATTCTTCAATTCTTTCCAATGGAATTCCGAAAAGAAATTAAATAAGTGGCGGCGGGTCTTAATTGGTTCCTAAAAAATTATTAATTTTCAGCATTTTCATTAAAAAGCTTCCAGAAATCAAATTCTGTAAAGGAATACGATGAAATGAGAAATGTATTAATAAAAATCTCGGGAAGGCTAATGCTGGAAACTTTGATTGTGATTTCCTCTGACACTGGAAGAATTTTTAAAATGCTCCAGGCTGTAGAATAAAAGAAAGACATTCTTCTGGCGAGAAAATGGCTTAGGTCCATCTGCTGATATCTAATTAATTATGACAAATCATTTGGAAATGCATTTTAAATTAAAAGTTTAATATCCAACGTATTAAAAATTGCATCATCGACTTTCTAGCTATCGAAAAAAACAAATATATGGTAAATATATGCTTTCAAATAAACTTTATGCTTATATAAAATTTTAGTTCATTTAGCTTTGTCTTAAAAAAATCATTTAACATCTGCATATAAGGTCAATATCCGCATGATACTCACCAAAACTCTTTCGACCGGATAGGGTATAATATACGTTAATTAAAAAATTGACCTTATAAAATATATTCGCTACTTACAGTAAGTTGACAAATAAATAGATCGTTTATACGTTACTGGCTGAGACTTTTTTATGCTTCGATGCCGAAACGATAACCTTACTTCAAAACGAGAAATAAAAACCAAATATAGTGCGGGTGGCTTGAATAAACTGTGCAATGTTATTTAAAATAAGGTTCATTTCCTCCGATCTAGGAAAGTGGGCATGTTCATTACATAGTCGTGTCTTTCGTGCGAACAATTCTTTTGGCTTCGATGCATGAAGTGCCCAGAAGAGAACATGCGTATTGCGTCTTATTTTAACTTGAAACAATATGTAAAACTACGTTACTACGCTTTTATCCAAATTACACCGATTTTTTTATCATCGCAGTTATTTCACTCATACGCACTTTATAATTAATCACGAAACACCCAAGGGAAGAAATGCAGGAGAAACAATGAATAAAGTTACATAGTAGATGACCGCTATCAAAATAATTCCTGCGAACATTACTTCCTAAATTCTAGTGTTATGGACATTAATTTTTAAACATTTGTCATTCTTAAAGATTCCACTTAGATCCTTTCCTGCTGAAACGACGCACACATTCAAGTGGTATCGGACATAAATGATAATATTTCAGGTCTTAATTATTTGTGGAATAAATTTCCAGGAACGCTTTCTGAACGCTCAGCAGGCAAATAAATTAACGAATAAAATCGAAACTTGTTCACTAAAATTTCTGAAGCGAAGAAGCACCTCCGTGGTTACTTACCTGACGGAGCAAGGAGTGCAATGAGATTGAGGCCGAAGAACGCGGCTAGGGATGAGAGGAGGCTGCGAGTAGTGGCAGTCCCTCTCCCGTTGTGGGGGCTGGGGGCGGCGGCGCTGGTCCGGCGGCTGCGGCGACGGGGGGCAGTGTTCCTTGGCGCGGCTTCTTCTTCTTCTTCGGAGAAGGATTGGCCGTCCGAATGGTGGAGTCGATGAGAGGAGGTGCTCGGGACGAGGTGGGTGCAAATGTGTGAGTTCACGGCCTGGCGGCGACGAATACAATCGACGACCACTTGGCCCACGCTACTGCCCATCCCGGGACCCCTGTTTCCATAGTAACTGTTAGAGGAAGGCCTGTCCTGCCATCACCTGGAGAAGGAAAAAAGAGATAATTTTTTAGTCATTATATGTGATTAGGTTAATCGATTTAGAAGCATCAATAAAGTAAGTTTCAATAAAAAATTGTTTTACATCTTGCTTAAAATAAGTAGCTCGATAAATCCATTAAAATAATTCAACTTCTTCTGGATCATTCCTTTACGTGAATTAAAGCACAAATGCATATCTATGGACAGGTAGTAACTCAGTTATAGCTCTCGGTAGGACAAAAAATGCCACAAACAAAGACAGAAGACGGTTCTCATGTAATCTGCAGGACGATGTTTTCATATAACTCACACGGATGTTGTGAAATACTACGAAAATATTGTTCCATGTATGACAAAATGATCCAAGAGAGGTTAACAACTATTAGTAGTAATTTTATATTTCTTGCTAATTCCACGTGGCAGTTTTATTTGAATGAATTTTCTTCCATCAACTGCTTCAAGTGAAGGAGTGTGGGATAGATAATTTCAATTTAAATGAAAGGTTTCCGTTACTAAGAACCTCGAATTATAAATGAGTACCTACGAAATAAAAGAAAGAATAAACAACATTGCGTCTAAAATAATGTGATGGACATTTAAAGGGAAAGAATTAATTGTAGAACAATAGTTACTGAATTCGAATAGTTACGACCACGAATCACAACTGTTTGCGAATTATAGTTAAAGCTTATAAAGGGACCTCCGTAGTTTGGAAATGAAAATATTTTCTAGCGGTTTTGCGAAGGCGCCCGACGAATATCCAGCGCTGGAAAGCAAAGAGTTTTTATCGGCTTGCATTCGAAATCGATCTCTTTTTGTTTCACTTTGCCTATCTAGCGCTTCTAAAGGTCGCGGGATTTTCCATAGTCTGCATCAGAAGTAAACAAACAATTTCATAGGGCAGTGAAATCCGATAGAAGAGGATTTTAATTGTGAAATACTGCGCCCTTAGCTCTGACTTCCTAAACAAAAGCATTAGAAACAGCGATTTAATAGCGGGATACAAATGCACTCGTTAGCTGGAATCTAGGTTCCGCGGAGTGGAAGTGATTTAATTACCAACATAATCGCACTATTGCTAAAAGGATTAATATTTCAAGTTTTATAACAAAACGGGGAAACAATTTTCGTGGTTAAATTGCACTGCATTTTAAAATGTTGAGCACGTTTCCAATAATATTCTACGTTCAACTTGGAAGGTGAAGAGGAGAGGAGCATCCGGAACCGGATGAGAAAATCGAATTATTATTCTAAGGGAGAGGAAGAGAAAAATCTACAGCCTAAATCACAACTCCTGTTCTCCGTAAGGCTGCCAATTATACCAAAAATGCGGCACTGTTCTCATTTTACCTCGAAACGGGGTCAAATATAAATACTTGCGCTCAGTCTGAGATTTCCCCGCGAGAAAACCAAAGGATGAAATGCAAACCAACATTGGAAGAAACCTCATCAGTATGTACAGATAGAAATGTATAAACCGTAGTTTCGAGAGAATTATAGCCACTCTTCCGTTAAAATCCCTACAGGAAACGCTTTCTTTATTTGAGATTTATTTCGGTAAAATATTCCGTCACCACCACCACCACCACAAAGGAGAAGGTGTATTTTGTAAGCATTTCAGTTGATGAATGTTCGAAAAATGAGGAAAGGAGGAGGAGGAGTGCGAGAGAAGGGAGAAAGAGGGAGGATAGAATGGAGGGAAATGGGAGGATTGGATGTTTATTCTGGGAAGAGGAAGGGAGAGAAGGAAAGGAAGCGAGGTTGCATCGGAAACCCGATTGAGGATATTGAGTTAAGGTTTTTGGGGAGAGTTTTTTTTTTTTTTTAGGATGAGGGTGGATAAAGGAGACGTTGATTGAATAGAAGGAGGTAGAAGGAAGGAGAAAAGTTCTGAAAGAGTGGGAGGTGGAAAGAGGGTGCAGAGGAGTGGGAGAAAAGATGCGACTGAGGCAGGAATAGCAGAGAAAAAATTAAAGAAAGGTTTCCACTTGGGCACGTTGGACAAAAGAAGCCGCATCTTAAGATAATGAAGGCACTGCTAAGTACGTTCAAGTTTATAAATTACTGAAGCTTTCATAACTGACTAATTAGAAATTGAACTACTCCCGTTTTTATTAAATTGTAAAATTTAGAGGAGTTACACTCAAAATGTAAGCACTGAGTAGGAAAAAGAGAGGAGAAACATGTATTTATAATAAAATCAGCAATTTTTCAGTGATGACCAAACGCTACTACCTTGGTATGCTCTGTTGTGTCCATAAGCATATCGGTAACTATGTGTTCCATAATTCAGTAGCAATATATTAACAATATTATAAAAATTAAATAGCATTTTAGATGCTAGAACCATATAAATATAATGGCTTTTTATATTTTGCACGTTTTAAGATGAAGAATCTTAAAATCTGTCGTTGCCATCATAAGGGAGCAAAAGAAAGAGGCTAGAGAGATGGAAGCAGAAAGCAATTAAAGGATTCCAAATATCGGAGCAGAAACCGCATCTAAGGAAGCAATAAATAAACGCGTAATGAGATACCAAAAAGTAGGTGTACGTGCTGCAGTTTATATAAATGACTAAAATTCCTCGCGTCATTATTTACTTGCAACGACTATGATAATTAAAATTTTATAAGTATTTGTAAATTATAAATGTAGCACAATTCTACCATGACATTACTCTTAACATAGCCCCAGTGGCGTAAGGACCATGGATCCGATGGATCGGTCGATCCAGGGCCCTGAGCTCGAGGGGGCCCGAAGGCCTGTGGTCGACATATACAAAATTTTACCCTGTGTGTCATTTTAAACCACAAGAGCTGCTAAACACAGTGAAAAGAATCAGAGATCATGAAACATTTCATTAAAATTTTCCCCTTAAAAATAAAATAAACAAAAAATATATATATATTGGAGGAGGGGGAGGCGTAAGAATTCTCGAACCAGGACCCGACTCCACCTTGCTACACCACTGCATAGCCCTATATTTTTTCGTAGAAACCATGAACGAGGAGAGTTATCTAAGGTTTTTGGAAAATCAACATCAACCAAGGTACGATAATTTAGTTTAATTTTCGTCAGCCATTTCTATTTTCGGGTTATGCCCTAAAAAAAAAAACGAGGAAATGCCCGGGTCAAATGATCTGACCCGGATCGTATATTAAAAAGCGACCTCTGCCTGTTCCCCTTGGAACTAATGCGCTAAAATTCAAATGGGTTCCCAATTGAGTTTCTGAAGCGAACGGAAAGCAGGCGAGAGGGAGGAAAGGAGGGGAAGGTTTTATCTAGCGTGTACCGGGTCAACTCGCATAAATATTCGCCGGAAATGAAAAAAGAAAAAAAACGGGTTCCCTCCTCCGTTTTTCCTTCTCTCTCTCTTGGAGAACTGTGATTCGAATTGCCGTTGACGCACAATCCGATTGAAGGGGAGTGCATTTTGGAATTGAATGGAGGGGAGAGACAAATAAAGAGGAACGACGGGAAGTAAGAGAGAGAGTGAGAGAGAGAGAGAGACGGAGGCTAGATGTCATTTGCACATTGAGTATTCTCCAATGGAGACGAAGCAATCAGCAGGCTTCCGATGAAAACAGAGACAAGTTGGTATAATTTCAGAGAGAGAATTAATAATGCACTGAGATTTATACTCGATTAAACGACGTTAAGAGAACTTCGGGTTACTAGGTGGAGACGGACAATTGACCTTAAAAGGCAACCGTGATAATAAAATACTGGAAACTAAAACAAGCGAAAGAAGTTTTGATTTCCACCGAGATGGTCTTTCACGGGCCGCTATTACCAAACGCCCCTCCGCCATCTACTTTGAAGCCTCTATTAATTAGGGTGAGGCGCTTCAATTAACATTGATTTCGTAAATGGTGGCCTAGTTACGGGAACTCCATTACCTCGAATAAGCTTTTCCCGTTACATTAGGCTTCGGAGCAAAGGACCGAGTCAACTTTCTCGTTAATTTTCCCTCCAGGATCGGGTGGTGCAGTCATTAAAAACCGCGCCGAGAAACCAAACGAGTCGGAAGGAAAAAAATTGATAACTCCCATCAACTAGATGGATTCCAATCGCCGTGTTCTTTTCACGAACCAGATGTTCGGTTATTGCGGCACCCACGAACCTCTCTCCCCCTATCTCTCTCCTGCAGAGCACGCCAACCGTTCCAAAAGCCGTGTTGCGGGTTGCAGTCTTTCATGGCGGCTTTAATTGAGAACGATTGCGGGTCTCGGAGCGATCGCTGGGATGGAGCGATTGGCCTCTGAATGGAGGAATGGAATATATCACAATTCATTGTTTTTCGAGACTTTTTTAAGATCGGCCAATTCCGAACTAATTTCGGGTTGCAATACTTTGCGGTGTCGTACATCCACGCCATCAAGTAATCGATAGGATAGATTCAAGTAATGTTCTTGCAATAAACTACACGAAAACAGCGTTCGCAAAATTTTAGTATTCATTACAATAAATGTTTGGTAGGGGCGGCCTGGAATCTGGGGCCCTTCAAGATAGAAAACTTCTAGGGCGGTAGACCGCTGCTTCCGTCAATGTCTCATGAGAGAATGATCGAGGCAGAAACAAATGACGGTTGATTGGTTTTCTCCCTTCGATTGCGGAATTATGGCTAGTTTTCTTATCCCTTATACCGTTCCTTACACGCCATTCAACAGAAAATAGCGAAGTAAGTGAGATGTGTTGCAATTGCAAGAGTGAAATGTTTTTTACGAGCAGTCTATGGGCGGCTCTCATTAAAAATTTTTATCACTCTAAAGATAAATAGAAAAACGTTCATTGTGTTATTTTTCTTTTAGAAGAAACCTGCTTTTATGACTTCAAAGATTCATATTTAAGTGATTATAGCAGTTGCTTAGGTCAATTTAAATAATTTGAAATTAGCATTTAATATGTTAAATTTTTGGTACGTGACGATATTTAAGAAAAAATTTGTGATTAAAGAAATTAAGATAGACATACACAAATATTTTGAGAACATTATATTAAAAGTGCATTATGAGGAAAAATCATAAAGAATAAGCATATTTATAAAAAGTTCCATGTATTTTTCCAGAGAAAATATAACTAAACTAAATTTCATTAAAATGAAGATTGCAATTTTGCAATTATGGGATCGCGCTATTTGCTCAATGACAAACAGAATCTTGAGTAAAAAAATTGCATAAAAAGGAATCACACCGATATCTCTAGACAAAAGGAGAATCGTGAAAAGTACCTTCCAATGTTATTTTACCTCAGTTTCAATGTACGATCTTTTGCCTAAATCAGAAAGTTGGGAAGTTTGTCTTTCGTATCAGGAGTTACTGATATAACACTCAATAGCGCTGTTTCAAATCAGACCTTGCCAACATGTACAATATTTTCAAGCATATTTTTTATTTTAATTTATAAAATCAAAAAATTAAAAACAATCCAAACAGGATGGGTTTTATTATTTTTCATTAAGTGAACTCTGATTGTTACGATAAAACTTCCAATATAAACTTTTTGGTTTGGCTTTACAAAATGCGTGATCAAAATTTTACAAATGCTTGGATCGGAAGTAGCTATGGAATATTCCTTATCCATTTACGATAATCTTTCCCATAAAATGTCGTTTTATCGAAGATGATTAAACAAAAAATCGATTTTTCAGGTTTATTACGGGGCAACGCACGTTTAATGTGTTAGTGAAACGATTTTATATTTTCGGCCGTGTTTACTTATTTTTTCAGAATAAAATGATTATTTTTCCTGAGATTTAAATTGATGTCATTACTCAGGAGGAACCAAAATATAATTAATAGATAAACACCTTAAAGGAAAACGAGCTGATAGATATTACCGTAACTAAATAGGAGCTTTTTTGCGACTCGTTTTTTAGTATGTACCAACTAAACTAAGGCCACCAGTCGTTTATTGACCCGTTCAGAAAGATAAAACTTATGGAAAATTTTCCTAACTCCCAAAGTACAAGCGTGTGCGAAATATTGTATGAGTATCAACGGAAAAAATAACTGTCCTAACATATTTTACTGTGAAACTGAAATAAAATTTTGCATATCGGTTCATTTATAATAAAGTAATAAATAGTCTACCAAATATTTCATCCAAGGAATTGTTTGGTATACAACGAAAAAGCTAATGGTAAAGAAGCCGCTTAAGTCTATCTAAGGTGAGATGAACAAATTGCGATGCGAAAATAAAAATAGCAAACTTTTTCAAGAGAAAAAAATCTCAACGTTATCACTAATCCTTTGATCTCGCAAAAGGATAAGACAAAAATCTCTCTTCAAAGGTCACCTTTGCTCTCAAGATCGAGAAGGAGAAAGAGGCAGAGATACATACGCGCATAATCCCACCTCTCCCCATCACGACCTACTCACCTCATCTACCTCCTCTCTCTATCTCTCCACTCCCCTCCCCCTCTCTCTCTATCCCTCTCTGACACCGGTCGCCCATATACATTACGTCCCAAAAACCACAAATGGGAGACCGGGAGGGAGCGGCAAGGCTTTGTCGCTTCGCAAGACTTTTTCAACTGAAAGAATGGTGGAGAGGGGGAAGGGATCGGGAATTAAAAAACAAACCAGCAACCTGCCATCTCGCTTCCAAATTCGAGGAAAGGGAAAAAGAGGAGAGGCCGGATTATTTGGGGTGAGGGATAGAGAGAAGATAAGGAGAGAGACAGAGATAGAGAGAGAAGAGAGAGGAACGGAGGGAATGATATGCGATGGGAGGGTGAATGGATGGGAGGACGTAGAGGGAGGAGAGGCTCTTGTGGAGAAAAAGGAAAAAGAGAGAGGAGGAAGAGCGAAAGTACAGAGACGAGTGTCGGAGGGTTGAGGAGAAAAGAGAGAGAGAGAGCGGTACTTCAAGTGCAAAGCGGAATTAAAGACGTTTCGAAGACAGACAAGTGTCGAAGGGAGGACTTCTGAAGGATATACGCAACTAAAAGACGGATATGGATGCTTTCGAGGAAAGAAGAATGCTTAGAGATGCGTCAAGAACAAGGATTTCTGCGTGAAAGATATCGTCGTTGCCAAGGAAAAAAGTCATTAACGGCATTATAGACAAACAGACTTAGTGACATTCTCTTTACAAATGTTTAGCGCTCATTTGCTTTTAGTGATTATGTCATTGATTTTCTATAAGAAATAATTACAATTGGCACTTAATGAGTTATTCCAGGCATGAAATCGAGATTCTGACTTAAATATACAAAAAAATCAGACTGCCTCAAATTGTTGTTAATGACTTTTTCTTTGACAACGACGATTATGTTTACCGACTAACGGAATTGATGTGACTGCAACTTTTATTTTTGTTATAGAAGAAATGTGCCTTTTGCACGCTTAAAATTGACCTATGCGGAACTGAAATTCTCATACACTAGAGGAATTGCGGCAGTTGGGAACATTTTTGTGGGTCACATCTCCCAAAGTAATGTTCGTGACCAAATCGCTCGCGATAAGAAAAATGTCTCCTTACTCAGCCAACTGCTGCAGGGAAAATGTATTTGCCATCCTGTATCCTTCGACAAATAATTAAACTCGGGGAAAGCTGGCTCAGAAATTCGATTACAAAAAACCATCTTGCACTTCGATTTTTCTAGAAAAACGTATTTTAACTGCTCTTGAATTATATTCTTTAGAACTTCCTTTTCCATATAAACTCTTCCATTCTCGGACAGTTTTAGCTATTCTTTGCAAAATTCTGAACATTTAAAAGCCAAATTTTCACGATAAAAGTTAGGTGAAGATATAGAAATTTCCGAAGAAATAAATTTGCTTTATTTTGGTCATAAATAGAGCAAAATATTTCGGTACTATTAACACAAATACGTGCCTCGAATTTCTGAGAGAGATAAAAATATAAAACCTCTATATAATTTACTCAAAATCCGGAAGGCGCTTACTGTTGTAGTTTTCCATGAAAAAACATTTTTTCGTCGTCGATATTCGAAACATCATTTTTTTAAGAACGAGAATATTAACATAAATTGTCAGTTCTGAAAATTCATTTCCTGAACATTCATCAGTAAGCTGGCGTTGATATCCAATAGATCAGGGGTTCTTAACCGGGGGTGCTCGCACCCCCAGGTGGTGCGGGAAGATGGTCCAGGGGGTGCGGGAAGTGGGTCCAGGGTGTGCGTTGGGAACATCTTGCAATTTGACTTATTTATTAATTTTTTCAGATAACATTTTGAACCACCTATACTAACCAGCTGCCGCCCTAGTGTGTGTATTAATGCGTCCACGTTTCTTATTAGATATATAGCGAGATGCTGAAGAACATTCGTTTCCTTGAAATAACAAACCGTAATCACTATTCGAGGTCTGTTTACAAAGCGATTTAAACTGCCGTGCCCAGACAGACATATTGTCACTATATTTTTCCACCTTTAATTACGTTTATAACAAAGTCATTCTCTCGGTCCTACTTTTCGTGAGAAGGCTGAGATAACCTGCTACAGAGAGGTTATTTCGAAGTTTAAGATGAATACAGCATTAAAAATTGTTTAACCTTCATCGGCCCGAAACGTTTCCACAAACACCGTCGACTGAAATGGGGTCATTTATGACCCCAACCATTTTGACGTTATTCTGACATTTTTTTTATTTTTAAAGTTTTACTTGGGTTAACTTCCATTATTATCCGTGTATTCAAATAAGAACAATAAAAAATAAATCAACTTTTAATGAATTTTATATATATTCATAGGGTATATTTAGTCTGAAAATAAAAAAAACATTAATTGTCATGATTATAAAAAAGTATGAGAATTTTTTACACTGACGTATTAGCCTAAATGGGGTCAAATAGATCCCATGAACTTTTATATGGTATAAATCTGAGAAATTGAGTATAGAGTCCATTTCAAGTTGACAGTTATGTTAACATAAAGTTCAAAGGAGAAAACAAGAAGTTTCACGTTTTTCTGAATATTTTGTTAACAAAAAAATAGTATTTATAGGCCTGGGGCCACTTTTGACCCCATTGATGAAGGTTAAAAAGAAACAATCTTGAAAACTATTATGAAATTGTTGGATAGGACTCAATTTTAATAAAATGCCTAATCGTCGCCTCACCTGTATTACAATATTATTGTCTTTAATTGAGGAAGGTTGAGTTTAAAATGTAGTTTGTAATAGTTAAATTTGATTTTAAATAATATACGTTTAATAATTCGTTAAAATAAAAAAAAACTAAAATTAATAACCATTGAAAAAATAATGGTGGGGTGCGGGATTACCATGGATCGCTGTGGGGGTTCGGGGCTCGCAAAAGGTTAAGAACCCCTGCAATAGATCGTGTAATGCGATAAAAAACAAATGCGAAACTTCGAACATCCTTTTCGACGCGCTTGAGATCATTATTCGCCGTTTCAAGCAGGAACTTGAAGCAAAGCTTCAAGTAGCTTACTTTAGAATTAAAACGACAAGCGCAGCAATTAGTGTGATGATATTCAAATCCTATGTAACGAGGAAGCGTAAGTAGAGTCTAAATCGAGCTCTTGGTACACAAACGCTGTAAGACGCCTAATTCATTCTCATTTCTCCGGAACAGCCCACGGTTTCTTTTCACAAGAATAAATTTTCGTAAGTTGTTTGTACGAAACAGCAGAGAGATCTTCCTATGTCACATGGCCATCATCTAGTCAGACAAAATCCACTTGAAACACGCAGAGTTAAGTCATCGTAAAATATGTACTGCCGCAGCAAAACCGATGATGAGACCTAAAATTGTATATCTGCGATGTCTCATTTAGGCCAACCAAACACAGGAAAGAGGATTTCGCTTATTTAAACAATAATAGCGATTTATCGGCTCCTCAATCGCATAACATTCAGTTTTGTGATGAATGTTGAACTTCCTTGAGCCTAAATTTCACTCCGCACGTGTACCGATCAGTCATCGTGTTTTGGTGATCCTGCGAAATTTGCGTAACTTCATTCCCATTTGTATGATTGGGTTAATTTTCTTACGAGAGACATCGCATTGCCTGGCATTGGTCCAAAGTATCGATTAGAATGAACTGGCGTTTATGAGGCATTTGGGACTGAAGGTTTTTTAGGTATTTGGGACGAGTGGAGTAACGCACGGGGAATGAGAATTGCCCTCGCCATGGATGTGACAATTCCCATAAAGCAACGCTTTCTTTATATCGATGGCAACAAATTCCCACGCGATTCGTTCACGAAACGCCAGAATCGATTCCATGGAATAATAATACGGGAATTTGACATTTCGCATTGCGGACTATACGACTGCCACTAAGGGATTCTGTCGTACTTTCTGGAGATCAGAGCAGATTAATACTTCCAAAAAATTTACGGCGGAATACTCAGAGTGACAGTCGGACGAGCTGCAGCTTTCATCGAGTGGACGTTTCAGAGAATTAAAGTTTCCCGTCCGAGAGATTTAGGAAATAAATAACCGTTTGGGCGCTTGTCTCCATTTCTATTAATAACTCTCAAGGAGATCAAAACAAGTTAAAAAGCGAGCAAGCGAGTCGAGGTTATAGTCACTGAAATAATAGGAACGATGTTACAGAAAACTTAATGGTTTCTTCATGATAATATTTTAAAAGTCGGGTATGTATAATGTGACTTGTTATCTGTTCTCTATTTATCTCTTTAAGTTTATATATGTTTAGGCAGATGGGGAAGTGGAATGAATGGCGAAATAAGCACAAACCTTAATAACTGATGACAAATGAAATGGAAATATCCGTTTTTTGGAAGATTAAAACGGAAGAATATAGAAAAAATGTTCCCCCAGTTCATTTTTGTGTTTTTTAGAAAATTCCTTCGTTTAAATGCCCGATAAAATTAAATATGCGACTCCTAAGGAAAAAATACACCTAGTGCTAAGTGAAAATTAAAGATGAATTCCTAGAAGTAAGTAATGCCAATTTATAGCTGAAAATTTCACGTTTAGATGAGCGATGCCGTATTTTTCCACCACACGACCACTGCTTAGACCCTAACCGCATAGGACATTGCGATTTTAATTTTAAAAAACGACGCTTTTAGCTTCCTTAAGTCGATCATGTTTTATTTCGCCGTTAAAAGTAAGAGAAATACTTTATACGGCCTATGAATATTTAAGCGATCAGACACGAGCATTTTATGCATAATCTTCGAGGCAGAGAGAAAGGAGCGTCTATCATTCCACTCCTTCGTTCTTCTCTTTAATAAGAACCACATTCGACTCCAGAGGGGACCACAGTCGCTTCCACCCTATACAGCCACTCCACGCAGGGAACGAGTCAAGTGGTGTATAGCTTCATCGGGCCTATCTCCCGCTTCGCCAGACCTCCCGCTCACAGCTCCACTCCCTCCTGCTTGTTACTTCCTCTCTCTCTCCCCCCTCTTGAGCCTCAGGAGGTGGAGAAAGAGACCTTCTTCCTCTTCCTCGGTCCTACGGGCAAAACTTCCGCCTCAGGCCCCGTTCCCGGTTTACTGACAATGGCGTAGTTAAAATTCTGAGAGGAGCGAAGCGCAAGCGTCCATTTGCATAGCAGGATTACTACTGCCTCCCCCCCTCCCCTCTCTCTTTCTCTGCCCCTGCCAGCATCCCTCCAACCACGCTTCTCGTGCATTCATTTCTCCTCCTCATCCACCTCTATCCGCTTCTGCCTTCCCGGAAAAAGAGGTAGTCCTTTAAACACTCTGATCTTCCTCCGTCTCGTTTTCCATCCCTTCTCTTCCTCTCTCTCTCTCTCTCTTTCTTCCTTTGCACATCTCGCACGGGATAGATCTCGAATCCACCGCTCTCTCACCATAAAGAGAGAGAGGAAGAGAGAGATAAAGAGGAGAGGGAGACAGAGCAGGGAGGGTCGAAGGATAGGCAACCCTCACGGCTACATCTCCGAGAAGACTTCAAAGTACTCCATGCAGTATCTCCACAGCGAGCGCTTTCCTCTTTTTTTTTCCCCAGAACCATCGTACGGCGATGTTATATTAACAAGTTGCCCGGATCATAAACATAGCATGCATGATTAAAGTCGCTGTGAGCGAAATGTCGAGATTTGGCGTCATGGCGTGGAGATTGCGTCCCTCGGAAGGACGTCGTCGTGAACCGCGTGGCGCGAGTAAATATCGATGAATAAAATATCGGAGGCAGCGCTGGCGCTGTGGAGACGACTTGATAAACGTCCTTAAATAAAGAAACTTTAAGGAAGAGAAGACATTCATCTAACGACGATATTAATATCTCCATACCCTACATTATTATTTTCGACGTCGTCACTCGTAAAACGATCGAAAAAACTATTGTTCAATGAAAAGTTGCCTGAATAAATAATTCATTTGTGTACGCCCATTCGACAACATAAGGAAGCTAACGTTTTGGAATGATACGATTTCAGGCAACATGCAATGTACGAAGAACCATACAAATTAATACGAAAGGAAGCTTCGATGGGCACCAAAAAAAAAAAAAATCTCGCCCGTTGCCGCGGGAATAAACGTTTCCACTTTTTAATCACGGAGGACCCAGCTAAACCGAAGTCATTCAAGGGAAAAAATAAATAAATGCGAAGCGTTCCGTTTCCTTTTTAAAAACAGAGTTTCACTTCCGCGTCTGAATGCAGCTGAACCGCGCAAGAGAGGGGGAGGAGAGAGATAAAGGAGGAGTGGAAGTATGAAAAAAGGGAAGGAGAGAAAGAGAAAGAGAAAGAGAGAGAGGGAGGGTGAGGAGAAGAGAGGGACTGCGAGAGAGAGAGAGAAGGGGGGAAGTGTAAACGAATGGGAAATGAGTCCGCAGTAGATAAGCGAAGTTTGTCACTGGCAAGCCAATCGATGTATTTTTTGGTCCATTTCACACTCGGAAGGAGGCGAGAGGTGAGCAAATAACGGGTGCGGAGGGAGGGAGGAGGTGAAGGAGAGAGAGAGAGAGGAGGGGGAAAGAGGGAGGGGGAGCGGAGGGAGGGAGGAGGTGAAGGAGAGAGAGAGAGGAGGGGGGAAAGAGGGAGGTGAGGGAGTAGAGGATGAAAGAGAGGGGGGTGAAGAAGGGAGAGAAATGGGCGAAGTAAGGCGGAGGTGAGGGGGAGAGGGGATTAAAGGAGAGAGGGGGATGAGAGGGAGGAATGAAGGAGGGAGGGGGGATGAAGGAGGGAGAGGGAAGAGGGATGAAGGAGGGTGAAAGGGGAGGTGGTGAGAGAGGTAAGAGGGAGTGAGGAGGTGCAGGTGAGATGGGTTAAACGAGGAAGGAGATGAAGGAGAGAGAGAGAGAGAGAGAGAGGAGTGAATGAGGCGAGGAAAGAGGAGAGTTCCATTTACAGCTTTATGTGTCCTTTTTTCTACACGACCTACTTTAAGGTTTATTTGGTGGAAGAACCATTTGCCATTTACTCGATGAGAAATCAAGTCAATCTATCGAACAAGAATTAGGAGAGGTTTTTAACACTAAAACCTCGGTTATTTTTCTTTATGAAACAGTTTCAGGAAAAAATTCACCCTTGCACAATTCACCATTTGCAGTTAAATTTGAAATAATGACCGAAAACAAGTACACGCAGCTCTGACATGAAAATTTTCATCCTACTACCATTTTGAGCTTAACGTTTCGAGAACAAAATAACAAAGAATGCTATGGACCAATGCGCCATTTGGTGACAGTTTGCGAAACTCAAAAAATAAGAAAATCTATTATGTATATAAAAAATCAATTATTTTTAAGCTCCATTATTATCTGTGTCACAACTATAGCAGGATAAAAACAAATACTTTAATACTTTAAATGAATATAAGGTTTTTAATTTCTAACTTCAGAGACTAGGTAAATATTTTTATTAAAGATAAATATCGCAACGAATCTTTTGCTAACCTAAATAAGCAAATGAATTAAAATATTTTAAAGAATCTTATTGTAATTCATATTGTATGTGGGTTATTAATATAGCTCAAACTTTTAAAGAGTAAAACCACTTTAACTGATTTTAAAGAAACAAAGAAATACAACAATGCAAGAGATAAAAAACATGGCGGCCGAACCGCGCGAGAGAAATTAATGATGGCACGCGCGGAACATTTTTTTGAAAACCGAGCGACATAAAGATCGTTCCGTTAAAAAAAAAAAAAAATCAAGGGACGTCACGGAATATTAAGAAGAGTCGAACCATTAAGACTCATACCAGACGAAAAGTTCCTCACACTGGCAACAGACACATACGGGACCGTTAAGGAATACCACGAGTCGTAGCGAAATGGTGTCTTCTTTTATTATTATTATTATTCGGAGAATGTGAGTGTGTTGGGCTTAAGGGGGTGAATGGTGGCAGCAAAGGAGGCGGAATAAGGGAGTGAGTGAGGTTTAGCGAGAGGGGAGAGAGAGGGAAAATGTGTCCCATGGACACGAGGCCTCGCGATGCGGAAGAAATGGACGAGAGAGGGAAGTACAAGAGCAGTGTTCCCTCCTCGCCACCCCCCTCCCCCCCCTTCCTCCGCCACGCTCCTGCTTCCCACGTTCCCTCTTGCACGCCCGGCGTCGACAAGGAGAGGCTAGAGGAGGCAAGTGGCGAGGAGGGGAAGAGGCGATGGAAGGGCTTTGGATCGATCGGAGAGCAACGTAGACTGTCTCGGCGCGGAGGGAAGAGGGGGAGGAAGGGAGAGGGAGAGACAGAGGGGAGAAAATACGAGAGGGGGGGAGGGAGAGGAAGCGAGAGAGCGAGGGAGAGAAAGAGAAGGGAGAAAATACGAGAAAGGGGGAGGGAGAGGGAGGGAGAAGAGAGAGGGAGAGAAAGAGAGGGAGAAAATACGAGAGGGGGGAGGGAGAGGAAGGAGAGAGAGAGAGAGGGGAGAAAATACGAGAGAAAAGAGTGCGCGATAAATGGAGAAGAAAACAGAAAGGGAGTGAGAAAGAGAGAACAAAGTAAAGTAGGTGCGAAAGAGGCAGATATCAGCGAGAGAACGTTAGGGAGGAATCGGGAGAGAGAAGGAAATCGGACGACTATAAACTTATTTTACTTTTCTTAACGGAAATATGGGTGGCTTTGGGCTTATTAACAAACATCTTGCATTGGAAAATCTATTAGCAGATTGATATATTTTTTCCAAACCGGAGAAGCTAGAACGCAGACAGCTGAACGTCATTACTCTTGATTTTATTAACCTGTTACAATTTAAGTGTTATACTAATAAAAAAACTAATCGCCGAGTACGAAGTATTATCCGTATCCCTGAATTGATGCTCACCAATATTAAAATAAGTGGATGTTCTCGGGTGAGGAGGGGGAAAAGTTGAAACTCGAAAAAAAAAATGGGATGAGCAGTAAGAACCTCCAAATAGGCTCACATTAGCTTTGGAAATTTCGGAATAAACGAACGGAAAGGGGAGTCATAGAAGGTACGAATGAAGTTAAATGAGGGAGAGCGAGAGAGAGAGAGAGGGAGAGATAAGAGAGAGAGGGATGAACAGGAGATGGGATGCAAGAATATGAATGAGAATGAGAAGGGTGAAGGGGCATGAAAAGAGATGGGAAACCAGCGGGAAGAAGATTTAAAAGGGGGAGGAAGAGAAGGAAAGGATGGCTTGGAATAAGGGGACCAGTTAAGGGGCCGGAATCCGAGAGATTATGAGAATAAGAGGAATAAAAGGATAATGGGAGGTGATAGGAGGAGGAAAAAAGGGGAAAAGATAGCGAAATAAACGTGGCCAAGAGGGAAAGGAAGAGAAAGGAATGAATAAAAGAGAATGGAATTTGGAAATGAGACGGTTGAGCGGAGAAAATGCAGGCCATAGAAATTCTGTGGAAAAGAGTGAAATGGAGAGAGAGGAAGGAGAGATTACTAATTGAAGAGTTCTCCAAAAAAGAAGAGGGAGAAAGAGAGTGCAAGGGGAAGGGAGAAAAAGATGGAGGAAGGGAAGGGAGCGGAGGTAAAGATGATAGACTGGAAAGAGAAAATGAGAGAGAGATAAAAGAGAGAGGGAGAGAAAGGAGGGAGGAGATAAGGAGAGGGAGGCCAGATAAAAGGAAGAGGGGAGATAGATGAAATAGAAGTAGGAAGAGAGAAGGGGAGGAGAGGAAGAGATTAATGGGAGATGTTCGGAAGAGATGAAGGAAATCAGAGTGGTAATAGCAAAGATGGAAGAGGTAAAGAGAGATTGTAGGGTAGCGGAGAGTTAGTTGAAAGGGAGAGGGAGAGATAGGAGGAATACGCGGGGGAAGCGGAGGCGGGTGTATCCATTCCGGAACACGCACCGCCATTGAGCTCTAGTCCAACCATTAATGGGAGAGGGTACTTTGGGACCAGAGGCAGTAAGGAAGAGGATATGGTTCGGAAAGAAAAGTTCTCGCTGTGTTCTTTTGGAGATGTGCTTTTTTGGTGGAAATGTGGGCTGACATGCATGGGATGCAAAATTAGCTTCGCGAATTCGGATATAAATCCCGCCATTGGTATTTTGGAGTTCCCTGTTGTTCACGGAAAGAAAAAGAATTGGTAGAGTTGAGCTGTCATTTTTCCTTATATCCTATAAATTGAAATATTTGTTTGGAAGAACTGGAAATTTTTTAATAAGGATTTGGTGCTGTGCCTCACTTTTCTTTAATATGTTATTTCTTTATTTAAAGCCTTTACTTTGTCAAAACATATCCTTGCACACCAAATAATTCAATCTCAAAGAAACTTACATACTTTATCAGAAATTCCCAAAAAGTTAGAAAGCTGGGATAATTCATGATTTAAGCTGTGGTTAAACTTATAATTTACGAAAGTTGTTTTGGTTAAAGCAATACGCGGCACACAAATAGAGAAATTAATTTTAAAAGCAAAAGTCAAGCATATAAAATTAAAATAGATCACATATATTTTTTTTTAATTCCCATTTACTTCAGTTGAAACCTACCAGCTTTTCAGTCTAAAAATTAAGTTGTTGCAACCTAAAACGAAGTAAAATTTGGTGACGAAAAATAGGAAACCATAAAGAAATAATATATCCTTTAGGGGGATCTGGAATTATTATAAGAACACGTTACGGATCCGAATAATAATCATTAGAAGTACAGAAAATTGGAAACACAAAGAGTTGGTAAACAAACTTACAGTTATTCTGCAGTCATAAAAGAAAACAGGTTATTTCTTGAGTATTTACAGAGAGAAATGGCCACGTATTACAGTAAGATTCCTTAATGGCCATATAAGTGAAAGGTCAATCGATTTGTCCAGAACTATTAAAATAGAAAACGAAAATCGTAATTAAATTCCGCGGCAATGGGATTAATTTTTAAGATTGTACGTGTAAATACTACCATCCAATAAAAGGTAATCCGGAGATTATTTCAGCGGAGAGAATAATTTGCCTCTAGACGAACGTTTCTTAACGCCGCTTCATAATTACGAGCGCATTAAAACGGATCAGCCAATAACGCGCCAAATCGTTTAACCGATAACCTCTCCGCGATCCGCTCGTCACGTTGAAACCGTAATTTTTCGACGGAAAAACAGGCGACGATCGGAAATCGGTTATCTATAAGTTTACAGGGAACAACTTCCTCGAAGGAGGAAGTGGAGAAAACGGGAGATAGGACGGTTGGATGGGTAATAAGGAAGGTCTTCCCTAAGTTTCCTTCCAATATTCTTCTTCCTAAAACCCTTTCCATGATTAAGAAGCGCACGTTCTCTATCCTAACGCCGACGGTCTCTTTGAGGTCGAAAGGACAAAATTTCACGGTTTCTCGATGAATATTTCACATGAAATCCGCCAGCCATGGCGCTGTCGCGTTAATATATAAGAGATATTACGTTTCTTGTTCTAGTTACTTAGATTTCACTCAAAGAAATAACACTTTTGGAGTGTGTCGGCGATAATCTTGAAAGACGAAACTTGTTCTTTTACGATATCCGTAATCGCAGTATATGCAGCATCGCCGTAAAACAACAGCGGCTGTATCATTTTCTAATAATTTCTGAAAAATGTACCTTAAAACAAACTTTTCACATAACAAATTCATGCATGCCGAGTGCACTAACTATCCTCCACAAATCTTTTCGCAATTAAAATCCATATTCACTCGCATCGTTAAAGGTTTCTGTGACCTCAAAGAAAAGAGACAGAAAGAAAACAGAAAAAGATATACTGGCTGGCTTTTCATAAATTCGAAGTGATGTTCGGCATAATCTAAAAAGAAACTTATCATTACTTAATAAAATATTAATTCCTTTTAAAATGAAACAGTAGCTAAACGGAAAATGTATTAAAACACAGATATGAGCTCTCGTACTTATTATGCTCCGCGGATTTACTAATATACTTCCTCTAAGGGACCCGAGAAAAATATTCGAGCAACCGTGCCAAATATCGTGAGAGAAAAAACTGCAATAAAAAATGTTAGCGTCACTATGCCTCGCTCGGCTACCGAAAAATCGCTTCGGTCGGTTCCTTTCCGCTCGTTTTATGTTTATAATTCTTTTTACGCAAATTGGGGGCCACACCACAAATCCAGCCGCATTGCGGGGCCTGGAGGGTCGCATCTTGGGGAGACCGCGGACCCTGCGGAGAGAGGCGAGATGAGAGAGGGGGAGAAGAGAGAGGCAAAACCGACTCCACCTCTCTTTCTCTCTCCATTTCTCTCTCACTCAATCCTCCGTCAGCCGCCGACTGACCTCCTGTGGGGCGCTGTGCCCTTCCGCGAGGACCGCCGGCGTCGTCGCCGCAGCCAGCCTCGCTCTGACGTCGCGGGCACCGCCGGCCTCCCTCCTCCGCCTCCCCCGCCTCCCTCCCCTAGCAGCCCTTCTCCTCGTGGGCGTGGCTCGCGGCGTTGCAACATCTCCCCCTCGCTGGCCCCCAGTCTCGCCGCCCTCCCACCCTCCTCCTCTCTCACTACCTCTCCTCCCCGCCTCCGCTACCTCCGGGAACGGCGGGAGCGCTCTCTCTCTTTCTCTCTCTCCCCCTCCGTCTTTTTCCGACGGTCGTCACTCCGTCCGATGGCCCTCGCTTCGATCCCCGTTCTCTTCCGCGCGCGAGGAGGCTTTCACCTCCTCCTCCGCGAGGGTGCGTGGGTTCCACGACCCCCGAGAGAGGATCGGATTCCCGGTTGGAGCCACGCCTCTCTCTCCCTTTTCCTCCGTGTCTTCCTCCCTCCCCCCTCCCCCTCACGCACTCTCTCACCGGTCTCGACCGCCGCCCCCGCGGTGCGAAGTGAGTCCCCGGGCCAAACTGGGCTTAAGCGGAGGCCCCACTCATTCCCGGCCCCCTTTTTTCCTCTAACCCCCACACTCCCACCCCCCTCTCGAATCGATAATTAACCCTCCCCCCCTCTCTGCCAACACTCCCCCCTCACACGCACCCCCTCACACGCACCCGCACACTCCCACCCCACCCCCGGCACCCCACCTCGCCTCCATCACCTCGCACTTTCACTCCCAGTGCACTCCTATTTCTTCCGGGTAACGCACGGCCTCCACGCCGTTTCGGTCCTATCGCCACTCCGGGAGAATCCTCCGGGCGGCTCCTGGGTCAGGGATCTCCCTACTCCTATCCTTCTCTCTCTCTCCTCCTCTACTTCCCCTCCCGAGGGATGCACCTCTCTCTCCCCTCTCTTTCTCTCTCCCCCTCCTCCTCCACCTGGTGAGACACCGATGCACACACTGCCACGCACACGGTGGCCCGCACGCACTCCTATCTCCCCGCCTCGCACGGGCACACTACACGCTATACACGCCGGAGAGGGTCTCTCTCTCCCTCCCTCTATCTCCCCTCCCTACCGCGAGAAGACACGGAGAGGGACACACCTCCCTCCCTCCAGAAAGGGACGTCTGCGCGAAAGCACTTCGCACACATACACACACGCCTTCTCCCTCTTCCTCCACTCTACTCTTCCGGGAGAGAGAGAGCGTTCGTCGGTGGAAGAGATCGACTCGGAGGAGAGAGAAAACCCTCGGTCGAAGAAGAACGGTGGAGGTAAAGAGAGCGGGTAAAACCCTCTCTCTCTCCCAGGCTAGTTCGCCACGCCACCGCAGCCGAAAACACCACGTGATCGCCGTAGCCGTTCGCAGCTATCTTTCTTTCTCTTCTCGTGGAAGGAGATTAGAACGAGCGAATCCTTTTTTTTTTAATTTTCGAGCACTGCCACTGCAACTCGAGCGGAAGAGACGCGCGCGCACGCACTCGAAACGAACACGCTAGCACGTAAGAAACTTCCACCTGTCCTCCCGCGTGGAAGAATGTCAAGGCGGTCGGAGAATGAGAGAGAGAGAGGACACGGAAAATTCCGCACGCGCCTTCCGATGCGCGGAAATCGAACGGCGAGAATGAACGGACGACGGATCCTTTCTTCCTTCCCTCCCACCGCGTTGTCCTCTCTCTCCTCAATGGAGACTCGCGCCGTGTCCTCCCCTCGCCTCCCACCCTCCGCTGATACTCGCTCCTATCTCCACTCCCCCCCCCTCTCTCTCTCACTCTCTCTGGGCATGTGTAGAAAGAAGACCCTCGCGGTATCTCTTCTCTCTCTTGATTTTCCTTCTCCTTGGCCGTCTTACGCACGCACGCTCTTCAGAGAGTACCTCTCTCTCTCTCTACCTCTCTCTCCTCTTTCTGCCGCTCTCCGTCGCCGTGTATAAGAGAGGCACTAGGAGTTTTTGGAAGCGGCAATATCAGACCGTCTCTCTCTCTCTCCCTCTTGGCATCCCCCTCCTCCTCCACCGCTACTGCACGGAAATAAGAGGGGAGATGTGCGAGTGTGTGTACCGGATCCCTTCTTCCCCCCCCCCGCCCTCCCCCTTACCCTCCCACCTTACCCCTCTCCCCTCTCACTCGGTGCTCCAGCCAACGTGGTTCGAGGGGAGAGGGTTCGGGAACAGGAAACGGAGTGGGAGTAAGTAAAAGGGAAGGGAGGGGAGCGGGAGTGGGAGAGAGAGAGAGGCAAGGAACCCTTACCCGGTCTCCGCTGCTCGCCTATTGATCGCGGCGGAAGAGAGGGAGAGGGTGTGAGGCGTGGAATGGGAAAGGCGCGGGTGGAAGGAAAGAGAGGGAAAAGGAGAGGGAGATAGGGATAGGGATAGTGAGATAGATAGGAATAGAGAGAGGGAGAAATAAAGAGGGAGTATGGCGCGGCAGCATGATGGAAATTAGTTTCTGGTCTGTCCGTGCGTGTCGATCCCTTGTATCCATGGAAGCAAATTACGAACACACACACAAATGCGAATCCAGGATAACTCGCCTTTAAATCGAAGACTGTGTTTTCCCGCCGTATTAATAAATGTTTCATTTAAATTCAATAATTTAAAAATGTCCTCAGCTTGATGTTAAGAGTCATGGGTAGATTTTTTTACTTGCATGTGCAAATATATGTATGTATGTATAGCACGACTATACATGCATATATGGCACGCTAGCTTGCATTCATTTTCATTGCTTATGAGGTAGTGTCCAAGGTTGAAAAACCATTATTTCCTCCTCCCATCGTCCATCTTGGAGATGAAAGAGGCCAAGGATCCATGGACAACTCTTCCACGATGACTTTAAAAAAAATAAAAGTAGGTAAGTGTGGTAACGGAGAAGTTTTCTCAGACTCCGGAGAGATGAGAGGGAGGGAGGAAAATGAGAGTGGGAATTTTGCGCTCTTTCGTTTTTCCACTCATTTTGATTATTTATAAATTGTGTACCCATGTGCAAGCAAGAGTGTTATGAGAATCACTGAGGGAGAAAGTACAGGGGAAAGACGGAAGGATGAGGGAGGGGGGGAGGGAGAGATAGAGAGAGAGAGAGGAGTGAAGGATATGGAGAAAGGGGTGATAGTGAGAGGGGAAATGCATACATGTAGAAGTACTAAGAGAAAACGGGAGAGAAAGAATAGAGGGAGGTAGGAAAGAGGGAGGAAGGGAGAGGGAATAAGGAGGTAGGGGAAGTGAGATAGGGGTTTATCCGGTTGACCCAGGGAACAGAGCATTCGAGAAGAAAGTTAGTTCACAGGCATGGATGGGAAGCCAACCTATAAATCGACGGCGATCACACTCGGTTGACCGAAGATACACGAGGAGAGCGAGATAAGTAGCATTTTTTGAAAACCAGTCGAGGAGATTAAGAATTGTACGCGAGTTACGGTTACTTGTCGCATTTCCGTTTATCTCGCGTGGCTGGACTATGGCCTCTGAGTTGCCATACACATTAGAATCTTATAGTTGCTTACGAATGCGGTCGAAGCATTTTCTTTGAACATCGATACCGGTTTATGACTTCATGTGCAATACATGGGAAGATCCTCTCTTTGATTGCGATCGAGCAAGATGCAGGGCATGAGAAAGGAAGTGCGAACGTATTTGTTTAACGTGGATAATTTTTGTTAGCCTAAACATTAGCTAAGTTTTTCCTGTTAAATTTGTTTTATCGATAATTTATTCGGCTTTTGAAAGAATGTTCCTACCCCCACACATTTCATGTCAAGACAGCGACAGGCAAAGTAGCCGTTTCATTCAATTAAAATAAGCAAAACTCTATTTTTTTTGCACAAAAGTAAGTTTCCCTTGAGATACACATGTGTAAAAGCTTGGAATTCTCTCGTCTGCTTATAAAACTAATGCTTTTGTTGAATAATCATAATTAATATTACTCTACATTTCTAAATTAATCCTATCGCCTGTTTGGCGCCAAAGGCACAGACGTATTTTAAAAAAATGAAGAAGAAGAGAGAAGAAAGTGATCTTTTATAACAAGAAATAGGAACTTGTTATATATTCAAATGTATAACATAGGAAAATTGAAAACATAATTTTCAGGCTTCTTGTGAATATAAGAGAAAGAAAATTGACAATCAGTTCTCAAAAACCTCCAGATTCTTTTACTAATTTAAAAAAATATACAAATTGCATAAATTTTATATATACAACATAGTTTTACTCGATTTGCATCGAGTATTTCAATGTTTATGTCTCGTTTGATATAGCTGGTAGAAAATTTACCTTAGCTTCGTTTCGCTTAATGTAAACTATATTTTAAATGATAAAACAGGAAATATGACGGATATAAAATTTCCTCGAATTGACTAACACAAGTTAATAAATAAACGCGGCCATCACCATTACAAATTTGCTCATGTTCTTCCTATCACACCGGAAGACTTTTAAGGACTTTCAGCGAATCATTTAAAAGCGCATTAATTATAAAAAACTAGCGGATAAACAAAATTTGAGCAAAATCTCAAAAATCAACGGCAAAGTGGAAAATACGGTCTGATTATTTCAGCCTTTTAAAGAAATGATTTTTTAAAAAAATAAGTCAAAAATCAGGAAAATTATCCCCTTAAACTCTATACCGTCACTGACTCGATTCGGGGTTGGGAAACCTATAAGCATTTCAACGCGCTCGAGAGCGCAAATCTTCTTTTCGCGAAAAAACCGGAGACGATTATTTGTGGCCGCTATTGCAGGCGTTAACAATGGAGGAGGAGACTCCCTCGGATTGATGATTAGATATAGTGGCGAAGGATGACGTGGGAGGAGAGAGTGGAGGAGAGTAGGGGGAGGGAGAGATAGAGAGAGAGAGAGAGAGAGACGGAAAGAGAGGACGTGCGTATCTGTAAGACGGCGTCGCGCGTCATCTTGTGTTTCCATGTGCGGGGATTATAGCGTCTACGTCTTTCCCATTGAAAGAGAGGGGGGGAGAGAAAGGAGGAGGAGGGGGAGACAGTGACGAAAGCAAACGGTTTCTCTATGACGTCGTGTCGCATTATACGTTACACTGTACGCGTCTCCCTCAATCCCACACATCAACCACATACCTTCTTTTCCGCAAAATCAAACTATCGATCTGCTAATTCATTCCATTGGAGTAAAAAAACACACAGCTATTTTTTTGTAATTGGGTCCTCGAAAATTAAATATCCCTCTCATGAATTCAGCTGAAGCAATGAAAGAGTCGAAAATATTTTTTTCTGATTCAACTCCACGTTATTTTACATAATCTTGTTACTATGAAAATGTCTCGAAATCTTTCACATTACATTTGATTTCAATATGAAACATTTAAATGACACGTTTAGATTATCAAAAATTACGCATAAAGCTGTTTAAAGAAAATAACCTCCAATTTTGAATTCCCATTAATCACAATTAAGTCTCACCTTTAACCGTGTGTACTTCAAAATCATGATTCATCTATTTAAAGATCAAGTTTTGAAATGATATTCATTAAATAATTTCACAAATAGACACATAGAACAAAGTTGGAATAGTTTTCGTCCCTTACAATCTTACACATTACATAACTCGATGCACATCTCTGAAAGTGCCATGCACTTCAAAGTAAATTTTTCGAAGGAGTAAATATGAGTGTGCGAACTTCGCGTCTCTCATCTCCTTCCAAAGCGTGAAATTTCTAGTTATTGTATGTTAAAATAGGAAACCGCAAAATATCCCATCTCAACATTCGCAGAAGCCATTAGGTCGCTGCATTTAATGATGCATCACCTCCAACACTCCTCGATTCTTCCCGAAGTAAAAAAAGACCTAAAATATTATTGGAAAGGCGAAAGTAAGCACACATTTTTATATTGACTTGACCTAAAAGATACCCATACCCTTCCTTAGTTCCTAAGTAATTCCTCCCATCAACCGCGATAGGGACGTGGAGAGAGAGAGAGAGAGAGAGAGGGAGTGCGACGCATGGGTGGCGGGCGGGAAGGCAATAGGAGGAGAGTGAAGAGACTTTCAATTTTGAAGCGAGCACTTCACCGAAGAATAGACGGCGGATAATACCCTGAAGTTCACGCAACCCGCCTGGCATAGGAGCGAAGCGTATTGCCAGGAATCGTGACTGCGAAGGGGGTAACCCCGACCCCTTCTATTTGTTGCTTCTTCTGCATCCTCTCTCTCTCTCTTCTCTCCCAATCATTTTCATTCTCTCCCTGCCACCCCTCCCCACCTCTCCTTCTCCTCGCTAGCCTCATTTTTAAGAGCTTCGGAGGTTAGCGTGGTTTCGAGGAATCACGCGAAGACATCGGATGCATGGAGAACGGCTTGCGCGGAGGTGGGGCAAGGGACGGAAAGGAGAATGGGTTTGGGGGCGGAAGGAGGAGGGAGGGGAGAGAGGAAAGGGGAGGGAGGGAGCCCTTTTTAGGCGAAATCCATTCCTCCTAAACCAACTCCACGGAGCAACCTTTTCCTCCTTGGACATTAAAGGAAGAAAGGAAATGGGAGGATGTAGGAAGGGAGAAATATAGGCAAGGAGAGAAAGAGAGAGAGAGAGAAAGAGTGAGAGAGAGAAAGATAGGGAAAGAGGGAGGGAAAAGATAGGGAAAGAGGGAGAAAGGAAAGGGAAAGAGAGTGAGGGTCTGATGGAGAAAGAATTCGACTCGATCGGAAGCCAACGAATTGACGTTTGCAACAAACTCTTTACTCTTTGGAAATAACTTTCTCTCGCTGCGAATTTACATTTTTGTTGCGTTACGGAGAAACCAGGTCGTCGTATCTTCGCTCTGTGTGGCGCTATCGGGATTTTATTCTGATTTCGCGAATTCAATTATTTCGACGGGTGGTACAACCAAGGCGCGTGATCGATTCGTCGGGTTAAAAAGTAAAACTCGAAGGCAGGATTTGTGCGTGTAATATAGTGGAAAATAAAAACTAAATTAGTCGAATAAATGCTACACATTCTTATAAGTATAGCTCGTTAGCCTTACTAAGGCTCACTAAAAAATGAATCTTAGACTCAATTCACACTCTCACTGACTCGAATAAATATGCTCATCAGTACATTTTTTATAAATCACACGCGAAGGAGAATATCTAATGTTTATGATAAAATGCTCTTGACTGTTTTTATTAGTATGTATCCTTCTAACTTTGAAAGAGGCGGACAAAAATGCACCAGCTTATTGCGTGAATACATTTCTAGAAAAGACAAATCCGTGGAATGTGCCTTATAAATATTACATGATTACTTTAGTATAGTGAGATTACACGCATATTTTGAAGCACACGAAATCTGGAATCGGGTTATTCTGATAAAATGTGAGGAAATGAAAAAATAATTTCTCAAACGCGGCTTATTAAAGCGACATTTCGGCAAAAATATCGTTGCTAGCAACAAATATGTTGTTGACAATAAGTTTTATGATAAGTTTTTAACATATATGTATTAATTATTAGAGTTACGTTTAATGAAGAAAATTAATAACCTTACATCCTTAAAGGAACAGTTTTTCAGAGATGCGTTAATATTTCGAGAGTAATTCGTTGATTGCTGAATTTGCGAGAGAAAAAAATCCCCTGCGTGCGAAGGTGAGGAAGGAAACGGAAGAAGTGGCTTTGAGGGCGAAGAGAGAGAGAGAAAGAGAAGAGAGATAGGAGAGAGAGAGGGGGGAGAGAGAGAGAAAGAGAGAGAGAGGAGAAAGAGAGAAAGGGAAATTTCCCTCTCAAGGACGCAGGAAGGAAGGAGTAATGGAGAAAGAGATGATCGAGGAAAGCGAAGGAGAGATCGTTGATGAGGTAGAGAGAGATAGAGGGGGTTTCCTCCCCAGCCCATCCTTCCGAGACTCCTTCAACTTCCTCTCATCCCGCGCAACCTATCTTTGAAGGATACACGGAGAAAAGGGAAGGAGGGAGGAGAGGAAAAGGGGTAATGGAGGGGTGACAGGCGATGGTGTCCTCGCGTAGTATTGGATTCTCCGATGGAGCATTCATCATTAGCACTATGGCTGGAAGCGGTGTGTCTGCGTCGCAGCCGTTGCCTCCGGCGAGCCCTTGAGCCGTCTCCAGAGGACTACTCTTATCCTTCGCTTCTATATGGCTGGAGGTAGGGAGAGGTCCTGGATTAAGGATGTCACATTATCATGAGCGAATCAAAACCATCATCTTGGATTACGCATCTATTATCGTACGGTCAAATTTAAATCCCTTTTTTTACACGAAATCGTTAAAAAACATATAATAGGCTGGGAATTTCATTATCAGGACAAACATAACCTGAAGGTGTCCGAATTATTTTAACAAAACTGGCGTTGGTGTTGATTGAAAGGGAACTGCTTTCGTCAAGGTTCTGTCGAATAGAACATTAGACGGGAGTCCTTACGTCCTCATTCAAAGACGAAAAGGGATTCCAACTGGAAGTCGGAAGAATTAGCGGGCGTCATGCATGCTAAATGCGAGATTGTTACCAACACCGCAGTTTTTCGTCCAATGAAGTCTCTACTCCGGAACGCGGTGAAATCCATTGAGAAAGTTTGCGTGAAAAAATTCGAGTCAAATCAATAGGAGTCATTTCCATTCTAAAACGTGTATTTCTTTGTCTGCCATGGTGAACACTAACGAATATTACTTATTTTCGTTAATTCTTACATAAATTGTCCACTTTGGCACCCTTTCTCCTGTTTAAAGTAGCTTTGTAAATACGTTAATGTTCTAAGATAATAAATTATGTACACAACAGTGTACTGCGCAAAATCCTTCCCAATTATCATAACAACAAGACAACATTTAAAAAATATGTTAATTCATTCAGATAAGATTTAATATATTATACAATATATCGTCGACGATCACAATATTATACAATACTTCAAATTTAGCATAACTTACAAATAAACCCATTTCTGCTAACATTTTCATAAATCCTATGACAATATACTTAAACTGTGGTACGACGGAATAAAAATTGCAACTGGCGAAAAGTTCTCGAACAATTATCTTTCTGATGCGGCAGCGCCATGTAACACCAGAAAGACTATTTAACCGTTACAGAGAAGTTTTTCGATCGTAATGCCGATGGAATGAGACCCTCGATGAATTCCTTATCGGATCGCTTCCAATGGAACCTGCGGTCAAGTTGGCCGACGTCAGGCAAGCATTAAAACGCCAAGAGATAACCCGAGATTAATTCTCAATTTATCGCTTATTGTTAGTTCTAGGTGATAAGATATAAAAACAGTGCGGTCGAAGCGAGGAGCGGAGGGGGAGATGAAGGAGTAGGAAGTAGATGAGGGTGCGGCCTAAGGATGAATCGGAGAGGGGGGAGATTGGGGTGGTGGAGAGGGGAGATATTGTGAGGTCACCTCCAGAATCCTAAATCCAGGAGGGGTATTTGCCCTTTTTTTTAAAAATGTTTCTTTTAAAAAGGATAAGAGTCTCCACCAATCCGACTTCCTTTCCTTGGCCCCCGCTTTTCCCTCGACTACCCTAGGGCTGCTCTCTTCTATAACTTCCTCCTCCTTTCTCTCCATCCCTCTCTTTCCATCCCCGACACCCCCATACCCATGTTAAACTCCATCCTGCCCTTAATGATTTCCTCTTCCTACTCGCTATCCCTATTTCTTCTATTATTACCTACCCTCCAAGTCCTTTTAAAATTTCGTAGTTTTTTCCGTCATTTACCGACTTTTGTCTCTCGCTCACTTTCCTTCCATAACCTTTCCTGTTATAAATATGCCCCTTCCTTTTGCTCTTTATCCCTGTTTCCCTTTACGTAACACCTTCACCCCCTCTGCCGCCGGATTCGGAAGCATCTCCTCCCCCCCCCCACCCACCTTATCCTCTTGGACCTCCGGACACTATCTCCACCCCTTTCCGCCCACTTTCCCTCTCCATTCCACCCTCCCCCCCCCACCCCCACGCCTCACCACCCTCTCCCTCGCATTTTTATATTCATCGACATCCTCTTGGTCCTTTTCTTCTTCGGATACCTTTCCCCTTCACTTCCTTCTTCTTAAAAAAAACACTGTCGTCCTTGCCTCTTCATCTCGCCACTCACGCCGTCGTCGTCCTACTGAAACACGCCCTTCTTCTTTTTTCCCGAAAAATCTTATTCCAACCGAAGAAAAGGCCGCTCCCGAAAAAGTCGACCATCCCACGTCTTAAAAGGGCACGCCATTCATTCCTCGCGTTACACCATTCAACTTTTTTCCCCAGTCTCTCGGGATATTTCATTAAGCGATCCTCATTTTTTTTATCTCTCTCTCTCCCGAACATCCTCGACCTTAAAGAAAAACTCTTCCCTCTTTCATGCTGCCCATTCTCTACAACTCTCTCTCTCTTCCGCATCATCGCCTTCTTTATATACCTTTCCATCCATATCTCTATTTACCTTTTTCTCTCCGTAATCTTCACTTCTTCCTCTTACGTCTACACTTTTCATCCTTTTTCGTTCTCTTCCACCTCCTTCCCTCTCAAACAAACCTCACTCCCTGGTTCATCCACCTCCCTAAATTTCACACCTCCACACCATCCTCTCTCTCCATCTACTCTGTCCAATTCTTTCTCCTTTCATTTCCAAGTCTTCATCCCACCTTTATCCCCTTAAATCCTTTTCGTTCCCGTCTCCCTTCCCCGTCCCCCCATTCCCATAATCCTTTTCGCGATTTCCTCCTCTCGCCGTCTTTTCACCTCATCCGCTCCTCACACCCTTTTCCTTTACTTCCTCTACCCTTTTTATTCCCTCCTCCCCCTTCTCTCTTTCTCCCCCCCTCTCTCTCTCTCTCCCCCCTTCAAAAACCCCACTTCCCAATCTCTCCTCATCACCCATCTCCGACCACTCGCCGTGAAGAAATATGTTTGCCGAAGATTGCAGCGAAATCAAATTTTCTTCCTTTTCCCAAGGACGGAGTCCGGATTGCAGCGGCGACGTATTTCCCCCAGCGGCGCCCTCCTCTCCGTGTCCTCCCACCCGTCCCTCGTAGAGTTTCGAGGGTGGGATGACAAAGAGGGGGGGAGGAGGAGTCGGGGGGGGGGGGGCAAGAAGAGGAAGGAGACGGAGGAGGGAAAGAAGAACCCCACGGGTTCAATTTTCATGGAGAGCGTCCATCTACGTCATCCTTAGGATGAAATAACCGGTTTGTTTCCCGCGGTGTTCGTATCAGTCCAAATGATACTTGCCCAAGCGCCAACAATGCGGGTGAGACGCGTGATGCGATCTCTTTGGCCTTCGATTCCAAAGCGCTTCTTCGAAATCGTCTCGATATTGCTGTCGGGGGAAACATTTCCAAATATCTTGATTCCTCCCTTTCTGTTCCTCTTTTTTCCCTCCTTCTTTCCTTTACTTCCTCCCCCCCCCCTCTCTCACTTTTGTGAGGAATGTCTTATTATCTTTCTCTCTCTCTCTCTCTCTCTCTCTCTCCCTTCTTCGTTACGAGAAGATTTTTGCGATACAATGGTCGCTCAAAAAAAAAGAAATTCTCTTCGCGTCATTTCTCCTTGTCCCGAAAGAATGCGCTGGAAGGCAAAAAGGGATGTCACGATATCATCATAACCATAGTCGCACTTATCTTGGTTAATAATAAGATAGCGCATAGATATCGATAGCGTCGTAAGCGATTACCCTTCGTATTCCATGTATCAGACTTACGACCAAACAGTAATAGGAAGGGAGACCTGTTTAATTTCTTGGTGACGTTTCGAGAAATATTACACCGTGAAGAAAATTATATAAAATCTCTTGATGCCAAGGAGTTGATAACGACGAGGGGTAAAAATCTGGCCGGAATTATCCATGAATTTTCAACTAAAATCTTGCAGCCTCATTAAAAGAGCAAGAAAAAGTTGACAATTGTTTTCTCTCGAAAGAAACCTGTACAGCAAATCAATGTTTTTGCCATTTCTTACATATTTTCTTGTCTAGATAAGTAGCCTCGTTTTCTTCCGCTGACGGTACTGCTGTGTTCGACAAATCACTATCTCAACTTCCTATTTCAGATACATCTCAATAATCTTGGAACAAATCGACCTCATATTCACGCTAGTGATGCTCGGATCGCGTTTTAGGGCACTCGGAGATCTTCCGCAAGAGTTGTCATTCAGGGAGGAACATTAGATGTAAACAATTACGAACTTAAAGGATTATCTCTAACAGTAAGTAGGATATGATTTTAGAATACAATGGGAAAAGTTTTCGCAACAAACTTCTGTTCATCTAAAAGACGAATGGTTTGGAATAGAGGATCACGTCCAAACAAAATGTCTTGCGTTTCCACTTTTACTAAATCTAACAATATTGGAGGTAGAAACATTTGGAGATGTCGATGTAGGTGTAGGTTTGAAAAGAAGCAGAGATTTGGCACGAGACAAGTGTGTAGATTGGTGAAGACGTATTCCAAAGCAGGATCTCGTGGGTGAGATGGAACTGACGAAATGTCACGAGAACATGAATTCGTTCGCGAAAAAATGAAAGGGAAGTAGAGTACGCGAAGATCGCAAAATCTCCGTTCATTTCCAGCACTGAAAAACAGAAATGCATGAATTCAGACAGAAAGTCAATAAAAATGAGTCAGCAGAGACCAGAGGATGCAAACGAATGCAATTGACGTATTAGGCAGAGGAGGCAACGGTCGAAATAGGGCGCAGAAATGGCCGAGGAGCTCTTATTAGGATTTGATGCGCGTAAGTATGAGAATGTATGCTGTAGCAGTGGACTATAAAATGCAGAGGAAGGCCTCGAATGAACGGTTGAAAAGTGAAACAAGTTAGGAAAGTCTACAGCGTATCACAAATGGAGTATTAGAAAGAAATGATATACCTACATGTACGTAAGGGAAATGGCGTTTTAAAGTTTTTTCCTTGTCATAAATAATCCATTTTCTTCCTATTTAAAAATGCTGCATGCACAGGTAAGGAAATTAAAAGTTTGTTTGTGAGATTGTTTATGTTAGCAACAATGAAGTAAAATTTCTAAGTTCAACTCGAATTAAGACATTCTTGTTTGATTTTATCGATAACGGCTACTCATACGAAAAAAATGTATAGAGAAGTAAATACTATTCTTTACTTGTTCTACAACTTTTATTTGACAGATATTTTGATATGACTAATACTTTACGAAATATGACGAAAATTTTATTTTTTATTATCAGTAAAGTGGTACCTCTGATTGGCGTACGTAATTATTTGTGCGATTTTACTATTATCTTTGATTGTAAGTCCTTAATATGAAATTTCATGAAAATCTGTTCGGTAGAAGCCGAGAAGGAACATGCGGACAGACGGACGGACAGACAGACGGAAGCGACGACAATAGGCGCTCACGCTGGAAGCGAAATGTGCCTAAAAATGACAGAAAAATAAACAGTTAAATGAGTAACTAGATAGTTATTAAGTTTTAGAGGAGAAAGACCGTATGTAAGAAAGAGGATGTCCAGTTACATATAGAACGGCTTTTGACATTTCCTCTCAGATCGAGAGTATGTCTAAAAAAAGCAAATTGGCTGTTTCCAATAAAGTTCACTTTGCGCTGAAATTAGCTTATGGAGCTGAGAATCAGTCGAAGCCGTTAAAAATCAAAGTTCACATAAAATAAGAGAAAGCACAAACGAATATCAACTGAAAATTAAAAATTAAGCTGTACTGTGTCACGATATGATTTGCATCGCAGCCTAAACGTTCGCAAAATATTATCACTTCCGTATAATTTTTTACTTTCTCATATACGAAGTACCTATATTGAGAAGGTATTGTAATCGCGAAAAAAATCGATCTCGAGATTTTGGTGGAAATATACGTTTTAGGTGTACCTGAGTCCGAAAAAGTGGTTTTCGCAATGCCATCTGCCTGTCTGTGCGTCTGTCTGTTCGCGGCTCTGGAGCGTAAACGGTAGAGCGAAAATGATTGAAATCTCGTACTTAGGCATTCTACCATACAGAATAGAAACTATAAATACATGGTTCACATTGCACAATAATTAAGGGCAGTTTATTCTAGGCAATTTAAACAACAATTTGATTTTCTCAAAACCGACCCCAACGATTTTGATCAAATTTCGTACAGTTACTTGAGTATTAATGAGATACTTTTGCATAATTAGCAAGTAAGATCAATGAAATGGCGCGTGGATTTATCACTGACGTTTTACGCGGAGCGTAATCCTCTGAAAACTGTCCCGTCTCATCGCATCGGCGATATTCGAGGAGAATATTTCTCGCTCGTTCGAACAAATTGAAGGATTTATCTGCTCCTCTGTCACCGCAACGACGGATTCCACGAGTACTCGAGAAACTCCATCACGACCTCGTTCCTTATGCTTATTTCCGTCGTTTTCAGCTGGAAACGCAAACTGCAGGGAAATAAATGACGTCACAGACCGAGCACTTCGTCGTGCATCTCCATCGCCCACTATTCCTCTCTCTCTCTCTCATCTACTTTCGTTCTTCCTTAGCCCTTCTCCTGTGAGTATATTTAAAAGTTAATTTCATAAACGTGCATATCTGTATAGTTATAATTATGCATATGTGGATGCTACCACGTACAAATAAGCCAGTATATGGGTATATGTCTATATGTATATAACTAAACATATATTTTCTTGTATTCGTTTCTAAAGACATGCCTAGCGTACATGTTAACCTAATATAAAACACATCTAGCTGCAATCCTAGGTTTTTCCCATCCAATTCTTGCGAAGGGGTTTTTCAGATTTGGTTTTATAGTCATAGACTTAGGTGACGTTTGGTGGAAGAAGATAAATTCTAGTCCAATAAAGGCCCATATCTATCTAAATATATGTCATCCTCTATAACTTTATTATTTTCCATCCTATCTCTTGTTTCAACCTCTCTTCTTCCTTGTGTTAACTTTCCTTCTCTTACATTGCTTTTCCTTCACCATTCACCTCTCTCCCTTGTGCTTCTCTTTCTCTCTCTCACACACACACACTCATACACTATTTTGAAACTTCCTCCCTCACACGCACATTCCCTTCTTTGCTCCTCAAACACACACAAACCTCTCACTCCACCCCCACGCCCATTTTCCGCCCCCTTCCTCTTCACCTCTTTCCATCTCCTGCACCTTCTCATGCCTCCTCATTCCTACATTTCCTCCACCGCCTCTCTCTCTCTCTCTCTCTCTCTCTCTTTTCCTCCCTCTATTTCCTTTTCTCTTCCTCCCTGACACCTTCCTCATTCCCGTCTCTCTCTCTCTCCATTAATCCCACCTCTGCCCTTTCCCTTCCTTGTTCCCTTCATAATGCCTCGCACAATCTCGCTCGCATCGCTCACCTCCAGACATGACAATTTGCAAGAGCGCCGTAATTCGGCGAATATAACTGTGAATAAAGGGAAGGAGGGTGCGTGCCTCGTGCTGTTTCATCCTATCACGCCATCTACTTGAGAAAAAGAAAGGCCAATCGTGCCTTGTAATGCATCGGTAAGCTTTCGCGTTTAAAATGATTATGAAATTCTGAAACGGAACATTCGCTAGACAACTAATTTGATTGTGATCAATGCATTAACAATAGCTTTATTCAAATTTTTATTTAAATAAAGGAAAGAATCTCAGATTTAAGTAAAAATTTAATAACAAACAGATCCGTGAGATCAGGAAATTAATGACAGTATTATCTTTGTCTGAAATTGTAATTCATGCTATTGCAAATACTTACTTTTGTCAAATAGAAAACTCCTTCCAAGCATAAAAGTAAATAGGTACCATTCCACTAATTTCGAGTTTGAACAAAACTGTCTTGCTTTCAAAACTAAAGTCAGACTTAAGGAACTTCAGTAAAGTTTCGCAATTTCGGAAACGATCGCTTTGCCGAAAATACATCCATTGAAAGAGCGAAAGAAACTTATGTCACGAATTGTGAGAGAAAACGTAGGAAATTTTTAGAAACGTGAAGTTTATAAATTATCCCACCATAAAGAGGAACTAGGACCGATAGTGACGAAAACATTTCTAATGTTTGAATTCTGTTTAAAATCGTAAGCGAAATGAAGCGAGACGTAAACGAGAAAATTCGGATGGGAGAAAAGCACGGAAGGAAGGAAGGAAGGAAAGATGCAGTTGATACGAATCTTGGAGACGGGCGAATTAAGGGAGAAAATAAGAGTGAGGAGGAAGAAAGGTAAGGAGGAAGATGGCAGGAGTGAGTGATTACTGAAGAACACTAAAGAAGAAATAAATGAGTGTTAGGATAGGAAAAAGTGAAAGATAGAGGGCGATGGAGAGAAAGAGAGAACCAGGCAATGCGTTCCAAAAAGATGGTGAACACGGAGATACAAATTCGTAGAGCAGTCTGTCGAAGAGTCGAGAGGTTTGTCGCCGAAAATTTTAATATCGGATCGCAAAAATAAAGCAGATTCTGTTAAGCAGAGTTTTCGTCTTATCTTCCGTTATTTTCGAAGACAATAAAAGCAATGTTTAAGGTCGAACTCTTCGATTATATATTACACTGTACTCCTTTTTTTAGTTCGGCAGATTCTTGAGCGAAGTCTGGCTCCCGTCATGTTTGTCGCGACGGAATAAAGGTTGAGAACCGCTGGCGTTGAGGATGTGACAGAGTAAGATAAAGAAATAGATGGAAGGGTATTTTCACTGCGTTTTTTTAAAACGGATGGGGAGGCGAGTATATTTGGGAACACAGAAGTATTTTTGGAAGCGTGTGATGTTGAGGGGAACAGACGCTAGAGCATGGAGAAAGGGGGAGAGGAGGAGAAGAGAGGAGGAAATTGCAGTGTGATGGGAAAGGGAAAACACGAAGGGTAGGAAGTGTCGAAAGAGAGGATTGGGGGGAGAGGGGAGGGAGGGGGGAGGGGCGAAACATAACGGTTGCCATGAGAAAATGGGTGGAGTAAAAATGTTTGGTTTTGAGAAGAAAGAGTAGAAACTAGTGCGTAATAGCACGACAATAGGAGAGGAAGAAAAAAGGAAAGAGGAGACAGGAAGAGGTTAAGAGGCAAGAGGGAGAGGAGAGGGGGAGAGAGAGAGAGACGTCGGTAGTGATAGAGGAAGGTGTGTTACCGTAAGGATATCTCCGGTGGGTAACAGGGTTAAAGGTTGCGGATGTGAAAGGGAGGGAAAGAGGAAGGTGGGAAGAGGTAGAGAGGGAGAAAGAGGTTGATTAGGGAATGGGTGGGATCCCGGATTGACTCTAGGTCGTACTCGCTTTCTCACTGTTTCTCATATTTTTCTTTTTTTAAGAGAAAGAAAACACCCTGCGGGATAAGGGAGGAAGTTCTGGAAACGGCATCTGAATGGCATTTAGTAAACAGAGGGAGCTTTTTTTTCCTGAAAAGAGAGAGGGAGACTAGCATTTGAGAAGAGTATTCTGGTTCAAGTCTACAATTTTTTCTCAAAATAGGTTTTTTTGCCAAATTTACTTTTATATTGCAATAATATTTCTGTAACTGTCTGAAATAGAGGGAAAATATTTTATTAGTTAAATTTTGAACATAATAGATAGGTTACAGTAAGAGTCGGTCCCCTATTTCTCTCAGCCTGTATTCATAAACATAACAACACTTCCTTCCACAACGTACAAAGTGATACGCGAAGGTATCTCCACGTTTGGGGAGAAGAGAAATAAAGAGAAAGTGAAAGGGAGGAAGGAAAAGAGAAAGGGAGGTCAGAGAAAACGAAGGACGGAAAGGGAGGGAAGGAGGGAAAGTGGGAGAGGAGAAGAAAAAAGGTAAGAAAGGGGAAAAAGGACCCGATGGGAACGAAAAAGGGAAAATGCGAATAGAGAAGAGAGAGAGAGAGAGAGAATGGGAGAAGGTAAATGGGCGGGAGAAAGTGTGGGAGAGTGAAAGTGCAGAAGAGAAGAAGGCGCCCTCCCAACGGTCACACGGAAAGTTGCTTCCCAAACAAAGGCTGGTGTTGGCGCAATTAAGAAATATTCATCTCATGGCTTTCCCTCCGCCCAAAAATCTCTCGCTCGTAAAGAGATCCATGAGTAAGTTGCGACGCCTCTCTCCCACTCTCTCCCTTCTCCGCCCTCCCTCCCTCCTTCTCCATTCTATCCTCCCCTCCCAACTCCCTCCCTATCTCCTCCCGAATTATTCCCACATAACTTTCTTTTTCGTCGAATGCATTGCGAAGAATTTCATAAAAGACTAATTGTTTTAACTTGAAAATAGGTCATCCTTTGACTCGATTTTTATTTACGAAGTTGTGATTTGTTTTTAACCTCATCCTATTTATTTTGAAATTGAAATTTTTTAAAGTAAGCATCCAATGGAATATTTTAACTTGGGTTTAATTAATTTACTTATATTTATGTTCCGTGAGAAGAGGCCACCGTGTGTATCATTTTCTACATTTGAAGAAATCTGTTTTAAGTTATCTGAACCGATGAAAAAATATTAACATATTACCAGTATCAACGCTCACCTGCCAAATTGTAGATTGACCTATCTATAAATTCATAAATAGCCTAATTTCCAATTAAATTATTGTGTCACTTTTAAAAAACTATATGATTCACTTTAATTCTTGAATAAAACTATTAGTCTAGGCGTGATTGACGCATTTCCAGCAGCGGTGCCTCTAAACATACAAGATGAATGTATGCCGTCAGAAAGGCAGGCACAGCACCAGGATCTCTGGACGAGAGGCGCTACAATCCCACTTCGTGCATTTTCTGCATTGGAACTTGCGTGGATGGCAATAAAAGGCCTTCCTCCCTTCCACGAGCACAGCAGCGGTTGGTTATAGACAGGAATTACGAGCTCACGACAACGATACCGTTGAAATTAATAAGCGCTCTCAAATTATCTAAACAAGATCACGGGAAGGCTAACGCCAGGATGGGTATAAAGGTACACAGTTTGGCTCAAAGGTGAATTCATTTCAAAATTGTTGTTTATAATCCATTAAAATATGCATAAGCTCCTAAAAGGTGATAAGTAATGTAAGAGTTTGAGTCAGAAAGTTTTATTCAATATTTGCGCAGAAAAATCTCTTCGCAAAGGCGAAGAACATTGCTCTAAGCCAAAGTTTAGGAACCTATAGTTCGTGAGCCACGCGTGGCCCATGAGAACGTTTTGTATGGCTCGCGAAGCTGTGATGAAAAAGAGATCTGTAAAATTTAACACAAAAATTGGTATTCTTAAAATTCAAATTATGATTGTAAAGCATTTAATATTGGAATTTTAACCCTAAAATCCGCATTTAGAATTTGATTTTCTGTTACATATATAATATCTCAGAAGAATGATTTACTGCCACTGATGCGGCCCGCAGTGTAGAAAGATTTCCCCACCCCTGCTCTAAGCGATAAAATCGGAAAAGATGCCACTGTTATCGTCATACAATCTTCTCTACATAAATATTTTGAAGTGTGTTTGATACGTATAAAGTCATACTTCGCGATTACCTACAGTTACAAAATTTTGCATAAACAAGCTGAATGCACTACTTTTCACACCCGAAAGATTTCAATAATTATTTTTGTTTTCCGTTTGAATAACATGGGAATGCCTAGAATTCAGAGTGCAGGACTTTTTTCATTAGCATTTTAAAAGGCGATAGAAATTGAGCGACGAGAAGTTAATACCTTCATACGGGGAATTGAATAATGTTTCTAATTCATATGGTAGATTTTCGCTTTGAATTCGAAATTGTTCGAAAATTGTTTATTTTCTGATTTTAGGCGAAGAAGTTCATCTACGTCTAAAGAATTAGATCCGTCAGCTGCCAAAAAAGTTTCAATTTTATCAATACTGAAAATGTAACCTTTTAAAAAGAATCAACGTAGATATATTATCGAGGCTTATATTTTAGCATATTATATTTCAGTGCATTGACTAAATATATGTATAAAAGTCTATTTCAAATGATGTACAGCAGTTGAAAGTTACCAGTGACATTGTTCTATCGATTCAATTTCTGAGTTTTGTTTGATGAACGCCTGCTACCACTGCTGACTTATTGCTGAAAATTGGCAATGGAAATTTACCAAGTGAACTAAATTCCGATACAATCACAATACCTGAACGATTCTGCAATGTCGTGAATTCATTAGAGGAACTCAAAAACAAAGTCTTCCAAAACATTTGTTCCAATTATAAAATAAATGGTTGTGTGAGCGCGCTAACCTTGCTCCAAGAAACGAAAATGTTGATGCCATGCATTATGCAACTCAAGAACAATTGTTAGGAGAAAGAGTATCTTACAAATCTATTGACTTAATAACGACGCTGTTCAGTATCAATGCGAGTTTCTAAATTCGTTAAACATAAGTGGAGTGCCAGCAAACAAGTTGGTGCTAAAGGAGAACTCACCAATCGTACTAATGAGAAATTTGGTTGCTCCAAGGTTATAAAACGGAACAAGATTGTGCATTAAAAAATTGAGACCATACTCAATTGAGGTTACTATTTTTTAACAGGAATTGCAACATTCCAACACGTTTTAATGCCTCGAATACCGTTGATATCATCAGATACAACGATTCAATTTAAAAGACTGCAATTTCCAATCCGGCTTGCCTTTGCCGTGACTATCAACAAAGCACAAGGGCAGTCTTTCAATGTTGCAGGTGTCGATTTGTCTAACGACTGCTTTGCCCATGGACAATTATATGCTACGTCTAGAGTAGGATGCGAAAAAATTCATTTATTTGGGCGAAAAATGGGAAAACAAGAAATATTACATACCAACAAGCATTACAATAAAAATTAACTTGGTTTAAATACTTCATTTGTTCTAAAAACTTTTCAAATTTTTTGTTTTGATTTAAAAACCCGAGCATAAACCAGTAAACGATGTACCCTTAGAAGTAATATCGACACTTCAACACGACTTCCAATTAGGATCAAAATTCCGATCGGGAAAATTGTTTTTACAGTCTGGCGATCGATTTCTCCTACATCAATCCGATGTAATTTACTACAGAATCTACAGTTACGAATTTAAAATAAGTTGCGCATCAAAGTATTCTAGCGTAAGCTAAAGTAATTAAAATTATATTTCATGTTAAATTTTTTCATTATAAAATCCAGAAAATATTATTCAAAGAATAATATTTCATTAACCATATATATATATATTCTAATGCGAACAATTCTAATGCGAAGAAATAGCCATTGATGTAAAGGTTTTACTGGGCCATCATTAAGGTACAGCGACTGAACCATTCCTAAATCGCCGGCAGTCCATTTACGGAAATGGGAGTGTAAATTATTCCATAACGACGAAAGAGAATCCTTTTCCTCGAGTATTTTCAACGAAATTACTCTCTCAGGAATCTGGTGCGCATCCTTGTTTTTCTGTCCCCTTTGAGAGACCCTCCTCCTGAAATGCGATTGTTGGGCCGTCGTCATGGCCTCTTCGTTTAACAGAGTCCTATTCTTAGCGACGGCGGCGGCCGCACGAGATAATGCACTGAGAAATGCAATTCCACCCGCCCTTCGTCCCTCGCTCCAGTTCTAGCCGTCCCATACTTGGAAAAAGCTTCGGAGAAAGAGGGTGAAAGAGAGGACTCTCGCGGTTGGTGCTGTCGTCCTTCAATCCTTTTCCATACGAGACTCACGCTCACAATTCTTAAAAGGCACTCCTAAAACTGGGAATTCGTCTACTCCACGTGCGCACCCTTCGAAGAAAGTGAATATTCGTGTGCGTCTATGTTTGTGTGCGCGCATGCGCATTTTCATGCAGATTACTATTCACACGCATCTGTATGTGTAATTGTGTGCATACCTGTCAACATTATAGGCCGTTTGTTCATATACAGATCGATGATTAATATAGGTTAAACCTAGTTCTCCCCGTGCTCCAGTTTTCCGCATTCCTCCTCTCCATGCGTGTATGTTGATAGGGTTTTGGGATAGTGCGACTTTTTTTTACTAGTCTTTCTTGTAAAAATAAAACCCTCAGGTATACCTTTTAGAGATATTTTTTAAAAAAACTGGTAAGAAATGTGGTTCCCTTACGCATCTCAACGCAAAAATATAATTTCATTGTTTTTTGAATCCGCACATAAAAATAAATTTTGTAAAAAATTCCTTCGCCATTACTAGAAACAAAATTAAAAAACATGTTAAAATTGTGCAGGCGAAACTAGAAACAATTTTGAGAGTAACATGTTATTCGTAGTACTTACTTTCATAAAGAAGACTTTTTCTAGTTATAGAAAACTTGCTGTAAGGAACACAAACCCACTTGATGGTTCGCCTGTACTGTTTAACCTAATTTCACATGAAAGGTATTTTTTTCTCTTTCTCTTATCTATGCCATTTTTGGTACTTTCAAGTATACTTCGGGTTGCACCTACGACGTTTTCACTAATTATTAATAAAAACCCTTATTGTTAATATATGCATAATTTTTAAGTCTTAAGTTACTATAATTGAAATGTATAACAACAAATTTACACAAGAATTTAATTATATATGTGATATAGATATTTTAATCTTATATCTTCTTCACCAAATTTCATCTAAATGTATTATCTGACTCAGAAGCTGTGGATCGGTATGTTAGAGTTATGAGTATTTTTCCAGAAATTTCGGGAAAGAGAGTATAATAAGCATAAAAACATAACAAACTATTTCTCTTATTTAGTTCTGTGAAATATGTAGGAATCATATTTGCGCTACGCGTATCATAATCGAGATACTTGTTAATGCTGATAAGATCTTTACGTAAAGAGAATGTTTCAATTAGTCATAATAAACCAAATCGTAATTACTACGAAAGGATTAAGTGCACATTTTTTAAATCTTAATAAATGTCACGAGCATCAGTCAAAGTGTTCTATGACAGCGCTTTTCAAAGTTTTTGTATCGCGATCCAGGGTCAGGGAAGGCAACATAAAGGAAAAAATCTGATGTGGCCAACACATGACTTTCTCCATATTTGGGGTATAGATATTTAAATCATTATGAATAGCATTATAAGGCAAAATTATTATTTCGTATCGCAAAAGAATACAGTCGTCCTTATTGCCGTAAATTACGTATATTTTGAATGTTTACAGAATTCACCGCTACACGGTGGCGGCGCTGTATACAGGAAATTACGAATAAGTTAAATGTCTCCGAAATGGATGGCTTTACGAAAATTTGTTTCAAACAAAACTTGGAAGAAATATTATTCTCTATAACTTTGGTCCTCACGAAGATTACCAATAACGACGTTTTTAAGGAGATATTTGACGGAAACCGAAAAAACCGATTATTTATAATTCCTAAACAATAACTGCTATGGAAATTGTTTCAAATGAAAGTTGTAGGAAATTACATTCTCTATAACCTTTGTACAGAATTGTATATACAATAATGATGTTTTAACGGAGAAATATCGCAAAAACCGAATCGGGTTTCGAATAAACCTCGACTTCCAGTTATCCGGTATTCTCCAAAAACTAATCAGTTCTTTGTGGTCATGCTAAAGTGTTATATATGAAATTTGGTAACGATACGGCAAGTAGTTTTTGAGTTAGAGCGCCCACAACCACATATATCCATCCACACACAGACATCATTCCGAAAATAGTGTAAACGTGTTCTAGGGACCTCAAAACGTGTATTTCCGTTGAAATCTCGAAGTCGATTTTTTTCGTGATCACAATACTTTCCCATACTACGTATGAAGAAAGTAAAAATTGTTCTGACCAGAGTTACCTTTAACTTTCAGTGAAAAGTAATGTGCTAAAATATTGGCGTTTATCTAATGGGAGCAATCCATTCCTCGTCAATTTCGATATATTTTACCTGGCTTTGCTCCAATATTCCTCGTGAGCCTTATGACTTTGAAAGACACTGGTCTATGAGATGAAAGGCATGTAAGGATGGTCATACTCGGCCTTCAGAATATGCGTTCACGTCTTGCGCAGCGTGAAAAGAACGCACAAGCCTTGAAAATATATAATAGAATTTTAAAAGGAATATTTAACGTAACAATTTGGGTAAATATTTTAATTTTCCTTTTACAAAAATAACGGAAAAAATTCAGTGTGTGCAACTAAAATGATAAAAATAAAACAACAATGATAGGTAGAAGTAAAAACATAATAAGAACCATTGCAGTAAGTATTTACTCCACACTGTACTCTCAGAAATCACTCTGTCCAAATAAAAGCGTATCTCTCAAATATGAATATTTCAATATCACTCTCGCACAGCAACGTGAGTATAATTTCAATGGAGAATATAAATCAAAGATGACGGCAGCAAGAGTACAAAGTGGACAGAGAGAGAGAGAGAGAAAAAGAGAGATAGTATGCGAGGCAGATAAAAAGAGAAAAGAAAGAGGGGGATTGGAATCTTAGACAATTCAATTTCCAACTCGAAATCCGCCAAGTATGCTAACACACAGTGTGCCGTACTCTATGGCCCTCAACCCTTTTCCTCGTGCACACGTAAACACACAGGAGAACTCGCATCCTGTCGGCGCCGTCGTCTCCGTGCATCTTTTCTCTCTTTCTTACAGCTGGGAACCAAATCCACCTATCCCATCTTCCCTCTCTCTTTTCTTCTGTCATTCTTTAAAATCCATTCTCCGCACTGTCCCTTTAAATACACGCACTCCATACGACCTCACCCAATCCCTCTTCCTCTCCCCCCCCACCCCTATTCACTCCCCCCATCCTCTTTCCTTCCTCTACCGAATCACAAAACTCCCTTTTCCAACCCCCTCCTCCGCCTAAACCTTCCCTCACCCAACCTCGCTCCACACGTCTCCACAGTCGTTAAAAGCAAACTTACTCTCGTAAACTGCACGTTCCATCTCAGGGGGTTCTCCTTCCCTTTCCAACATCTCCCGTTCCTATTCCTTCCTCTTTCGTTCTTTTCCCTCCCTCACTACGAAATTCTCCCGGGAGATCTGCGCGCCTCCACTTCCAATCCTTTTCCCTCCCCCCTTCACCCCGCTCCCATTCCCCTCCGACGTATCCCCCGGAGCCCCACGCTATCTCTCTCTCTCTTCCTCTCTGCCTCCTACACTGACACCTCTTTCACTCTCTCTCTCTCTCTATCTCATTCGCGGAGGCCAAGGAAAATGGAGGTAACGTATAAAATAGGTAGAAGGGATAATAGAGGGGAGGAGCTAGGAAATGGAGTGAGTGAGGGAGTGAAAGAGAGAGAGAGGATTGGTCGGATGACGATAGAATAGAGGGATAACTCAAGGGAAAGAGAATAGGTTTTTATGGGGATAGGATTGAGTAAGATAAGATGGAGAGATAGTGTCGGTAAGGAAAGGGAATAGGATAAAAGGAAGCGGAGAGAAGAAAGAGGATGAAAGGAAAGCGGTGGAACGGAGCGCTATGGGATGAATGGTGGTAGTGGATGCGTTCTTCTCTGCCGTCTAGGTTACAATACACACAAAATTCCGGAACAATTTATGCAATTTTAGATGGCTATTTATCTAAGTTTATAGGTCACTTTACGAGTTCTGTTCTTCTTATGACATTTTATTGCATTTACAAAGATTTGCTCTAAGAAAAAATTTTGGGTAAAAGATGGAGAAATAGGTTCCAGCAGAAAATGAATTAAAACTAACCAAGAAATGAAGAATCCCGTAGAGGACGGGAGAACATGGAGAAATCGATTATACATATAATTACGGAGTTTTTTTGCGAGCAGATTAGTAACTACAATGCTAGTGATTGAAAGCTAATCATCTCAGTCCTCATCTCTCTTAATCTCATGTTACGTAAATTAATTTGTGCAGATCTTGTTGGAAGATAAATTAATGAAAGTTAACGAGGAGACGTTCTCGTCTATTAAGTGTCTCAAAATTTCCTTATAACTCACTTCGATGAAATACGGAATAATCGTTCAAAATTCGAATACGTTTCAGTAACTATGAAAAAGCGAATTGATAAGACAAAGTTCCGTCGTAAGTTGGAGCATAACTAGATATGCAGAGTACAAAGCAATGCAAATGGCGGGGCGGGGTTTTAGGGAGGCGAGATACAGAGCATTAGAACCCTAATTGATGAGAGCTTTGGGGCGTATATGAAGCTCCACATGGAGATTCCGTCGATTCAGACCGCGAATGTACGGGAACTGAGTCGTGGGACGAGAGATGGATTAAACGGATGGAACGAGAGGAACCGGTCGAGCCGCGGTTGCGATCGCTAATGAACCGTATCAATTTATGAACTGGCATCCGTGTCTCTTACATTTGGGCACAGTGCTGCGGTGGATTAATAAAGAAGACGAGTGTCACAAAAACCGCAACGTGCTCTATGATAATCCACTGTTTTAAAGCAGCCTCGTGTTCATTTTTGCATGCGTCAGTTTCTCTTTTGAGTATTTTAGAGAGAGAGAGGAAGGGAGGTGTGTTGATGGTAGGCAAAGAATGGGAAAAAAGAAAAGAGAAAAAGAGAGGAAGAGGTGAGAGGTTTAAGAGAATGAAAGAATAGATAAGAGGAAATAAATGGTAAAAGAAAGGAAGATGGACTAAAAGGTGTAAATGAAAGAAAGAGGAGAGAGAGGAAGGGAGGGAGACAGACAGACAGACAAACGACTTTATTACGGCAAAATTGAGACAATATAGTGCCTTCTTACATTTAACCCTGCGTCAACAATCACAAATGAGAATAAAAATTGTAATAGTAATTTCACAGAAAAGAACAGGAAAATAAAATAAATAGAAAAACATACAAGCAAAATAGCAAATTACAAATTCGGAAAATTTCTATAAAAAGACAAAGTAATTGTGGTAAAAACCTAGAAAAGGCCTGACTTGGCCATCCTACTAAAAGACCACGCAGGAAAACAACCACGAAGGAAAGGGGGTGGAAAAAAACCTGCAAAAACCCTAGATATATATACATAAAAGAACAATAGTGGAATTACAATAATACCTACAAGTTTAACAAGATAAGATTCTAATAGAGAGGGAGAGGAAAGAGAGTGGATGAGAGAGAGAGATGCAGGAGAGTAAATGGTAAGAGGATGCGTAGATGGAGGAGGGGGGGGCAAAAGGAGAAAGGATCCTATAGAGGAGGCAGATAGGGGAGAAAGAGGGGGTAGAGAGGGGAACTGGATTTGGGTGGCTAGAGGCACCGAAGAAGAGAGGATACTTTCGATCTGATGCTGGAGGCGGACGCATTTGGGAGCCCCAGTACCTCACTCTCTCTCTCCTTCTCATCCTCCGCCTCTTCTCTATAGCGATTTGGCTGTCAGAGAGATTTCTACAGGGATAAGGCCGCACAGAAACCATCATTTTATTTTCCCGCCTTAAAATGTTTTTTTAAAGATGACAGTTCGATTATTTTCATCATTACTTGCAAAAATTTCGATAGAAAAATAAAATGCTTAGGAATAAATACGGTTACTAAGCTAGGTTAAATGAGAGGGAGACAGAGAAAACCTTATTACTTCTAAACAGAGCTTGGAAAGTTCCAGTTCCGGAAAAAGGAACGGTTACAAAATGGTTCCGGTTCCTGGATCCGGAGTTGGAACGGAAAAATTGTGTCTGAACCAGAACCTAAACCGGAACAACGATGTCAAAATTTTGGTTCAGGAACTGTTCCAGAATGGTTCCCTTAAAATGAATAAATTATTAATAAATTTTTTATAAATTTCTTAGATTTAAAACAGACTTTTTAATATCTACTATTACATTTTTTACGCAAAATTGAAAACGTGTACTTTCTCTGATTTTTCTTCTTCCTTATTAAGTTGGGTCTAATGTTTGGACCTGGGTATCCAATCCATCTACATTTGGTTTCCATATTTTGCATAATAGATTCCGTTAAAAAGTTGTACCGGAACCGTTCCTTCTCTTGATCACCCGTTACCGAACCCGGAACGTAACGAGTTAGGAATTTTAAGGTCGGAACCGGAACGCTCGGAACCGAGCCGGAACTTCTCCGATCCAGTTCTAAACGAATAAATACCTTGTTTACCTGAGTGTTAAACAAACAATAGATAGTAACGCTGCGTGATTTTTCTAAAATGCAATCTGCATTACGGAGACAGGATTTCGTCGCTCTCGACTGCGTTTCTAAATCGGTTCGCTGCACGATCTTCTGTTTTTTTGCCGCAATTATGCTTTGATAATTACGTGAAGCGGCTGACTGTAAAACGAGAAAGAGGCGGCGAAATGGTCAATGACGATAAATAATATCCACTCTTCGCGGATTGAAACGGCTAATCTCCTGCGTTAATGCCCGACGTTCAGCCTGACTGTGACATCGGTAAAAAGTGCCAGAGAGGACTTCAAAATGACACGCGCTATTGCGGTATCCCGCGGGAGGCAACGATCAGTCACGCGGCGTATGACCTCTTTTTAGCAAAATAAGAGGGAGGGGGGAGGGGATGGGTGATATATGACGAATTGAATTCCTCCTTTTTAAAAAGTGCCCTAGTGCTACGCGGTGGATGATTTATCGCGCCCATAAATCTATCGGAATGAAGAGAAAATCTGCAAATGAATACAATATAGGCGATGCGAAAATTAATGACCGCCTCTCTCCCGGTGTTTTTTATTTTGAAGCGTTATTAGGCGCAAGGTTGCAAACATCCACATTTATCACCTTATCAAGGCGGCCTCTGGTGCTAAGCGATACGTACAGGAGCCATCTTTGCTGTTAGAATAAGCAAAATTCTTCTAAGAATTTAATTATTTTCTCTTAATAACATTTATGGAATGCCAATTCGCGAAAGGTAAAATATATGGCACCCTAAATCACTGGAATCAATAGTAAATATAATTAATAATATTTCCTATTTATAATTTGAGAAAACTATTCCAAAAGTTTCCTGCTTAAATTCATCAAAAATGAAATACGGAGCTAATTTTATGGCTGAAATTCAATTGACAATGACTACGATAGCTGCAAAAATTGCAAGGACCGTATTTCACCAATGAGTGCGGATATGCGGCCGAAGTGCGATGACCGCTTTGTAAATAAACTGATATATTCATTGCAAAGCATTTGCCAAATGTTCCAGTGAGTGGTTAGTCACATTTAATTATAAAATTGTACCTACTCTCGTAGATTATTGCTTCCTATACTTCAGTTGACAACGAAGAGTAAAAGTTTCTTACAAATTTTCATTTGATTTTTTTCCAGAAACCTTCAAAGAAATATAGGTACTAAGCTATTCAAGGGCTACCACTTACATCCTTATATTTCACGCCATCGAAGATGTATTTATACATTCTAATATTAGAGGCGGTTCTGAGCTAGTAGCGTAGCCAAAGGGGGAAGGGGCAGCCGAGAATTTGCCTCCAAATAGCGTAAATGAGAAATTAAAATAAATAATAATTTGAAACTTTAAAATAAGATGGAACGCGCAAACTGGAAATGATCAAGGAATCCTGTTACTCATTAGCATATTGAAGAAAGGTAGGAGTTTTAAATACATGTGGAACATGACTGACAATGAAGGACAGATTGGCCCAGAGCTAGCGATTAGATTAGCGGAGTAAAAGAAGTTAAACAGATGCGCCAAGGAATATTTGTGTTACGAAGAAGTCTAAATGGGCCATTTACAAATCATATTTTGGCGCAATCTTGACTAATGGAGCTGAGAAATGGCCATTAATAATGAAAGACGAAATAAGAATACAGGTTATAGAAGTGAAGATATTGAAAAGCACAGAGGGAAAGACGAGACTGCACAAAATAAGAAGTAAGTAGGAAACAAAAGTCGGATGGCAGCTGTTACGGGCACGAGAATGGATATCGGGAGAATATCAAGGAAAATGATGGACAAGAAGGCTGACTCAAAAAGACCTAGATGAAGAACTAGGAACAGGTGGATTGATGTAGTGAAAAGGGATATAGAAGAAACGGGATAGATTTTAAAGGAATTGAAGGAAGATAAAATTTGAAAAGACAGGAAAAATTGGGAGCTGTCGTCATCAAGCCAAGCTCCAGCTATAAAAACGGTTATAGGGGTAGAATATTGAAAGATGGTAAAAATTCGAAATTAAAAGAGAAAATGAATATCGAGCCATTTGACGCTAAATATAGTTTTTCCGACCAAGAACAGCGGCGTTTTAACTGATAAGTAAAAATTTTGACGGAAACTTTAAGCAGGAGATAAAGACGTATACCAAGAATCCTTGGGTCGATTATATGGAGAAGATAACGGAAGAGGCCAGAGACACGGTTAAAGAGATGGGAAAAGCGGACGGAGCGATGATTCGGAAGATGTGTTAGAGAAGTAGAGATAGATAAAGAGCGAGGGCTGAATAAAGGAGAGAGAGAGAGAAGAGGGAGGAAGAGGAGGTTGGCTGAGAGGGAGAGAAATAGGAGAGGTGAGGAGGAGGAGGGGGCGTCGGAAGTGGCGTAAAACGGAGTGTGAGCGAGAGGATGTGGTGGAGAGAGAGGGAGAGAGGGGGAGAGAGTGGGGGAGGGGAGAAGCCTACAGAGGAAGAGTGATACTTCGCCTTACACTCCTGGGAAATCAGACATTCCTCTCTCTCTCTCTCAACCATTCCCTTCCCGCAGAACGCGCGACCTCCCGCCCCCGACCTCCTCCTCCCCAATCTCCCGCCCTCCGCCGCCCCACTCCCCCTTCGATCCGTCCTAGCAAAACCCCCCTTCCCACCCCTTTCCGACTATTAATCTCTTTCTGGGTCAGCCTATACACCCCTCCCCCCTTTTCCACCACTCCCTCCGACCCTTTCCACCACTCCATCTTGCCACGCCCTCGACCACCTCCCAATCTTAAATCCCTAAACCCACGTTAACCGGAAGCGATATTAATGCATTACCTTATCGCAGTCCAGGGGTTCGATTCCGATTCGATTATGTGGCTGTTTCTCGAGTGTCGAGATATCGACTACGGATGAGTTTAAAACAAATATTTATTTATGGTTGGCGAAATTATTATTCATAAAAATTTCATTTAATCGACAATCTTTGTTTCGAGTATGTTCCATCAGCGATATATTCCTTTAGATTTAAAAAAATAAAAATAGTTGCAGTTCATTAAATAAGCAGCAAGTATTTTCTGCGCCAAAAATACTCTGATGACGAAACTAAGGACGGCGGACTGCTGCATGACAACGTTACCGTTGAATGTGTACTCTAAAAATGTGTTCATTAGAAGACAACTCCGCATCCGGGATACACATTAATCAAACGTCGGCCTGTATCATAAACGCAGGGACAAAGGAAAAAATTATGTTTTGAATGGGATTTCCATTTTTAACGATCTTTCTTTGCCGGCACTTCACAATTTCCTTTTATTTCAAAAGTCCGTCTCGTTGTGTCGGAGCTGCAACAGCGGTATCACTGTGCAGCTATCCACACTCCGCCACGCCTCTCCCCTCCAACTGCAACCTATGCATGTCCTAGAAACAAAGAAAGATCGTTCCCACCCCTCGCTTCCTATCTTCCTGTTCTCTCGTGCGTCGCCTTCATCGCCTCCTCCTCCTCCTTCATTCTTTTACTCACATTCTCACAACTACGCTTAATAATCATTGCTTATATTCTTCATCGTCACCCTCAGCCTCAGGCAAGACTACAGGAATACCTCGAATTGACGAAGTAGATGCATTCCACGACGCCACTTCGTATTCAGAAACTTCGTTAATAGAGGCATTAATAACATAAGGGGCGTAAGGATGCGTTCCAGGATTTCAGAGGAGGGAAGATGCATTGACATATCATGAAGCACTAACAAAAATAATACCAAATGTGCCTAAAACATGAAAGAGTGAGTTTAAGAATAAATGAAATTAGGTAATTCATCAATAAATCCTACTGGACTATTGTCCAATCGACTTTGCAGCGGTGGGAGTTGAGTTGGCAGGAACTGCATCGACAACAGGCAGGTTACTGCCATCTTTAACTATCCAGTAGGTATTAAACGTCATCGAACTTCTCGATAACCACCTTCCCGATCCATTTGTGCGGTGCTAGTGATAATAAAATTTTTACTCTTTTTTATCGCTTTGCGTGATGCTTCTGTTTGATTTTTCGGTTGATATATTTGTTTAATTTTTTGTTATAGTTCTTCGAGGAAGTGAAGAATAGTTTACGGGTGCCATAAAATTTACCCCAAATACAGTGAAAACGTCCGTTGATATAAGTACCTTGAAGATTTCTATGCAGATAAAAGAAAATTTTAAAACAAGTAAGTGTTTTAGGAGGGAAATCGGACTAATCGTAAAAATCTATCGAAACGACAGCTTATTTTTCCCCCACATATTGAGCACGTATTACCGAAAATTTTCTTCCCTCGCATTTAGAATGGGATCTTCGCGAAGCTAAAAATCAGAAGGGTTGGAGAAGAAGCGAGCGCACGCATGAATCGGGAGTCCTTTTCTTAAAAGCAGAGAGAGAGAGAGAGAAATGGGGGATATACTGGTGTGAGTTGGAGAGGAGATAGTTCAGAAAAGTCCTCGATTGAAGAGAGTCAAAAGAAGATGGAAAAGTGGTTCGAAGGAATCGGAGGGGCGGTTCAAGTGTTCGAGATACGGTAATGGCATTAGCCAACCTTCCAACCCTCGGATTCCCTTCGTACTCGCTCCGGCCAAAGAGAAAGAGAGGGTGGGATTATTTTATTCTTCCGCTCAGAATTTGAAAGGGAGGGAGGGAGAAAAAGTGGGGAGGCGATGGCGAGAGGGACGAATAGCGGGGGGAGGTGGAGGGGGGCGGGGGGGGGGAGGGTGGAATATACGGTGGGGCATTTTTGGGGGAGAACCTTACGCGAGGGGAATCGGCCGCTTCCCGTAGTGTCCTGCCTCAGAGTGGAGAAATCAGACTGAGTGAATCTGGAAGAGGAGCACTTTGGAGGTCGGGGAAGAACAAGGATATACATATATATATATTTATGTATAGATGGGAATGGGTAGGTCGAAGTTCACAATTGATCTACGATATCGAAATATTCCACTTGGATGCGGCCGCGGACGAAGGAAAACTGGGTAAGAAAGAGAGAGAGAGATGGAATGGGAAATGTGCAGTTGCGCTCGATATTTATTAACGAAAAATGAAATGCGCGCTTGGTAGAGGGTTTTTAATTTTTCGCTTTTTTTGATGGGATCGACTAAGGACTCTTCTCTAAAAGCATCTATTTTTCCATTGGCAATCGTTTGAAGTTTCGTGTTCTCACCTTAGCCTAGCTCGTTCTCCAATGTTTATTGATTAGAAAGATACTAAATCAGTTCGCTTAGACATGCAGGGAGAGATTAAAATCGTTGAGACACATCGAAAAAATACGCATCTGCATTGCTTAAGCGTGTAGCTGCTCAATAATCGTTTCGTTAATTTCCAAGCAGGAAAGTGACGATTTTTGCAGTTTTAAGAATTTAAATCGGGAGCTGCTCGGTTTCAACAATAGAAATCCATTTCCACTCATAAAGATGTATGTGTATAAATCAAGTTTAAAGTCACTTAGGACTACTCAAGCGCCTTTTAATGACAAATTGTTAGTACGGATAGTGAAAATTAAACGAAAAATTTAATATGACGTAAATCGTCGACAGCTGTCTCGTAGATAGAAATACCTTAACTTAAACTGGCAAAAGAACGATTACAGAGCGACGGAACTAACATTCCCAACCACATGCCAAATGGCGTTCAGTGCATTTTTATAGAAGTCCCTCGCTTGTTACAGAGAACAGAGTGGGTAGAGGGTTATGGCGTCGCCCTCCATTAAAAATCCATCGCAAGGAATAAAATCCCAAGCGGAAGCGCGCATGCAGACGCTTAAAATTCATGTACAAAAGCGAAACTTGAGAGAGAAACAAAACTATGAATATTCCAGCAACAACTGGCGCAATGGACGGGAGTGGATGAAGTTCGGAGAGAACAGTGAGGGAGTTTGAGAGAGGGAGCACACGGTGGGGTGAAGAAGGGTCGGGAGAAGAGACGGTATGATATACGATGGGGAGGTGGGGGAGGGGAGGGGTGTGATACGTCACCTTGGCGACGCGAGGGGAGGAATGCAGAATGGTATACGACGGGAGATGGATGTGTGTGCACGTATATGTGTATTCAAACTGAAGATTGGGGTTAGGGAAGAGAGGGGGGGGGGGGAGTGAGTGAGTGTTGACGAGGGGGTGGAGACGTCGAGTAGAAGGAATCGAGTTGGTAAAGAAGGTCGAACGTATCGCTGGAGGGGGGAGGGGGGGAAGAGGGAGAGGGGGATGGAAGGGGAGAGGAGGTTTGTCAGGGAAACGCGCGTGTGGAAAATCGTCGTGGCATACCGTACAGAGAGAGAGAGAGGGTCGCATGCCGAAGAGTGTTTAAAGAAAAGGGAAACGGATACGAAGAATGGGGAGAGGTTTTGTTATGGACTACATTTTGTTATGGAAGGAAGTAGAAAAGGGGGAGGAAGAGAAACGAGATTTTTTCCCCTTTGCATTGCTTTCGCTCGTCATAAAAATGTGGTCTTAAATAAGCTATAAAGATTTATTTTTTGTGTCACATGGTGATTATCTGATGTGGAGCCATTTGTTCAGTTGCGTGCAAACAGGAACTTTCGCGGTGTTATCAATGTGGAGCCCATAACACGCCCTTCTCCCGGTACTTAATGAAATCACTCAGGGTTTTTCCCTATGCGGCTGGAGTGTATTTGCCTTACAATTTTATATCCAGGAATCTCATATTCTACTTGTCTTTTACGCATTTCCGGTGCCGGCCATGACGTCGACTGAAGTACCGCCGTGAGACCGAAGAAGGGGCCTGGATTCAAAGGCCTGCAGAGATAGCGAGGAGGACGGGTGACCCATTTCCATTCCGCCAACGCAGAGAGAAGACCTCGAACGGGACGGTTGTATGTGTGTTCCATCGTTGAAAGAGGACGTGGACGCTCAGAGATAAATGAAATAAAAAAACCCGTTTCGGGCAAAAATATGCTTCACGAAATGGGTGACGGGTCAAAAGTTGAGCGTATAAAAAAATATCTTCTGGAGAGAAGGTTAAGAAAGGAACACGCAGATTTCCTATCCATAAAAAAGTGTGAAATCAATTTCCGATATTTTTACTGACCTAACGTGCTTTTATGTGCCAATTTGTGGGTGTGCGTGCATGGCGTGAAATAACCTAGGACTTAGGCTGGAGTTAGGCCGCGGGAGAATTACAGGGGCGCTTGGGAGTGGAAGAGGAAAATGGAGGAAGAGAAGAGGACTTCTTCCGGGAAGAAAGAATGGTACGGGCGCGGCCCTGAGCCTCTGAGGGGTAGGAGAGATATAGAGAGAAGGATGAGGGAGAGGAGAGGGCGGAGAGAGAGAGAGAGAGAGAGGGAGAGAAGGGGACGTGGAAGTGACGGAGAGAGTGCGGGACCATCATTCACCTCAAGTGTGGCTACTGAGAATGTCAGGCCCCCACGGATAGATTTTTCACGGAATAGGCGGGAAGGAGAGTAGGGAGAGGGAGGAAGTAGGGGGAGGGAGGAAGTAGGGGGAGGGAGGAAGTAGGGGGAGGGAGGAAGTAGGGGGAGGGAGGAAGTAGGGGGAGGGAGGAAGTAGGGGAGGGAGGAAGTAGGGGGAGGGAGGAAGTAGGGGGAGGGAGGAAGTAGGGGAGGGAGGAAGTAGGGGGAGGGAGGAAGTAGGGGGAGGGAGGAAGTAGGGGAGGGAGGAAGTAGGGGGAGGGAGGAAGTAGGGGGAGGGAGGAAGTAGGGAGAGGGAGGAAGTAGGGAGAGGGAGAAAGTAGTGGGAGGGAGGAAGTAGGGGGAGGGAGGAAATAGGGAGAGAGAGGAAGTACGGGGAGGGAGAAAGTAGAGGGGAGGGTGGGATGAGGAGGAGGGCCACCTGATACTCATTCTGCAGTAATTAAAAGTACGTGTACCCCATCGAGGATTAAAAGCGGTCAGCTAACAAAAGATAAACAAAGAAATGGAGCATTAATGGGACTGATCTGCACTTGCAGCTCCGTTGCTCAGCAACGCCCAAGACGGTCTAATTTTTAGTAGCAAGAAAACAGTTTTAGTCGATAATTATGGCAAACGATTGCGCTTAATATTAAACACCGTGAATCGTAGTTATATACGAGTATATATTTATCTCTTTAAAATATTAGGACTGGATGTCAATAAAACTAATCCAGTTATAATTTTTAAATGTTCACATGGAATTTTTAAAATGATTAAAAATATGTATTTCAAATCATTCGGTTGCAAAAAAGGCAGCAGCAGACATTTAAAAGCACAATTTCAACTTCTGTTCTGAAGAATTTTTATATATGCACTTTAATAATGCAAACAATAACGTGGCATGAATATTGCCCGAGGAAGTACATATTTTTCTAATCTCCATTTTGAAAAGAATTAGTTTTTGTTTGACTGGAATTTCGTCAAAATGAATACGAGAGCATCATAATGTTTCGAGGAACATAAAGCACAGCCCGGCATTTATTACGCGATCAATGGCGCGTCTTTCTTGCATCCCTCTCGCTTTATCTCTGGGACAGGAACATAAAATTTTCATATTGATTGAATGGCGGGACACAATGATGAAAGGGAAGTGATTAAGAATGGATTTACACGGCGCGAGGGCATCCACAGCGAGAGCGGAATGAAATCTCTCCCTTTCTCTCCCCTATTCTCTCTCTCCCTTTCTCCGTCCCTCGATGTCATTGAGCAGATACATTAATCATCACCCTCCTCTTTCTCTTTCCGCTACTCCCTCATTTCTCCTTCATTCTCTATTCTCTTTATTAAACTATTTCTCTTTTTATCTATATCACTCTCAAATGCCACGTTCTCCCTGTATCAAACGTCTTGAAAATGATTATGAGATCAATTTCTAGCAACTTCATTGAGACTCATGGCAATTTCAAATATAAAAATATGCGCTTGAACAAAGTTTGAATTAATGATTTAAAATTCCACAACGCTAACACAAATAAGGTAAATTTTTTTGTAAACTAATAGAATAAACCCGACACAAAATAACGACATATCGTTAGAGCGCAAGTAAATATCGACGAAAAGATTGATAAGACTCCAAGAAAACCTTTGAACGAAAGAACAGACATCTATTCTATTGAAGCGCGAAAGCTATTGGCAAGTGAACCGAAGTGTCAACATCCATACGCCACCGTCCTAAAACACCATACCCTTGCACAAAATAAAGTTCATTAGGGTACAAATCCCCGTGGTTCCATTTTAATTAAAAGTGCCGCGTAAAACTCTTAAAATTCTTTCGGTTCCAAGGGAAATCCAAGGGTAAACGGATCGTTAATTTGTTTTTTAAAAAATGAGACCCTGGAACTTCTTCAGCCATCTTTATGTTGCTTCACTTCCTCATCCGTACGATCTCCGGATTTCTTCCTCTCATTCTTTACCACTCCCTCCCTTCCTCCCTCCCTCCCGCTCCGTCCCCTTCTCTCTCTCCCTCTCTCTCCCTCCCTGAGTCTCTGCAGGGGGATGACAATCAAAGACGATAGAAGTTCGTGGAGAAAGAAGCGGGATTAGCTGGACGAAAGAGGATGAGAGAGGAGGGAGGGGAGGAGAATAGGTGGTTAAAGGAACTGGGAAAGAGGGAGGGGAAGACAGGGGAGGAAGCGGGAGAGAGGGGGGGGAGTGGAGGGGCTTGGAAGAGGAAATGAAATTTCTGTGGGAGCCATGCGGGCAAGGGAGAAAAAAAATCCGAGGGTGAGGAAGTCAGCCGTTGCCAAGTTTCATCATCAACCTTTTCGCCCTCTACCCTCGGATGTGTGCCGCGCATCACGACGCCCCCTACCTCTCTCTCTCTTCCTCTCTCTCCCCTCCTCCTCCCCCTCTCTTCCACCATGAGAAATAAGAGAGCCTCTACATCCATCCTCCTCCTCCCTTCCACCCACATGGGAATGCTACTCCTTTCAAAAGTACGCTCGCCGGGAAGGACATGACATCGGGACGGAAAAAAAGAGAAGCGAAAAAAATGTCCCCGCATGCAAAGTGTGGCGCATTTGTCGGGAGCCGTGCGGTTATCATCTGCCGTCGACGTTTTCGCTGCAGACATCCAAACACACACACGAACGCACTCGATGTCTTCTTTTGTCGAATTATTGCTCTTTATGAGGAGGGATACATGTTGGCTGCAAAAAGCTCGAAGGATAGAGAGAGAGGGGGGAAGGAAGAAAGAGAGGAAGGGGAGAAAGAGATTGGGAGGGGTAGAGGGAGACAAAGGGAAAGGTTGAGGTTGGTTGCATTGCCTCTTGATGATGCCCATAAATAAGGCAAATATGACATACGTATCAAAGATATAAAAAACTGGAAGTCAAGAGAAAGCTTGGCTTTTTTTTCGATTAAAAACAGACAAGCTATATATGTAATGATTTAATACAGATACATTCATTCATCAAATGTATGATAACATTAGAGTACAATCTTAATTAAACCCCTATCCGCAATTGTAAAGGCGAATTTCAACGGCGCTTTGGATAACTATTAAATAGGAAATGACAGAACATAGGCGGATAATAATGGACAAGACAATTATTCTGTAATAATGCTGGAGTATTTGATTTTTCATCTCGATTTCATCAAAATATAATATAAAATATGAGCTTATGCGTATGTTAACAATGCTTTAAGGGACGAAAACACTAAATAAAATATAATGTAATAATAACAAATGCACTCATTGAGTCGGGAAAAAAACAAGGAAAAAATTAAATTCGTTATATTCAAGTCAACACACTCCTAATTATTTGCTTTTAAGCAATCATTTTATTCCACAATGTATTCGATTTGCAATTTAATCTTATACTCAAGTTTATGGTTTGCCTATAAGAACACGAGGATAATTAGATTTGAGCTCTTTTGCCAGAGCACTTTCTCTCACAATTTCTTTTAATAATTCATTCGAAAGTCGAACTTGTGAGTAATTCGTCATGTTTCCTTTTACTACTGACCTTTCAAATGTTTGTTTTGATAAAACGTATCCTATAAGAAGTTGTTATACTCGCATTAATTTATAATGTGATTTATGGCAGCCTCAATATCTCAGTTGATACATAACTTTGACAGCGAGTCTCTTAAATGCGTTTAGTGTTTATGCATTATTAATGTAACGTAAAAAGTTACGCAGAGCGAATTTTTGTCAGAAATGGAGAGATAAATCAAATTCTTTTCGTGAATTAAGTGGCCCGCGTATGATTTCCATTTTTATATTTAATTTCGACGGGAAAAAAGTTATATAAATTCCTACGCTTTGGCTCTGCTTGGGTGGGGCGTGATTCATTGAAGCATTCGCTATCGTCCTCGCTCTAGCGGGAGGGGCAAAACGGATAGAGAACGAGAGAGAGAGAGAACGTTCCCTATAATGATCATCATGAGCCAGTAATTCCATCACATCAGTGGCAGCGGCAGAGAAGGGAGGAAGCCGCGAGAGAGAGAGAGAGGGAGTGGGGCCCAACTAATCGATTCCTGCCTAATTCACCCTCCGCACCGCCACACCGCCTCTCTCTCGTGCACACACACAAATACATACATACATACACGCGCCCGCGCGATCGCCATATATTCCACTCACAACCTCTACTCCACTCCTCTATCCTCAAAACGCCCTCCGCTCACGTCAGTTGCGAATACGGCGGCCTCTCCTACTTCCCTGCCACCTCATTCCTCCCCTCCCTCCCTTAAAACCATACGTTACCGTGGGAATGGGACTTTTAGCCGCAGCCACCTCGCCGCGGCCGCCTCGCCGCAGCCATCTCGCCGCGAAGGTACATTTCGCCGCGGCCATCTCGCCGCGGCCATCTCGCCGCGAGGACTTCTCTCGCCGTGATTGATTAAAAATTAACGGAAAATCACGTTGAATATTCCATATTAGTTTTATTTTACATTATACGTGTATTTTTAAGTAGGTATATATGAAAATCTCACGGCCTATGCGAACAATGTTCAGTTTTCTTTCTGTCTTCACGTCTTTGTCTGATTTTCGTCCTTTTAGTAATAATAAGTGTTTAACATAATATTAATATTAAACGTGCTGATTATCCTATGCTATTAACATATCGATCTACCGTAGCAACAAAACTCTGACGATCGCGAAGAACCTTAATCGCTTATCCATCGCTAATTTGATAAAAATGCTTTGGGTGCGATTCGTCTAACATGTAACTATACACTATTAAATTGAGTAAATTGAGATAAAGCGAAAAGAAGATTTCGACAAACCAAAAAGAAGCGTTGAGTTTTCAAATACGAGTGCCCAAATATGGAGTTTTGAAGTGATAAAAACTATGAATTGTTTTCATGCTTGCTTCGTACTTTCTCATATACGAAGTATATTGAGAAAGTATTGTTATCGCGAAAAAAATCGACCTCGATATTTTTACGGAAATACACGTTTTAGGTGTTGCTGAATCCGAACAAGTGGTTTTCGCAATGCCGTCTGTCTGTCTATCTGTCTGTTACTGGCTCTGGAGCCTAAACGGCAGACGTTGAAGAGTAGAAGAATTGATTACAAAAGGAAACTTTTTGAAAAATTCGAAAGCTCCGAATTCGTTGAAGACGTACGCGGCATAGTCGTCCCCATCGGTGTTAGTGAACGTAATGTTAGATCAGAGTACAGGAGAAAATGTGTCGAAACAATCGCTAGAACAGAGAAATACTACAGATCCTTTTTCCCAGACGCGATGAGACAGTCCAAGAGAGGAATTAGTTAGAGTTCACTTGGTATTGTGACACCCCCTGCCAAACGCTTCTAGCGGCTTGCAGGGTATTGATGTAAATCTAAACGGTAAAGCGAAAATGAATGGAATCACGTACTTAAGCATTTTATCATACTGAGCAGAGACTATGATGAAATGGTTGACATTGATCAGTAATTAAGGGAAGTTTATTCTACGCGTTTTTAAGAACAATTTGATTTTCTCAAAAACGGCTCTAACGATTTTGATCAAATTTCGTACAGTTACTTGAGTTTGCGTCTTCAATAATACTACATAGTTCATATTTATTCTAGACAACTTTAACAATAATTTGATTTTCTTAAAATACGAAGTTGCCGCTTCGTTAATATGTGATTCACTTTGGAATACAAGTGGGTATTCTAGCTTTGCACATTCCACGTTCTTCACAACGCCAAAATTTCTCACGCTCATCGCTACTTAACCGCACAAACACATACACAAAACCTTCCACTAATAGTTTCTCCTTTCCACGGATAGACAGAATAATTTCCATTTTAAGGGATTAGTAAAAGTTAGAAAAACTTTCGGAATGTTATGGTAAAGTGAATAAAAATGTTCACTGAGCAAGTTAGCAAGGATCCACAGACGATATCACACCGTGAATGGGAACTCGGAGGACGGATGTTTACCATACGGTAGCAAAGATAAGACTGCCATAATCATGGTCGATCTTAGGCTATAGCTCGATTGTTTAGCGAAAGGCCGAATTGTCCTACCTTCCATGGTCATCGACACCCTCACGCTCCCATACCCTGTCGCCATGGGGTCCAAACCCCACCCAAATTCACTAATCCTCAAGTCCCTTGGTTCGTTCCACAAATTTGACATTAAGATAATATCTAACGACTTCCAGAAATTCCATGGGGAAATTTACTCATTTGAGAATTCCGTGAATCTTATGAATGCCTAGTGGGAGTAGTTTTATTTTCTAGTTCAGTTCCTCGTGCAGGTGGTTAATAGAGGAGGAAGCTTCTTTGATACAAAGTATAACAACTACTGAAATATATTTTTAAGGAAACCTTTATTTATCATTTTATACATGCAAAATGTAATAGTTAATAATTATTTTGATATTTATTAGTCACTTGCTTCAGTGCTATCACTTTCATTCTCCGAATTTATATTAACAAGTATTTCTTCAATTCCGTTCATTACACATTCTCTTTGAATGTACTCATTTTCTGTATTTTTTCTGGCATACTGTTCTCCACTCATTTTCACCTATTAAATTACGTTTCTCCTCCACTAACTCCTGCGTCGTCGCCTGCTATTGTAAAACGATCGAGCTATAACCACGGCAAATTATGTATGAATCTCATCGAGAGAATTTTTTGAAGCCATTAGTGCATCTCAATAAGTCGATTTTAAAAAATAGGGTATCCTCTCAGAAAGAAAAATTTATTCAAATGGTAATTATACAAAAACCTTGTTTTTGTGCTTTTTGATAGGCAAACTCATGCAATAATTTTCAAAAGTTTAAGACAACTTCTCTACATTAATGGCCGCCAGTCAACCATTCCTATGACTGCTGATATCAAGCACGTACACAATATAGGAAGTCTAATTTGGATTATACCCCTAGTTCCATTATAAACTCAAATGATACAGAAAATAATTTCTTCAGAATACGAATAAAATGTACTGAATAGACGCTTTAATAAAGTTTTCTAGATCAAAAGAGGAGATAATAATTTGCGTAAAAGCACATTTTATAATTATATGCATTTCAAAAATGAATGTAACTCATGATGATCATTCATGCGAGTTGACTTAAAGAATTTAATTTTACAGTCAAGATAACCTAATAAAAAAGAATTTCGGAATATTTAATTGGTTATTCTGAATTTTAGTGTTTCGTTTCTAGTTTAACTCACAAACGTTTACCATAAAAATTCCCTTAAACACTCGACTTACTAAAATTCAAAGACTTTCTCTCAGTTTATCAATACATACTGATGTTTTTCAACTTGGACTCGCTTCTAGAAAAGTAAAAACATTAAACTATTACACACTATACATTTTATATGCTTTGTATATCATTTGTATTGCAGATAATACCATAGGTAAAAATTACAATTCGGAAGTAAACTTTTATCTATCTTCTCTAAAAATTCAACTCTGGAATGCACTTAAAAACATCCAGCGCAAAAAGTCCCCGCGGCGAGACGGCTGCGGCGAAATGTCTCGCGGCGAGACGGCTGCGGCGAAAGGTCTTCGCGGCGAGACGGCCGCGGCGAGGTGGCCGCGGCGAGATGGCCGCGTCGAGATGTCCTAGACCCGTTACCGTGGGCACGGGTAAATGTAAAGGACTCCTTTCCCGCAAAACCCTCTCTCTCTCTCTCTCTCTTCCTCTCTCCTTCCTCCCCCCTCCCCCTCCCACCCTCCCCCTCTTTCCTTCCTTCCTTCCTCCCTCCCCCTCTTCCGTTCACCCTCGCTCCTTCCAACCGCCACAATGCATCGAATTTGCCCTCGCACTGACTCATCTATCCCCTCCGGACCCCAGAAACTGCCGTCGCACCCAAACGCCCCTGCTCACGTACGCAAAGCATCAGTCCCATGCGAAACCCTATCACCCCCACTGCCCTCCCCTTGCTTACGAAGGGTTATAGCGGAAAAGGGGGAGAGTGAGGGGGGGGGAGAGTGAGAGAGGGGGGAGAGAGGGGGAGAGTGAGAGAGGGGGGAGAGAGGGGGAGAGGGACGGATGGGGATGCAGGAGGGGTTAATCGGAAGGAGGAGAATGCATGGGAATGGTCTAGGATGGAGGGGGAGGAGAGAGAGGGAGGAGGAAGTTATTGGTAACGGGGGAGATATCGGGGCAGAGAGAGAGATGGAGGGAGGAAGTGGAGTTTGTGTGGCTCGTGACCGAAAATGGGGAGAGGGCTACATAAAACTAACGGTGGTGTGTGTGTGTGTTGGCAGGAAAAAGGCTTGTAGGGGAGATAGGGATTAAAGAATGGGCAGGGGAAAGGATACAGGGTGAAGGGGAGTATTTTTCCAATGGCCCCCTAGGGAAACGGTGACGTCATTCTGGCACACGCATTTGAAAGGAGTATACTCCGTTGAATCGGCACCATCTTAAGGACTGAATAGTCAGAGTAGAAATTTCATGAGGATATTTACTTCGAAGGAAAATGAAAGAGATTTTGAAAATTTCAATCCTCTCCGATCTTTTTATTTCCTTTAAAAATGATTCAACCTATACTCTTAATTATTGGCAATGATTTTCGATTGCAAATGCACAAACATTTTAATGGATGATCACATGAATATACCAAAGTTTGATTATAGGTTGTACTACTGTCTACAGTTGCCATTTCGAAATGTCTTTTGAGAAAATAAGGTAAATGATACTTAAACTAAAAAGTTATCCAAATAATGAGTTTATATACAGGATTTTATTAATCATACATTTTACTGTTAACTAAATTATGATTAAAGCAATTTTTAAAGACTGAACTTTCCGTGATGACATTTTTACGACGAAATATCTTTAGATTCTGACATAAAATAGGAACCACTCTTTTTGTTACATCTGCAACACGCTTTGATCTTGCTTCCTCAAAATACGTATATATTTTAGACATTCGCTTATCCTCCGTTTTTGGAGATGAAATGAACACCCACGGCCGCAATTTAAACGCTTCTCTTTGTAGCAGAATGGTAAAATACATCACGTGTAAAATGGAAAAAGGCAGACTTTCCATAAAAACGGATAAAATGTAACATAATCGTTTAAAATTTAATGGAAAAGGTGTCTGAGGTGACGATTTCATCTAAATCAGGAAAGCAAGAAGAAATCAATGGCTGGCAGCAGTTTCTACGCTTTAGATCATTATAAACTACGTGTTTTTGGGGGGATGAATCGCCAAAATTGAAATGGTATAAGAAATTTTAGAGTCGACTGTGTTAACCGAATGACAACTTTTAAAATATGTTATTTTACTTAAATACTGTACGAGACCGACATTTGAATATCTATTAATTTTTACAATATGAGTGTTTTAGGAACCACGTTTCTCTTTAAAGCTACACTGTACTTGCTGTACTATGATATCTGTGGAAGCAATACAATTTAAATCTGTATAAACGCACACGATGCTGTTATGAATATTATGACATAGCAACTTGCAAAATAGATCCATACCCTCGCCATACTCTCTCTCTCTCCCTCTCGTGCTCTGAATGGCAGAGGCGACGGATCAAACAGGACACAGTCCTTGACCCTCTTCTTCTCCCCCTTCATCTCCTTCCTATTTCTCTCTCTCCTCCTCCTCCTCCTCCTCACTCCATCCTCATCCGGAGGGGACCGCTCCCAGGCGGACTCAAGGTCTCAGCGCCACCTCTCGCTTCCGCTTACAACCCTTTGTCGCAAATTCCGCCGATGAGAAGGGATGCGAAGTGGGTGGGTGGGAGTAGAAGGGGAAGGGGGTGGGACGGTGGCGGCGAAATGGGCCGGGGGAGGGGGGCGGGAGGGGGCGCGCAAAGGACAAGAAGATTGCGCCGAAAAAAAAAGAGGGAACGAATTGGAGAGCGCACACATGGAGGGCGACAACGCCGTCTGAGGGGAAGAAAGGAAGAGAAAAAAACGCAGAAACTTTTCTTGAAAATGCGCTCGGAGCAAGGCGAGCGCATGGAAGTCGTACCTCCACTTCAAAAAAGCCTTTCGCTTAAAAATAATTTAAGCGGCGCTTATATAAGTTCTTTGGATATTAAATAATTAACCCTTGTAGCTTTACTTAAAGCCATTTTGTGGCTTTTTAAAGAAATTGAACGGAAACTAAAGACGGAAACTCGTGGCGGGTTTGTTTATAGCTGGGATTTAATAAGGAAAAATATCCACTTAAAAGTTAGCGCATAAACATGGTAGCAGGGGAGGAAAGGGGGGATACGTGTTTTTATATACTCAAAATAATATTTTCTACATTTAATTGTTGAGTCTATGCTTGCAATCCGCTTGTTGCCGTAGGGAAGGGCACAGATAACAAATGAATAATTTCGTATGTAAGACACTGTACGAAAATCATCAAATATTTATCCGTTTTTTGGCGTTGAAAAAAATCCGCTTATGCGTTCGTCTAATGTCTAATCCCCCAACACCTCATAAACTAAAACGTATAGAAACTTGGTTTTTTTGCTAATCGATTTAGTACTCTGCCTCGCTCCCTGCTTCAGTAGCTCCTTTCTCATTTGTTTTGTATCAAAATTCGTAACATTTCCAGAACTGAAGCTTTTTCCATCGATTTCATGCCACACATTCCCAGCATGTGTTCGTATTTCTCACCCCGTCTTACCTCTTTTCTCCTTCCATGTTTTTATCCTTTTCCTCTTATCCAACATAACAATAAAAACTCAAGTTGACATTAAGCTCGAGCATGTATCAATGCGAACACCAATAAATGAAGCAAAACTATCACAGCGACATCCTAGATGAATTTTTGAATGCGCCTCTCATGGAATATGTACGATTTTTTTTAAACTTATGTTTTTCTTGTGTCACTTGAGCAATTTTCAGCACGTGAAACAAAAACCAAGTTGAAATTTTTCCTCGATCTATCTCTATCTCGTTCTCTTTTTTCCTTCCCCTTTCTCTCTCTCTCTCTCTTCTCACACTCCATCCCTTTCATACGCTCTGCTTTTCTAACAGGAAATCGACATTTGCGCGCCTCATTGTCCTTCGCTCTGCCGAGCGGCTAGTTCCATGCATTCGAGTGGCAATTCCACTTGCTCTGGTATTGTTGTCGTTGACAGCGCGTCACGAGAACTTGGATGGCTTTCCAGAGCTAACCCGTACACCTCTTGACTACCCGTCAAATGAACACTCTGGATACGCCTGGAAATAAACATATCGCGATACGGCAATGTCGCTCCAGTTATCATTTTTTTCATTCTTTCTCTGTTAAAATGTATATATTTCCGGCGTTTTATCTTTTCCATTCCAACGTTTTAACTGCCAAAATGATCGCCATCAGGAGTAAAGTTATCATCGCAACTCTTTCAAACTCGAGCAACTATGTAACTCTTAAGTTTTACGTTAATAACCTACAAAAACCCGGAGAAAATATTCTCCCTCGGTATTTATTGGGCTCTTAAAATAAATATCTTTTAACGAAAATCATGCTACAAGGTCGAAAATAAATTTATAAATTCTAAAAGTGTTATTATTTGAATCATTGCTGTAATTCTTCAAAGGATAAACAATGGATTATTTTTCTTGGAAATTTAAATTCGCAAGGATTTAAAACGAGATACTCCAAGTTTTTTTCACTTCAAAAGGAACAAATCAAAACATTAAGTATAACATTATTTTCTCCAATCCACAATATATGCTCACCTGAGAGAATGCGCTTCATTTTTTCTATTACTGTTCACGTAACTGGAGGTATTTTACACCTAACTTTAATGTTTATTAATTCGCAATTACCTTTTGCCTAAAGTTTATAACGAATTACATTATTAAGAACGTGTGTGGTTTTGAATCTTTACAAACAAGAACCGTGCATTTCTCTTCCACTCTTCTATATCCTCTTCAAGTTTCTCCTCCTATTCTCGGATATCGAATACATTTTTTGCAAGACGTTTCTAGTCTAGATCCTTATGTCTTCCCCTCTCCCTCTCTCTTTCTCTCTTTTTCCTCTACCTAAATTTTAATACCTCATTATCAAAAGTTTTCCTCCCCGAAACAACGCATCCGCTCCTATCTCTAATCTAATCTAACACACTTGAACTCCATATAACTACCATCCTCCCGCAACTATCATACCTTAGTTTCCTCCTACATATCGCCTCTTTTTTCTAAAATAAATCTCTTGGTTATATTATGAATTTCAGTCTACTTCTTCGAAATCCACAATCTTCTGCAACTTTAATTTTGGGTCTCTTCCATAAACTAACATACACACACCTCATTTAACAACTTCTAACATCCACTTCTCTTCGTCCACACTACTACCTCCTGTTCTCCATTCTACGTTAATAATAAATTCTCGACAATATGAACTAAAAACTACTTTCTAAGACATGCCGAACTGCTGTCTCTGCATCCTACCCCACGTCTCTCCTTCTTCCATTCCTCTCCTCTCTATCTCTCTCCCTAATATCGTGATCGCCATAAGTTGGGGAACACCCATGGCCTCCCTAATAGTTTCTATCGCAACGCGCTTGCCGCTGGGTACCCCCGGGTGCCATTCAATCTCTCATTCGTTGCAGCCCTTGTCTCCTTTATGCGAAGGGGAAGGAAAAAAGGCGTGGTTGTATTGGGGTGGCGGAGAAGACGAGGAGGTTGGTAGGAAGGGAGGGCGGAGGGAAGGCCTTACGTAGGGCCGGATGAAGCGGCGGCTATTGTGATATAGTGAGTTATGAACGTGGTTCTATAGCGCCTTTTCATTTTTCTTACTTTTAATCCTAATCTGCAATTAATGGTACCGAAATATCCTATTGTAGACATATTTCATGGCCGAGGACGGCTAGTTTAAGGTGCATGCGTCATTTTAAGGATTTTCGGAGGGAATTTATGAAGAGCGATACAATACCAATGTTCACTCATTAAACCAAGCACTAGTAGACATTTACTTCAAGAGAAAATTGCATGAGTGCATCCACACTTAAGAAGTTGGCAAAAAAAACTCCTATTAAGAGGAATTTAATATAAAATAAAGAATTTTGGATATACATCGCTTTTCTCTGTAACTATGTGAGCATTAATTCACTTGTAATTTCCATCAGCAAAAATACAATTAGAAAAAATAGGAGTTAGGATTACCTTGATCGGAAGGAATATGGAAGAGGTAATATAAGATTGGTAGAGAGTAAACGCGTAAAGGTATGCGGGAAACAATGTAAGGAGTAGGTGCTGTGTTCTTACAGAAGTTGTCATTCCGACAACAACAAGGAACACAAAAACCGATTAAAAAGTTAAGTGGAAATATATTGCTTGAGAGAGAACATTTCGGAGAGATTCTCCAGGTAACATTACATGGCTCTATAACGAGAATAATTACTTGGTATTTAATATAAAAAACAGTATCTTTTCGTCAACAAAATTAATTATAATAAATTAAGAATTAATTCACGGAAACAATTTTAAAAAAAAACCACTCCTCCAATAAAAGAAATGGAACAAAATTCAGCCTAAATAACGCCGATAAAAACAAAGCAAAGCATTACAAGGATTTTAAAATATCTGGAAACATTTATAAATAGGAAGTGAATGTTCCGGCAAGTTTGGTTGAATATGTTGAGAACGTGAGGCAATGAAAAAGGACGAGGAACACAGGAGAAAGAAGACGGAGGATAAGAGTTTGAGGGTATTCGAAAGAGGCAAGAAGAAAGAATAGTCGAGAATGTGCAGGGAAGGAAGAAGAGAGGGAAGGGAAGGGGAGAGGAAGATGAGGAAGGGGTGAGAGGGAGAGGTGAGAGGATGAGAGAGGGAGGGAGGGAGGGGGGAACGTTTAATGACTAGCATCTTATTCTCTCTCGCTCTGCCCCGAAGGCTATCGCGGCAACTCCTCCTCCATCCCTATCACTCTCTCTCTGTCGTTTTCTCCTACCTACCTACCAACATGGTCATCTCCCTTTTCCTCCGTCCCTCTCTTTTTTCCCTTCTTCCACTCTCGTTCTTTCCTCCATTCCCTTCCTCTTTCCTCTCCCTTTTCTCTCTTTAATTGCTCCTCCTCCATTCTTCTAATTATAACGTAACCGGAGTCATTGATAGGAAACAATGGAGGCGGGTAGCGAGAGGATATTGGTCTCGAGAGAGAGGTAAGTCATCCGACATACCTTAAAAGGGGTCGTGTTTAAGGCAATGCAAACATTATTGTCCCCGGGTTTATTTAAAATTTACGAAATCTGTCGAATTATTTGAGTTCGATGAAAGAATCGCGCCAAAAAATGTCATTGTGCTTTTTAAATTCTGCCAACTCCGTAAAAAATACATAATTACCATTAAAATAATGAAAATTTTTATTGAATTTTCAGCGTTACATTTTTATGACACGAAGAATTTTTAGTTGAAACGCAAAACAACTGCGGTGCAATCTCGTTCATCTTAAAGGGATATATATATATATCGGCCGCATCAATCACGTACTCGTAAATTTATGCGTTTCCAAGGAGATATAATGAAAGGTACCGCAGGAGTAAAATAACTATTTTACGTTTTTGATATCATAATTTAGTTCAGATGATACTTACATCAAGTTTTAATCTAAAAAAACGCCACTATATTTCTTCTCCATTCCATGGGTCTGCGGCTGGCCCTCTTGTTTCGTGTGTCTCACGAACACAATTCTTTCTTTAACGACGCGAACTAAGAAATTAAATTTTTATTCAAGCTATTAAACTTTTGCTCACGCACGAAAACTTACGTTATTATATTTATCCACAGAAATGGAGAAAAGAAGGGAGTGCACGGGCGAACGGCTTACATGCATAAACTTGTTCACATGACGTGGGCTGTTAATCTTCCGTTGTTATTAAATTAATGAAGTTGGCCGTCAGGGTTTTATTAAACTCTCTCACCCCTCGCCGTTCCTCTCCCTCCTCTTTCCCTACTCCCCTCTCCCCCCTCCTCCTCCCTCATTCCCCTCGATGTTATTCACGCAATATTATAATGCATCTCACGGAATCCCCGGCCACGGCGCTGCGATCGATAGGGCCTTCAACTCTGTCGGGTTTCGTCGTGCGCCTCTAGGAGCAAAGAGGACTCGGTTGTCTTTTTTTCTCTCTCTCTCCTCCCTCTCTCGTCCTTTATATCCCTTTCCCCAACTTTTTTCTTTGCCCCTCTTCTCATTCCCACCTTCCCTCTCCATCTCCTCTTTCCGTCGATCCGAGTTCGTTCTGGCTTCTCCTCCTTTGTCTGCTCATATTTTAAATCTCCATTTAGTTTACATTTCGAAAGCCATATTGGAGTTGCTGACGGCTGTATATTGATGGCGCAGAATGAGGAATCACTCCATTGTTGATTGGAAGCGTTTTTTTCGTATAGAAATTCCACTGAGTACCAGGTCTTCTCTATATTAGAGAATGTAATAAATTGAGCAGTTGGAAGGGGAAATTCTTCAAGTTTTTATGATCGTGGATAAAAAGGAATTTCTTTTTAATCCCGAGGCGAGACAATCAATTGCAACGTGGATATATTGATACATTATCAGGAAAGCGACACGAATTTTATGTTGGATAATATATTGAAGAAACTGAACGTGAGTTGAATATTTATTAAATTTTTGCGTCTGTCAAATATAGTTGCGTGTATACTTCTCTTACATTAAAATTGAATTTTTATAATAAAGCTGGAGAAAATAATTTCTTTAAACCACTCCACACAATTACCGAGTAATCATTCACTTCACGATGAGTAACGTTAAGAAAATATAGAAAATAACTCTGGTTAGGTATTTGAAGGGCGTTGACAGTTGTGTCATTAGCACCTGTTGGATAATAATAGCATTTTTCGGTTATGCTATGGAAGAAAATTCAGCTGCAAACCGAATGCGTGTAGTTGAACAACTCGAACATAAACCGAAAATCTAAATTCAGTGTACGGCTTTCGTCCATTTGAGGAACACTAGCTGATGATACGGCAGTTATTGCCTCACTAAAAATCTCTTTCGAGAACTAAACTTCTTTTTTCAGCAAATACAATTACTTATTTTGGTTATATACATAAGCACAAGTATGCATTTATATATATATATATATATATATATATATATATATACTAGCAGAATTTCCCGTTGAATTCCAACGGATTTAGTGAAGCTACTATAGCGCAACATACAAACTCTTTAAAATATATAGTAGATACTTTTTAAATTACAACTAGCTTTTCTTAACAATTAATCATATTTGCTTGTAACAATCCGTTTCCGAACGTATTGCATTCAAATATAACGATAATTTTATTTCCTACCATATTACTTTCGCCAAATTCATTTCTTGTATAATTAGGCCTCGCTGAAATATTTAAAATACTTTTATGTCTTGTAAGCAAGAAACCCGTGAAAAAGCAACGTACAGTTGTCCATGATTGAACACTGACTGGTAAATGTACACCAGATACGTGAGCTTATTTACGTTAATGTAAGATTCCAGTATTCAATAGACGAAAGACGGTTCAATTACTTTCATCAATAAACGCTTCCTGAATAATAATCAGTATCTATTTACGTTGCAATCCATAAACATCGATCGTTTCGTTGATTAAACAAAAGTGCGAATCGAATAACGCTAAACTTTCGTCTATTTGTAAGTTTCATTGAAGCTAACTGAATCGGAGGTAACAATGACGGCTGCCTTGGCAACGCCCCGAAAGAGTACGAAAAATCCGCAAAATTTCGAAACAAATAGCGTATTTCTGAAAACTTCGACCGTGTAACATGTAAACTTCGCAGGAATAAGATAGTATAGAGTTTTATTCGTCGCATAAAGTAAAAACGAGAAAAATCGGTCCATATTAACGTATTTTTATGCTTAAAGGAAGAGTACCTTCAACTCAAGAAATGGATTCATACGTGTTATTTTATGGAAAAATCTTAATCCCCTATATTGGCAGCAATGATTAATCTCCGCTGACCAAGCCTTGTCCATTCACTAAGTTAGGATGTAAGGAATAATCGTACCAAATTTGGTTATTCTAGCTTTTATCGTTTAAGAGGAGTTCCATGAACAAACCAACAGAACAACAAACCAAAAAACACACTTCAAAATATATTATAGTAGATATATATATATATGTGAGAATTGCGTTTCTTTAAAGCCACTACTCTCTCCATCCACCGTTTTAACCCACAAATATCTCCAACTTTACCCCCTTAATCTTCCCACGCCCATTCTCTTCCTCCCCCCACCTAAAATCCCGTCTTCTCCTTTTCACATCTTTTCCTCCCATCTCCATCCTCGGCGCATTCACTCCTTTAAGCCGCACCATACGAATGGAAGAAGGGTAGCGGGTGAGGGGGAGGGAGGTTAGGGACGCCTTCCCCAGGGGTCTCAGAAACTTTTTGGCGGAAATTAAAGCGGCGGAGGAGCGTAGAGGGGGCGTGCCACCCGTTCTCCGCCTCCGCCCCCCTTCCCCCTCCCCCGCCTCTCTCACAGGCCCATTACATCCTCATTCCCACCCTTCTCGTCCAATCCCTTGCCCTCCGCTATCTTCTCTCCTAGGAAGGACTCCGTTCTCGGCTCGAAAAAAAAACATACAACCCCCGCATGATAGGAAGCTAAAGGGTTGCGAAGCACGAAGCGAATGTCGGTTGCGGGGAAGAGAGCGTAGGAGAGAGGAAAGGGGAGAATTAAAGGCGAAAGAGAAGGCTTGAGGTAAAAAAAGGGATAAATAAATTGAGAGAGGGAACGAAGAGAGGGATGGGGAGAGAGAGATGGGGAGGTAGGTAGAAAGGTAGTTCAAACGAATGGGATGGCGGTCTGAGTTGGGAGGAAAAAAAGGTGTCGTGGGAAAGAGAGAGAGAGAGGGTTAATGAGTTGGGTTGGGTTGGTGTAAAGAGGAGGAGAGACAGAGGGGATGTAGTGGGGGGGGGGAGGGGGTGGCGAGATAGGGATCGAGGAAATTGAAATGGGGGAGTCTTCAACCTTTGGCAGGTGTATTTCGGAGAAATGAGAGCAGAATAGCTTTTGTGTCTTTCTCCGCATTTGAAAGGGACGTTTTCGTGTCATCTGACTCGGGTTCTCAAATTAACGTGGCGCCGTTTCTGGAGTCGCTATAGAGCGATAGGGAAGATATCTTGGAGATGGCAGCGAAGGTTTTTTTCTAAGCGGCGTCACGTGAGTGCGCGAAAGGGGAATACGCCAAAGATTGTGAAAGCGCGATATGTAAACAAAGGTGCTCTTGCGGAATTATTCTTCGTTGTTAACGCTTGATCATTTGTGAATGTTCAAAATTGAATTCTTTACCAACTGAAAGCACAACGTAGAATATAGATGATTGCGATTGTAACCTGAATAAATAGCTATTAACAAGAACTTTCAAAAATATATCGATCTTAATTTGATGTAATAATACAGGAATCTAATTGAATTTCCAAGTCTCCGTCGAAAAACCATTTTTCAGTCCTTTTACTAATATCAGTGGAAGCAAACGATGGTATGTCAGTAAACGGAATAAAAATCGGTGTACTGTTATAAAAGTAAATTTGTAAAGTTATATATTTACATAATAATATTTCATCTGGGAAATGAAAAATATAATTATAGAAGGTTATATATGAAATTATGGATGGATACATTGACCTTTAAAATTCATAGATTGATATAAGCTGTTCATGCAAATCTGCAAACCTATATGGTAGTTAAAAGAAAAATAATTTTAAAAATTTAAATAAACATTTACCCTAATTATCTCAAATAGAAATAATGTTATGTAAAACCCGTTGCGTGTCTTGGCTACAGTGCAGCCGTCTTCACCGAAATTAGATACTAAGATTTTGAGAATTCGATAATTCCATAGTGAATATATGGCAGTACACAATTCATAAAAAACATCAAATTTAATATGATTCCGTGATATTTTGTTAATACGAATACCTATTTTATTATTTATTTTTGTCGAACACTTGGGGCGCGGGTTTTGAAAATCCTTAAAATATTATCTTTATATCTGTGAAATATTTGACTGGTGAAGAATCTATTTAAGATCATTAGAGCAACCGTTTAAGGTTATTACTTCTGTATAAATCCTTTAAATCTTCAAACAGAAGACGTTGTTTTATAAAAATAAGAATTGTTGAGGGGAAATAAAATTTTCCGTTTTCTTTTTCGAGAGCAAACAAGGGGCTATAAACCGAAAAAAGGAAGCGGAGATAATAGATATATACGGGAATAAAAGGAATCACTGAATGACTAGGAGACCGTCAAATTGAGGGAAAAATAAGGAGGATAAACCCTATGGCACACAAAAGGTTTTTGGAGGAAAGAGGTCGAGAGAGGAAGAGAGAGAGAGAGAGAGAGAGAGATCTGGAGGAGAAAGAGAGAGGAGAGGAATCTCGGAGCAGAAACAGGGAGTGGCTTCGTGAGGTGCAGGAGATTGGGGACTGAAGAGAGCCCATAGCTTAAGGAAAGGGAGAGAGAGAGAGAGAGACTTATGTAATACGTATCCGAAGTCTAGAGACCGTGAGGGGAGGTCGGAAGGCAGGGAGGGTTATTCCGAGACCCCACTATCTCCTTCTCCTCTCTCTCTCTTCCTTCCCTCCCTTCTTTTCTTCTCCTACTTTCTTTCTTCTCTTCCCTCCACCGTCAGTTTTATTCTCCATCAAAAAAGAGTCATCCGTGACGGGCAATTATTGAAGAATAGCGTACCATTCCGAGAGAGGAGGTCCGTATTGGAGGAATGCCTAGCCTAGCGCACGTGCGCGCGCGCAAGCCCCAAGGTCGAATTTGAGGCCATTCACGGACGCCATCAAAATGTCTTTCAAAGCACTGTTCCGAAGAGCGGATTTTTTTCGTATAGGTTTGGGAATCGGTCGAATCCTCAAGGTGAGTTCGAAAAACTTTCCACATAACTCCATTCGAGGACAAGATTTCCAAACGAGGATTTTATTTATATTTTTGCGCGCGATTCCGAGTCGCAAACTTGCAAAATCAAGGTGTATTTACTGTCAATATTCAAGTATTCTGTAGCGCTTCGTTAGGATAAAATGGTCCCTTGTATTCATACATAATCCGAAGAGAGCAAAAATCAATGTACAGGAATAGCGGTACCCCTCACCCTTGAACTTCTGCGATTCGCAATGCACGTTCGAAACCACTGGCTGCATGCTTCACAGGATAAAATACGAACCTTCTCGAAAAATGCTTGCATTTGAATTTTACATTTACTTGCAAGAGAATTTCGATTTTTTTCGTTGGTTTTTATTTCCTGCTATAAAATTCTGATATTATTCTCCCACCTTGTTCTCGTCAATGCTACATATAACTGTCGGTGTGCAAAGACGGAAATGATTATATGTATACATATATAACGTAGGGAAAATAATTAAATTTCGTGCACTTACGTTATGATTGTTTTAAAATTGTACTCTGTACTTACGAAGAAAGAAAGCTTACTGGAATCCTCAACAATGTTTTCCGTCTTTATGTAAATAAAACTCTTTAAAAGATTTAAATTAAAAGCTAACTAATAAATCAATCAGCGGAATAATTTCTTTGAAAACTATCTGAACAAAAACAAATCACCAATTTATTTCAACATTTTAAACTGTTAAAACACTTACCTAAATATCTTTCAAATGCTTTAATTTACTTAAAAAATGTAATTTTCAGTGATGAATTTATCGAAGAAAAATTTATTTGAAATCTAATCTGAATAAAATTGGCTTTGCGTAATAACACAGACGATATATTAAAGTGAGAATTACAAAGCAATTATCACAAAATATTACTACTTTTATTCTAAATAAATCAAAATAAAATATTAGACTTACCGATACTTACTAAATCAAACGCCGATGAAACTCGGTCGTAATGTAAAAAAAAAAAGTAACAATTTAGGCCACTACTAATTAATCAATCAGCGAAATAATTTCTAGACGATATATCAAAGTGAAGATTACAAAGCAATCGTCACAAAATATTACCATTTTTATTCTAAACAAAGAAAAATAAAATATTAGACACCGATATCTAAAGTAGTCTCATTTCTGGGTTATTACGTAAAGAAAGCGTTTGCCGGACAGAAATATCTGGCCTTTTATATTTATAACTAGAATAATAACCCGTCATATGACGGGTAACATTAAAAATTATAACACACATAAAACACTAAAATTAATTTTTATATAATATTTATGTTAATATCGTAATAATAGATGACACTTTGTGCACTTTACCTTTCGTTAAATGCTTTAATTAGGTTATTCTAATTGATAGCACTGAATACGCTTCTTCTTGCTTGCTTCTTTCAAGAAAAATTAGCTTTGGAAGATTGTAGTGACTTGATTAATTAATAACAAAATAATACAGGTTGCATAGCAACTCATGCTAGATTATGCGTTAAAAATCACAAAAAATAAGCACTTTTACGTATTTTTAAAAATTTAGAGGGCAAGATACAGTAAAATACCGTTACAATAAAATAATTTAGAATTTCGTTCGTCTTCTAGTTATTGTTTGAAGTTTATAAGTTAATATTTAGGTATTTTAATGAGCAAAATAAAAAATGTCTGCACGGTCAAAATCGTTTTTTTCCCGTGCTTTTAAATGGCAATACGAAAGGATATCTGGAGCCGAACCTAGGACACTCTATGTAAAAGTAATAACATTTTGTAGTAGTTAATGTGGTCATCTAAGAACACACCAAATTTCATATCTCTAGCTGCTTCCAGTGCTGAGATATTGAAAGATTCTAAGAAAGAAAGACAGAGTTGGAAAACTATATATATGAATAATAATTATTTCAAAAATTAACAATTAATATAGAATTCAAGTCCAACGATTATTTTTATCAAATTACAAGTATTTTAATACAACTCTCATGGCATCCTTAAGCGTTAATTCTGTAAACTACATTGATATTGCAGGTATACAAAATTAACAACTATATTGGTACCCGAGAATTTTTCAGTAAAATGCAACAACACACAGAGAAGTGTGTAAACCTCACATTTGGACTTATGTTAGAAGGCCAAGATGAATTGGAAAGTTATCTAAAACTAAGAAAAATTTAAAATGTATCCATAGTGCATTTAAAATAAGTGTTTGGTTTATAAAATTATCACTATTAATACCACAAAGTTAAATGAAATGTATCATTAAGTATATTTACTTGCAAGTACATCTCTTGAACTAATGGTGACCATTTTCTTACAGAAAAACAGAACCTTCATTGGATATCAATCCTTTTTGCGGCGCGGATAATTCCTTTTTTAAGCAATTTCTTCTTCGAACATTACTGAAGAATTAGGGGAAAGAAATGACGCCGGATGAAGGGATGCAATGACAATGGAAGAGAAAAAGAAGTGGTCGCGAAGGGATTGTCACCGTGAGCCATGGTGCGAAAGAGGAAGTCATTAGAGAAAAGAGAAAGAGAGATAGAGAAAGAGAGATAGAGAGAGAGAGAATGAGAGAGAGTGAGAAAAGGTTGAACTGCGCCGAAGTAACCCCAAATGACTCTCCGTAATAAAGGAACTAGAGAAGGATACGAGTGATACAGAGACCGCGAAAGAGAGAGTCTACTCCAAATTACCCGACGGCCATGCATATAACGAATTGTTCTTAATCTCAAACGAGATTAGAGATGATTATGACCTACATTTTCTGCCTGCAAAATTATTTTAACCGTGTGAAAATTTCAAGACATAAGTGAGTTTTTCTACCCTATCTTTCCACCCCTAGGCAAATTTAACTTTCTAACTGAAAATAATTACAATTTTTTTCTTTGTTTGACACGAATGGACGACACATTACGCATTCTAAAATAACGTGTGGATAGCGATAATCTCAAATTTAAATTTGCATTTGTTGACTCATGACAGAATTTTAATTCGACAGACCTTGAATATCCTACCACAATCGCTACCGATTTACGTTACAGTTGCTAGGCAGGGATCAAATAACTCATGACCGCATCTCGTCCGTGTCATCGACCTCGAAGATATCTATACGCTAATATGTCGCCTAGTATCCTCCCTCCCTCCTTAACGTATCTAGGCAACCATTATTTCCAAGCACACCTTGTAAGATTATGCAAGGATTCACGATCTCTGCACATTTTTCTCGATCGTACGCAGCTTAGATGATCGCAAAGAGACCTATTTTGGCGAGATGGAGAGAGAGGGAGGGAGGGATGGAGGAGGATGTGGAGGGTGGAGTGGAGATAACGTCGGGGTAACTAAAGAAGTGATGCGTGCATTCGGCTTAGGAGAGAGGAGGAGCGCCAGGGGGTTGGGAGGAGCTGCGGGGAGTGAGGTATTGGAGTTTGAGGGAGTGCACTTTCAGATAATGGAATGGAAACAGAGGAGGAGGATAGCGGAGGCAAAGTTTGAAGAAAAAGATCGTAGCAGAAGAAAAGAGGTGATGGGGAGGGGGGTAGTGGGAGGGGAGGAGAGTTTGAGAGAGAAAGGAGATAATGTGCGGATAGCGGCGGAATATACGTATATTTGGCTGACAATCAGAGGGTTTTCGAGGGGTGGGAGGGGGAGGCGGCGTGGGGGCGGAGAGGGAGGGAGGCGGAAGGAAGGAAGAGGCTTAGGAAGCGGGGGATGGGGTGGTGCACTGCCCTATCCTGTTATGCGAAGGTAAGTAGGGCTGTAGGAAACTCGAATATGTGCAGCAGCGCCTCCGGCAGGGGATTACGGAGGAGAGGCGAAGTTCAGTCCAACGTCTCGTGGGCGTGCGAGGGGATGGCACGAATCCTGATAAATTAGCCGCCGCCAGACTGGCTCACGAGCACAAAGAACCGTTATAAAGGAGGGAAGGGGAAGTGGGAGCAAGTCGGGGAAAGAGGGGGTGGCAGGGAATCACGTTACACGCCGAGGAGCAGTGTCGCGAAAATGATATAGTCGTGCTCGCGAAGGATTTGCAGGATTTAACGTCTACCTAAACTCGTTTCGCAATCTGCCGAAATGGAGATTGGACATTCTTATAAAGGACAGGAAGAGAATCTGTTTAAATGGTAACAGAACCGTTATTGGATTAAGCATTTCGAAAATTTACGAATCATAGTCAATAGTAAAATACATGTAAATGTTAAATTAATATTTTCAAATACTTTTAAGAAATTATATATGTAAATAATGAGCATAATATTCTGTGTCATTATTAGACATATAATAGCGTAAATACAATTGCGCATCATTAAAACACATAGTATGACTCGACGGAAAACTGTCGCTCGTCTTGTAACTGAAAACAATCATGAACAAGCACTTAAAAAGCAAAAATTTAAAGAAATGCTTATCTCAGGTCTCCAATTATTGTCATCTCCAATAGCCGCAACAGTTTTTCATAACCTTTTCTGTGACTCTTGTAATACCTGAGATAAGAACGTTTTTAGTATTTTGATTTTTAAGTTCTATTTCTTGCATCAAGTACGATATTATCTGCACATCTCCGATAGCTTAAAAAAAACTTGGACTGCAGCTAAAAAATCAGTAGTCCTTAGTCTTGATTCCACGATTTTATGTACCTAAAAAGATTTTTATGAATCTAATATCGATTAATCGCCAGTGAAGATGGCTGCTTTGTATCCGAATGCGAAAGTTAATAAGAGAAATGTTGTAAACAACGTTTTAAATAAACGTAAATTATTATTTTCTATAATTTTAATACTGTTTGTAACATGCTAATGGATAAGAGTTCACGGTATATGTTCCACCAAATGTAATGTGTGGAACTAAAAACAAGATCCAAATTAGGATAAGGATTTTGTAAAATGAAAACTGTTTAAAATACTTCCCCAATATACTCTTCCTCTGTTCCTTCTTTCTATTACGTTGTCCATTGGAAAAATCATGTTTCTACGTTAAACTTAAGTAAAAAATAACCATAATATTAATTAACAAATAAACCTGCAGTAAAAATCCCAGTAACACACTCTTGAGTATTACATTTAATAATAGCTCATGCATTTTATACTGAGAAAATGAGTACGTTGATTAACACCAGATGAAACATTTCGACCGTCTTCCAGAAGTAAAACGAGGAAAATTCGACTCTAGCCAGCAACGCTCCAAAAAACAACCTTTTTAAACGTGATTTTTTTTAGCAGCGGCACACGCGTCCTTCATTAGGCACGGAGAGGTGCCTACAACAAACAAATACGGAGTTCAAAAGGATAAACCTTGGAAACACGCTGCGGAGGACCGGAATGGGTGGATACGGAGTCACCAGTTGTGGAAGGAGAAGATGAGGAACCAGTGGGAGTGGGCACCATAGAGGTGAGGTTGGAAAAGGAGTACGTAGGAGGTTGGGGGAGAGAGGGGAGATGAGGAGGAGAGGGATAGTGAGGACGAGAAACGGGACGGAAGGAACAAAAGAAACCTCCTCTGGAGCGGAGGCGAGACGTGGGCAAATCGATATAACACCGTGCAGAGAGAGAGAGAGATAAGAAGAGAGAGAGGGAGAAAGAGAAGAGAGAGAGGAGGATAAAGAGACGAAGGGATAAATTACAGATAATAGGATTTTGAACAGAAAAAGGTGCGACGTAAGGCATAATAGAAAGAAAATAAAGGGAAAGAGCGGTTGCATGAGATGAGAGGGAGGATGGTGGACGCGAGGGAGGGAAGATACACGGGTGTGGGAGAGAGAGAGAGAGACAGAGAGAGAAGTGATAGTTGAAGCGACCTTTTCTCCGGCCGTCGCAGCGTCGAGTGAGCTACTCCGTCAGCCAATAGCGTTTCCACATTATTTAGAAGCTGCTTTAACGGGTTAGGGACTCTCGCCGAAAATCTGGATTTATAGATGGTTGGAATCGCCTCGCGGCCCAGCTTGGCGGAGGTATAGAAAAAGATAGAGAAAGGGAAGGAGAGAGAGAGAGAGAGTGTGGGGAGGAACGGAAAGAGAAAGAGAGAGAGAGAGAGCGAAGACCGTCCGGGTCACTCGCAAGAGTTCATGGGAACTTTGGCAAAGGGCGACCCGTGCTTTGTTCGCGTGAAAAATGGCGGCGTGAGATAGGAACACCTGCGCCCTTTAGAGAAAGATGGGAGCCAAGAGAGATGGGGAGAGAGAGAGAAGAGTGGAGGGAGAGAGGAGATTGGAGAGAGAGAGAGAGTGAGAGGGGTAGATGGAGGGAGAAATAAAAACACGAGTGGTGCCATTGTTCCTCAGTGATCTTTCACGTAACTCCCTTCGGAAACTGCTGCTCAGGCAATATAGTTGTAATTGGAGACTATTTGAATGGTACGACAAACAACCTTGACCTACACGAAAAACAAAAGGAACTCTGGGCCGCACTCCGTTAAAAGACACATCAGAAGTCGTTACGACTCACCATTAACCGCGAATGTGATGAGAATTATTCTTTTTTATACGAAACTTAAACTTACTGTCATCTCTTTGGCCTAAATCTATTCAGCTGGTGATCAATCTGCAATTTAAAAAATGTAGTTGTAAACAAATTTACGATTTCTAACTCATTACTATTAAAGTAATCCGTGAACACAACTCTAAAGGTGAATTATCTTTGCTTTAAATTCAGATTTGTGTAAAAAATATTATTAAATGGGAAAGAATAGAAAGTTATTAGTAATATAATTGTATGAGAACAATTTCGAGTAATTCGTATTAATAAACAATATCCAAAACAATGCTCTGGGATAAATATCAACGGTAAAGCAGTGAGAAGTAGATGAACGGTATAATAACACCAAAATTGTCAAAAAATGCTTTTTAAGCATTAACAAACATGTTAGAGAATGTACTACTGGCAGGTGTATTGCAAAAACGGAGAATAGTGGATCAAATTAGCATCGTAACAATGAAAAAATAAGAAAGACTTCAGAGACATCTATTTCTCTGCGAAAACATCTGATTTTTTTCTTGGAGAGCTCGGCACACGTACAGTGAATGCTTTATAGAGAGATTTTTAAAAGGAATGCAGTGGCCTAAATTGGAAAATATTGGAACAATATGAAGTTCAAGAAGACTTCCTTAAACCATAAACTCTATTATGAATACAACTTCATTTTATGCTCTTTGACATTTCGTTAAAACAATAATGTATGACATGAGAAAAATTGAGTCGAGGAAAGAGGAACGAGAATTAATGAATCGAAAAAGCCTAGATACGGTGTTCCCGATATCGCTCTCCTGAATCTATGTAGAACATAAAAGAAACTGCTCATATCCTTTTGCTGAGAATAATACAGTAAAATAACAAAATACAAACAGTCGTGAATTCCGTTAAAAGGAAAATTGGGTTAAACGTGTAAGATCATGGAATGAACCCAACGGAAATTTCCTTATACGCAAGGGAAATTCTTTATGAAATGATGCGTCCAGAAAGCAAAAAACCCCATCGCATATGAAGAAAACCTCTAGAGAAGAACATCTCAACCTTTATCGCATTTAGGTACCAAAATCAGAAATAGTATAACGGTGGACCATTAACAGTGATGTTTCTGTGTTTGGTTCCTATTATTGGCTTCTAATCCTATTCTGACTGCCGGTACACATTAATCTTGAACACATAAATATTCCTCTATTTAATTTTTCTAATCCGCAACGCTGTGCATCATGATCGCTGATCACCGATAGTCAGATGAAGACGTCTGATTGAGATGGAATAGCAAAAACGGCAAACTGAAAATTTTGGCAGGAACAATAGGTTCCGATATATCGATTCTCTAACATATAAAAAAGACAAGATAGATAGCTCTAACGACATGACTGTACAAATTCCAAAATTCCCTATCACTCTAATATAATAATATAATTTTATTCTACTCGTAAATTTTTAAACCATTCCCATTCCCTTAAAAGAACCATATATCTAAAAACCATACAGTTTCGTTGACACTGTTTGGTTCACTCGACAAGGAATTAATTCGACTTCAAAGTGCGACCTCCTAAATAACCATCCGACGCAGAGGTTGACGAAGGAGGAGCACCGAAATCAAGGAAAAAAAGCGCCATCTATGCGCAGCAGCGCCAATCCGAACGAGAGCTAGAACCGCCGACAGCTATAACGTCTCTATACTCCTCTTTCTTCCTCTCTCTCTCTCAGTCTTGGTCGTGATAAAGCATTGCTCTCTTTCTCTCTTCTTCTCTCCTGCCTTCATTCCTTCGCTCACTTACTAATGGCGGCGCCACCGCACATACCTATCTTCCTTCCTCTCCCCCCACTTTCTCCTCCTGCCCTCCCCTCTACTTTTCGACCACCTTCCTCCTGCTCCTCCTTTGCCGATTCCCTCCTTAACTTCCTCTTTCCTTTCATAACGACGCCTCGAATCCTAAAACACAGACTTCCTCATCCCACTTCCTCCCTCCGCCCCCGCCACACCTCGCCGTGCTTATCAATCCTTGCCTCCCCCCCCCCCCCCCCCCCACACCCCCAACCCTCATTAGCTGATACCGAGAGAAGGAGGAGGCAGAGAAATGAGCTCTGAGCAAGAGATGGGGCGGAGTGGAAAGAGATAGGCGTGAGAGAAAGAGGGTTCCTTTAACACCCCGCATTCCTCCCGCCCTGGCCCCAAAGAACGAAGCCCAGCGCCCCCCCCCCCCCTGCGGGGCAAAAATCTCTCTCCCCCGCATGGCTCCTTCTTTGCCTCTCCCTCCCCCCCCCCCCCAACCCATTCTCTCCCGCTCGCCCACTTCCTTCTCTCCACGAAACTTGAGAGATCCTTATGGATCTCCGTCATTTGAATACAATTCGATATGAATACCAATCCTATGCAAAGTGGTACACCCAATAGGTATCCCATTCCGGAAAACATATTCCGTAAATAATGCATTGCTTAGCTCGCTTCCTTTTTCTCTCGTAAAACTCATGCATAAAAATAGAGGTTTGGTTCTTCTGACGACGTGAGGTTTCGGTCGCGCGGTTTCGAAGAGTATTTCGGAAACTGCGAATGTGAAAATGAGCTTTTTTCTTTAAAGGATTACTCATATAAGATTCTTGAAAGTATCGTATGAAGGAAAATTTGATCTACCTTCATCACTCTAGAAGGAATGGAATTCTTTGAATATAAGGTTTTTATATGGTACATTATAATAATCATAATTTATCATGAATACAGTAATTTATTAATTTTAATTAGTTCATAAACAGCACACCCATGGATTTTTGCAAAGAGTCTTTTAATTAATAACAAATACAAACGCATACCCATTCCCAATGCAGCAATCGAACCCGCGACCTTTGCATTGGGAGGCAGGCACATCGAACCGTCTTCAAAGGACGCAATTTCAGACATATTTACGAAATGCTGACTTTCTGTAGCCAAGTTAAAATTTGTTTTTCTCATAAACTGTTTCATTCCTTTAAAAGAATATTCTTTGACGCGATTCTAACGATAGAGATGGTGACATTGATATCGGAGGAGGAGGCCTGCTAAATGCAGGTCCTAAGGAGAGGGAAGCGATCCCAAGACGAGCGAAGAACAAAAGAAAAGCGATAACCACTTTGGAAATTGGTGGCAACGAAGACGAGGAGGGGCGGGCGACAATTATTCCTGAGAAATGGCTTTCTCCACTCTCCTTCTCCCCCTCTTAAAACCTTCCGAGGTTGAAATACATCACCACGGGATTGAGGGTTGCGTTCATATTCCATGGAGAGGAATAAGGAGAGAAATGAGGAGAGGGACACGTTGGAGAGAGAGAGAGGGAGAGGGGGAGATGGGGGGAGAGAGGAGGGGAGAGGGGGGAGAGAGAGAGAGTGGCAGGAAGAAGGTGAAGGAGAGGAAATGAATTGAAAAAGGAGTGAGAGAGAGAGATGAGGAGAGAATTCGATAAGAATGTTAACTCGATTATGAAAGGAGTGACGTAGTCGAATGAGATGCGAGGGTGGCGAAGGAGAGAGAGAGTCGCTGGATCATTTCTTGAGCCCTCCGAATGCAATGACATTGATCCCATTAACCAAGTAATGGAAGGGGAATAAAGAGAGTGGTTTCGGGTACGAATACGCAAGACAAAGAGGATTCTCGGGAAGTTAAATACTAAGGACAGTCCTCGGTTGTTACTGCTATTCGGGGATTTAAAAGTCCGCTTATTTGAATGAGAGCGATCTGTTGAACGTTATTCAGTGAAGACTAAGATAGCCTTGATTATTTACTAAGAATTCTAATATAATTCTTTGGTGAGATTGACGTAATTGCTATGTATCTGATAAGATTGCGATTTAATTTATCTCAATGCCAAATATTCCTGCTTTTGCATTATGTTGGCATGCTGGGTCAATGTACAGAAAAATCGTATCTTAATACACCATATTTTGGATCCATTATTTAAGTCAAAATAATTAAAAATTAGACAATTCAACAATGTTAAACATAAGGTCACACATCCTTATCCTATACTACTAACTCTGAAGTTGAAATAAAATGCTCCATTTATATTTCAGTAAATCAGAAGCAACTCAAAATCCTCCAGATATATACTATGAAATTAACTTATGCTTGCACAAGATTACTTCTAAGCGAATACCGTTTATTATAATTATAAATAAATAAACTAAAAGAAATTCTCAACTTGTGAATAAAAAATATTACATTACCTTTAATTATCTTAAAATAACATCGAAAAAAATGATTATGAAGATTGTCAATTGAAGAATGATTTAAGTAAGTTCTGTAGCCAGCGACGATATTTAATATTTTGAATAATTAAATGAAATTTAAGAAATGCTAAATGTTTTGTTACTTATGCGTAGATGATAATGTTTGATAGAAATAAGATTTGAATTTGTCTCAATAAACTTGAAAATTAGCCGTGTTTTACAGGTAGTTTATAAATGTAGATTCGATCAAAATTCAAGAAAACTTTTCTTCATACTTTCAGAAACTTGAAACAAATATTCAGCGTTAAGAACATGCGAAAACTTCCACGATATGATCGAATCGAGTAGAACAACATCAACGAATGTACTCAATAAAGTAGGGGAGAGGGGGGCAAAAATAACAAAACCAATCGGCCTCTGGCACCAATTCGACAAGGAAAACTTCTGAGGGAGGGCGGACGAGATCTCCAGACAGGCTGTCGAAAATATGGAAGGCAATAATCGACTTGTCAAAACTTGGGATTAACGAGTCTGGATATCTGGGAACCCCACTCGTCCACTTTCACGAAAAAAGAGGACTTTTACGCCCCCATTTCTAGAGTTCTCCATTCGCCGAAGGCGAGAGAATTCCAAAGTTCCAGTTTGTGTGTCCCCGCAGCGTGATATACGAACTTTTTCCTGGCAACTGCAGATTAAGTTAAGCCGCCGATATCTACGCAACACAGCACCCCGTCAATTTAACGCACGCGAAGAGACGCGGATAATGCATTCCTACGTTTTTTTTAACCGGACGCGGTGACGTCGGAAGGGCTTAGAATATAAACAGTTAGTTCGCATTTCAATAGTTCGAGATAAAACGAGATACACTTGTTCGCCTTTTTCAAAAATAAAAAAAGTTCTTTTTAAATAAAGGGAAATCGGATTTACGTACGGGCTCGAGGTGTCATCTCAGGGGAAGGGAGGTTGACGTGTGGAAGGGGGAGGAGAAGAGGGGAGAGGGGAAGAAATGGTTCGAGTGGGAGGAGGAGAAATATCTCGCGGATGAGTCTCTTTTTTAATCGTAAATTGCATCTTGTTCAGTCATTTCCATCTAGAGGTGAAATATTCGAATGGGTCGGCAACGCCGCGAACAAAACGAGAATGCACGTATGAATGTATTCACTCTCCGAGGGAATGCAACCGAGTCGCACGGACAAGGGGTTCGTTTTACAACATTCGGCTTCGGATAAAAGGAAAATATGAGAGAAGGTTATTTTTTCCCAAAACATCGTTCTCCGAAATAAAATTCCCTCTCCCCTTAAAGCGTTTATCGATGCGCAAAATATAAATCCGCTTTTTGCGGAATAAAAAGCGGAATTTCACTAGGTTAACAGGGTTTTGCACGTTCGCTGCCCGTACTATTTCTCGCCTTTTCAAAGTGGCGATGTATAATTTTTTTCTTTAAATACTGCTTTGAAATACGTCAAGCTTGTTTTTATTCGTAGGTTCGCGTAACGTGTTAAATAATAAATATTGACTTAACATCAAGCTTTGACTTTGTACGACTCAATTTATTCATTTACATTAAGTTAATATACATCATTTAACTTGAGTAAAACTTTTATTTGAATGATAAACAAAATTAATAAATCTCGTGTTCTGTTTACACACACACACATGCGCGCGCGCGCGCACACACACACACACACTAGTATAAGTGCCAGTCAAAAATGACGGGGAGTGATTTGGTTTATTGGCACGGTACACATTAAATAAAAATGTATTGAGTGGGCATAAATTCGGACAATGCACATACAGAGTTGGTTAACCGCCTCCTTTTATAGACTTCCGCACTATGAAAATCCTTCCTGGATATATATATTAACAGTAATTTCTTTCAACAGCAACAAGATACTCATATGCATTGGAAATTTGTCAGAATTATCCACAAAGATGGATTGAAATTGTTTCACATACCATATAATTAAACATGAAGAGACTCATAAAGTAATGAAGACTTTGACGGTGTGGCTTGTCGAACCGTTAAAAGAGTAAAGTAGGCAGCAGAGAGGGGATAAGAGAGAGAGAGAGAAAGACGAAAGCAAACGAGGTTTCCTTAGAGAGAGAGAGAAAGAAAGGGAAAAAATTTCCCGGGCATTCCCCGCATCTCAGATCTCTCCCTTTCTGAGAAGGAGAGACAGAGAGAGAGAGAAAAGCATCTCCAGGAAAACAAATCAAACGTTTACGAGGTCACAAAATAGGGCAGAGCAAGCGTTAAATTGCACGTTCGGTCCAGATAAAGGAAAAATAAACGAAAAAGGAGGGGGCGAGAGGTAGTATCACGAGATGGAGGGAGAGAAAGAGAGAGGGAAAGAGGGAAGGGGGGAAAGGGGGATAAATGAGGAAGTTTGAAGAGTGGAGACCCTTTTTCGGTGACGTGTACACCGAGAGTAGGATTCAGTTTTTAAAAAATAAATCAAAAGGACCTTTTTCTCAGAATCGCGATTTTCTGAGGGGCGTTGGGAGTTTTCGACCTTACTTCCGTTGATGAAAGGATCGGATACCACTATTCCTCTCGAGGACTGCTCAAAAGTAAAGATCTGCGGTCATTGCTAGTCCGACTATCTTAAAAATCCACGCATGACCCGAGGTGTCGAGGCTAATCCTCGCCAGGCGTAAAAAAATCAACGCATTTGCACCTTGCCGCGATTCGTCGCTCATCCTTCTCTTGCTACTAGTTAAATATGGAATGATTTTCCTTGTTACACCTTTCCTCACATTCACAAATATTTTTGGAGACATAGTCGGTATTCAGTCCACTCATCTTGCGATAAAATACTCCTTAAAGTCTTTCGACTTGGTTTTACGTTGGGTTTATCATTTTAAAATATTTGAATAACTCGAACTAAATTTATCATAATAATGAGCATTATTTTTTGGCATTAAAAGATGTCTGTTTCATAGCATCTCCATATCCGTCCGCCTTCTCGTCTTACGCTTACCAAAACTGAAATCGTTTTGTAGATCGTTATGTAAACAGCGATAAGTGCGTATTCATAGTGAAACAATTCATTAAATTTTACTCAAAATACAGTTAATCTATCCGCTTTATGGTGTAATTACACTTGCTTCCTTTATAGATGCTGAGAGCTAATGAAAACTCAAAAGTATAATTTTTCATGGAATCGAAAAGACGATACAGTTTAATAGCGTAAACTTTTTAAGTGTGGCACGCGTTTTTATCTCCATCTCCAATGAACTCAACCGGTTATTTAAGTTGAACGAGCTGCAAACGACTTCATCGGCCGTCCAAGATGTACGCACACCCGATCCGCTACTACAACCATATCCCGAATTTCCATGTGGGATGGGTGCGACATTTTAAGGCGCGGGAGAGATGGAACGTCGCAATGGTATTGAGGGTTGGAAAGTGGATAAAGTACCGATTCAGGGGTGGAACAGGGCTGCAAAGGACTGGGTAATATTCTGAACTAGTATAGTATTGCTCGTCAATATGACGGGAAGGAATATATTATTTAACTTGGAATTTCGTACTTATTATTCTTATAAACATTTTCTTCATGCCTTTCAATTATAAAAAATGTATTCAAAATTCTAGCGGAAAATAACTTCAAATTTATATCATCACATATATTATTGGTTCGCGTTTCTTCCACGCCTTAGAAACGGCACTGCAATCGAATATCACTGACATAAGTGATGTCCCGAAGAATGATTGGCTTGCCATTCAACCAATGAAATAGATATGAAGAGGGTAACCGAATCCTAGTGCCGAGAGTTCACTTGTAAGGGTTCATTTTGAGGAGATTTCAAAAGGAGCCGCTAACACGAACAGATGATGAACTTCTAATCTTGGACTTTTCCTGTATGCGATGTGCCTTTCAAACAATCTGACTAGGTAAGCCTTTGATTGTGTTTTTGGAGTGTCTTCTTACGGAATTTCTTCCGCAGTTAAATTACGGTCCTTTTTTTAAGTTCATCCAATGCGTTGTATCTGGAAAACAATCCTACACAGATTTAACGCATTTACTTTTCTTTAAAAAATGCATAAACTTCGTTTTTTAAATATATCTGAACATTGTGAGCCATATTTGTACAACGTTTTAAAGTAGTATCTTACTTAATTTGATGAATGGTTGATATTATTTCAAATGGATGGAAAACTTGCATTTTCACTTTTCATTCGGAAAATTCCTGGATCAATCTATATAAAATAATTGCAACCTTTGTCTGTACATTTGTTTTTTGTCGGGGTTTTACCTTTTTGTGTGTTTTGAATCACAAGAAGACCTTTGAACCGGTTTGCAGAATTGTTGTCTGTTTGTTTGTTTGTTACCGCATCACGCAAAAACGGCTGGTCGAATTTTTATGAAACCTGCAGCGTATCTTTTGACTGGTCCAGCTTAAAATATAGGTTATGTGGTGTATCTCAAAAAAAATTTTAATTGAGGGTTTGGGGGGTTTGGTTTTTCGACGATAACTCTCTAGTAAATTAACTTAGGAAGTTCACATTTTATATTTGTCACTTTCAATACAAGTATTAGATCAATCTCCCATATGTTTATGAAAGTTTGTTTGTTTGTGCATCTATATATTTCCACACCGTTAAAGCTAGAATAATCAAACTTTCAACAAATACTTTCTTCACAAATAGGAAGATCGAGGGCTACTTTTTAATCCCAAATGTTTTATATTAATTGTACAAAATAACTTTGTATGTTAATGCATTGCCATCTAGAGATGGGTCAGAAAGTACGGGACAGTTCTTTTCGAACTGTTCTGATGCCTAAACTGTTCAATAAAATAACTGTTCTCATAAACTTCCTGCTCTCAATGAACAGGTAACTCTACATCTTATACTCAGTGAGAAAGGTGGGAAACGACTACTTCCTTATCCGTAATTGGACAGCGGGGACTGATTAAACTACGCGTATTTTCCCAAGTCCTACTATTGATTTGAATCAAATTTGGTACGATTGTGGAAGGCTCCCAGAAATAATTCATACGTGGTTTTTGTTTCTCTCTGCCCGTTTTATTCAAAACGGCGGCCGAGTGAATTCTTAAATACCATGTATCATCAAGAATTCCGATCGGATTTGAACCAAATTTCTCCGGGCAACGCCGGTATGTCTACTAGTTGCAAATAAATATTAAAAATAATTTGTCTCAACGACGTTTATGTAAAATGTGGTAAGGGATTCTAAGCGTTAAAAGTACACGGAAGACGAGTTCTTGGAAGTGAAAGTAATTCATCATGATTGCACGGTGTTTAGGATGGAAAATTGATATAGAACATCATTCGAACAACTTCGAAGGATATTGACGTAGCCCAAGGAAAACTTTCCCTGTAAACAGCGAGTGGAAGCGTTCGGAAGGAAGGGTTTTTGGGGCAGAGGGAGTTTTAGGGGCGGCGGGTTGGGGGGAGAAAGGGGCGGAAAGTGTGTGGATTCAATTTCGCTCAAGGCGGGATGTGTCCACAGTCGCTCCGTTCCCTTGAAATCCGAATAAAGACTTCAAACCAGGTGCGAACTGAGGCCTTCCGCTTGCGGAGATGTGTAGGGAATGGCGTGGAAAAACGAAGCAATGATAAAATGGGAAAGAGGAGTTTGCGATTGTGACAGCAAGGACAAGTTCTTCCTATCGCAAGTCGCACACTTGGTCTGGCCCCATTCGAATGAAAGACTTGTGCACGTTGATCACACAATAAGATCAGCTTTGCTCAGATACTTCCAACATTTAGAAACTGTCAGTACGACGTCAAGAGTTTACAGAAAATATATTACTGGCTAATAACAGTCGACTGAAGTGTACCAACCCGACTATTACCAAGCGTGATGTGAGTATATAATCATGCAAACACTTGTAACACGTCTCGAGTACGCCCAATAGGTCTGGAAAAGACGAGCTTGGTGCCATAACGCGTGCGTTACCTTAAGGATTAATGATTGTTATGCACATTGCCATAAAGCGGCGCTATTTTAAATGCTTCGTACCTATTTGGTATTGGACCTCTATATGTCAGCAAATGGCAGGACAAAATGTAAAAAAATGCAAATACAGAACAAAGAAGGAAATTGGTTCCAGACATGTTCGTTGTTAATGAAACAAACAGTTACTTTCGCCAGTGGTAACTAAATAGTCATTACATGGCCTCGGCATTGTCATTATACACATTTTAACATGAAATGCACAGATAATTCCCCCTCTACAAAGTAATTTATGTGCAAATTTTCGCGAAAATACTCCATATGTGACATTAAACGAAGAAAATTCAGAAATGCAAATGGTAAAATTAATTTGCGCAAAGAGAGTTGTCAAGAAATAAAGAGGGTTAAAGATGACAAGAGAAGAGCGGAATTTATTCTTACCTATATTCGTTGGCCTGCCTGCTAATAGAACACTAATAATAGTAATGTAAATAATTAGCACGGAGTCTTATAATCTTCAGAAACATATTTTTGTTTGGATGTCGACAATTCAACGTATTATATTATGAATTACAAATTGTCTTAGCTTTAAACAGCTGACCTAGATGCTGTCGTTACTCGTTCACTACTCCCAATTTCAACAAAATATTCCCGAAAACAAATTTATTATAATAAAAGCGATAAATGCCGAATGTAAACGAAGTGACGTCAAATTATTGGCGATAGCAACTGAAGGATAACAATGGAAAGTAGAGGGAAAACGAGTAGCGCGCTGAGTTGGAGGCGGGGGGAGGGGGTAGGAGGGGGAGAGCTGGCTTCGATAAGGAGGAAGTGGAAAGGGAACTACACGGCCACCCCTATATATATCTCTCTCTCCCTTACCCCCTCAAACGGAGAGGACCAGCGAGCGAACACACACACATTCAAGAGCGATCAATCGACAATCGATTCGATGGAGAATAACCAAACCAATACAGCTTCTCCGCTCCTATATTTCTCCCTCTATCTATATTTCCCACTTTCTCCTCCCCTGTTTCCCTTCCCTTCTCTTCCTCGACTTCCTTTCATCCATCTTCTACTCCCACCCCCATAACATTTTCTTCTCTTCCGCCTCTTTCCTTCCATATCCTCGCCATTCTCTCTCTCTCTTTCTATGTATCTCGATTCGCTCTCTTTTTTTTCATTTTCAAATTCGGAACATGAATATCGGATTCGTGGAGATTCGACCGAAATGATGATTTGTCATGATGAATGATGAAGCGTGTTTGCATAACGTGCGCGGGTTGTGCTCAGAGAGCGATATGAGTTTCTGCTTATCAATTCCCTCTGAAGCGCACTTACATACGTTTATTCCCTCTTTCTCGGCTGTAAAAAAAAAGGAAAGAAACTTCTTCTAATGGATGGATATACAAGGATCCGGTCCATTTTTTTTACATTTTAGCTTTCGCTCAAATTCAACTTTAACGTGGCAGTTTTGTGCAATTACGTATGAATGTAATAATAATTTTTCCCCGTAAAAACGTTTTTACCGAATTAATCACAATAAGAGATTTAATACTTAAAAGCAATTTAGCGTATTTATCGTTTGAAAAATTTTAATGTCGTCATGGCTTTGTACAAATTATCCATACATATTTCATGTTTTTATAGAGAACTATGAAACGAGGATTAGAAGATTTCATACTCAAATAGTAGGTGGAGATGTTTTTACTACAATTTGAATTATTTGAGTTTATCAATTTATAGAGTTAGTTTATTATTGTTAGATATTATAATTTAATCAATTATAACGAATGAAAGAGGCTTATTTACTTTTACATGGACATGTGCGATAAACTTTCACTCTAGCTTCTTATAAACAGTATATCACACTATATTGTTTAATGTGTCCTTCGTTCTTATGATTTACTAGCATAAGTGCCTGTTGAATTTCAACGGGTTTAATGAATCTAAATTTTCGTCAATGCAACATGCAAAAATCGCAAGAATAAAATTGTGCACTGTTTTAACCATCGAATATTTCTATATTATAAGTATTTTTAAATTAATTAACTAAAATCTCACAGAAATTCCTTGTGAATAAAATAGTACCTTTCTTTCTACTAAAATAGCCATTGTTATTAGTTTTAAATTGAATATAGCATTAGGATTTCAATTTCATGAAATAAGCAGAATTCCGGTAAAAAAAAATTTGTTCAATCTTCAATTGCCTCTGATAATACTTTAAATAGATTTTGGAATAAAATGTACCTTAATAACGTTTAGCGTCCGCTCACCACTCTGGACTTCTCAGTTTCCGAAACAACAACTTTCAATAGTTTTAAATTGATTTTTGCTTAGAAATATATGTACTTTAGTCAATTCAGTACAACTTCCACTTTACATATTGTAAATTCCAAAGTAACTCCTTTTATAATAGGCAATGCTAGCCTAAAATTAATTCTTTCTGTAAAGTGAATAAATAAAGTCCTTTCTTTAAACTATAACAGTCACTGTTATTAGATTTAAATGGATTATAAGCCTTAGAACTTACTCTGTGTTAAATAAGCACCAAAATTCCTTTTATAAAAACAAATCAATTCATTAAAAGATCCACTGTTGTTTCTTCTAAAATTGCCTGTTAACAGTTTTAAATGTCATTTTAATTGAATTTTAATTTATATTCGTTCCCAAACTTCGGCCACTGTTAAGAAATTAATTTGAGGAATAACAATATAAATTCGTAAGCACGTATGGTTTACAAAGAATTTAATTTAAGAATGCTTTTTATTTCCAATTTTCCTAAAATGACACTGTTGATACTTTAAAATATTTATATTTACGTTAATATACTTATTTTCCACAAAACACGCCAATCTCTCCGCTTCCTTCCTCTCTCTCTCTCTCTCTCTCTCTCGTATTGAAGCACTCAAGGCACGCTTATTCCCAGAAGGATGTATACAATAATAGTAATTTGAGGTGTAACAATGATAATGGTCGACATAGCAACATCACGTTAAAATGGCGATATTTCTACAAAATATGCAAATTAAACGTTTAACATGGAATATTTCGAACAGTGGGCGAAAAAAGACGAACGGAATAAGAAACTTTATAAATTTTTCTTCAAAATGGTACAAATCCGAAGGTCGTCTGTTAATTTCTTCTAATTTTAATTTCCAAATGAATAAAAGCCTGCACGTCGAAAAATCGCGTTTTACATGTTAAGTAATGGGAAATGGAAATGCCTCTCTTGGAGACGAACCAAGGAATTTTTTCGCGATTTAAATTCGTCATCACCTGAAAAAGTGTTAATCAAGCACCCCTACCAAATTTCGAGTTTCTACCATTATTATTTCTCGAGTTATTAGCGTTTGCATAGCGTGACCAACCAACCAACCAACAGACGACGGCTTTTATTATATTAAATTTTCTTGAGTACATTTATTAATAATGTCGCTCACCAGATAACTTTAAAAGGTTGGCTAAGGGAACAAAGAGGACGGGAAGTAACTTCAAGCAACAAAACAACGTGTTGCGTGGAGAAAATTATAAAAGCTCAGATCATATTCCTTTCTGCAACTTTATTACATATAATCAGCTCATAAATGGGACGTTTTTTTTAAATCTTAACAACAGCAATTATATCATAATAAAAGTTATATATAAACTAAAAAATATAAAAGTATTTCCTTTCTTTAAAAGTCATTTATTCTCGCTTTCGCCCCCTCACACCTACACAAACAACTTATAAACGAGGATGAACCTTAAATTTTCTGTATTATAGGTACATCTGGGTGAATTCGGATCACATTCCCAACTTCCATTTACTTCTGCGTTCCTCGACCAATTCTGAGAACACTCTTCGTCCTTCCTTATTTTCACTGCCCTTCTCCAAACCCTCTTTATGAGTCCCTTATCCTCCATTCCTTCTACACGCCCCTCCCATCTCACACCGCACCTATTTTTGGTCTCCAAATAAGAAACCTTTTCTATCTCTTGTTGACTGTCCCGGGAGAACCAGCACAACCTTCGTGATTTCAAGAATGACCGCTAGGAGGGTATGTGTTGTCGGAGCAGAATGAAGCGACAAGCTCTGTTTGAGCGTATGTATTTATGTTATTACTTTCTCCATACGTAGTATAGGGAAAGTATTGTGATCACGAAAAAAATCGACTTCGAGATTTGAACGGAAATACACGTTTTGAGGTCCCTAGAAAACGTTTAGACTATTTTCGGAATGATGTGTGTTTGTGTGGATGGATGGATGTATGTGATTGTGGGCGCTCTAACTCAAAAAGTACTTATATTAATACCAAATTTCATATATAACACTTTAGCATGACCACAAAGGACTGATTCGTTTTTGGACAATAACGGTTAACTGAAAGTCGAGGTTTATTCGAAACCAGAATCGGTTTTTGCGATATTTCTCCGTTAAAACATATTACTGTATATACATTTCTATTCAAAGGTTATAGAGAATGTAATTTCCTACAACTTCCATTTGAAATAATTTTCCATAGCTGTTATTGTTTAGGAATTATTTATAAATAACCGGTTTTTTTGGCTTCCGTCAAATATCTCCTTAAAAACGACGTTATTGGTAATCTTCGTGAGGACCAAAGTTATAGAGAATAATATTTCTTCCAAGTTTTGTTTGAAACAAATTTTCGTAGAACCATCCATTTCGGAGATATTTTTCTGATTCGTAAATTTCTATTATACAGCGCCACCACCATGTAGCGGTGAATTCTGTAAACATATTCTAAATATACCTAATTTAGGGCAATAAGGACGATTGTATTCTTTTACGATACGAAATAATAATTTTGCCTTATAATGCTATTCATAATAATTTAAATATCTATACCCCAAATATGGAGAAAGTCGTGTTGGCCACATCAGATTATATATAAGTATATATATATATATGTGTGTGTGTGTGTGTGTGTGTGTGTCTCTGTTGTGCTGACGAAGGGATCATCCCGAAAGCCCTAACCTCTACAAATGTGTCTCTCTAACACCCAAGCGGCTCTACTTCCTGTAAGTGTTCACTGGGTTTCCTTCAACACCTAGTTGCCCTAAATATCCTTACTTACCTTTCCTCTTCCGTAGTATTTATATATGTAAACATAAATACATATAAGCACACACACATTACAGAAAGTCAGAGCGGTCCCATGGCGGTGGAAGATACGACCCAGTTGCGAGCACCGACCTGTCCTTTCCTTTTATTAAATCGCCCTTAGAATAAAAAACGTTTGCAATCAAAAGCGTAGAGATAAGCGCCACTTTATCTCTTCGAATGCACTGCGACCACTGTGGGCAATATTGCACCGGAATACTTCTAATTGTTTTGCTTTATTGCCCTATCCTTACCGTAGTACTATTCGGCCTCCGTATCGGTCATATCTATACATCCTCTAAATATTACGTTCTCCGATGTGAATATAAATTTTAGAAAGCTCTTCCGACTGTTTTCTCCTTCTTTACCTGAATAATTGGTTCCAGAGCACCGAGGTAATCCCGATTGAGACTTTCATTTGCCTGAGTTACTTCACTTCCATCCACGCTACTTGCCTAATTTATTTACGAAGAGGCGAAATGAACAGAGACAGTGACTTGAATAGTTTTTATTCCCCCGGTAAGAAATTCGCTAAAGTAAAGCAAAGCTTTTCTCGATTATCGGTCACCCATTCAAAATTTCGAATAACCAGCCAATTAGCGTGAATGCGGCGGTCCAAAAGAGAGAGAGAATGAGAAAAGGGACTTTGTCCCTTCTGAATCCGACTGACCTACGGAATGTAAACGTACGAGATAGCGTTCCCTTCGGAAAAAATGAATCCTGTTCAAAGGAAATCGGTTTCCTCTCAAAAAAGAGAAATTCGATACAATGCATAGTTCAATAACTGTAAATGTGAAGCACAAAGGAGAAGGGACGGGAGAGAGAGAGGAGCGAATGAAGGATGGAAAGCAGATGTCATAGTAGCAGATGTTGATTTGTACTCGGTTTCCAAGGAGAAGCAAAGGCAGAAAGAGAAAGAGTTTTAAAATGGAAAGACAGAAAGGAATTGAGAAAGAGAGCAGGGGAGAGACAATAAGGTGAGAAGGCGGAAGACAGAGAGAGAGAGAAGACTCTTAAGTAAGGGGAGATGCGAGGTGGAGAAGAATAATCGTAGTGGATAAGATGGGACTTTACGTGAAGTGTACCAAGAAGTTCGTAAATTGCCGCGGTCTATTTCTTAAAAATAAATGCGCATTCATCTGGCACAAAACTTGCGCAAACATACGCACATAGCCATCGCCATAAATACTTTCTCAACCGTATACGTTGAAAAATTAAAAGAGGACCCAAGACAGATAACGATGCGCAATATAGTCATTAGTTTTAGCAATGCGAAAAGTGATTTTCAATATTATGTAATGTCTTACGATTTTTTGAAATTGTTTAAATTATCTTCTTTGCAAGTGAATGTTTAAAAGATACAAACTAAGTGCTGTCACTTAAAAATGTACGGAATTGACATATTATAAAATTAATACAAGAAATAGATTCATGATGCATTCGTGTCTATAAGAGGAAGAAAACAACACCATGAAAGAAAATAAACAGACGTGAGGGAGAGAGATGAAAGACACGAAAGAGAGAGAGAGAGAATGAAAGAGAAAAGATAAACTCAAAGAGAGCATGAAGAATGTGAATTGGAATAGAGAGACGTGCAGAATCGCGAAGTCGATAGTTTAAGAGGTAGTAGCGTTCGCAAGAAAGGGAGTGAGTGGCAAAAAAGGTATGGAGAAAGAGCATTGGAAATGCCAGCGCACTTATTCCAAAAGAGGAGGTTACAGAGGCTGGAAAGAGAGAGAGAGAGAGAGGGGGTGGGGAGGAGGAGCGGTTGCCAACTGGACCACGTTGTGAGAAATAAAAAGCATGCCGAAATGAATCATTTCGGATAGATTCGTTCGAGAGAAACACGGTGGAATAGACGTACACTGAGTTCGCTCGTTTCACTTGGATTCCGTTGGAAAGCAATTGGATGAAGAAGGCGGAATTGGATGGAGGGATAAATAAAGAGGATAGTGGAAGAGGAGTGGCGGCAGAGAAAAGTGCGCGGCAGATACCCATAAAGGAGAGATAGGGGAGAGGCGAGGGACGGATGAGAAAGAGAGGATGGAGGAGGAGGAGGAGGGAGGAGGGGGAATGGATGGAATCGGGGGGAGGAAAGCCACAGAAGGGGAAATCCAGAGAAGGGGAGGAGGAGATAAATATTGGAGTGTTGTGCAGAGGGGCAGCCGTCGTCAACCGTTTCATTTTACGTTTCCTCGCAGAATGACGGTCGCTCTGAGAAGATGGGTAACAAGTGTAAGATTCGTATAAAATGATTTTTTTTCCGAAGCAAAGCCAAACTTCTCGTCTCTTTCCGTTGCTTCGAGAAAATAGGAAAGTTATTAATTTTAGGATCATGATGCGGAATCTTCAAAATTTTAATTGGCCCGTTTTTTTAGAATTCTGATGATTTTTTTAAAGCATCGCACGGAAATTTAGGTGTAAATCTTCATCTTTTATGGTTTAAAATCTATAAATTAATCGAAAGGATGAATCAGAATATGATATAAATAAACTAAATTCTTTCAAAGCATCGACGAAATGTTCGATATTTTAATAATAATCTATAGATTAATCGTATAGATAGTCAGAACTCTTATGACAATTGCTTCGCGATTTTAAATTTGCTTGTCAGTGAATCTACCACCGAAGCACTGGCTAAATATCTATACGCATCATATGACCGTGAAGTCCTACCAATTATGATTTCGCAATGATTTCTTGCGGCCTTCTCCATTTTAATAAATGCAGTTTCATACGATAGCATCTCTAATTTAAAATGGAGTGAATTACAGTAGCCCATTTCGGGATATCGGTTGATTATACTGAATAATAATATAGTGATTTCAATTTATACATCAATAAATGACCTAACTGATACTCTCACATCATCTATGGAAGAGAAGGAGGAATTTAATATTATCAACCACTTTCGTCCTTTATATAACAGTACGACATGCGGACATGTCCACAGTGACCTCTTACACTTCTTTCTGACCGCTGTGTTCTCTGGGTTACGAACATCTTTCAACCAATGCCTGTTCAAAATGAACCAAAGCGTTCCTTACCGAAATCAGTTGCATTTTTTTCGGGCCGGCATAATGTTGTCTCCCGTCCGTGTCTCGAACAGAAGAACATCTACGTTCTCGGGACGCGAGGGCGATTTCCTAGAGCTGTCGTCCCTTTGGAAATGGCGGCCGTCTGACTCACCGCTTTGGATCGCTCTTGATGTGCGAGGGATATTTCCTACTCTCCCCTCCTTCCCGCTCTCCCCTCCTTCCTACTCTCCATTCTCCCCCTTTCCCTTCTCCCCCTCTTCCTTCTCTCCCTCTCCCATCTCCTCCTCTCCCTTTTCCCTCCCTCCTCCCTCCCTCACATTCTGATCCCGCAGAAATTCTCCCATCGATGTTTTATCTTTTGTTTTTTCCCATACTGATATGAGGGGTCTAAGTACACATCAATTTGAGGAACGGTTTATATGAGTTTTCTTAGAAAGAACTAAACTGAATTCACCATCACTGCTTATTTTTCAGAAGTTCGTTTCATCGCTATATTATAGGACTAATACTTCGAGACACGCTATGTTGCCAACGGCTTAATTTATTGATTATACGAGTAAAAGAAACGTTCTCGTGGAATTTCTCAGATGAAAAATTATAATGTTCATTGCTGTAGTAGCGCAGTTTAGAGAGAAACTGTCATAGGGAAATTTTCAACCGATAAAATGGACGCTATATAGGGATTGAGATAAAAGTATCTCTTCTTGTCAAAAAACTGAAAGAAAGTTTCAAAGAGAAACTCACCATCTCCGAGCCCTCCGCTCTTTTCATAGTAGATCTTAAGCGAGCAGTTCGATTTCCTGAAATGAAAAAAAAAAGTTTAAAATATCACAAATTTTGAGAAATGAGTTTCAAAGCCATAACTACTTAAATAAAATAAAATACCATATTAATTTACCATGAGAGTTCTGATACCCACGCATAAAATGGAAATGTTTATCTCAGAGCGATTAAAAAGTTTTTATCTGCCTACGTAAAATGAAATTAATATTTATTTACAGAGTCCCCTCAAAGAAGAAGTTGAAATCCTTAAGAGATAACCCTGGAAGTGAATCTTAGAAAGAAACTCGTTATATTCATACTAAATAAAATCTTCAATTATTTTTTCTTAACGCTGCTTGACGCAAGTGGACTGGCAAAGATTTATACCCTGGAACAGTGAGGATTTAACTGTCAAATGCATGAATAGAACAAAATTGGTGGTTGATATTTTTATACTTTAGATATTGATATACTTCCTGAAGAACCAATGGACTCTGTTTAATTTTTTAATGTTTTAGCTTTTATATGAAAATTTTATTAAAGAAATTCGTTAAATTTACAATATAATATTTTATAATATGTAGTTAATTGTTTTTAAGTACTTTTTTCTTTTGAAAAATATTGATTTATAAGGTTATTTATATAATGTATAAATTCATTCCAGTCATATTTACTAAGGCAAGTTTCAAAGAACGGTAAGAACAAAACTATAAGCCTTTTCGTTCGAAAATTTGTTTAAATTCATCCAAATAACATCGAGAACAGAGAGGGATTGTTAAAGAGGTCCGTGCAGGTGAGAGACAATTCAACGTGGAAATTTGAACGGAGAATGGCTGATAACATTTACTTTAATTTGGAATCACAAAGTAGATTTTTCTTTGAGTATATGTATGTGTATGTATGCATGTATGTATGTGTATATATATATATATATATATATATATATATATATATATATATATATTGAGTACATGTCTCTCCGTCGCTGAAGAAGAGCGTCAGCCCGAAAGCTCCATATTTGTGTTTTTCGTGTGTCTTCAGCACCCCAGCGGCTCTCCAATCGAGATACATGTCCACTGGGCTTCCTCCAACACCTTGTTGCCACCTTTATTATTACCTTTTCTTTTCTTTAAGCGCATATATATATATATATATATATATATATATATATATATATATAGCTTTAGTTTCTCATTCAACTTCAATGGGGTTAAAAGGAGAGAGATTTCTTCCTCTTTCAGTCCTTTTCCGAAAGGAGGATTTCCAATAGGATTCTTCTGGTCCTTGACGCGACGATATATTGGATCCCAGCGTCGTATTCTGACGCCAAAGAGGATAGAGAACGATCGCGAGTCATCGGCTACCTAGTCTTCTGCCCGGCAATAAAATGTTGGTGCTCTAGATCAAAGGTGCCCAACCTACGGCCCGCGGCCCGGATGTGGCCCACTAAGCAAATTTATACGGCCCAAAACTGTTGTCATTTATTTTAATTAATTGCCAAATATTATTTTCCGTGTAGCAAAATCTGCTAAGATATCTAACGTTGAACTGTGACCTCTTAGCAAATATTATCTCTAGAAATTCTTTTTAATGCCGCTTTTGATTTTTTCTTAAAGATATTTCTAAGATTGAATTCCATCACGATTTTTAATATTAAAATGTTAATCCTAAAAAGCTTCTAACTTGATTTTCACGCATATAGTTCCTAAGAATCCCTAGGTAACATACGATTTAACTATAATCCATTGGCTATTTCCGATGCGGTCCACAGAAGGGTTTACTTCCACCAATGCGGCCCACCAGGCAGAAAAGGTTGCCCACCACTGCTCTAGATACCAGCACGGGTGCTATGTGAATGCTTGCCAATTATCTAAGGTGTGCATAATTACAACAATAAACAATTGCATCTCGTGCTATTAGCCACATTCTCGGAAAAGATGCAGAGTAATATCCAATAATTGATAGCAGCCAATACGGATTGAGTAAGCGATTTGCGATCACTAAATTTATGAATGGTAAAACGGGTATCGATAATGGTAAAGGATTACGTGAAGGAGGTAACGTCATCTACTCTCGATGAACGGAGCAATACACTGAAAAACGAAAGGGTAACAGTAGGATGAAGTCCAAATCATTTTGTTTTGAAAACAAACTGCCTCGCCTCGTAAAGAGAAAGACCTTCCTTCAGTGCAATGTCAGCTACGGGTGAGGGACTTGGGCATCTGACATAATACACTTCAATGAAGAACTATGGAACTGATCCTGAGGTTGAAGTGAAATTAAGAAATATGTTAAAGTTTGTTTAAAAAAATCGGATGTGCATGTCATCAGTGAATATTCAATGATAACAGATCCTAAAATGGGCATGTCTGGCGGTATATTTTTTTATACTTGTACACGGTAGCTGTGGAGGTACTTCTGATGGATATCAACTGAGAGTGCGATTATTACATTAAGAATTATAATGGCGAGCGAGAGATTGGACAGTTTCGTAGGATATACAATAAATTTAATTTTAAATTTGCAATTTTTGAAATTCCAAACTGACAATAATGACCTGTTTCTTGAATGCGCTTTACACACTATGTTTTTTTTACAAATCTAAGGTGTGCAGCGAATTTTTAGCTGTATTTTTTGTTTGTCATTTACAGCATTATGGCATTTATGATATTTGTACAGTATAGAATGTTAACTCTGGATAATGTCTCTAGTTTCCCAAGATGCTACTGCTACTAATGTAAACGAATGAAATTCTCAAACGATATGTATAAATCTATCTCTGAAATTTACTATGAGAAGAGAAAGCATTGATTGAAATGTTAACTTCAACTAGTTTTTTCGTAACTTCTTAGTCCATATCCATAAATTAAATATTAATGATAATATTTCATCTCTTAAAGTAGAACCGTTTAAAACTTTTTAACGGTTAAATATGTCACATAAATAATTTTACTTGTACTCAATTTAAAAACAAGGCGAAGTTATAAATATTTTCCCGAAAGCAATTTGCTGGGTTATGTACTATTGCTACGGAAACTTCTATAACTTATCACTGGCAAAAAAACACGTTTCCGAAAGTTTAAATGAGAGAGATAAAGAATAATCTCGATTATTTTAAAATTACAAATAAGTAGCACCGCTGGCGTTGTTATATTCAGAATTTTAAATCCACTCCATCCGATAGACATGAATATAAAGTGGAAATCTTCTTTTATTTTCGGTCAAACTCGAAATAAAAAAATCCCAAAAATATTCCGGAAAGTGAAAAAAAAACGAATTTCCCCAAAAATATTCTCGTTCGATAAATAAAAACGCCCAATTGGGTAGAAACGAGCGTGGAGAGCGACGCGCGAAACGGGAGAGAGAGAAAGGGGTGATAGAGGAAGGGAGAGAGAGAGAGGAAGGGAGAGAGAGAGAGAGGAAGGGAGAGAGAAAATTAAAAAGGAAGAATGACGAAATATCGATCGGGCAGGCGTTCGGGATGGAAAATAAAAATCGCGAGAAAGGGAGAGAAAGGGAGAGAGAGGGAGAGATTCACAAAAAAAAGCGATTCGAACGCGCGAGGAATCGTCTTTTGCATGATTGGCGTCGAAGACGCGAGGCGGCGCGTAACGGCGAAATCACTCGTCGATTCCTTTGAACGAGAAATTTTCAACGGATGCCGCCGTCACTCAATGGCCGCTCTCTCTCTCTCAATTTCTCTTTCCCCTTTACTCCTTCCATATATAAATATAAACGAACATAAATATATCTCTCGGTCTCCGAAACCGAGGCAACAAACAAACAAAAACGTAATATAAAACACGACAGTCCGGACGTCCTCTCCTTTCACCCCTCTCCAAATCTCAGATACTACCTCCCACTCTTCCCTCCCCCCCTCTCTCTCTTCCCCTATCTTTCTCTCTTTCTCTCTCTCGGTTACCCTCTCCAACCCAATGTCCCTTTATATGTCGGTTTATCGAAAATCGAGGAATCCGCTTGGCCAGCGGAGCGTGGATGTAGATGGCGGGAGCAGTAGAAGGCGCAAGGGAAGGAGGAGAAAGAAAAAAGAGAGAACATCACGGACATGGGACCTCCCACGCCTTTTCCGCCGCACCTTATACAAACTCATTCCACATTACCTATCACACGCACCGTTCTCATTGCGTTTGCTTTTCAACGCCATCTCTTTCTCATTCTTTCATCGTACAATCCATCCTCCATTATTTCTTCCATTCCTCAAGTTTTACGGTTACTTATCTCTTCCATTCTCTTTCCATCACTTCTTTTCTCTCCTATTCTTCCCCTTTCGTGTATTCACTCCCCTTCTTCCTCCATATCCTTATTTCTTTAGTAGTATATATAAGCCCGTCAATATGACGGGAAGGAATACATTATTTAACTTGGAATTTCGTACTTATTATTCTTATAAACAATTTACTCATACCTTTCAAATATAAAAAATGTATTCAAAATTCTAGTAGAAAATAACTTCGAATTATGTCATCAAATATATTCTAGTAGTTCGCGTTTCTTCCACGCCTTAGAAACGGCACTGCGATCGAGCATCACTGACATAAGTGATGTCCCGAAGCCTGAATGGCTTGCCATTCAACCAATGAAAACGCCAACTGAGCATTACACCATCACTCATAACCGAGCAAATTGTATATAGTAGTTGATTACTCCATCCTTTCAACTTACCCAGATTACGCCCTCCTACCTTCTTCAACTCTCTCTCTCTCTCTTCCTCCATCGCCCAATATTTCCTCTAGCTCACATTTACTATTATTGTGCGCCCCTTTTAATTCGTTCTTCCATCTTTCATCATATTTCACTCTTCTGGCGTAATTATCTCTCCCCCTCATTTGTCATTCTCTCCTTCGCTTTCCAAAAGTTTTTCTCACTCCTACGCGCTGATTCAAAGCACTCCCACCTCCTTCCCCCGACCTCGCCGCCCTCTCCCGCTCCGTTTTGAAGAGCCGTACCCTGGGAGATTGAATCCATTGCAGTTACGAACTTTCCGCATTCTCGATAGCCCTTTCGGAATTATGGAAACTAAATAAAAAAATGAGTCCGCGTTTATAACCCGCATTCCCTTTTAAATTTTCCTCCGATTCAGAAAATAAAAGTACAAAGATATATCTTAGAAAGGGAAATCTCTCCTTCGTGGTTCCTTTACAGCTCAAAGCCTAACGTTCTTCTTTATTCCATTTCGTCTCCCTTCTTCGTTTCTTATTTCCGCTTCTCCATCTCCCATCTACTCTGCATGTCTTCCTATTTCCTTCCTCCCCCTCTCTCTATCGCTCTCATAACCTTTCGCTCGCATTAATCCAAATGCGGAGGATTCATTTAAGTTTCCTCCTCTGCCTTCGATCTATTGCATATTGAATTTTAGGTCGGATGAGGAAATTAAGTTGCCGCCTAGGACGTCACCAATCCAGGGGTTGAGAGAGAGAGAGGGTGAAAGAGGGGGGAGGGGGGGAGGAGGAAGAGAGAGAGGTAGGGAGAAAGAGAGGGGAAGAGGAAGAGAGAGAGTTAAAAAGGAGAAGCGAAAGAGCGAGAGATAGAGAGAGGGGAGAGAGAGAGAGAGAGGAAGAAGGCTTGAAAAAATATCGGGTCGGAGAAAGGGTTCCCAGAAGGGATTGGGGTATCGAAGGAGTGGGAAGCATGATGGGGTGGAGAGAAAAAGATATAGGGAGTGGGGAAGGGAGGTTTATATGGTACGTGAGGAAGAGGGTTAGGTACTCAGGAATCAAACCTGGTTGGGGCTAAAGAGGGTGGGGGTGAAGAGAAAAAGGCGGATACGAGAGGGATGGGTTGGAATATGAATTCCACGTGGATTACTGAGTCTCGGGAGCGGAAGAGGTAGAGATTGGCGGAGCAGAAGAGGAAAAGGAAAGTGGGGAGAGGAGTGACTGGAGTGGGAGAGGGTGAAGGGGGGGGGGGAGGTAGGAGACAGGGAGGAGGAGGAGATAAAAAGGAGGGATTGGTAGAAAAATCATGGATCCGAAGGGTAATCAAGACAGACGGTCTCTGTGTGTTAGCAATATTCTAAATAAATGTGACCTGATCTGAGGTAATCGCGTAACTTTGAAAGTGATAAAAATGTATACGCGTGTATGATTGTTTACTTTAGTTTGTTGGATATTTGGAAAAGCTTTTAAGAGGTTCTGGAGTATTCACATAAGAAGTCTTAATGGTATTACTTGTTTATCTTATAATAACAGAACAATATTAATTCTGTGTTATTCAAGTTTATGACTCTCTAACTCAAATAATTTATTGAGCTGTTAATATCTAGACGAAAATTCATGAGAATAATAAAACCTTTATTGTAACAAAAACCAAACAGAAGTTTCAATGTAATATTAGCGATATGAAATAAATACCTAGTATTCTTAACCTTATCTAATACTTTTAGTTTAGTTATGAATATTCAATATAAAAGATCAATTTTAAGAGCGAGCACGCAAGTGAAAAATATAAAAGTGTAAGAAGGAATTGGCTTGAATAACACACTGTGACGTAGGATTGACTCCCTTAGAAGGGTAAAAAAAACCTTCAAATTTCGCGACTAATGAAGAATAAGAAGGATAATATTTTTTCGTATCAATTGAAAATATGAGGTACAAGTCAAAGTATATTTAAGTTCCTAATGTCAAACTGACAAATATTTGAAGTTTTATTTTAGTTAAAATGTAAAATATATTAGAAACACAGAGCTATTTATCAATCCTTAAAATAATAGTTGTCAGTTATAATTACAGTTATTTGTTTACCGATATTAAGATTTACATATTACGGTAACATAAATGAAGGATCGCTTGTACTAAGGTAATTGATTTGAATTTAGACAAACAGCATGAATAATACATGCATAAGTGAGTCTGCTTTTGTTTAATTAGAGACATAGGAGAAGAGGGATCGTGAAAAGTTTGCCACAGAATCCACGGAAGACGGGAAAAGAATTAACAAGAGGAGAAAGGGATTAGAAAATCGAAAGGAGAGAAAGGGATGAAGAGAGGGAGAAAAAATATCCAGAGATTAGAGAAATGGAAGGAAAGGAAAACTAGTGAGTAAAGACGCAAGTAAAATGGAGCGAGGAAGAATGGGTAAAAATAAACGAAGAGAGGAGGAAAGGAGAGAAAAAGGAACCACGTAGAATAAGAGAGAGGTAGAATAAGAGAGAGAGAGAGAGGAAAAGGTTGGAATAAAATAAAAATCATAAAGCGGGGAGATTGTTGGAGGAGAGAAAGGGGAGGGAGAAGAGAGTATGGGGAGAGTCGGGAGTAAATTAAATTTCCCGAGTCCCAGTCTAACATTTTGAGAGAGAGAGAGAGAGAGAGAAAGAGAGAGAGAGAGAGAATTTCCACCCAGTGGATTCCACCCGACCTCAAAAGATAACTCCCTCCCCCTTACAGTCCCACTCTCCTCCTCCTCCTCGCTCCCCCTCCCCCCTTACGACCAGCCCACTTTTTCCCACGCCCTCTCAACATGGCCTTGCCAACCTTCGCTACGTGAGCGCTCTTGATCCTCGACTGTTTCTCCTTTCCCGGCGAAAAAGGGCACCAATTTTTGGCCCTCTTCACTTTTGGTTTGTTATTGCCTCTACTCTTTTTTTTTTACAGAAGTTACGTAAACGTTTTCTTCGCAAAAAGGATCCCTTCGCAGCGGAGAAAATGTAATAAGATCGCGCACCTGAATGTGCCTTCGAAACAAGGACATCCTTCATTGGCGATAATAAATGACGGCTGAGTATTTACGTTTATGCAGCAACGAAAGCAATGTTTCACTAGCGTATCCGCAATCACAAAAGTATAAATTTGAGGGAAATATATTTTTCTTGTTGTTTACATTGATACATTTCGTATTGTAAAATAATTCCGGGAAAATATTGAAGTTAACGAAATAAAATTGCATTCGACGGGTAAATTAGGATAAATTATTAGCATAGGCGCTGACACACCAATATAATGTTTTCGTTGAAGTATTTCCCATCAACTCATTAAAGGCTAGACGTAAAGATTATAATATAAATGTCATTTAAATCTCATGCACGTTAGTTTTCCTAAGTTTATATTTACGTTCTTACTGCAATATACTTATTTAAATGCACCTATGAATACAATTGATAAATAATTGCTTTTTCGGCCTATGATTATTAAATACTAAGAATTAATGAATTCATTTAGCATAATTTCCTAATTATATTGAATTTTTCTCAATATAAATTTCATACTAATCTTGAGGAGAGAAGGACATTTGCAAAAGAATGCAAAAAAATCACACTTTTCCAAGGAGCAGCTTCCATACCGTAACAATTTCCAAAGGATTGAATCTATTTTAAACCTATTATTCACGGAACTGTCATTTCTATTTAAAGCGCGATATTTTTCACGATAATTTTTTCACCGCAACACTCACTGAATACGAAACCAAAAAGTTCACTTTTTGTGGGCTACACGGTGAAAATAAAATGTGCGGCAGTTTTCAATTCGTCTCAGATTAAATTTCAAATACGCAGCCACAACGGGCCATCATTAATTCGTCAACATTGCATTCATTCGTCACTGCATAGTCTTTAATACGCTTTCGAGCCTTAATATTTTTTATTAGTGACAGATTTAAATTACTGTAATAGAAAAATAAAAAAATTCCAATGAAAAATGTGTGTTCAATATATTTCATTTCGTTTAACTCTCACAATTCAAAAGCAAAATAACCTGATCGAATTTTTTCATCTCATCGAAAAATCTCCAATGCTTCAACTACAAAGAAATCCCATCTCCTTTTGAAATCCCACTTAAGCGCATCGCAAAATCTCTCCTACTTCGACACTCCCTCCCTCTCTCTCTCCTTTTCCTTCGCATCCCGATTTCCTTCCCTTTTTCATTCTCTCCTATTCTCGCTCCACCCCATTACATTCCCTATTTTCATTCTTCTTCTCCCTTAACTCGACACAATTTTCCGCATTCTCGTCCCAGGCACTCACCTCCTCCTCCTCCTCTCTCTATCCTTCCACGTGCAAATATCTCCCTCTTCTCCACTTCTCGTTTCCAGGTTTCCTCTCTCTCCCTCCCTTTCCCCCTCCCACCCCCATTTTTCAGCCCTCAACGAACTCTTCACCGACTTCTTTTACCATTCCTATGAAAGCGACTATTTTTAACTTTCCCAAACACAAGAAATCCAGAGTGTGTTCAACGCGCTGATGCAATTCGGCTTCCACTGCACCACAGCCTCGAAGATTCTCGCGTTTCTATTTGTCGGAGTTTGCCTCTTTTCGACTTTATAATTTTGACTGATAGCCGAGTCGCGAGTGAATTTATTTCACTCCCACCAATCAATAATAAAGATGGAAAATTTATTTTGCTCTTGCCTCGATGAAACAAATCATATTTAGATATGAAGAGAGTAAAATTTACCTACTCATATGAAAAGATAACTTTTCTTGGTTATTGCTTAAAGGAAAAATTTTGCATAATGGCTGAACCAGGGGTGGTTAGGTTAGGAAAAGTAATAATCAAAGTTTAAATGTTATAGGTGTAGTATTCGTGACTAGTATAGCACTGATTAAAATTGATACAAATGGTTAGGATAACTATTTGTTTGTTGAAGACGAATAATTTGGTTTGTATAAAAATTGATATAACAATCTTTTTTTTATAATTATTTTTTCCTAAAGTATTACTATTTCCAAATCTTTTTATTTCTCTTCCATAAACTTCTCTCTAGCACTGTAATGTAGTAGGTATATATCCTTTACCGTTTTCTTATTACAAACGAGGAATCTCGCCAAGCAGTCGATTACGCTGAATGTCGTTTCCCTTTTGTCTATCCGCCCTTCCTATATGTCTCACTTCACTTTTTATACCTTTTCATTTTCAGTCTACACCTCTTCCCTTCACTTATCCCACATTTTATCCTACTTTCCATCACCGCAAATCCTTTTTATTTTCTTTCTCTTAGAAGTTCTTCCCATCTTATTTCACATTCTCCCCTAACCTCTCATTTTTACTCCTTTACTTCTCTCTTTCTGTGCGCTTTCTCTCCCCTTCTCTCCTACTACTTTTATCTTCTCCACCGCCTTCTTATAGTCGTCGTCACACTTCTCTCTCCCTCTCCCTTTATCTCTCTCTCTCTCTCTCTCTCTCCCTTTCTCTCTCTCTCTCTCTCCCTCCCATCCTTCTCAAGAGCATGTCCCATCACCCGCCGACGTCGCCATGAGAACACGCTCGGTTTCTGCTGCGGTATTATTCCCAGAGTGCAACGGCTGGTCTAACTCCATTAGCCGCGAGAAACTCCGCTCCTTCTCCCAGAGGGGTGGAACGGACGCATGGCAGGGGGTGTGTGTGGGGAGTTTTGGTGAAGGGGAGGGATGAAGATAGACACACAGGACGGACTTCCGTGGACAAGGGAAGGAAACGTGTCCGTTGGGATGGATGGTCAGTTGGCTGAACGAAGCGATACACTTTTCAAAATCTTAGTCCTGATTTCACGTATGTGGAACATTGTAAAATGCATTGTCGCTTTTATTTTGTCATCATTTATAACACACCACCGCCCCACTTTTTTAACGATTTTTTTAGATTCATGATCGCACTTAAGAGTATTTCACTTAAACCGAATGATGCTATGCAAAATTGTAATAAAAATTTAATTAAAACAAATCAACATCATCCCATCATTTAGCTGAAAATTTTGAGAATAGCTCTTACGTTTACCAATACTTGCTGACGGGTTGTGTTAGATTTTTTATAACATTTTATATTTGTTCCACGCTGAGCAAAAATAGACTAACAAAGGATAATCTATGAGAATACTTAATGGACACATCAACACGTAATGCCGCAAGTTATTATGGCACAAATATCCACACTTTAAAACAAAAAAGAAATAAAATTTTTAACAGGCGTAAATAGATATATACACAATATGTTAACTCCAACTTGGTTTTATTCATAAATATTTTATGGTCGAATGTTTAAACATGCTTCTACTTCGTGCGGATCCTTCATTACGATAAGAATAACAAATAAGGATGGCAGCAACATAACGAGGTCCATCCCTGTAGCACACGACGCCAGATTGGGATCTCACCTACCTAATAACTCCTTGGCCGCGAAAAGAGATTTTCTCATAAATCTTACGAAATGTTCAGTAGATTACATTTCGGTTGTTCCCGTAAATCCGGGATTCGGAAAGGCAGACCCTAATTCCAATTTACTAAATCGCGTAAGAGCATGTAAATGAGAGAGAGAGAGAGAGAGGAGTAGTGCTGCGGTCGAAAGGGGAGACTTGCGACGAAAATATCATCCTCCCGCAGTTACTCGCACGGAAGAAATAAAAAAAAAGAATCGCTGCATGCGTAGTAGGCCCCAGCAATAGTAAGGCGAGTATCAGAGAAGCTAAGGAGAGGGGAATGTAGGAGGAAGAGAGGAGGGGTGGGAGAAGAGGAGAGTAGGAGTGGGAGAATAGGTAGCAGAGACGAGATAGGGATGATAGGAGGTGGAGGGGGAGGGAGAGGTGGTGGGAGAGGAGGAGGAGGAGAGATGGAAAATTAGACCGCCTTGCGCTCTCCATCTTCCGCGGTCGCGGAATTATACCTCATCCAAGAAAGGAGAACGAGAGAAAGAGGAAGAGAGGGGAGGGACGCCATTTTTCTGTCATCAATCTTTATCAATCAGTTTTCCCTCCGGTGATCGGATTCGCGAGGATACGGAATCGATCTATGGAGCGCCCTCTCTCTCATTTTCGATTTGATGGAATGCAAAAGAGGGGAACAGTGGCATCCAAACGTTAACAGGGAGGGAGAGAAGGAGAATTAGGAACGGTATGAAGAAGGCAAGCAGAGGTGATGGATGTGCGTGAAAAACGGCTCTGTTTAGGGAGAAATCTGGATTATAAAGTCTCGACTTCAATGTCATTGCACACATGCACAAGTATAAGGTAAAAAAAATAAGATAGATTAGGATTAAAATTTTCATTAAAGGGGTTGTAACTGTTGCTTGAGTAATGTAAGAAGTATTACAATAGTCAGGGATAACTACAGAAACATCATGGCAGAAGTTACATAATCTCGCACGAAAACTCTTGGTCATGTGATTCCGCTATGCATTTTTGCGAATTCTACCGAGGCAAAATAGAAAGATTTAAAACAAGCAACAAATAATTAGAATAAGAATTTGAGCAATGCATCCCGGTAGTTATAGTCGAAATATATAATTGATGCTCATGTAGCACTCCCATTTTTATCCTTAAGAGAATTAAAATCACAGGCAAAATGTGCAAATGGGTATGAAAATAAGAAATACGAAAACGAATACGGCTCTATGTTAAAAAATTTTCATTCATCACAACGCAAAACCGGTACGATTAAAGTCTCAAAGCACGTACTCAAGGTATTTATGATCCTCGGAGATAACATTTCGTTTTTTTAGATTTTGTGGCTATCGAGTTATTGATAGACATTCCACTGTCGGCATATTAGGAGAGATGGAAAGAGTTGAAGCGAGAGAAATAATACACATATAGATGATGAAAGGAAGGAGCGAGAGAGGCGTTGCGGGAGGATGGACGAAGTCGTGCGAAACGTGAATAAAATACAAAAGGCGGCGATGTATGACGTGCGAATGACGTACGTGTGCGGCTGAATGGAAAGACGGCGGATTGAGAGTGGTTTGGGTTGGGTTGGAATAGGAGAGAGAGAGAGGGAGAGGGAGAGAGAGAGGGAGAGATAAAGAGTGAGTGAGTGTGCAAAGCCTGGGAGAAAAGAGAAACGGAAGTGATGCAAGCGGAAATTAATGCAGAATTATCGTAACGGAAAATGAAACATTTTTACCAGTGTAGCCAGTACTTTTTAAAACCGACGAGTTCGACCAAATCGACGCTGGAATTACGCGGCGTAAGCTTTTATATTTTTGGGGATTACGCAAAAAAAAACGATTCTTTGTCCAGAGGATGCGGATCTCGGATCTAATAAAAACAAACTCTGAGCGAATCGAATTTGGAACGTGTAGCCCGCGTACGTGGATGCTCTAATGATGTTGATAAAAGTATTTTGTAACCAATAGCGTTAAATCGGATTAGGCTGGGAGATATTCGCTCTGCTAAAATATAAATTCATTTGAAAAAGTAATCACATCCCATTAAATGAAGTCGGAAATCCAATTCTAAGTTTGCCGAAGAGGGAATAGGTGAGTTGATTGAAACGAATTTAAAAGCTATAAAAAATGTGACCAATGCATAAAAATTTTAAAAGTAATATCTATATGATTTTAAACAATTTTTATATTGATTATTGACTTCATTATTAATGGGATTAAGTTAAAAAAATCCTTAACTGTCGCTTTTTCTTAAGCAACCCAGAAAGTGCTGCTTTTATTTTTAAAGAATCGTACAAATATAACAAACGAGCAAAATATGGGTCAACTGTCAACTGCTATTTTCATTTCTTAAATATTTAGAGCATATTCTTGATTTCCTCCGAAGAATTCTTTCAGTACAAGAAGAAAAATTCTCGTTGAGAAACAAGTGAACAGAATAATTCCAACACGGATTATAGCTATAAGATTTTTAAGGATGACTCACGAAACGAGCGAATGAAAAAGGCCCCGTTATTCTCATAGCAGAAGCGCAAACCACCATCCTTCCTCCCACTCTTTTCACCCTCTCTTTTCTCTTTTTTTTTTAACCATTCTCGAGGCATCGCTCAAAGGCCGACATCCATGAAAAGAGAAGAGGGGAAAAGATGGGCAAAGTTGGAGGAAATGGCAGGAGGCGAAGGGTTTTGGGAGGGAATGAAGGGGAGAGAGAGAGAGAAAGGGAGGGGGTGAGAGAGGTGGAAGGAGAAAGAGGAAGTGGATGTGTGAGCGCGAAAGTGGTGTGGGGAGGGAGGAGGGCGTGCGAGGGAAGGGGTGGATGCGTAACTGCTGGGCTAATTACCACTCTCCCAGTTGGAAGGAGGGAGGAAGGAGGTTGTAAAAAATAAAGAGGGAGGTAGGGGAACCACGCAATTTTCAGTACGGATGGAGGAGAAGGGAGAGGAGGGAGGGAGGGAGGAAGGCCGAAGGAGGCTGTGCGAGGAAGTTAGTTAAGGAGGGTGGATGGGAGGAAAGAGGTCGGAGTGAGAACAAAATGGCGATGGGATGGAAACTGTCCTGCCCTAAGGCACTAGGGAATGGAAGAAGAGCGGTTTATTTTCCCCTTCCATCTCTCCCGTTCTCTCCTCGACCACATCTCTGCTTCTCAGCATCTCTCTCTCTCTTCTACCCCCTTGTCCTCTCTATCACTCCCCTCTCCGTGACCTCTTTTTCTCTCCCAACCGACCTCGCAATCTCACGCGATCCCTATCATCTTATTTATATCCATCTATCACCTGACAGGATGTCTATTCATGCCTCTTTTTTTTTAAGTATTAAGAATCGCGATCGCATCCTTCCACTCCTTCCACAATTCGTTTTGTATTGCATCATTTCTTAATTAAACGCAAATAACGCTTTTATCGGTGCGTTTAATTTGATTTTCTTTATTACTCTTGTGTGCATTTTAATCGACAAAACTGTTCAAAATTTCTGTTTGCCATTCAGATTAATTTGATCAACCGCCGATGTCTGCAGGATTATGACATTGATGGAGAATTTTTTGGGTGACAAATTTATCTCTCTTGATTCTATATCTTTCTAAATTATATCACGTACACGTTAATGTTTAAAAATATGATTTCAGCTGTCAGAAGTTTCAAATATATTCGCTCGACGAACAAAATTTGGGGAAGTTCTTTCTCCAACACAGGATATTTTGGTCTCAACATATATATGTATATATTAATATAAAGACTTGTTCCACTTGTATTTTTAAAATTTGCTTTCTTGATGAAATGTTTTAAAACATCGATAAATTTTGTAGGAATTGTAAAAACGCAAATTATTAATTTTATTAAAATAATAAAAATATATTTTTAAAAATAAATAAATGAGGAGGACCTAAAGCTGCAGTGCTGCCTTGCATTGGAAAGAAATACATAAAACAAATTTCTCGTTAACGGCACCATTTCTATCAGAGTTTTTCGAGAGAAGAGTAGGGGAGGATTGAAAGAAGTGACCTTTCCTAGTTCCACAAACTAAGTTTCGCTCCGAGTTCCAGGAATTTTTCACCCGTATTTTTTACTTTATCAATCTTCCTTTCTTATAGCTATATTTATCGAAAAAAGCGCCAAATTAGCTTTAAATTGCTGCCTTTACTTTTTATTTCAAATGGAAAATTCGACGCACACAGAAAAAATACTTTAGTTTTTCTTTTATAGAAACATTTTTACTTTTGAAAATACTGACTAAAAATAATGTTTGATGAATTATATTGGTTAGCAGCTGAATATTTTTTTTTTCTATACTATCGCTGATTTCGATATCCATTGCCCAGAAATTATGCGGCACAAGTTTTTGAAACAAGTGATGGATTTTTCATGGAGGTATACATTTTTTTGCATACCGTAACTAAATTATTCGTCATTTATACTGTACGATCCCCGTGATTTTTTAATATGCATGACTCTCCAAAAGGTATAAATGAGTTTAATTATGCGGGAATGCCCTTTTTCTCTCAAAAAACACATTCCGATTTATTCAAAAAGTGACATACATTTCACCGACGGAAAAGCATCTACCAAAGGATGAGTAAATCGAATATTATATCTTCCTTTAATGTAATAAAATCTTGTAATTTGTTTTCACCATGAAAATATTAAAATATAAATGAATAATATATATTATTTTTTCCTTTTACTTATGTTAGTAACATTCCTTATTCTTTAAGAGAATGGTCTACCATATAATTTATTAAGGTGCACGAAAACTTCACGTGCACGAAAGTTATTAAGATGCAGGTTGCCTAATTTTCTTCATTGTCTGATACTTTCTTTTGTTATGAATTAATGAACTAGAGTATTATTGCTTATGTCGAATCTTAAACGAACATTTTTTTAAATTCCTATCAAAATCGTGTAATTTCATCACAGAAATTTCTTTCAAATGGGATTATCTTCTTTAGGCAGTGTATGAATAGACACTGTTGAGAAAAATGAAGGTTTTATCTGCATCAGAGATAAATTCCTTCCTATCGTTGATAAACATATTTTGGTATTTAATAACAACAAATGTCGTTCAATAATTTAACTGCTTTCATCCAATCTTTACAATCAATATTTCGCAACTTAAAATTCATTATATTTATTCATTTGCTTGTTGCTGCTTAATCTCGCCTCGAAATTTCTGGAATATACGTTCGATTTGTTTTTAGAACATGGATTTTTTTCGCAATAAAGAAAATCAGTTCGGGACTTTAAAAGTTCTTCCAATTTTCAATACACCAGCGCCTCGTACAATCCATATTTTTTTCACCATTCGTTCGCTTCTTTTCGAGTAATCCAAAATTCTTCGTTTTGTTTTCAAAATCAGCACTTTCGAGGGTCCCTCTCGGAAAAAATCAGCACTAAGGGGATAGCAGCAGCAGCTGATTTCATGGATGAGATAGAGGGATGTCAGTGGTGTAAGAGCGGATCGAAGCCATCGCCCTCCGTGCAAATGTCTTTCTTTTCCATTCCGCCCTATTCCGACACCCTTATACAGTGGAATATCGAGGGAGGCAGAGGAGGGGAGAGGGAGAAGAGGGGGAAGGGGGAGGGGGGGTGGATAGCCCACTGTTCACGTAGGCATCGTATCAGTAGGAAGGGAACAGAGAGCGGGAGGGAGGGAGGTAGGGAGGCAGTAGGAGCGGCAGAGGAGAGAGGGAGGCGGAGAGCGGAGGAGGAGGGTCCCTGATGATATTGATCCCACTGCAGCAGCGACCAGCTCCATCTACCGAGCCGTGCCGCAGAGTGGCAACACAGACACACATGCGACCGGCGCTGGAGAAGGGTGGCGAGAGATGTGGGGAGGGATGGGGTGGGGGAGGAAAACGGGGGGAGAGATCGGGAGGACGGAGTGAGAGGGAGAGGGGGAACGTGCCCTCCCTTCACCCGCCGCACCACCGTGCTATTTCCGCCGAGGTCTGTCGGAGAGGCGGTGGCTGGAGTATTAGGGCCCCTAGGCCTCCCGAAACTTCCCAGGAAAAGGCTAGGATCACTTGGAGAGGGAGGGAGGAAGGAGAGGGAGGGAGGTCCGCCCTTCCACCGAAAGCCAGGGTCTTTCATCACGAAGGGGTTAAGGGTTGGTATGCCGCGCGTTACAAGAAGAATAACAGCGTGCGGAGGAGGGGTTTTTAGGCTTCCGGTGGCGGTCGCTCGCATTTCACCCGGAAAGGCCCAAAACCCTTCTCCTCACCTTCCCCACACCTCCAGACCTTCCCTCCTCCCCTCCACCTTATCCTCCCTTTCTCCCCCCCCCTCCCCTCTCTCTCTAACCCTCTTTGCCCAGTTCACCGCTACTCCGGACCTCTTTTCCCACATATAAGGCGAAGCCCCCACCCACACAGTCTCTTCCACTTTATCTGCGATCATCCGACTGGGCAGGGAGAAGGTGAGGGAGGTCTCTGGACCAATGAAGTAGGGAGGAGAAGGGAGAGCGGAGAGAGAGAGAGAGAGAGACGAGGAGAAGAGAGCAAAAGGGATGTTATCCGCGGCTTAATGAAGTCCCTACTTTACTATCGCTCCCCCTAAAGTGGTGACAGGGAGTTTGTTCCGCTACTAACAAGCCGCAGCGGAACGGGGATCCAATGGCTTTCAGCGGAGTGGCTGCTAGTTCCTCCGGCAGAATTAAGTCCGTTTCTCCGCGACCCTTCAAAACGGACAAGATGACTGTTTAACAGTCGACGGGAATGGAAGAAGGCGAATGGATGAAGCGATTCTTGTCCGCGAATTGCGTTCGTTTCACGAAGTGGAGGCGGTCCTTAGAAAGAGGGGGTAGGAAGCCGGGGGGAGGGAGAGAGAGAGAGAGGAAATAGCCCCGGAATGAGAGAGTCCCGTGGTATACTGACATCCGTGAAACCAACAACTATCGAGTCGAGGGTCTGAAACTGTGCTACTTGAGGGAGCATTTTAGATACAACGAATATCGGAATGCTCGTTATGTGAACAAAGCACCTCTATTTCCATTCAACTGAATAACTGTGCTAAGAATTTCTGAGTTAGCTAAGTCCAATGTCACGATGTTACTAAAAACATTTGGGCGTTTTTACAGCAAACTGAAGAGGATATGCTGAGGTGAAGGATGGACCGAATTTGAACCAAACAGAACACATAAGACCGGATAAATATACCGAATTTTGATCTAACAATAATTTTGTCTCTGAAATCCGGCAGATTGTGCCTCACTAAGGATTCCGCATCCATCTTGTTCATACGAAATATTTTACTATTATGAAAATGATGGTAACTTTTTAATTCATGTCAGTAAATGTAACATTAAGTATTGTAGGCAACAAAATTTGAGAATAAATATTTTATTCGGAGGATTTATTTCTTAAAATAGAGAAAATGTAGCTAAATAAGCGACATAATTGGAAGTCCGAAGATAATTATAAAGGCGCGTTAATTTAGAGCCCAGAATCGGAAGTTTTTCCAGAAAATAAGCCTCTTAGAAAACTTCTATAACAAGGATCAACACGTCGGCAATGAAATAAGAACGTAAACAGCACAAGTGCATATTAACAAGACACTCATTGCTAAATCCGGATCCACTCTGGCAGCACACAGAAGTTTTTAATTACAACATCGTATTTAGGCTTTTTAGCTTGCTTGGTCTAATTTATTCGTAAATAGCATTAAAATCAAATAACGTCCATAGGTTTTATGTGAGCGAATTCTCACTACATATACGGAGTTTTTTAGTCAAAATATCATCAGCAGGACATCTTTAGCCTACCGAAATGAGGATAATAACAAAGAAAATTGTTTGTGGACACAAAATGGACTTTCTTGCTTCCTCAAAATTGGGAAGCGCCGAAAGTATCATTGTGGTCTAAAATTTCACGTTCGCTTGGCGTACATTCGAGCTAACAATTTGACTCTCATTTAGTTAGGCAGTTGTGTGCATATTAAAGGGTACAAATTAATATATTCATAGCGTCAAATACATCCTACAACATCAACCACTGAGCACGATAATTGCATTCCTGGGAAATGGGTCATTGTCAACTTGTGTGCGTTTTTGGGTCTCTCAGTTATAACCGCAATGTTGGCAAATAGAAACGGAGCCTTAAAACCAAGTCGGTAATTAATCACAACACAGATATGGAGTAATTCACGCAAAGTTAAGAATTCAAAAACATCAATTCGTGAGCTGTCATATGTTACATTAAACACGACATACAACAGCTTGCACGCGCTGAAAGAGACTCCTAAAGCGATCATAAACAGAATTTTTCCCGGCAAAGATATTAATCATTTCCTTTTGTTAAGCCGAATAGCAGCCAAAACAATTGTACCAATAGAGAATGTGCACCGACTGGTTTTATAGTTTAAATTTTTCTCGATAACTAGCTGCAGTTGAGAGACAATACATAAATTAGGATTCATTCGTCAGAGAAATGATATTTCTTCCACTGGAATTGCTGATCCGGTTGATGCATGTATGTGTGCATGCATAACTAGCTTCCAATAATTGGGTGAGCGGATGGGTTTATAACAGCATCAAGATATACGTCATGCAAGCCGATACCTATTGATTCAAGTGTTTCAGCAGCCGCTAGTGTAATGCAACGCAAATGGAGAGAGAGAGAGAGAGAGAGAGAGAGGAGGCAAGGCATAGAGAAAAAGGGACGGAGAGGGAGAATTGTTTGTAGTGAGTAGAGGGGTGGGCGCAGCGAAGAAAACAAGAATGGCCGGGAGATGAGAATGAGAGAGGGAGTGGGCAGGAGAGGAGTGTGGGGCAGACAAAGCAAAAAAGACGCGAGCAGCGTGTGTGTTTGAGCGAAAGTCTAAATATAGAATGGATCCATAACTTCCCTGTCACTTTATTCCGGCCAGTGCTGCGATGATCAAGCTTCATTTTTTAAAGTGTAATGCATTGACAGATTATCTGAAACAGCGTTAAATTTTAATATATCTATACAAATAACGAAGTTTTTATTTTTCCCCCAAGCTATTTTACAAATCCCTTTATGGCATCATGAGCTTACATACATATGTAACACTAAAGAAAGGTCCCTATGAGGAATCGTACTAGCGGAAGATCGACGCGAATAGGGCTGAGCGCCTTCAGTTCTGGGTTAAAAACAGAATATTATAGTTTGAAAAATATATTTATATACTTGTAACACGAAGTATCAAAAAGTTAAAATCGTATAAAACGAAGTAAATCATTATCCAATATTTAAAGGTAAGAGAGAATTCTTTGATCTGTTTGCGTAAAAATAAAAAAGATAAAAACAAGCGCATGGACCTTTGTTTCAAACGCCTTTGAGTGAAACCGTTCTTCAAGAAGTCTCATAGACACAGACTTTCCTCTCATCGACTCCATTCCACAATTCGCTCAAAGCTCACTATGTAAACAGGGTAAGAGAGGAACTAATGGAGACCAGTGTTGCCACTTTTTTTTAGCATTTGGGAGCTAGATTTCATCTTCTTGGTAGCTAGAAAGTAGCTAGAATATTTAATTACCTGTAATATTCATGGTTGTGTAAGGAAGCTAACCATATGATGTTTCTAAACTATTAGAGGATTGTAATTGTGTGCTGAACATATGCATCAACTATTACACAGACCCAAAAGATGAAACCTTCCCCTGAACCAATATCTTGGCTAATTGAAAAACTTTTTTCCTCACACCGGGAAAAAATGTTTAAAGAAAACATGCTCACAGTACTATGTATTTTACTGTACAAAGTAATTAAGAGTATCCATGTACCGTGGCAATAATCCCTCATTTTACTCAATCACCTTGAGTATTTTAACTGTGGTTACTTAGGTCGGGTTAGACGCGAGAAAAATCCCGCGAGTTACTGTCAGACAGTGGAGTCCGTAATGCAAACACTGCCGCGAGACGACTTGCGCGAGACAAAGTGAGTTCTTGCCATACACCACCACGTTCTATTGTAACCACAAGTTAAACTTACTGCGACAGTTCACACATTAATTCGAAACAGTTTCGATATCTTTGCTAGTAGATCCGCGAGTTCACTGAACCATAGCAGCAAAGAAAGAGTGGTAAATCGAAGAAACGATGTTTTATATAACGCTGTACGAAGAGCACACTATATTATGAGACATGCAGTCACCAGAATATAGAAATAAATTTAAAAAACAGGAGGCATTGAATTCATTTGACTCACAATTACATACGACAGGCGCAGAAATCAGCAGAAAAGTGCATAATTTAAGGAGCCACTACGTGCAGGAGTTGAAAAAGATGAAGGTTAAAAAAAGCGGAGCTGGAACAGATCACAGTCCACTTTCTACATGGCCATATTTTTCTTCTTTAAATTTCATTAGATCTTCTGGAACCAGCTTGGATACTACAGATAATTTGTCAAGTACCTATTTATACGTATAAACGTTACAATGCCAATTATGAAAAAGTAGAAAAGGCAAAATAGAAAGACAAATAAAAAGGTTTATTTTTCAATACAAAATTTTCTTACATTAAGTACAATTAAATGAACTTATATTGCCAATGGACTTCACCTGTTGGCGAAATAAAATATTTTTTAAACTCTTCGCGAACAGTTTTAGCATCGGCTGAATACTTATGACATATGTACGCCTCCTTGTAAAGGGAAAAGGTTCTCTTCTTTTCGCTAGGTGCCTGCAATTATCTCATGTGATGCATTATGTTCCTCATCAAAAGTTTCTGCACAATAATATGCGTGCCTTTGTAATTAAAAAAGTAACTTCCGATTTTATCGGGCGCTTGGATAACTGTGTTTACCGGCTAGGGCGCCTATGCAATGAGGGAATTTCCATCTAAGTATCTTCATGAAGGCATGTTTCTGAAAGAATGACAGCTAATGTAAACGCATGGTCGAGAAATTGCGCGAATCGCAGAGTCGAGAACTCGCGTGACAGTAAATCGCGGCGATATTTGTTGACAGTGTGAACACACAGGGGAGTCCCTTGCGCGAGATGTCGCAAGTAACTTGGCAGTCTATTCCCTCCTTTACATTTAAGGATATCTGCACTGCTAGTTGTTTGTTGTTTATTGGGGTACCATATCTTCGACTTATCTAGGATGTTATAGATAGTAGCTAGAAAAAGCTAAAATCTTTTTTCTATTCGCCATATTTGTAACAAGTCGCTAGGGTTGATTTTTCGGAGCTAGTTTGAGTTGAAAGTCGCTAGATCTAGCTACAAATTCGCTAGATTGGCAACGCTGATGGAGAGAGGGGGGATGGGGGGGGGGGGGGGGGAGAGAAGAAGAATTAAACGTAATATAAGAAAGGGTGCAGTCGTTTTTATGCACGAAAGGACCTGGATACACACTGCTAGGCTTTTTCCCTTTACTTTAATTCACACTGCACCTAACAGAATGAATGAAACCATTTGTAAACGCCCTATATTTGTTTTGACTGCTCGCACACAAAGATATCGCTAATTTTCGTCTTTACTTTTTCCCGAAGCTTCACCTTAATCTCAACCCTGATTTTTGGAGGCGCTTCATGAAGCTATTTTTTAAATTTTGGCAGTCCCAGCAAAAAATACCGTGAGTTTCCTCGTTCCCATCAATTCCGAGACGACCACGACGCCGAAACCAAGACGCGAATCAGTAACCGTGGTTATGCAACAATGGCGTTCCCCCTCCCCCTTCGAGGCGTCCGCGCTTACAATGACCCTATTAGCTACGTCGTGTCATTTTTTGGCCGAGACGAAAAAGAGAAGAAGGCGTCTAGCTGCACGGCGGCGATAGACAATAGAAAAGGATATCCATGGATAGAGAGGACAGGGGGAGAAGTATAAGGAGCCATACTCTTATACATACATGTGTGTGTGTCTGTGTACGTGTGATAGAAAAGAGGTTAAGTCCACTCGATTCGCGATCATTTTGAAGGGCCGCTTCGCCCAGTTGCCGAGATCATTACGGGTGCTGGAAAACAATAGGATTGTCTCTTTAGAACTCTTTTCTTTCACCCTCTCCCTCCCCCTTTCTCTCTTCGCCACTCTTTCTCTCTTTTTCGCTGCCTCGCATGCAGGATATCTGGGTCACTGGCGGGAGAAGAGTAAGATCCATTGGCGCATGGCGAGAGGAGAATGGGAGGAGAGGGGGGAAAGAGAGAGAGCAGACGGAGGAGGAGGAGAAGAGGCGGAGAAAGTGGAGTGAGAGGTGGCGTGCTCAGGGGAAGATGCGAGAGTGAGCATTGATGATTTTTGATGGAAGTAAAATAGGAGAGAGAGGGGGGGGGGAGTGGGTGGGGAGGGAGGAAGAGGGAAAGAGTAAATGGGGTGGATGAATAAAGTGGGTGGGCACAATGTGGGAAGGTTGCTCCAGATGATAAAGGGGAAGGGGTTAGAGTGCAAAAGAGTGGGACGGGAAGAAGAGAAGGAGGAAGTGGTTGTGGTGGATGTTAGGGGAATCAGGGGAAAGGGAGTTGAGGCAAAGCATACGGGTGTGGGAGTTAATAGGCGAGGCAGTAATGGAATGAAACCATCGACGACGGCGTTCAAAATGATTGGAAAATGCATTTAACGAGTATTTTTTGGGATAATACTAAAAATAGAGCGTAAATATCAGGAAAGAATTTGAGGACACGTATTTATTGCGCCTTGACCTGATTTCCTTTGATAAAATAATGCTCGATGGGGAGTTTCAGTCGCAATCCTTTGACTGCTTCATGACAGAAACTATTTTATTAAACAAATCATCACTGCCACACAGTAAAATGCACATACAAATCTATAGATCTCTTGGCGTTGGTATATTTTTTTGAGAAAGGAATTCATTTTTAGCATTATATATATATATATATATATATATGAATTATTAATACAGATGGGAAAATAGTCGCAGAACCAAAGGATGTAGCACAGATATGGGAAGAATACATTAAGGAACTATACAAAGAGCAGGCAGGATCGGTACAAATGGAACTGAATGTGGACATGGAGAAGAATGCTGAAGATAAAATGGACAGATAGGGTGAAAAATGAGGAAGTACTACGAAGAATAGGAGAGAAGCGAACGATTATACAGACTATCAGAAAGAGGAAGGCGAACTGGATTGGGCATTATCTGAGGAGAGAGTACATGATTAAAGAAGTGCTAGAAGGAAAACTGGATGGAAAAAGAGAAAGAGGTAGGAAAAGGTTTCAGCTGGTAGACGACTAGAAAGGGAAAGAGAGCTATCAAGACATGAAGAAAACTGCGGAAAATAGGAGTATATGGAGAACCAAGTTTAACCATGAAAAATCACGGACCTGTCAACGGACAGGGAAATGACGATGATATATATATATATATATATATATATATATATATACACACATATACATATTACAAAGGATTAAACTGATTTACTGTATTCATCATCGTCATATGTTGTCTGTCCGTAGACAGGTCCGTGATTATTCATGGTTAAACTTGGTTCTCCATATACTCCTATTTTCTGCAGTCTTCTTCATGTCTTGATAGCTCTCTTTCCCTTTCAAGTCGTCTACTAGCTGAAACCTTTTCCTACCTCTTTCTCTTTTTCCATCCAGTTTTCCTTCTAACACTTCTTTAATCATGCACTCTCTCCTCAGGTAATGCCCAATCCAGTTCGCATTCCTCTTTTTGATAGTCCGTATAATCGTTTGATCCTCGCCTATTCTTCGCAGTACTTCCTCGTTTTCATTCTATCTGTCTACTTTACCTTCAACGTTCCTTTTCATGTCCACATTTCGAAGCTTTCCAAGTATTTAATATAATTTTTCCTAAGCGTCCAAGTACAAAGCTATACTTCATACATAGCATTTTATCACCTTCTTACGCATATCCTCCTTTATATTGCCCAATAGAAGGAGTTTCTTCCTTCTGAAAGCGGCTTTTGCTTACGTTATTCTAGTCTTTATTTCATTTTGCTTTACTCGTTATGATTCTTCCAAGGGATTTATAGTGTGAAACTTGTTCTAATGGCTTTCTTCCAATACTTACGTTCAAATTTTCTTCTTTAGTTGATATTCGCATGAACTTTGATTTTTCTGTATTTATTTCCATACCGTATTTTCAGCCTGTTGTTGCTAGTCTATTTCTAGAGTTCCTTTCTTGCTATAAGTACTTGGTCATCCGCGTAATTTACTGTTATTATAATTCTTCCACTAATTTTGAAATCTTCCGTGTATACTGAATAGGATCGGCGATAGGCAACAGCCCTGTCATACTCTACCGATATTTACACAGTTGGTATCAGCAACATCCAACCTGATCTTTACAACTTGATTCACATATAGACTCCTGATCAGTTCCTGTCTTCCCAGTCTACACCTATATCCTTTACTGGTTGTAGACAACATATATTTTCTACATATTTTTTTTTAAACATTTTTTCACAGAACGGATTGTTTCAGAGATATTTCCATTAACCTGAATTTATTTACTCTATATTGACTGTCGCTGTGAGACATATTTTTTCTGTTGCTATGATAACAATTTTGAATGGTTGATAGAGAGGCACGTGTCTCCGATGCAAAATAATGTAAAGAGAGAGAGAGATGTTTAGGGGAAAATGTAGAATAAATTGAGTTATAAATTTCAGGAACAGGATTTTGCATTTGGAGGTGAAAAATAATAATCTGTGAGAGTCGCATGGTGGTAATACATTTCAGTGGAAAATTGAGCAAGGCATGCCTAGATTGTAGTAACAGAGGCATAGAGGGAGGTATATGTTTCCGGTGTAAATGATGTAAGGCTATATACGTTCAGAAGCACACCGAAGTTAGGAGAGCGGTCTATGTTTAAGGGGCTACACGCCGCAAAGTGTATTACGACCACAAAATATGAAAAGTTCACGATTCTGGGGAAAAAGAAACCCCCGAGAAGGTATCTGTTATAGGGGAAAATAGAGCAAATAGAGCTGGTATGTGTGTACGAGCACGCACGCGCAGCCATACTCGGGTCAATCGTTCACAAAAGGAAGTCTGTGTTTCATGGGAGGGACGATTTTTATTAGAAGATTCCTTACTGATTGTGCAGATAACACCAGCCGCAAACATTTTAGAACATTTATGTGGGTGAAGATAGGAAGAGATAACGATGCTACTAAATACGACGAAGGCGCGAAATCACAAAAAAGAAAAAAATATTGCGTAATAATTAATATTTTGGTACTCTTCTTAAATGAAAAAGCACAAACCATATTGTTTTAACAGCCATTATGTGAATATTGGGTGCTTTGCTGCATTTATATTATTAAATACTTACGTTTACTACCTAGCTAAGTTAAAAAATATTTTAGTGGTTGTTTATCAATATTAATGCAGAGACAATACGGAAATACCAGAAGCATTGCCTATCATTCAATATTTTACATAACGTTAGTTTTTATATTTCAAACAATACATTTCTTCGTCAAAATGTTAATGTGAATTTCATAACTATCTCACAATAATTATAAGTTAGCATCGTCGTTTCAAATTATTTATTATTTATTTAAACTTATAAAAAGACGTATTTTCTAAATGAAATATAAATTAATCCTTATCGTTATAATAAGAATGCTTTACATTAATGTATTACTTAACTTCAACATAATGCCAAATAAACTTTACTACCGTGAAATTACAGAGCAGCGAATTATTGAGAGGAAAATGTCAGAAATGTGGAAGAAAAGGACCTCAATGTGGACTGCAAGGTCGAGGACAAGGAATCAGGAGATAGATATATGTAGTTGTGTAAGAGAGATGGAAAGGAAACGAGATAAGGAGAGGAAGATAAAAGAGAGAAGGGAATTGGCAGGAAAGGAAAGAGGGGAGGAGGGGAAGTGAGAAAGAAAGATTAGAGGATAGAGCAGAGATCTCAAACTGATAAGAGATCATATGGATAAATTCCAAAAATATGCCCTAGCTAAACCTAGTTAAAGCTTAAAAGCATAGGACGCAGAAATGTAGGAATTACATTTTTTAAAATTATCATACATTTCCTAAATATAAATCATTGTAATATTTTGCCGCATCTCTTTGGCATTCCATGATTGTCTCGTCCGAGACGTCTCTTCCGCCCTAGAATCAAATTAACGAGAAGGCCGTACTCTTTGAGAGGTCCACGTGTTTGCAGGATCGAGGAAAAAGGAGAAATGGAATGGAGGAATGAGACGGGTAAGAACCATGGAGATTGGTCACGGTGGAGACGAGAGAAAGAGAGAGAGAGAGAAAAGTGGAAAGGGGAAGACGACCCACAAAGGCGGCGCCCCGGTTTTCGGGATCCCGGTGGAGACGGATTCCATTCGCGAGAGTCGAAACATCGGTTCCAAATAGCCAGTGAGCATAGAGTACGTGCTCTACGGAAGGATGTGCGGCCTCTGAAGCCATTCTACCGTTTGCTGTGTCTCTTCTCACGCGGGGAGAGAGAAGGAAAGGCTAGCGAAATAGGAGTGAATGGACCAGAGAGAGAGAGAGAGATAAAGAGAGAAGAAAGAATCATCTGAGCATGATAGCACTTTGTATATATGCGTGTGTGTGTGTGTATATATATATATATATATTTATTTATTTATTTAGGGCAACTAGGTGTTGAAGGAAACCCAGTGAACACTTACCGGAAGTAGAGCCGCTGGGGTGTTGGAGAGACACATTTGTAGAAGTTAGAACTTTCGGGATGATCCCTTCGTCAGCACGAGAGAGTTGTGTCTCTCTTGTGCTGACGAAGCGATCATCCCGAAAGCTCTAACCTCTACAAATGTCTCTCCAACACCCCAGCGGCTCTAGTTCCGGTAAGTGTTCACTGGGTTTCCTTCAACACCTAGTTGCCCTAAATATCCTTACTTACCTTTCCTCTTCCGTAGTATGTGTATGTATATATATATTTATTTATTTATTTATATGCATTTATGTAGACGACGCGCGTCATAAACTATTTCCAGTCCTTTGCGCTCCAAGGTTTCTGTTCTTCGCGAACATAACTTGGGCACAACCTGTCACTCTTATCGGTTCAATTTCTTCGGTTTAGGGAAGCGTTTGGAAATGTATAGAAGGAGGAGGTGGCTGCGAGTGAGAGAAGGATAGTGGGTTAAGGGCAGGGGGAAAGAAGATTGGAAAAGAGGAAGGGGGTAGAGGGGAAAGAGGAAGAGACGAAAAAAGCGAATGTCTTCAGTCTTGCATTATACGAATAATAACTGTCAAAACTATGCCTTTTATTGTGAGTAAGATTTGTGTATACCTCAAATTTCAGGTCGGGTCATAATTCCATTCAGGAATAAAAACAGCATTATCTTACTAATGATTTTATTGTTTTAAGAATCCAAATTACTTTGTTCTTGAGAATCATAAATCAGCTGGAGTCTTATGCGCAACATATCAAGATGCGATAGTTAGGCAGAATTACTTTAGCAGAAAAATTTGAAAGCAATAAAAAAAACAAAATTCTTTCGAAACAAGTTTTTACTTCACGAGTATTTCCAATCAATATGGAAAACATTTATCAAGGTAGAACTTTTGTTCATTAGTTTTACTACAGCACTTTCCAACAATGTATGAAAATATGGCGTAAAAACTATCAGTATTGATTAATGATGAGCAAAAACGAGACCTCATACATTAAGTGGAAAATGTATGCTATTCTGAATTTAAAAATATATACCAACCAGTATTGATTAATGATCAGTAAAAACGAGACCTCGTACAGTGAATAGAAAATATGTGCGATTCTGAATTTTTAAATATATTATAATAATCAGAGAAATGAGTCGAAAGGAAGCCGTTTTCCTATAAAACCAAAAATTATAACGACCAGAGAAATGCATTGAAATGAGTTCAGAGCGATGCAAGGCTGAATTCCAATAATTGATTTGGCATTTCTCGCGCATAAACCCGGTATGGCGGAATTTCTTCACGTCATGGTCATCGACGAATGCGCATACCGTGGAGACAATTGAATGCGAAGAGAGCGCACACACGAGTAAGCAATCGCATCGGCGGAGGTGGCGCGTGCGGCGATTGCGGAAATAAGAAGAAGCAGGAGAATGTGGCGCCTCGCCCTGGCTAATCTTGGAATCCGAGGAACTCGTTAGCACCGCTATTGGAATCGTGTTTCCCATTAGAAGGAGGCAAACAGAGGAGGAGAGAGAGGGAGAGGGAGATAGCATGCTAGGGAGAAGGGGAAATGGGAAATACGGAGTTGGAAGGAGAAAGAGAGAGAGAGAGTAGGACTCAAAGGAAGAAAGAGAGAGGGGTGGATGGGAGGGATTCGCTTGGAGAGTCCGAGGCTTGCTCGTAGTTCACGTGCCCCGGAGTTTCCGGTTCCTTGTGCCCGGATGCCCGGAGGAGAGACTACGTGCTCTTCCCGTATTTTCCATTGTCCTCCCAGAGGGATGACACGCCCAATAGTGGGAGAGTGGCGGTGTAGGAGGGAGTGGGGGGAGGATGGCTCTCTCTCTCTCTCCCTCTCTCTACATTCACCTTAATCTCCCCCCTCCTCTCTCTGTTTTCCCCTCCAGATACAGGAGTCTGCCTCACTTTTTTGCACTTAGCGCTTTGCACTGGGATAAAGAATTCGGCGTACGAAAAAAGAATAAAACGTTTCCTTCGGCAGTGAAAAATTTCTTTTACATTTTACTCTTCTAAATTTCGGGGGAATAAAAGATCTGATTGCCAAAAATTTTAGAGAAGAATTAAATTATCATTTTCAGGACTAATAATGAGTGTACTAAATCGGTTAATTTTGTAGGTATTTGCTTTGGAGAAAAACACTAATTATTTCGTAAAATAAGCTCCAATAAAAATACTCGCGTGAATCGTGATGATCCTGTAATCCTAATCATGTATTTTAGATGCAATATTTCATGTGAATGTATGCAAAATTAGGAGAATTCAGAGGAATTTTTAAACATGGTTATAAGTATAAGAAATAATGGCTTAAATTTCTGCATTGTATGTCAGAAAGTACAAAGCATAATTACTCCGAAATCATAAGGCCCTCTCAGCTGCACGCTTTTTCTTGATAGACCATTACCAAATAAGGATAAGTTGTTTCTGATATTACAGAGCAGAATGATAAATGATCTCAAGATGTTTTAAAGAAGAAAAAATAGCATTGTAGAACTTCAAAGTCTAATGACTTTAAGGAAAATTAAATGAAATTTAATATCAAGGAAAACAGACACAAAGAGCGTATGAATTTTTAAATACTCTTAAAATCTAATTATCTGATATTGATAATTTTCCTATAAATAAAATTATAAAGCATATAGTTAAAGAATTATAACGATAATAATTGCGTTTTCATTTGCGATATTTGGCAGAATTTTCAAGGTAAAATATATCAAATCAAAACCGGCAAAATGTGAAAAAAGCGCACTGAAATTCATAAAATTAAATGTGTTACGTAGATTAAGATTAACATAAAATACCAATGCCACAAAAATGATAAATTCAAAGATTAATGATTCAAAAAAATTATATGATATTTTTTCAAGGTGGAGTTGGTGGATCACGTGACACGATTAAAAGACTGGAGAGATTTAAAGGTGATTTTATTTTCATCAGCACGATATATATAAATCAGACTCGAAAACTACATGGCGACTTATTTTCCGATATTTTAAAACTGAAATTCCCGAAAGATCCGAATCACACGCCAATGTAAAATTCACGCAGAATAACGGTTGTCAAGCAAACATTTTATGAGTTCAACCACATGACTTATTACTTCATCATATTTCATCTTTTTTCTTATTACAATCCATTAATTCAGACTAAAATGTAAAAAAAGAATGAGAGCATAAAATGGCAGTCCAGGGAAGCCACCAATCTCGGGGAGGTAAAACACAGAAAGTTTGACGAATGAATAAAGCAGAAAGTAGCTGACAAATACACGAGTGAAATTAATTCCTCGATAAGATCCTCCAAACATGTGGTGGATAAGGGCGAGCATATAAAAGAAATAAAACAGAAACAAACAAATTCGGGCGCCATTCTGAAGTGATGACGGCGGAGAGACGATGAGAAAGGAAGAGAATGCGAGATAGGAGGAAGAAAGAAGACTTTCCGTCAGAGGAAGAGATAAGAGAGAAGGTTGCGATGAGAAAGACGGGAAACGAAGGGAAACTTAATGAAAATTGGAACGAATGAAGACAGAGATTTTATGAGAAAGCGGAGATAAACCAACTAAGAGAAGGGAAGAAAGCCATTATCCAGGAGAGAAAGAAAAAACATAGAACCGGAGGAGGAGAACTAAGGAAGACGAGGGAGGAATGAAAAGGAGGAGGAGGTTGGGGAATAAGGCGAAATTTGGGGTCGCCATAGGAACCGCTGAGAACAAATTTCGGTCACGTCTTTCAATCAGTCAAAAATCCTTGGCTTTGTCGCTCCGTTCCCTTTTTAGTCGTCACCTTCCGACGGTGGCGCCCTCATCTCTCTCTCTCTTTCTCTTTCTCTCTCTCCATTTCCACCTCCTTTCAATCCTCTCTCTCTCTCTTCGTCTGCAGCCTCCGAGCCAAGTCAATTTACAACCCCGCGCGCCGAAGCCTCCTTCATCCCCCTTGGTCCTCCTCAAACGCCTTTTTCGCGGCATTTAATGATAATTGCCTCTTCCTCCATTCTTCTCTCTCTTTCCTTCTCCTATCTTTTTTTTCTTCCTCTATCTCATTCGTTCTTTTCCCACTTCGACAAACTGCGTCTTCGTTTCACGCAAAAAGCATCGATGACGCTGCCAAAAATGCTCCCGAAATCTCATTCTCCCACAAATAAACACCTTTTCCCTCCATTGGTTCTCCCTTCGATCCCTGCTGCGCCATTTCCTTTCATTTTGGACGATGTTGGGTGGCCTCTGTCGTCAAGATACACACACACACATATTTACATATTAAATCCTGAAAATTTTCACCAGAAAAATGTTTTAAAATAATTTCCGCGGAGATTAAATTAAACTAGAGTTCAAGTGCGCTCGAGCAGAGAAATGCTTAATACAGTATCTTTCTATATGTCGATACATGCGCCAAATATTGAAACTCAGTGATCAAATGCACGTATGCATGCATGTTTTCAGGAAATTTGTGAATTTTATGAAAATCATCCGCGGGTTATATTTTTCTCGCATAATTCCAGTATTTCAAAATCTTTCGTTTCCTTTCTACAGATCCTCATTTCAACAAGCCATGTCTCAATACATTGCACAAATTAAAAACAAATTTACCTAATGACCTAAAGTAGGGTATAGGATGTTTTTCTACAGATCCTCATTTCAACAAGCCATGTCTCAATACATTGCACAAATTAAAAACAAATTTACCTAATGACCTAAAGTAGGGTATAGGATGTTGTAATCCCCGGTGGTAGGCGTAACCTCGTGGAAATCTTCCATGACGAACAAATAGAATAGGATTTTGAAATTTTCCATAGTGGAAAATACGAAGTTGCTATTTCATTTGCTCATTATAGAATTTTTATCCACACTGTTCATAATAAACATTGAATAGCTGAAAGATGAATAATTCAGTTAAATTTATATTTTAAATAATATGCTACTTACCTAAGTTCAGGTATAAATTACTTTCCATAATAGCCTTCCGTGAGACATTGATTCAATAGAAAGTCAATTCCCCAGAATAATGAACTCACCTGGAAAGAGAAAATGGTAAATAAGTTATTAACAAATGCGGATAGAATGTAAGTAAATTTTACATAATATGAACTAATAGCAAAATCAACAATAAATCTTTGATCACAGTTATTCTATTTTAAAAGTAAGAAAAAGGTACAACAGCACTGCCTTAGTAACATATTAAATTAGTAATTCCTTAATAACTTAGAAAAAATAAGGCGTCTAAATCACCTAATGTTACGCTAGCATACATTTAGGCGTAGGCAAGTCATACGTAAAATTGGAATAAGGATTATTATTTTCCATAGCATCGCTAAATTTTACATTAGATTGTTAGGAATGTTCATTATTTGTTGAAATCAATGATTACTAACCATACGTTGGTTTGCGTAAAAATTATTTCTTTGAAAGTTTTTATCAATTTTCAAAACAAACCAAAATATTTATTGCAGTTGTAAATAAAACCGCTAATACTGCAAAAACCGTCCCAACGCCTACGAGAACAAGCGCATTTCAAGTTAATTCCCCTCGTAACCTACTTACGACCGCACACATCTTACTTCGATCATTTGAACGAAAAATAAGTTAGGAGCCCAACTTAAATACACGTTCTGCTAATGAAAGATATAACCTGAAAGTTACGGGAACCGAACGACTCTCCAGAGAAACTTTACCCCTAAACTCTTCCCGAATATGGCTTACAGTGGTGTCCCACGTTCCAAATTAATGTTTATAGCGAAGAGCCCCGATTCGGGAGACAAGGGCGAATCCAGCGTTTGGGAGAAAAACACTCCAATCGTAAAAACACATTCGGGCACCGCGTGCAACGGAAAGAGTGGATCAATAAAGTTAATACACGGATCACAAAAAGACTCGGAGAGTCTTAAAATTAAGAAAAACGTGCAGACGAAGAAAATCCTAACAATTCGCCGACATATTTAAAAGCATTTGAAATTTTACCATGCTAACCCTTGCCGACACGAAAAATAATTCTTTATTGATATTTCATTTTGTATTTGAAATCTCAAATTTATCTGTAACGTTAGGACACAGTTCAATTCTAATAAACGTCGGTTGTAAGTGGCAAATGACTCGTAATCATATGTTTACAGAATTGCAGCCGGTAATAGAAAGGAAAAAAGAACGGAGCGGAGGCCGCACGCACAGAATGATACAGGGGGAGACAAAGGAGAGGAAAATGTCAATGGACAGAAAAGAAGTGGAGAGAGAGAGAGAGCGGAGAGAGAGATAGAGAGGTGTAATGGAAGGGATTGAGAGTCAGACGTAAAAGTGCGGGTGGCTTGCTAACTAACTGTGCCGGTCCGAGTTTATGTGTCGGAGAGGAAAGGAGGAAGAGGATTGGGGGAGGGGAGGGAGGGGAGGAGGAGAGAACAGAGAGAGAGAGAGAGAGAGAGAGTGCTGGGGAAGGGCGGGAATTCGGGAGAGAAGGGATAAAAGGTGCGGTGGAGAGGGAGGAGATAAAGAGGGGCAGAGAGGAAATGAGAGTGGGCAGGAGGGCGGAACGGGAGATTGGGCAGTGCGAAAGTCAAAGAATGAGAGGGGAGGGGGAAGGAATGGAGAGGGGAGGGGGAGGGAGGGGAAAGGAAGGAAGGAGGGTAATAAGGAAGCAGAAGGAGGAGTAAATTGCAGAAAGGGAGAGAGGGAGATTGCCATCAGAGAGAATGAACGCAGAGCAAGGACGAAGGAAAGGAGCAAAACATTAAGAGAAAGGACAGGAGAATGAAAGGGAGGGAGAGAGAGAGAATTAAGTTAGCGGAGGCAGGGATAATTTGAAAGATGTTGCGAAAGGCAAGTGAAAGAGGACGCCGAAGCGAAGAGAAATGAGGAAAGAGATGAGAGAGAGAGGATGGCACAAGGTCCTGCGTCCATCATTAATGCACGAGGTCTCCCAACAAGCCTACCTACCTCCCGAAATGGCGGAGTGCAAAGTGAGAGAGCGGAACAAGGTGGAATTTGTTAGTTTGAAAATAATTTTCTCCTGTGATTCAGATGTGCATTCCGAGGAGGAAGGAGGAAATTCTTATTATTATTATTATTTCGATGGCAGTAAAGTCAAGGATAAGACGGAAAATCTCATGTCTAAAAGGACCACGAGAAGGTCACCAGAGAGCGTGATAGAACGAAAGACAAGGCCACGGTGCCTTCGGAGAAATGCGAGTCATCGATCTCGTCTAGATCGAGACCCGGAAAACCATTAGCGGGAGCAAGAGGGTTGCAAGATGGGTGCGGAGAGAGAGAGAGGGATGGAAGGAGAGAGAGAGAGGGAGGGAAGGAGAGAGGGAGGGTGAGAAAGAGAGAGAGAGAGGGAAGGGGAAAAAGAGAGCGGCGAGGAAGATGGAGTTAAATGAAGAGAAAACTTGAGGGACGAAGGGAAAACGAAAGATTAAAAAAAAGAGGAAACCAGAGAAAGAGGAGAGAAACCGTCGAGGGAGGAAGATGAGACGAGAGTATTAAGGAAACAGACGCAGGAAGGAATGACGAAGAGGCAATAAAAAAAAATAAGGAAGGGGAATAGGAGGAAAATAACCGTCAACCCTGAAATGCACTTGTCTAACTTCTTTCGCCCTTTTCCGACCCCGCCCGCACATTTCGTCTTCCATCTAACCACCCCTCGCGGCCATTCTTCCTCCCCACCAACTTCCCCCTTTTCTCCACCCTCCCTCATTCCATCCTGGCCCCTCGTTACCGCCTCTCTCAGCTCATTCCTCCCACCCACTCTCCCTTCCCCTCTCCTTGTTTTCTCACTCAGCCATACTCTACCCCTCACCCCCTCCCCTCTTCCACTCTTTCCTGATCTTCTTCTTCCGAATAACTCCATCTTTTATCACTTTCCCTTTCTCCCCAACGTCTACTTTCCTTCCTTCTTCCTCCCCATCCTATCGTCCTTCGTTCCCTTCTTCCTCCCTCTTCCCCTACCCCCATCCTCATCCCCTAACTCCCTCCTCTTCCCCTTACCACCCTCCTATTCCCCTCCCTTCCTCCTCCTCATCCTCTACTCCGTCCTCGTTCCGGCAGAACGGACTCCTCCGCTTTTGTGCAATCGCATGTTATTTTGATTTATCGAGACTTAGAGTCAACTTCATGACCGTTCCCAGCCATATCGTGCGGCGATATGCAGATGCTAATGAGAGATAACGGGTGACAAACAGCACGGAATAATGTCCAGAGCGGGATTTCGAACTGAAAGGGGTCGATGATTCGGAAACGAAGCCCGCGGCGCGTACAGCCTCGTCCGCAAATGGCCAACAGGGAAGGGGCGGAATAATGACCACAGGAAACCTTTATTGCGCCACTCGCGATTGTAAATAAGTTTTCCGGTGTGATCTTGCCCTTTAACTCTTTCTTTTAATTCCCAAAGAAGGCCAACATTTCCAATGGACCCTGTGATAAAAGATAATGAATACGAAAATCTAGGGCTGTGGATTTCGGGATTGAGTAAGATGTAATGTTATTAGACATTTCAGTTTTAGCTGAACTATAACTGTAATGTAAATAAACTATATTTGTCGATCATAGGGTTTTAAAGAAATATTCTAGACGCATAAGAATTTGAAAACATAAATATATGAGCAATACTCCTCAACGTCTCCATTTAGTAACAAGTTAGGAAAGTGTACAACGTATCACAAATGGGCACGTTTCGTGCAATGGAGTACAAAGAAATGATATACCTTTTTAGGTTTTTTATAGGCAGTATATTGATGCTTTTGCAAGTCTGTCAATAGTTTAGAGAAAAAGCAAACAAGTTAGGAAAGTGTACAACGGATCACAAATGGGCACGTTTCGTTCAATGGAGTACAGTATTAGAAAGAAATTATATACATGTATGTAAGGGAAATAGCGTTATAAAATTCTTTTCTTCTTCATAAATAATCCATTTCCTTCCTATTCAAAAATTTTGTATGCACATGTAAGGAAATTAAACGTTTGTTTGTGAGATTGTTTATCTTAGCAACATTGAAGTAACATGCAGGAAATTTTCCAAGTTCAACAAGTTAATAACGGCTACTCCTACGATAATAATGTATAGGAAAATAAATACTCTTCTTTACTATACAATTTTTATTTGAAAAATATTTTGATATGAGCAATACTGTACGAGATATGACGGAAAGTTTATTTTTTCTAACCAGTAAAGTGGTACCCCTTATTGACTTACGTAATTCATTTGTACGATTTTATTATTATCTTTCATTGTAAGTCCTTAATATAAAATTTCATGAAAATCCGTTCTGTAGAAGCCGAGAACGAACCTACGGACGGACGGACAGACCGACGACAATAGACGCTGACGCTGGAAGCGAAACGCGCCTAAAAAGGAAAGCTTGTTGGAAAATCATCCTCTCCGTTATCATAGATCCATTCATTTCATATTCATTGAGGAAGAAAGTTCTGAATCGAACTGGAACAACCGTGAGTTTCGATTTGAAAGGCAAGTTCTTAAATCGCGCTAAAAACGAAAGTGGCGCACAGGAACAAATTTTTAACGATAAAATCGCCCCATCCGCCACAGTCTGGATATCGCTACAGTCCAATGCGTGTGGCTCTCCCTCACGCTCCCATTTCCTCTCGCCAAACGGTCCCTCTAGGCCCCCGCCTCCCACCCCGTCCCCCTCCTCCCCCCTCCGCCCCACATCCGTTCCTCACCCGATATTCCAAACATTACCCAATATTGCCCCTTCATCCATCTTCCGCATCAACACCACCCCCTCCCCTTTCCCCACCCCCCTCTCCCACCCTCTTTCTTCCCCCCTTCCCAACACCCTGTACAAGAACACCTGAGAATAGTAATTCCCCTTTGATCCGGATGTTCTCTTGATTACGACCCTCGAGGATAAATCAATCCCTTGCTCCTATACTTCCGACTCCGTACGCAGCCACCGACATATGTATATAGACACGCGCGCACCGCCGAGTTCCTTTTGTAGCATTACTTGGCAACACTTTCATCTCCTCTCCGTATCTTGGCTATCCCAATTCGCTCTCCCCTCTATTCTTCACTTCCGTTCGCAAAACCCATCAGGGATGCCGGTCATCCCAACGGTCGCTAAGGTCTCGCGCGCTATTAGTGAGTCTTCTTCCACGACATCGCCACCACATCCCTTTTAATCCCACCTGGTTTCCTTCTCACCCTCCCTCTCACATCTCTCTCTCTCTACCTTTCCCTCTCTCTCTTTCTCTCTCCCTCCACCTCCACCCGCCTGGCCCCAGGTTTTAGCCTCGTTCAAGCCAGGCATCCTGATGAACGTCTGAGGGTCTAAAGGTCCCATCCTTCTTCATTCTCCTATCCTCCCCATCTAACCCTCGCCTCCTCCATCGCATTTTAAAACCCTTCTCATCCTTCTGCTTTTCCTTCCGCTGCCCTTCATCTCTCTCCTCTACGGCTCTCCTACTTTCTCTTAAATCCCTCGACTCGTTGTTAGCCGACCGGCCACGTCTCCATTCTCGCTTCTCTTCCGACATCCCTCTCTCTGGCTCCCCTTCCGTATCTCTCTCTCTCTTTGCGATATTCGAGGCCAGATTCGCGAAAAGGAAATTTCGCGACAACATTACGGCATCGAAAGCACCGGAACTTTAGGGATCGAGTGCGACTGCGCTCTCCGGCCGACCTCTGTCAGTTCCGGATCGGACGGACTATGCAGTTGATTTGCCGCAGCACGTGGTTTAGGATTCCATTACTTATCATCTCGATCATAAAATACCTCGCGACTGATGATTTGCATCTTCAGGTCTATCAACTTAAAATGATACTACACGAAAGTTTTCCATTAATAGTTGCCGTTTGACCACGTTATTAGCCTTCCACTCAGGAGACGTGCCCGCTTTCTGTCTCTCTGTCTCTTTCTCTCTCTCGAGATTTTGTTTTGCTGGTTCAGAGAGACAGTCGGATAAAAATCAATGCCCAAAGCATAGAATATCAAGTTCCAGCCTTGTGTGACTTGAGGAAGCATTCAAAATGGTAAGCACCGAGTGAGAGCAAAATTGTACCTTTCCCAAAATTACAATATATACAGTTTTCACGTTACAGCGCCAAACACTTCTATTAACAACGTGATAGTACCATGACAATGAAATGTAACGAATTCTGGTTTCTTCTAAAAAAAAGCTATTCCCTAACTCTATTTTTAGAATTAGCCGTGCGTATGAGTACCATGACACATAAGACGGTGTAAATACCGCAAACAGGTTCATCAAAATGTTATAGTTGAGGGCATAATACTTTATCTTTTGAAGTGAATTTCAGCCTCGACAAAGATTAATCTTTAATCAAAAAGAACTTTCTGACGTAGTTCTAAAAGCTACCACGGCCTAAAAGTAATGTGACGGACCCATCAGGTACAACCTGGAAACGAGCGAGAAAGAAGAGTGTGTGTGTGTGACGGGGAAAGAAAGCATAAGGGCAGCGCTAATGTTATTAACAGAGGCTAGAGAGAGAGAGAGAGAGTGCTTTAATCCTTTTCGTAAAGGAATAAAGTGCAAACGGTCGGTAGGAGACGGAGATACTCAATATGTCTGTCAAAGACAAAGGAGGAGCGATTTCAAAAGGGCGCAATATAATTCCCAGTCCATACGACTACCGAAATTCCCATCCTATTCGCCACCTCCTCCAACACTCACCTCGACTCCGACGCCATTATCCCACTTCCGCCAGCATTTTCGTCATCCTGGAGTACGAGAGTAGACAATTGAAGAGAGAGAGATGTAGATGGCAGCACGGTCGTGCAATCGTGAGAACAATGAGATAATGGGTAACTGAGAGAGAGAGAGAGGAAGAGGGAGAGTGAGAATGGAAAGAAGACGAGGCCAGAAGAGAGAAACAGTAACAAAGAGCGATTTGAAGATAGATTAAAAAGATCGGATAACAGCAGAAGGGAGAGTGATGACAGAAAAAAGAAATTTTGAGAAAATGAAATCGGCAAATTCACGTTGGAGTAAAAAATTAAAGATCTAACGAGAAGATTAGAACCAAGAGACAATTGGTGAAAAAAATTTATTTTTGTACAGTGAGGAGATGGACAGTTGAGGGTAACAGTTATGATAGAAGACTTTCGTATTTGCGATCAATTTTCCTATATAGAATTGATAAACCGTCTAGTACAACATTTTCTATATGACTAGCCGCACCTGTGGTTGCGAATACTCCGGTGGAAGTTTACAATGCTTCAGCGGACCGGATTAGACATAGTTTAAATCGGAAGTTATCTAGAGATTCTCCGTGATGTAAGTGAAAATAAAGTTCAAAAAAGGATTTTTAGGATTAAAAATTCAATTCCAAGGGTTTAATTGCAGCAATTCTGACAAAAAATATGAATTTAAGGGTTAAATTTTACGGATTGCATTTTCATGATAGCACGTTGTTGGCCGTATGTTTCCCATTGATCTAGAAGAGGAGATGAAATTTGGATGTCGGTATATACATATCAATTAATCGCTATCAACGCCTACGTCAGCCACCGACGGGAGTCGCTTAAAAACAGAAGGACGTCTGCATTCGAATGAGGAGAAGTGGGGAGATTATTATGACATTTTTTTACGAAAGACGAGGGCTTTGGTCCGCGGGAAGAGGAAGAGAGGAAATGGAAGGAGACGGAGAGAATTCGAGCGTGTTTTTTCTCCCAGAATAGCCGTGGAAGGGGAATCGGTGAAAGTCTCATTACCTTCCGTGCTAAACTGTTTTCGGGCAAAAAAACGGAGCGGAGGGTGAGCGGGTCCCCGAGAAGATTAGAGGAAGGGGTTGGGGGGAGGGGGGGAAGGCGTTTTTATCCCTCCTCTCTTTCTCCCTCTCTCTCTTTCCCTAAGGGATGAAAAAGGGCGCACTTGGCGAAGGTTTTGGGAAAATGACGCGGTTGTTCCCCACTTGAGCACGGCGTAATCGATACTCGATTTTTTGCACCCATTTCACGGAAGAGTCGGAGAAAGGAGAGAGAAAAAGAGAGACAGAGAAAGAGAGAGAGAGAGTAACGAAACGAGAGAGAAGGAAGGAGACAGAATTAAGGGCGAAGGTGACTCTAGAGGGAAAAAGTCGGAAAATTCGCAGATCACGAAGGAGTTGCCCGATTTTAACCGATTCCAGCTATTATTTCGATTGAGGGAAACATTCGACTTCTGTTAGGTCACTCGGACAAGGACAGAAAAGAACTCTTTATTCTCGTTCGCGATGAAGTAATTGACACGTTTCCTTCTTTGTCTGCGGCCATTAAAATATGAGAGAGAGACATAATAGCACTCCCCCATTCTTTTTTTAACGATGTCACTTATCGCCATAGGATGTTTCGGTTCCGTCCTCAAATCTTATTATTCAAACCCACCGAACAGAGAAAAAATTACATCGCGCACGATAGGGATTTTGGCGTGAGGCTGTCCCGCTAGATAATACTTGGTGGGAGTAATTGGAAGGAGGACGTCAGCAGTCGCAGTCTCTATAGGGAAATTTGAAGCGAGCCGGAGTTTGGCGGAGAGATTTCAGACTTAATTGGGACTCCTGATTATCGAGGTCGATACGGCACGAAAAGGTAGATTAAGCGTAGAACCGATCTTATCGTCGCATCTCTTTCTATCTCTCTCTCTCTCTCTTAGAGCATGCGGCATAATAGGGGCTAATATTGCGGCGGTTTGCTCTTCCAGACATGCAGAAAACTTGTTGACTTGTAGGTCAGATATGTTTAGCCTCGGCATTGCTGTCACTAGGGTAACCGATAATAACATTTGCCTCGATTGCTGGATATAAAACACATTAAAAATGAATTATTCATACAGGAAAGATTTCTTGCTAAATTGAAGAATCTTTGCGCCACTAAAACTACGGATCGCATTATTTCATTGAATCACAATGAATGTATCATCTCGTCTCATATTTATTTCGAAAAATAATAAATATTTGCCATGTATAAAACAAAAGTTATCAATAACAGAATTGGAATCCAGAGAGAACAGTTAATATACCATTATTAAAATATCCAATACGACAAAAACGATTCTGAGATTTCAACGTGTGTTCCATCACAATTCCGATTTTCCAAGAAAACGATGATGTGAGTTGACTTTTGAAAGTAGAAATACTTTGTAAAAATAAAAGAAACAAAATTATGCTCTAGCGAGGATATAAAATGAACCATAAACCGCATCGAAAATATTTCTGCCGGAGATATAAGGCAAAGCGAATTTATTTTGAGAATCGACAAACGTAGGAGGATCGACTCGATTGCCCGAACACAAATCGGTGGGAAGCCAAAGGAAAGGGGAATAAGGGGAAAGGGGGTGGGGGAGGGGGGAGGAGGAAAATAAACCCCCTTCCAAATAGATTGCCGTGCGGTGGGCCCAACCTATCAGCCGCATTCATCGCAATGGAGTGGAGGGGATCGGCGGAGGGAGAAGAAGGGGTGCGGCGGGGGTGGTGTGTTAGGGTCTCGGGAGCTAGGTGCGGCTTGGGAGGCAAGGGAAATGGGAGGGTGAGGTTATGTATGCGAAAGGGGAGAGCGGAGGTGAGGTTCCGCGAGGCGGGAGAATAAGGCGGGAGGGTGGGAATGGCCCGATATAGACGGCTGACGTCACGGAGGGATATAACCAGATATCTCTCTCTCTCTCTCTATATATATATATATACATACATACATACATATATATATATATATCTCCTTCCTGACTGTTAGCAATTTTCTGACCGTGGAGAACAACTGCGATAGACAGGAGAGGGAAGGGTGAAAAGAAAGGGAGAAGAGTGGAGGATTGAGGAGGGGGAAAGGAGGAAGTAAAAAATTGGAAGGGGGAGGAAAGAGTGAAAGGGAGGGGAAGAGGAGAAGGCGAGACACTTTGCGCGCTTCTCCCAAAACATGAAATTGCACAAGGAGATTGATGATAGACCGACTCGCACGAAAATCATCAAATCCTATGTTCTTTCATGTTTAACGGGGATCATCCGATGTATTTTCTAGGCAGTGACTTAATCCTTCACGTGAGGGAAAACCTATTTCGATGTGCCAGTTCTGTGGACACTAATCCACTGCGGACCTTTTACCTCTAACGCCGTCAATGTTCACCATACCGGAAAAAGTGGTGGCACGGAAGTACTTCGTTGACTGAAGTTGAGCTTTCCTTCATAATCTTCGTTTTTGAGAAGCATTACTATAAAAACAATTAACCGTAACGGTTTAAGTTTATCATAAGATAAATCTTATATATGCATATATCTGTGTTTCCAGTGTGAATATCACTTAATAAAAGGTTTCTTCCTTCTTCAAATTTAGAATTACAATGATTTTACTCCTAGTGGCGTAGCTTTTCAATACGCTTTGAAATTTGCTACTGCTAAACTATAATTGATTACAAAATAATTAACCACGTTGTGAAAACCTAGAAACAACAATTCATCTAACATAGAAATTCTTATCTTTCAGATACTACATCACTTTTTATATTCTCTTTGAAATTTAAGTTCCTACTTTACATTTTGAATTGCACATGTTCTATCCTAAAATTTATACAATTCTTCTATTATTATCGTTTTTTCCTCAAGGTTCTGAACAAATATAAACTTAAATATTTTGCATTGAAAGCAAAATTAATAAAAAAAAAAGCGCCGAAATGAGATAGAGAAACGCAATACCACAACACCGGATTGCACTGCGGTTTGCCTACGGTCCGAGGGGTTATGAGCAGTTTTTTTTCCTTCTTTTTGTTGTTGATCAAAATGACGAGTGTGTAATACACCTTTGAGAAGTCAACAGATGCCTATATAAATTTAAAAAGGTAAAAAGAATATTTTATCTAGTGAAAATAATGCATCAAGAATACTTATGATGCACACGCTATAGTATTTTACGCAATACATATATTATTAATTCCCCTGCCAAAAGCTATAGGTGGCTTGCAGGGTAGTAATGTAAATTAATAACTTGAAAAGATCATTACCAAACGGAAAATCATTACTATGGTACAAATAGATAAAATTACCGAAGAATTGATAGATTACATGTAGTAGTTAAGCCAATGAAAAGTAAAATGCTCTCAATAATTGATTCTAGAGTGCATGTACACAGTGTACGACAAAATTACAACCGCACATGATTTGAAAAGGCATATTAAATTTAAAAAGAATACGCCGGCTTTATTTCGGAAGTATCGATTGACCTGTTTCATGAGCGTATTGAGTGACACGCCAATGGGAAATCTTTCCGTTATGGGGTCGACGAGCATGACAGCCAGCGCTCAGCCGCCACCTGCCGATGAAACACGAATCAATGACCTTGAATCAACGGTAAATTAAGTGTAAATGTGTCAATAATCAAGGTGTCTGTAGGTCGCAAAGGTTAAAAGGCGGCTTTTCATAAAGAAAGCTTTGATGGATGAAAGGGCGAAAAGGAGAAGGAAAAATTACATCGCCCCACAACATTGCGCGCTAAATTCACTCCGTTTCATAATAATTAAAGCTAACAACCGCTTTAAGTCAACGAAATAAATGACATAAATTTTCAGTAACAGATTTTCACTTATTATAGCATACTGAAGGTGAGATAAATTCTCCATTATTTCCTCTATACTCAGGGTTTTTCAAAGTATGGGCTGTGGCCCAACGGTAGGCCGAAAAACCGTTCAGAAAGGGCCTCAAAGAAAGGCCAATATAAGAATTTTAACACAAAATGTAGGCTACAAATTTTCCAAGATAATCAAAATCAACTAATAGGATTTAAATGTTATTTAATTGTACCGTTTAGATTTTAAATATGGCCTTAGGAATTCATACTTAAAAATATTTTATAAAGTATAATTCTGATGGACCGAATAACATATTTCCTATAATGATTTGGGCGCGGAAAAAAGTTTGAAATCCCTTGTCTATACTCATTATTTATTTGCAATCACGAATAAGGATAATTTAGTGCATACTGTAACGCAAATTTGAGATCATTCGATACCTTGTATCACCGGGGGTTTTATTACAATTTTTTAAATAAAAATAATCTCGATTTAGACTCTGATAACTTTAAGGGAAAAATCAATCAAAATGCAAAAATCTTGTAAACGCTGAAGGAAAGAAAGATGGCAAATATTAAGTGATTCGGAGAAAGGACGAAAAAAGGGAATTTTAACATCAGGACAAAATGAAGATTGGTGCGGAGAAAGTGAAGCAGATGTCCAAGAGAAGAAAAGTGAGAAAGCTTGAGACGAAAATGCGGAGAGAATGCAGCAAATGAGGGAATAAGAAGTAAGTTAAATGAACACAGGAAGGTGAAAATGGCGGTAGATAGAGACAGAAAGCTATAGTGCAGAAGAGAGGTAACAATAATGACAAAATGCTTCGTGCGAAAGCATAAAAGATGAAGAAGAAAAGAGAAAGTGGATAGAAAGAGAAAATAGACTAACGTGGAGGAATGAGAGGTAAACAGAATGAATAAAGAGAAAAGCAAGAAAGGAGATAGGTAGAGAGAGAGGGGGGAGGGGAGAAAGGACGAGGGAGGGAGGCATGCATTATTGAATGGAGCAATGAATGAGGTCGTTAGGAAGAAAGAAGACGGTATTCCGAGAGAAAGGGCAATAGAAAGGAAGGAGGGGTGGGAATAGAGGAGAAGGGTTTGTTGATGAGTGTCGTAGAAAGGAGAGAGAGAGCTGATGGATCGAGAGAGGAAGAGAGAGAAATGAAAGGAGAGAGGAAGAGTTTGTATCGGACGAGGCAGGACAGAGCACACACACACACAGAGGGATGGGATACGAATACAGTGAAAGAGTTGAGGTGGTTGGGAGGCGGATAAAGGAAGATGTCAAGTGGAATTGTTGAGTTCTATGGGATGGGGGTTAAAAGGGAGAGAAAGAGAGGAAAGGGGTTGAAAGGGCGACATAAAGGGAGGAAGGTATTTCGAAATGAGCGGAGGAGGTTTTTGTGGCAACTCTCTCGCACCCTCTAACTCCTCATTCCCTCCCTCCCTATCTATCTATCTATCTCTCCTCTTGCGGCGATTTTATCCTTCTCCCAGCGAGCGGCCTCCCTCATTACCAAAGCAATGACAAGTTTCATGGGGTCGATCCGCACCATTCTCATTAATTAAATGGCAAAAAAAACGTCTAAATTAGGATTGCGCATAGAGCTCCCGAATAATAAGAAGCTTTTTCTTCCTCCTTTCCCCGATTCCCAAATGCGTTTGAATTCGTTTCAGAATGCCACAGTTTTCGCGTAATGTTTTACGAGACGTTATGTTTTAACAAAATGTGCATGAAGATATTATTTGTGCGTATGCAAAATGTATTAAATCGTGAATCTCATTAGGGAATTATGAAAAGTAATTAATCGATCCCAGTAAATAAATTCACAGCCGATTAATGTAGTTCGGTAATGGAACTCATCATATTTCAGTAATTTTTATGGAGATAGTTGTGTGTTTTTATATATAAAAATTCTGGATTTTATTAATAATTTCAAATTGATTCAAGAACTTGATATCACTGAGACTGATGGCTACGAAAAGCATTAAATAAACATGTCACAAATACAAATGGTGAAAATCACCCTTGGTGTCGACGATAAAAAGAAATTGTGCAACGGAGGAAAATAATTCCGTTAAAAAAAGACGGATCTATAAAAAAGTGACTGTTGTGTTGCGTGATGTAGACCGGAGTGAAAGGCCTCTCAGTCTGGAGATAAGGAAGAGAACTGCCTACAGATGGGTTTCACTGAATGACAGAGGGCTTGGGGGAAGCAAGAAGTACCTACAGAATGCGTTGACAGAGCCTTCAGAGAGAGTATCAAGGCCTTTATAGGGGGCGCGACCTTCCTCTCCTATCGCACCCCAAACCCTCAGGACCAGCGCAAAAGGGCCACAATGGAATGTCAGAGCAAAACATCCTTTTCCTTCCCTCGCACACTTCACACAATTTCACGAACGGCAAAGGCATTTTTATCGCGAAGTAGTAAATTCGATCGACAAAAATAAACTGCCAGAATAATATCAATTTTGAAAAATGCTGATAGAAGAGAATAAGTAATGATGTGAAACTTAGAGGGGAAGAAAGTAAACAAACAATTAAAATTTACACAAGACAATATTTTTTTAGAGCCGATGTATTATAATTATTGTGAATTATCTCGCTCCTTGAAATATGCACCATGAAAATGTTTCCTAAAAAATAGCTTCTGCAGCCATGCAACACGCTGCGGATACAACCTTATTAAACTTATTCAGAATGTTTATTTTGAAACAAAGTAGAGCGTTTTATATATTTCCTTCACCCCAGATATTTACCTACTCTATTCTTCTGAGCAAACCGGTGGTAAGTAAACGTTACTGACAGTCGGAGAAAAAGAAAGATTTTTAAATAATGGTATCGCGTAGGAAATCACTCCATTGTTATTAAATTAAGAATTTTTTTAAATGATACCTTTCTCCGCAAAGCCAAAGGTTTGTCTGCAGGTAGGGGAAAATAGCCCAAGACCGATGCCCGAAGGGGCATTCGAAACCGCGACCATTGGGTTAGAAGGCAGGCGCAGTACCTACCAGTCTAGCCCGGCCCGATAGATTGGATTTTAAAGAAGCTTACTTTTTTCAACTAAACTTGATATGATTTTTTATCTCTGTAAATTAGAGTTTAAAATAGAGAGCAAATAAAAAGTGATTTGGAGGCAACAAAATGTTTCTCGTGAAATATTAGCGAGGACCAATATAGCACCGCCAGAGCTTGTCGATAGGAAAACTACCGAAACAATACGTCTGAAAAATAATCCCTCCGTCAAATAGAAACTTTCCGGACAATTACCCGCCATCCTGTCCAATGACACGAGTGACGGAAAAAAAGGATAAACACGGCATATTCAACTCGATCGAGGAAATAAGCAGAAATCCAGCACTCGTGTCTATGAGCGTCCATTGTAGGTCATTCCTCCATCAAAATCCCACTTTTCGCGAGCGTAAGTAGTTTTCGAGTGCATCGGTGGTTAAAGCGAGACGGAGAGGGACGAGCGAGAAACACCAAAACAACAAAAAAAAACAATGAATCGAGGGAAAGGATTGAAACGAAAAACAACTAGGAAGAATAGAGAGAGAGAGAGAGAGTTATGGAGAGCAAAAAAATCTCAGCATTCAATTTTGGTGCAAGAGAAGAGTTGAAGAGTGATAAGGAGGAGTAGGGGTGATAGAAGAGACGATTTGATATGCACGGAATAGCGGAGTGGGACAGTAAGAGAGAGGATGGCGAAAATGTAGCGTAGAAAACGGGAGGTGAGGGTTACAGGGATTTGAGGAAACACAAAAGCATTCCTTGGAAAAAAAAGGAAAAAGATAAAAAAAAGAGGAGATATTCGATAAAGGGAGCGTGGATTGCTGCACCCTCTGGTGAAAGTTGTCATCGAATCCCAAAAACCTCCCTCGCTCCCCTCCCTTTCTTCCTGTCCTTCTCGCTCCCCTTCATCGCTACCTCTCTCTCTCTCTCTCTCACCTCCTCCCGCCAACTTCCCCAAGAAGACTTAGGGACTTATCCCAGGGCAGCCATTCGCTCCACGAAGCATTAAATCCTCCCCCGAATGCTTTGGCTACCCATCCCACTCTTCCGAGACGCAGTGAGAGAGACAAGAGGGATAGAAAAGGAGAGAGAGAGGAGTGGGATGAGGGAGAAAGCAGGATCTGTTGTCACATGTAGTCTTCGATTCCCTCCAAAAAATTCTATCCTACCTCCTCCTCCTCCTTCTCGCCCACCCCTCTTTTCTCCCATCCATCCAATCCCTTCTCCCTCCGCAAATCCTCTCTTCTCTTCAAAATCCACTCCGCCTCTCTATCTCTCTTTTATCTCTCTCTCTCTCTCTCACTTCTGCTGATTCACCACGTGTGATAACCTCATGTCAAATCTCCCCCAACACTCGACATGTCTACGATTCTGTTTATATTCGTTTTATTAAAAATGTTCAAGGGACATAATGTTACTTAACCAAGAAAAACGTCTTTAGTATAGAATTTCGCAGTTCTTATACATTCGTTTACTAAAGTGTACGATCATCGTTAAGTGTCACCTAATGCTGCGCATTTTAAATCATTGGAAAATATCAACAACGAATTATGTACGAATCATCATTTGAGAAACGTTAAGTGAATTTTTTCATATATTAATGCTTAAACTTTAACCTCGTTTTTATATGTGCCCAATGAAAATAATACTATTGATTTTCATCGACATTCAATGTATTTTTGTATAAGGCTTAAAAAGTTTATTAAGGTTCAAATTAAACGTGTATATATTGACCATTGCAGTGTAATGGCGTACAGAGTTTGTATTGAATTAATCCTTAATATTTACCCTAATGACAGAAGAATATTTATGCATTAATTTTTAAAAAATCTTTTTGCACAAGTGATTATGTTTTACGAGAATGCATTATGTTTAAGAACATTTTCGAATATATGTATGAATATTAATTTCGGACGTGTATCACCGTATTAGCTAATAATATACGTTAGCGCAAATTTATTAAATTTGGATGCATCATCATTGGTAATCTGTTGTTATAGGTTACACCTGGTTCTCCACTTCCTTCGCTGTCTTCTTCATTTGTTGTTAGATCTCTCTTTCTATCTTTCTCAAGCCAATCAAATCAGCTAAAAACTACTTCAGCTGATATATGAGTTAAAGGGGAAAGAAAGAAATCCATATGGAAAACTCAACTTGAAGTCACATACCTAGACACAGAGAGGCCAAAAAATGATGATGATGAAATACTCACATACACAATCTGTTGGAAATATATCTGTATAAATTCGAGTAAATTAAAAAAATCTGATGTGGTCAACACATGACTTTCTCCATATCTGGGGTATAGATATTTAAGTAGTAGTAGTAATTAGATTTTTAGGTGCGTCAACAGCTAAGGTTATTTTGCACCGTCAAATTCTGTTAGAGAAAATCAGCATACATCACAACATCCATGCCCAAAGCGGGATTCGAACCCGCGACCTTTGGGTTAGAAGGCAGGCGCACTGCCTACCAGTTTAACCTGGCCGGCTTAGATATTTAAATTATTATGAATAGCATTATAAGACAAAATTATTATTTCGTATCGTAAAAGAATATAGTCGTCCTTATTGCCGTAAATTATGTATATTTTGAATATCTTTACAGAATTCACCGTTACATGGTGGCGGCGCTGTATACTGGAAATTACGAAAAAGTTAAGTAGCTCCGAAATGGATGGTTCTACGAAAATTTGTTTCAAACAAAACTTGGAAGAAATATTATTCTCTACAACTTTGGTCCTCCGAAGATTACCAATAACGACGTTTTTAGGGGGATATTTGACGGAAACCGAAAAAACCGATTATTTATAAATAATCCCTAAACAATAACTGCTATGGAAAATTATTTCAAATGGAAGTTGTAGGAAATTACATTCTCTATAACTTTGAATAGAAATGTATATAAAATAATGTTTTAACGGAGAAATATCGCAAAAACGGAATCGGGTTTCGAATAAACCTCGCCTTCCGGTTAACCGTTATTGTCCAAAAACTAATCAGTTCTTTGTGCTCATGCTTAAGTGTTATATATTAAGTTTGGTAACGATATGGCAAGTACTTTTTGAGTTAGAGCGCACACAATCACATATACACACGCACGCACACACATACATCATTCCGAAAATAGTCTAAACGTGTTCTAGAGACCTCAAAACGTGTATTTCCGTTGAAATCTCGAAGTCGATTTTTTTCGTGATCACAATACTTTCCCATACTACGTATGGAGAAAGTAATAAATGAGAAGGAATCATAAAACTCTCAAACATTCATATTTTAGGATCCCTGATATGCCACAGAATCTCAATTTTTCTCCAAGTACCCTAATCCTCTATTTTCTGCGAGTATGCATAGTGAAGGAATACCAGCGCAGTTCATTCACGCTTCTTTCAATCAGGTTTCCTTTTCAACTATATTTTCCACTCTCTCCCTATTCCTCTACGACAAGCGTTATCCTACACTCTCTCCTCCAATCCCATTCCCGCTTTTCACTCTCTCTCGTCCGCCCTCAACTATTGTCCACAGCCTCGTGGAGTCCGTCCTCTATTCCATTCTGGACACAAGCGTTGCAGACATCTTTTATTCTATCCCCTGCACAGCCGCAAGATTCCCCCTCTTCCGCCGTCTATTTCCTTCTTCTTCTCTAATTCCTACCTCTGAGCCGGCTCCCTCCTATCACCTTCGTTCCCCTACATTGCTCATTGTCCCTATCTCATATATATATATTTATGAGTTTGTTTGTTTATTTGTGCATCTATACATTTCTACACCGTTAAAGCTAGAGTAATCAAGCTTTCTACACACACAAATAGGAAGGCCGTAGGCTACTTTTTAATCCTAAATGTTTTATATTAATTGTACAAAAAGGAAAATAACTTTGTATGCTAATGCTAAATACTTTAACATTTTGTTAATATACGCTATTTTGAAATAAAAATGTAACATTAGCCTCGCGCACTCAAATAAATCGAAGTTTCTATATTATTCAATATATTTTCATACTGATAACACTTTTTATTCAATATATAGAAGCTACACGCAACTCTTATAACCTATAATAAAAATGATTCCGTTTCATTAAAAATGTTTGTACATTGAAACATTTTTTTGTGTTTTCCCCCGGGCAACGCCGGGTACTGTAGCTAGTCGTCTATATATGTATCTGCCTTTTCTTTCTCCTTCCTATCTTTTCACCCTCTATCTATCGTGAACCGCATTTCTTTCGCCTTTCTCTTCATATTTTTTCGAAACGATGCGAGTGCCATCTCGCGCGCGTTTAATGTCTCCTATCCTCTCGAAATATTTGGTGATTAAACGAGCTTGAGATTCGCTCGGATATTACGACTTTTTTCTTCTTCATCTTGATTCTCCTCCTACATGAACGTGTTGTGAACCTTCTCGATTTTCGTTCAAATAAAGAGAGGATTGTTTTTTTCTTTATTCTGCGAGGGAAATGTCATCTTCCCTAAATGGAAGACGTTTTTTCCGCGAAACTGTTTTGTTTTTCGTCTAATTCCCGTCTCTCTGGAAACGTTTTTGGGTTTAATATCATGCTCGGAGATTGTCAATTCAAACGAGCAAAATGAAAGGGTGATTACGGCGTATACGGGTGGAGGCATTCCGACTCGACGATGAAAGGATCATTTAATGGTTTCCAAGGCATCTCATCCTGCAGTATAATGAAAACGATGTTTGCGTGTCGTTATTCTGTGGAATATAAGATATAACATAAAGTCTCATTAGTTTATACCGAGGTTTATACTTTAAAATCCCTGAAAAATTTAGTTTAAGCTGAAGGCATATACTAAATAAGCTAGTTGATCAACTGTAACTTGAATTTTCGATTATCGAATGAGAATTATTCTTTACCTAGTAGAGTTCTTTGCATCAAAACATCAATGGATCGCATTGCTTTTTTCTTCTCTTAGAGTTCGATTTATCGAGGTCCGGATACATATTTTACATCCTGACGATGTACTACCTTGTCATTATATCTAAGAACAGCAGAAGTAGGTAAATGTTGGAGATGCTGTGAATTTCATTGGTGGAAACTAATCTACCGCAACAATTTTTACCAATGAATTACCTATATCAGCGTTTCTCAACCGGTGTTCCGTAGTCATTAGTTAGATACTCCGCGAGCTTTTAATCCTTCATTATTTTGTATGTAAATAACCAATATATAATATGAGTGAGAACGTCTTTAATTTCATTTAGATTTTTTGAGTTAATTCATTCATTTTTTCCTAGATCGATTTTGGGCATTCCAACTGATATGTAACAAACGCTTTCCTGAAAAGTCTGTTCCAGTTCTCCTCCTAAGTTAATGAATACCTCTAGGTGCTCCCCGGTCTACTAAAGGTTGAGAAACACTGATCTATATCATCATCAACACAGGTAGCCTGTCCGTAGATTATTCATGGTTAAACCTGGTTCTCCATACACTTCTATTTTTCGCAGTCTTCTTCATGTCTTGATTGTTAACTTTCCCTTTGAAGTCGTCCATCAGCTGGAATCTTTTCCTATCTTTTTATCTTTTTCCATCCAGTTTTCATTCGAATACGACTCTAATCATTCTTTCGCTCAAGTAATTTCCAATGGAGTTCGCCTTCCTCTTTCTTATTGTCTGCATAATCATTCGCTTCTCTCCTCATTTTTCATCCTATCTGTCCATTTTATCTTTAGCATTCTTTTCCATGTAAATATTTCCAAGTTTTCACAGTATTTTATATCATTCTTTCTTAGCGTCTATGTTTCTGCCCCGTGCAAATCAATACCCCATACACAGCATTTTATCAACTTCTTGCGAATATCTTTCTTTATATTACCCGTTAGTAGGGGTTTATTTCTTCTGAAAGTGGCCTTTATTTAACTATTCTAGTCCTCATCTCATCGGTAAATTTCGCTTCTCTCGTTACGACGTTTTCAAGATATTTATAGCCCTCCAATTCTTATGTTCTAGTTTTCCTCTTTACTAGATATTCGCATGGCCTTGGATTTTTCTGTATTTGTTTCCATTACGTATTTTCCATCAGTTATTACCAGTCTATTTATAACTTTCTAGTGTTCTTTTTCGTATCATGCTAGACGTATTTGATCATTCGTGTATTTTACTTTATTTCCTTATGATCCTTCTTCCAATGTTTAACTCTCTTGTTCCTTATAGCGCCTCTTGTATTAGCCTATTTCCATATATCCGTATGTATGTATGTGTGTATATATATATACACACATACATACATACATATATCTATATCTATAGTTCACCCTGCAAGCCACCGCAATGGTGTGTGGCAGGGGGTGCAATAGCACAAAGGCATACATACATACATACATACATACATTGATATATTGAATTGGAAAGGCGATACGCAACAGTCCTCTTACTCCTCTATCACTTTTCATTCCGCTGGTGTCAGCATTATCTAACCTGGCCATTCTCACTAGGAGATCCGAATAGGGGTTATTTCACCTCCGGAATGTTTTACTTCGAGAGAACTCATATTGTGCAACCATATTATCATTACAATCACTAATTTGGTAGTTTCTTCTTGATTTTCAAATCGCAGTACTGTACCCGTTCAAATCGTCCTGATCACGCCTACAGCTCTATTGGATATAGAGCCAGCCAAGAAACGCGCGTGCGTATGTGTAACTTCAACTGTATTTAATAGGAATTTTAAGATGTTATTTGGCAAAATTATATTATGTTATATCGGTGTTATCGTAGAAAGGTATACAGGAGTTCAACTTACTTCAAATCCAGAATATGTCCAACCTAAGTCGAAATTACAACCGACAGATGTCGAAAGAAAAATACAGGAAAAGAAACTAGCTGAGGGTAAACATACAGACACCAAACAATTCGACATCACGCTTGTCGTCGCTACCGATTTCAACCACGTCTGCGCAAGGACAATGCGCGTTATTCCAACAACTTCTGCAAATGACAACGATGAAGGGAAAAAAAGATAGCGCAGGACTAAAGACGATCTGAGCGAAGGCAGTCTGTTCGGAAGCAAACAATCATTCCGTATCTTACACCGCTGCGAACGGACCATTGTGAACCATTCAGTGTCACGTCCTCCCTCTCTCCCATTCCACTCCCGCCTCTCCTTTTCTCCTCTCTCCTTTTCTCCTCTCTCTCTCTCTCTCTCTCTCTCTCTCTCTCTCTCTCTCTCTCTCTCTCTCTCTCTCTCTCTCTCTCACTCACTCACCCCTCTCTCTCCCTCCTCTTCATGTTTGCCCTATGATTTGAGGACTTTTTGTCCTCTTTGATGCGGCCCTGCCCGCCAATCTCCCCCTTTTTCCTTCTCCCCTCGTCATCATTCCCTCTTCTCTTCTCCCTCATCCTTTTATCTCCCCTCCCATCATTCTCTCTCTCTCTACCCTCCCTCCTGCCCCTCCTCCCTCACCCTTTCCCCTCTTCCCTCTCACCAACCTTTCATCACTCGCACGCATCCTTCCTGCTGAAAACTCCCCTCTGAGCCTCTCAATAAATTCTGATTCCCGCCACAGTCATTTGTCATCAGGCGCCACTGCCTCCCTTTCTCTCTCCCGCTCTACTTTTCCCTTTGGTCAGGGGGCGAGGAGATTCTCGGCTTCGTTCGTGGACTACAACAAGAGCGCACAGGTCTTCCTCGATAAAAAATTTCCCAGAACGCATCTCAAAATAAATTTCTTTCCGTTTCAATCATCACTTTCCAACCAGAAGACTTATCCATTTCGTGTCCAATCTTTCTTTCCCTCTCCATCCCCCATTCCATTTCGCCTCCTGTGGGAAAGAAGCCACTTATTTATTCTGAGGGATTTTTTGTGTCTCATTAGGGAACCTTCAAGCCTCGAACAACCCTCGTCCAAAGCACTGGCGGATGTCTAGGCGTCGATTAAATATGATTAATATATTCTATAAATTTACAGCAATCATTGGAAAATATACACGAATAAATTACAATATAGAAACAAACACCCTTAAGGTTATAATCAAATTTGTATTTTTAAGATTTATTATGCATTTAGCTAACTAAATTATTTAGCATTATATCAGAGAGATATTGGGTGATACCGTAAGAAAAATATTTTAATAATACTGGTAAAAGTTATTGTTTAGAATAACTACCACAATAGATTTTTTATTAAACACCAGTAATCAGAATACTTATAGTAGGGAGTCAAAGCAAAATGATTTTGCCAAAAAAATTGATAAACTCCCGAATGAGATGAAATCCAAAATCAATATTGACTTTAAAAAATGAAACCAATGACGTTAGCTAATGAGTGAATGTTATGGAAACGTTCCAGCGTTAACATCGGCTCACGGAGAACTAAACTCTGGGAATGAATTAGACACGAAAGAGCGAAAGAATAGGGAATGAAAAGAGTAAGAAGGAACGGATTGCCATCGATTTCGCCATTTGCATCGTCACTTTCGTTAAAGTGCGCCGAGTTGGAGGATGACGCGACGTATGATATGGAAAATTGAGGAGGGGGAACCGGAGAGAGTCGAAAAGGAGGAGGGAATTGTCAAGGGGGGGAGGTTGAAGTGGGAAGGCAGGAAAAGGCAGAACCGCGGGGGTCTTCGAGAGAGAGAAAGAGAGAGAGAAAGAGAGAGTGAAAGAGAGAGAGAGATCTCGAAATGCGTAGAGAGGATGAGATGAGAGTGGGAATGTCTGACTGCAAAATACATGAGACGCCTGCGGTCTGCTTTTCCCGTAAATTCCCCCCTCCTCCTCCTCCTCACCCCCTTCCCCATCACACACGCCTTCCCTTTACCTCTCTTCTTCGGCACCTGCTTCTTCTTATCCCTCGGAAGATCGAACGGGAAGAGGGCTGAGGAGGGAGAGGGCGATTCAGGAGAGGGAGGTGAAAAAGGACGCAAAGAGAGGAGGGAAAGAGGGAGGGAAAGAGACCCCGGAGGGTGCGGGATCGGGGTGAGGGCCCTGCAGGATGAGGAGTAGTAGGTAATACGACAGAGAGTGGCGAGAGGCGAGGATGAGAGGGAGGAAAAGGTAGTAGTCAGAAGAGATGGTCGGAAAAGAGGAAGAATGGAGAGAGATTGGAGAAGAGGGGAGAGAGAGAGAGACGAGTAGCGATGAAGAGAGAGAGAGATATAAGGGAGGATAGGAGAGGAGTGGGAGGAAAATAAGCTGATGGGACGGGAATTATGAGAAGAGAGAGAGTTTTAGAGGACGAAAGGGTAAGGAAGGAATGAGAGAGGGAGAAGAGAGCCACCTGGGAGGGGAACAGGAAAGGATAGAAAAGAGGAGACACCACTAACGTTGCATATCAAGCAGAATCGGCACTAGGAAACAAGAATTTCAGAGAGTTTGATTTTCAATAAAATTCACCATATAAAAAAAAACAATTTCATATTTTTATGATTGAACGGGAAAGCGTAATGATAGTCATCTGCTTGAAAAATAAATATTGGCTAAAGTAATTTGCTTTGAGTGATTAATCGCATAGATAAACGTCAGATACCTTACGTAAAATTATTGACTATATCTAATATATTCTATAATATTTTGTATTTTATTCTTATTAAACGTGATACTATTGTAAATATCATCTTTATTAAGTTATACCTATAATATATCTACCCACAAAAGTTTCGAAGAAATGTATATTTATAAGTGCCCAACGTATAGTGTAGACGCAGAAGTAATTCGCAATAAAGTTAAATATTTTGAAGAAAACAGCGAAATATATCACATTTTACGTAGCCTATTATTCTAGGAATTTTTGCGAATGATTTTGATCGAATTAAACCATTCCCTCATTCTGATTTAGAATCGGTAGAAAAAAATGTAAGAGAAGGAATTGAAGAGGAAGAAGCCGGCAAGGACATATGCCCCTTTCTTTTTGGGTAATCAACGAATTGAGCAGACGCAACAAGGAAGAGAGGCTTTCCTTCGGCCGAGAGCCAATCCTTATCGCCGGGAGAAGCGATTCAACCGCCAACGCCATCTTCTTCCTCATGGCTTCACCTCACGTTTGCCACCAGGCAGCGCCCTAATCGCATTACGACCCCCACACGCTGAAGAAACAACAACGAAACGCACGACAGATAATCGGAAAGAACTGCCACTCGTCTCCGCCTAACCCCTCTCTCCACTTCGCACCCCTCGACCTCTTCTCCTGGCCAAACCACCCCTCCCCCCTCCCACCACTACGCCCCGCCCCCTCCTCTCCACCCCCACCTCCCCTCCTCCATTCTACTCTTCCCTTTTCTTGCCTAGACACACACACACCCCTATCTGCTCCACAATTCCTCCGGGGCCATAACAACAAATTCAACTCCCGCGACAGCTCATGCGTCGCAGCACCACACAACTAAGTTTACGTGGCCTCGTTCAACGCTTATATTTAATTTTTCAATCATAAAGTAACTAAAAACGCAGGATAGCCAATAGATTTACGTTTCAGTGCATTCGCATATGCGAAAAGTGCCGCTGCTAGGGAGCGAAGAAATGTATTGATGCGATATTACGCTGTAATTTGTTTCCAACTCTTTTTCTATTCTAAACCTGCGCTTCGAAAGTATTTTATTTTTCGCAATAAAAACAAGTGAGGTTAGTTTTTACTCTAATTTTGTAGAAAGACTCCACGATCAAATCACAGGCAGAGTAGCGGAATTTGGGACTTTTTTTTACCTCTCGCCAATCAAACAACCGCAGAGCAGTTTAATAAACTGTTTGAAAATGTCTCGGTTGCAAATCGATTGGAAAGAAAAAGTTCGGTAAAACGGTATGTTTGTGTGTGTGCACGCACACACGTTTTGATGTGTATGCAGTTTGTCACGATTTTCTTTATATGGGTAAAAAAAAGTAAATTTAGGAAAGTGAAATATAGCTATTTGAGCCAAGAAAAATCCAAGGAATCTCATGGGTTTCCACAAAAAAATGAATTAACCTACGGATTTATTTATTCCCGCTGTAATTGATACTGCGAATAAAGAGGTTGATAGGAATAACGAAAGGAATTTAAAGATCTATTTTCATTTAAAAATTAGCCGTCTGTGAACGAGAGTAATTAAATAATTCCCCGCAGTAATTTAATGCACGAGTGCCTGCTTGCTCGAGTGCGTTATGTGCCAATGCCTTCGTGTGCGTAACTGTGTGGATTAATGTTCAGGTAACGTGGCGCTGCGGGTGGCCTGCAACGAGCGAGTGAGTCCGACGCCGAATTCTTCTGGGCTCACGTGTCGCACCAGCGAGATAGATAGAGGTTCCCTTAAGGAGATGGTAGCACGCCACACCATCGATAGACACGGTATTGCGCTAACGGAGCTAGCGACCTCTCTCGACTTATCGACCGTTTTCTCAAGTCTACGGACACAATACGATGCGGTCAGGTGCGTAGCGGAAAAGCGGAGGCAGCGGCGTAAACGGATATCATGGTCAATGAGGACAGACAGAAGAGAGAGAGAGATAGCATGAGAAAATAGGACCCTCTCTGGGGATACGCGGCCAAACATGGAATTGCGTGTGACGCAAACATGGCGCCGAGTCGTGACGTACGATTCGCTCGTGCTGATGGAGAGCTAGCGATAGGTCAAAAAACGCAGTGAGAATGTGAGAGAGAGAGACCCCGTATAAGCCCAGCGTCGTACATATAGTATAAACGATTAAATAGTTCTAAAATAGTACTTGATGCTTAGTATGCGAAACACCTGACGTTCTGTGTAGGATATCAATTACTTAACTGACCTATGAGTTATTTTTTCGATTTGATCATATCTTTGTTGTTTTTGCTTATTTTGCCAATATATAGTTAAAAATAAAATATTTCATGAGATTTCATTTTATGAATAAATGGGTCAAAGGAGGAAACGTTGGGAGAGGTGAGGGGAGAGAGAGGGAGTGAAAAGGGGTGAAAGAGGGAAGGAAATAAGTGCAGGAGAGATAGAGAAGAGGAGAGAGAAAGATGTAGAAAGAAGGGAAAGACTGAGAAAGAAAAAGAAAAGCATGAAAACAGAAACAGAAAAGAAGAGTTGAACAGAAAGAAGGAAGAACTGAGGAAAGAGGTTAGAGAGACATAAAGAGGTAAAGGGAAGTGAGAGCAAAGCAGAGAGAGGGAGAGAGAAAATAGAAAGAGGCAGAAATGAGAATGAGAGAGGGTAATTGGAGAAGAAAGAACAGGACCTGGAGGGAATTGGTTCTTTCATCTTTAGTCTCCGCTGCAGGTATCCTGTGCAGCGCAATCAAGGGCTTAAGGTCACGATAAGGCTCACGTCCTTCAACTGCTACCCACAAAACTCGCACTTTAACAGTGTTTAAGGTGTCCGAAACGAACAGTTTGAGGAACTCTAAGAAATACTAGGAACGACTTGCCTTATTAAGGTTTCACAACAAACGTTATATATAACGATAATATTGAATACATGATTCAATATAGGAGAACTTTTCTTGAATTAGAGTTAAAAGAATGAAACTAATCGCATTCTATCGATAAAGGAATCAAAACTTTGGTGATATTTTTATTATTGTCATACATACACACACACGCACGCACTCACTCACACACGCACACAAACACACACACATACATACATGCATACATACATATTTTATGAATTTTTAACAGCCACAATAATAAACTTATTTGTAACTTTCAATGTTACTTCCCACTGGAGCATCATTCTCTAAATTTCTGAAAAATCGTCGATGTGGCATCTCTAGAAATGCGTTTATATATATATTTAATTGTTTAAACTTTATGAATATCTAACAGCCACAATAATAAACTTTTTTGTAATTTTCAATTATAATTACCATTGGAACACCATTCTCTAAATTTCTTAACATTTTCAGCTCCCTAGCTCGACGAAAAGTACAAAAACATTAGTCAATTTGTTTAACATTTATGAATTTTTAACGGTCGAATAAATAATAATTTTCAAATTTCTAAAATCATGCTTTCGTTATTTGGCGAATTCTACCGTTAGAAAAAATTTACCATTGTAGCACATTTAGAAGTACCTAAAACATGAAATGTTTGTTTAAACGTAAATATTTTTTAACTTCCAAGAAAATAAACGTTGTAATTTTAGATGTATTCTGTCGGCTTTGCCATAAGACCTATCTATGTATCAAATTTCAAGTTTCTAGCACATCTGGAAGTCTCATAATTTTGTATCCTCCTAATATATATATATATATATATATATCGTTAATCATGATTGGCCCGTCTGAGTAAAGCGAATCCTCATGTCAAGTAGTTTATCAACACAACACAAGTTTATAAAGGCCAGTGAACTCCTTAGTGTATTTATCCACCGAAAAATGTATTCATATGAATTTGTTGAAGGTAAAAATTAAACTTAGTAATTAAGCAGAATTTACTGATATTAATAACAAGTTCTTATTAGAATCCATTGCAAATTTTCATGCACTATTTGTATTTCCTTAGATTTAAAACAAAATTCCACCAACTTTAGTCGAGATGGGATCGGGTGATAAGGCATTATAAAATAACAGTCGCTGCAGGTAACAGCAACGAAAGTTTTCGAAGCAAAAATAAAGGGAATGTGAGAGAGACGGGAAGTAGAGTCGAATATATCTGACAGATGTCACACGAGGACGGGTCAAGCGGTAAAAAGGCAAAGGAATGAGAAAGGACACATGATACGCTCGAAATGAAGCAGTATAGATTTTATGACAGGGGAAGGAAGGAGAAAATGTTAAGGATACCAATTTGGGGAGGGCGATCGTTGATGGAAACCCTGTAAAGTAAATAGAGAAGATAAAGAAAGCAGTGAAAATACTCGTTACTCTCGCGCAATCATTGCAATAGATAAGGAATCATTTTGCACCAATAATGTGATATCATCCGTTTCCTTCAGTTAAGCACGGGTGGAGAAATTTTACGAAAGTTTTAGCTTTCTAGCTATAAAAAAAAGGTCCGACATGATTTTTATCGATAAGGACTCTTTTTAACATACTTTTTATAAGTTACCGCATGTGCTACAATTTGGTGCTTACAGAAGTATCACGACACGCGTTATGTTGCGCCTTTTAAACTCAGAATTTAAAAATAAATGCTTATTTTAGAAGATTATTAATAAGAAATTGAAATTAAGGAAGTAAATGAATTTCTAGAGTTTTTTTTTAGAATTCGTCGAATATTTTTGAACTTGTGCGAAACTGTCATGCATAGTCGTGACTCATCAAAATCAAATTTCTCTACGGTACCCTAAAAAAATCTGATGTGGCCAACGCGACTTTCTCCATATTTGGGGTATAGATATTTAAATTATTATGAATATCATTATAAAGCAAAATTATTATTTCGTATCTTAGAAGAATAGTCGTCCTTATTGCCATAAATTATATGTCGAATATGTTTACAGAATTCACCGCTACATGGTGGTGCAGTATACTGAAAATTTACGAATAAATTAATTTTCTACTAATTGGAAGGTTCTACGAAAATTTGTTTCAACAAAACTTAGAAGAAATATTATTCTCTACAATTTTGGTCCCACAAAGATTACCAATAACGACGTTTTTAAGGAGATATTTGACGGAAACCGAAAAAACCGATTATTTATAAATAATTCCTAAACAATAACTGCTATGGAAAATTGTTTCAAATGAAAGTTGTAGGAAATTACATTCTCTATAACCTTTGTATAGAATTGAATATACAACGATGTTTTAACGGAGAAATATCGCAAAAACCGAATCGGGTTTTGAATAAACCTCGACTTCCGGTTAACCGGTATTGTCCAAAAACTAATCGGCTCTTTATGCTCATACCAAAGTGTTATATATGAAATTTTGTAACGATATGGCAAGTACTTTTCGAGTCAGAGAGCCCACAATCACATACACACACATTCCGAAAATAGTCGAAACGTGTTCTAGGGACCTCAAAACATGTATTTCCGTTGAAATGTTGAAGTCGATTTTTTTCATGAAAAAAATATTCTCTATACTACGGCCGGGTTAGACTGGTAGGCAAAGCGCCTGCCTTCTAACCCAAAGGTCGCGGGTTCGAATCCCGCTTCGGGCATGGGTGTTGTGATGTTGTTTCTCTGTATGTTTGTCTTTGTTACTGTTAAAAGCTCTTTGTAAAAGACCGTATATATGCTGTTTAAGAGCTATTGAAAAATAAATAAATATGGAGAAAGTAAATAGGTTTATTTGCGCTACAGTGAAGTAAGGCAGAGGATCCTTGGTCTCGCAATGCAAATTCGCTGTGAGGCCAATTAATTTAATTTTAATAATTAGTGTGAAAAATTATTTAACACGGTTAAATTTCGTATATATGGAAAGGGGTGATCGGAAGACAACAGGACTGATAGGAAAATTTAATTTAAATTACTTGCATTTATGCAATTTAGTTACTGCCCTTCAAATATCCTTCTTCCACAGATCATCATATTTTGTAAATATAAAAGAGGAGAGAAACCAAGGTTTAATAGTTATTGAGTACCAGCAGGAGCGCCCGTTGAATTTCAACGGATTTAGTGAATCTAAAACTTCGACCGTGTAACATGTAAGCATCGTGAGAATAAGACACACAGTTATACACGTCGAATAAAGCAAAAATGAAGAAAACCGCTCCGCATTTTCCTAGTTAGATGAATGAAGAAAATCTTAGGAAAATAACGTATAAACTCCCTCCCCCTCCCTTCCACCCTCTCCTTCCCTTCTCCCCCTCCCTCCCCTCTCTCCCTCTCTCTCCCATATAAATGCATTGAACTCTCAATTTCGGCGATAATGGGAGTTGTCATGGTAGCTTATAATGGGTATTGTAATAAAACTGATAAAATCACGTATTTTATTGATTCTAAATGCATTTTTATACTAATTCGATCAGGATTCAGATTCTGTCTTCAATAAAAATAAACTTTGTTCTTTTCTTCGTAGAACCATTCAAGTCTCAAGTTAGTACCATATTTCTAAGTAATTTTAAAATTCAAATGAAAATAAGCTTCACTCGTCCCTATGTTATTCAAATGGAGAAAATAAAAAAAGAAAATGTTTTTTAAAATTAGACAGGTCTATCAAATCGATGTAAAAACTTTACTATACCACCGTATTGTTTTTCCGGTTAAAATGATACCTTTCTCTTGCTTCTACGATCTGTAGTTTTCGAATTTTAAAATTATGATACACACACATACATACAAACACACATGCATTTTTATATATTAGATACCCGTAACATAAATGTTTAGCCCATTATCGGGTCAAAATGGTGACTGTCAATTTTTAACTTCCGGGAAGAGAAAATAATCGCAGGGTATAGGTTATGATAAGTATGATGAATGATCCATGATCTCTAACCACAATTTTTCGATGGTCTGTTGACAAACATGAGAGCAATTCGTAGGTATGTTATCGTAGTACAATATCCAACCTTGTTCAACAAGATAGGAACATTTTTCTTTGGGAATGCTAATTTCGAGCTTATCGCTACATTGATATTGCACTCACCGTTTGCTATATGTCCTCTTGGCTCACAGAAATCGTGAATACTTTGAAATTGCCCAAGAAAGCTTAGGCAGCATTTTAAGATGGTTTCGCCTTCTGAGATCAGAGATTCCGCGAACGTTTCTACTGGCAACACTTTGACTTAGGTTCAGAATCGTAATGGACTTTTTATAAGTAAATAGTCTTTTTAAAAACATTGGATACTGATAAGCATTACTTGGGATGCATATATTACATGAGTCATACGAATGGGTTGGGTTGCATAGTTTTCTAAGGAAGACTGTATACGTGGTGGTATATTTTGGGGCAAAATAGTGCAAGCTAGGTGGCATTAAATCAGGGGACATTTGGCGTACGTTTGGTGGTATACAGGGTATGCAACTGTGACTTGTGGTATAAAATCAGGGGACGTGCAAGTTTGGCTGTATACTTTGTAAGAAGAGTCAAGTGTAATTGGTTGCATAAAATCGGGGTGAGTGTAATATTGGTTGCATACTTTGGAGGGGTTGTCAAGTATAAGTTGGTTTGCATAAAACCAGAGGCATATAAGTTGTTGTATTTGCAGGAACAAACTAGTGTAAGGTGGCTGCCATAATATTAATAGCTTGCTGCAATATTGGTGGTATTGGCTGCTGAGAAAAATATGTAGGTTACTCGGTTTTAGAGAATGTTTGACGGTATATATTTTTGGGTAAAACTAGATTAGGTCGATGTGTATTCGTTGCATCACACACGTATGAGGAAGCCACAGCTGCGCAATATTAGCGCTGCGCTAGGCAGCGTAGGCATTTGAAAAAATTTAAGCACTGTATAATTGGTACTATTGTCGCAATAAAAATAACTCAAGGCATACATTCGATTATATTTAATGCAAAATTCCGCTCCGTTTGCTTTTTCGTCATTGTCCAAAATTCTCCCTCTTATCCTCATAGCTGTCATATTCCTGTAGCCTAATTCATAATGGACAATACCATGAATCGCCTCATAACATATCGCCGCATCAGCGAATAGTTTTCACAAGCTGATATGTCTGTTACTTTTATTGGTTTATGAATCAGATAGACATGTGGACAGTCGACCTCTGCAATCATCAATCGATTCACATCCTCCAGAAAATATTTAGACGTACACACAACACTATCGCATACCGTAGTTCTATTTGTAAATCCACGATGAATATTTTAAATATCGCTCCACTGTAAGAGCTTTAGATTGAAACTGACAACAACATGGCGGACACCTACTAAATTGATAATGAAGAAGATAAGCCTTTGAAGATAAAAATTCAATATTTCAAATTTCCGATTGCACCTTGTGTATGTACGTGCCTGTATGTATGCATAAATGACATAAATATTATAAACGCTTGTTATTTAAAACGACATTTTTTGTAATAGAATTGATTCTGAATTTTTAAAATGTTACACAATCAATAAATTTTAGTACTGCAACATCTGATGTAAAGAAACACTCGATAGCTAATAAAAGAGACATACAAAGCAATTAAGTGAACATTTGAATTCGGACTTAAAGAGAAGAAAGTGGGAAAGCGGTGAGACTGATTAGAATGCAATAAAAAGAGAAAAATTGGTCCTTAGGTCGAGTAGGAACAGAGGAGAAAACCGTAATTGAAGGGACATAACTCCTGTTCTCGGATTCCATCCCCGATTACTTATTCTCTCCACTTGAGCTCCACAATGCCCTTATGCAAAATCCACTTTTATCCTCCCCTCCCCACTATGAACCGCTGCGTACCATCCTACTCGTATCGGCGACTAACCAACCGCGGCGGGGAGACACGAGCCTTTCACCTCTCCGGCTTGCCACACTCCTTCCTAAAGCCCTCTTTTCCCCTCCAGCCTATCCTCGTCCGGCACCCATTCCTTCGAAACCTCCCCTACGCGACCCGTCCTAGGACCCCTATCCCTCCCTCCTCCTATCCTCTCCCCTTATCTCCCCCCTCACTCCATCCACCCTCTCCACAACCACCGACCCCTATCTCCTCGGACCACTTCCCGCGAGCTCTCTAAATGCATTGGCAATGCAAATTAGAGTCCACAACTCAGAAATATATGCATTTTAATGCACTAGTTGAGTGGAATGAGTGGGTGGAAGGGGTTTGAAGAGGGAGACTCGAGTATAGCGGAGTGTCGGTAGTCGGAAGTGGTATCCCAGTTCTCGTTCCTATCCCCCTCCCCTCCCCCTCTCCCACCCTCTCTCCATCTCATTTCGACTCTGTCACACATTTATTCATAAGCTCATTCTTCTTTCATTCTCTCTTTCTCGCAATATCCTTCATATTCATCCAATCTCCATTTTGTCCCAATTATCTCCCCGTCTCTTTCAACTCTTCTCTTCCTCACTCTAACCTCCTTATATACTTTTCTTGTCTCCTTTCAACTATCTCTCATTATCTCTTCTCTCCCTATTTACATTCTTATATACAAAGTATATTGAGGAAGTATTGTAATCGCGAAAAAATTCGACCTCGATATTTTGACGGAAATATACGTTTTAGGTGTAGCTGAGTCCGAAAAAGTGGTTTTCGCAATGCCGTCTGTCTGTTATTGGTTCTAGGGCCTAAACGGTAGAGCAAAAATGAATGAAATCTCGTACTTAGGTATTTCATCATATTGAGCAGAGTATATGCAAAAATGTTTGACATTGCTCAATAATTAATGGAAGTTTATTCTACGCATTTTTAACAATAATCTGATTTTCTCAAAAACGGCTAAAACGATTTTGATCAAATTTTGTACAGTTACTTGAGTTTACATCTTCAATAATACTACATAGTTCATATTTCTCAAAAAATGAACATAAGACTAGTTTATCCTTGGGCAATTTTAACAAAATTGGATTTTCTAAAAACCGGCTCATACGATTTTCATTTTTTAAAGATAGCTAAACGACCCATTAGTATATGAGAAACTTTGTACAATGTATGTTGTACCGATTTTTTAATCGTATTCCATTCTATTATTCTCCTATTACCTTATTTATCCTAAATTACATTCTCACGCAGTACATAAATATGCACGAAACTCGTCTACGTTTCATTTGGAAGACTCAACATCGACAGGATCTACCTTTTTCAAGTGATTACTTTTTGTTACTGTAAATGAGATTTAAAAAATTGGAAGTTATCATTTGTCGTCCCAAAAGCTGAATGCATATCTCTAAAATATTGTCATAATGAATTTAGCAAAGCTTTTGAAGGAAATTTTGAGGATTGCGAAATATTTCTTACACGTTATACAGATACCAAACAATTGAAATGGATACTGGTAATAAATATATATATTTAAGGCGTCCCTAACAGCAATTAAAGGAAACATTTATTTAATATAGATTACTTAAAATGAGAAAAGGTACTTTGAAAAATTAATGTTCTGATTACAACCACTTTAAAATTACCGAAATAAAAATCGACTAAATCAATCTCTTGAGCATCCAGATGTTGCAACCGCAACTTTCTTAACTCTGGAATTCTTATTGTGCAACAAATTCCCAATCTAACTCCTCTAAGCTTTCAGCTGAAATGTTATTCATACACCCAAAGTAATTGTATAAGTAATTGGTTTGATCTAAGACGGTAAAAAAGAATGCTGTCATTTCATTCTTTTCCCTCTCTGCGCCGCTGACACTTTCCTCTCTCGCCTACATTTCCTTTCCACTCCACACATGCATCTGTCGCCATATGAGTCGTTGGAGAGCAGGATAGAGAAAGAGAGATAAAGAGAAGGAGAAAGAGAAATAGGGAGGAGAGAGTAAATTAAGAGGGAGTCAAATAGTGAGAGAGTTAAAGAGGAAGGGGAGTGAAAGAGAGAGAGGGACAGGGAGAAAGATAAATGAAGAGAGAGAAAGATGCGTGGGAGGAGAATATCGCGCGCTGCCATCTTTGCCTCAGCGCGCCTCCATTTCCGGAGGATTTCCCGCACACAATCCCTCCAACCTTCCTCCTCCCTCTCACTCCTCTCTCTTTCCCTTTCCAACCTATATATGTACTCCTTGACTCTTCATCGACCGTCGTCCCTTTTCTTCTCGTTCTTCACCTCTCCTTCTCCCGTCGACTACCTCATCTCATTCCCAGTCCCAATTCTTCCTCCGCATCCTTTGCATTCCTCGCACATATCTTTCTTTCTCTCTTTCTTTTTCTCCCTCTCTGTCGTTCTTCCCTTCTTCTGCCCCTTCCAAAACACCACCACCTCCTACTGCCGTAGGAAGTATTTCATACGGCTCGAAAATGGTAGTATTTCTCTAGGGAAACGGTCCCCGAAACCTAAGGGTTTGTTTTTTCAGGCACGAAAACCTTTTTGCCTCTTCCCCCAATTTCGAAGAGCACTTCTAGGTAACGGCACATTCGCACCTTAAAAAAATACCTTTTTAAACCGTTAAATTTTATGGAGAGGGATCTTTGCGGAGATGAAACAAAAAGCGTCGAAAGAAACCCAAGCAATTTTCGGAATAAAAGTGCTATTTCACCTCGACACGGGACTTTCGAATAAAAGACATTCGATTTTTAATAGTGTTTGTTATTCTTGAAGAAGGAGCGGATAAACCATAAGTAATTGGTCAGATTCTTCCTTCAGAGTCACACCTTACGAACAAGAACCGCCGAAGCGATAACCGGAAGAATCGGAATTGATTCGTCCATCAAAACCAATTCGTTTCTCCGTCTGAACGAAAGGAGAAGATGACACAAAAGCAAAAGGAGGTGTCCACATTTCCATAAAACGATTCTAAAAGCGGAAAATTAATAAGTCAAAGCGAGAGTAGACAAACTCCCTTTCTCCGCCGTCTTTATTCTCACCCCAACCCACCCCTCCCTCCCTCTCCCTTCCTCTCCCACTTTCCCCTCCCACGGAACCCAACCTACCGCTCCCTCCCTAGCCAATTCCCATATCTCAGCCACTCCACTCTCTCTCTCCGACCTCCTTCCCCTTCTTCCATCTCCTCCCCCCCCCACTCCATACCTCCTCTTTTCCTGCCCTTCCCCCTATCTCCTTTCTTCCTCTTACCTTCTCCCAAGTCTCATCAGGCATGCAAATGAGCCCTAACTACCTCGAATTGTCCCGACGACAGCTCCGGGGAGACAGAAACTGCTAACATTCTAACATTTTGAAATGACTAACGAGAGAGAGAGAGTCACGTTGCCGAGACGCACCCTCTCTAGCACTCGTAAAAAGAGAAATAAAGAGGAGTGGGTGGGGTAAGGAGAGGTAAGGAGGGGGGAAGAAAGGAGAGGAGGATAAAGGGGAAGAAATTAGTGGGGAGTACGTATCTATGGGTTGGAGAAGGAAAGCGGTTTGAGCTACAAAAGGAGAAAGAGAGACACAATCGAACAGGTTTTAAAACGGATCTTCCATCTCCCGGCAACGAAATGAAAGCGATGGCGAAAGGAAGGGAAGAAAGGATGGATAAGTATCGTTTTAACGACAAGACCTACCCATTCATACCTAAATAGGGATGGAGTGAACAGAAGGAGGCCGTTGGATTGGCGACCTCTTTCTCTCTCCACCTCTATCCATAGGCAAACCATTTAAAAAATTTTGTTCGTCCTAAATTTCAACCACCGGTGGTGATAATTGGCTGCGGGACAAAGGACTCTTCCCTCTCCGCCCTTCTTCCCTACTAATTCTCAAAAAATTCGCCGCCTATTACATTATTCCTCTTTTTTGCGAATCTCGAAAAGTTAGGGGAATTTTTCACTGTCCTCATCTCCGCCACTCCCCCCCCCCCCCCCCCCCCACTCTCTCCAATCTTCCATTGTATTTTTCTGCTTTACGTGTTATGACCTGGTGTAAATGTATTTAGCCGAATCTGGCAAAAATGTGACTGTATATGCAATTTCGGATATCCAGGTGGATGGAAAAATTTCCAATGCGAAACTCAAAACGGGACGAAATATGTATTCCGAACGCGTTTAAAGATCAGATGTTTAAAAAATCAATGTCATTTATGCGTATTATTTTTAAAATTTCATTACCTGTGATATGAGAATAGATTATATCAAATGAAATTCAAGTGGATTTTAGGAAATTATCTATCAAATTGTTCGAAATGCGAGATATTTTCTTCATGCGTCACATACTGCGCTACAGAAGTTTTCCGAGTCAAAAGTGGGTCTATTTTTGAATTTTAAGGAATTTAACAATTAAAAAGTTAGAAGTGCTAATTTTTACTCGAATTTTTATATATTTGCAACATCTCTGGCAATACATTCTCTGGAGAATGTAAAGACTTGGAATAGGAGCACAGCTTGCTTAATTGAAAGTATATCATGTGAGCATTTACTGGAACACTTCTACAATATTTCATTGCTTCATATCGAGTACTGAGATAAAGAACTGAAAGTATTTGAGAGTTTAATAAGGTACGGAAGTACAAGGAAGTCTCAATAAATAAGGTTAATTCCAGTTCAAAGTCGTTAAAAACAACTGTCTAGTCACATTTATTGTACGTTATCACCTTGTGTAGCAAAACCCATTCATGGCATTTTTTTCTGGTGCTGCACCATACACATCTACCGTTATAACCTCAAACTTATACATACATCTTCAATTGGATCCTCAACATCTAGGTCATTTTGCCATCAATGTGGGTGATAGTCTCGTTTCATAACAAAAACATGGATGATAAAGGTAAAATCCCGGATAGGAAGAAAACTAAATGTTTCTGGCGATCTACGAGGCGTATATGAGGCGTTCGCACAGTAAAATTCTATGTTTTGCCATAGATAGATGGGGTTTATGCGCAAGTAGTGTTGGGTTTTGAGGAAAAAACTGCAAGTATTTTTCTGATCGTATCTCATCCATCAAAACGAGTGGAACGGATGATGGAACCTCTACTCCAGCGACTCCAGCCGTCCCATATACTTGTCACACCTTCTGGACCAGCGATCCTTTCTCCAAAAGTCCTTAGAGCGCCTTCCCCACCCCCTCCCATTAAAAACTACCGTGACCATCGACAACCCAGAAAATCTATTTTTTCCTGTCGAAAAACTCCCCTTTTCGCCACTCCTTCTTCCACGCCCCCCCCCTCTCCCTCCCTCCCTTCTTTCCCCTACCTCTCTTTCTTTCCTCCATCCACTCTTGTCTCACTTCTACGCCATCCCTCTTTAGACATTTCCCTACCCTCTCGTAACGATACAGATATCTCCCGCTCACCCTCTCCCTCAGCAATATCAGCCCACTTATCCAGACGCCCACACTCGGAATATTCATTCCTCCCCCTCCTTTATCTCTCTCTCTCCCTCCCCCACCCTCCTCCTCCATTCCTCTTCGACTTCCCCTTACCCATCCAACCGAGCTATTCCTTGTCGCCCCACTTCAATTCATTCATTCGTTTTCCTCCCGCTTATATTACGACTCTCTCTCTCTCTCCCCACTTCCTCTCTCTCTCTACATCCTACTGCGGATCAACTCTTCTCCTCCCCTCTCATCTACTGCTCCGCGCACTTCTGAGCTCATCCGCCCGGTCACTGCGCCTCTACTCCTCTCTCTCTCTCTCTCTCTCTCTCTCTCTCTCTCTCTCTCTCTCTCTCTCTCTCTCTCTCTCTCTCTCTCTCTCTCTCTCTCTCTCTTTCCTTCCTCTCTTTTTCCTATCTTCGCACTTTCCTTTTTGGTTTGCCGCGTTCCCTTGAAAGAGAGGCCCTATCCCCTCTTCTATCTCACCCTTCCCTCCCTATCTCCATCTCTCTCTCTCTCTCTTGCTCTTAATCTCTACCGCTTCCCTTTCATCTCTTTACTACTCCAGCGGAACTATTTGCTTGCTTTTCTTTATCACTTCCGCCATCCGTATATTCGAAACCGCATCCCCCGCAACAGTTTAAACTTCTCGCCTTTTAATCGCGCGCTGTGAAGACGTCCGCCATTTAAGGGACGGTTTGAACCCCTCCGCTTTACGGTCGTTCCTCTTTTCAGCGTCGCAAGGGACGTGTCCCTTGGGAACGAGAGGAAGGATCAGAATATTTGAGGCCACTCGCGCGAGTAATTGAGAAACAGGAAATTTGCTGATAAACCTGTGTGCACAAATTATTAAGGAATGAGACCGTGGGTTTGACGCGTTGCTTGTTCTTTCTTGTACTCGCATATCCTTCCAATGAAGGTAAGTTTTTTTTACATGAAATTTAAATCATGAGCAAACCGCAGGAAATTTTAATTAAGAATTTAAAAAATATATTTTGCTACACTTTTAACGTTTACCTTCGTTAGAATGAGATTTAGTGCGAGTCGCTTGCTAGCATTTATTTCGAATGGTCAAATATTATTCAATCCCTTTTCCTAATTCAAAAATCTTTGCTGCAGAGAAAAATTCATGCCATTTATTGTATCATTAAACCCAATATTCGAATCAAATTATAACCTTATTTTAACTCCAGTTAGATGTAAACAAATATCTCATTATCCTATAGCTTATATAATACACATAACTCACTGAAGTAATTTTTTAATATGCTTCTAAAAATAATTACTCAATCTTGATTGCTATTAAAAATGAATTTGAATTCATCAGGTAAAATACACATATATGAACAAAACCATCGACATGGCAAACATAATTTCATGACCGGACCGCTAAATTCGTCTTTCGTAATGTGCTTTTAATTCTGGTACTATATCTCTAAACAAAGAAAACATTCATACTACATTCAGATTTCGCCGCTCCGAATTTAACCTACTTATACGGTTCTAAATGCTTTCTTATTTTTATTTTAAAGTAGAAGGATTATTTTTTCACATTTACAGTACATATTTGGAACTTTTTATTACTGTTTTGCGTCAGGCAACAGAATAATGTGCTGATAAGAATATTCGGAGAAAAATTTAGGCCTTAATATTTTCGGTTTTTATTGTTCCGAAGATTTTGAAAAGAAAAGACCGACGGCGTCTCATAACTCACGCACCTTTTTCCGGCAAGACTTCTTTTAAAGACAGAAACCGCTCTTTTCTTTCTCCCCTCCTCTCCCCTTCCCTCTCTCTCTCTCTCTACCTTCTCCCGCTCTCTCATTCTCGATCTCTCCTTTTCCAGCTTCTTACGCAACCTTTTCACCTCCTCTCTCTCTCTCTCCCCCTTCTTTCCACCCCTCTTTCCTTTTAAACACATTCTTTCCCTCTCCCTTCTTAATAACGGTCTGGGAACATTATATTTTCCCCACACCACCTCCCATTCCCCTTCCTCTCAAAACTCCATCTCCTCCCACACCCCCTTACTCCCCTTTGCTATCCCTGCTCCCATTTCACCACCTCCTGAGCCCCAATCCCTTTCCACACTTCACCTCCTCCCCCTCCTCTCCCCTTCCTCTTCCCCCACCCACCCCTCATCCGAATCTCACTCCCTCTCCCACCCCTCTCTCCCCTTCCCCTCCATCTCTTCCTCCTCCACGCCACCCTCTCAATCCTCCGTGTTCCTCTTGCCAGCCGATCGATACCAAAGCAGAGAGTGTGAGAGAGAGAGAGAGAGGCCCCGGGCCGAAACCACGCCCATATCAGACCCACACGTTTCGCCCCGACTTCTCACACTCTTACTCCGTTGCCCTCCCTCTTTTCTCGCCCTCACCCCTTTCTTATGCATTCCTCAACCGCCCCCTCACCCCTCTCCCCCCCCCCCACACTCAAATGCGACTCTCTCCTCATTTATCCCTTTCGCCCCCTCGACACACGCACACACGCACACGAAAACCCTTTCATCTGCAACGCTCTTCCCTGGTCGCTCTCTTCCTCTTTCCCGTTTTCTTCCCTGCGACCTTCCCTCACCTACGTCTCTCTCTCTCTCTCCCCTTATCTTCCTTCTCCTCTCCATACACCCTTAAATCCGTCCTCCCTTATCTCCCACGGTTACCTCCTTTCTCTCCCTCTCTCTCTCTCCGAGGACCTTCCTTTCTCTCTATCTCCGCTTCTGTCTCTTTTACATACACGCACGAATTCAGAGCTCTCTTCTCCTATCTGACTCTGTCACTTTCCCCTCTCCTTTCCCTCTTGCACCCTTCCGTCAACCAACTCTTAATCCCCATTCCATTCGAGTCATTCCTCCACCCGACATTTATTTCCGTTTCTCGTCACCTTAAAGATTATGCAAGTACAAGTCCGTTTCATATCTAATTATCAAATCATCCTCTTCTGATGATTCCCTTCTCTATACAAATAAGTCCAAGAACTTTCTCTGTCTCTCTCTCTCTCATTACTTTGACTTTCCAATGAGAAGATGAAAAAGAAGCTGCGGATGATACAATCGTGGAGTAACATAAGACTCAAAACAACAAACAACACAACATGGTTATTATTGGCATTTTTAGTAAAAAAAGGATTTAAATCTTTCCCGGCGAATGCTGTTAGTGAAGAGTTCTCGAGTTTTCCACCGGGTAAGACCTTACCCGGTGGAAAACCAGAGAACTATTCACAAACATTTTTAGTATAGTTTGTTATTTTATTAAAATATGCTATACCAGTTGAGTTCTGTGCTATTAAGTTACAACGATGTGCCAACGAACGTAATTACGACATACGGCCCGCCAAGTTAACTATATGGCTTTAGATTCCTGATCTATACTGACTTCTCTTGCATATTTGTCTCTCTCTATTACCTACTACTTTAGCCTAAATTCACTTGGACTTCTCAAACCATTAACACCTCCTACGAAACATGACGCGTTTTACCGAATTCCTTTCTCAAAAGCGAATACCGTCATATACATACATACACATACAGAAAACACTAAGTTATAACGTGCAATTCAGAGCTGCTGTGAGAGCCATCGCAAAAGGAGGATGAGTTTCTGTTAGCGAAAGATTATGGATGAATCTTAACTTTGCCCCTGGCCTATGAAGCCTAAGAGGCTTGGAACACGATATTGCCTCGAAAGAAAGATTCGGCAGAAGAACATGGAAAAAGACGACTTCGAATAGAGGTTAGCGAATAGCGTTCGAACCTTAGTATCCACGAAATTAGTTCAAATGTCGCATATGGGAGCTAGATCGCACTTTGAAACGAGTCTACATATACACATAGACTTTCCTGTTCGATATGCTACCAAGTATGCTGTTAAAGTTTAAGTATGCATGCACCTAACGAAATCGCGATATTTTATGAAATTAGGAGCACAAAATAGAAGCTCACAAAACTTCTAGAAAGAGGAATGACGGTTGGAGTTTTAGGAAATGTGACAATTGGACTCCGAAATATTAAGACCGTATCAACGCAAATGATTTTTTTTATAAAAGCAAACCTTGAGGATTGTACGACGTGTTAATATTATTATTAATAATTGTATTTCTCATTAAAGCTAAGGTAGATAATTGTCCTAATTCTAGTAATGTTACCTAATAATGATGGTTATTCGTCATGTTTTTTCTTTATGCGAAAATAATTCTTACCACAATGGGTTTTATTTAATTTTACATCCTATCGTACATATTTCGGATAAACTTGTAACTTATCTTAAGTTCATTTCATATTACCGAAATGTAAATTCTGAAAGTAATATTTTCTAGACTTTCTCTGATTAATTATTATATAACCTTATCCAAATGATTAATGTAAATTAATTTAAGAAATTAATAACTGTTTACAAATAAATATATATAAATGAATACGGCAAACTAATTCCAAAACGTATCAATTAATGGATCTTCAATTAAAGGCACTTTTTCTAAAGCAATAGCAGAATTTTACGTTATACGCAAACCATAAAATAGTCATGCTTCATATTCGTTAGTGATTACAAAATGATAATGATCACGGTGCAAAATTAAAATAATAAAATGAAATTATTGCTAATTTTTACGATCGAATATATTTTAGCTATATAATACATGTTAAATTACACCAAAAGAAAATTAAAAACTTTAATATATGTAGGCATATATTTCCGCGATTAAAATTCCGACTCTCATAAAAGAACAAATCTAGCAAAAAGGTTTTTTTCCTTCGCCTCATGGAATGGCGCAAGAAACGAATTTTCATTCAATTAGAGGTAAAGTATTTATCGGAAAAGATTTTTCTCCGCCTAACCAAGTAGTCCTACGCATTTCTTACGAGTGAAATCACATCGCCGCATTATTTAAGCTGTTGGCATAGCATGAGGACGAGGAGGGATATATATATATATATATATATATATATATATATATATATATATATATATATATAGGGGAGGGGAGCGGAAGGGTGGAGGGAGGAATCCCCGGAGAAAGAGAAGTTAAAGGGGAGGGATGAGCCGCTCGGGAGCCGAGGGGTGGGTGGAGAGAACGAAGCGGAATGGAAAAGATGGGGAAGCGCCTCTCTTCCCGCAGATCATAAAGGGGCCACTTCTTACCTTACGTCCCCAGAAACGCTGCCTCCGCCGCCGCCTCTCAGGACACTCCCCCACCCCTCCCCCTTTCAACGCCCCTCCCAACCCACTAGCCCTAGGATGGAAACGGATGAGTGATGGAAATTCACACGCCAGAATCCATCCGTCGGTAATCCGTTACGTCTTCCTCCCAGCTCCCACTTCCAAAACCGCATTCACACACGCCCTCGCGGGCTTCCCTGCTTGCATTTCCTCATTCTAACTCCTCTCTACACCCTCTCGACCCACCCCTCTCCACCCTTCCCCCTCCACCAGCGCCGTAGTCCTCGGAATTCAACTTCGCTGGGAAGGAGAGACGATATGGCCTACATTGCAGGAAAACGTATAGAATGGAGAAAGAGATAATCCGAGGAATAGGAGGTGAAGAGGATAGAGGAAGAGAGAGAGAGATGAAGGGAGGGAATAATGGCACCAGCGCTGGGGAAGAGGGAGGCAGGTGGGGAAAAGTCGAGAGAACCATATAAGCATCCCCAATCCCTAGTGAATCGTAATGCGCAGAATATAAGACACATTGTGAGGAAAATTTTGCCACGGTCGTATTCATCATAATATCGTCAAGAGCACCCAAGCGCTTGATTATCTAAGGCAAAGTCTATTCATTTACATTCCTGAAGTTTATGTCTCACGCATTATATACAAATTTATTTATATCTGATTGGAACAATACATTCCTGTCGCTAATCTTTCTTAATTTCGGTAGACGTTCGCTCTATGAACAGTGCGACCCAAATTGGATCTAAGTAAATCGATTCCGTATCTGCATGTTGCGAGTGCTCTAATTAGCAGCCGTACCTATTTTTCACAGCTGCGTATCTGAGTAGGAATAGGATAATGAGCTAATCAATTACAAAATGTTCGGAAAATATAGCAATACCAATAACTCCTTATGCATTTCAATTGAATATTCGCTGAAAATAAATCAACTTAACAATTGCAATTAAAAACACACCAAGAGATGAAAGTTAAATAATATTTTAGATTCTGATGCTTATTGAAAATAGTAGGGCTGAAAATTGATTGAAATAGCAAGGACTGTTTCCGTTAAATGATAAATGCCGTTAGTAGTGTCATCGATGGATAATTGGATTGATTAAGTTGGCACCCCCCGACAAGCTCCTAGCTTGGGGGGACCAGGAAGGTTACTTGATTATATTTCAATTATAGGAATTCTAATTTTATTTCATTGAATGTATTAGATGAATGTTTTTTATTAGTTTATAGTCGATATTGTGTTTGTAATTGTATTTCTTTTTTTTAAATTTTGTAATATTTTGTAATAAATATGAGGACGTTAAATCATTGTTTCGATAACTGTTAAAACGGACTATCTTATTTTATCAAACTTAGGATGAGTATTTTCATTAGAGCTTCCGTAATCTCTGACGCGCAACAAATTCTGTACAATTTAAGAGATTAAAAATCCAATGCGTCGGGTTTAACTTATACCAACAAACAGTTCCCTTATTAATTGAAGTAATTTAATTACGAATATACGATTTAATTAATTTGGATTCACTCGGATTTTTCATCCTCGGGAAACTTTTAGATTTGAATTAAAATGTTTGCAAGCACACAGGACTTGTAAATATATTCATCTATGCCATTTTATTACACTACTGCAACATTTTAATTGATATTAAGGAAATATAGACTTCATCAAAATTAATAATTACTTTTTGTATTTTATATCTTATTAATTCAGAAATAGTAATATCTACAGAAACGAAATCTACGCATTTTTGAGATTTCAGATGTCTCCTGGAGGATCTAGATTTTTTATGTAAATCGAATCAGATCCCGTAGCATTTCATAAAATCAGAGAAAATGAACCTGGAATGAATTTCGTATTAAAATATTCTGTCACCGTGAATTCGATGAAACGTTTTAAATAAATAACCATAATCTCGAAAGGGAGCATAATATTTCCATTAACTCTATCCACCTGATTGATCGGTGCTAACTCATGCATCAATGATACCAGAGGCAAAAGGAATAGAGAGAGAGAGAGAGAGAGACCAACTACATCCAAGGCTACGTGTTATTCGCCCGATATACGCAAGGAAGGATTGCCTGAACGCTAAGCGATTAGCCTCAGGGAAAAAGGATAATGGCTGAATAAGCTACTGAGACGTTCGTTGGGCTCTCCTGAAGTAGCTAAGGAAGTGTAGCGAAGATATGGCGTTGGAAGGTAGGGGAAGAGGTAGTGGTGGTAGTAGGCGGGTGGAATATAAAAAAAGAGCATCAAGACGGCAGCTTCCGATAATGCCCGTCGCGGAGCACCTGAGCCTCCTCTGGCCTACATCCGGGATTCCGGGAAATGAATGCCGCGAGAGGGAGGAGGAGGAGCTCGAGGGCGGGCCTAAAAGGAGAAACAAAAGACTGCCGACGGTTTGGCCGCGTTAAGACCGGGCAGAAAGCGCATCGGACCTCCCATTTCGGAGACCGCATCCTTGTTAGACCACAACCATTGCTCTCTTTTCAACATAAACACTCCCGAGCTCGCTCCTTGATGCACGTGAAATAAGGGAAGCATGCCTTCGCATTTGGGCTTTTAATGCGCTCGTTCGAGGACGCTCCAGTGAAACTCTTCCTCTTCCGTCTTTCCTTTCGTTTTTCTTAGCCCAGGGCATTATTTGAGGCGCGCCTCTTCGCTTTATTACGGGCAACATTAACGTCGCCAAGCCACTGGATTATCAGGTTAATAGGGAATTGTTTCTTTGAAAATAATCCGTCGAATTTGTTGCCTTCCGAGGATTTCCGTAAAATTATCCACTGCCTGCGGTGTAATCCCTTATAATATGTAGGGAAATCTCTTACGGGGGCATAATACAAGTAGCCCTTCCTATATGAAGGCGACCCATAAAAATCAAAGGTTTTACTAAATATCGTGTAATGCAGCATTAAATAGCAAATAAAACTCACCGAGTTTAAAATTGATAAAAAGTGAGTAGACGGTAATTTTGAAGTAACCAATACAACTGATAGAATATTTAAAAAGTAGTATAACGAGTGATAAAAACACAATTTTAAGCACATTAAATTTGATCAATGTGGTTTTTCATTACATGTGGTACGTTCTAATATATTACATATATTTTTCGCGTAGAAATCATTTCGACATAGTAGTCTTAAGAATCCGAGCATATTTTTTCTGCATCAAACTATAATTCTATCGGTATATTATTTATTGCACATCCATAAAATATAGGTCTACAACCGCAAAAAATATTCGAATTTGAAAAACGTCCATATTCGCTTATTTCTTTATAAAATTTTCTCGATTACGTTGGCGATTAATCGCAACTTACTTTCGACCTCCTTGTGAAAGAAATTTAACATATAGATTTTCTAACTATCCACATATACATAATTTTTCAATCCTGATGAAGAGATGCTGAAAAATTAAAATATGGAAGAAACGTAAAAATTTCGAAAGAAATGGAAAAGGCATCGAGATGATACATAAAAAATAATCTTCATTTTTAGGTAACTATAAAGTAGAAACTAAAACAAAACCGGACACCAAGGACACGACTCTGGGCTGAAGAAGAAAGTTCTGATAAATATCCATTTGAGACAATGGCAGCGAGGTCATGGAGGGAAAAGTGAGATAGAAGACAAAAAAGAGAGACGATGGGCAGGGTCACGTGACGTGAATAACGCGGGGTAGTTGGGCGGGAAGAGAGAGGGGAAGGGGCCAGCCAAAGAGGCATCTCCGAAAGACTGCGAAGAGATGGGGTAAGTGCGAAAAAGAAAGGAAGAGGGAAAAAGAGAGGAGAAGAGGAGATAGAAGAGTCAATTTGAGAGATAGCGAGAGAGAGAGACAGAGAGAGGGAGAGAGAGAGGAGAGAGGAAGAGGAGATTCCTCAACAAAGATAGGTGGAGGGTATTTGAGAGCGGCAATAGGAGACAATGCGTAGAAGGAGCCTCGGGGTATGGCGAGACAAGAACGACGTCGTGTTAGGTGAAGGGGGAAGGGGATGGCCCAGTCAGTGAATGAGAGGGGGGAGGGGAGAGAAAGAGGGGAGAAAGGGGAGATCTCCTAATGAACGGGAACACTCTCTCTCTCTCCTCTCCGTCTCTTCCTCACTAGTGCTCCTGGAGGAGAAGAAAAAATTCTTTCTCCCTTACCCACCCCTTAATATCTCCCCCTACCTCCTCTCCGTTCGTTCTCTTTTAATCCCTCCCTTTAACCCCTCCTCACCCCCTAAATCCTCTCCCCTTTCGCCCTTTCTTCCGCTCACCTCGCCCTTCCCCTTCGCTTATTCCCTTTCTACTTGCCCCGAAGCCAGCCCGAAATTTCTCCATCAGCTTAATTAAAGCGACTGCTCTCTTGTAGCGATATCAAAACTCTGGTAATAACAGCCGCTGCGCGAGCCTAAAGAGGGTACAGAGAAGGTAGCTCTAACGTCCCTTATGGACGCGCACTCAAACATACATTTAAATATGTGTGTGTGTATATATATGTGCGTGTGTATCAGAAGCGTCAATATATTAGGTATATATATATATATATATATATATATATATATATATATATATATATATATATATATAAAAGCTCCTCATCTACGTCTACAAATGTGTATCTCCGACACCCCAGCGGCTCTCCTTCCGGTAAGTGCTCACTGGGTTTCCTTCAACAACTACACAGTTGCCCTCCATATTCTTATTTGCCTTTCCTATTCCGCAAGTATATATGCGCGTCACTTCAAGCAGTACGTTTCTCGCCATCTCTGACGAGGGGTTTCGGCCCGAAAAGTTTCCTACTTTGTGTTATTTTCGTGCGTTTTTGATTTTCATGTCTTCAGCACCCCCAGCGGCTCTCCAATTTTGGTAAGTGTCCACTGGACTCCCTCCAACACCTTTAATATTACCTTTCCTTTTCCTTATGTATATGTGTGTGTGTATATATATATATATAAATACTACGGAAGAGGAAAGGTAAAAGAGGATATTTAGGACAACTAGGTGTTGAAGGAAACCCAGTGAACACTTACCGGAAGGAGAGCCACTGGGGTGTTGGAGAGAAACATTTGTAGAGGTTAGAGCTTTCGGGATGATTCCTTCGTCAGCACAAGTCTCTCTTGTGCTGACGAAGGGATCATCCCGAAAGCTCTAACCTCTACAAATGTGTCTCTCCAACACCCCAGTAGCTCTCCTTCCGGTGTGTTCACTGGGTTTCCTTCAACAGCTAGTTGTCCTATATATATATATATATATATATATATATATATATATATATATATATATATATATATATATAAACACATTACCTAGAGAGGTAAGCTTTGTTTGACCGCTCTGCTTCCTTGGGCGAAGTGCACCTTTTGCCCATCCGTCTCAGATACGAATGACCTCCCAAATGAGATGAACGCTTGGAGAGAATACTTCATCCCGCTAGGCTGCTGGGGAAGGACGCGGCGGTTCATTCACTATTCAAATGCGATTCAATTATCCCAACATTTTACGGTTAGCACGAAGTTCTTCATTTCCCTCTATGCCTCCTCTTGGGAGAGAAGAAAAAGGGAGTGGGGGAGAGAGAGAGAGGAGGAAATAGAGGCGCAAGGAGAGGCAGAAAGGAGGAGGAGGAGAGGTGAGAGAGGAAAGAAGAGAACGTGTAAAAGATGAAGGCGAGAAAAGAAGAAGGAATAGGAAGAGAATTACATATAACGGACGTCCGTATTAATTTTTTACGCGTCGATATCGCGCCAACTTTACGGCCACGCCGCGACCCTGCGAGAGCGGCACGTCTCGTGATATGAGACGCGCTTTTCCCTTCTTCTCTCTCACCCTCCCCTCCTGCCTCTCTCTCTCTCTCTCGCTGCTCTGAACCATGAACTTTTCGGTCAAAAGAAGACCCACGCAAAGCGTCATGGGAATCACGTGTTCAATGTTCCGGATGGAAGAAAAGGATGGCCTTTGTGCGAGAGATGGAGAAAGGATAAAACCCAAAGCGATTCGATGGAGGGACAGGAAGGGCTTCCGAAACAAATGGTTGCCCAGAGTGAGGAGTCTAAACACGAGAGAGAGAGAGAAAGAGAGGGTATTCTCTCTCGCTCTTTCCCCTCATCTTTCCTTCTCTTTCTCCTCCGCGCTCTCTCTCTCTCTTTCCCTCTCACTCTCTCTGCAAATATTTTCTCTCTACATCAAATTCCAAATCGCCAATCCTACGTCTATCTACTCTTCTTCTTTTCCTCTCTCTCTCTCGACCCTTTTCCTCCACATACCTCTCTCCTTTTCTCCCTCTCCCTGTATCTCTCTCACCCCTGACATTTTCTCCGCGATCTTACCTCCAAATCCCTTTACTCATTCGACCTTCCTCTCCGTCTCTCTAACCCTTTCTGTCTCCGCCTCAAAGTAAAGCTATATCCCTCGTAAGTCCACACATTTTCCGATAGATGGCTCGAGTAAAGAAGGGCGACTGCAAGTGCTGTTGAATCATTTTGTGAGGACCAAACTGACCCTGTTAATTGTAAATCAAATGCAGCAAAAATTAAAGAGGGAGAAATACAAACGGATGTACCAGATGTCTCAATAATTTACTTAAATTAATTATAATAACAAGCCTTTTAAGTCACGCCAAATTTTTACTTTCTCATATGCGAAGTATATTGAGAAAGTATTGTGTAATCGCGAAAAAATTGGACCTCGATATTTTGACGGAAATATACGTTTTAGGTGTAGCTGAGTCCGAAAAAGTGGTTTTCGCATAAAGCCGTCAGTCTGTCTGTTATTGGCTCTAGGGCCTAAACGGTAATGCGAAAATGAATGAAATCTCGTACAAAGGTATTTTATCATACTGAGTAGAAGCTATGAACAAGTGTTTGACATTGCTCAATAATAAAGGGAAGCTTATTCTACGCATTTTTAACAACAATTTGATTTTCTCAAAAACGACTAACGATTGTGATCAAATTTCGTATTCGCGATTCCAGCAAAGGAATACGCCAACTGGTGGCGAAAGTCGTAACTAGCGCTTTGGTGTCAAGCCTGAATGAGGCATATTTACATTGCATTGGTAAGCGTAGTCTCGCAACGTGTGTTGAAGTTCCTTACTGCGTTATCAACGTTCAATCAGTTCTTTTCACCATTTTCATATTATTTAATCAGTTCTTTTCATAACTATCATTCATTTCATTCACTATTCATCAATTCAGAACAGTTCTTTTGAGAACTCCTCATCGAAACCATTTCTTCATTCTGTTCCTTTCTTCCCTTTCATTCTTTTCATATCTTGTTCATTTACTTTCATCCTTCGTTCACACGACTTATAGTCCTTTTAAGAAGTTCATCAGTATCATTGTATGGTACAGTTAGCTTATTTGCTAACGGAAATAATTATGGAAAAGACCGGGTTGAAATTCTCACCGAGAAAGACTTCGGCGAGGCGAAACTGTTGTGTTCCACAATGTTCGTCGAAAGCCTGGTCGAACCCTGATCTCCGGTTCCATAGTTGTCCTCGGGAAGGCGAATTCGTTTTTTGACAAATAAATGGAACATACGAGAAAGGTGCGACCGAAGGAAGGCTTGGATAAGGCTGTTGAAGATTGAGAAGCCGATAACCAAGAACATGTTTGTGTGCTCGCTTCATTTAATATTTAAATAAAAATCAATAAACATTTAAAAATTGTTTTGACTTAATATTATTTATTAACATTTAACTGAGTGTAAAACATATCAATTGTAATAATAGGCTTCTGTCAGGTGTACTGGCGTTCCGCTTTCTGCGTCGCTACGCCTGCATGCGAAGTAAAAATATTATGTTCTGAAAGTACAAAATACAACAAACCGCCGATAATTTATGTCAGTTTCTTTTTTAAAGATTTTTTTTGCATTTGTTCTCCTCTTCTATTGTGAACCTCTGGCAACCTTATTTATATTAAAAATTAATTCAGGCATTGCATTAATAAATACATTAAAATTACATATGAAATTAAATAATACTCAGGTATTTAGGTACCAAAGAACGGCTGCAATGTGTTTACATTTTTCTAACAGTCCAGCCTTGCAACTGCACATCATCTTCACCAAGCAGATGCTACAATCTTCTAATATCTTCACCTCCGCAGTAATTTGTATCAGGAAAGAGCCGCTAATGTGCTTCATTTGGTGTATGAGATATGGACCGCTGCCACCGGGACCTGCTCCAAATTGCTTGATAATAATAATAATACCGCTGGTATGAAGAACTAGTCCCAAAATAGATACAACACTATCCTTCTTCCCTCTGCTGCCCACAAGTCCAGCTTTAAGAACGCATTCCCCTTCAATAATATTTCTTGAGCCAGGGTTTCCTCCTAAGAAATTCACTATCTCTCCAAACGAGAGTGATAATTTCCCACTCATTGTTCTTCGCAATTAACGATAATGACGAATGATATCAAACACAGAAATACGCAGAAACACACGTTTAACGCCTTTAACTACGCAAATCTTATCACCAATGCGTCCGCCATATTGCAAAATGACGTCACTGATTGCAGCGCCTCTATAGTTGATTTGAGTCTCCAATAGTTACTTCAGTTTACGTCTTCAATAATACCATATTTCTCAAAAAATGAATATAAGGCTAGTTTATTCTAGGCAACTTTAACAATTATTTGATTTTCTCAAAAACGGCTCGAACGATTTTGATCAAATTTCGTACCGTTACTTGAGTATACGTCTGCTATAATACTACACGCTTCATATTTCTTTAAAAGATGAATATAAGGCTAGTTTATTCTTGGGCAACTTTAACAAAAATTGGATTTTCTAAAAACCGGCTCATACGATTTTCATTTTCTAAAGATAACTAAACGACGCATTAATATATGAGAAAGTTTGTACAATGTATGTTGTAACGATTTTTTAATTCTCTATGACTGACACAATGGATATTTCAAATGACCAATGTGTCTATGTAAATGTGTATGACGATGAGAAATTTTCACATTGTTCATCTTATGTCCCAAATGAATATAAAACGGGTACGTAATTAAGTAGCGCAAAATAAACCTAACTGTTTAGGTGCACACAAAGAGAACGTCAAAGATTTGAATGCATAAAAAAAATAAAATATCGTGCAATATTAACAGAATGGCTTTTGATGACCGACATACATTAATGTCTTATTAGGTTACTTTTGGACATGATGACATGATGAAGGTTACCACAAACTCCAAAATGTTAAAAAACTTCCGCAAAAGAGTCAGGAAAACTCAAAATAAAATCACACTATTTCGAGTAAAGAAAATACACTCCGTTTTATCGATTATCACTTTTCACCCTTTGACGTGATAACGATAAAAACATGGAGTAGTATAAAAAAACATGACAGAACGAGATGTGAGGAAAAGCGAACTTTGAAAGAAAATAAGGTGAATAAATGGTTCGATATAGAGAAAAGTCACGAAATAGAATGGATTGGCGAGGAGAAAAAAGCATTTATATATATATATATATATATATATATATACAGATATATATAGAGAGAGAGAGAGAGAGAGAGAGGGACGGAGGGAGAAAGAGATTCAGAAAGAACGGTGAAATACAGGAGAAAGCACATGTACCTCTCTTTGTAATCCATTTGCTTACATATCATCTTCTCTCAGATGTGAGGAAAAGCGAACTTTGAAAGAAAATAAGGTGAATAAATGGTTCGATATAGAGAAAAGTCACGAAATAGAATGGATTGGCGAGGAGAAAAAAGCATTTTTATAGCAAGAGATTTCTAGGAAAAAGTCAAATGAGGTTTTCATAAAAAGGAATAGAGAAAATATTGATAAATAGGCAGCGAGAGAAAAGCGGAAGGAGAGGTGAGAATTAGGGTAGAGAAAGATAAGAAGTTTTGCGGCGCCTTCATAGGGGTCGTGATGGAGCAATTGGCGAGAGAGGGGAGGGAAAGAGGGGAGGGAAAGAGGGGAGGGGGTGGAGGGAGAGTGGGAGAGGGGAGGGGGTGGAGGGAGAGTGGGAGAGGGGGAAAGGAACCGAGGCGGCGTCTCTTTTGGGGCGGCTTAGGAAAGAAAGAAGCGCGTGAAAGGGTTTATGCGAGCAATACGCCCCGTGTAATAAGGGAAGGAGGAAGGCCTTTTCTTCATTGCGAGACTTCTTGTTTGGAACGAAAAATTAAGGAACGACTAGGGTAGAGAAAGATAAGAAGTTTTGCGGCGCCTTCATAGGGGTCGTGATGGAGCAATTGGCGAGAGAGGGGAGGGAAAGAGGGGAGGGGGTGGAGGGAGAGTGGGAGAGGGGAGGGGGTGGAGGGAGAGTGGGAGAGGGGGAAAGGAACCGAGGCGGCGTCTCTTTTGGGGCGGCTTAGGAAAGAAAGAAGCGCGTGAAAGGGTTTATGCGAGCAATACGCCCCGTGTAATAAGGGAAGGAGGAAGGCCTTTTCTTCATTGCGAGACTTCTTGTTTGGAACGAAAAATTAAGGAACGACTCCACAGATTCTGGTTAAGGGTATTTTTTTAAGGGTAAAGAGGAAATGATAAAAAAGAGGAGCGCAGAGAAACTAGGTGGCTTGAAATATTTACCAAGAAAAAAAAAATGCTTGAATAATTTTCTAAAAAGTTTACGCCCTTTTCAATTACTCTTTACAATGGTGCAATGAAACTAATATTGCACCAACTATAAAATGGAAAGAAAACACTCAAAAGAGAGGAAATGATACACCAAAAACAACAATAAAACTTTTCACTTCACATCACAATTTGCCTTGTTTTATTTTTTAAGCGTGATTTGTTCAAGTTAACAAAACAAGTGAAACGTTAGAAGGACTAAACAAAACAAAAGTTGTTACCTGCGCGTTTTAAAAATATTCTAGCACCTATTAGTTACGCTATATCCAATCGCTTGGGAAAATATTAAGTATTTTTAACAAACGATATTTGCAAACGTTTCAAGAAATTAAATATTGGAGACCTAACCATCCAAAATAAATTTTACCTGACGCCAAACACTGCGAATATTCATTTAACAGAGCACTCCAAGTTTAAGAAAGATGTATATGGTAGGTGCTGATTTAGGTCAAAAATTACAAATTTAATTGATATGGATTACTACTGGCAATAGCATCAATTGACAGTACAGTATACAGCAGGGGTCGGCAAGTTACGGTCCGCGGCCCTCATGCGGCCCCCGAGAGCGTTTTATGCGGCCCGCGAAGCCACGATGAAAAAGCGATCGATGTAGTCAATTCCATATTTTTCAGTGAAATTATGATTTCAAAACCTTTTTTGGTGGAGTTTTAATAGTAGTAAACTAATTAGAATTTATTTTCGTTAATATGAGACCACAAAATCTCTAGATAACTTCCGATTTAAACGCCCATCCGGTCCGCCGGAGCTCTCGAGATTTCCAATGCGACCCTCCGAAGCATTCGCAACAACGAATGTGGCCCACCATTAGGACCGGTTTCAGTTAAAAAATATGTTTAAGCGAGGTAAAAATTTGCCGCCCATCTAATAATATACTAAAAAAGAAAAACTTATTGCTGTTTTATTTTTCAAAAAATATTCAGCTAAATATTTTCAGAAAATATAAATAAAACATTCACTGACCTTATAACAAAATTACAATGTAATGATTATATTACCGAATATTTTTATATTGCAACTTTACGAACCGACTTATCGAAAAGGACGAGATTAAGTTTTTTCGGGCTTTTTTCTTTGCAAAGTCATTTATCACAGATCAAAGAGGGAAGCTACGTTCAGAAGGTAGAGATCCCGAATGTTAAGTTGTACAAAGAGACAAACCCCGAGTAATCAAAATCTCTAGTATTTGGAGCGGGAAGGTTATTTGAAATTAAAATGCAGTTTAGTTATTGTTTTTGCGTGCATATATTCCGCTAAAGAGATTAAGGAAAGTGCACAGTGTATCGACGTGTTTTAGACAATGTAAAACTTTAAAACGTTCATCTTGCCGCCCTTCTTAGGTGACACCTGTAAGCGGTAGGTTTACGTCGCTTACAACTTGAACCGACCCTGAATGTAAATGACATATCATGGCGTAAAATATAATTTTTTCGCGATGTTTTCAAGTTCTGTACAATAAACCTTTAAAAAAATGAAAATGTAAAAATCCGAAATATTGATTTTGCCGCCCCTCTGAAGTGGCGCCTGTAAGCGACCGCTTACGTCGCCTACGCCTGAAACCGGCCCTACCCGCCATATTGAAAAGGTTGCCGATCCCTGATATACAGCAAAGCACCTATCGAATACCACACTCTTAGCTAAGAGCGCTTATTCGCAATGGAAAGAAGGAACAAATAGAGGAAGTGACGTAAGAGAGTGAGGAAAAGCGAAGGAACGAGCTGGGGGATGGGAAGAGGGAACGGAGGAGTAGGAGGAGAGAGTGAGGTTGCGAAGGAGAGCAAGAGGGCATGAACCCATTCCGCGAAAGAGGGCACGGAGCCTGTAACGTACCAAAGGGTTTTTGGGCATAAAGGCATGTGGAGGACCTAGGGATGGAAGACGGCTGCTGCTGCTGCTGAAGAGAATTGTTCGGCTACAAAGAGTCGCTCTCTCAAAGGAAAAGGGATGCCTGAGAAGGACTTGGCAGGGATTGAAAGGGGAAGGGGATAGAGAGAGAGAGGGTTGGCGTATTGGGAGGGAGATCGGGATGGAGTGAGGACGAAGAGAGCATTAGGAAATGAGGAGGAGGGGCGAGGCATAATCCCTGAGGGACAGTCTGGATAATAGTCGGAATAGGGGGAATCGGGGAGGGGAGGGGGATTTTGGTGGAGAGGGAAAGAGCGAGAGAAATGAGTTTCTTGCAAGAGTTTCTAAAGGGAGACTGAGAGAGAGAGAGGAAAGGGATTTTTTTTAGGAGGACGGTCGGGACAAATAAGGAGAGATGGGGGAAGTGTGAGGGGGAGGAAAGGAGAGGGTGGAGAGGGAGGGCAACTCTCCTCGCTGAAAAGGTCTTCAAAGTGAGGCCGCCTGATGATGCACGACCTTTGAACCTTTACCGTATTCCGATGGGTAAGATGAGAAAAATAAATGCTCTCAAAAAACGCTTTAGGGACGTGTGGGCGGCATCTTATAGATTGGAGAGGAATCGTGAATACGGAGCGCGTTCTTGTGCATGTTATGATTGATGAGAACAAGGAGCTCATGCGGAAGCGGAATATGAAAGTCTGAAATATCTTATAAGGGACTCTTCTCGTCTAGCATTTCATATGAAAAACTAGGTCCGATTTTTTTCAAAAATCAAAACACATGGCTTTTAAATTGCGTGCTGACCTAGTTTCTGAGATCCTCGGCATAAAATAATAATTTATTGGCAGTTGGATTTCGTATTTTCAAGCGAATGCATCCTTAACCCAAGGCAGTTCAACTTACGAGTAAACTGCATAACAAATGTATGCATGAGCACAACCCATTTGAATTTAACAGGAAATCTCTTTATTTTTAGTAGATAGCTTTAAAATTAGCTGAAATTATGAACGAAAGAACGGCGATACATTAGATTATGCTTCGCATAGAATTCAGACGAATTAAAAAGCACGTATCTCTCGAGTTTATTACAGTTGGACAGAACGATATATCATTTATATTAATGGCGACGGATAAAATTATTATTCATTACTGCGATGGCTTTGACCAGGTGTCGGGTTTGAGTTGATTTTATGAGCTACTCGCAGATGTCTTAGTTAGCCAGATTGAAAATTAAGGCAATAATCGCCTTCTTGTCACATTCGATTGAATGGAAACATCTCGTGAATAAAGCGATTTGCGAAGAGGAAAACAAAGGAACATCTATTCTGACTTGGAAATATTACGATAAAGTGCCTCGAAACTCGGAGCGCAAAAGGGAAGGAGGAAGACTGTTCTTCTAAGTCTGTCAGCCCAAGATAGCGATTAAGCAAAGCGTGAAGAGAAAGCAGGGAGAGGGGAAAAAATAAAGAGTATCGGGCGAAACAAAATCACCACCGGAGGAAAATAAAATAAAACAAATTCTCCCGAAAGTGGATTTGAATGAAGCTGTCATTATTGAATTCACTGGAGGCTGAAATCGCGTCTTTTCTCACTTGATCTATCAAAGGAGGGAATCGTAAAGGAAATCAATGGAGAAGTGAGGGAGCAGAGTGGAGGGAAAAATCGAAGGGATGGCGGCCATTGAGGGGACGGAAAGACGCGAAGGCCATGACCGAAACAAATGCTTTTGAATATGCTTCCCTGAGCAATTTGAAGGCCTGTGTTTAGATTAGGCACAGTCGTTACGCGTTACACGTCAACGGAAATGTTGCCGCGTCGATTCAAATTGATAAAACACACCGCACTTTCCGAAAATAAACGAAGGAATTCATTATTAAATTAAGAAACAGTAGAGAAAAGTAATGTAACGAAATTTAAGCATCCTTTTTCCAACACAATCTTAAGATATACGAACAATTCACAAATGGTATAATCTTTGTAACAAAATGTTAATACATACTTACTGTCGTTTATTTTTTATGGAAAATTTTTGACGGGCTAAAGTAATTCGCCTGTTAGTTTATTTTTAATATTAAACAATCGATTATTAAATATAGAGAAGCATATCTTTTGTAAGAAAGTAGAAACAAGACTTCAAGGAAAATACATGCAACGAAACACTCCCGAGTTTGAAAGTGTACAAAAATATACATCAATACAATTGTTTTCAACCTCATATTATCTTAACTCGCCGTAGAATGCTTATAAGTAAAACAGAACCTATTTTCTTAGCTTATGCCTTCTCCATTCCTAAAGCCAAACCGTTTCAGCGCAGGAGTCGCATCGTTGGAGGAAGAGCCACCAAAATACCAATACAGACTTCTCTGAATTAGTGTCCCTTTAATATACGATTTAGACTGATTTTTAAGGATATAAGCGGACTTTCAATTTAAAATTCAACGGCTCCGAAAACTTAAGGAGAGAAACGAGACGCGGGTCCGGAAAAAAAGGGTAAGCAAAAGTAGAGACCGCATTAAAACGATGAGATTACTCGCTCCTGGCGCATTCGAAACGAAAATGAGCGAAAAAAAGAGCGGAAAGATATTAAAAAGTCCAGAGGAGAAGAAGATTGCAAAAAAAGGAGAGAGAGAGAGAGAGGAAAAAGGAGAGTGAATGAAAAGAGAGGAGAATGGAGGAAGTTGAAAACTTTGGCAAGGCAATAAGACGATTGGACAAGGCCTACTTCGGAAGGAGGATTATGCGGCGAGGTAGAGGGAGAGAGATGGAGAAAAAGAGAGAGAAAGGGAGAGAGAGAGAGTAAAAAAAGAAAGAGATGGCGAGAGAAGAGGATTAGGAGAAGGAAAAGATGGGGAGGAGATAAGAGGGGGCGGGGGAAAGAGAGAGAGATCAGAAGGGTTGAAGTTAAATAAAGAGAAGAAGCAGAGAGAATTTGGGAGAAGGGTAGAGAGAGAGAGAGGAAAGAGTGTAGGGAGGGTAAAAAGAGTGCGAGTAGAAATGCGAGTGTTTGTGAGTGGAGAGACAGAGAGAGATGTGGAAGAAGTAGGAAATAAGTTTGGGAAAGGATAAAAGGATAATGAATGGATGGGAGGGAGGGGGGAAGGAAGAATATGAGAGGGAAAATGCGGAAGGAGGGGGAGAGAGAGAGGTTTGTCATCGCAGTGACAGAGACGCGAGCAGAAGAGGAAATTAATGCGCGTTTCTGTGCACGAGGGGGAGGAATTAGACGTGCTCCCTTTTGCGGGACGACGACCCTTGCGGATTTGAAGGATGAAAATGAACAGCAAAATGGGCGAAACCAATTTGAATTAGAAGGAATCTCGCTGAAAAGGGAATACTTTGAAGCGTTTTTCTTCCAGAAACCCATTTTATTTTTTCTGAAGCATTAAAAATGAAATCCAAGGGCGTGAGACGCCAAATCAGATTGATTTGCCGAAGACCGTCTGTCATGCGTGACATGGAGTTTTTATTGTTTTTGCTTCACATTCACAACAGCAGTGATTGTTTTCGTGAGGATGGATATAAATCGAGACACTGAGCGTTTAAAATGTCTATAATTTTTACTAACAACGAAAAGACGATTATTGTTTTCAACAAACGTAAATAAACAACTCTCATTTACGATGCATTTCTGTAATAACTGCAGCGAAAACAAAAAATAGAATGTGAGCGATGACAACCTTGAAATAACTGGATTTCAATCGAAAAAAGCTCATTAATTCGACAGAAAAACGTCGCAAAAATCCACGCACCCAACAAATGGTACGCACAATGCGGGATCGCAAAATTATAGGCGACAATGAATAGTCACATCGCATTAATACGTTTTCAGGGAATCCTGCGAGAATCCAATTAAGCGGACAATAATAGCGAAGCATGAAAGATAAATGTTGGAGTGAGAGGAGGTGGTAAAGAACGTGTAGGAGATAAAGCAGGGAGGGAAAAGAGAGAGGAGGGCGGGAAAAGAGGAACAGAAAGGGACCGTCAAAAAGCAAAGGGTAAAAATCGAAAGGAAGAGTCAAAGGAAGGCGGAGAGAATGTGCCAGAGGAAGAGAAGGAAAGGAAGAGAGGAGGATGGAAAGAGGACAGGATGGAGAAAGAGAGGACTGCTTGATGCAGTTCGTTGGAGATCCATTCATATATCCGATAGAAGTTCGCCGTCAGGAGAAATGGTGAAATATTGGGTGGAAGAATCAAGTCACAGGCCACAGGGCGGATGGGATAGTTTACGGGAGAGGGGGAGATATATATATATATATATATATAGAGAGAGAGAGAGAGAGAGAGAGAGAGAGGAGAAAGGAGAGGGGAGAAGAGGTAGTTTCTAGTTGCCCGAGGGATAAAGGGCGTCAGGGAGTTGGGGGAGTGGGCGTTAGGAGAGGAGGGAGAGAGCTTCGCCACTAAGAAAAGAAGGATTACTCGGACCCTGAGATAGGACGAAGAGAGAGAGAGAGAGGTAAAGCCACACGAGAAAAACTTGGAGATCGATAATCGTGTTTGGCTACGCTTCGAAAAGCTTTAACAATGTTTTTTGTTTTGCACGTTTGAGATCCTTGAGATACCAGACAAGTTTTTTTCGGGATCTGTACTTAAGGAAGGAACCAACGAGACACCGTTGAAGGGAAAGTTTTAAAATTACGGACCCATACACATTTGTTCGACAACTTTAGTCAAAATGCATATATTTTTTAGGTTTTTCTTACTTTATAACATGTGAATTATCAGTTCAAAAATACATGTGTATTGATTTTCATAAAATATATTGCTTCAAAAATATTATTCTTCAAATAGCATCCATGTAAGGTAGAATCAGGAACAGGTGATTTATCTTTTCACTTGTATCTTCTAGTTCCACAAAAAGACAATCCAAAAACTATTAAATACTCAAATCCATCAGCAATGTACCACCAATTCATCACTAGGAATGAATTAGTTACATTTTTTAATGTTCATAAAATTTATAATGTATCCTATAATGAGACATTAAGCTATTTTAATATATTACACCAAATCATTAGTGTAAAAGAATTTTTTCGTGTCTTAATGTAAAATTCAAACATTTACCGTTGGAAAATGGTGTGTTTATTAGAATAAAATTTCATTTGCAAAAAAACTTCCACTTCCACTGGATGTATAATTCTAATTCATATCAGCATATTTTTAATCTCTGCTACGCTAGTAACGAGCCAAAAAACCATAATGCTGCAAATGAGTCTAGGAAGAATCACTGGCGCTGAGCATAAGGCAAACTTCAATTTTGCTTAATCCTCGAATCATATTTGCGCGTTCCGTACGCAATTTGGGACAAAATGCGGCCGTGAGTCATTAGCGGCAGCGAATACATCTCTTTTGTCGTCGCCTTCAAATGTCCCCCCTTCATATCTCTCTCTCTTTCTCCCTCCCCTTATTTCCCTCCCCTTTTCCCCCTCCCCACTCCATCCATTCCCTTTCCTTCCGCATCCTCCCTCTTTCCCTACCCCCTTCCATCCCCCCCACTCCATATCATTAAGAGGCGGATCCTTGCATTACTTCCCTAGCATTAAGGGTTGCTACCGCCCCCCTTAACTTTCCGATCCCTCCATAACCATCCCTTTTTTCCCACTCTCCCCCACCTTCTCCCACTTTCCATACTCCTCGGGAACGCCTTATCCCACAAACCTCTCTTCCTTCTTAGCGACATCATCGTTCCTCATTCTTAAAATTCGCGCTGGACCAGCATTTATAACTTCTGAAAACCAAGCAAACCGTCCCAATTCCCTCGCTTCATATTCTTAATCTCGTCGTGGCATAAATCACCATGGGGACCGTCCCCCTCCCCCTGTCTCATTCCACCCTAAACACTTTTCTTTCATCATTTCCTTTCCATCCGCAACGCCCAACTCCTCTCCGCTTGCCCTTTGTCCTTTTTATCTATCCTCTCTCCCGAACTCCCTCCATCTCTTTCCCTCTCTTTCCCTCTATCATGCTCTTACTCCTCCCTGTAACCCAACTCTTTTCCTCTCCCACCTCTTTCTCAATCATAATTTCCACACTGCCTTCCTCTCTCTCTCTCTCTCATCCTCCTTCCAACCGATTCCTCTTCTCTTTTCCCTCCCTCTCTAAATCCCTCTTCCACCTGTCCATCCCTTCTTCCATTTCCTCAGTGTTATGTTTCTCGTCATTGTGGAGTTGGGTTCATTTTTCATCTTTTCGAATCCCTGCCACACGGCTTCGTTGTTTTTCCGCCTCTGCGGCGAATAAAAAGAGGGACAAGGGATTGCAGAGAAGAGGGAGGAAGAGAAAGGGAGGAGGGAGGAAGGAAGGGAAGGAGAGAGGGGGAGGCAGAGAGAGGGAGAGAAAGGGAGAGAGGGGGGGGGAGAAAGGGGAGAGGGATAGAAAGGGAGAGGGGGAAGAGAGGGGAGAGGGAGGGAGAGAGGGGTGAGGAGGAGAGAGCGGAGGAGGAGCAAAGAAAGAGGGAAGGAGGCCGGATGCGGCGGTGGAAGATAAATTCACCAGATTAAAGTTTATCATTATTGTTTAAGTACATGAATTGAGCGCCTCGGAAGCGATAGTTTCTCCCTCTCTTTTTTAACCCTTTTCCGCCGACCGTTCCCGCCACCGCGTGACTAGAGAGCCATTTTTACCCTTCCGCCGAAAAGGATGGCAGTTAATAACCGTGTGCCACCTCGTCGCCGCCCTGAGAAGAGCGGGACTTTGCCGGCAAAAAAGTTTCAATATAAATACGACGTCGCACGGAATCACTGAGTTTAAGAGAGAGCTTAATTGCTCTCGCTGAATATGGCGATTGTAATCAACGTCACAGTAATATTTCATGTGACCCTAGCGGTAAAAATAATATAAAAAGACGATGAGAAAGAGGAAAAAAGTGATTAGCCCTGACTCGCTCTCTCGCGCTGCGATTCTTCAAATTAGGAAAGTCAGAATTGCGGTTACGGCCACCTTCGACAATTATAAATAGTTTGTTGGTAATCCAATAATATAACTTTCTCCATGTTAATAAGTGGTTATTTACGTTTAAAAAGAAGACCTTAAATTAGCATATACGTATATTTTTAGGCGTAAAATTGCTTTTATATTGAAAGAAAGGAAATAAAATTATTTCCACTTGAATAACTAGGTTTAATAATGTAAATGCACTAAAATAGAATAGCCTAGTGAATTATACATTAATAGTATTTATTTTCCAGTTTTTAAAATGCTCTTCGAAACTCACCTTTTCACTAGTACACTTAAGGTTACCTCCGAATTTATGGAAAAAGTAGACGTGGAAGCTCTTACCTGAAAAGACACATTTTTGTTGATTTTTTATCAGAATATCATATATAACTTAATAATGTTATAACTACGTTATAACATTATTTACGAACTTAAATTGTAGTTTGTTTTTAAATCATAACAAACTATGTTTAAATAAAAAATTTCACGTCCCGATTTGAAATTAACTATTTCAATTGCTCATGAGACGAAATTATTTTTATTAGAAAATGTGCTAAATTTTGCAAAAATATTTATTTTATAGTATACATTTGCTCATAATTGAATTTTACATTATTTGTGTAAAATTAATTAGATAAGTACTTCTGGATTCCACAAATAAAATATATTTCCTAAATGTCTGAATGATGTATTAATAACTTAATATAGATTAAATTGCTATATTTTATTCAGTGATAGCATTGCATTGATTAGTCTATATAAAAATGCTGAAAATTGTATCAAAATATTAATTAAGGTGGACGGTATTGTTTTGACATGTAGAATTTTAAAACAGAACATAAATTTTAAAACTTAATAGTCGAAAGCAAAACAAAGAGAATACACATGGGATGTCTAATCCTGCAATACTCCAAATTATAAATTAATCATTACCTTAATTTATATTTTTGTGTTTTATAGGTACGCCACTCGAAGAATATAATATAGAATAAGGCTTAATAACAATCACAATTCATTCACTCATCGGCACTCATTCCAATGATTCGAAGCAAATTTTATTCTTCTAGTTATTTGGGTATATCAGAAGCAAATTAAAAAGCACTCAATACAATGGGTTACTATCATTCAATTGGTGCTTTTTCATGCATAAGACTTGAGCGTTTTTCCCATCACCGAAATATAAAAATTAGTTGTTCGATAAATTTATCCCTACATTACATTCTCTTCCTTCATTCAATTTGGCGCTTTGTTGAACTTAAAAGTAATCCCGAATTGGTCCCCTCCTTTTTCCAGGAAGGCAAACAAACTGATTTACTTTCTTAATTGGTTCCGTCAGATATTCAATGAATATGTGGAGATGACATGAAAAAAATCACCGGAATAAAACTAAATTCGAAATTTTAATTTATTTAAATCAATAGATGTGCCAAAAATACGTTATTTCCGATCCACGCGATCTTTGCAATACGTAGGAAGAACCGGTCGAGCAATTAACATGCGGCCACTCTTACTGCAGCTCTGGACATTGGAAACGAATAATTATCGCTCAGACTGGCAGGCCGTAGCTCCGTATATTATTGTATGAGGTACATTCATTTATACAAATCTGAAGTTTCTGTTAATTTCTACAAAAGGACAGTTTTTTCTCTTCGATGATTAAAAATGCAGCAGCTTGTAAATATGACGCTTGATAAAATATAATTGCTCAAGACAAGTTTTTCCATTGCGATCCACCATTAGTAATGCTAATGTGACCCTCATAGAAAGACTGTCTCGTCAACAAGGCTGTGGTGCATTTTAGATTGTATCTCTATCACCAGTACTAGAAAATTCCAAATCCCGATACTCCCCAACCTCTCTCTCTCTCTGCCATCTTTCCCTTAGACCCCGCTTTCCCACTATCGACCTCGAAGACCGAAAAGAGAAAAGGCAAAATGGAAGGAAAAACAGAGAGAGATGACGAAACTGAAGGATAGGACTGACTGCGGGAAAGGGTAAAAAATGAATTCTCTGGGAAAAAAAGAGAAACGGAGGAAAACGTCAGTTCGAATTGGAATGGGTAGGAAGAAAGCGGAGCCGGGTTGGCGGTATGCGCTCACTGGACCCATCCTCGCGTCGTCCGATTGGAATTGGTCACGCGGCAACTCGGAAAGAGGGGCGGAGGGGAGGGGAGAGAGAAAGGAGAGGAGGAGGAGAGGGAAGGAGAGGAATAGGGGAGAGGAGGAAGGGGAGAGAGAGAGGAGGGAGGGAGAGAGAGAAGGAAGGGGAGAGAGAGGAGGAAGGGGAGAGGATAGGAGAGGGGTGAGGGGACAAAGGAAGGGAACTGAGGGGTGAAGAACACGGAAATGGGAAAATGAGAAGTTAGGAGGAATGAGAGAGATCTCTTCTAGTGCAGAGAAAAGTAGGAAAAAGAGAGGAAAGAGGCTGCGTCCTCTGAGGCAAGGTTCGCGCGCATGGGACATCCTGGCGGAATTGAGTGGAAGGGCAGCAGGAGGGAGATATGGGCGGCAATAGCGCGCCTAACTTCACCCAACCCTCCTCCCCCTTTCTTTACCTTCACCCCCCCACCCTCCCCTTACCTCGCCCCAACAATCAACTGCTGTGCTCAATTAAGCCACGGCATTACAAAATCCGATGGCAATTTTCCTAAACCCCGTTCCGAGAGCCATCTCGGCCCGCACGCGGTTACCCATGGCGCCTCCTGCGTTCTTCTCAAAACGAGCCCCCATCCACTTCCTCCCTCCCTCTCTCTCTCTCTCGTCCTCCTCATCTGCATTCCTATTCGCTTTCTACATGTTTAGATCCGCTGAGTTCCCTCGAATGCTTCCCGCAAATTAGTTCCCTCTACCGGTTTTCATCACATTCCTAGGACGAAGCCCCTTCGATTTTTTTAATGGATAGCAACAATTCTTCTAGGAAGCAACTACACTGTGACAATACATTTTTGCTTTTCTTGACTACGACTTGACTAAAATAACAAAAATTATCGCCAGCATTCGATAATTACATAAAGGAGCAGCAGCCGCGGAGTAATTAAGAATTAATCAAGGATATCTTTTCTCTCCGCTCATCCTCCACACACAAAAAGACCGCAAAGAACGGAGCGATTTAATCCGTTCGGTATCGCCGCTGACTTAATAGCATCGATCTCCTCTACCTTGCGTATTTCGCGTGGAACCACGCGACGAAAGTAGCGAGCAACCGCAATGGAGAGAGAGAAAAAGAGAGAGAATTCAATCGGACGGCAGAGGAAAAGCGATTCCACGGAAGGCGGAAAGTCACATCATTCCCCTCCCGCCCGAATTCGTTCAGTTCGCATCTCACTCCCATTCTCCCTACCATATCTCCCCATAGGCCATCTCTCTACGTCCTCCTTCCCCTCAAACCCCTCTCCCTCACATAAATACCGCAGCAGCGTAATCCCAGCCGAAAGAGCAGAGAGAGAGAGAGAGGTGGGCAAAGGATATGGGAGCTTAGAAAGGTAAGCCGAAAGCGGAGAAAGGGAAGAGTGAGATGAAGGATGGGGATGAAGAAAGGGGCTCATAAAGTGGAATGAGAGGGAGAATAAATAGAGGAAAGAACGAACTATGGGGAGCGTATAAAGAGTAGGACGTGACGTGAAGAAATGAAAATGGAAGACAGTTGTTAGGTTCGTCGCTGAAGCCATTTCGCCGATGTTAGAATTCAAATTATGCAATTTCATCGGGTTTGGTTGAGTTGGGTTGGGTTGGTAAGGTCTGTTGTTAACATTGACCAGTTCGCTGAAACATGTTAATGCTTTGGATTAGCCTCTCATTTCGATCATGTTAAATAATAAATTAATAATAAAGCATTCTAAAATTAACTTCAAACAGTATTTCAACGTTCATTTTCCGCATCGTACAAAAATGAAATTTCAAAGAATATAAAACACGGGTAATGCCCATCTAACAATAAGTAAACTGCTTTAATACCATCTACAGGTTCGAAAGGTTTAATTAAAGCGGCTAATGGTCCAAGAAATGAGTGAGAAAGTGGAGAGCGATGGATGCTAAAGAAGGGTAAATGGAAAGGAATGGAAGGGGATATGGAGGCAAAAGCGGGAAATTAAAATTTTATAGTGGGCGAAGGTAAGATATAGACGAAATATGGAGAAAAGGCGTGGAGGAAAGCGTTTACAAAATATGCAGGAGAAGTGAGCGAAAACTGGATATGCAGAGTGTTGACACATTGGCCCATAACAGAATGGTATGGAAAAAGGCTTGGAGATCGAGAATTTACACGGTGCTTGCGGAGAAGGGTTGACTTATGAACGGCAGGTTTGGATTCACGTTAAGGAATGCCTATTATGATTTCTTTTTTAAAACCTACATGCAGTTTGCTATTTAAATACCAGAGCCAGTAATGAGTCGGGACGCATGGGATTCGTAAAAAAAGAAACGCAAATCCTTTTCCCGCGGCAGGGAAATCGGCCGACGGGAAGCTCTCAGAGGGATGGCGTGGAAAGAGAGAAGAGAAGCGGCTGGAGGGGAACTTCAACGCCACCTGTCTCTGACCAACGACCACAAGTCAGCGCCCGAGAATGAGTCGTGCTTAAGAGAAGTTATCACCGTTTTGATGCGTGTCATAAAGCTATAATGCATTAATTTTTTCAGCCCTCCAATTAAAAAAAACCAACATATTAATTTTTTTTCGTACTCGCATAATTAAGGTCTTCAAAAGGCTGCCATCAAAACATTCCATTCAGAGTTCAGTTTTAATAGCATGCGGTTCAAGAGTATGGTGTAGTTTGACGACAAATTTTTATAACCCCCCAGAGGGCTCATACGGAGAAAGGGACGAAAGAGCGAAGGGAACCCGCTGCGTGCGTGTGTGTGCGCTGCAATAGAGATCAAAGGTAGACTTGCCGTGGAAAACGGAAAGAGAAATGAACGACAAGGGAAGGATGGGATGTGGGTGTTAAAAGAAAAAGTGAAAATGAGAAACGAAAAGAAAATAAAGAGAGGTTTACGGTGATAGACGCTGCGTCAAATCTTAATCCTTTAGCCTCTAAAGAAGCATACCCTTGAAAACCCCTCTCAGCGTGCGTGGAAAGAGGATACCCTGAGGGAAGAGTTGGATTTACAAGGAAGTAGGGGGAAGGTGAAGTAGGCCAAAGGAACTGACGAGAAGGTGAGGAAAGAGAGAAAGCAAGCAGGAGAGAAATGGAAGAATGAAGAGGAAGGAGGAGGAGGGAGAATGAAGGGGAAGAAGAGGGAGAGGGGAGGGGCGAGTGACGTTGAGAAGAGGTCTGAATTGGCTAAAAACTGTTTAAAAAAGAACGATTGGTAGAGAGAGAGAGAGAGGAAAGGAGGAAGAGGGGAGAGAAAAGAGGAGGGAGGGGAATGAGAAGGTTAAGGGGATGAAGAGACAGAGCGACCCGAAGAGTATAAGAGAGACGGAAATGAAGCTTTAAATGAAAGCCTAAGGGATGAGGGGTACAAAAGGAGACCGTGAAGAATAAAATTCTGAGTGCAAAAAAATTTTTTTTAACTATTTATTTTTAATTTGAAGGAATCCTAGTGAAGGGCGACCGTTTCATAAAAAAAAACAGTCGAATGTGAAGGTTTTGCTAACATTTTAATGATGTGTTTACTTCTCTGTAACGTACCCGTAGAAATATGTATCTCCAAGATGAAAGTATCTAGCGCACGTGTCAGAGTGAGGAAAAGAAACGGGGTTTATACTTAACCGATTCCTCAATTTTTAATGAACAGATCGGGTAAGTTTGCAATAAGACCTTATAAAAATTTTCAGTTTTTATATACAGTATTAATGAACGATTCGCAATAATTTGCATATTACAGATAATTTCAATTCACATATTCAAAGCAAAAGGTGCAATGATTTGTGAACTTTTAATAAAATTAAGTAAATTTTGCGTGAAGAGCTCAACAAGATGAGATGGGCTTTATACCGTTGCTCTGTAGAATCTGCGTTCAAGAATTGGGTAAATGGCAAACATCACCGTGTATAAAGAGTCTATTTCTACCGAACTCCCTATTTTCGGAAATTCTAATTAAAACTCCTTTCCTTATTTTAATACGCAACTTCAAAAAAACTCAAAATAAAATTAATGAGTATCTTTTTAAATAATACATCTCGTCGTACTGTTTTGGGAGAACATGGGTAATGGTGTACTACGCGGATAAAAAAACGAAAATATCTAATCAAGACAATGTCTCGTGAATTAACGAAAACCGGAAGGCAATTAAAAGAGAATTCCGAAAGAATAAATTATCCATTTTTTAGTTTGCCTTTCTCTCTTTGCATTTTTTCGATATATCTCGGCGCATTGTGTTCTATGCCGTCCCACGTGCTGATATTAGAGAGAAGGCTTTTTTTAGAAAAGAAAAATGAGTAAGAAGGAGGAGCTGGTGAAGAACAAGGAAGAGGGTGGAGGACGGAACCGGAGTAAAATTAATCAGGATATTGAGGAGGTAAGGAGCACGCCAAGAGAGTTTTCGACAACGAATGAAGAGAGGAGGTGGAGTTGAGGGGGCGCAGAACAAGAGTAAGAGGGATGAAAAGAGAATAGCGCCGGAAATAATGACGAAGAGAAGAGTCGGATGTGGGTGTGAAGGACGGATAAGGGAATTTTAGAGCGCAGTGTCGGATAGGATGAGAACTACGCAGGAACATGAGGGGGAGGGAGAGGAGGGAGGGGGAAGGCGAAGTGAGGAGAGGAAGACGAAATAAAAATATGAGTGGGCGAGCAGAGAGGAGGCGAAAGAGATAGAGGGAGGGAAAAGGAAATGGAAAGGGAGTTAAGAGGGTAGAGAGAGAGAGAGAGAGGCAAGAGAGTAGCGGAGGTTGTTAATATTGCGGGAAGATAGAGGAAGAAGGGGGAGATGGAGGGAGAGAGAGAGGAAGAAGGGGGAGGTGGAGGGAGAGAGAAGTTGAAAATAGGAGGGGAAGAGAGAAAGTGATCGAGAAGAGACGAGTAGACTCTAGGGTGATGAGAAAAGGGGGCAAAATAGGGAAGAAAGAGATAGGAGGAAGAGAGAGTGGGGGGGGGGAGAGGATAGACGGTAGGGAGGGAGAGAAGAGAAGAGGTTTTCAACTCAATAGCTAGGGAAATAAAGGATCATAATCGTTAGATAATAAGGAACCGGATGAGGTTTTCACATTGAGTGAAAGGCCGATTGGAAGAGAACTGAATAGTTTGGAGTAGCGTTAAAGGATAGAGATTTGTGATAAAGTGGTTTTTCTGCAACACGAAAGTTTTAGAGTGGTTTTCCCCATAAAAATGTTTGCAGCTGTTGAAAATCGCGGGTGCCTAGGAAGTAATTCTCTCTCCGCTAATGCGTGCGTTGTGTGGCGTCGTCCGTATTTCCCGAGGGCACAGATCACCGACGGACGATGGCCTCCCTCTAATTAAAATGATGAAGTCAAGAATACGAACATTATCCACGAGGCATTTGATTTTTGGAAATTTCTTAGGGCGTCTTTCGTTTTCTCTGTTCGTCTTCTTCCCCACCCCCTCCCCCCTCTCTCTTCCTCACGTACATACTCTCCCCTCTCCGTTTAAGATAAACATCAGGAATTAGAATTTTTATTTTCCATAGAATTCCTGAAGATCACTTGTCCTGCATAAGACCCTAAATAAGAATCTGGGTTTTTGTTTCTCCTGCATTATCACGTTAGAAAGCACGTGTTTTGATTTTTTAAATATACTGATTATCATAAAAACCTGAATATTTTTTTCTAACCCCATTGGAAACAGCGTTATTTTGCATCTGAAAAGTGTCCTCATGTTAAGTAATCAATGACCTGGATGAATCAGATGCATCTACAGGACAAAAATATCAAAGTAATACAAATATTAACTTTAAATTCTCCACCGTGTATTTAGCATGTCTAGGATTCCTTTCTCAAAACACAGCCGCAAAAAAGGTCTCTCGTAACGCATCGAAATTTTAGACGAGCCCTCCGGAATCCCGCACCAAAAACAGAATGTAAACCACCGAAATATGCTGAGAGATTTTTTTCTCTTTCTCTCTCTCTCTCTTACGTCAGGACCAGGAGCGGTATTTGAATGTGACCCGGTGAAGAATAGGCACAAATGGAGGAGGAAGGGAAAAGGAATGAGAAGGGAGATGAAAGGGGAGGGAAGATAGGAGTGGCGAGGTAGGCAAATGAGGAGAGGTGATGATGGAAGGAAAAATGGGGCGAACGGAGGTCGCAGGAGATATGGAGGAGGGTGGAGGAAGAGGAGACGAGCGGAGGTCGCTGTGATGGGAAAAAGGAGGGGAGGAAGGAAAAAGGGAGGGGGAGGGAGGTAGAGGAGAGAGAGGGAAGTGAGGGAAGTAAGGGAGAGAGAGATGGGATAGAGGGAGGGGAGAGATACAGGGAGGGAGGGGGAGAGAGGGGGAGGGAGGGCTAGAGAGGGTTGGATGGAGAGCATAATCCCTTTGGCATTTGAGAGTCCCTCTCGGCGAAAGGCCAGGTTTATCCAAGTGGAGGCATGGAGGAATCCGACATCTACTGGAGTAATAGACTTCCATAGGCATCTTCTCGTCGGAAAAAGACTGAAAAATGAGAAAGCAGCTGACGAACGAATATAGGGAGAGAGGCGAATATAGAGGAGATGGGAAGGGAGAAAAAAATGTGTAGGAGGAATTGAAGGGAGATTTTCCCCTCTAGGGGTTTAGTCCCTACGCAGCCTAAGGGAAAAAGGAGGCCAAATGGAAGGAATAAAACCCTTAAGGCGGATCTTTCGTGTTTGTCTCACAAGCCCTCTGAGAAATGTCGCCTTATTTGTGCTGGATCAATCAATCTAAGGTATTTGAAAAAGGGAGGGTGTCGGTGGTGTCGAGGCGGAATTTAGAGGTGAAGATTTTTGGTGTATTTTGACACATATTTGGTGTTGAATCCTTGCGTCGGAGGGGAAAGATTTTTAAAATCAGTGTCACAGGAGCTTTATGGAACATCGCAATGAATAACGAAATGAATATAAGTTACCGAGACAGAATTGTTAAAATGGTCTTTAAATACAAGTAAATTAAAAATTATTAAATTCGCTTTTACATCACTTAATATAATAAATGGTGGAAGATTTCATGTGGTGGAACTCCGTCATATTTAATAAAACCAGCAAAAACCGTAAAACAGTAAAACCATAAAACGGTGGAAACTATAAAAACAATTAGTAAAAGTTCCACAGAGTAACTTTGTGGAACTTTTACCAATTGTTCTTATAGTTTCTACCGTTTTATGGTTTTACTATTTTACGGTATTTACTGGTTTTAGTAAATACATTACTTAAATCCACGAAAATCTATTTTCCACCATAGCTAAAATCATATTAATATAGGTAATACTAAACTTTAGTAAAATTTCAAATACCACAAAATGCAAACTACATTAGATTTGTTGAAGAATATTTCCAGGATAACTGAATCATGCAGCTGATATTGCAGAAAAAACTCGCATTTTCCATGGTCGCCAACTTTAACTGTAAATCATATATTTCTTTTACTTGTGAAGAACCTCACGATATAAATCTAGCTTTTTTTACATTAATGCAGTTAAAACTATAAAAGAATTGATAAAATATCTAATGATAGTATGTACTTGGATGAACTAAATTGGCACTATTACAAAACGCTTTTAGTGAAATATAATTTTTCCACAGTTGTGTAAAACAATGTTGATCATTTTTAGGTTAACATTTGATTTATAAGATAAAACTCAATTAAGTTATTAACTTATACAGAAACGAGTACAAATTAGACGCCTTTCTTAAATTAAAAACATTTAAGCCAATAGTTTTCAACCTATATGTTTATTTCGTATGTACAACTTAGTTTACACGTAAGAAACGTTTACCTCAAGACTCGAATTTCCTGAGATATTTCACAAACAAACGTTTGATGACTCATTTAGTTTTTCATACGAAGGACCAATATTTTTGCCTGCATGACAAGTACCATCCTCAGGGTTCAGAGCCTTCAGCTTAGTGTTTGAGGAAACATTCATCAGTTCACTTTGATAAAGAACAAAGACGAGAGGGAATGCCAGGGTATTAGTTTAAATCAAAATAAATATAACGCATTCATTCGGAGGGGAGAAAATATTTCCCGAAAAAGGAAAACTAATATAATTGGCAACCATAAATTCCTTAAGCACAACTCCTGCCCGTCAATAAAATTTGCTTTTTAATTTCCACGAATATCACGTTTTCTCTCCAGCAAACACTTTTGAAGGTAGAGCAAGTTCCATCGCGAATAAATGAATCTGGGCACGGAAAGTGGTGATATAAGCCGTCCAACCCGCTTCAAAAAGTAAATAGTAAAAAATTCTTTTGGAGTTGTATGCAGTGCAGTGATAAAGATTCGAGTGTTTGCATCGACGTTCGAGAGAAGGATTCAGCTGTTGAGAAGATGAGAGAGAGATAGAAAGATTGGAGAAAAAACCTCAACACACTCCTATTTTCATCCATCTCTCTTTCCTCCGTTTTTTACCATCTCTTTTATTGTCATTTCCTTTCGTTCCATTATGGTAACGCACGCATATCGCTTTTCGGTAAATTTCTACTGCGTCAAAAAGAGGGAAGTGTTTGATGGCTATAAGTTAGCTGATCGAGAAAAAAAAGATGAATTTTATGCATACACACATCATTAGAAAGTTTTTCTTTCCTCCTATTCATGAGAAGGACTTTGTTTTCAATTCCCTTCGCTCTATACTTTCCATCCTTCCTCATTCCCTTTTTCGTCCTTCACCAACTCTCCCAAAACCTTCCTACCTCGCATAGCTCACTCCAATCCTCGGTTCTGTGAGGTTCCTTTATGGCTTCTGTGCAATCAAAACGAATTTATTCGCGGCAGACGGAGCGTGGGTAGTTCAGAAATGGGAGTAATGCGACTGGATATATGGAATGTAAATCAGTATTCACGGCGTCGTGGTTCCAACTTAAACGTCTCCTTTTATAAGGCGAAATGGCACACTGGCGAACGCGCTGCGGGTTGGCATACGTAACAGGATACGCCGCGATGATATTACTTCTCCGCGAAAAAAATGCGTCATTATTATGAGTTCGAAGCGGATAGGCGTAACAGGAACGATGAAATATGTGCATTTAAAATGAATTGATCCTCCATTTAAATCAAAATTATTTGTTCTTGCCAACGATTTTATTATTATTTAGATGAGGTGCGAATGGAAACAAACCAAGAGCTGAATAAACTTCAACAGAATTGAGTTGACGAAAAGTGAAATACTGAGAACATACATTAGTGCTATAAAGTGTAACCATAAATATTATATAACAAGCGCATTTAAACACTTTCGTACGGCATAAAATGAGTTCTTGCTATTACTTAATGTAATAAATACAAAAACGTTACGTACCTCTAATTTGAATCTCATTATTGTGCGACCAGTTTATTTTTTGAATTAATCTAATTTATTGAAAAATTATTTCAGTAATGTAGTATGTACATATTTCATAATATGCCGTTCTTGCCATTGCACGCTTATATATCCAATGCTACCTGCCAAAATCGCTTTCCTTTATTGAATGCCCTTTCTTAAACGACTTACGAAAAACTACGGGTAATAAAACTACAACGTCTTGGTAATGATTTTCTGCAAAATAATTAAATGGAATGGATTTAAATATGACATACCCTGTATATTATGCAACTCAAACTACATAGCATTTAGTTACGGCAAAACGTTCTCATGATAAACAACCAAGGAAAGAGATGCTGAAGCAGTGAGTAAATGCCTTTTTTTAAAAATATATACTGACAAATGGGCAAACCTATAAAATGCGCGCAACGAGACAGAATTCTGAACTGATTGGTGAAAAAATAAGTCTCTATCTGTTTTCGTTTAGGAGAAGTTAAGAGCGTCAGACAAACGGACAAGTGGGCCGCATAATCGGCTTTTTTTTTAACCACAATAAATAAAAGCATCAGCTATCAAGAAGCAGGAAAAAAACAGTGTGGGCAAATATTTTCTGTTGATTGGTTGTACACTGAAAGTAGTCAAATAACTCAATCTCGTCAATCTATCCTTCATCCATTTCCGTAGGTGTTAATTTTCTCTATCATAAATTTGAAAATACCGTTTTCATAGCTGCGAAAATGTCATAACTTCATAAACTTGACTCCAGTGATACATGTTCATAAAGAGAGCTATTTGTCACTGGGGTGAATGCCATAGAATAATTCAATTTCGTAGTATTCCTTTCAAAAGAGATTTTCATCTTCCTATGAAATAAATTTCAGCCATCCTTTCAGGTGTTATTTATCCGCTGATGTACCGAATAGAATAAATAAAAAATATCTTAATTAGCTCGAAGAGACGCCATATTGCTTAACTCAAATCATGCTCACTTTGATTAAGTAAGTTATATTGCAAGTAAACAAAGGACAGAGTAAGTTTTGTCATCTATCGTTGTTGTGACATAAAGACCTCATTGTGTTTAATTGTGGTTACTCTGTGTGATGACCAGATTTAAACTCTGCATGGACATAGTAAATATTAAATAAATATAAAAAATAAATAATCATAATTCTTTTCAGTATTCCCCATTTCCGAAGGAATGGGAGCGTTAGAAAAATCCAATAAACCATTAAATTTAGTACCGTCCAAGTTAGTAAGGATAGTTTCATTCGTTGCTCTTGAAGATATATTACGCTATCTTTGGTTCTTCGGAAATGTTTACACGTACGAGCAGCAAACATCCTTATTTCTTGAAAATTATAGGTGAACATTTAAATACTCTTTCTGATAAGTATTCTCACTATTTTAAATGTTGCAACTTAGAAATTTATGACTGGGTTTGCAATCCCTATCTGTACATATGCAGAAATATCAATGAAAAAAGTACCTCTAAAAGCCCGAGAAGAAGACCGGTCTCCTCAAATGAAGTTTAATGAACTATCACACCAAGCATTTTAAGTTTATACAAAAAATGAATATTCAACTCTTTTTGACTGTGCTATCGCTATGTTACCGCCATTTCTAACTACCTATATTTGCGAGCTTATTTTCTCAGCGTTAACGCAAATAAGAAACAGCAAAAGGATTTGCTTAAAAAAATTTAGATCATGAGCTTCGAGTAGCTCTTGCTAGCATAGAGCCAAAATATAATGTACCTTTGTGCGTCAAAATCACAAGTATGACACTAGCATTTCATGGAGAGTGAAAATTAAATATTAATTTTAAAAAAATATTCTTCTTATTTTTGCAAATGTAAATTTTTAGTGTCAATAATTAAAAGTTGAAAGTGACCAAAATATTTTAAAACGTTGTTTTGACATATTTTTCAATTTAAGTATTTATTTTTGAGGAATAGAGTAAAAAAAATTAAATAAAAAATATATTTGTACGCAACTGATTGTTTTCAGTTTAAATTCTTGCATCTTCGTCTCATAACTATGTCTATATGTTGTAATTTTGAACATTTTGTAGTTTACATTTTTGTGTACAATTTAGAGTTAAGAACGTAACTTCTTATAAATAATGTTTTGTATAAAAAATTAACAACATTCAATTTAATTCAGAAAAATAATTTTTATAATAAACAGATAAAAAACTCATCAATAAACACAATAAACACAAAACTCATTTTAAATTCTTACTTTTGGCAGAATGCTTTCATAATCTACCTTATATGTTTTGTCAGTAAAATTTCTCATTATCTATAATAAAAAACACAATTGGAATAAATTCTAAAGCATTTTTTAAAATCTATTCCACTAAGTTATACATTTTAATTAATATAATTTTTTTTCTTCTTTGCATGTAGACCAGGCGTTATTTCTAGTGTGTTTACCAAGTTTCTTGTTTTAAAATGTTTTGGTTCAGTAAGAAATTTTCTGTAGATTGCGAAAAATTAGATTTAACTTGATAGTAATAAAATCACCATGCCCCTATAAACTATTAATTTTACACTAACCGGAATTTTGATCTTAGATTAATAACATGGGCTCAAAAAGCAATTGTGACATAATTTAATATTTTAAAAACAATAAAACTATTATTAGATAAAAATTGTTATAAACATAAAAATTATTTGTATAAAACGCGAAATGGAAACGTCTTATTTGATTATTTAGAAGTTACTTTTACATTTTAAACTAAGAATTTCCTAATAAATTTCTATAATTAAAATTACGTTAAAATGTAAAATACAGTGGAAGTCGAACCTCAAGGGAAACAAAAATATATGTCTTATAGAAAATTCGAGTTATAGAAGAAAAATAACATGAAAAATATTTTGTCCTGTAAAATGAATTCACTTCGAGTTATGGAAAATTCGAGTTATAAGCGTTCGTCTTACAGAAGTTCGACTGTATAATTAAAATCATTGACTTTTAAACAATTATTCAAAGAATCAAGTTAAATTTTGATTGAGTATGCTGCGATGTTGCGGAGAACCGAAAAGTGTGCCGCCAGTGAAATAAGGTTGCGGAGCACTGGTGTTGAGGACGCTACCGGAAGAAGAGTGAGTGTAATGGTAATAGGCGGAGGTGTCAGACGCAGTAGCAATCAGTTTTATTCCAAGTGTACATCGGCTTCCACAGCACACAAAATACAGTCCACTACAACCAGCGACAATAAGTGTTAAGTTTGTTTTTATGTTGTGAACATTGGAAAGTTATTTAAAATATCACTTTTTTGGTACGCTTAGGCTATTTCGAAAGGTGGTCATATAGTTAAGAAGAAACATTATGAAAATTTTGATGTTTGAAGTCAGTATTTTACGATGAGTACCAATTTGATTTTATATAAAATGAATATATATATATATATGTGTTGGGTCTCTCTTGTGCTGACGAAGGGATCATCCCGAAAGCTCTAATAACTTCTACAAATGTGTCTCTCCAACACCCCAGCGGCTCTTCTTCCGGTAAGTGCTCACTGGGTTTCTTTCAACACCTAGTTGCCCTAAATATCCTAATTTACCTTTCCTCTTCCGTAAGTTTATCAGCCAATAATTTTTCTAAATATTTTCGAAGGTAAAATGACGTAGGACTGCATCATTTTTCACAATTAAATTGTTTTTCTTTATCTGGCATCCACATCATTTAACTAAATTCATACAAGATCAAAAATGTGTATCTGAGCAAACAAATATCAAATGGCATTTGCATTCAGGACAGTTTCCAGTATATGCCTGTTTGATTATTTCCGCCGGCGATTTTAGTCCCCATATTAGTCACACACGTCAACTGGGTGCGTGTGTGTGTGCTGCCGTCAACAATACACCACTCGCTCGTTTGGAATTTGCAAAGAATCCGAAGCGACGTTTATCGTGCGATGTAATATTCATCATTCTGATAATGCCCGTAATGACTTAATGTTTAACAAAAAACGAACCCCCGTGGAGCTTCTGGGAGAAAAAGCGACCAACCAACCGGCACGCGAAAACACTTTTCACGGCGGAAACGCAAGCGGCAGAAAGAGAGAGAGAGTGAGAGAGAGAGAGAGAGAAAATAGAGAGAGGAAGGGGGAAGAGGGGAAAGAGGGAGGAAACCTTTTGGCCCATAGCCATGCAGCGCCATGGCGGTCGCTAGTGACGGTTCGTTAATTTTCGGCCATTACTGTTACCGCCTATTATGAAGTGCCGAATTTTGGGCAAATGACCGGGTGGTGAAAAGGGGCCGCATCCAAGGATTAAAATGGGGGAAGGGAAAGGAGTGAAGGAGGGGAGGGGAGAGGGACGGAAGGAAAGGGGATTGAGAAGAGAGGAAGTGGGGTTGAAGAGATGAGAGAAAGGAGATACTACAGAGAAAAGGGAAGAGAGGAATAGAGAGTTTGCGAAGAGGGAGGCGGCGTGGGGTGGGGAAGAGGGTGGGAAGGAAGAGATCGCCGAGGTAGGAGGGGTGGGGATGTAATAAGAGAATAGAGGGCTATTTAGGTGGCCACGGCGCGTGAAATCCGATGAAACGGCCATTCAAGCATCTGTTTGCTTACCGACCAATCTGGGACTTAGACTGCCGTTGCCGGGGCGTGGCATGGAAGAAGTGGAAGCGAATGCGAACGAATGAAGAGGAAAGAGAGAAGAAGTGAAAGAAGCAGACAAAAAAGAGAGACTAATAATCCTCAAAAGCACAACTCGCACTGTTACGATGGTATTGATCGTGGATAAAGCGAACGCTCTTCGTACCGCTAGGATTTTTAAAAAATAAGCGATTCGCATTTATTCTTTTATTTACTCTGCAAAAGGCACAAAACGATATTTTCCGCATCGCGTATTTCAAATTACACGAACTCCGACGAAGTCCTCTTTTTTTAAATTTAAAACCGTGCAGTATTATATGGTAATGAACGTCCATATGGGATTTAACATGTCCGAGCAAAAAAAAGGTATTTTTTAGAGATTACTACTCCAGGATGCATTTTGTAAAAATACATCTCTTTTGCGCACATCTCCCTTCAGTATCTCTTTCCTCCGCATATAAAAGTCGTCATCGAAAACAATATATTCCATGGGATGCGCTACCGTACCGTCGTAATTCATCATATCCGGCCAGCGTCCGATTCGTCGGAAATTGAAAAAATCGCTAGGGAGATTCGCAGGGAGGAGGAGGAGAGGGGGAAGATGGTGGGGAAGAGAGGAGAGAGGGGAGGTGAGAGAGAGAGAATGGAGGACACGCCCCCGCCGCCCATTCCATCCTCGAACGGGGAGGAAATCCGCCGACGCCGCCGTCTACGCGCTCCAACGGTTTTTCCCCGTAAAACGAGCAGAAATACTTGGAGGATAAGTCGGATTATTGTACCAGGCGTCCGGTGCCAAGCGAAGAGATGCTTAACCACTCCGCTCCCTTCTGTTGACATAGAAACCCACTCTTGCGACCGCTGCCAAAGTGAATGCAGCTCGAGGAAGGGGTGAGGGTGAAGCGGAGTAAAAGGAGAGGAAGGCGGTCAATCGGAGAGAAGAATGAGAACGGCGTAGAGATGCAACCGCTGGTGGAAACATCGGGGAGACTAACCGTTGGAGGAGAAACAAGTGCTAAACGGGTGGGAGAGGGAGGAGAAAGAGAGATGGAGGGAGGGAGGGAGGGAGAAGAGGGAGGGAGGGAGGGAGAAGAGGGAGGGAGGGAGGGAGAAGAGGGTGGGAGGAGTCGGAGGGGAGGAGGGAGAATCTATTAACCGGCTTTTGTTTTGGAGTGCGGTTGTCGAGAGGGAGCCATAAGGAAGAATACTTGTCGGGTCTTTCGTCCCTCCTTCCTCCCACTCTTTCCTACCTCCCCCTCTCCCCCCTCACCCCCCAACATCCCCACCCTTCTCCATCCCCCTTTCCAGGCTCCCGCATTTTGACCGCAGCCAAACTTTCGTCCGGAGCTGCTCCGCTTCCGCCCACACACACACATACGATCTCTCTCTCACCCCAGCCGCTCCCCACCGCGCCCCCTAACTCACTCGCCGCTCCTGTAGCAAACCATCCCTCACACACTCCCCCTCCCCTTCCCATTCCACCCCCACCCCCCTCTCCTCTCCTCTCTGCTGTGTGTCCCTTAAACCGTCCTCCCTACTCTTTCGGAGTCCCACCCACACACGGAAAAACGAAATTAATTATGTCGGCCAGGAACGAGGCCGTACTGCAGTGACCGCAAACAGCGTGAGCACTGTGGACGGATGCATGAGGAAACGACTGCCCTATCCCTCCCTCCCTCCCTTCCTCAACTCTCTCTCTCTCTCCTCTCTTTTCTCTCAGACCTTTATGTCCCCCTCTCCGTCCCAATTATCCGATTGCCTCCCTTCCGCTTTCCTCCATCTCCCTCCCTCTCTCTCTCTCTCTATCTCTCTCTCTCTCTTTCTCTTCTTACATTCTCACTTTGCCCATCGCCTTTCTTGCACCCTCTTATGAACCCGGATTAATTCATCCATTCGCTCTTTTCGTAATTATTCTTTAATTCATCAATTCGCTCTTTTCGTAATTATTCTATATTTTCTCCTCTTTCCTATTCCGTTACTCATTCATACATTATATTCTTAAACCACTCATTCCTCTCTCTTTCTCTCTCTCCGCTTTATTCTGCCATCTTTCTTTCTGTTTGTCTCCTCACCAATTGTTTCCCACCTTGTTTTCTTATTGCTTTTCCCCTTCCTTCCTCGATTATGTGATTTATTTGTGTCTCTATCCATTTCCGTCCGTTCTGTTTCTTTCCGTCATATTTCGAGGAATTTCTATCTCTTGCCCGCTCTGATACTATCTCGAGTTATTGGTAGAGTGGTGGTTAGCGTGTCTAGCTCCCAATCTTCGAATTTCGAATCCTGCCGAGGGAATGTACAAATAAATATTATTATTCGCATTTTTTTCTAGCGAGCGGGTGTAGTGTTACATCACACCAACAAACAAACAAACCAACAGATCGCGGAAACTATAAACAGCTTCACTTTTTTCTCTAATCGACCATTAGTGTTTTCTCTTCCTCTCTCTTTAACTCTCTTCTAGTCCCTTAATCCATTTCGTTCTCCGTCTTCTCCGTATTCTGCAAGTTCTACATTTGTTCAATTCTGTTCAACAAACAATAAATTCGTTAATGGTAACCAGTTTCTCTATGTTTACCTATTCCCAGACTGCCTTTTGAGGATTATTGTCCGCAACGAAGCAGAGAAGTCCTATAAATCTTCGATCGAATCCAAGCCCGTGATCGCCAATATCGTTGAAGCCGAAAACATTGAAAAAAGCAATTGAAATGAAGCAAATTTATTTCCCCCAATAGTCTCTCTGTAGATTCTTGCAAATTCGACCGATAATTTTGTCATATATTTTACCTACCTGAGAGAAAGAAGAAAAATATGAAAAGGAGAGGACGATGAATATGATACAGATTGAAATGAAAAAAAAACCAAAGAGCGAAAAGGTCCGCAGAATTAGTTAGAGAGAGGAGAGGAAAGAGTGACGGAGAAAGAGAATATAAAAAAAGAAGAACTGAGGAAGGTTGTAGAGAGACGGACCATCGGGAAATAAGGGGGTTTGGCGGGTTGGTTTATGACGCCCACAACTACGCCTCTCGTTTAATTTTTATCATCTGCATCATCTCGTTCGGAATGGAAAACGTAGAGCTCTCTCTCTCTCTCACGCGCGCCATCTGTCGGAACGAAATGGAAAGATAGCGCCGAAAAGACGAGAGATAAAATGGGGGGAGAGAGGAGAGAGATGAAGAGAAATGTGGAGGCGGATGAAGGGGGGAGGGGAGTGGAGGGGGGAGGGAAGAGGAGGATAGCAGTCGTTTAATTTCTGTGGACGTCGTTCCACAAGAAGACTCTCAATAACCGAACCGTGGTTGAGATATTTTAAATTCTCGCGGATGGAAGCATCCAAATTCTTTTTCTGCCACATCAAAAATAAATTTACATTTCGAAAAATTAATCGAATACGTCTGGTCTTCTAGCTTATAGACTACACACACACACACACACACACTTTATTAACTCCAACTACTAACTTGTGTTCAAAGTGCCCCAGTGGTAATAAATAATAATAATAATATCTTTACAAATTCTATGGCGTTACTATTATCAGATTAAATACTATTGTTACAGGTAATTCTCAAAAAAAATCACAAGATAAATAATGCACTGTCACGCAAACGGATAAAATTCAAATATCAAAATTGGGCAAAAAATGAGAATTCTTAAAAATATTCTATTTTAGCTTATTCATTTTATAGTATAATAGATTTAATTGTACACGCAATTCAATTTATTTTGGTTTAGCTTATAAATGGCCTTTTAAAATAAGGGCAATAGCGATAACAAAGAAGAACACATACAGTCATAGTTTCGGCAGGTTTCAAACCCACTAATCTAGAATTGGGAGCGTCATAGAGACATTGCATGAGTCACTCTGACATTAATTTGTTTCAGCTGATTAGTGTTTCCACTAAAACAAAGATTACTTATTCCAACGAACCACTTGATTGTACTTCATAATTTACTCATTAATACCATAGATAGATATATTCGTCATTAAATTAAGCATTATTTATTTAATGAAAGAGATTTTTTCTTAAGCAAAATCGCTACAAGCAAACCAACTGTTAGTCACAATGTATTAGAAATTCGAATTAACAATTCCAAAGTAATCTATATTGCTTCTCATATAATAAATAAATACGTATCCTGATTCTGCGATGAAATAATCCACTGATTCACTATTTCCTTCGATATTTACCTTAATCTGCAGAGTTTAAAGGAAAGACAACAATCCCTATTATTACAGACGATGCATCTGCATCGTCTGTAATAATAGGGATGGAGTGTACGTTGAAAAATGATAAGACGTTTGCAGAATTTTGCTCATCTCGCAAAAGAAACTTCTTCGCTAAGAAGAAAATAAACGGGCGAAAATGGGAAGCGAGGATTTTAAACCTTCGCTCGAGTTTCTAATCGTTCCAAGAGATAACGTCATCCGACTTGCAGTATACTCTTGCACTGGATGGGAAAAATCAGCGCCAGAGAAAGAGGGAAGGCGATTAATGGGACTAAAAAAAGCACTTGGCGAAGGAGGAAGCCGCGAGGCTGTAAGAAGACGATAAAAAACGAAAGCATTCGGTGGGATCACCTTCAAGGAGGATGTCGGTTGCATCGGAGAGCAGGAGAAGAGAGGAAAGAAAGAGAGAGAGAGACAGCGAAGAGTCGGGCAATGTGGAAGCAAGCCCGAGGCGAGGTCCACTTGCTCTGACGCGGGCAATTGGAGGAAGGGGAGAGAGAAATGAGGAAGAATGAAGTCTTGATAGGAGGGGAGTTGAAAGATAATAGGAGCAAAGTAGCCTGGTGTAGCTGAAGAGGAGGAGTGAATGAGGAAGGTCCCGAGGATAGGGCGAAGGGGGAGAGGCGAAGTCTGAAGGAAGTTAAGGGGGCCTGAGCAGAAGGAGAACCTCTAGGGCAGGAAATGCTACCGAGAGAAAGATAGAGAGAAGAAAGAGAGAGAGAGGTCAGAGATACGACAGGAAAAGCAGAAATAAAAATGGTCGGTTGAAGAGAGAAGTGGTATATATAATAAAAGAATCCGAAGAAAAATGTGCGGTGACAGGAGGGGTTGCTTTAGGGTGGAACTGTGAGAGAAAATGAGAAGGGGAGAGAGAGAGAGAGAGAAATGGGAGAGAGGGATAGAGCGAGATGACTTGGAAAGTGAAAGGATGGGTGGGGCGAGGTGGTAGTTGGCTTTTGGAGGGAGATAGAAGAGGAATGATAGCACGGAGGGAACGTTTTGAAAGGAAACAAGAGAGCGTCGTTATGGGCTCCGCTGGGAAATGGGAATTCTGATCGCTTTCTCAGCCATTAAGATCCAAGTTCGATATTTGAAGAATGTATTCGCTGGAAGAATCCCGCCGATGTCACATTTGACATCATCTCCTCCGATTTGACAAGCATGGAAGAATTAAAAAAGCAAAGCTATACCAAGTGCTGCCATGTAATATCGATATTATAAAAAGGAAACTTTAATCAGAACGACAGCTGAAGTCGTCATTAACTAAATGAAAATAACCTTTTATGGTGATTATAGCTAATACAGCTGCCGATTTCACAAAAAACATGAGTAATATTTTATATGGAAATAAAAATTTCAAAAGTGAAGATTATAGCAAAAATATATTTACTTATAAAGCATTCATTTTTTAAATCACTTTTTTTAGAGAAATCTATATCGTCGATTTAGTATATCTTTGAATAATTTTCTGTTTTATTAATTCAAAATTAAATTTTTAGGATTAAATGTCCACCGCTGGATTAAATGAATTGTTATTAGAAACTAAAACTTCATCATCACCCATAGAGCTTTCAACGCCCCTCTGATTTCCTAGAAAACATAAAAATATAATTGGAGTTACGAAAATGAGATTTAATAGGGCTAAATGAGCCATAATTCGCTTAAAATGTAAAATTAGTATGGCTATAATTTAAATAAAATAAATATAACATCGTTTTAGTTACAAATGCAAAAATATTCGTTTTTTGTTGCACGAAGCAAATTATGCAAACTATATAGCAATAAATATTTTCGATAAGATATCCAAAAATATTGCGATGAAAATATTTCCACTTTCCACTGTATAAATAAGTGGCATTCATATGGCAAGTAGTCCTTGAATTTGACAAAACTAAACTTTATTATTGTACATACGTAACCATCATTATCATTGGCTATATGTCTGACTAATAACTATAGGTCCTCCGCATTCGTCTCTCCTCTTCATTCATCATGTCGTGCATAACAGACGTTCTTCCTTTAACTTCTTTATCCACCCAAATGTGTACGTAAGTATACGAACTCTGTGTAAAAAAATTTTGTGCCGACACTTACCGCGTATTTCCTTTTTACTTCTATTTTTAACTTTTATTTTTTTGGCGTTTCTATAACAACGGCAATTACGTAATCGAATATCAGGTTAAAGAAATATTGCAATGGAAAAAATATCCAACGACCGAAAATGTTTTCGACCACGCTTGGTTGAAAATCCGGCATTTGGAAGTGAGTGAAGAAGATTCTTGTTTTGCGAGAGAAAATATCTGTTTTGAAACGAGGTTTGAAATATTTCATTTACCACTAGTCTTCACACATCTGTCCTTCTCTCCCTCTGCGATTTATTACACCCCAGACAATGGAAAGTAAAACGATTTTTTCCTTCCTGTGAATGCTCGTTTAAAGAGGGAGAGAGAGAGAGTGTGTGTGTGGGTGTGGGTGCGTGCGTGCGTGTGTGTGTGTGAGAGAGAGAGAGAACGTTAATCAAAAACTTCCATCCCAAAGGCGGTGATAGTTTAACCCGTTGCTACGTGTGTTAAACTCTAAACAAATCCCGAAATTATTCACAAGGAGCAGAGTAAGAGAGAGACACACAAAATCATTACAAGAACGCTTTTCCCACTGCGAACCAAAGCCGCAAGAATGCAGATATGGAGGAGGTACAAAAGCGGACCCTTCTTCCGCCCTCCCTCTTTCCCCCTCCTCTCCTCCCTTCCAACCTTCTTCCTACCCCACCTCCTCTCTCTCTCTTACACCCAAGGCGACTTTACCATGAAGACCATAAAAGCACCCATTTCCATTTCTCCTCCTCCCCCTTCTCCTCTCTCTCCCATTATCAGACGCCGTGGCCGATATTCCTCCATCCCGACCCAGAATATTCCGACCCAACCCAACCCGACCCCATAATTAAGCTCTCATACGGCTGCAAAATCTCCCCCTCCCTTTCGCTTCTTCTCCTCCTTATCTATATTTGTTCTTTTACGAAATCACTAGTTTTCCCCCTTCCTTAAGGATCTATCCATAACCACCTCTCTCCTCTCTCTCTCTCTCGCAAAATCTCGTTTCTTTCCTTTTCTCGTTCTTTGCACTGTATTTTCAGTTTCTCTTATTTTATCCCTCTCTTTTTCTTTCCATTCCCTTCTCCGAACTTCTCGCAATTTAATTCATATCCACCCGTGCAAACAAACGTACTACAGTAGGCGTCGCTTAATTTGATCCCTGGTTATTAGAACCAGCCGCTTTAAACAATCAAATTTCAGAGAACGGATTCAAATAATCAAAATGTACCATATTTTCATCGCTCATTGGAATCAGATTTTCCGCCCTAAGAATCAAAAGCTGAGTTAAAAACTTTTAAGTAAGTTAATCATCGTGCACTTAGGCCTCGGCTAGACTGACGCTGACTGACTTTAGCCACTATGGGAAGGTCTGGCCTAAGCCTAAGTCCCGGGTGATAAAGTTCAACAGCGTCAATATTCGAACCTGGTAAGTAATCCTGATGACATGGAGTTTAATGAGTGGGTGGAAATAGATCATGACCCACAAGTTAGTATAGCCTTAAAAGATGAAGAGATTGCCCAATCTACCACTGACTGTCAAACCAAGGAGGGCTGTGAGGAAAATCACGATGAATCTGAACGAATCCCAGTTGGCAAACGGCAAACTCTTGAAGCTATCGTCATCCTGAGGAGAGCGTTGGAAGATGGTGGAACTGTTATACAATATTGAAATCACTCTCAATGGTAGTTCGAAGCAAACTAAAAAAGTGATTATTTGATATAATAACCCTCTAACAAAGTTTGATTGTAATAGTATAGTGATCTGTAATATATTTTGAAGCGTGTGTTTGTGTGTTGTTCATGGAACTCCTCCTAAACGATAAAAGCTAGAATAACCAAATTTGGTACAATTCTTCCTTACGTCCTAACTTAGTTTTGGTCAATCAGGATTAATCAGTGCTGCCAATATTCAGGAAGCGTTTATAACGATTGATGAAAGTAATTGAACTTTCTTTCGTCTATTGAATACTGGAATCTTACATTTTTTAAAGTAAAATCATTATATTCTACATTATAAGGTTTATTAACGTAAATAAGCTCACGTATCAATTGTACATTGACCTGAGTCAGTGTTCAATCATGGATAACTGTACGTTGATTTTTCACGGGTTTCTTGCTTACAAGACATAAAAGTATTGTAAATATTTCAGCGAGGGATAATTATACAAGAAATGAATTTGGCGAATGTAATATGATAGGAAATAAAATTATCGTTATATTTGAACGCAATAGGCTCAGAAACGGATTTTTACAAGCAAATATGATTAATTGTTAAGAAAAGCTAATTGTAAGTTAAAAAGTATATAATATATATTTTAAAGAGTTCGTATGTTGTGCTGTAGTAACTTCACTAAATCCGTTGAAATTCGACGGGAAATTCTGCTAGTATATCTTGTATGTCGAGTGGATATATGTACTCATTATTTTGTCTTCAAAAATGTTCCTACATAATATGTAATAAAGTGCGTTATTTATGCATATGTGTATATTATTATAATTTGTTGCATCCGATACTATTCCTACGATTTTCGATTAATAGAATCGCCGTTTAAAATAGAATCAAAATACAATTTACATACGTGATCACAACACACTTCATTTAGTAGCACCTTTCTGGAGCGATTCTCTATTTTTCTTCGTATACATATACGTATATTTAAAGGTAAATTTAAAATATGGTGATAAATTTAAGCGTTTTTATGATATTACCATAGAAACCAGGCAAGTAGACCATAAGAGTGCATCAAAAATGTTACGACATGCTAGTGGCCCGACCATGTCATCATCATCATAGGTAGTCTGTCCGTTGACGGGTCCGTGATTATTTATGGTTAAACTTGGTTCTCCATACACTCCTACTTTCCGCAGTTTTCTTCATGTCTTGATAGCTCTCTTTCCCTTTCAAGTCGTCTATCAGCTGAAACCTTTTCCTACCTCTTTCTCTTTTCCATCCAGTTTTCCTTCTAGCACTTCTTTAATCATGCACTCTCTCCTCAGGTAATGCCCAATCCAGTTCGCCTTCCTCTTTCTGATAGTCTGTATAATCGTTCGTTTCTCTCCTATTCTTCGTAGTACTTCCTCATTTTTCACCCTCTCTGTCCATTTGATCTTCAGCATTCTTCTCCATGTCCACATTTCGAAGCTTTCCAAGTATTTTATATCATTTTTCCTTAGCGTCCATGTTTCTGCCCCATACAAAGCTATACTCCATACATAGCATTTTACCAACCTCTGGCGGATTTCCTGCTTTATATTTCCCCTTAGTAGGAGTTTCTTTCTTCTGAAAGCGACTTTTGCTTTTGTTATTCTAGTCCTGATTTCATCTGTACATGTTGCTTCTCTCGTTATGATGCTTCCAAGGTATTTATAATCTGAAACTTGTTCTAATGGCTTTCCTCCAATACTTATGTCCAAATTTTCTTCTTCTTTACTTGATATTCGCAAAACCTTGGATTTTTCTGTATTAATTTCCATACCGTATTTTCTACCTGTTATCACTAGTCTATTTATCATTTTCTGGAGTTCCTTTTCCTTTCTTGCTAGAAGTACTTGATCATCTGCGTATTTCACTGTTCTTATAATCCTTCCTCCGATTTTGAAATCTCCAATACTTATGTTCAAATTTTCTTCTTCTTTACTTGATATTCGCATAACCTTGGATTTTTCTGTATTATTTTCCATATCGTATTTTCTACCTGTTATCACTAGTCTATTTATCATTTTATGGAGTTCCTTTTCCTTTCTGGTTTTATGGCTTCTGAACCAAGTATAAGTCACTACTAGGTCGTTATTAACACAGAATTCTACCAGTTTTTCTCCTCCTCGGTTTCTTTTCCTAAGTCCGTATCGACCGACAACATTTTCTTCTTGTCCTTCACCAACTATGCTTTTCCAATCTCCCATTATTATGCAGTTTACCTTTCCTCTTCCGTCTTCTTCGTAAATCTCGTTAATTTTTCCATACATCTCCTCAATTTCTTCTTCTTCATGAGTGGGCGTTGGCATATATACCTGGATTATCAACATGTCCACTGGGACTGCTTTTAGCTTTATTGCCATCAACCTATCGTTCGTTGCTGTTATTTTTGTCACGTTCTTCATCATATCTTCCCTAAGTACCAGAACTACTCCCCTTGCCGCACCGTTTCCTCCAGAGTAAACTACCGCGAATTCTTCCGAGTCGAACTGTCCCTCTCCTTCCCATCTAGCTTCGCTCAGCCCTATGATATCAATCCTATTTCTTCTCATTTCTTCTTTCAGGTTCTCTAGCTTTCCTGCCTTCCTCATGGTTTTTACATTCTAAGTACCTAAGCGTAAGTTACCTTCGACAAATGCTTTCCCCAAGGCAGTCCCCGCCCGGAGATCCGACTGGGGGACTATTTTACCTCCGGAATATTTTACCTCGAGAGAACTCATATTGTCCGACCATATAATCATTACTAGGGAATTTTAATGTGGTAGTTTCCCTCTTGCTTTCCACATCGCAGTACTGAAGCCGTTCAAATCACGCCTACAGCTCTATTGGATATAGACCCAGCCAATATAATTTGTTTTCGGCTCTATACCATACTGACAGTACTGCTGCCTACTGTCAGGCACCGATGATAGTTTTTTTGTGAAAAACCTCCATTCGCGGGGTTTGAACCCCGGAACTTTGTAACGAAAAGCCGACACGCTAACCACTACACCACCGTGTATCACATCAAAATTCACACGTGTGATGTTGCTCACACACACTCACGACAAATATATGATTGAGAAATCAAAAGGGTGTGAGAGAAAGGTGCATAGAGAGAAAGGGAAATGCATTATAAGCAAAGAAAATTCCATTTTTTCCGATGTTCTAAGAACATATTAAATGTTCTCCTAATTTAGTAGCTTCGTCAAACTTATTTATATCTGACATAATGCCTTGGATAATCGTGGACATCTCGAAGTTATAGAAAAAAATGTAATTGTAAGCTAGAATGGATACTTAAAAAATAGCCTCGTGCAATTAACACACATGCTCAACCTGAATTTTAACACAAGCGACTATTTGAATTTTTTAAAACTTTCTTGGTTATCCATGAATTTTATTTCTTTCTGTATCTCCTTATTGCTGAATTTCCATCTTACAGAACTTGCAACTTGAAAAAGAAGTACGAATGTGCGTGTGATTGCAAATATACCTTAGGAGAGTTCCTTCATAAAATGGGAACCATATTACTGCAGTAATGCATCAACATATTTAATTGAATGAAAATATTGTATCGTATAGAGAGTGTCATCAATATTTCCTTAACATCCACTTTTATCGGAGATGAGATTTTTCCGCCGCCGTGGGCAAGGCAACCGCCTTCGAGGGGAAAGGATGTTTATTCCAAGTACGGACCAGTGGCGCGGGCTATTGAATATCCGAAAAAATTCCGTCGGACAACCCAATTTGTGCGCTTGACAGGCCAACCGAACCAAGGAGGCATAGCGCGCATATACACACACACACACATACACACGCGCGCGCGCGCAGCAACGAAGGTCTCACTCAACTAGGTTCAATATATGCGAGGAAAACATTCATTCCTCATCCCGCCGATTCGGCGAAAAGGACTCTTAAGGAGGAGAAGAGGGATTTCAACACCCTGCGCGGCGTAAGCATTCACTTTTTTCCTTCGATCCGGTAGTACGCCCGCACCCTCTCCACTTCCGCTTGCATCCGTTAATGCCCACAGGTATTTGGGGAGAGGGATTGAATATGCAAGAGAGATAGAAGGAGACAGGAAAGAGAGGGAGACACCGCGCTCACACCGCTCCGCTCTCGCGGAAGCTGACGGAGGCAGCGATCCGCCGACGTAAATCCCTGACCCCTTTCCACTCGGCGCCTCCTTCCCGCGCCTATCCACTGCCTCGCGAGGAGTCGAAATTCCTTCCCCGCACCTTTCCTCGGTCGGCCTATCATAGTCACTCACCCCACGTCTCCCCCTCCTCCTTCGCCCCACACCATCTTCTACACCCCACCCTCCAAAGCCCCCTCTTTCCCCGTCCTCTGCCTCTTTTCCATATCCCCTGAGGTGCAGGCAACCACAACTTCTCCTCAAAAAAAAACCTCCCAACAGTCGTGAGCCTCAACTCCCATTTTCCACCCAGGCGATTTTTCTGCCTTATTTGCCTTCCGTCGCCGTCGGCTCCCCCGACCCACACCCCTTGCCATTCCCTTCCTTTTCACCACCCCCGCATCCCTTTCCTCCCTCCCTCTCTCCCCTCCTCCCAACCTCCTCCCGTCCACCGCTGCTCCCCAGAAGAAGAAGAAGAAGAGGGATCGCCTACTTCTAAGGTTTTGCAAGAAGGAAAGGCGGTGTTGTTGGAGCAGAGGGTTGGGTTGGTGAAGGGGTTGGAGTAGACGATAGGGCAAGGGGAACCACCTCTTTCGGTACGAGGAAAGCCTCGGGGAAATGAAGTGGGTGGAGGATGGATGGATGGGAAGGAGGAGGGCGGCATTGAGAGCGAGGTAGGGGCGAGAGAGAGTGAGGAACGGTTGAAAAAGATGAGAGAGAGAGGAGATAAAGGAAGAATGAAAAGGGTGAGATGAATGGGGTGAGGGAAGGTGGAGAGAGATGTGGGAGGGAGATATGAAAAGAGAGAGAGAGAGTGAAATTCGAAGTTGGCGTAAAATATTAGGAAAAGAGGGAAATTTTGCGGGAATACACACGAGAAAGAGGGAGACGCACAGTTTTGAAAAAAGGCGAGAGTGGATGAAGAAAGGGCGAAAAAATGAGCAGGAAAGATGGATGGAGGGGAAAGGTGAGATGGAAAGGGGGTGATGAAGGGAGAGGTAGTAGAGCAAAGTGATAGAGAGAGAGATAATAGAAGAGAGAGATGGAGTGGAGAAGGGAGAAAGAGAGAGAGAGTGGAGGGGAGATAGAATAGCAGTGGAGAATATACGGAGCGGAGGGTAGATGGAGTGGAGGAGGGAGAGGGAGTGGAGGAGAGGGAAAGTGGAGGGAGTGAATGAGAGAGGGAATAGTGGAGAGGGGAAAGAGAGAGAGAGAAGGATTGGAGGAGCGAAGAGGAATTGGAGAAGGGAGAGTAGAAAGGAGAGGAGAGACTTCAAAAGGGAAAGGGAGATAACAAAGAATCGGAGCAAAGTTTACGTAGCACGAAGAGCGGGTGCGCACAAAGGTTTTTTTTTGAAAGAGGGTGGTGGAGGAGGAGGAGGAGTAGGGAGAGTTAGGTTTGGATTCATCGCCTGATAGCCAGGGTGTTCCCTTGGGAAGATATTAATGAGGTAGAGCGTGGGCAGAGGAAGGCAAGGGTTGGAGCCGGGGGGGGGGGGGAGGAGACGGGGGAGGGGGGAGAGGTGCCGTGTCTCAAGCGAACTGCGCCATGCTCGGCGATACAAAAGCCAAAAGAACATCTAAAATTTTTATTATTATAAAGCTCGATTAAAAGCAGCCATTCAATTTTTTAATTTTATTATATTTAAAATGTATTTTAAATGGTGTACACTTCATCTTTTATTTAAAGAATGATTAAAATCGATTGATTGTTTAAATTCCTAAATGAGTTATTTATACGGATCTCTTTATTAGAAAAACAAGGCTATCGAGTGACAACACAAAGTGTAAGACTTTCATATCGCTTCTTAAAAAAATAATTTTACTTTGGCGTACGATATTCTATATCTACATACGCTAATTACACAGTAAAGTAAAGAAAATAGAGAAATATATATCTTACTTCGTTTTATAATTGGATTCTTGGAGGTATATTGAAACTGCGAAGATTCTCTTCTCTAACACAATGAAATACCATGTATATTACCAATTCAGGAATACGATCGTTATCCAACAAAAGATTTACAGCTAGAAGCCTAAAATTCAAGTGGAATGTCTTGTTTCAAGCATAAAATGCTTGATAAGGATAGAGTACTTAAAGCAAATACATTTGTAGTCCAGTCTTTTAAGCTAACATTTCATCAAAAAAATATAATCATACATACAATTTCATTTTTTGGACACTAATTTATTTGACAATCATTGTGAATAGATTTCACGTAGTTTTCATTGAAGAAGAATTTTGATCCCTATTATTCCTACAATACAATTTTCTATCCAACTATAAATCAGCAGACAAATCAAATAAGAAAAATTGCCATCCAAATTACCCAATCAGATCCTAAATAAAAATGAACGCTAATCATTGTATACCAATCCTTCTCTATGCAGCTACCTATTATTTCTACAGGTATTTCGCAAAGATTAAAAAAAGACTTTTTGGGCGAAACATAACCTTTCAAAACTAATACTTATTGAAATATTAGTAATAACCTTAAAACAACATTATTATAAACTGTAACACGGAAAATATATAGGTGGTAAGTATCTGATGAAGTTGCATTTATAGGATGCGCAGAGGTAGGAAAAAATGCAGATAAGCACAGTTAAAGGATGTCGAGGCAATGGAGAGAAGAATGGCCGAGGAGGAAGGCACAGTGGGAGAGGGACCGGAATGGCGACGGTGTGGACCGTTTCCGAGAGGAAAGAGCGCGTTATCGGAAGATACGTAGCAGGGGGAGGGTAAGCCATCGGAAGACGGAGAAGAAAGAGAGAGAGAGAGAGAGATAGGCAGAGGAAGGTTTTCCGGCGAGGCAAGATCCGAGGGCGGGACGTGGATGAGGAAAGGGTGAACGTGGAGGCGGCGGCGTCTTCTACTTGAAAGGCGAGTAATCTGTCTGTGGACGTGTACCAGATTCTCTCTCTCTCTCTCTCTCTTCCTTTTGAGATAGGCGGTAGCTGTGTGTGGGGGGAGGGGGAGGGGGAGAGGGGGGGGGAAATTGGTAGGGATAGATAGAAGCACTGGAATAAAGAAGGAAGCAGGAAGCACGTGTATACACTTGCGAATGATACTATCCATGCTCACTTTCATCAAATATCTTGGAGGAGGAAAAGTCTAGAGGCGCTATTCAGTCTCCGAAAACCGAAGCTCGAGTAAATACAACTTGGAGATTATTGCGCGGTTAAACCTGCCATTTTTACGGCAGCGAGTGAAATGTGTTTGGAAGACACTCTGAGATCAAAACACGCAAGTTATTATTCGTAAGTAATATATAAAAGTGAAATTCAGATTTTGTTTGTTCTCTATACAAATCCACACCTCTGACGATATTGTCACGATACTTTGCATAGGTACATAATGTTACCCTGCGGATAACATATGCTATATGGCGATAAAAACTTTGGGGGGGAGGGAGAGCTTAATTCAACAATTATTTTCCCATAAGTTTACATGTAATTTTAGATTTTTCAATGTGCAAGGTTTTCTTCCTTAATTTATCTGAATAGGTAAATACGGACCGATTTTCTTCTCGTTTATTTTATTTGATGGTTATAACTGTGTGCTATCTTATTCTTGTAATAAATACATGTTACATGGTCGAAGTCTTCAGAAATACGCAATTTGTTTCGATATTTTTTTGTTTTTTGTACTCTTTCTGAGCGTTGCCAAGGCGGCCATCAATGTTATCTCGATTCAATCATGTCAATGAAGCCTTTTTTGGCATTTTTGCATACGAGAGAATAGCGTTATTCGATTCGCATTTTTTTTAAGCAACAAAATTATCGTTGTAGCAAAACCCGTGTTCAATCTTGGACAACTATAAATTGCCTTTTCACGGGTTTCTTGCTTACATGACATAAAAGTAAACATTTCAGAAAGGCATAATTAAACAAGAAATGAAGCTGGATTTGACGAAAGTTATATGATAGGAAATAAAAATATCGTTATACATATCTGCATGAAATACTCTTGGAAACGGATTGTTTACAAAAAAAGTTGGTTAATTTTTAAGAAAAGGTAAGTGAAAAAGTATTCATTATACGTGATTTTCAGTTTTTCGTAAACTAAAACGTTTTTGTATATCCCGAATACGCCCTAGAATATGCTGCGAAAGTAGTTTCACTAAATCCGTTGAAATTCAACGGACATTTATGCTAATACTGAATATAATATAATTTTATAAGTCCGTTCATCACAGTATTGCTCAATAAATTAATAATAAATTACAACACGACGTTCCACAGATATTTTGCGCGGTGTAGGTACAGACAAATATGCTGATATGTTAGTTATTGTAAATTAACGCAGAAGTAAGAGGATGAGATGTAGAGATTAGGAGAGACAAGAAAATTACGAGACGAAAATCAAATGAATTATAGTATTCATGCATTCCGAGGCGTCTCAGAACATAACTCCTCGATTCCCATGGTGTCTTTATGATACTATAGAATAAAGGAAAATCACTGCGTGATTTTCTTACCACTTTGCTAGACAAAATAATGCTTCTCGTATATGATGATAAGGCGTTAAGTTGTTCAAAGCTATAGTAATGATAATATCACCAATACGAAGAATATCTGAATATCTTCTTCATGTTTAATACAATACAGTTTGAAAAAATATTACAACGCTTGTTTTTCATCCAAATTCTTCCAATATAGCATCTGCTCCTTGAATTCATTATGCGTCTTCACAATAAGGAAAAATAGAAATAATGGTGTAAAATAGTTTCTTACTAAAGCTAATCCTTGATCAACGAATTATTTCTTGCAACGTATATCTTATTCTCAAAGCCGTTCCAGCAGTTACAAGTTCATTACGTATTACAAATGATAGGACAATTATGAAAGACAATTCATTTTTAGATCCTCGAATAGATATATATGTTGCCAAAAAAAACTCCTGATATTTCGACTGAATGGAAACATTTTGACGGCAAATTTCATCCTTATTTGAGTTCACAATTTTTTAAAGAAGTTCTTTTTCAAAGCATTCTTGAGTAAGTGACATAATGGCATAATGCAAATATTCTTCGTTTAGAGGGTCCCATGATATATACTGTAGTGGTTCCTTTGATCTTCACTGAATTGGAGTAGAGAAGGAGAAAACAGAAGCCCAAAAAGGTATCTATGGCCTGGAAGGGTCAAAAAGTGATCCATTTTAATAGATTCGGAAACATAAGCAACTGTGATTCACCACAAAAAGATAATATTTTCCTGCTCCTTTAAAAAAATCTCCTACACTGGCGAAATACAAGGCGACCAAAAGAGCAAAAACACTTTCTTCGACATGATCTGCGATCTGTTCTAAAGATGTATTATTTGGAATTGTGATAAAAAAACAGGACAAAACTAAATCTGCAGCATAGCATGAAATTCGTATTTTAGTTGCAAGGAATTTTTGTGTGTCAGATAATCAGAATAACACTAATTAAAGTTATCCTTCAAAAACAAATAAGTTTTCTAGTTGTAGATTTTAGTATTTAATATAGCCATATACGAATAACGGCTGGTTATGAATCTCATATTAGGCTATGTTATATCAATTAAGCTTTCTCTCGAATTTTTTAAAAAATATACTACGATTCCTTTAATAACAACGCTAACTAGCGATATTATTTTTATTACATTTATATACTAATGCAGTCCTCTGAACAAATATAACTTTTCGCTTAACTGTTGAGGGCTGTTTATAATAGTAAGCTTCTCTGCATCGCACCCTAAATTACCAAAGAGCGAGAGGCATTCAGATAACGCAGGGTAAACTTTGCGCGAAGTTGGAAATAAAATTTCATTCGCGTAATGAAACAATCAACAGCGAATGCAAATAAGATTGTTCGCTGCAATCTCGCTTAACACCCGCCCGAGCGAATGCGCTCCAATGTTTGACAATTTCAGATCTTTCCATTGTTTGGTTCCTATTTCGAGCGCCAGTGTAGCTGGTGATATTGGGGGCGAACGGAAAGTGAGGAGCGGAAATGAATTGAAATCAGAGGAGGGAGGGAGGTTCGAATAGGGAGGTAGTATGGGTGGTCTCTCATTATGACGTCCGCTATATCCAAACTGGAGGTACACAAATCACACGCGTTGTCGTATTTGGCGCCCCCGCAGGGACGCAATTTAATCGCCGAACAACTCGGAAGCGATATTAGTTGTGACCCAATTCATACTAGCACAGCGATCGGGAGGGGAAGTGGGTGGTAAGGTAGGGAGGGGAAGGCTTCTCCGCTTCACATTTATTTCTTCATCATCCACTCCTACACTCTTTAAAACGTCATAGAATTAAGATTTAATTAAAGCTCAAAATACATATACACACATACATACATTGGGTACATACAAAAAAAAAGATGGTTGGAAACAGCAGTATGGGGAGAGCAAGGACTAACATATATGTACCAAGAATGAGCCTGACTAAGGACAAACTACCTTTGGTGATGATAGTACATAAAATATATCCATTAAATATAGCCCAATAAATGAAGGACAGAATGAATTTAGTAGGGAGAGGAAAGTGTCTAACTAAACGAAAAATCCAAGATTCATTTATTCGTAATGAAATAGATTCAAACTGCACGCCACAGTTAACACGATTGATATTTACACAGGCAACCATGTTTTTATAAATCGGTTGTAATAAATACCTTATGTGAGAAGAAGATAAATTTCTATGCACAGAGTCGCAAGTAATCAACCAAATTGACAAATAGTCTCCAATTCATTTCTCCGTATGTTTTAAGGCTCGCAATTTTGCCGCAATCAAATAAGTGGCCATAAAATGTCGTGATTCGTTATACTAAAAGTCTAATTAGCACCGGCGAAAAATTAAAAGCCTCCTCAACAATCGCACTTCAACTATTTACAAGCTAACTTCTCCTTATCCGAAATCCTCATACTAGTTGACGTATCTCTATTCCATGAGGTCCATCCCCAGCCATTCTAGCCCCTTCGTCGCCTTCCTCCTCCCCCCTCTCCCCTCCTCCCATCCTCCTCCCGCCCCCCCCAACGCCCCGCCTTCACGTGTCCACAAGTAGAACTACTCCCACGCCTCTTTCTTTCCCTCCACCCCCTAAACGCCCACCCACCCCCACTCAGCAGCACACACACACACCCATGGGTGAAAGGGAAAACCCAATTACTGCCTCGTTCGGGAGCCATTTTGGTAGCCAGGCGGCGTGAAAGTTGGGTTGCTGAAGGGATGGGGGGATAGAGTGGAGAGATAGGGCGGGTGGGAGGGGTGGACGAGAGGGGAAGTGGAGGAGTGTTTCAGAAAGGATGAAGGTTGTTTTTCGATGTGTGAGGGAAGGGTGCTGGGTGCGGGGGAGGGGGGTCTGGGGGCAGGGCGGGGGGCGGGTTGATTGGAGGTGGCCAAGCGGGAGGGAGTTGCGAAAAGGGTGAGTGATGAGTTGCGGGTGGAAAATGGATTGGATTGGAGGAAAAAAACGGAGGTTTTTAAATGCTTTTGAGGTTGTTGCCACACGTTCAATGAAAATCATTTTTTTAATTAATGCGTTTCGCAAAGTTTATTTTGAGGAAAACAATTTATTTTCAATACGGAAATTCATTATCGACGCCTTGAGTCGAATAGTTTATTGAATCAAAACTCATCAGGGAAAGAAAAATACTCATTCGATTATCCTATTAAAATAACGATCTATTCGCTACCAAGGTTCGGAATAGAAATTAAATTCATAGGTATTTATCAACCGCGCGACGGACAGTTCTCCACCAGACTTTTCGTCGCAGATCAGTTCGCTGCCACATTAATGGATGCACACGACTGAACGTTTTTTATTTCAAATTAATTGCAAGAAAAAACGACGTAAATACAGAAAGCAACGAAATTCATTTTCAATTATATTTAATATGCACTCGACAAATTTTGTAAAAATCTAATGAAAACCTGGTTTGATACAGAATATTATTATAACTAATATTAATTAGGCAACATTCAATTGTGTATTGGACTGCGAAGATTGTATACGAGAATATTGCAGTTGGTATTTTTTCTGACAATTCTTAAAATACGTTCTCCTGCGTCACGATAGATTCTTTGGTGTGAATAGGCGCTCTGTCCCATTTTTTAGATTTTTCTATTCCTCTCTAAGGGCGAAACACATATGGAGGAAAAGATATTGTACATCGCCATCAAAATATTTACTTCCTTCTCTAAAATACTGTCGTTAAAGAAAGCCTACTAAGTAAATACAGCGCGGCAACATTTATTTTCCATTAAAAAGCAAGAAAGAAATAAGAGAAGTGAATAACATTCTGAAATAACTTTAATGGAAGATTGTAATGAGATTGGTTTCATGCACGATTTTATCCGTTTTACGAGTAACGGTATCAACAGCAAGTGCCGTTGTCTCTCGTCATTATCAGTTTCAATTAAATTACCTATCATAGCAAAAAATACTTTCCCGTACAGATTGTGTTTATCCAAAGGGAAACAGCAAAATAACTTATCTTCGAACTAAGGATATTCTCCTTTCGCCCTTATCCAAAACTGAGTAGAATCAAGTGTGAAAATGTAGGGCTGACATGATACCAATTAGGTTATCCTTGAGGCTAATGTATAAAATATTTTTGATGGATGCGTCTATTATGAACGGTGAAGAAATCCAACCAACAGATGGATCAAACTTTTGATAAATTTTCTCTAAAATGAACATAAATTGTTAAGATTGATGAGTACTATCCTTTATTTATGGTTAATTGAGAATGTTTTTCAATACTTTTCTTAAACCTCGACTTAATAGTACTATATTTTCATTCTTTTAGAACGTCCCTCTATCATCTGAAAAATATATTCAGGAATTAAATTCACGATTTTTCACTTACTTTATTTGCAAGCAAGGGCAAGGTAGATGGTTAAGCTATGACCTTCATTAAATAAAATTTTCTGCGCATGTAATCCCCATGCTTCAGATAGTAAATTAAATACTCGTTGTGCAAAATACTGTATACTTCGTTTAAGGATTTATAAACAATTATTTTCGTCAACATTACAATAATACTGATAGTGAAATTCGTCAATGGGTTGAACTCGATCGATCCCACGGTCGTGCCGAAGGAGTAGAGGTGGCGTCGGATTTGGAAGGGTGCTCGCTGGGTTGCCTAAAGTCCAGGGGCGACGCCCGTTGTGTGCTGTGGGTTGCGTAAGATTACGGGGTAAAGAGGGAGATTATTTTTTCTCCGAGCTATAATCATGAAAGTTATGATTGGAGTATAAAATAGCGTGAGTTTAGCGTGTTCCAAAGGATATCTGAGGTGTGCGGATGTGGTGAAAGGAGCTCGTTCTGGAACCATAGGGGAATTTGTGGGAGTGAGATCCAGAAAAAAAAACTCTCCGACACTACTCGATTTTCCAATTTACCTTGGCAGGCAACGGGAAAAAATCAATAACACCTCAATGTGAAAAAGTGATGCAAGGCAGAAAGAAAAGGGGTGGGGAGGAGGAAAAGTGGGGATGAGACGTAGCGTAGAGGGGAGGGGTGGGGAACACGTTCACATAGCAGAGATTTCAGATAATCACGCATGGAATTTCATAAATACACGATGGGTTGGTAGTCGACAAGAATGCTACGTTTGAAAAAGGTTAGTTCTATTAATAGACATGCGAAATAAATGGAGCGACGACTTCGTCAAATTATGAGGAGAGTATATAATTTGATCAATTTACGGTTTTTAAGGCACGCAACTGAAATTGTGAAATAGAAGAAGGCGTTTTTTTGTCCCAATGCTCCACATTTAGACCAAAAAAGTATTTTAGGTAAAAACTTTTCCCTCAATAAAATTTAAATTTCCAGATAATGCTTTAAATTTGATTGAAGTTTGTTATTGAAATAATTTCAAAACTCAAACAAGTTTTTTTTTAACGTGTCACTGGTGAACATACATATTTAAGACAAACGAATGGGCTAGCGGGGAAACATTGAACGGTGTATTATACATATAAACTTATTTCATGGAATAAAAGATGCATTTATACTTTAAGGTATTTAGTCCATAAAAGATTTAATATTATAATATTACATTTATGCAGGCATTTCTTTCACTGGGGTTTTTCACATACCAAACTTCCAAATTTAGGGGCGCTGTAACTTTCAAAAAATTAAACATATATGGATGCAAAAAGAGATAATATCTTACATAAGTGAATTTAATAAAGATTTGAATAAGTGCTTTCGGTACCTATTGACTTAAATAAATAATGAAAGGGTACAAAACGGAAAATATGTATTTGAATACACATCCAATAACAAATTCCGACACAACAATTAAAACTATTTTGCATGGATTAATTTAGAAACTATCAAAATCAAGCTCCTATATTATGCTAACTTTGTTGAAAGAACATGCTAACTTCCGAAAATGATTTTATTAGAAGAAAAATAACTAGGCAAGTTGATAATCAAGTACCAATTACCTATTATTAAAACAGAAAACAGAGTTTAATTAGCGGGCATGGAAGCCTATTGAAGACCCTTAATGCACTCGCTCTACTCTCGTTTGTCCTCACCCACCACCCCTCACTCCTAATCATTCTTCCTCCTCCCCTCCCTCCCTCCCTCCCTCACTCCACTCCATTCCAATTCCCTTTCCCCATCACACCGCCTGGCGCGCCATCTTATTCACATTCTCACCCAATGTGATCGAGCGATGTATAAGCCACACGGACTAACAAGCATACCACCGCAGCCTCTTTACCCAGGGAGCATCTTCCACAAAACGTCACCAGAGTCCGCCATCGTCGCCAACAATATCGAACTCCGGCACTCGAAATCGATACGGGACGAATGTGAGAGGTCTGCCTTGGAATGAAAAACTGAAATATGGGTGAGGAGGGTAAAAGCAAAAGGGGTGGAGGTGGTGGCGTGGCGAGGAGAGTATGGGGGCGGGTTTTATGGGGGGATTGGGGGAGGAGGGTGAGGGGGTTTATGACGGCTATTCCTGAAGGGATGGGAAAAAAGAGAAGGAAAGGAATGGAATGGAGAAGGGGACGAGAGAAGTAAAGAAGGGAGAGAGGCAGACGCCAGTGGCCAGTGCCTCTCCGCATCATCGGCAGCATCCCCTCGAGCAATCATCTCCAAAGGTTCCCTCGTTAGAATTTATAATTCCCATTTGAAACGCCAGATGGAGATTTTTGGAAGAGAGATATTTTTTAAAAGTTCTGTGAGCGGAAGTCAAAGTGAATAAAAATTCGAAATATTACCGGTAGGGTCCATATAAGTTGACAAGCCAAGTTTCATGACTTAATTCGCGACTAGATTAATATGCTTCAACTTTTTAAAGCATAAGCATTGAAATTTGACTCTCATTAACTAATAAGGAAATGAAGGAAGATCTGAAAGAAGCGCCAGAATAACTATCAAAATCTAAATTCCGATTAAATCGTGATAAAACTTAATCCACAGTGAAGCTTTGTAAACTCATAATCCCTCTTAAGTTATGACTCAGATAAATCTAACATCTCGGTAAATAATCCCGGTTTAAATTACAGCAATTTTTATTTTCTCCGTTTGATTATAATGAAAACGAGGGTATAATCATAACTTTAGATCCAATCACGCTACAGAGGTGAGTTTGCTCAAAATATTATTGGTTTAAACAAATGCCAAAAAGGACAATTTCTTTGTTTTCAGTCGTCACATACAATCTAATGTTTAATAGGATCAATAGCATCATTTATTTTGCGTGGATGCAGGATTCCGTTATCACGTATAAAATGTCCTTCTTTCATTGTACAGTTTGATTTAATTCACAGTATAAGAGTTTGAATATAATCAATGTTATCGAAATTAAATTTTATAAAAGCAAAACAAAAATATGCATGCGTGGGATAATATCCCATAATATTGAATCAAAACATGCTTAAACGAAATTTGTAGTAGTAGTACTAATTACGTTTTTAGGTGCGTCAACTGCTAAGGTTATTTTGCACCGTCAAATTCTCTTATAGAAAACCAACATATGTCACAACATCCATGCCCGAAGCGGGATTCGAACCCGCGACCTTTGGGTTAGAAGGCAGGCGCACTGCCTACCAGTCTAACCCGGCCGGCTTCAAAAGAAATTTTTTGCGATACAAAACCCAACAGCTAACAAGAACTTAAGTGAGTAAAATACTGTCTCAAAAGTGACTCAATATACCGAAAATCGTAACATTTTAAACATTTTCGCTCGAACGGATTGTTTAGTGGAAATACACTCGTAAAATCCCACACAAAGCGTAAGATCTATATGTATATTTTATTTCGAAGGCTGTTTGAGGCGTCAAAATTTCGCATCGTATCCCAGAGTGCTGAGAAATGAAGCCGATTCACGCGCCGGGAGAAAGTGAAAATGTGTGATCCTCGAAAGGGGAGGAGAAAGGGAAGTGGGAGGAGAGGAGCGGGAGATATATATATATATATATATATATATATATATATATATATATATATATATATATAGAGGAACAATGGCGGGTCGAGGAGGGAAATGGAAAGTGGAAGGGTGAGGGGGTGGTAAACAAAATGAAGCCCCGTGTACATTTTCCGGATCGACGTCTGCAGCATTGATCGGCAGGCGGCGTGGCGGGAGGAGAAGGTTCCCATTCAGGAAGCGGTGGGTTCACTCGAGTGGAAAGCGAGAGTGGAATGCTGGGAAATCATGCACAAACACACACACACATCTGAACTTGAGCGCTCGCTGGTTATGTATGGTAGAGGCAGGAGCAAGTAACTCGCTCTAGGATTTAAGAAGGGAGAGAGGAAGGGCGGAAGAGAGAGAGAGAGAGAGAGAGAGAGAGAGAGAGAGAGTGAGGAGGGAGGGAGGGAGAGAGAGAGAGAGTGAGGTGGGGGAGAGAGAGGGAACAGCCGACAATGACCTCTTTCGCGCTCCCCACCGCCCACCACACTCCCACTCAACGGCTCAAAATGTCACCGGTGATGTAAAAGAGGATTTTCTTCTCATTTTCCGTCCCTCGTACCCTTTTGCCTCCCAAGCCCAGTCGTCCTCACTGGGCCGCCGCCCACACGCCCCTGACCCCGCCCCGCCCCGCCCCGCCCCCGACCTGCAACCTGCCCTCACGACCTCATTCCTCAGAGTCCGTCGTTGCTACTTCCAAGACACTGCCCCGCAGTGGCACTACACAGCGGGGTGGAGATAGGATGCGCGTTTGTCTCCGAACCCTTCCTCCCCCCTCCCATTTACCCCGCCTTTTGCAACCCCTCCTCTCTTTCCCATCTCCCTCTCCCTCTTTTTTTCAACCTCCCCCCCTCCCACCCTCCATCTCACTACCTTTTTTTTTTAACCCTCTCTTCCCAGTCCTTTCACTCTCCTCTCTCTTTTTCACCCTCCACTTATATTTCTTCCTCTTCCTCCGCGGCAAGGGTCGCTTGGATAGGGCGCCCCGTGTTCCAAGGAACAAAGGGCCTCGGGAGGTCCTGGAGAGATTTCGAGTGGGAGGTGTTAGAATTTTATTTCCTTGATGAAAGATTGCGAAGATTTTCTTGCGTTTTATTTAATGAGAAACTTTGAGACAAATGCATCGAGGAAAGAGACCGTCTTTAATGCTTTTGTAAAAACAGGAGCACTTTTTCTGATTGTAAAACAGAAATGAGAGGTACTTTCTGAAGAAATACTGCCGTCTACTGCGCTATTAAGTACATCACGCCATTAAAAATCTTTTATTCGTACTTTGCAAGAACTTGTGAAAGATTTGCCAGAGGTAACTGGCAAAAAGTTAAAGAATTTAATTTATACTTCATCAATTTAAACTTCGCGAAGTAAAAAATAAACGGCTACGACAAATTGGCTTAAAATTTATAATGTCGCACCATGTTGCCGATGATTTTCAATTTTTTTTCTTAAGACCAACAGAATGAATGTCTCATGGAATAATGGGCGGCAGTAAACGATGAATGCATTGCTGAACTTTCTAAGGCAGCGTCCTTAAAAAATAAGGATAACTGCAAGGAATTCATTCGACCTATCCATTACTCGGTTAAAACCCACAAATAAAATGGATGCAAAGGGAGCAATCGCAGCCCAAGAAGCAAGAAAAATAGCACGGTTCTGTTTATCGAGATAAATTCCGCTTTATTTCCAGAATAATCCAAACTGCATCTATTCTTCTCCTTTTTTATTCGCGCTTCTTTAATCTCGACACCCATGTTACGTCCCAAGAATAAACGTCCTTTATATACTTCTCCACGCTTTCATCCAATATTCCCATCTATGTAATTCCTATCCGTCCCTCTCTTCGCCCGTTCTCCGTTCCCCTCTTTTCCCTACTTTCCCTCCCTCCGACTCTTCCCTCTCCCTCTCTCTCTCCTAAGAACACGAGCACTCAAAAGAAACGGGAGATATCGGCGGCAAAGAGTTAAAAGGGTTCCCAGAGGGAGTGAGAGAGGTTGAATGGAAGAGGGGTTCGAGTTACCGAAAGGCCGAATGGTGAGTATGGCACGAGTGAGCGAAGGCGAGTTGAGTGTTCAATAAGGGAACACAGAGAGAGAGGCGTCGAAGGATATGGCGTCCAGGGACAAAGACACTCGGCAATACACCTTTTTATTTCAAAATAAAAGTGATAATGGGTGTGTGCATGTATTCAGCAGTCCCTCGAATTTCGCGAGTTATAATGCTCGCAGTTTCACGTATTAGCGCATAAATTATTATAGTAATTTTGATTGTTCGCGAGGGGCAAACTTCACTTATTCGCACAGGCCAAACGAAGAACACAGTGATCTTTCGCTAGACTCCATGTAAGACAGAGTGATTTCCTCTCGAAAACAAAACAAGTATGTACATACATACTTCAAAATTAGTGGCGCTGTAATGCACGCGATGAACGATTGCGGTGAGAGGTAAGAATGATGTTACACTCGCAGTGTCATTCTCTCGCTCTCAGTCTGCACCCGTGTAATTAACTGTGATTTTCTGCAGTAGCGTGTGCATTTACTTACCTACAAAAAGTGTGATTGAGCTACGGCTCCAAAAATACAAAGGAAGTAAAATAATTGCCCATAAGTGTGAAAATTTCATTCCGCTAACCTCATTTTAGTTTTAATAGCATTTAGTATTTTTATTGGCGGATTCCGTGATTCAATCGTTATCCAACGGCGTAATCCTCGCGAAAATGGAGTGATTACTGTATACACGCATTATCACTATCTTTCGATTAGTTGGCTTATGAGCCGCGCTTGTGTGACGCGATTCGATTAAAAGTTACTTTCCATTTTATCGGTAACGTTCTATGATTTTAATTTATTTTCGTCCGTGTATCCAATTTAAAAAAATGAATTCATAGTATATGGCATTAAAAATGTGAGTGAAATTTTAGTAGGATTAAAGAGACGATACTTTTAAGTATCAGCTTATCTTATGGAAACATTAAGCTCGAAAAATTGATGCAAATAAATTATATAATTAAATCTGTAGATTAAATTATAAATTAAGTTAAAAATGTCAAATCTAATATATATAAAAGAGAATGTTTGTAAGTTTGGTCGCTAATAACTTGGACACTATAAGAGCTACCGCAACCAAACTTTGCATGGGATATAGTAGTGCTATCTATCAGCGCGTGCAGGCTTAATAAAGTTTTTAATGTTAACATGTAAAATTGGTTGTTTTATAATTCTTTTTTATATATTTTAATCTCTATAGAAATCAGTGCAACTTTTCTACCATTCAAAGAAAGATAATGGACTACTGTTTTTCTAAATTTTGTTCCTCCGGTTTCCCGGTTTTACTATAATATGAGCAGTGAACATTATCCACAAATTGTTAATGAAAATACTGGCACTATTGAGACAACGCGGTCTCTTATTTTGCGGTACTATTTGTGAATTAAAATATTAATAATTCATTATTAGGCATTCCAGCTTTAGCGTATATTAGCTTCGGTCTGTCCGTCCTTCTATACGGATGCAATTCTTTTCTCCGTAGCCATTCAGCGGATTTTAATGAAATTTGGTACTACAGTAAATTAGGAAATGAGATGGTTTACCTAACATAATAAGTTAAGAATACTATCGCAGGAAACGTGCTTATTTGTAATTTAGTTTACACTTTCCTAACCTGTTGAAATCATTTGCGACGCATGAATGGTTTGTAAATTTTCATTTCTAAATATAATCTTAAATAAATAAAATACATAATAAATATTTACATTTAAATAATTTATTTTCGTATTTTGATTATTAGTTTTTTAAATATCACTATTGTTATAGTGAAAATGTATTTGACTTAAATAGAAAATTACGTAAATTAATAAATCAGTTCTTGGAAGATTCTTAAAAATACTTTAAGGTCGGAGCGGAAAAAATCGGTTCACTGATGGTTGCCGGAGCGAAACCAGAACCGAAATTTTGTTTTGAACGAATCGGAACGAAAACCGGAGCGAAAAAAACTACGGCTCGATGTCCTGTAGAAAAGTGATTAAAACTGTTTCAAAACGACCCGATCCTATGTCCGATGCTGCGGCGGAGGGAATGCGGCGGATTTAAGTCCTCAAGAGAGTAAAATACTGCAAAATATATGCTCCGCAGTAAACAAGGGTCGTCGTTACATGGGAGGAGTGTGGAAGTGGCCGTGATAGCATGACGTGAGGTTGCCAGCATTTGGGCCAACGCCGTTGGGAGAGGGAGATGAAATTAGCAAACCCTTGCCACAGACACGTCCAAGCATGTCTGCACACTGAACTGTGCCGCCTGTCCTTTAAAACTCAGAAATGACACCATCCCTGAGACCCTCTCGAGAGAGAGTGAGAGAGAATTCCTGGGAAAATGCACGTTTACGCTATCCCATGTCAAGTCATCTCCATCCTTAAAAACACCCCTCTCACCCCCTTCGCGCCATAACTCCCCGTTTCCACTCCTCCCGCTCATATCTCGCCAAACCACACGCACTCCCCGCTTTTTCTTTCTCTCTCCCTCATAGCCTCGTCTCGACTTTCAAGCCACGAGCAGTCGCATTAAACATCTCCCTCTCCTAATCCCCCGTCTTCTCCGAGATCCCTCTGACTCGCGCATCCTACTGTCCTCTTCCCCCATTTTCAAACAAACAATTTCAAAAGTGTTGATAAAATTTTCTAGTATTACATGAACTGCGTAGTTAGGAAAGACCGCGATCCGCCATGGTCGCAAGAAACCCTTAAGAATTAAGATCAGGGGTGTGTGCAACCTTTTTACGCAGCGGGGCGCATTCATGTACATACTAGGGGCATATTTTATTTTGCCTTATTTAATTTTCAAAACTTCTTTACATACAATGTTATACATCTGAAATTTTACAGAATGTTTATTTTGAACTCTTGAGCATCCCACATATAATTGTCAATGTGTAAAGCAAGGCTACCAGTCGCCTCTCCGCGTGCACGATGGTTTTCCTTCTAGGATGCGCGCGCACCTTCAATGCTCATCTTTTCTAATGGAATTCGCTTCCCTCCACTTTACACATTACCTCCGATCACCGAGGCGTAACCGTAAGGTAGCTTCTAGTAATTTTCAATCGCTACGTTAGGAGGAAATACCTGTACTCTACATTCACGCCCTCTACCGGAAGCTTAGAGAACAAACTCCACCTGGCAAAAAGCGTCACCTCACCTTATATAAAGGATTGAGTGCTTTGGTGAGTCGTATTAGAAGTTTCGAGTGCCTCGGCGGGTGGATTAAAGTTTACAAAGGTACTTACTCTAGGGATTAAACGTAATTTTAAAAGTGAAAATAAAGTTTTAGGAATAATTTAGCGTAAAAACTTCGCCAGGCAGTGTTTTATGGCAACAACTTCGAATTTGAAATCTACAAAATTATCTGTAATAAATATCACAGACCACATCTTCACCTAAGCTTCGCGGGGCGCATAAAATTCTTTTGCGAGCCGTAGGTTGCACGCCCCTGACTTAGATGACCTCAGAACCAGAACGAAATTAAGGTCGAATTTCTGAATTTATACAAAAGGAAAAGCTATTCTATTACAAAGTTTAACTAGTGTGAAAACTTACCACGCTTTTGCTATTCTATTATAAGAGAATTGGTTGAAGACAGCAAAATCGAACTGACCTGAAAATAGAAAAATAACAGGTTTTATATTTTTATAATTTTCATTCAAATGCAAATTACTATAAAGCTATACTTTTATAATGAATCCATAGATACTAACTTCATACAGTTTTTATGATAAAACACTTGGTTTTTTGCACGAGATAGTGTGAAGATATTATTTTACCAATATAACTCACAAGAGACGCTATTATAAGTTTTTGCATACATCTAGCAGAATACAGAACAACTGAAATACAGACTGTTAAATAAGCAAAACTAGCGCGACAAAAGAAATAAAAAGATCAATGATGAATATATGCAAATAGGCAAAGAGCAGAAAGAAACAAAGATCTAAACATAGCTGCAATTATATTTCTGAAAGTATCAAATTCTAACGAGCATATCAAACACATTTGTTGGCCTTGAGCAACGTCAAACCCCTTGAGAAGCTATATTACAAATCCACTCTCAGAGAACTTTACTTTTCGTCGCCGTTAGAATTTTACGCTTCCCTTCGAGTTATAATAATATACGTACGTTCCAATTCTCACAGATAAATACGAGCTGAAAAACAATAGAATTGCTCCGTTTCTCTGTGCTCTTTTTCCTCACTTCCCACACCTCCCTCCATTTTACCCCCTTCCGAAACGCCTCCTCAGGTACGCCAACTAGAGCAGAATCGATAATCGAGGAGAGCGCGTGCCTCTGCGTCAGAGGTCGTCGTAGGATGCCCCGCGATGTCCGCCGATGCATGGAGGGAGGAGGAGGAAGGAGACGAGGCGCGCGCTGGACGCGAAAGATAGAGCATGTGTGTGTGTGTCTATATATATATGTATATATATATATATATATATATATAAAGTGTGAGATTGTTATGTCTATATTGAGACTATAAATCAATATAATAACAAGTTAGGAAAACTGTACAGCGTATCACAAATGGGCACGTTTCGTGCAATGGAGTATTTTATAGGAATGATTATAGAAACGTTTTTGAACTTGTTCTTTCGTTGAAAATTATTCCATTTTTCGCTTCAAAGACTCTTTGCGTGTACGTATGGAAAACAGCGTTTTAAAGTTCTTTTCTTCATTATAAATAATCCATTTTCTTCCAATTTGAAAATATTGCATGCACACGTAAGGAAATTAAACGTATTTTTGAGATAATGCATATGTTAGCAACAACGATGAAGTAACCACACAAGTTTTTAAAGTTCACCTAGAATTAAGACTTTCTTGTTTGATTTTCTTGATAACGGCGACTCATAGGATAAAAATTTATAAGAAAAGAAATACTTCTACAAGTTTTATTTGAAGCTAATTTGATATGATGGAAAGTTCATTTTCTGTCACCAGTACAAGTTTTATTTGAAAACTATTTTGATATGACCAATACTTTACGAGATATGACGGAAAGCCATATTGATTTCACCAATAAAGTGGTGCCTCTGATTGTCTTACGTGATTTATTAATGTGATTTTCTTATTGTCTTTGACTCTAAGTCCATAATGTAAAATTTCATTAAAACCCGATCGGTAGAAGCCGAGAACGCACATGCAGACAGACGGCCAGACGGACGGCCAGACAGACAGACCGAAGCTAATAGGCGCACATGCTGGAATGGAAACGTACCTAAAAATGGTGTATCTCATAATATGCAGGTATAACTGAAAAAACTAGGATATTTATGAAAAGGAACCTTAAGATCCTTAGTTTTATAAACCTCAGAAAAATCGGAGTAAGAGTACCCCCAAACAATAATGGAAACGAGCGAAAAGTCTGTCAAACTTCAAACACGAAGAACTCGATGAATTCGAACATAAAGTTCATGCTCTATATACATAATATATATCTCGATACTTAAAGAGAATGTTTAAGTCTGCATTTCAAAATAATAAAATAAAACATATAAAAAGTTTTAACTTATAAAACAAATTAAAAAAACAAACATGTTCGAGGTTAAAAATTGAATTCTGAGAGACGGAAAGGAGAAATAGATTACAAGCAGGTGTTTACATTGGAAGAGAAGACAGGCAATTGAGTGTTGTGATGGGAATCGGATGAATGGAACAGAAATATGGAAGAAAGGCAGAAGGGAAGGGGGGCATGGAGGGAGATTGAAAGCCTATGAACGAGAAAGAAAGATGATAAAAACGGTAGGAGTGAAGGAAGATAGACAGACAGACAAACGACTTTATTAGGGCGAAATTGAGACTACATAGTCCTCTCTTACATTTAACCCTGCGTCAACAGTTACAAATGAGGATAAAATAGTGCTAATAATTTCACAGAAAAGAACCAGAAAAAAATAGAAAACATACAAGCAAAACATCAAATTACAAATTGGGGAAATTTTTATAAAAAGAGAGTAATTGCGGTAATAACCTAGGAAAGACCTGACTTGGCCATCCTAGTAAAAGACCACGGAGGAAAACACCCACGAAGGGAAGGGGGGTCGAAAAAAACCTGCGAAAACCCTAGATATATAAAAGAACAATACTGGAATTATAATAATACATACAAGTTTTAAGATTTACAAAAAATATATTAATTTTATGAGTAATGAACAAGATAAATAAAGAAAATAAATAAAATAAAAAAGATGAGAACATACATATTTAGCAGAAGAAGTGGTGGAAGAAAGGGAGTGAGAGATGGAGAGTGAAAGGGAGGGAGGGAGGGGAGGGAGAGAGGGAAGGAAGAGGGAGAGAGTGGGAGAGGGGTACATACAAACAGTATTATATATAAAAATAAAAATTTTAATTAAGGTGACACAGCGTGTTGATATGGCAGTGAAGATTATCACCTGTCTAAGTACAACTAATTTTTAAAATTCTAAGATTTCGACGACCTGGAAAGGAAGAGTGGTTCAAGGTGTGGAGTGGGATAGGAGATATTTGTAGTAGAGCCGTTTGAATGTGTATAGAGATAAGGAGTTTTTTATTCCCAATGGAAGGCCATTCCAGAGTTTGCATGCAGTGACGGTAAAGGATTTGTTGTATGTTTCTGTTGTATGTAGTGGGGTCAGAAGTTTATCACATCCTCTGGTGTTGCATTGATGAACTGTATTAATGGTAACGAATTCAGTAGATAGATAACGGGGGATTTTATTTTTAAGGATTTGATACAATAGGGAAAGGAGGTGAAGGTTTCGTCGGGATTCAAGTTTGAGCCATGAGAGTCTACGAAAATATTCTGTAACATGATCAGATTTTTTAAGATTAAAGATAAACCTGACGCAGGCATTATGAGAGCGCTGTAGTTTAATGACGAGATCCTCTGATAAGTCCTGATAGACTATATCGCAATAGTCAAAGTGAGGAAGAATTAATGATGTCACAAGGGGGAGAGATGAAAAGAAAGCGAAGGAGTGAAAGCGTGGGAGAAAAAGGAGATGGGAATGAATACGTGGAACTGAATGCAGAAAGGAAACGCTTAACTTCAAGAGCCAAAAGTAAAATTCTACAAATGCAAAACTTTTAAAGGCCAATACAAAAGAAACACCTTACTGAAATTAAGGAAGGCTAAAAGAAAAAGTGACTGGAAAACGAAAAGTAACCAAAAATCGGGAAGAGCAATTATAGGTAATCATAGGTAATCAACCAAAATTCGCAAGTGTTGACGTGACTCCGAGAACCTTTAAAACGATGAAACTTGATTTCGCTTGAAGCTTCAAGGCTTTCCTTCTTCAATGTAAAAAGAAAGTTCTAGAATGCTGTAATACCATGGTTACACAAAAAAATTCCGCCACAATATGAAGAGGTGAGTACGTGAAGCAAAAAAAAACACAGGATCAAAAGCTGCCTATATCGTTTCTAAAGACTTTAGGAATAGAAGTCATTTGCAGTTATTTACTTATAGGGAAGTAATGGGATTTTTTTTAAGATCGCCAATTCATCAACAGTTTATATGTCGCTTCGGACAACGTACGCACGTACGCATGATGTGAGAATTGTGAGTAGAAGTGGAACCGGACGAAGAAAAAAGATTCAGGAGGAAGAATAGATGGAGGCAAAGTGATACAATTAAGAAAGAGAGGAAATGGAAATTTGCGTATAGCAAACGGAAAAAATCGGTGCAACATACATTGTACATACATTTTCATATACCAATGCGTCCTTTAGTTATCTTTTGAAAAATATGAATTATGTAGAATCGTTATAAACATCAACTTAAATAACTATACGAAATTTGATGGAAATCGTATAAGCCGTTTTTTTAGAAAAACCTATTTTTGTTAAAGTTGCCCAAGAATAAACTAGCCTTATATTCATTCATTGAGAAAAATGAAATATGTAGTATTATTGCAGACGTAATACTCAAGTAATGGTATGAAATTTTACCAAAATCGTTCGAGCCGTTTTTGAGAAAATCAAATTGTTGTTAAAGTTGCCTAGAATAAACTAGCCTTATATTCATTTTTGAGAAATATGAACTATGTAATATTAATGAAGACGTAAACTCAAGTAACTGTACGAAATTTGATCAAAATCGTTAGAGCCGTTTTTGAGAAAATCAAATTGTTGATAAAAATGCGTATAAAAAACTTCCCTCAATTATTGAGCAATGTCAACCATTTCTTCATAGCTTCTATTTTGAATGATAAAATGTGTAAGTACGAGATGTCATTAATTTTTGCTATACCGTTTAGGATCTAGAGCCGCGAACAGACAGACGGCACTGCGAAAACCACTTTTTCGTAATCAGGTACACCTAAAACGTATATTTCCATCAAAATCTCGAGATCGAATTTTTTCACGATTGCAATACTTTCTCAATATACTTTGTATATGAGAAAGTAAAAATGGAATTGAACCCAATCAACATATTATGGTTTACTCGGCCACTCTACGGTTATAATAGTTATGTAAATAAATTCACAGGTGGCTCTATATTTTCTTTTGTGTCTTTTGAGCTAGGAAATAAATTTCTTTCCAGATGAGTCAAAAACAAAACGATATAGTATATGATAATTGATCGATCCACAGTAACAATTATGGATATTTCACGAGTGCAGCCACATAATTTCGCTTTCGTGAAACAATCTGTCGTATGTTTTTCCAACATGGTTAATGACGTAAGAAGCTTAGACAATGTGCGAAGAATATAACGTTTAATATTACAATGTTTTATTTTTGTTTTCCAAGGTTATTTATCGCTTTTCCTTTTTAGAGATTAATGTTCTTCGTCCTAAATCCACCTTCCTTCCTATTAACCTCTCATTTTAGTGACGAGAATTGCAGAATTTCCTCATTCAACCTTTTCCGCCGGTATCCCTCTCCCCCCTCTCCCCCACCCCCCTCTCACCCCCTCCCCGTTCCACACACGAAAAGATCGCATGCGCCAATCCTCTTTCTCTTCCTCTAGAGAAAAATCTCAAACACAAACAAGCACACATCGTACCCAACACACACGCACATCTAACCACCGAATGTCTTCCTCCGAGAGGATTTTGCCCTTTTACGAAACCGCAGATTCCAGTTAAAACGCTCCATCTCCTTAACCGTCTCTCCAAACCCTAATTGGATGGACCAATCAGGGAAACCGAAATCATCCGAGTCCTAGGATGCCAAGGAAATAAGCACGACAAACCAGTCAACTCTCTCTCTCTCTCTCTCCCTCCCTTTTCTTTCTCTCTCTCTCTCTTTCTCCCTCCGCTCCATCGCTTTCTTCTTCTTTCTCCGTAACAATTTCTCTCTCTGTGCATACCTCTCTATCTCGCGGAGATTTCATTTTATCGATGCTCACCCTTTTCCATTCCTCCCTCAATTCGACTACTGCATATACACACGCACAAGATGACGCACTCGCGCGTCATAGGCACGCAAAGAAAGAGGGAAGGAGTGCAATAGCGAGGAAGTAGCCCTATTATCTTTCACTTTTGTTTTTATCTCCCTCTCGCTGGCTTGACTTTTCATTCCCTCTTTCCCTTCCCGGCTTTGTTTCATCCACCTCCATTCCCTTTCCATCCCTCAGATCCGTTTGGCGTTTGGGGCTTTGTGCGTCGCCATAGGGACAGGGTTAGAGGAAGTGTGTGTGTGCCGCCGCCACCACTCCCCTGAGCGCTCTCTCTCTTTCTCGAGCGCGCACATATACACTCAAATTCACACACACACACGAGCATTGGGAGAAGCTGCGCACCACTCTCAACGGCGGGACAGACACATTTAAATCGAATCCGACGACCGTAATCCGGGGAGATTGAGGCGAATGGCTGATGCGGTGATGGTTGCTACACGCCGCCCTCTGACTGGTGTCCAAACCTTCACCAAAGCAAGCCAGAGGAGAGAGAGAAATAGAGATGGAGGAGACCTACGAGTCCTCTCCCACGCCACTTCTACTAAAATCTCTCTCCCTTCCCCTCTCATCCCCCTCCCCCTCCCTCTCTCTCCCCCTCTCTACATTCGCCACAATCGCTGGAGGTTTTAAAGGCCGCCTTCTACCCGTGAGCGTCTCCATAGGGATACGTAGAAAAACAAAGGCAAGGGCTTTGTCCGGGGTGAAACTGAGTGGAAAGGGAAACGGCAATGCATTCGATAAAAATAGGTCTCTCTCTCTCTCTTTCTTCTTTCCCTTTAAAATCTTCCTTTGTATTTCTCTCTGTCGCCAATCGGGTCGCTTTCTCTAAAGTGATTTGTATTCCGTGAAACACTTTACATATAGTGACATCTGTGTGCAATATACGAAATCTTTTATGAATTATGAGAAGTAAATTTGAAAATTGTCCGAGATGAAAGGAAAAAGATTTTTAAAAGATGCCCACGCTCCGATATCCGCCAAATGAATTAAAAATGCCCATAATACATTTGTAGTATATTAATGATATAACGGAACCCATTGCTTGTAACGATTTTTTCAAAGGCATTTCATTTTATTAACGCGTGTAATTTAACGAAATAGACTTTATGGAAAATATTTTCGTTAGACGTAATTTGTGATATCCTTTGAACTACAGTAAATTTCAAATTAGATTAAGTAAAAGGGAGTCGATAAAAAAGAAGACTCCGCCATAGCATATACATTTTTCTACGATTAGCTTCCCATGAATGACTACAAAACGAGCTATTTAAAACATTTCTTCTGAGTATCTGCACAAGTACTTAATAGTAGATCTTAATAAATGAATAATCACCGTATAAGATTTAGTATCTACAAGCAAGTTAATCTCGCGATTGCTGCCAAAATATCCTATATTGGAATAAAAATTATGGATTGAGAGTGGAGGGTCCCAGAGCGGTTTTATTTATCTAAATTATCGGAGTATGGATTCATGATTCATTTTATAGAGAAATTTCAAAATGCCACAAATTGGCGTATAAAATTAATTTTAAATATTAACTAAATTCTCTCGTAATTATTTAATGGCAATAAATTTTGTAATGTTTTGAAAAGTACAAGAATGTCAGCCTAATCTCACTGTAGAGATCGGTCAAAAGTAGGGAAATAGTATCTACATTATTAAAGAATAATATATTCACACGGAAACATGGAAGGGAAAAAGAATGTTTAACTCGTTTAAAGTGTCATTCAACGGAGTTTGATAAAAAATATATTTGGGAATATAATTATGGATTACATGAATGGTAGAAAAGCTGCTTCGCCTTGGTGAACTTGTTATTTGTTCAGACATTTTTTTAATGGTAAGTTAATTAATTCTCCTTGTAATTGGGACGATTATACACAAACATATACGTTACGTTAAAAACATATGAACAGAAAACATCGGCATGATGAGACAACACCGAAACCGGTCAAATTTTCACCTTTAAAACTGCTTCCGCGCGATTTAACTTCAAATACAGGTAATTTGGGCAGCAAACTGAAAGAAGCGATAACAGAAATTCCCCCGGCTCGAATATTCCAAATAGAGTCGTCCGTAACCACAAGGGAATTTACAGACTCGTAAAATTAAGCAAAAAAAACAAACCCCGTGAAGAAAATCTCTTCCTCCCATCCTCCACATTGGATACCCCAAACTCTTCTACTTTGCACGCATCGACTATTTGGGATCACTTTCGAATCGACAAAGGTCCCAGCGATTTAAAACGAAGCCAATTAAAATAAGATGAGGGCGGAAATATAAGAGGTTAAATAGAAGTGGACAAGCAAAAATAGAGGAGGAGAGGGAGATGGAGGTATCCGTGAGGTGCGGTGAGAAATACGTTGAGATGCCGGATCCAAGGCCTCTTTAATTTCCCCCCACCCACCCCCTGCCTCTACCCTACCAATGAAAAAGTCAAAAAAACCTAAGCTCTCTCTCCCTCCCTCCTATAACCACCACCTCTTCCCACCCCCTTTCCCCATCCTACTCCCTTTTTCCATCCTCCCACACTACGCGATTCGCCCAGAGGGACTGGGATCGATAGAACGGCCTTCCTCCACATCATAGTATGGTATGTGTGTGTGTGCGGGCGGAGACGGAGGTGGAGGAAAAGGAGGAGGTCGGAGTGGGAGAGAGGTTAACGTTTAGGGGAGTGAGGAGACGGCTTATGGGCACGGGAGGCGTCGCCGTGGAGAGAGAGCTAGCGGAGCACGCAGAGAGAAGAGGCAGGGGGAGAGGAGGGGAGGGAAGGGGGAGGGAAGGGGTAGGGAAGGGGAGGGAGAGGAGGCAGGGGAGGGCAGGCTGCCAAGATAAGCCATCGGTTCTGCATTGGCCGATGCGGCGTGGTCCCCGGCGGCCAGCGGCACATTTAACGACCTCCTCACTCTGGATTATGACAGCTCAGCAGCTGCGTACGCATCGCAGGAAGGGGGGCGGGGGAATGGGGGGAGGAGGATAAAAAAATGGGGAGTGGGTCAGGGAGGGGAAGAAAGAGGGGGAAGGAGGGAGATAGAGCAGCGAGGAGAGAGAGGGGGGAGAGAGAGGAAAGAGGGTGGCAAAACTGGTGGAAGGTGACGGGAAAACAGAAGGGACTGATAGGATTTATCGGAGCTATTAGGCTCACTTTCACGCCAGCCATTCTCATAATTAATGGATTAATATCGGTTGGAGTCAGCGACAAAGCGGGAGAATTTAAGGGGCCCGCTGGTGTACTTTAAGGTTCGAACAGGGAGGAGGAGGAGAGTGGGAGGGGGGAGAGGAAAAAATCGATGGACGAAATACGTTCGGCCTTCGCGACGAACACTCAAATAACTCCAAGGGTAAATATTGTCCAGCGATCGCGCTCAAACGCTCCTTATAACTTTAAATTATTAAACGTTCCGACATACTTGTCAATACCTCGTCATTATTGTTGAAGATCGGTAAATAGCCACATAGAAAGGCTTATTTATTACTGGGATATGGTTTACTAAACAACATGGCTACAGTTGTCAAATATTTCATTTATGGATATTAAATGAAATAGTGAATGGAACAATGAATACATATACTTTCTAGTAGACGTGAAATCATATGACCAATTTTATATATACATAAGAAAAATAAATATTTTGAAGTTATTAGAAAATTTCAAAATTTATGTAAACCCATTATTCAACAAAAAGAAATAATTAATGACCATTTAACCGAGCCATATTTCTAAGGGAAAAGAATAATAAAAATAAATATAAGCAATTGTTAGAGATGATAAATATAATGTGTTTTTGTGGCTGTTATTTGATCACTATATAGCTGAAGTTATTTACGTATTTTTGTTGAAGGTATTCCTGTGTCTCAGTATAATACGAATGGTATATTTTCTTTAGTTAATTCTGCGTAAACTTTCTGTGAATCTTTTAAAGATATTTTCAACCACAATAAATCATACCAATTATTTCACGGTTAAAATTTCGCAATTAAATTCAAAGGCAAATATTTAAGCAGCATGAGCATAAAAGCGTCATAATCCAAGAACTTCGCAGTAGAATGTACCTCTGGTTCTTCAAACACAGCCGTGGCAAATTATCCACTCGAAGGATCGATTCGCGAGGGCCAGCCGCAGACGAAGGTCCAATTGCATGCGCGCCCTCGAATGCTCTCGGCGCGCGGCGGCACACTAGGATGGAACGCCAAGCGATCCGCGTCGATGTATATTGATAAGCCATTCACGCCGTCCAACACAGCCAGTCCTCCGTTCCCTCGAACATTTTCTCTCTCATCCTCCTCTCTCTCATCCTCCTCTCTCTCATCCTCCTCTCTCTCATCCTCCTCTCTCTGCCTCCACACTTTCCTTGTGTGCACATACTACGCGACCATGCTCGATTTGCAGACAGTGGACAAGGTCACGCTTCTTCTTTCCCCTCCACAGAATCCCGTCCGCACATACACACGCCGCGTTCCGCACATCTCTCTCCCTCTCTGTCCGCACCACGCACGCACTCTCCCACCTCCAAATTCTCCCCTACTACTACAGTTCCCAGGGCCAACATCTCAGAGACATTTCCGCATCTCTCTCTCTCTCCACTCTCTCTCTCTCTCTCTCTTCGCTTCCAATTATCCGCTGTGTTGACACGGTCGCTGAGAGCTTCGCTCTGCGCGAAGGAGTGGCACGCGGAGAGGGACGCTCAACGGTCCCGATTGCATTTTGGCGAGGCCATATAGAATGCGGCAGCGACACATATGTTTACGTACACACGCACGAGGAATAATAGTAAGATCGGAAGGACCGGTGGTCTCGATTAGGTATGCCCTAGCGGAAAAATGGCATCTCAAAATAGATGCTGAGCAATTTTTAAAAATAAAAATCCGTTTCTCGAGCCTATCCTGAATAACTGGCCAAGCAAAGGTATGTGTTTCATCTGGTGCCCACGTTGTTAAAGCCTGTTTATATATATATATATATATATATATATATATATATATATATATATATGTATCCTTTAAGAATGCATATATTAACTAGAATTAAAAAAATAGTTTACGGTTCATTATCGATATTTACCAATACTTACTCATTTAGAAAAGCACGCGACATCTCCCACCTGCCACCGAGAATGGAATAACGCGTACACGTGCCTATCACAATGGTTTTTCGCAAAAATACTAAGAAATAGATAGAAAAGACACGTTTTAGGAGTGAAAGTAAATCTATTTTCGCAAAAAAAATAATTTTTCGACATCGACATGAGCAGCTTTTTGGATTTGGCCACATGAAGCAACATAAGAATTCGAAAACTTACCATACAAATCTCTATTTCCAGAATTATTAGTTCAAATGTATTATAGGTAATACTGAATGAGCCTCCGTCAAAAGGTTATTGGTAATTAATTAGATAAAAAACAAACAGGAGCATCATCGTGGATACCTTATTAAATGTTAAACGAATATTAATTTATGAACGCAACTATCACCTCGTTAAAAATTCTTTCAAGTCAAACTTTCTTCGTTAGTGTACTTTATCTCCATCACTTCGCATTTTGTTTACACATACCTTTACGTTGTACACGACGGATTTTTTTGCCGATAAAAAGTTTTAAATTTATTCTTCTCCTCAGTTTCGCGGATAATCATTAAACGACCGATTAGCGGCTTGGAAAAGACAAACATCCGAGGAATTTTTAATGCGATGAGAATCTCTCTCGTCCCCACTCCAAAACCACCCCTATTTCCCTCCCCACCCCTACAATGCCCAAGCATAACACACGCAACCGAGTCAGCGAATCCCTAGGCTACGGCCCTCGCCCCAGTACCTGCCCCCGCCACTGCCACTCCTCTCGAAGAGATAAGAGGGGGTCAATCGAGCGCGGGTAGAGGGTTGGGCCATCGTGATATGAAGGGCTCCTCCCTCCCTGGAGGGAGGTGGCAAGGGATGAGGAGTGTGTGGGTGCAGAACAAGCCGATGGCATACACCGCATAACTCGCTTCCTCTCTCTCTCTCTCCCTCTCGATATGGCGATCACTCGACCACGATAGGAAATGGAGGAGAAGCAAGGTAGATAGAGAGAAGGTAGATAAAACAAGTGAAAAACTATATTACAGAGAGGAGGCGAGAAGGAGAGGAGGTGGGAAGATGGGAAAAAGGTACAGATGGGAAGGGAAACAGGGAGAAAGGAGAAAATAGAGAGATAGGATAGGATAAATATGGTGGAATAATAGGGACGGCATGGAGAAGAGGCAGAATGGGAGGCTCAGAGCGTCCAGCCGATGGTGTAGCCATCGATTAGCATCGTCCCCCGATTAGCGTTGAATGGGGATTAAAGGCAGTCATTGTCGTCGGGGTTCATTTAATGGCAGGGAGAGGGAGGAGGGGAAAGAATGGAAAGATAGGAGAAAGGGAGGGAGAAGAAGAATAGGAGAGGAAAACAATCGATATCACCGTCGTCGACGGCACACACGTGAACGAAAATAATATATTGGCGGAGCCATATCGCGTTCGGGGAACAGAAAAAATTACTACCGGATTAAGCGCGTTGAATACCCCTCCACCCTCAACACACACACACATACACACAATGGCTTTCCCCTCCTCCTTCGAAAGTGTTTGTCGAATGCACGAGACACAGCGTGGCGCAAAGAGTAATTAAATGCGCGATTGGCCGCTGTAATTTTCAGAACGGCGCGAAAAATTCTGTAATGTTTATTAGCTCTTTATCGACTAAGCCGGAGGATGAAAAAAAAGTGCTCGTAACTCTATATGCGGGAAAGAGGTACTTTATAGGTGGTCTATATAAACGAACGATGTTCACGTTCATTGGAGATTAATCGGTTTGTCTGAAAAGTTTTAAAAATAGAGGTTTTAGGTCAAATACTACCGCTGTTTTCCAGATCCCAATAGGTAAAAAAATTTACAAACAAGGTATCGGGCGTAGTATATTCTCACAATTTCCAATTAATCAAACAATTCTATTGCAAATACAACTGAAGTCAACGATATCGTAATCTCCACATAGACAAACTATGAAACATTTGCGCACACGGCCCAACATACACATTTCCCTAGTACATAAACACAAACAGGCACGTCCCATTTTCTGTAACCATATCAACTGCGATTTGTTTCGCAGACTTGTTCATCATCATGAGAAGATTAATTTTATTTACGCAAAACAGAACAAAGATAATCAAGCATATCCAATGCGAAAAAATTTCATCCGGGGAAAACCTCACACAAGACTCAATCAATACTTTTTGTCGTTTTCCCCCTTTTCTTCCGTACACTAGAAAGCACACCTCTTCAATCGCTTAACATTAGAAGATTTCACAGGGCGCTTGCTACAGATCCGAAAACAAAGGTATTCGAATATACGGCAGTGTTTTAGTAAAGGTAGAAAACACCTTTGTAATGCAACTGCGCCGTTTGGAGAGAGAGAGAGAGGATGTGTGGGGATTTTGGCAATAGGCATACACAGAGAAGTATATAAAAGAGAAACGGAAATAAAAGAGAGAAAATTACAGAGGATGGACAGGTATAACACACACACATATATATACTTATATATACAGGGCCGTGCCCAGACATTTTATCGCCTGAGGCGAGATATAATATGGCGCCCCATGGCCTCGCTGGCCTTATGAATTTATTTTGATAGGTTTTCATTTTTGTCACATTTTGGCGCCCCCCTTCGAGAGGCGCCTGAGGCGGATACCTCGCCGCCTCACCCATCGGCACGGCCCTGTATATATATAATGTACATTTATGTATTTATGTTTGATCGAATAAAAATAGAGCTAGAACAGATAACAATAATGTGGGACCATATTAGACCAATTCCCTTAACCTCTTTACTTCCTGCACTCTACTCTCAAAATTCCTTCTTTCCCACCCCTTACTATGCCAGAAATCTCAAATTAAAAGGTACAGACACACGTGCGCTGTGTCATTCCAAGACCCGCGTTTAAAACGCTTCCTTCTCTGCGGCCACGCGTATTGATTTTTCGCGATAGGGAGAACTACTACATCCACATATGCTATCCCCTCTTCTCATCCCTCTCTCTTCTCTTTCCTCTTGCCATCTGACCTCCTATCCGTTCCTTTCAGTTTCCGCTTTCCCCTCCCGTTATTTTTTTTCGCGGTTGCACATTCAAATGGAACAATTATTTATTTTCAGCCTGAACTAACAAATAAAAAAAACAAGCCCGCCCACTTATCATCCGTCCGTCGAAAAGTCGTTTCAAAAACAAGGCGTTGTTTTTATTATTACTACAACTCTGAGAGTCTGCGGTAGTGGAGGAGGAGAAGGAGAGATGGAGGAGTTGGAGGCGCGAGTTTTACCTCTCCGAGTCCCGGCCTCTCGTCCCCCTTTCCGCTCGACCACTCCGATCGCCACGCCATAACCCCTCCCCACGCCTCCAGCCACTCCCTCATCCTCCTCCACCTCTGGCCCCCGCAATGTCCCAAAGGACTAGTCTCCCTGAGGACACTCGCGTTGGACAAACATTTTTGCGATGTGGCCAAGTACGTGAGAGCATTGCTTTGAGCTTTGCACCTCCTCCCCCTTTTGGCCACCCTTCTATAACCCCTCTATACCTCTATAAACCCCTCTATTCTGCTATAACCCCTCTATACCGCTTCCTCTCCTCCCATTCCCTACCCTTTGTTTTTATCTGGCTTGCTACATACCAGTTTATTCCTACGTAAATCTTTTTATCTACCTCCTATTCGATTTCCCTCCACCTCCCATGGACCCGCCATTTTCTCCCTATTTCTCAGCGCATTTTCCATTTCTCTCCCTCTCGCCATTGTCACCCAAAGAACTCGAGTTCGTAAGCGTCAACATGAGACAAGCGAATTCACCTGGATGCTGAAACTAGTGCTCGCGAAAGAGTGGATGGAAACTCTTTGAATTCACGATAAGTGTGTTATTTTAAGTAATGCAGTACTTAAAAAGGCTCGAGTGGACGATTAAATCTACGCCGAGGTAATTTTAGCCATAAGAAAAAATTGTCAAAGGGATACGTTATTCGCATGCAACAGCATGTCGAGATGCTAATTAAATTTATACAGAGAACGCTGGGGATAAAAAATTATCCAGCCCTCTCTTTTTCTCTCGCCGTCTGAAAAAATTGCTCTCTGCCCCGACGCAAGTCGCGTTTTTTTGTTTTTATTTAATTCTCGTTTAAAATGGCATTCGGCGTTTGATGTGTGAGGGCTCCAGAGAAAACAATTACCCGACGGCGCCAAGCGCGCAAATTGGGCTCTGCATTAAGGAAGTAACAAGAACAAAAGGACGTGTCGCCGAAATGAAATTTATCCTGGAAAGGTCAAAGGACCCTCTTCTCATTTTATTCAAAGTTACTACTTTTCATCTTGTTTTAGTGGACTTCAATAAAAGCGCGATAAAATTAATAACGAATGAAGTAATTCATGCATCGTAATCAGTTTTGGACACAAAGAATAGAAACAAAATGAAAACGTTTAACTGTCGCGCAACAAAATAAATGCACTGTATATTTACATAGAAAAAATCAATCACATGAAAAACGAAAATATTGATCTGATATATTGCCTATTTATATATACTCTGAAAAGAAAATAACTTTGGTACTCCTAATTGGAGCAATTAAACGACATTAACCCATTAAATTACGCACTCCCATAAAGAACAATGATTCGAAACAAATAAAGAAGGATATTCGAACCACGTTTATGGAGGAATACACCTGTAATGTATCCTGCTGCGTCAGCGCCAATAATAAAAATGTTTCCATTTGTTTCGGCGAAAGTTATGTCTGCAAGGCACGTGCATGGTTTTATAGTCGAGACAAGAGGACTGGAAAATCTTTCTCCTCCGGAGTCGGTGAGCGTGGGCGATGGGGTCGGAGTGAGAGAGGGAGAGAGAGAGAAATGAGAAGGATTGGAGAGGAAGGAAATGGCGGAGGCGTCATATTACCGAGGCATAACTCGAAGCAAGCGAAATCGAAGCTATTCATATGCCTCGGAAAACGACAGAGCTGCATGAGTTAGGGAGAGAGAGAGAGAAATAGGAGGGAGGAGATGTTATTCCGAAGGGGAGAGACGTTGAGGCAGAGGAGAGGTTTGTAGGGAGGCTGAAATATAGGACGGGAGTATAACTCTTAAGATGGGCGAATGAATGCCTTGTTTTTCCCCCTCCCCTCCTCGCTGCGCCGCCGTAATTGCATGCCCCGAAGCAGTTCGAGATCGCTTCATCCGGGCTCGCGGAAAGAAAGGGTTGGAAATATAGGGGGAGAAAGTTGAGGGAGAGAAAAGAGTTCGAAATGGTTGGCGGGAGTAGAAGACGGTGGCGAGAGGTGCTGGAAGGGTGGAAGAAACACATCTATCCTCCCCATCTCCCGACACCACGTTCTTCCACAACCCAAGCCCTCCTTTTTTCCCGGGAAACCCGCGGATAACCTTAATAAAAGGAATGATACGAGCAGAGGTGGTATGCGGAAGATATGGGGAGGAAAAAGGAAGGAAGGAGAGAGGACGGAGGAGGGAGGAAGAAAGCAGAGAGTAAGTCAGACAGAATGGAGAAAGAAGGGAGGGGAGAGAGAGGAGGGGGAGAAGGGAAGGGAGTGAGAAAGGAGGGAGGAAGTAGAGAGAGTAAGGAGGCATAATGGAGGACGAAGGGAGGGAGAGGAATGAGGGAGGGAGGGAGAGGGAAAAGGGAGAGGAAGGAGGGAGAGGGAAAAGGGAGAGGAGGGAGGGAGAGAAAGGAGGGAGTGGAGAGGAGAGGAAGGGAGGCAGAATGGAGGGAGCCTGAAATGCAAGCGTGGATGCGAGAGGGCCTCGGAAGCAGTAAATGAAAAAAGGAGAGAACGAGAGGGAGATAATGAATGGGAGGATAGGAATGTTAGGAAGGACACAGGAGGAGAACCTCTGCTTTGCGCGATGCAAGACATAAATTTAGTCAACCTTTTTTATTCCACGCAAAAAATTTGAAATCGTAAGCAGATTAAGCCGATGTTCCTATCGTATGGGAAAATTTTTAAGTCCTAGGCTTCGAATAAACTCGCCTAAAAACACGTGCCTTTAGTTGCATTATGTCGAAAAATTACTGACATCCAAAATATATTGATTTTAATATGATATTCTTGATATCCATAATCAGATGAAGCGATCGTCATTATATGATCGCCTCACATCGTCCGAAGGGATATATATTTCCAGAAAGATTCTTCAGTTCAATCAAAATGACGCGTATTGACATTCAAAAATGAGTTATCTAGTTAATCCCATAGATTATAGTTTATCAACGTATTGGCAGCTTCAAATATTTTATTTTCAATACTTAAAAGACTTTCAGTTCTTTAATTTAATACAAATAGCATTCTAAGAAACGTATGGGAAAATAATTCAAATGCGCTGCAAGCGGTTTACACAACATAACCTAATTTAATATTATCTTTTAATATGAAAGGCGAGAGTGTAACTTGAAAACACGCTAGCGACGAAACTTATTTTTATCTTCTCCGACTAGTAACAACTAAATTAATGGAAGCGATTTAAAAGATTTTACTGCTAGAAAAAATGAATTATTGAATAAATATCGATTTTCAAGTGGTAAATGTTTTTAACAACTGCCGGAAAAGGCTGTATACATGAACTACCTAAATAAATAAACTCTCCAAAATCTTCGGTTTCTTTTATTTGTATATAATCGACACTCTCCTTTATAATGGCTCAATCTCCCCGCTTCAGAGTTCCTCATATTTCAATTTAAATGAAGAGGAGCTGAGGAGGGCAGAGTTTAAAATAAGATGACCAAGGGCGGGATGATTCGTCTCATCTCTTTTCTCCCTCCCTCCCTTCCCTCTCCCCTGCCCCCTCATCTCTCCCTTCCCTCTCTCCTCATCTCCCTTTCATCCCGCCCTCTCTCTCTTCCGCTTTCTTACCTCGTTCCTCAGCTCAATTCCTTTCGATTCGCCTTCTTCCCCCTCCAAATTCAACCTTCTCCTCCTCCTACATTTTCAAAGTCCATTCCTCTCCAATTTCCGTATTCCTTTATATTTGGATCTAAACCAGACCGAAAACATCTCTTTTTATAAATCGCTTATGCGGCTCGCTCTCTCGTGTCATAAAACTGCACACTTTTCGAATCGGAATAAAAAGGTCTTCTCCATAGTGGAGACGGGACGAAAGGAGATTGCTTTGCAAGGAGAATGAGGAATAGCCTTCGCGTGTAGAAGGAGGTTGAAGGAGATGTGAAAATGTGCAAGGATAGAGGTGGTGAAAAGTGGAGGAAGGAGTGAATGAGATAGGAAGGGAGGCCATAGATGGAAAGGGGAATAATGTAAAGAGAGCGGAAGTGGCGAATTAAAGGAGGAGGCAGTTGGACGAATGGAAGAAGGAAGAGGGAGAAAAGGAGAAATACGGAGGAAATTGGGAAATGAAGAATGATATACATAATATGTGAATAAAGAGGGAGTCTCGTTATTACGCCTGAAATTCTGCAACCCAACCATCACGTTACTTGGACCTTAAAAAACCTATCTGCGTTGATACTTTAACAGTATTTAAAAATTGTGCCCTAATATTAACACCCCAATGTGAAAATATTTTTAAAACTATAAACTTCTAATAGGCTGCTAGATGCATCTTTCGCACGTTTTATAAATGCTATTAAAATAGTGTCTAAGTCGCACTAATAAACTTTGGCAATTTATATTTTTATAATATATAACATACATAGGAGAAGCCTATTAAAATGACCGCATTTCGTTTTCCCTAAATTCTTTTCTTTGTAACGGGCAAGGGACAATCGGCGAGCTTCATATGACTAAGGATGACCTACACCTGATGAATGAAAAGCCCTCGAACAAAAAATCCTTCCAATCGACCAAACGAAGCCGCAAACCATGGCCTCGCCCACACAATGCCTAGCACCACTTCTTTTTCTGCGGCTTCATTCGGTTCCCCTCGCTCATCTTCCCAAGCCGTCCCACATCCTGATTGCGTCACTGTTTTTCTCATTCTTGACCGCTTATTTCCACTGTTTAAATATTCACCACATCTTTCTATTATCTCAGCTCATTCATTATCCATTATAAATTTCCTCTTTAAAAAATCACCCTATTTATACCTTTCAAACCACTTTAAGTTATTCTTATACTTAAACCGGACCCCCATAGCACTTTTCTATAATAATCTATTTCTTTACTTTCAAATGTAACCCTTTCAAAAATTCCTTCTCCCTTTCACCACACTCAACATCTAGACTAGTGTTTTTCACCCTCTTTAGAATTGCGGCACCTTTCAGCTAATATTTCGAATTTGAAGGCGCCCTTCTACCCCATCAGTGGTAGTCGTGTTTTTTTTATTTCATGTAAGAAATCAGGTATTTATAACTATGCATTCTACTAGTCTTGAACATATAATACTTAAATATACGAATTTACACGATGCTTATCATACATTTGCTTTGATAAATAATTTATTGGTTAAGCATGGCAAAAAGAGGGTAAATTTGGGCAAACAGAAGAATTCGGAGACGCCCCGAAGGAAAACTCAGGTACCCCGCTTGAAAAAAATTGCTCTAGACCAGAGGTTTTAAAATTTCTTTCTCCGCGGCCCAATAATAATAGAAAATATTTTATTCGGCCCATCAAATATGTAAAATATTGTTAAGTAAGAATTTTTAAGCCTGTATGTAAAATCTAAGCGACGCAATTTTAATAACCTTTAAATCCCATTAGTTTATTTTCATTAACTTGGCAACGATTTAGTCCAGACTAAGAGTCAAAGTATCTTGGATCGACTCTTCCTTGATGCCCTTATCGATGTGCCGCGGTCTATACTTTAAAAATACCTGCTCTACACCCTAAATGAATCTTAAACGTTGTAAAGATTGGCAGCTCGACCTGAATATAGAGAAATGCGCCGCAATGAATTTCACGCGTTCCATGAATTTCATCCGTTACCCGTACGAAATATCTGGATTATAGCTAAAATACGTCAATAGCTACAAATACCTAGAAGTCACACTCAGTAACAATTTGTCTAGTAGGGAGCATATCAAAACCGTCATAGCATCGGCAAACAGCGTTCAAGGGGGATGCCCCTCGAATGTGAAGGAAATCGCATACTTTTCCCTAATACGACCCGTCGTGGAATACTGTAGCGCCGTCTGGGATCCTTTCGAGGTGGGCCTCACTAGGGAGCTCGAAATGGTTCAGCGTAGAGCGGCTAGATTTGTAAAGGGAGAATTTTAATATGATGCGAGTGTATCAGAGATCTTGAGAGACCTGATATGGCAGACGTTGAAG